>JAULJL010000026.1:12515969-13871812 GCA_030761205.1 Fremontodendron californicum
GAATGTTTTAATTGCTAGGGCATTTAGAATAAGGTTTGTAGAATAGGTGGTGAAAGGTCTGTTGTTCCTCCACACACACTACACTTGCATTTGCATATCATGAATCCTATACCCGGGTTCCGTCCTTTTAGGTGGGAATAAAGTAACTAAGCCTTCGTGATTAACAATCCGCATGGGCTAGTGAAACACTTCCGGAGTACTAAATTACCTAAGCCTTCGTGATTAACAATCTGCATGGGCTAGGGAAATAGACTCTAACGAATTGAACCCGCTTTTATCGGGGTGCCTTACTAGCCTTCACCGGCGACAGTGAGGAACAATTCGGGGCCTTTAGATCCGATCCACCCTCATATAGTGAACCTAGGCGAAGCCATGCCAGATTTCCGTTAGATATACCGAAAATAGGAACACATGGAGGGATATTTCTAAACCTTTTGTTACCTATTTTACACTCTGAATAAGTTTTGTAGATCGGGCAACGATGTAGGTACATCGCCCGTAATAAATGTGTTAATCCGTCCCAAAGGCATCGTGATGCCTAAATAAGCAGATATTGTTGGGGCAGATATTCATTAATTGTTTTATAAAAAAAAAAATTCAAGCATTTTTGCATTTTGCACATTTCATACATGTTTGAATAGAGCATGTACATTTTGGTTGTATTATTGATCTCGTTTTTGCAATAAATGGATGGTGATAATAATTTCATTTGATGATTTCATAAAACCGATAGTGTTGCATGAACATTTGGACATTGTACCATAGTAGGATCCACTACCCCGAAATTCTTTTGAAAACAGTTTTTTTTTTTTTTTATATATAGAAAAAAAAACATGTTTAAAAGATCATGAATTTGGAGGCAAATCTTGATTAATGAGTTTTTTGAATAATCAAGATTTAGGTCCCATCAATTTCGTGTAATCATTGATTTCTTTGTATATACCTTGGTGTTAATTCATTTATTCTTTATTTGTATCATTTTGACATCGTGTTACAGTCCTAACATGCATGGTTATTCATTGTAGAATACATTTGTGATTACATGGTCATTCTTTGTACCTACCTTTGTATTAATTCATTTATTCTTAGCATGTATCATTTTGACAGTCATAACATGCATGATTATTCATTGTAGAATACATTTGTGATATACATGGTCATTCTTTGTATCTACCTTTGTATTAATTCATTTATTCTCCGCATGTATTCATTTTGACATCATAACATGCATGGCCATTCGTTGTAGAATACATACATGGTCATTATTTGTATATACTTATGTATCAATTTATTCTTTCTTTACATGCATCATGTTGGCATCAAGTTGCATTCATGCATTCATAGTCAGCATGATTTTTCTGTATATATTCATATATCAATTTATTCTTTCTTTACATGCATCATGTTGGCATCAAGTTGCATTCATGCATTCATAGTCAGCATAATTTTTCTGTATATAACCATACATTAATTTGTTTATTCTTTACATGTATCAATTTATTTATTCTTTACATGCACCAAGTTAGCATCGGGTTGCATTCATGCATTCATAGTCAGTATGATTTTTCTGTATATATCCATGCATTAATTTGTTTATTCTTTACATGCATCATGTTGGCATCAGGTTGCATTCATGGCATACATAGTCATCATGATATGCTCATGCATTGATTTGTCATATTGGCATCAGGTTGCATTCATGACATACACGACCAGCATGATTTTCTTTGTATATACTCTGTGTCAGTCATTTATTCTTCACATGCATCATAATTGACATTGTGTGGCATTCATAGGGTATATGATCATTCATTGGGAAATATGCTAAAATGTACATAATCATTCATTGCATATATCCATGCGTTGATTTGTTTATTCTTTGCTTGCAACATGTTGGCATCGTGATTGCATTTATTACATACATGGTCAGCATGTTTCCATTGTACATGTTCATACATCATATTGTTTAGGCTTCATATGCATCAAATGACAATCATGGCTCATTCATCATGACTTACATTTGGGGGAAATAAAACAGAAGTTGGCTTGGCTTTAGGAGTCTTTGAAAGAATTTCCATTTCGAATCAGAAGAAGTACTGAGTACACTTTTAATACAGGCTAGTGCTATGGAGGATGAACAAGTTTCTCGAATGGAAAAAAATGGAAAGGGAACAGAAAGAATTACGAGAACAGCTAGCAAAGTCTCAAGCAGAATCTAAGGATCAGATGACTAAATTGATGGAGTTGATGTCTGCTGTAATCAAAGGAAAAGGATACACCAAAAACTTTGTCACCGGAGAAGGGTTAGAGGCACAAAAGGGCCAAGATGAGGTCGTAATAAGTGATGCCCTGAACACTGTTAACCCCGTCAATGTCCTAAACTCAGATGATCCAGCTGAACAGGAAAAGTTGAAAAGGGTTGCAGTAAATGAGGTTGAGTTGGCAGATTCCCAAGGGAAATATCAGTTGCTAGATGAAAGGCTCCGGGCAGTAGAAAATACAGACGTATTCGGGAGTGTGGAGACAAAAGAACGATGCTTGGTCCTCGATTTAGTCATTCCTCCTAAGTTCAAGATCCCTAACTTTGTGAAATATGACGAGACGACTGATCCATCAGCCCACATCACTATGTTCTGCCGGAAGATGACAAGTCATATAGATAATGATAAGCTTTTGATTCACTGTTTTCAGGATAGCCTCAGCACGTTCGCGATTAGGTGGTATAGTCAGTTGAGCAAGGACCAGATTCGCTCTTGGAATGATTTGGCTAGGGCTTTTCTAAACCAGTACAAGCATATGACCGACACGGCGCCTGACCGTCTCATCTTGCAAAATATGAAGAAAATAGCTACTGAGAGCTTCAAAGAGTATGCGCAACGATGGATGAGCCTGGCCGTCCAAGTACAACCGCCCTTAACTCAGAAGGAAACCACTGTCCTTTTTGTGAATACACTGCAGGCCCCGTACTATGATATACTTGTCGGCAATATCACAAAAAAATTTTCGGACATGGTAATTTCAGGGGAGATGATTGAGAATGCTATCAAGGATGGGAAAATTGAAGGAGAAAGAACATCCAATACCAAGAAGAAGGGGGCATCTGAAAAGAAAAAGGAAGATACCCAAGTCATGGAAAACTTTGCCCCACCTCCCCAATTCTCCTCGTATCAGCCAATTTACTCTACCCTGAACAATGTCTCTCAAGGTTTTTATCCCTACCAACCAATGACTGCAACTACACCAAAATTTACATCTGTCTATCAATCGAACACCCTTGGGAATAATCGAAGGGGGCATAAAAAGCGAAAAAGAAATCAGGTTGACCCGATTCCTGTGACATACAGTGAGCTACTACCTCAACTCATCCAGAATCACCTTGTGACACCCATGCAAATAGAGACTCTGAAGCCCCCTTATCCGAGCTGGTATGATGTTAATGAGTGTTGTGGTTATCATTCTGGCAATCAAGGTCACTCAACAAAGAACTGCCCCGCTTTGAAGTACAAGGTCAGGGATCTCATCAAGGCTGGTTCGATAAGTTTTGAAGATGGGAAAGCCAAGTGTCATAAAAAACATTGTGCATGATCATATTAGGTTTTTGACGCATGTAGTTCTATACACTTTGATGATGAAAGCACTTGTCTCATGTTAACATCTACATGAATTAAATGAATTTTGAATTTTAAATGCTTTGTGTTTGTTGTGTTTTAAAAATAACTTGAATTTGCAAAAACAAGCATTAAGGAATTTTTAATAATGGATAGTCTCAAGAAGATTAATGATCAGTGTTACAAATGACCCAATACCTTCTCCCCTCTCTTTAGGTTTTCCTAAGCCTAAATCTCTTAAACCAAGAACACTTGAAAGACCTAATGCTTCAAGGAATATGAATGATTTGACTTCATAAAACCATTGTCATCACAGAATAAGCAAAGACGTAGATCTTAGTCTAGGTTATGAACAAAGGAACAAACTTTTTGAAAATTTTCAAATTCCTTGAAAATCAAACAAATGAGACATTCTTTCAAGAATCCAGATTTTGATAATTTGGTGTGTGTCAAGATTGTGCTAAAACCATTCATAACCTTTCCCAATGACCACAAAACACTAATTGCCCAGACATCACTTCATGTTTGACACCCTGGGGCACAATGATTAAAATAGATTGTCCTTTGTCCCAGAGAAAACCCGTTTTTTGGGTCATATTTTTCTTGTCTCTTCAAAGAACTCAGATTTGAAATTCAGCCTTTTCAGTACAGACCTAGACTTGCTATGTTCCTCGTTGATACAAATTCTCATTGGTTAATCAAATTGGAGCATCATATGTGGAAATAATGGATACATAGTGAATAAAGATGGATTAATGCATGAATCATGGGGGGCATGCGACGAAAAAAACAAAAAAAAAAAGAAAAAAGAAAAAGAAAAATCATGATATCATGCATATGAGAATTCAGATGATTCCAAAGTGCAAAATGAAATTCTGAATATCTATTTCCCCTGGGGATTGCTTTTCAATGTGAATATTCGTGCTTGACATGAGGAATGGCCATCTTTCATATCCCTTTCGTACAAAAAGAAATTATCCATAGTCACCCCTTTTGAGCCAAAAG
Organism: Fremontodendron californicum; assembly: GCA_030761205.1. Lineage (NCBI taxonomy): Eukaryota > Viridiplantae > Streptophyta > Magnoliopsida > Malvales > Malvaceae > Fremontodendron > Fremontodendron californicum. The sequence continues at coordinate 12,520,583 of JAULJL010000026.1, forward strand.
AATTTTTTCTTCTTTGAGCCCTGATCAAGGATCACCCTCTACACTGGGGGGCAAATGCGAGGAAATATCTTTTTAAAGATCATTGATAAATGAGTCCTAGCTCAAAGACAGATACAAAGCAAATGGAACCCCGAATAAATACAGGCTCACTCTGTCAAAGAAAAAAGAGGAAAAGATGGCAAAATGAAAGCCAAGAAAAAACAGACAAAAAAAAAAGAGAAAACAAAATGTATGAAAGACATGGCAAATTGAAAGCCAAGAACGAGGAAAGAAAGACACAAAATTCAAAAGGAAAGAAATGTCCAAGAAGGGACAAATGTTTCAAAGAGAATCCTCCTCAAGAAATGATCCTTGATCTGATTACCCTTAAACACATATTTTGGGCCTATTTATCCTTTCTTTCTGAACCCTGAGCCATGGCCTACATTACGTGCTTTAAAAGTCCATTTTGATCAAGCATGAATGTTTAATTTGAAAGGTTTTTCCTCAGATTTTATCCCATTTCATCGAATTATCATTTCACTAAGGAAGAATTTAGAATTCTCAAGTGTATGGTAAAAAAAAAAAGGAAAGAATGGGACTCTAGGGCGAAAACCCAAAAATGGGCGGTCTAGAGTAAATTTGGAAATTTTCGATGCCATCTATGATAGTGTCGATACCCCAAAAGAAAAGATCTTATTAAAGGAGTGGTCATCGAGGAACATCTAGGAATTCCTGAACCCCCCAAATTGTCAGCTCTCATTCGGAGGATTGTCTTCAAAAATTGAATCTTTTTTTCCTCCAAGATTAAACTTTCCGATTTAAACATCCCGGCCAATCTTGACGCTTGTCAAAATGCCTTGATATGGAAACTAAAAGAATGTTGAATTTGCTTGGTTCTCAATGAATTCATGCTTTATAAAACCTGTTCCATTTGTGAACCTAGAAGGGATCTACATTTTTGTCATGGAGTTTTCCTGGAAAAGCCAGAATCTTGTTATACCAAGCCTTGCCAATCCCAGTTGAAAAAACCAGATTGATACTTAGAGAAATTTCTAACAATGACCATCAGTCTTCAAAAGATTTATACATCACACATTGTGGGGTTAATATTTTTTGTTCAGAAGTTTTCAAAATGCGAAAACAAATAAGGAGATTCTTTTGAAATACCCATTTTGATGTTGACATGAGACAAGGATTTTTTCTAACCCAAAGGTATAGAACTGGCGGGGTAGGTCCTGACTTCCAGATATGAGAAGAAGAAATCGAACCCAGTGCAGATCTCTGTTGATGAAAGTTTGAAAATTGTTGGGGCAAAGAGAATAGCCAAAATGAATTGAAGATATACTCTGATTTGAAGAGGAAAAATGAATTTGAAAGGCTAAGCCAAAGTCTAGAAAAACAACCGGGGGCATTTGCATCACTCATGAACACTCATCTCTTTATCGAGCTTTTGCATCTGCACAGTGTCAGCAAGCATTTGCATCATTCATGGGTATTTGCATTGGCATTATTCCATAAGCATCTGCATTTTACCTTTACATTTACATTTTTTATGGAATTTGCATTTGTGTCATCTCAAGCAATTGCATCATTTCTAGAATCATTGCATTTTCATTAATGTGTGGTAATTGTAGTTACACCATGCATAAACCAGTTACATGAACACAATTAGTAGGGGCATCTGCATCATGAAACATGGGCATCAATCTAGGCCATTTGCATTTGCACTAAGAAATATTTAACATTTGCACCATGAAGCATGAGCACCTTGTTAAAAGACATGCGCATCTGTATCATTTCTCAAAGCTTTTGGTGGGGATATCCAGAATTTTACAATTTTTAAAAGTGAACAAGTCTTCGGTGGTGATAGCTGAAGCCTCTGGTGGAGATATCCAGGGTTTTATAATTTTGAAAAATGAGAAATCTTCTTCTGGAAGAGTTATCCAGAATTTTACAATGAGCAAGTCTTTGGTGGTGATAGCCAAAGCTTCTGGTGGGGATATCCAGAATTTTACAGTTTTAAAATTGAGCAAGACTTTGGTGGTGATAGCTGAAGCCTCTGGTGGAGATATCCAGGGTTTTATAATTTTGAAACATGAGAAATCTTCTTCTGGAGGAGTTCCCAGAATTTTACAATGAGCAAGTCTTTGGTGGTGATAGCCAAAGCTTCTGTTGGGGATATCCAGAATTTTATAGTTTTAAAAGTGAACAAGTCTTCGGTGGTGATAGCTGAAGCCTTTGGTGGAAATATCCAGGGTTTTATAATTTTGAAAAATAAGAAATCTTCTTTTAGAGGAGTTATCCAGAATTTTTTCAACATGTGCATCTACATCAAGAAGCATTTGCATCAATCTAAGTTATTTACATTTGCATCAAAGACATTTGCACCAGTTTAAGTCATTTCGTATCTTATTCAACATCTGCATCTGCATCAAAAAGCATTCGCATCTTCTCAAAATCTTTAGGTTAATTTTCAACAATTCTTCAAAGACCATTTTTAACACCTCCGGGCATAATTTTTCAAATCATAGGTAAGACCTCCGGGCACCAACTTTTAAGACCTCAGGGCGCCATTTTAAAGACCTCCGGGCACTATTTCAAAAGACCTCCGGGCACAATTTTCAATTTTAAAGACCTTCGGGCATCAATTTTTAAAGACCTTCGGGCACTAGTTTTTTAAGACCTCCGGGCACAATTTTAAAGACCTCCAGGCACCAGTTTTTTAAGACCTCCGGGCACCAATTTTAAAGAACTTCGGGCACCATTTTAAAGACCTTCGGGCATCAATTTTTTTTTTAAGACCTCGGGGCAACATTTTAAAGTCCTCCGACACCAGTTTTTTAAGACCTCCGAGCACCAATTTTAAAGACCTCCGGGCACCATTTTAAGACCTCCGGGCACCAATTTTAAAGACCTTCGGGCATAAATTTTTCTTTTGAAAATCGAATTTGTTTCCTTAAGACGAATCGAGCCTTGTTTAGGCAGGGAATTCAATTTAAAGACAAAACTTTCAATTTATTGCTTTTTTTTATTAAAAAAATGAAAAAAAATAGAAAAAAATAGAAAAAAATAGAAAAAAGGAAAAAAGAAAAAAAAGAAAAAAGAAGAAAAATGCAAAAATGAATGAAGAAATGAAAAAGAAAACCCATTTCCTTTCCTTCACATGTGATTTCACAGACCGGACAAAATTGTTGTCTATTTTATCTTTGCCTGATTCCTGATTCTCAGTAATAGCCAAAGAGCGGCAGCTGTAGACACCTAATTTTGTCCGGACCACTAAACATGTATGTTTTCTTCCTATATTGATGTTTCTGAGTGTAAAAAGACTTTTTTTCATCCTGCAGGTGGTACTCCGAGACTTAGTTTAAGAGGGCGAGCACAAAAAGTCAAACTTGAAAAAAGTCAACCCCAAAAAGTCAACTACTAAAAAAGTCAACCCACTTTCAAAATCAAGATTTTAAGTTCAATTGAAAAATGGCGAAAGAATTTTGATAATCCGAGGTCTACATTGAAAGATATGGAGTTCGGAAGTTGGGATTTGGAGATTCAGTAGAAAGGAAACCCTAATCCGAGAAATTTGGGGAAAAGTGCTTAAACGATCAAATTGATCGAAATTGAAGGTTCCAAATGAAAGATAAGCATTGACTACGGGTAATGGAGAAGTCACTTGCAAGAAAAATCAAAAGAAAAGTCAATCCGGGAGAAAACCGAGAATTAGGGTTTTTAGTGGATTTCGGTGAAATCGGGAAGAATCACAGAAATGGCCCGACTTGGTAAGACCAAAGCCCCCAATGGATGAAGAATGATTAAAAAGGATGGCCCAAGGCTCAAATTGAAGAAAATCTGAAAATCGGACTTGTTTTGAGCAAAACAAGGTTTCGGAGGTAAAAAAGCAAAATTGGAAAATTTGGGAAAAACAGCAAATGGACTCCGAAAATTCTGAAAATTTTTCAATCTCATTCTTAAATCATTTGAAAGAGATTGGTAAAAGAAAATCTTGATTCCGAGTTCGTTTGCAAAATGACCAAATCCCGGGCTTCTTATGTAGTAATTCAAAAAGGAAAATCCTGGAAAAATAGCAAATGAGCTCTGAAATCTTCTAAAATTTTTAAAATATCATTTTAAAATTATTTGGAAGATATTGGCGAAAGAAAATCTTGATTCGGAGTTCGTTTGCAAAATGGCCAAATCCCGGGCCTCCTATCCAGTAATTCAAAAAGGAAAATCCCGAAAAAATAGCAAATGAGCTCCAAATCTTTTGAAATTTTGCAGATATCATTTTTAAATTATTTTGAAGAGATTAGAGAAAGCAAATCTTGATTCGGAGTTCGTTTGCAAAATGGCCAAATCCCGGGCCTTCTATGCAATAATTCAAGAAGATAAATCCCGAAAAAATAGCAAATGGACTCCAAAAATTCTAAAATTTTGCAAATCTTATTTTTAAATTATTTGGAAGATATTGGCGAAATAAAATCTTGATTCGGAGTTCGTTTGCAAAATGGCCAAATCCCGGGCCTCCTATGCAGTAAATCAAGCCGATAAATCCCGAAAAAATACCAAATGAGCTCCAAAAATTATGAAAAATTCCAGATCACACTTTTTAATTATTTTGAAGAGATTGGTGAAGAAAAATATTGATTTGGAGCTCGTTTAAAAAATGGTAAAATGTAGGGGCATAAAAGGGCATTTTTGGAAGAAAAAATCCAAATAAATAGCAAACGGACTCGGATAATTTTGAAAACTTCCAGAACTCAATATTTTATTACTTTGGAAGTGTTAAAAAAATAAAAATTGAATTTGGAGTCCGTTTGATATTTATTTGCATCCGGGGGGCAAAACAGTCATTTCACCCAAGCAACAGAAAAAGGCTTCTTTGGGCCATTCAAAAAATCAGAGTTGGGCTGGAAAAGAGAATTGCTGGCCTGCCCAAGCCCAAATGAAGGAGGAAGCTTCTGATTTTTCAATCAAATGGCTAAAAATTAAGAGTTAGTTAGAGATTCTCTTTGATCAAGCCATGGTGATTAAGCCACATAGGCCAAAAGAGATGTCAACATTATTCTTTAACAGCTGTAATTTGAGAGAGCTGAGATACTAATCTAAAGGTGGTAATTTCATGATTTTTCACCTTGAATTATTAGCCATTTGATGGAAAATTGGTTACACAAAAAATGACAACATCCTAGGGGAGGAGAGAGGTAAAATTCTGCCAACATTAAAGGGAGGTGAGAATTTCGAATTTGAAACTTCATTTTGGCTGATTTCTCTTAGTTTTTCTTAGTTTTTCTCTTCTTGTTTGAGAGCAAAAAAAAGTTTAGAAAAAAATGGAAAGTTTGAAGAGATAAAGCTTGAAAGATAGCTTCTTGAGGTTGCTCTTGAGCACCAACTCTTGCACTTTCTTGATTTTCTATTCTTGTTTTTGCTATTTTGATTTCTATTTGGTGAGTTTCCATTTTAAATAAATGTTTTTTATTATTCTTTTAAGTTCTTACTTCATCTCTTTCTTAAGTATATTTTTTACATTTTATTTTTACAATAAACTCACCATGGCCAAATGGCCTACATTATTTATTTTAAGTTGCTGTTTTGGGTTCATTTTACCATATTGTTTATGTTATTTTCTTTGATTTTGATGTTTTAAATGTTATGTTACTTCATATTCTTGAGTTATATTTTAATTTGGTTGCTTTGTTTGTTGCCATTTATGTTTTACATATCATGTTTTTGCATTTTTAATTTTCTGTTTTCATGTTGTTTAAATTTGAGCATGTTTTAGATTTAGTATATCAAGTGTTTGTGAAAATGCTTGTGTGGTCTTTGCATGATTTTTGTTTTATATCTTAGTTGAGCATGTTTTAGATTTAGTATATTAAGTGTTTGTGAAAATGCTTGTGTGATTTTTACATGATTTAAGTGTTATATTTTAGTTGAGCATGTTAGTATACCAAGTGTTTGTGAAAATGCCATGCTTGTTGGACCTTGAGGCCATTTGGCTACTCCATGTGTTTTGCATTGTGTGTTGCATTTTTTGCCATGTTAGTTGGTAGGTTTTTGCATTTATATGTCATTTGATTTAGTTTTGCATGCTAGTATGCCAAGTGTTTGTGAAAATGCCATGTTTGCTTGTTACATTGTGTTATTCGGCCCTCTTGGAATTTTTACATTTTTTGTGCATTCTTGCCATGTTAGTTGATATGTTAGCATTTTGCATGATGTTTGATTGAGTTTTTGGATTAAGCATGCTTTGTGTTTGTGAAAATGCCATGCATATTTTAGTTATTAAGCTAGGATTATTTGCCATGCATGTTCATGCATTTTAGGTCTAGGTTGCATTAAATGCCATGCAAGTTCATTTAGGTCTAGGTCACTTTATGAATGCCATGCATTTTTTCATGACATTTAGGTTTAAATCCATGCATTTCATGCATTATGTTTGCTATATTGTTTCATGCATTTCATGTTCATGCCACTTGAATAATGACTTGAGCCAATTAATGGTTCAAAGTCATGCTCTCTTGAGCACACTTGTGGAAAATTAAGTTTGTCAAGTTGATTATTCTACCTTTGTGATTTTTTTTTACTTAGCCAATTTTTATCTAACTTTCAAAAAGCCCTAGCTACTGTTTGTAAGTCATTTTATGAGTTTCAAATATTTTTACTTTGATTTTTAAATGATTTTATCAAAGACAAAAATGTGTTTTGGAAAGCAGTTTTTTCACCAAAAACTTGTACATCTACGATTTTTATGGGAATTCATCTTTGATCAGAAAATTAAGACGATTTGTTCCCGTGTAGTTTTACATGTCCTGAGTCTCCATTATTTGTTTCATAATTTTTTGAATTTTTAAAAATAGGATAAAAAATCGTGGCTTAAAACTGGACAGTGGAGTCAGAATTGAATTTAAAGAAAAATCATTTTTCTGTTTTGGTTAAGTTACTTAGAGTGGGCTGATTAGGAGGGTTAGCTACTGACTTAGGGTAGTGTCTAAGCCTTTTTAAACTCTAAAAATGGTTTTTCAAGTCTCGGGTTAAGGGTAGTCAAGTCCGGATTTTTAAACTTAGGAAATTAGAGCCATTTAAAAAAAAAGATTTAGCCCAGTTTTTATTTTTTAATTCAAGCTTTTCAAAATTGTTTTCAAACAATCACAAAGTATTTTGGTTTTAGAATATTTAATTTGACATATTTTCCTAAGGTAGCCGGATATCTTTTTAGATATACGGATTTCCTTAATTAAAGGAAAAAATACATTTCATGCATTGCATTTTCCATATTCATGCACTTTATATAATATGTGATTCTTGCTATGATAATTCCTATGATATTGTTATGATTTTGAATTATGTTATATTGTTTATTATATGATTTGGAATATTTCATGATATCCTATGCTTTTTATTTAATTCTTTTTTTTGTCATATCATTTAGCATATGCTATGTTCATGCATTATTATTTTCATTTTTATTTCCATGCATATCATATGATAGCATCATTTTATATTCCATGTCATTTAAATTATATGCCATATCATTCATGTTTGCCATGTCATTTAAATTATTTCATTTCATATAGAATATGTTATGTTACTTAGGTTATTTTTATTTCATTTAGAATAAATCATGTTACTTAGGTTATTTCATTTCATATAGAATATGTTATGTTACTTAGGTTATTTTATTTCATTTAGAATATACCATGTTACCTAGGTTGTTTCATTTCATATAGAATATATTGTGTTACCTAGGTCATTTCATTTCATTTAGAATATATGATATAACTTAGGATATTTCATTTCATTTAGAATATGCTAAGACATTTAAATTATATCATGTCATTTAGGATGCATTATATTATTTAGATTTTGCCATGTCATTTTATTTATGTCATGCATATACATATTCATATCTTTTAAAATATTTTCAAAAGGATAATGATTTTTCAATAAAAAATAAAGATATTTCCGAGTTAAAATAATTCATGAGTTCTCTACCGGGTTTGCTGGAGGGAATATCATCAATTATCATTAATAAAAGAATATCTTTCTTTAAAAAAAAAAAAAAAGAATGATTCGGAAAGTTTTCCAAAACTAATAAAAATTTATATATTTTGCCACGTGTGTTGGGGAATATAGGAAAATTTTGAATTTATAAATTCCGGATCATTTTCAATAAAAAAAGAATTATTTTTCTTTAAATTGGGAATTAACTTGAAATACTAAATTTAAAACCGATTTTTTACCGAGACTTGAGATAACACACGATTAATAAGGTACCGATTTATACGGGCGTTGTGGGGGTGCTAATCCTTCCCCGCACGTAACCGACTCTCGAACCCGCTTCTTTGATCTCTCTGGTTTAAAACGCGGACTTGAAATTGGTTTTTAAAATGTTTTAATTAATTTTTAAAATATTTTATGAAACCGGTTTTAATAGGTGGCCGATCACACCTAGCTAAAAAAGATTGGTGGCGACTCCATGTCTTTTTTAAGGTCATTTTCAAAACCTTCATTTTTCTAGAGGAATTAAGTCGACTTTTCCTCCTTTTTTTTTATTTCACGCTTAACGAATAATAAAGTCTTGCGATGAGACTCGTTATTTTTTAGGTTGCGACATTCCTAATCAGCCCCCTCTAAGTAACTTAACCAAAACAGATAAATGATTTTCCTTCAAATTCAATTCTGCCTCTACTGTCCAGTTTTAAAATACGATTTTTTACCCTATTTTTAAAATTTTTTTAAAATCTAAAAACTATGCTGGAGACTCAGGACATGTAAAAATACACGAAAAAAAAAATCGGCTTAATTTTTTTATTAAAGAATGCTGCCCAGAAAAATCGGAAAAGTACGAGTACCAGGTGAAAAAAACTATTTTGCCAAAACACATTTTTTTTGCCTTTGATAAAATCATTTAAAAATTAAAGTAAAAATGTTAGAGACTAAATCATAAATCATGATTAGTCTAAATCATAAATCATGTGGCAATGACATGAAAATACAGCAAATATGATGCATGAAATTCATGATTTAAAACCTAAATGACATAAAAAAATGCATGGCATGAATAGTATGGCCTAGACCTATTGTGAACTTGCATGGCAATAAATGAAACCTAGGTCTAAAATGCATGAAATGCATGGCAATACAAGCAAAACCTAGACCTAAAGAATGCATGGCAATAACTCAAACACATGGCATTCTAAACCAAAATACACAAAACATAGCATGGAAATGCAAACAAGTCAACAAGCAAGATGAAAATGCACATGCAAAGTAAAAAAATTGAAGTAGCCGAATGGTCCCTAGCTCCTGAAGATGGTATTTTCACATGGCATTTTCACAAGCACATGACACACTAAAATGCAAGGCTAAATGGAAACATGCTAAAAACGTGCAAAATATGAAGTAAAGGCATGAGTACAACTAAGCATTTTCACAAACACATAAAATAGTAAAATGCAACTCATGAACAAACTCAAACATTTTGAAATAGAAAATTAAAAAATGTAAAAAAGATTATTTTTAGAAAGAAATATAACATTAAAACATGTTAAGCATCACAAGCAACATGAAAATAAAGCAAACATCAACCATAAAAAAAAAAAATAAATAAAAAAAAAAACTAGGCCATTCGGCAACTTCCAAAAACATGGAGAAAATTTTGTTTTTCAAACTTTTTTCAAGAAAGTATAAAAGAAAAACTTGAATAGAAAGCTTAAAAAAACTTATTTTAAAATTGAAATCAAAAGAAACTCACCAAATATCAACAAAAACAGCAAATCAAGAATAGAAAATCAAGGAAAGTGCAAGAGTATGGTGCTTAAAGCAACCTCTAGAAGCTATATTGCAAGCTTTTTCTCTTCTAACTTTCTTTTCTTTTCTAAACTTTTCTTTTTGCCTTTTAATAATGGAGAGAAATCAGCCAAACAAGAGTGAAAATGAAAGAGAGAGACCCCCTCTTCCTTGTAGTGGCCGAATGGCCCTCTAAATGCTAGGATGTTGTCATTTTTCTTTCAACCAATTTTGATCCAAAGGCTATTAATCCAAAATGTTTAAAATGTGAAATTATCACCCTTAGATTAGGCAATCAGCTATCCACAATTACAATTGTTCAAGAATTTTAAGCCATTATGTTGACATTCTCCCTCTTCATGCATTGGTCCATGTGGCTCAATTATAAAGGCTTGATCAAAAAATAACTACCTTCCTCTTCATTGTTGGCCTTTTGATTAAAAATCAGAAAATATTTGCCCACCATTGGGCCTTGTCCGGCTGACCCCTCATCTTACAGCCCATGCTTTATTTTTTTAAAAGGCAAGAAAAGTCTTTTTCGGTTTCTTGGGTAAAATGACCTTTTTGCCCCCCCAAATATAAATAAATAGCAAACGGACTCCAAATTCATATTTTATATTTTCAATACTTTCAAAATAATAAAAAATTGAATTCTGGAGGTTTTCAAAATATTTCGAGCCCATTTGCTATTTATTTGGATTTTTCTTCCAAAATTGCCCTTTTGTGCTCTCAAACTTTATCATTCTTTAAACGAGTCCAAATCCAGATTTTTCTTCACCGATCTCTTCAAAATATTTAAAAGTATGATCTGGAAGTTTTCATAATTTTTGGAACCCATTTGGTATTTTTTTAGGATTTATCTGCTTGAATGACTACATAGTGGGCCTGGGATTTCGCCATTTTGCAAACGAACTCCGAATTCAAATTTTCTTTTTCCAATCTCTTCCAAATAATTTAATAATGAGATTTAAAAATTTTCATAATTTTTGGAGTTCATTTGCTATTTTTTCGGGATTTATCTTTTTGAATTTTTACAGAGAGAACCCGAGATTTGGCTATTTTGCAAACGAACTCCGAATCTGGATTTTCTTTCCCCAATCTATTCAAAATGATATAAGAATGAGATTTGCAATTTTTCAAAGTTTTTGGAGTTCATTTGCTATTTTTCCCAAAATTTCCAATTTTGCCCTTTTGCCTCTGAAATCCGGTTTTGCTTAAAACAAGTTCGATTTTCATATTTTCTTCAAACTGAGTCTTGGGCTATCCTTGTTTAATCACTCCTCATCCATTAGGACCTTTAGTCTTACCGAATCGGGCCATTTCTATAATTCTTCCAAATTTCACCGAAATCCACCAAAAACCCTAATTTCCGGTTTTCTTTCGGATTGACTTTTATTTCAATTTTTCTTCCAAGTAGCTTCTCCATTACCTGTAGTCAGTGCTTATCTTTCATTTGGAACCTTCAATTTTGACCAATTTGATCGTTTAAGCACTTTTCCCTAAATTTCTCGGACTAGGATTTCCTTTCTATTGAATCTCCGTAACCCAACTTTCGAACTCCATATCTTTCAATGTAGACGTTGGATTATCAAAATTCTTTCGCCATTTTTCAATTGAACTGCAAATCTTGATTTTGAAAGTGGGTTGACTTTTTCAATAGTTGACTTTTTGGGGTTGATTTTTTCAAGTTTGACTTTTTATGCTCGCCTTCTTAAACTAAGTATTGGATTACCACCTGCAGGATGAAAAAAGTCTTTTTACATTCTGAAACATCAATTTAGGAAGAAAACATACATGTTTTAATGGTCCGAACAAAATTAGGTGTCTACAGCTGTGTTGTTTCGAGTGTGCTCTCGACTGCAACATTATCGAGGAGGTCGGGGAAACGATTTACATACATTCTGCAAGCACCCTAGAGGCAGGCAAATTTCTTCTTAAGGTCAGAGGTTCTACCTTGACTCAATATTGATTTTCTATATTCGAATTAAATCTGTAAGTGCAATCTGTTCGTATGTATTTTATATGAATTATCCATTTTCTAATTGAGTAAGCATTCCTATTTTTAATTCTTTGTTTATACAGTATTTTATTTTATTATATTAAATTCATATTCATATTCATATTTCGACTATGGAATCTGAATTTATAGCTTTATACAGTATTGAGTAAGCATTCCTATTTTTAATTCTTTGTTTATACAGTATTGAAATTTTATTTTATTAAATTCAGATTCATCTTCTAAACAAATGTGTATTGCCAAATCCACTATGGAATCTGAATTTATAGCTTTAGATAAAGCTGGAGAAGAAGCAGAATGGCTTCGAAATTTTTTGAAGATATTCCAAGTTGGCCGAAACCTGTGCCTACAATTTGTATACATCGCTATAGTCAATCTACAATTGGTAGGGCACAGAGTAGTTTCTCGACACATTCGTCGAAGACACAGTACTGTTAGACAGTTACTCTCAAATGGAATTATCTCTATTGATTATGTAAAATCAAAGGATAATATTACGGATCCGCTGATGAAATATTTTACAAGAGAGCAAGTAAATTAATCATCTAGGGGAATGGGTCTTAGGCCTATAAATTAAAGCTACATAATGGCAATCCAATTACCTAGTTGACTGGAGATCCCAAGATCTAGGTTCAAAGGGACAACCGAGTTATGTTAACTTAGTGTGGGCACTAGTAGAGTTAAACACTCTTATCCATTCCTATGAATTAGTGATGCCTGGAAATGAGTTAGGATAAGCTATGCTTTTAATGATTCTTATAGCTTGATAAAATCAAGTGGGGTATTGCAGGATACTCTTGATAAGAAATCACCTATATGAGTATGAAACGTGTCCATTTCTATGAGAATTGATCAGGTTAAATTATCTAGAGTAATCATAGAAACCAGGAAGTGTTCGGGGCCAAAATGGACACAACCGTGAGAACCAAAGATGTTCGAAGAGGAATTGCATGATACTTATTGTCTTGGTTTACACGAAAGGCTGAATAGTTCAGGACATCATGTTCACTAGTTAGCCGAGTAAATCCGATAGTTGTCACTATGGAAGGTTCAAAGCCAAAAGCTACCTATCCTGATACAATAACTCTTCAAAGTTATTCTCTCTCAGATTCCGAGTCAGTTTGTTGTTTTAATTAGACAATTTCCATTCATGTGGGGGATTGTTGGATATCAAGTGATTAAATATTGTGTATAAATATGAAATACGTATACAAATGCGTAGGTTATCGTAACTAGATACACGGTGTATAATTAACATATACAATTGATATCAAAATTGAATGAGAAATTGGTCTCATAAACACCCACTTGAAGAGGAAGAAAGTTGGTTGAAGTTGTGTATGGTAGTCAATCCTACATAGAACAAAGAATGGCCTTAGCTTGTTGTTTATAAAGGCTAGTGTTCCATGTTGGGTTGGGCCCCAAGGGGCACCCAAGTTTTGTGGTGGGTGATGACCAACAAAAAACTGGGCTGGACCACACACGTACGATCGCCGAGCCAGGTCGGACCAGATCGGATTGGGCTTGGGTCAACAATTAATTTTTTGCTGCCTAGTCCGACCAACCAACCAACCTGTGTACCTGTCTGATTAATTGCATGCCAGTTCGATCCTTTACCGAATCATTTTTGGTGTTCAACAATTTTGTCTTTTAGGTTAAAAACATGCTGGTTCGATTCTGTGCCTGATCGAACCGGTTCGTCTCAATTGGTATATCTGTTCTGATCAAATTGGTACGTCTTTTCCGAACAGGTTTCTGGCTTCTATAAATATAGACTTCATGTATCTGTTTTATTTACTAATTCACTGAATAAAAAATTCTCTTCTTTCTTCGTTTTTTGTGTACTGTCTTGTGAGAGAGACTAATTCATCTTTTCAATTCGCTGTGTTGCTTCGAGTATGCTCTCGACTGCAATGTTATCGAGGAGGCCTGAGAGACGATTTGCATACATTCTGCAAGCACCCTAGAGGCAGGCAAAATTCGTCTTAAGGTTAGAGGCTCTACCTTAACTCAATATTGATTTTCTGTATTCGGATTAAATCTATAAGTGCAATCTGTTCATATGTATTTTATATGAAGTATCCATTTTCTAAGTGAGTAAGCATTCCTATTTTTAATTCTTTGTTCATACAGTATTGAAATTTTATTTTATTAAATTCAGAGTCATATTTCGACTAAAAACGTGTATGCCCCGGGAGATGCAGCTGAAAAACCATTTTGTAAGAGTACATTTTAAAGTTGAAAGAAGATCACATTACTGCTTTGAGTGCTGTGGGGGACTTTAACTCGGTTCGATCAGTCAATTTGGTTATGAGAAACAAAGTGGTTTTTTGAGAACAAGAAATTAAATGTGGATGAAATGTTATTTCTAGTTAAATTATGATCTTTCTAGTGGATCAAGGCACTTAAGGATGAAGCTTATCGGAAGCATTGTGATGGAATGATCCTGCTGGCTACGCCTCAGTTTCAAAATCGAAAGTTCCTAGAGCGAATGTAGCATGGCTTCCACCTGGGCAAGATAAGTTAAAATTCAACGTGGACGGGTCAGCAAAGGGTAAACTAGGGGCAGCCGGATGTGGAGGAGTGTTGAGGGATGACGATGGTAGACTGGTGGGTATGTTTTTCCTGCCCGTTGGGAGTGATGGGTTCTAATATGGCGGAATCATCGGCTATAAAGTTCATTTTGGAGCTGTTTGTGAAATCTAGTAAGCAATATAGATGGGGGGCTCATTGTTGAGTCAGACTCTCTTATTGCGTTAAGATGGGTCACAAAAGTTGATTCTAGATCTTGGAGACTACGGCATATCTTCAATGAAATTGACAATCATTGCCTCACCATTGAAAATACATGTTTTGGTAAAATTTATAGAGAGGCCAATGGTATGGCAGACGCTTTGGCTAATGCTGGAGTTGAAAGAACTGAAAACTTCATGAGCGGGTGGGATTGAGCTTTGCGTTTCAATGAATGCAGCACTCTCTTGGATTTTATTGTTTATTGTCTGTTTTCTGCCTTTATGGTGATACCAGTTTCCTTATATTTGTTGTTGGAATCTGATACTTACAGAATCATGATTTACTTTTCTGCCTTTATGGTGATACCGGTTTCTTTTTATTTGGTGGAAACTATGCTGTAATGATCTGCATTTTAATAAAGATTTGGCTTACCAAAAAAAATAAATAAAAATTCTACGTCGAACTCTTACTATTTCGAATGATGAACATTTAAGGGAGCTAAGAAAGTTGAGACATGATAATAGGCTTGTGCTCTGTTGTTACTAGATTCACTACAAACAAATTGCCATATTCCGACGCTTACCTGTACCGATGATAACAAACCGTAGATAAAAAGGATCTATTACGACGGATTTTTATTACTATCAGAATATACATAATATATACCGACGCTCGAATTATCCGTTGCAATAGATGTACATATACCGACGATTAATGAAAAATCGTTGGTATAGATATAATTTTTACCAACAGTTTTTTTCTTTCTGTCAGTATATTTCTCAAAAGACCCGCTTTTTAAAATCAGTGGGAAATTTCATTTTTTTCTTTGTTTTTTTTTTCTTTCATTTTAATTAAATGAATCTATAGCAATGGATGATTAATTTTATCCGTCGGTATAGACATAAATTATATTTAGGGTTTTATTTTAATTTTTGGTCAATTCTCTCTCTTTCTCTTCCACTCTCGACCACTCCATTTCATATTCTTCATTTCTAAAGCCCCACAGTCTACAAAGTCCAAAACCTCACTTGTCCGACCACCGCCCCATCACTGCAACCGTCTCCTTTAATCTCCCCACTGCATAAAATTCTCAAAATCCTACTTTTCTTCATTAGACTAGACTTTAATTTCAGTTTTCTATTGGGGTTTTTTAATGTAATTTTTTGTGGCAGTAGGAAGCCAGACAGGGTTGCTTCGACTGAGCAAGTTCTGTCCATCGGTCATCGGTATGTTTGTTTTTTCTCCTTTTTCTCTTCCAGTGCTAATTATTCTGTCCATCGGTTTATATCTGTATATTTTCCCTTTTAAAACTTCAATCTGATACTTTGAGGTTGAAGATGAAAAAAAAATCAATATTCTACTTAATTTTATGAGATTAATTTTGTGCGTAAAGTAAACGCATCTTACGCTTTCATCCTAAATTTTGCTATTGTTTTTGAAATTCATCAGTTTACTGTGAACATAACCTAAATCCTTATCTTCAAAGCTTTGAAAGTTGCAGAGTGCTCTTCGGCCTTTTCCTTCTCACAAAAAAAATAGGTTTAGGAAGGCGTCTTCCAAGTTTGCTTATTATTGAGTAAAACACCAACAGTGAGTTGCTCAGAACAATTAATTAATTTTCTTTTTTTTCCAGAATTATATGTTTATTATTAACACGGATGTACTAGGACCTCCGCCACTGGCAGCACCAAGCGCTTACCTACCCTTGGCTAATCCTGTTTCGGTGATTCAGCCTCAATACTGATTTGATATTTGTTGCATGCTTGTAGTACTAAAATACCTGATTGCTATAGTTTGATACATATTATGATGTGTTCTGTGTCATACATATACAACAATATACTAATGTCTTTTATGTATCATCATAATTATCTCATGAGAAATGTATGATACTTGACTAATTTAACATTCTCTCAATGTGTAGGCAAGATGTCATTGCTCAAATAAATCTCAAATAAATCATGCAAGGAGACTTGCAGAGAAGCTACAGCGTGTTGCTAGAATGGTAGAGCTTCATGGGGGGCATCTAGTAAGTCATGAGAGGACAGAAGAGGTAATCCTCTTCATCTAATTTAAGTCAGCACTTGATACAGGTATTATGAATGTTCACTGTGAGAATGTTTCTATGGAAGAATAAAAAGGCATTTTCAATAGCAGTTGAAAATGTTCACTATTGAGCTTGTAGAATTGTGTACAGAGGGTAATATTCTGGCATGTGTGAATGAATGGATGCATGAGAGTAGAACATTAACTTGACAAAATTGGTGCTCTTCCATCATTAGTAGAAACATATCTAATGATTACTGAGATAATATTTATGGATTTTACTTTAATGTATTTGCCTCCGGAAAGAACCTTTGTAGACTGAATTATTCACAAATTTTTAGGCTAATCAAGCTCATCTCGACTTGATAAGGGCATCAGAAATGAAGATGAGTCCGCTTGATTGGAACGACTTCTCTAAGAAAAGTTTCGGTATGTATTCTTCTCAAAAGTTCAAGATCTCTTCTCCTGAATTATAGGATCAACAGTAAATCATTAGTAGTCCTCTCTAATATATTTTAACTAAATGCTTGGGTATAAGAATGGCTTTGGGTATTTAGCAAGACGATAATGACAGATAAATCTTGTGGTGATCATTACAGATAAAATAGATTATCCTATCTGATCTGACAGATAGAGCTAGCCACCAAATTCACTTGAAATTTATGAAATTCTAGGTTATTTATTTATTTGGGTAACCCTCTCCTTAAACCATGAATCTTGAACCTTTAAATTTTTTATGTAATACATTTTAGGTACCTGATGCTGTTAGTGCTCCAAATTTGTCATCACGTCCAATAAATCGGTCATCAATTTCTACTCATCAACTTAATCAAAATGAAGATGGTAAATTACTTCATTACTCTATTTTTATATATTGGCCTCATTACTTAATTGCTTTTAATTATATAATATTTGTCAATTTTATGCAGGTGCTGCTCCATAGGAATATTCATGAGATTTGGACTGCTTATTTCGCTTTATGTATTTAGATTGCTTATTTACTGTCTTTGGACTGCTAATTTTCAATTTTAAGATTGTATTATGGCTTTAGTTTACGACTTCTATTTAGTTTGTGAAACTTATATTATTAAGAGAATTTATTTGTAATTTTATTTGTAATTTTATTATATATTTTGTATTTTCTTATGGTGGTTTTTCTTTATATGAAATATGTTAAATTAAATTATAAATAAATCAATATTAGTAATTAAAAATATAGTAAAATTTTATTTTTACCAACGGACATGTATACTAACGGACAAAATGACTGTCGGTATATGTATATTTACTGTATCTATATCGACAAAAATTAAATCCGTCGGTATATCTATAACGACGGACGGCAGAGCCGTCGATATAGGTAAAAACAAAAGGGACTAACCCAATATAGGCTATACCGACGGTAGTACCATTAGTGACACCTTAAACCGTCGGTATAGGTTATACATCCTATTCCGACGGTCGCTTTTTCCTTCAGTATAGGTCTATACTGATGAGGGTTTTACCGTCGCTTAATTTTTTGTCGGAATAGCCATTTTGACCGTCAGTATAGGGTCTTACGACTTTTAGCAACGGATTTTTGGGTTTTACCAACGCTTTTCGAACTGTCACTATATGGCAATTTATTTGGAGTGATTTAATGAAATAATTTTCTATTTGATTATGCAATAGTGTTATTTTTAGTGAGACCTGCTCAAAGGTCGGACAGCCTACCCGGCCCGTATTGGATCGGGTCTAGGTAGGGTTTTTTTTTTATTCGGGCTGGCTCGACCCGACCCGAATCACTGTTTAAACAATAAAATTTTAATTTTTTATTTAAATTTAAATTTAATTATAAAAATATAAAAATGATTTTTTTTAATTTTTTAATATTAAATGAATAGTAAAACAGGCCAACGGGCCGGCTCGAGCTTGGATAAAGTTGAAAAAAAAAAATCCAGACCGCTATTAGGCTCATGAGCAAGTCTATTTTTACTCTAATGGCGCAAATATGTAAATGTTACGTATAGATATATTGGATAGTTTCAATCTTTGTAAGTTTATTTGTTACATCTCCCATCTTTATATTTGAAGCTTTTATTGTTTTTCATTTTCTTTCTCACTTGCCAATTTTGTAGATGTGGTATATTATTAGGAGGATGTCAATATTAACTCACCAGAGTAGAAGGCTACTTCCTTTAAGGGATATTGTTGAGTAATACCATTTAAATGAAAGGAGATGAAATACATTTTAGTTACTGGGAAGGATATTCTATAATGAATTCCAGTGTACAAGCATCCAAGTTCCAGAAAATAGTATCGTGTATAGCCTGGTTACTTAGCAATGTTTAATTTTATTTAATTATCATAATTATTTCATTTGTTTTAATGGTAAAATAATCATATTTTATATAAAATTGATTATTATAATTATATAAATAAAACTTATTAGCGACGGACATTGAAATTGAGGGCAAAAAAACTTTCGTCGATAATTGTTATTAGGGACGAAAAATGCTGTCGTTAATTGTTTCATTTCCAATTGATATTCCGCCGTAAATACTATTTGTGATAGAATTAATTTACCCTCAAATGTAATTTTTAGACAGAAAATTTCGTCGAAATATCAATTTTTTCCGTCAGATGGAATATTTCATTGGAAAAATTCCGTCTCAAATGTTACTTATTTTCGACAAATTTTTTTTTTCAAAAAAAATACTATTAGCTTTGTCAGTTTTTCTTTTTCGACATAATATTCTGTTGGAAAAAAGCCTCTATCTTGTAGTGAGAAGATTTAAAGGAAGATTTTGGTGAAATTTGAAAAAAAAAAAATTGGGTTTAATGCCGACGACCGAAAACTGGGTTTAGGTCGCCGAAAACTCTGTATTTGGGTTTAAGGTTAAAGACGATGAATGTTTAAGAGAGAGGGAGGGGGAGAGTGAAAATGAGGGAAAAAAGAGTATTTATATATTATGAAAAATAATATTAAATATTTTATAATTAAATTATTTTTTAAATAATTATTTCTATATTTATTTTCAAAATAATTTTAAATATAAATACATATATTAAAATATTTTTAAATATTATAATTATAATTCTATAATTAAATATTAAATATTTAAATATTTTTATATAATAATAATAGTTTACAAGAAATTAAAAAATAAGTTTAAGTTTTCATCCATAAAAAGTTATTCATTTAATTCAAGATTAAAATAATCATTTTACATATATTCCTAACATATTACTTAACATCATTTTAACCATCCAAATAATGTATTAGTACTCCTCTATTTCATTCAATAAATCAAACTCCGTAATGTATATTCCCTCTCTTTTTCATTCAAACCGAATAGCTATTACATTCGCTCCTTATTCCATTCAACGAACCAAATATAACTTAAGATCATTACATTCTGCGTATTCCTCTCATTCCTTTCTTTTTTCTTCCTTGAATACTAGTTGACTTAAGTATTAGAATGTGCTCCGGAGTCCAAATTTCGACATCCCTTTTAACTGTTTGTTCTTTATTGACAGATTATACTCGCTACATCCTCTTATTTTCCTCCAATCAAGTCCTCCTACCTCAAAAGACATCAACACTACCAAAACAAAATACATTATAAATACAACTATACCATATATCCATTTTCCTTCCATTCAATTTCCCATTTCCTTCCCTTGTCCATCCAACCAAACAAGGGAATATTTTTCATTTTTTTGGCCATTAAAACAATGGAGAGTTAGTTTAATCTTTTTCTTCCATTTTTTTTTTTCTATCATTCTTCTTACCAGACTAACAAAAATATAAAATCATTGATTTTCTTCATAACTTATCCTCAATTCTTATTTTTTTTTTCAATTAATTTTCACATCTTTTACCAAACACAAACACAAACACGAAGAAAGATACATAAGTAATTTTCTTCGCTTGTTTCCGTTTTCTCCTCTCCCCAATTTCTTCTTTTTTATATGCCTAACACAAAGTCATATGAAACTGGCTATCAATCTCCTCTTAAGCATCACCATATGTTGCACACCATGGCGAAGACCAAATCTTATATTTTGACTAGCTCTTTATGAGTGCTATTTATCTATTTATGACCATTAAAAAATGAATTCCTTCTCAATAACATTGACAATGCATCTGCTCGAGGCTTAGCTTCCTCATGTCAAGCCAAAAGATATTATAAATACTATTATACCATATCTAATTTTCCATTTTCCTTCCATTCAATTTTCCATTCCCTTCCATTTTTCCTTCAAACCTGTTGGATATAAAGTATTAATTTGAGTGTATAAATACGAAATACGTATTTCAATATGTAGGTTGTCGTAATTATATACACGGTGTTATTAACATACACAATTGATATCAAAACTTAATGAGAAATTAATCTCATTAAATACCCACTTGAAGAGAAAGAATGTTGGTTGAAAGTGTGGTTGGTTGTCAATCCCACATAGAATTAAGATTGACTTTTGCTTATAGTATTTATAAGCTAGTGTTCCATGTTAGGTTGAGCCCCTAGGAGCACCCAAGTTTTGTGGTGGGTGAGGACCTACACAATTTGGGTTGAATCACACGTACACACCGTCGAGCCGGGCTGGATTGGACTGGGTCGGACTTGGACTTGGGCTTGGGTCAGCAATATTTTTTTTGCTGCCAAGTCGGACCAACTTGTTTCTGTCCGATTAATTGTGACTATTCGGTCCTGGACCGAACCAGTCAGGTCTGCATAATTGTTTGTCTCTTTTCGAAATTGTTATGCCGGTTCAGTGCATGACCGAACCGGTTCGTCTCTTGGGACATGTCTATTCTGATCGAACAGACTCCTCCCAACTGGTGCACCCTTTCCGAACAGACATCTGTCCCTCTATAAATTCAGACTTCCAGAGTCTATTTTTAATACACACAAATTCACTGCATAATTATTATTTTTTGATTGAGAGAGAGTCAAGCATTTTCCTATTCGCTGAGTTGCTTCAAGTGTGCCCTCTAGAGCAATGTTATCGAGAAGGCCTGGGAGATTATTTGCATCAATCTGAAAGCACCTTAGAGGCAGGCAAAATTCGTCTTAAGGTCAGAGGTCCAACCTTGACTCGATATTGATTTTTTTTCAAATCAATTTCAGTAAGTGTCTTTATATTCGATACACGCAAGTCCATCTATATATCAAGTCTCTTTATCTGTTTTATATTTATATTCTGTTTTTATATAGTAAATAGCAAATATATTCTCTAACAAAACCAAACAAGGGAATGTTTTTCCTTTTTATCATTAAAACAAGGGAATGATAGTTTCATCTTTTTCTTTCGCTTTTTCTATCATTCATATTTCTCGTACCCAACATGAAGAAAGATACATAAATAATTTGTTTAATTTTTGTTAAGCATTTAACCTAAAATCAATTGGTAATAGGTGGAGAAGTCAACTTGAATATAAGATCATAGAAAACACAAAACTTAGCAGATGTGGTTTAACAGCACTTTAACAGTCATCCAACCTAAAATCAATTGGCAATAGGTGGAGAGACCGAACTTGAATATAAGATCATAGTAAACCCAAGATTTAACAAATATGGGATACCACTACTTTAACAGTCTCACAACGTGTAGGCAAAAATAAAAGAGCCTACCACGTGATAAATTTAGGGGTATAAGGTAGAAAACATAGAACAAAATTTGAGCTCTAATACCATTTTAAGTATCCAATATTAAATCAATTGACAATAGATAAAGAGGCTCAACCTGAATATAAAATGAAAAAAAAAAATTCAAAACTTAATAGATACAAATAACACCTTGTTTTCTCCTTTCTCCAATTTCCTTCTTTTTTATATGCCAAACACAAAGTCAAATGCAAATGCAACTGGCTATCAATCTCCATCTTGAGCATTGTTATCGGATTTAACCACGCAAGTGCACGTATCGTTAACAAGTAATAAAAGTGAAGAGTAGAGTATCATTCCCACGAGGAATTGTTACCAAATTTGTTAAGTACTAAAATTAGAACAAATTAATCTTATTCAAACAATTAATTAAATTAAATAAAAAAACCAACTAATAATGAAAGAAGGCAAATTAAAAGATAGATTAAATCAAATAAGAAAAGCCTAGGATTACAATTTCCCTCAATACTTCGTATGAACATCTCTTACCCCCTTAACTTGATTAATGACAATGATTTGTTAACCTAGAGTTCTAATCTATTTATACGGATCTTCCGATGGTCTTATAAAAATATCCTTCTTAACCAATTAATTATATGCCTATGATAATTGAATTAAAGAGAAACTCATTAAGCTTAGACTCTAAAATTGGTTACACATGACACGTAAGTGTATTCCTACCCAACATGCAGATCAATTCATCCTAATAAATGAATATGAAACATATGTTATTCAATCCATGTCTAACACTAAACTCTCTTTTCCAAGTTGTATCTAGGTTACCATATCAATCTAATTGGTAACTAAACACTTAGAAGCATTAAGCACAAGACTGAATAAACAACATCAAATATCATTAAATCAAGAAAGAGACTAAAATAATCCAAAGCACATGTTGAGTTCCATTGCAATCCTAGAAAAATAAATTAGTTCATGCTAGTTAATAAAAATATAAAACAAATGAGTTTCACCATCATAAATATTACAAAAAAGATAAAGAAGATAAGGGATAAGAGAAAAACTAAAGGGTTGTCTGATCTTTAGTCTTCAATCTTTCAAAATCTCTATTGCTCCTTGCAAATCTTTGGTGGCTGATCTTCTCTTAAGAAAATTAGGTTATTTACAAGCTTCAAATTTGACAGCTAGGGAGAAGTCTTTTTTTAAAGTCCTAAAGGTTCCTTTTTATAGAACTCCAAAAGCCTAAAGTAGGAAAATTTTGTGGGCAAGTAACAACTTTCAGCTTTGACTTTCCATATATGAACTGATATTCTCCTTATTGCTTTAGGACTCTACAAAAATACAAAAGTCATTAAATAAATAACTAAGTTAAACATAAAATAAATAAATTAAACCAAATTAAATTAAATTAAAAATAACTAAAAATAACTAAAAATAATTAATTAATACTTTAAACTACAAGGACTTAACTATATAAAATATGGTAAAATAACTCTATTTTATAGAGTTATCTAGCATCACCATATGTTGCACACCATGGCGAAGACCAAATCTTATATTTTGACTAGCTCTTTATGAATGCTATTTATCTATTTATGATCATTAAAAAATAATTCCTTCTCAATACACTACTTTAACAGGTCTCACAACGTGTAGGCAGAAATAAAAGAGCCTACCACGTGATAAATTTAGGGATATAAGGTAGAAATCATAAAACGAAATTTGAGCTCTAATATCATTTTAAATATCCAATCTAAAACCAATTGACAATAGATAAAGAGGTTCAACCTGAATGTAAAATGAAAAAAAATTCAAAACTTAATAGATACAAATAACACCTCGTTTTCTCCTCTCTCCAATTTTCTTCTTTTTTATATGCCAAACACAAAGTCAAATGCAACTAGCTGTCAATCTCCATCTTGAGCATCACCATATGTTGCACACCATGGCGAAGACCAAATCGTATATTTTGACTAGCTCTTTATGAGTGCTATTTATCTATTCATGATCATTAAAAAATAATTCCTTCTCAATAAAATTGACAATGCATCTGCTGGAGGCTTAGGTTCCTCATGTCAAGCCAAAAGATATTATAAATACTATTATAAATATCTAATTTTCCATTTTCCTTCCATTCAATTTTCCCTTCCCTTTTTCCTTCAAACCAAACAAGGGAATTTTTTTCCTTTTTATCATTAAAACAAGGGAATGATAGTTTCATCTTTTTCTTCCACTTTTTCTATCATTCATATTTCTCGTACATAACATGAAGAGATACATAAATAATTTGTTTAATTTGTGTTAAACATCTATCCTAAAATCAATTTGTAATAGGTGGTGAAGTCAACTTGAATATAAGATTATAGAAAACTCAAGACTTAGCAGATGTGGTTGTCGCAACCTAAAAAATAATAAGTCTTATCACAAGACTTTATTCATTAAGCATGACATTGGGGAAAAAAAAAAAAAGAAGACTTAATTTCTCTTGAAATAAAATGAGGGTTTGAAAACAATCTCGAAAAAGACATGGAGTCGCCACCAATCGTTTTTGGCTAGGTGTGATCGGCTACCTATTAAAATCGATTTTGTAAAATATTTTAAAATTAATTAGAATATTTTTTAAAATCAATTTCAAGTCTGGGTTTTTAACCAGAGAAATCAAAGAAGCGGGTTTCGGACTCGGTTACGTGCGGGAAAGAATTAGTACCCCCACAACGCCTGTATAAAACGGTACCTTATTAATCGTGTGTTATCTCAAATTTCGGTAAAAGTTGGTTTTAAATTTGGCTTTTCAAAATAATTCCCAATTTAAAGAAAAATAATTCCATTTTTAAATGAAAATAATCCTGAAGTTATTAATTCAAAATTTTCCTATATTTTCCAGCAAACCTGACAAAATATAGAAAATTTTATTTATTTAGAAAATTTTCGAATCATTTTGATTTTTTGAAAGAAAGATATTCCTTTATTAATGATAATTGATGATATCCTCCCCAGCAAACCCAGCAGAGAACTCAAGAATTATTTTAACTCATAAATATCTTTATTTTTATTGAAAATCATTATCTTTTCAAAACATTTATAAAAAAAAAGATGAATATGAACATGTGTGACATAATAAAGATGACATAGCAAAATCTAGATGATATAATACAACCTAAATGACATGATATAATTTAAATGACATAGTTTATTCTAAATGAAATGGTATAATCTAAGTGACGTAAAATATTGTAAAAGAAATGATATAACCTAAGTGACGTAATATATTCTAAATAAAATGATATAACCTAAGTGACATAATATAAATGAAATGATATAACCTAAATGACATGGCATATTTTAAATGACATGGCATATTCTAAATGACATAATATAATGTAAATGACATGGCAATATAATCTAAGTAACATGAAATGATATGTAACATAAAATAATGTTATCATGGAATATGCATGAAAATAAAATAATAATGCATGAACATAGTAAATCCTAAATGATGTGACAAAAATAAATGACTAAATAAAAAGTATAGGATAACATAGAATATTCACAACCATATATATAACAAACAATATAACACCATAAAATATAAATCATATATCATATAATATGCATGAAAATGGAAAATGCAATGCATGAAAGTGTATTTTTTTCCTTTAAATAAGGAAATCCGTAAACCTAAAAGATATCCGACTACCTTAGGAAAAGACATCAAATTAAATTTTATAAAATCAAAAACACTTTGTGATTAATTTGAAAACAATTTTGAAAATTTTGGATGAAAATGGCACTAAGGCCGAAATCCCCTTGAAAAAGGCTCCATTTTCCTAAATTTGAAAAACCAGACTTGACCACCCTTGACCCGACATTTATAAAATCATTTTTTAAGATTAAAATGACTTAGAAATCAACCTAGGACAATAGCTAAGGTTCCTAATCAGCCCTCTCTTAATGCCTTAGCCAAAACAGAAAATTATTTTTCCCTTGAATTCAAATCTGACTTTACTGTCCAGTTTTAAAACGTGATTTTTTAACCTATTTTTACAATTTCAAAAAAATCTGAAAAAATTATGGGAGACTCAGAACATGTCGGAATCTATGGAAAAAATTGGCTTAATTTTCAGACTAAGGATGACCTACCAGAAAAATCATGAAAGTCAGAATACTAGGTGAAAAACTGTTTTGCCAAAAACCATTTTTAAGCCTTTGATAAAATCATTCAAAAAATCAAAATAAAAATATTGGAGACTCTTCTAAAGACCTACAAACAGTAGCTAAAATTTATAAAAATTTGGACAAGGATTGCCTAATGAAAAAAAATCACAAAGGTAGAAAATCCAACTTGAGAATTCCTTAATTTTCCACAAGCATGCTCATGTGAGCTTGGCTTTAAGCCATTGATTGGCTTAAGTCAAAAATCAAGTGGTATGAGATGAAATGCATGAACAAACAGAAAATTAAATGCATGAAATGCATGATTTAAGACCTAAATGACATAGAAAATGCATGGCATAAAAATGACCTAATGCCTAACATGAACTTGCATGGCAACCTAGACCTAAATATGCGTGAAATGCATGGCAATGCAAATGTGACCTAGACCTAATGAAAATGCATGGAAATAACACAAACACATGGCATAGTAAATCAAATAAACAATATCATGGCATAGAAATGCAAGCATGTCAACTAACAAGATGAAAATGCACACATATGGCACAAAACCTAAGGGTAGCCGAATGGACATATATCTAAATGGTGAAATCCTAGCATGACATTAACACAAACACATGGTATAGTATATGCAAGACTTAAAAAGAAACATGTTAGACTAAACAAACATGATGCAAATGCAAAGATGTAGCTAGACATATACACAAACACTTAGCATGGCAAAATACAAAGCATGAACAACTTAATATGTTGAAAACAAAAAATTAAAAATGGCAAACAAATTAAGCAGACATGAAAACAAAATGATAAAATCAAAGATAAAGGTAAGTAAGTAAAGAAGGTTAAAACAAGCTCCATATCTTGATTATTTTTAAAAGTTAAAAGATCAAAACATGCTAGAACATCACAAGCAACAAGGAAAATAGATCAAACACAAACCATGCACAAAGAAGGGCCATTCGGCCACCATGGAAAATTAGAGGAAAAAAATTGTTTTTGATTTTTCTTTGAGAACATAAGATAGGAGCATTCCAAGAAAGTTTAAAAACCTTTATTTCTCAACCAAAAACAACAAGAAATCAAAAAATATCCAAGAAAATCAGCAAGTTAAGCATGGAAAATGAAAGAAAATGTAAGAGTTAAGTACCTTTTGGCTATCTTCAAAAGCTATTTTTCAAGCCTTTCTTCTCTTCTAACTTTCTTTGCTTTTCAAAACTTAGCTATTTGCTCCCAAAATCAAATATGATCAACCAAGATAGTGTTTGCAAAATGAAAAAACCCTATTCCTTAAGGCAGCCGAAAGGTCCCCTTTGAGTGTAGGATGTTGTCATTTTTTTTCCTAGCCAATTTGATTCAAAAGCCACTAATCCAAGATGCTTAAAATGTGAAATTACCACCCTTAGATTAAGTGATCAGCCCCTAATTAATACAGCTGTTCAAAAATATATAGCCATCATGTTGACATCCTTCCTCTTCATGCATTGGACCATGTAGTACAATTACAAAGGCTTGATCAAAAAAATAACTACCTTATATCCACTTTTGGCCTTTGGATACAAGAACTCAGCAAAATTCATCCTCCCTTTGGGCTTGCCGGCTGACCCTTCATATTCCAGGCCAATCTTTATTTTTTTAATTGCAAGAAAGGCCCTCTTCGGTTTCTTCAATAAAATTACCTTTTTAGCCCCCAAACCTAATTAAATAGCAAATGGACTCCAAATTCAAATTTTATTTTTTCAATACTTTCTAAACTATATAAAATTGAATTCTGAAAGATTTCATAATTTTCCGAGCACTTTTACTATTTTTCCTGAATTTGCTTTCCAAAATTACCCTTAGTGCACCCGAACTTTTACGATTTTTCAAACGAGCTCCGATTCTGGATTTTTCTTCACCAATCTCTTCCGAATAATTTAAAATTGAGATCTGAAAGTTTTCATAATTTTTTGACCTCATTTGTTATTTTTTCGGGATTTATCTTCTTGAATTTTCGTTTAGTGGGCCCGAAATTTGCCATTTTGCAAACGAGCTTCTATTCCAGATTTTTCTTTTCCAATCTCTTCCAAATAATTTAAAATTGAGATCTGGAAGTTTTCATAATTTTCCGAGCTCATTTGCTATTTTTTCGGATTTTTCAAGTTTGCCCTCTAACCTCCAAAGCCTCGGTTTTACTCAAAACAAGTCCAATTTCCAAATTTTCTTTTTCTGTGCCTTTTTTATATATTGAATTGGAGTTGATCCGAAAATGTCCAATTTTTACGATCAACTTCCCCTCCGATTTGATTTTTCCTTTTTCCAATATAGGAAAATTCCTCTTTTTTCGTTTTTCCTCCAATCGGCTCTTTTCTCGAAATCACTTCAAACTGAGCCATGAGCTATCCTTGTTTACTTCTCATCAATTATGGGCTTTAATTTTACTGAATCAGGTCATTTTTGCAATTTTTCCAATTTCGCCAAAATCTACCAAAACCCTAATTTTCGATTTTCTTCCAAATTGACTCTTCCTTCGGTTTTGCTTCCAAATGGCCTCTCCAATACCCATAGTCATTGCTTATTTTCCATTCGAAACCTCCAATTTCGACCAATTTGATCGTTTAAACACTTTTTCCTAAATTTTTTGAACTATGGTTTTCTTTCCACTAAATCTCCGTAACCCATCTTCCTAACTCCATATCTTTCATTGTAAACCTCAGATTATCAAAATTCTTTCACCATTGTTCAATTAAACTTTTAATCTTGATTTTGAATGTGGGTTGACTTTTTAGTGGTTGACTTTTTGAAGTTGACTTTTTCAAGATTGACTTTTCATGCTTGTCCTCTTAAACAAAGTCTCGGAGTACCACCTGCAGGGCGAGAAGAGCTTTTTTGCATTCTAAAACATCATTTTAGGAAGAAAAATACCTGATTTAGTGGTCCGGACAAAATTAGGTGTCTACAGTGGTTTAACAGCACTTTAACAGGCCTCATCTGTGCATCCAATCTAAAACCAATTGGCAATAAGTGGAGAGACCGAACTTGAATATAAAATCATAGTAAACCCAAGATTTAACAAATATGAGATAACACTACTTTAACAGGTCTGACAACGTGTATGCAAAAACAAAAGAGCCTACCACGTGACAAATTTAAGGGTATAAGGTAGAAATCATAGAACAAAATTTGAGCTCTAATACCATGTTATCCAATCTAAAACCAATTGACAATAGATTAAGAAGCTCAACTTGAATGTAAAATGAAAAAAAAATTCAAAACTTAATAGATACAGATAACACCTCGTTTTCTCCTCTCTCCAATTTTCTTCCTTCTTATATATTTATGCTAAACACAATGTAAAATGCAACTGGCCATCAATCTCTATCTTGAGCGTCATCATTTGTTGCATGCCACGGCGAAGACCAAATATTATATGTTCACTAGCTTGTTATAAGTCTTATTTTTCTATTTATGATCAGTTAAAAAAATGAATTTTTTTCTCAATCACATTGACAATGCAACAACTCTAGGCTTACCTTCCTCGTTTTGCTGCCTAGCCAAAAGGCATTATAAATACTACTATACCATATCTCTTCTCCATTTACTATAGTAAAGGCAAGCAAATTACATGGCGAGAGTCTCGGAGCTCGGTCTTGCGAGAGTGTAGTCATGTTAGTGTAGTAGCTTATCCCCCCCAAATATATATATATCTTCGTCTTGGTAATTCAGCAAATAAAAACATAATTTTAGGCTTGTCAAAATGTCGTTTCTTGCAAAAATGTGTAGCTGCTGGCCTTGCATATCGAAATGGCTACGGAAGTACGTTCGCTTTTCGAAGGCTGCTGTATTCATTTCCGGTACTTTAACTATATTCTTCATTCTTTTTAAAATTCATCCGCACGGGGAGTTTTATTTTTACTTTCTAGAATTATTATGATTTAAAATATTTAATTGACAATTAAGTTAAACATTTTTAATATTAAACCTATTATATTATAGTAATTTTAACATAAATATATATTTTTGGGTGTTTTCTTTGGATATATTGAGTTACATAATGAAAGTAATTCTCTTTGGTTTATAAATTTGACTATTCATGTTTCAAAATTTAAATACGAAGCTTTTGAGATAAAATCTCAAACTTAACCATTGATACGTCGCATTCAAGAGTTACGTAATCTGTTGATAAAATATTGGATTCTTAATTTTAGTAATCAAAGTTAAATCTCAAATATAATAGGTCTAATTCAAGATTTAATAAATACAAAGATACCTCATTAATATTTATTTATAGCTCTTTTTTATTTTTTATTTTACTCATTAATGAGGTGTTTTGTTATGGTTCACTGATAGTGTATGAAACTTATACATTGTCAGTGCATCAAATACAAACTCATAATTAAAATACGACACGAATATACGAACGTGTAAAAATATACATAAAACGAATTATTAACATGTAAATTTTTTTATAAATTTATAATAATTTATATAAATTATTAACGTGTAAAAATTTATATAAATTTATAATACTTTTGAAAACACAAAAAATAACACGAATACATCACGAACACATAATTTTTTCTCTAAATTGAATCCTTATGATAAATTATGCAAAATATCTTATGAACTGAAACAGGACACAACACACATTTTTTTCTCTAAACTGAATAACTATGACAATTTATGCAAAATATGTCATAAATTGAGACACGAACACTCAAATATTTCTCTAAATTGAATCACAATGACAAACTATGTAAAATATGAGATGAATTGAGACACGACATGAACACAACATATAAAAAAAATAATTAAAACTCAACATATAAAATAATATGAACACGACAGGAATATACGAACGTGTAAAAATATACATAAAATAAATAGTTAACATGTAAAAATTTATATAAATTTATAATACTTTGAAAAACAAAAAAAATAAAACGAAAACGAACACAACATAGAAAAATTAATTAAAACACAACACGAAAAATAACATAAACACGATACAAATGCATGAACGTTTAAAAATATACATAAAACGAATTATTAACGTGTAAATATTTATATAAATTTATAATAATTTAAACACACACGAAATAACACGAACACATAATTTTTTTTGCTTTTTTTTATCTTTCTTTTTTCCCTCTTTCTTTTTTCTTTTTTTCTCTCATTTCCTTTTTTTCTTTCTCTTTCCCCCAAAAAAAAAAAATTATACAGTAAAAAAAGACGTAAATAGTCTCCCCTAACTTTAAAACATCCAAAATTAAATTTATCTTTCGAATGTCCCATTCAAGAGTTAACAGACATATTTCAAATCATCATTCCTAGAACATATATATTTTCCTTCATAATACAGATTTTTTCAACATAATCTCCAATACAAATATTTGACAAAATTTAAGCTTTTTTAATTTAATATATACTCCTTTCATTCCAAATTAGTTGTCTCTTTTTTACTTTCACGCAATTTTAAAAAAAAAAAAAAGACTTTATGATATTTAATATGAAAATTAATTTTTTTATTTTTATAAATTGATGTTTCATGGTTTTAATGTTAAAAAAAAAATCATGAAAGATGATTTTAGAATATAAAAAGTAGAGTATTAGGTATTTAAAAAAAAAAAAAAAAGAGAACATAATTTTAAAATATTTAAAAAAAAAAGATGAACAAAAAAATAGAACAAAAGGGGTAAATGAATGCATGTTTTGAGATAATTTATAAAAAAAAAAGTAAAGAACCATTCAAGAATGCACGAAGAACTTGTAATTTTTGTACAAAATATATTTTAAAGATAATAAAAATAATTTTTGCCTCTCTACTCTTTTTTTCCCTCCTAATTTAAGTTCATTTACCATGATAAATCATTTACTATGTAATTTAATTAATGTTTAGTAGCAATTGAATTTCTAATAATTTATCATGATAATTTATGCCTATTGTCATCTAAACTTAAATTTTTTATTCCTTGATCAAACTGATTATCTTATGAAATATATTTTGGTTTTTTTTTTTTCTTGTATTTATTATTGTTGAATTAATTTACATTTGTAATTTTTTGCTTTTTTCTTTTCTATTTTCTTCACTACTCTTCTTTTTTTCTCCACCTTTTTTCATGACGTCGCTGGCCTACTAAACCAAATCTGCCCTTTCCTCTTCTATTTCCCTTTTCTATGGACCGCTTCCCTTTTTCTCTCCTATTGCTTCCTCTCTATCTCTCCTCCTTCCTTTCCTTCGTCTTTGTTGTTCCGACTACTAATCTTTCGTCTCCTCGCCTTTCCGCTGCTTTCCCCTCTCTCCAAAGCCCTTTTTTTTTTTTCTTTTTTTTTGGTTTTTTATGTCTTTTATCTTCTATCGTTGCCCGAGTTCGGGTCAGGTTTAGATAAAATATTAATACCATTTATGTCTGTTCAGACTCGATCCAATCCAAAATATGAACAATAATATGTGATCAAACCCGATCCTAAAGGGGCGTTTGGTGCCTTCCCAGAAATCACATTTCATGAAATGTGATTCCTGAGAATGTGATTCTTGGGAATATAATTTTACAGCGTTTGATATACATAAAAAAAATGCTGATTAAAATCCTAAAAATATTATGGTAATTTTCGAAATTACCCTTATCATAAAAATATTAATTTTATTAATTTTAAAATTTTTCAGTGATATTTATTATTAATAAATATTTGTACTAAATATTTAAAAATAATATTTTAATTGATAATTTGAGTTACTTTTAGGATAAAAAATATATATATTATTTAAATATTTTAATGATATTTATTATTAACAAACATTTGTACTAAATTATAAAATAATATTTTAATTGATAATTTGAGTTATTTTTATGATAAAAAATATTTTTTAATAATAAATTTTTGAAATTACTTTCATGTAGTTGAAAAATTAAAAGACTATATGCAAATTAAATATTATTTAAATATTTTAATGATATTTATTATTAACAAACATTTGTACTAAATATTTAAAAACAGTATGTTAATTGATAATTTGAGTTATTTTTATGATAAAAGAAATATTTGTTAATAATAAATTTATGAAATTACTTTCACGTAGCTGAAAAGTTAATAGGCTGTATTAAAATTTCATATTATTTAAATATTTCAATGATATTTATTATTAACAAAAATTTGTACTAAATATCTAAAATAATATTTCAATTGGTAATTTGAGTTACTTTTATGATAAAAAACATTTTTTAATAATAAAATTTCGAAATTACTCTCAAGTAATTGAAAAATTAAAAGGTTGGTTACAAATTAAATATTATTTAAATATTTCAATAATAATTATTATTAATAAATATTTGTACTAAATATTTTAAAATAATATTTTAATTGATAATTTTAAATCAAATAGGAAGAGGATAATTTTATCTTAATATTTTTTTAACTTTTTAACTACATGGAAAAGTTATTTTCCTATAACTTTTCATAGGAATCATATTTCAATACTTGTGAGAAAATAACTATTCAAAGAAAATTACATTCTTAAGAAAGTGAACAATTTTTAACGTATCAAATATGAGAATTACTTTTCTACCAAATATTTTTCATGAAAAATGATTATTTTTTATCGTACCAAACATCTTCTAATTATCAAAGAGATATCCAGCCCCAATCCGGGTCACCCAATTTTCCTTGGGAAGCTGTGAGGGAACTGCACTGAGTAGTGCAGTTATTGAGTATTGGCTAGTTGAAGGATAGAAAATGAGTGCATGACATCAGTCAAACGCAGCAGATAATTATCAAAGACTTTTTATTGATTGCTTTTATGTTTTTGTTTCCCTTATAAAATTATTAAATTAAAAAGGTTGCTTCTCTCTTGCTAATCAACTAACAAACCAAAATAAATATTTGAAAAAAAAAAAATGAGAAAGAAAAAGAAAAGAAAGAAACGTATGATGTTTCTAGTTCAGGTTTGAATTAAAAATTTGATGATAGTTTCGGGTCCCATGTGCCATATGGTTACCCTTGGTTTGTCTATCTGTCTTTATTGTTTAGGAGTTGACCCCATACCTCCAAGATTTGGGTTTGGGCCAGGCTTAGACTCAAGCACCTTAAATTATTCGGGTCGGGCCGAACCTGACTTTAAAATTTTTGTCCAAGACATGATTTGTTTAGAAAATGAACTCTTTATTTTGTTCAGGTCACTTTTTCAGATCAAATATTTTTGTTTAAACTCTCTCAAATATCGGACGAATTTTCGAATTTGAACGAATAACCCGATCCTTAGATAGGTCTACTAATCAAAAATCTAATTGGTTTGACCGGTTGAAATCATTAATTTAATTAAAATAATTTTAAATATTAAAAAATAATTTAAAATTAAATAACATATATAATAAATAATTGATAAAAACATGTACTTGGCTTAATAGTATAGTTCTTAATATAAAACTAAAAAGTTAAATGTTCAAATTCCATCAGTTACAACAAATTTTAAAAAAATAAAAATCTATAACTATTTTTTATCAGTTTTATCCAACTTTTTACCGGTTAAACGAATCTCTAGTTTTATGCACCATAAAGGACTGGACAGACTTTCAGTTTCCAATTGAACATTTTCTACAGATCGATCTGGTTCAATTTTTTTCATCCATGGTTTCCTTCTCGTTTCTTCCTCTTCCTACCAAGAAAATTTTCCCAAATATTTTTTAAAATTTCCATCCTTATGAAAACGAGAGGTCATTTTTATTAGATCTATCCATGGGTTAAATTGGGCCAGATCTGTAGGCCTTTTGAAATACCTTTCCACGGTTTGATCTGATCCATCGGATCTTAAAGGCTCGAAAAAAATTAAAAAATTATATATTAAAAATATTAAATATTTTAATATATTTTAAAATTATAATTAAATAAAAAATAAATTTTATTAATTCGAAAATATCTCGAGTCAGGCCGAGCACAAACTTAAAAAATCTTCTCTAAGACCCAATGCAAGTCGAGTCTCAACTTTTGGATAAATCTAATTTTTATCTAAAAAAAAAAGCTAATTGTCGCCCCATCAACACTTTTCAAGTTACAGTAGACCTGTCAATTGGACGGGTTGGGTCAATTCGAATCTTAAAAAATTTAAGTTGTTTAGGGTTCAGGTCTTTTAAGATTGGGATCATTTCGGGTTTAGGTCATCTCGGGTTCAAGTCATCTCAAGTTTGGTTCATTCAGGTTTCACACTTAAATTATTCGGGTTCGAATAATTTTGGATTCGGATAATATAACATTTTATGAGAAGACATTATACTTTTTATAAAAAAAAATACATTTATTTTAAATAATATGTATAATGATAAAATACTATATAATTTATATTAAATCATATTATTAGATTATTATAAGTAATATATCATATATTAATTTGTTTAAAATTATATTATAAGATTATCATAAGTAAAATACTTATAGCTTTATTGAATTATTGTTAATTATTTTTTGTTTTAAAATATTCATTATGGATCTATTTAATTATTTTAACAAAGTAAAAAAAGAAAAATAAAGAAATTTATTTATAATATGTACTAATAAACATAAAAATTAAAATTCATATAATAATAATAATAATTTATTTTTTAATTATAATTAAAAAATATTAAAAATATATAAAATTTTAATAGTAAAGTAAAAGATTTAAAAAAAATAAAGTTATAAAATTAAAATAAATTAATAATTTTGTCATATTTTATTTTATTATTAAATTAATATTTTTAAAATAAAATTGGGAAAAGTACACTAACCCTCCTGAGATTTACTAAAATACACTTACTCACTTATAGTTTGAAAACTACCCATTTAACCCCCCTGAGACTTGATGAAAAACACACTAATCCTCTTGAGCCCTAAACCTTAAGTAAATTTTAAATAAAAAGATAATTATACCCTTGTTAATTATTAATCATATATTTTTTATTTATTTTATTTACTTTACTCATTTTTTAATTACAAAATAATGAGAATTTAATTAATTTTAAAATTATCTTTAATTCAATAGAAAAAATAACTTATCTTTAATTCAATATATTAATTTTAAGATGAATGTATTACTTTTTTTTTATTTGAAATAAATTAATAAAATCATTTTAAAAAGTCTAGTGATAAAGAAATTGATTAAAAAAATGAAAAAAAGGACGAAAATAAGAAAAATAAATAAAATTAGGGTCTTAATATTTAAAGTCAAATTTAAACAAATATAAATTTGATTAATGAAATCCTAACATTAGTTACTTTTTTAGAGAGATAAAATGTACTTTTCAAGTTAATATATGTAAGTTTATTTTTAATAAAATCTCATGCATGATAATTATTATTTTTTCTTTTTTTAATCAATTTTTATATAAGTACATGTTAAATATTTTAAACTTATCTTTAATTCAATTATATATTAACTTTGAGATGAATTCATTAAATTATTTTATTTAAAATAAATTAATTAAAATTATTTTGAAAAGTTTAATGATAAAAAAATAATTAGAACAAAAAATAAAAAAATAAAAATAAAAATAAGGAAAAATAAATAAAATGAGGAATTTTTAATATTTAAAGTAAAATTTGAATAAATATTAGTTTGATTAATGAAATCCTAATATTAATTATTCTCTAGAGAGATAAAATGTGGTTTTCAAACTAATAGAGGTAAGTTTAATTTCAATAAAATCTCATGGATGATACTAATAGTTATATTTTCATGTTTTTTCTTCTCCTTTATTTTTCTTTTTTTTTTTAATCAATTTTTTTTATCATTAAATTTTTTTAAACAATGATAATTAATTTGTTTTAAATAAAAATAATTTAATGAATTCACTTCAAAATTAATATATAATTGAATTAAAGATAAGTTTAAAATATTTAACATTTACTTGAATTAGAATATTATTTAATTAGAATTAAATTTTATAGTAATTAAAGATAATTTTAAATTAATTAAATTCTCATTATTTTGTAATTAAAAAATGAGTAAAATGAATAAAATAAATATAATTATATATGATTAATAATTGAAAAGGGTATAATTGTTTTTTTATTTAAAATTTACTTAGGGTTTATGGTTAGTGTGTTTTTTATCAAATCTCAAGAGGGTAAATGGGTAGTTTTCAAACTATATTGGGTAAGTGTATTTTTTTAGTAAACTTTAAGAGGTAAGTGTATTTTTTTCAATAAAATTATATTTAATTTAAGTTCGGATCATTTCGGATTATTTTGGATTCGGATCATTCCGCGTTCGGATCGTTTCGGATTTGGGTCATTTCAAATTTGGGTTGGACGAGTTTAAGTTGTTGACTTTTTATAATTAAATCGAATTGGATTAATTTGAGTTTGGATTAATCGAGTTAATTTTTCGCATTCGAATCAAAATTGACAGGTGTAAGCCGAAGTATCCTTTGCAACTTACTTTTACATATCATATATTATATATAGATTATTACTGAAGTTGATGCACTTTAATTTTTTCTCAAAGAAAATTAGTGTTCTTTTGGCATGTTATATTTGTTATTCGTTGTAGTCTTGTTCTTTAATTTTTCTATCAAATTTTTTTAATAGTACTAGTCTCTTTGTGGTGAAATAATTAATTTTTTATTAAAAAATAAAAATAAAATAAAAATAAAAAACTTTATGTACACGGTTTTAGATGAAGAAAAAGTAAAAAAGTGAATAAATGAATTTTAAAATCTGAATTTTCAATTTACTTTTAAGAAAAAAATATTATTATAATTTTATTAATATATATTTTTTGTTGCATAATTGTTTTTTAGTTAATTTTTTAATTGAGTTAATGTTGACTCCTGACATTAACTCAATTAAATTTTTTAATAATAATATAATTATATTATCTTCTTTAACCTCGTTACTTCTTTTATATATTCAACATCATTGATCCAAAGTTCCAAACGAAACAAGGAAATTATGAATACAAAAGGTAAATGGACGTGGACGTGGAAACTAGAGGTGGCAATTGGGCGGGTTCGGGCGGGTTCGGGTTGGGTTTATTCGGGTTTGAGTTTATTCGGGTTAGGGTTCATTCGGGTTCGGGCTCATTCGGGTTCGGGTCCATCCGGGTTCGGGCTCATTCGGGTTCGGGTCCATTCGGGTTCGGGCTCATTCGGGTTCGGGCCCATTCGGGTTCGGGCCCATTCGGGTTCGGGCTCATTCGGGTTCGGGTTCGGTCTGGGTTCGGGTATGTTTTACATCATTTTATTTTATATTAGATGTAATCATTTTTACGTAATTTAAATATTTATATCTAAAAACAAATTATTAATTTATTATTATTATTATTTTTATTTTTATACTTTTGCTATTATATGATATTTTTAATTATATTTATTTTTTAAAATTAATATTTGTTAGCACCAAAAGAATAAGAAATTAATTTGTTATATAAAATCAAATTTTGAAATCATTTATTATAAAAAATATGATATATTATAAATTAATCATATTGATATTTAAAATAATTGATTTGATGAACTCGAATTTCAAAATATAAATACATTATAATTTATATTCACTATAAAATAAAAAACTTTTAAAAATAAATCATGGCCTTCATCTATTCTTTTATATACTTATAAAATGCAAAACATTTATGCTTATAGTCAAGATATATATATATATATATATATATATATATATATATATATATATATCGAGTACTTATATTTTTTTCATCAGTATAAAGTATAAATTATAAAGTAGTACTAAAAAAATATAATTTATATTTAAATTATACGTAATTAGAGGTGCTCATGGGCCGGGCCGCGGCCCGTTTTTTTTTCTGCCCAGGCCCGCCCGTTTAGGCCCGAATCACTGTTCATTGGAATAAAAAAATAATTTTTTTATTTTTTTAATTAAAATTAAATAAAATAATATTATAATAATAAAAATCACTGTTCCGGGCCGGACCGGGCCGGCCCAGAACATAAATTAGCCTGCCCAGGCCCGGCCCAATACGGGCCGGGCCGGGCGGGCTGCCCGGCCCGTGAGCAGGTCTATACGTAATAAATATATAATTAATATGATTATTTATTAATATATAATAAATATACCCAAAACCAAAAGGTCATAAAATCCAAAACCCTATTAAACCCATCCGCTAAAATAAAATCACATGAAAGCCATAATCTAATTAAACCCACCCTAACCTAACCGTATAAGTATAACCCAAAAGGCCAAAATAATTGAATTATTGTCAATTTTTTTACCCTTATAGATTAATTGAATTATTGTCAAATTTTTTTTCACATCTCTAAAATTTTTAAGAATTTAAAATATTTAGATTGTAAATTCATCATGATATGAGACGTTAAAGTTATAACTTATAAGTACAAAATATAATTTACTTTTTGATAAAATTATTATTTCATCATCATATATATATATATATAATATATTAAATTTAAAATTTAAAATTTTAATTAAATTATTAAAAAAAATTAGAATAAAATTAATAATTAAAGTTATTGCTTTGTAAAAAAAAAAAAATAATTGCAATTTGATTATTTTTATTTTTAGTATTAAATTCGGGTTCGGGTTCGGGCCGGTCTCGGGTTCGGGTCCATTCGGGTTCGGGCTCATTCGGGTTCGGGCCCATTCGGGTTCGGGCCCATTCGGGTTCGGGTCCATTCGGGTTCGGGCTTTTTCGGGTTCGGGTTTTTGACTTTTTGGTCAAATCGAGTTTGGGCGAATTCAGGTTCGGGTTTTCCTGAACGGGTTTTCGGGTTCGGGTTCATTTTGCCACCTCTAGTGGAAACCACTCTTCCCTATATCATATCCAGTTTCCCTCTGCTTCTCTCTCTCAATTTCTTTTTTCTCATTCTCGTTTCTTTTTTTCCTCAATTTTATTCTCTCTTTTTTTTTTTTTATTCCAAAAGGAAAAAATTTTAAAATAAAAAATTTTTAATCAAAAAAATTCCATCCTGGGTTGCCATTTGGCATCCATTTGTAAGTTTTTTAAATATACAATTTTTAATTTCAACACTTGACGTAAATTAATCTATACTATTATTAAAATCACTTATTGGATTTGGTATAACGAGTCAATTAACATCAACTCAGTTGGTAAAAATATAAAAAATATCAAACCAAATTATAAAATCAAAAAATTAAATAAAAATAATTATGTCTTTTAATATTTTATATAATATCTTTAATAAAAAATTATTTATTTACTTTTAAAAAATCATCCAATCTTCTAAAAAGCTATCCACTTATAAAAATTATCCAATTTTTATTCACTTTTCTAAAAACATTACCCAAATTACTCATTTTTTTAAATACAATTTATTTATTTTTTCAAAATATATTTTCAATCACATAATGAATGTATGGAATTCTAGCATACATAACATGATTTTATTGATCATTTGACACGTGAACAAATTTCAGTTAAGGTCGAATATCAAGATGTATAATTTCTTTTCGAATACATTTCATCAAATTTTGGATACCAAATGTATAGTTAGAGCTATCAATGTTTAGCATCGAGCCAAACTCAAACAACAAAAAAAAAATTGTTTATTAAAAATTCGGTCCAATTCAATCAG
This sequence comes from Fremontodendron californicum, assembly GCA_030761205.1. NCBI lineage: Eukaryota > Viridiplantae > Streptophyta > Magnoliopsida > Malvales > Malvaceae > Fremontodendron > Fremontodendron californicum. The sequence goes on from JAULJL010000026.1 coordinate 12,561,469, forward strand.
CCTTTAAGGCCTGATTGTTTTATTTTCTTAATATTTAAAAATTAATTTTTCTTATATTTTAAATATATTTTATAATTAAAATTAGATAATTTTTAATTAAAAAAATAAATATGAGCTGGGCATGGTCTAGGCTTGAAAAACCTTGTCTAAGGCCCAACTAGACCTGCTCATGAGTAGGGAAATCCGCCCGATCTGTATTGAACCAGGATTGAGTAGGTTTTTTTGTGATCCGAACTGATCCGGTCCGAATCACTGTTTAAATAATAAAAATAATGTTTTATTTAAATTTAATTATAAAATATATTAATATAAAAATAAATTTTAAATTTTTTAATAATATATAAACAATAATATGAGCCGACGGACCGGACTTGGGCAAAGTAAAAAAAATCTGAGCTACGGTCACGGCCCATTCAGGTCTAAGCCTAGCAAAATTGAGTTGGGCCATCGGATCGGACAGATAAACCAAGCCTTGGACATGTTCATGTATAATTAATGCTTTTTGTTATATTGAAATTTGGCCATTAAAAAATACCAATATAAAACAGTTATGTATGCAATTAAAAAATACACAAATATATACACAAAACAGATTTTTTTCATATCAATTTTTTTTTTTTTTAAATACCACTATAAAACAGTTATGTATATATTATGTGTTTGTTTTTTATGTATATATAACATTATATTATTTTTTAAACTCGGGATTAATTAAAATGCGATCTTGTTTGTAAAAAGAAAACGTTGTACTATTTTTTCTTCTTAGGAGGATAATTCTTTTCTCTAAAAGACTGACTCTATTCCTTGTGTTCAATGGTTACTTGTGCTAGCTTTGGCTTTCGGCGATGTGTTTGTAGACAATGCATTTACAGCTTTCCTGATATCGTATATCCAGGAACTTTGGGAGACACCATCTCTATGGAAAGCCGCGATCTTTGTCAATGTTTTTCAAGGCGTAATAATGTTGCTGTCTATTATCTTCGACTTCATTGCTGTTGATCGCATAGGTACCTTCATGGTTACTTATTCGCACTACTCCAACTTTCATCATCGTAAGTTTATCAATATCAATATCCATATTATATAATAAAAATATCAACCTCAAAAATTCAAACAGGGACCTTTAATTTGATAAAATTTTAAATTAACTATTCCATCTTTAATTAATAATTTTTTTAATTAAAATATGAACTAATTTTTATTTATTTTTTATTAACATAAAACTTTTAATTATTAAAGTAACTTTTTTTAATTAATAATTAGAGTATTTATTTTCTCTTATCATGATTTGAAAATTTATTTAGAATAAAGTACACAAACCTCTTGAAGTTTAATGAAAAATACATTAACCCCCGAGGTTTAATTACTAAATAAATTTTAAATAAAAAATAATTATACCATTGTTAATTATTAATCATATATTTTCTTATTTATTTTTATTCATTTTTTAATTACAAAATAATGAGAAATTAATTAATTTTAAAATGATCTTTAATTGCTATAAAATTATATTCTAATTCAAGTAAATATTAAATATTTTAAACTTATTTTTAATTCAATTATAGATTAACTTTGAGATAAATTCATTAAATTTTTTTTTATTTAAAATAAATTAATTGTCATTATTTAAAAAAGTTTTAATGATAAAGAAAATGATTAAAATAGAAAAATAAAAGGAGAAGAAAAATGAAAATATAACTATCATCTATGAGATTTTGTCGAAATGACGCCAGGATTAGTCGAGAAGTTGTCGTAAACTGCAATTTTCGCTGAAAAATTCAAAGTTTACTCATAAATATCCGAAAAATCCTCTTTTGATCTTCTCAACCTTCACTTTCCTATTTCTAAGATGAATTCCCCCCCGGCCGGGAAAAAAAAAAAAAAAAAAACACAAAAGCCTCGATCTAAATAAAACCGAATCCACCCAAATTTTCCAAATTTTTTTTGCTCTCTGTATTGGATTACTGATTTCTCTGATTGTGTTGTGTGTTTGCTAGTGATTAGATCAAAGAATTTTAGTTGAAGTTAATCTCCATGTTTTGTACAAATCCAAATTCTTAACCAAGGAGAATCATTTTTACCTTATCTCATTTTATTTTATTTTTCTTCTGGTTTTATCTAAAAGAACAAGATAAAATAAAAAAAAAAGAAAAAAAATAACAATAATAATAATAATAATAAAATAAAAAGTGCGTAAGTAGAGCTTGACCCAAATTGGACATAAAATTCATAAATTGGGTCTTTGGATAATAATTGGGCTTTGGGCTGAGGGTAATCCAAAATCAACAATTAATCAAACAATTCAAATGTTTCAAACAAAATCGGAGTCAAAATTTACAAAATATTTTAAAAGTTATGAGTATAATTCATAAATATATTATTTTTTTGTAGGAATGAGATTGTTTGATGCTTTAATTTAAATGATGGCTTCATACATTGAATTTAATATATGAGTCATAATATTTTATTTGTTGTTCTGGAAAATAATCTCTTATCATTTATAATTAAGCGCAATTGAATTTTAATATTAAGTTGATTTCAAGAAATTGCATTCTTTTTCTTTCTTAACTGTTGCATATCTTTTTATGATGTGCTTATAAATTTAATTTTGCTTAATTAATTGGTAAAAAATTAATACTCAAAATTTATTAATTTTCAATATTAATTAATGATGGTGTGATTTAATGGATAATTGATTCTGACTTATACGATTTATTTTATTATTTAACCAATTTAGAAATTATTGGTTGATAAAAGTATATATGTCACAATCTATTTTTTTATCTTTCACTTACAATTAGTTTTAATTTATGTTTAAGTTATTTACAAATTTCATAATTTATTTATTATAATAGGTAATATATTAATTTCTATAATCTTTTTAATTTTACACATATCATTCATATTAAAAGGTTAACTATGCACGGGGATTTGAAAATATGATCTACTAACTTAATCATTGAATTAAGTATACTAATATAACTTAAGCTTAAGTCAAACTGCTCATAATAATTTGTGTAACTATTTATTTATTTTTTATATAAATGTTATTTTCATATTTATTTTTTTATATATTGTGACGTATATTTGAAATTCAAAGTTAAAAAAAATTAATATATAAATTTACCGCATATACGAAAAAGAAAAAGCTAATAGATTTCTCTCATTCCATTAAAGGTTTTTATTTTTACTAGTTTAACCTAAAACATATAGGTAACATGAATCTTTTATTAAAGTTAAAAAAACTAAATTAATTTAATTATTTAACATAATAATTATCGATATACATTAATATGCTCTACATTAAAAAAATATTTATTATTAATTTGATCATATTGACAAAATTAAAATTTTATTATTATAATAAAAAATTCATTTCAAATAATGACATTATCGTATTATATTTTAGACGTGCACACTCGTGACTCGTGGGATAATTAGTTTTCTTAAAAATACTATTGTTTTAGTCATAAATTAGTTTATAACCACAGGATAATTTTGATTACTTTAAATATTTATTAACATACATAAATTAATATTTTATTTTTTTTGCTCTTATAAACAAATATTTTTAAATATACATTTGATAATTCTTACAGTAATGAACGAAAGAAACAAATGGAGACTTTTTTGTTGGATGTTATTTGAAGAATATAATTAGAAAATTATCAAATATTATTTGCTAATTAAGAAGGTAAATTTAATTAGAATTTAAAATACGGTACATATTTAAAGAGTGAGTTGAAAGATAATGTTTGTTAGATATATAGATTAAAAAAATTGGATAAATATTTATTTTAAAAGATTTAGTAACTTTTAATCATTTTCATCCAAATTTTAATTTGAATTTTTTTTAAAAGATATATATAAAAGATTTTGTATACAATCTTAAATTTGAAATTTAAGATTTAATATTAGATAAGATACATTTTATTTTTATCTATGTTTATGTTTATCCTACATGTCATTAAGAAGGAGTGTTCACATAGCATAAGCATCATGTCAATAAAATTTACCATGTAAGTTTAATATATATAATATATATATATATATATATATGACCATTAATTAATGTTTGTTATGGCTTTCTGAGTGGCTTCTCACCCACAACATTAGTATTCGATTATTTCACCCAGCAATTCTGTTATTAACGATAGGCATAGCCGGGTTATTTGCTGCTGTTAAACCATTTCTTTGTCATCAATTTCTTCAAGAATCGACATCGGAAACGGGTGAGAGAACAGATGATCCGTTTTCGCAAGAAGAAAATTCCAACGTGGATGCAGAAGAAACAGATGATGAGTTTTCTCAAAAAAAGAAGTCTCAAGAATATGTTAAAATAACCGAGACACGAGCTGATGTCTGGCGGTATTTTTTTGTGTTTTTAGTGTCGATTATAGCTTCAACATTCACACCAGGCCTCAAATGGAAAAATACCCTGATGGTTTCATCGATAGTTATGGGGGTAGCGTATTTATTTTTCTGCTTTGGCAAGTGCTTTTACAATCGCATAGAGCCAACAAGAAAGACCTTTGCTTCACAATTGAGGGAAGTAAGGCCCCTCTGGAGATTGCTCCCTCGTTGGACAGTTTTTTTCGTCTACAGTGTAGCGGATGCAGCAGGGCTTACTTTCTTCATTGCGCAAAGTGATGGACTGGATGCTCGCATTGATATTAGGATTCCCATAAATAAATTCAACACGATTCCCTTAACTTCATTCTATTTACTTCAGACATTTACAAGCTTCATAATTTCCTTATTGTCTGATTTGCTGATTGAAAAGCGGTTTAGTGCTAGAGCAAGCATAAAACAGAGGGCTACGTCTGTGAGAATTGGTATTGGTATGCTAATTGCTTCTGCGTGCTACATGATGGCTTGGTAGGTGGAGGTCCGCAGGATGAAATTTATCGATGAATTAGGAATCACTGACAAACTTCCCATGAAAGTCTTATGGTTGGCTCCTCAGTTTTTCTTGTTAGGGATTGTCAAAGGACTTGTTGGGAAAGTGCAGAGGCCTTTCTTTTATGATCGTGTACCGGTACAGATGTGGCGTTTTGAGTTTCCATTTAACGAAAGTGTGCTGGGAATTGGAAGACTCTTCGCTGCGTTTTCAGTTTTTCTTGCCCGAAGTTGGATACGCGATTCCTTGGACGAAAGCCACCTTGATAAGTACTTGCTAGTGCTAGCGGTAATAAACTTTTCTACCATACCTGTATACATCTATATCTCTTACAAATTTGATTGCAAAATAGAAGCAGTCGAAACAGAATCCCATGCTGTCAGGGAAGAAGGAAGTGAAATGTCGGTGATAAATTCCGCGTCTGGGGGAGTTGTAAGTTCACCCATGCCGTAGCATCCAGATCAACATTAGACAGTGATCGAATTTCACCCACAACACCCAGGGACTGATCGATTGTCTTCTGATCACTATGAAATCACTATGAAATTACTATGTATGAGAGTCCGCAGAATAATTAGGATCAGCTTTGATATCATTCCCGTCCCATCCAGATTAGCTAAATCCAAGTCTCATGTTAATGTTAGGCGAGTAACCCTCAGTTGCAGGGGACTTGTTTCAGTTGGGTGAATTCAATCGGCTATTCCTTGTAGTTTGATACTATTCTGTTAATTCGTTTCAATCATGTTGTCACAGTTTGAATATACAGTTTTTATCCAACTTTTGCATTTTTTATTTGAATTTATTTTCGGTATATTTTTAAAATTTTAATTTAATACTCTCTGTTCAGATGGTAACTTACGAATCCCTGCTTGTCAAGTAATAATTAAAAAAAAAAAAAACATCTATAGATTTAAAGACACTGAACCAATTTCTTCTAGAGAACATTAGACACAGAATCTGTCCCTCAACGATCAACACCTAAACTCACTATGCAATTTATATATAGAGAGAAAGGAGGGATAGGGAAGGATTCACTTATATTAGTGTAAATAAAATTAGTTTTACACATTTTCATAACTTTTTATATAATTTATATTTATTTAATCCGACTGTCGTATTTCATATTCTATTCACATAGATCATACACGTCGAGTTTCGAGTAAATTAAAAATGTCTAACTATTTGTCCGATGTAAAAAACTTTTAACCGTTAAATATATATTGAAAAAGTAAGTTATGAAAGAGATATCGGATCGATTCGAAACTTTACGTGCACGATAAGAACAATTATATTATTAAATCCAACAGTCGGTTTGTTAAATTATAAATCTTATAAAAAGTTATGAAAGTGTGTAAAACTAATTCAGTTTTACATCTTAAAAAAAAAAAAGTTATATTAATTTTATTTTTAGAGTTTTAATTTTTCATTAATCTTAAAAAATAAAAAAATTATATTAATCCAACTTTTCAAGTTAATGCATAAGTAAGAATTTTAATTACAATGACGACTTTTGTTAAATAAATTTATTTGACGATAATTAAAAAAGAGTTAAATTTTATATCGAATTATTTTATCTTATGAGTTTTAATTTTTCATTAATCTTAAAAGATAAAAAAGTTATATTAATTCAACTTTTCAAGTTAATGCATAAGTAAGAATTTTAATTACAATGACAACTTTTGTTAAATAAATTTATTTGATAATAAATAAAAAAGAGTTAAATTTTATATCGAATTATTTTATCTTATGAGTTTTAATTTTTTATTAATCTTAAAAAATAAAAAAAATTATATTAATGTAATTTTACACGTTAATGCAAATTTCAATTAATATACGCTATTAATTTCAATTGTTTATATAATACTTATCATCGAAATTGTAAATATTTTACCAATTTTTTTTATAAAAAATTTATTATAATATTTTAGATAATGATTTTAACTATTAAATTATGTGTAGAATTCTTAAGTAGTTAAACTTTATCAAATAATAAATGTAAATTTAGAGTTTACAAGTAACTAAATCTCATATTATTATATATTAAGACAACTTTTATTTTAATGTATTCATTCATTGAAAAAATTTAGAATTGGTAAATGCTCTTTTTTTCTTTTTTCATTTGGTTGATATGGTAATAGGTCTTTTTCAATAACTTACATAAGAGGCATAGTAAAATTACTTAATGAAGGTTTTGTCTTGTATTTTTTTTAAGGTTTTATAATGAGTTTCTTTAACCTATATTCTCATAATATTTCTCTTTAATATTTTATTATTATGATAAAATTTATTTTTATATATATTGATATAGCAATTTCTTATTTAACATATTCCAATATGTTACACACTATATTATTAATAAAACTAAATTTTATATAAATTTATGTAGTAATTGCATTATCAATGAGCTTGCAGTACCTTTTAAGAAATATAAGACAATTCATTTTTTTTCCTTTTTTTGTAGAATAAAGTTGATAGGTAAATATATCTATAAATAATAAAATAATATTTTATTTATTTGAAATTTATGAATTTTTATCATTTTAAATTATTAATTATTTTTTGTTTTGTTTTGTTATTTTATTTTACTAATCTTATAAATTTCTTAAGTTAGTGTCATCTAAAAAAAAAATCCATACTTTAATATGATACTTATAAATATTGTAAGTGAATATACTAATAACATATTCACGTGCAACGAAATGTGATCATATACTAGTATAAAATAAAAGTACAAATGTAAAAAATCTTTTGAACTGATAAAAATAGTAAATATTGTTTATTATATTTCTAAATTACCACTATATATTTTTATTATTATTAATAAGATTTATCTAATTTATAAGTAAAAAATTTAGTTTCACTAAAGCACTTTTGTTAAATGAATTAATTTGATAATAAATAAAAAACAAATAAAAGTTTATATGAAATTATTTTATCTTAAAAGTTCTAATTTTTTATTAACCTTAAAAAATAAATTAATTTATTTGATATAAATAAAAAATTAAAATTTACATTGAATTTTTTACCTTTGTAATTAATTTTGTATTAATATTTAAAATAATAAATTTTATTATAATTTCATAAAATTTGCATATGAAAGAAACTTTACATATTAATGCAAATTTTAGTTAATATACACTTTATTAGTTTTATTTATTTTTCAAATATATAAATTTAGATTTAAAAATAAATAAATCAACGAGTATTCAAGTGCGAACGTATGTGATAATAAATACTAATACACTTAAACGAAGAATCTGGGTTAACCTTTTTTTAGCTTTAGGATATGATTGATAGAGTGAAAAAGTGAGATGATGGATAGGATGGATGGAAAGCAAAAAGAAAATAATTTTTATTGATGCTTAATAGAAAACAAAATGTGAAGAAAGAAAATACGAAATATGGACATTTTTTCTTATTCATAAAATCAAATTATTTTAAATTGAAAAGATTAATGGAAAGAAAATAAGAGAGATGTAAGCCAAATGAATATGTTTACACTATTGTTTATCATTTTTTAAATTTTACTTTATTATCTTAACTTTCTAAGGATATAATGGTAAAATAGAATAATTTTTATTTTATTTTTTTAACTCTATCAAGCTATGGATCAAAAGAAAATGTAGTTTTCTTTCAACTTTTTCATCTTACCTATTAAGCATACCAATGAAAATAAAAAATATATTTTCTATCTTTTTACTTTTTTCCTCTTTCACTCTTTCCTCTTTTTATTTTTCTTTTCACCCTTCCAAAGAAAGCCTATAATGTTGTTGTTTTTGCTATTCAAATCTCAAATTACAACGAAATAATTATTGTAAAATCTATATGTATAAAATATATATACTAGTTTTTTTTTTTTTTTAACTCGTGCATTTTTATTATATTTTTCATAATTTTAAATTATATTTTCATTTTTAGTTCATATTAATTTTTATATTATATTAAAAAAATAATGTACATATTCTTATTTATCTACTACATAATTATACAATCTGAAGGTAAAAATAGTAGTATACTGATTTCAAAGATATTCCCTTCATCCCATTTTCTTTGTCCATCTTTCTTTTCTGGAATGTTCTAAAATGATGTCCATTTTTCATTTTCGAACACTTAATACTCTTGCTATTTTATATTTCAAATTGATTTTTCAATTTCTTTTTTCTTTTTAATAATAAAATGTATGATACATCAATATTATAAAAAAATTAAATTAAAATATTAAATACCCAAAAATCAAAACTTTTTAAACACGCAAATCAGTTACACCAAAAAAAAAAATGGATGGCAATTTATAAATTTAAATTTGATTTTTCAATAAAAATAAAGAAAATTTAGTCTAATAATTAAGGATTAATTATAAGCAGTGGAAACAGAATCTCATGCTGTTAGGGAAGGAGTTGAAATCTCGGTGATAAATTCGGCGTCTGGATGAGTTGTAAGTTCATCCACCGTAGCATCCAGATCAACATTAGACAGTGAATTTCACCCGCAACACCCACGGACTAATCAATCGTTTTCTGATAACTGTGAAATTACTATGTATGAGAGTCCGCAGAATAATTAGGAGCTTTGATATCATTCACATATCCAGCTTAGCTAAACCCAAATCTCATGTTAATGTTACTTGCCAAAGTAGTTACGTAGTAACCCTCAGTTGCAGAGGACTTGTTTCAGTTGGGTGAAATCAATCGGCTATTACTTCCTCTAAGGAGCACTAGACATAGAATCTGTCCCTTAATGCTCAACATGTAATAAATCTTCTGGAGACACTGCAATTAGCCAATTACTATATATATGCGAACCTCTGCAGAGTTAGATCATTATTTCCTTTTCATCCTGCCTCCAACTTAGAAGCTAAACTGCGAATGTTGGAGCCGGATCCACCTATAATGGGTGGTATCGGATCCAAATGCAATAAACAACTGCCTAAGGCAGTTGCTTTGTAAATGGACATTCGCCATGTAATTCCCAGGTTTAAGAAATTGCTTCATTTTTTCAATTGTTACATGGCAGTTGACAATAAAACAACAACGAAACCGATAACTTCCTTAATTAAAAAATGATTTTCATTCGGCCTAATTAAAAAAAAAAGAAGGTAAACAGAAGCAAAATAAAGAAAAAAGTTAAGGAAACAAAAGAAGGAAAACGTGAAGAACACAAAAAGGGGCAATACTCAAATATTCTATCTGCATTTGTTGGAGATTTTAGGTTGTGAAGTTACCGAATATTTTTTCTTTTGTGATTTTGTTCATAATCGAGCAAACTCGTTTTTACTACAATCCTGTAAATGTATATTTAATTCCTGAATTTTGTTGTTTATGACAATATCTTACAGTTAATTCCAAGACTGATATTAACTTAAGTTCTATTTGGTAATATTCCTTGTTTCAAGAGTAATGTTCCTTGTGTAGTTGTTCAGAACCGGCTTCAGGTCTTTCCTCGATCAAACTTAATGAAAAAGGGGGAAGGAAAAGAGGAAACAATTAAAAAGAAGGCAAGACTCTGTTTCAACAAAGTTAGCTACAATTAAAAAGAGGAAACAATTAAACTGATATTTTTCGTGGAACTTTCACATTGCAAATTTTAAAGAAAATTTGTTTTATGATAAATTTATAACAAGGCTTTAAAGAATAATTTTTTTGAGGGGTAACTAATAAAATCGTAAGTTTATATTGCTAAGCAGATTCATTCGAGGGAAAGAGAAAATTCCTTTTTGAATTTGTCATATGCTTAGCTATCTGCATTATTCATATCTTGGCTTGGTTTTATGAGCAGAGGATCATGAATTAAAAAATTGGGATGACTTGAGTGTCCGATGAAATGGAAGTCTTATGACACGAAGGGAGTCGAAAAGTACAAGAATAGAATCAGTCCATGGTACTTTTAGCAAGAAATCAACTACTCCCTTACCTAATACCAATATTAAAAAACAAAACAGATAAAGAAACTATAGTTTCCAGTCATTTATGTCTTTTTTTTCTTTTTGGAGCAAGAATTATTTTATATTGGTAATTTCTTTACCATTATTTTATTATTATTTTTTTTAATACAAGTTTCTCGGAGTAAAATGCACTTCACGGTGAATAAATCAATTGTCTCCCACCATCCAACTCTTTGTTTTTGGGCGTTTTTTGTTGGAATATGGCTTGAATATGGCTCAAAGTCACCATAGGTGGTTTAGCACCAATAATGGAAGCTACCACTTGCACCACCAATAATGGAAGCTACCACTTGCAAATGGATGGTGGCTATGGTGGCTACCACTTGCAATGTGTTCACACCAAGATAGGTGGTGGATGGTGGCTATGGTGGCTGCCACTTGATGTATGTTCACACCTTGATATTTTGGCTATAAATAGCCATGTAGAGTAAGAGAGAAAAATGAGTTGAGTGAGTCTGAGTTAGAGCTAAAGTGTTGAAGCAATACTCTGTGTTTATAGAGTAATTCGGTATTGTGTTGAGTTGTGAGTTCAGTGCTTGTATTGCACCTTGAATTCTGTATTTGTTTGTACTCCATCTCCATTAATACAAAGCTTCAAGCTCCTCCTCCCGTGGACGTAGGCATATTGGCCGAACCACGTAAAATATCTGTGTGTTTTTCAGTGTGTTTTTATCGGTTTTAGTAATCTCGATCTAGTTCCGCACAACAAATTGGTATCAGAGCCAACTTTTACGTAAAACAGAGTTTGTTCGATTCTGTCCGTTTTTCAAAAGTGTTCCAAATTGTGTTTTGAAAATACCAGGTTGAAGAGGTCGTCGAGAGGAGTGCAGCAGAATCAACCGGAGCGCCCGAAGCCGCCGCACGCGCCCGCACGCGCCGCCAGAAGGGCTGAGAGTGGGCCTCACGCGCCCACGCGCCGCACGCGCCTCCAGAGGTTGAAGACGCGTGAAGCCCACGCGCAGCACGCGCCGCACGCGCCTTCCAGAGGTTGAAGGCGAGTGAGCTCACGCGCCCCACGCGCCGCACGCGCCGGTCGCCAGCAGCTTGCACGCGCCTCACGCGCCGCCGCACGCGCCCCTTACGCGCCCCACGCGCCGCCGTAGCTCCGACCAACTTTTTCGGGCTATTTTTTGAGCCGTTTTAGAACACTATTCCGAGACTTTTCCGAGCCGGTTGAGCTAAACCGAGTCCATTTCGAGCCACATGTAGCAGAATATTCACCGTGTGTCCAAAATTTACACAGTTGGACCCGTTCCTGGCTATTTCGACTATTCCGGACTCAACCGCGGCATCCGTTTTTCCATACAGGTAACGGAAAAACTCTGAGTTGGTAATTTTGTTTTATTACCATGGCAGAATCATTAGAGACAACTGAAACAACCAGTAGGCGGTGGATATCCTATCTAGGAGAAGAATCCTGTTAATCCGCGAAGGACCAGTAGACGGTGAAGATCCTGTCCAGTCCAGTCCAGTAGGCGGTGGATATCCTATCTAGGAGAAGAATCCTGTTAATCCGCGAAGAACCAGTAGGAGGTGAAGATCCTGTCCAGTACAGTAGACGGTGAAGATCATGTCCAGATCCCGTCCAGTAGGCGGTGGATATCCTATCCAGGAGAAGAATCCTGTTAATCCGCGAAGGACCGATAGATGGATGATGATCCCGTCTAGGAAAAGTATCATCGACAATCTGCAAGGGACGAGTGTGCCCAGTGTTGGACACTGGAAGAAAGACTGTCCAGACAGAGAGGTCGATTGAGATCCCGCTCAAAGAGGGGATCATCAAGAACACGACTTTCAAGGGACGAGTGTGCCTTTTGCCATGAGAAAGGGCACTGGAGGAATAACTGTCCTAACATGGAGAAGTCGACTGTGAATGTAGCTCAAGAATCTGAGGGAGAGGAAGACTCTGCATTTACGATTTCCACAACAACACACTCTTCAGATCAATGGATTCTGGATTCCGGATGTTCCTACCACATGTGTTCGAACCGGAAGTGGTTCTCAAACTTCAAGGAGTTTGATGGAGGGATTGTCCTTATGGGCAATGACAATACTTGTCACACTAGAGGCATCGGAACGATCCGACTGAAAATGCATGACGGTACAATCAGACAACTTACAGATGTAAGGTATGTCCCTGATCTCAAGAAGAACCTCATATCACTGGGGGTCTTAGACTCAAATGGTTACAAGGTGACCATTCAGAATGGAGTCCTGAGAGTTGTACGTGGAGCATTCTTAGCAATGAAGGGTTATATGAAGGGAAATCTGTATCTCCTTGATAGAGAAACTGTGACAGGCAGAGCAACAGCCTCTCACAAAATGATGGGATAATCCGACACTTCACTGTTCCTGGCACTCCCCAGCAGAATGGAGTTGCAGAAAGGATGAACCGAACTTTGGTTGATAAAGTTCGCTGCATGTTATCCCAGTCGGGCTTGAGCAAAGCATTTTTGGCGGAGGCTTTATTGTATGCCTCCCACATTATCAATAGACTACCCTCCACCGCAATTGATGGGAAAACTCCCATAGAGGTGTGGTCCGGACATTCTGCCACTGATTATGATCGGCTTCGTATTTTCGGATGCCCAGCATATTTTCACGTAAGTGAATCAAAACTGGATCCTAGAGCCAAGAAAGCTGTCTTCTTGGGCTTTAGTGAAGGAGTAAAGGCATTCCGACTGTGGAACCCTGAGTCAAAGAAAGTCATCGTAAGCCGAGATGTTGCCTTTGACGAATCTGTAATGCTGAAACTGTCAACTCCAGAGAATGTGAACCAAGATTCTCTAAAGCAGGTGGAGTTTGAATCAGAAGATGCTGGTCAAAATTCCGATGAATCTGAACCAGAATCTGATGACACCTTAACTGAAGTGGAGGAGTCATCACCAGAAACCTTTCAGCAATCTGAAACTATTGCCACCAGTAGACCGAATAGACATATTCGAAAACCTGCTCGGTACACAGACATGGTGGCATACGCCCTTCCAGTAATTGATGATGATGTTCCGATCAATTACAAAGAAGCTGTAAACAGCCCTAAGCATGCCCAGTGGAAGGAGGCGATGGATGAAGAGATGACATCACTTCATCAGAATCAGACTTGGAAGTTGGTTCCACTTCCAACACTCAAAAGATCAATTGGGTGCAAATGGGTCTTTGCCAAAAAGGAGAGTGCTACCGACAAAGACAGCATCAGATACAAAGCCAGATTGGTAGCCAAAGGTTAGGCTCAAAAAGAAGGAATAGACTACAATGAGGTATTTTCACCTGTTGTTAAGCATGCATCTATTCGGATCTTATTGGCTTTAGTAGCACTGTATAACCTACAGTTAGTTCAACTTGATGTAAAAACTGCATTCCTCCATGGTTCCTTAGAGGAGGAAATTTATATGACTCAACCAGATGGTTTTGGAGTCCCCGGTCGCAAAGATTACAAAAGCAAGTTGAACCGGTCACTGTATGGTCTGAAACAATCCCGTGACAGCTGTACAAACGGTTGGACTGTTTCATGACAGGATGAAAAGTACACACGCAGTCAATTTGATCACTGTGTTCATTTCCGGAAACTTCAAGATGGATCATTTGTCTATCTGCTGAAAAAGGCAAGGTGGAGATCGACAGGCTGAAGGCTCAACTGAGCTCAGAGTTCGAGATGAAGGATCTTGGAGAAGCTAAGAAAATTCTTGGGAAGGAGATTAGAATAGACAGAAAAATTGACTCAGGCTCAGTGCATTGATGGATCATGCCAATGCAGTAGGTGCCCTGATATGTGTAATGGTGTGTATGACATCTGAAGGAGAAAAGAGGAAGCTCTGATCTGTGAATTCTCTCTGTGGATTCTCGCCAAGGTGGAGATTGTTGGAATATGGCTTGAATATGGCTCAAAGTCACCATAGGTGGCTTAGCACCAATAATGGAAGCTACCACTTGCACCACCAATAATGGAAGCTACCACTTGCAAATGGATGGTGGCTATGGTGGCTACCACTTGCAATGTGTTCACACCAAGATAGGTGGTGGATGGTGGCTATGGTGGCTGCCACTTGATGTATGTTCACACCTTGATATTTTGGCTATAAATAGCCATGTAGAGTAAGAGAGAAAAATGAGTTGAGTGAGTCTGAGTTAGAGCTAAAGTGTTGAAGCAATACTCTGTGTTTATAGAGTAATTCGGTATTGTGTTGAGTTGTGAGTTCAGTGCTTGTATTGCACCTTGAATTCTGTATTTGTTTGTACTCCATCTCCATTAATACAAAGCTTCAAGCTCCTCCTCCCGTGGACGTAGGCATATTGGCCGAACCACGTAAAATATCTGTGTGTTTTTCAGTGTGTTTTTATCGGTTTTAGTAATCTCGATCTAGTTCCGCACAACATTTTCCCCCTTAATTGGATGATGAGAATATTATTCCCGTAGAATGATCAAGTACCCAAAATTTATGTGATTAACACTTTTTTTTTCTTTTTATTATTAATAATCCTTTTGATACTTAGACTGAACTCTGAACACTGAAATTAATATTCAACAGTTTATTAATAGCTTATATGATTATTGGCATTATCAAATATTGTTTATTTACATTTGTAAGAATTTTTTTTTTTTGTATTTAATACATTTTTTTTTTACTGAATTTAAAAAATATGATATATTAATTATATATATATTTTTTATATATATCACCTTAACTATCATTAAATATCGATTAACATTTCTCTTATAAAAAATACTATACTATAGTTCAAGACTTTTTAAAAAGTAGGTAATTAATTTAAAATTAGTTGAGTTATTACCAGGTAAACAGAATCACGTGCCGCAAGTGCAACGATATCAGCACAAGATACGACCCTTCCACACTAATTTAAAATTAGTTGAGTTATTACCAGGTAAACAGAATCGATGATCTTCGAACGCCTTCGTTCTCAGGCTCAGGTTTTGGGGAGCATCCTGCTCGCTCGGCCTACTTGCTGATCCATAAGCAGCACCGATGCATCCCATCCCTTGCAATTTTTTTTTTTTTAGTGTATAGATATAGCAATATTAAGTCATCAGGACCTTACCTGATCATATTAAATTCTCCTTCAAAAATTTACAAACTCACTTGGCCACATTAAAAGTGTCTTTTCATAAAAACCCAGAAAACAAAGGAAGCAGATGAAGATATTTTGATTAATTCTTGTTGGTGAAAACTGAAAATTGATGTGTTTGAGGCATTTTAGCTTAAAACCCAGAAAATATTTCTCTTCATCCTTTTTTTTTTCCCTTTTAACTCTTTTAGTTGTAATTTCTATAAGAATTGATTGTTTCCATGAAATTGTGTTCAGTTTCAGAAAAGTGAAAGATATAGCAACTAGGTTATACAGTAAACCAAACGGTGATTAAGATACAGACTTAAGTAAGAAGAAGATTTCGTACTGTTCATACTCAAAGGGATCATCCTTAAAAAACAATTACTATTACTCTATTAGACTTTGTATTTACATATTTCACGAGCATAAGATACCTGAACAAATTAAAGTAGTCAAGGAAATAAAGACGGCCAGTGTCGACCTTCCTAATAACCTACTTTAGCTAATAATGAATTCAACTTTGGGACATGAAGATTTGTAGAAAGTCCATGACATTGACCAAACCCATTAGTTATGGGATACATATCATATTAAGCATTATACTTTTAAATTAAGACATTCTTTATCTACAAGTTAATATATATATATATATATATATATGATATTACTAAATATGTTAGGTAAGAGAATTGCAATAAGTTGTAATTATGAAATTATCATTGCATCTAAGCATTATTTCCAAATTATTTCAAGTCAATACTTTGTTAAAATAGAACATTGATAAAACTATTGATGCCATCACATGGTTATGTCTTGCTTATGAAGCAAGCAATGTTGTTAATTATTATTCACTTAGAATTTCACTACTGCATATAAGTAGAATTAAAAATATATAAAGAACAGATAACAAATCTTAATTGGCAGAACAAAATATGTTAATATTTATATACGAACAATACAATGAAGAAATAAATGAACAACTCACTGATTAGTTGAACACAGAAAATCACAATTTAGTCAAGGTAGAACCTCTGACTTTTAGACGATTTTTGCCAGTCTCTTAGGTGCTTACAGATTAATGCAACTCGTCTCCCAGGTCTCCTCAATTACGTTGCTGTTGAGAGCACACTCTAAGGCAACACAGCGAACCAGAAAATGAAGTCGGTCTCTCTCTTTGAAAAACACTAGAAAATCGAGAGCAAGGAGAAAATTGAAGTTAATGAAATAGGCATTGCTCTCGGATATATATAATAGACCAGAAGACTGTTCGGACAAGATACAACAGCTGGAAAGAACCGTTCGGACAGACAAAACCGTTGGAACAAAAATGGTTCGGTTTGGTCCGAATAGACATGTCTTAAATCAGACAAGTCACTTGGTCGGTTGGGCTGTACAGGTTCGGTTTAGACCGAACATGTCTTAAACAGACACAGGTTTAATTGGTTGGCTGGGCAGTAAAAAATTAATTACCAAGCCCAAGCCCAAGCCCGACGCGCGCGCGTGTATGTGTGTGGTCCAGTCCAAATTTGTGTAGGTCCTCACCTTTCACAAAAACTTGGATGCCCCTTGGGGCCCAACCCCACCTTGAACATAAGCCTATATAAACACAAGCATAAGCTTTTATGTTTCCAATGTAGGATTCCACACCAAGCTAAACATCAACCAACTTCTTCCTATTCAATTGGGTGCTTTTGAGATCAATTTCTCATTCAATATTGATATCAATTGTGTACATTAATAATACATCGTGTATCTACTTACGATAATCTACGTATTCATATACGTATTTCGTATATATACACACAAATAAATCAATTGATATCCAACAATCTCCCACATGAATGAAAATTGTCTGATTAAAACGACGAACTGACTCAGAATATGAGAGAGAATATTTTTGAAGTATAATTGCTTCAGGATAGGTAGCTTTTGGCTTTGAACCTTCCATAGTGAAAACTATCGGATTTACTCGGCTAACTAGTGAACATGATGTCTTGAACTATTCAGCCTTTCATGTAAACCCAGACAATAGATATCACAGAATTCTTCTTCGAACATCTTTGGTTCTCACGGTTGTGTTTATTTTGGCCCCGAACACGTCCTGGTTTCTATGAGTACTCTAGAGAATTTAGCCTTATCAGTTCTCATAAAAATAACCACGTTTCATACTCATATAGGTGATTTTTTATCAAGAGGATCTTGCAATACCCCACTTGATTTTATCTAGTTATAAGAATCATTAAAAGCATAACTTATCCTAACTCCTTTGCAGGCAGCACTAATTCATCATAGGAATGGATAATAGTGTTTCACTCTTTTAGTGCTCACACTAAGTTAACATAATTCGGTGTTGTCCCTTTGAACCTAGATCTTGGGATCTCCAGTCAACTAGGTTGGATTGCCATTATGTAACTTTTCTTAATTTATAGGCATAAGACCCATCCCCTCGATGATTTATATACTTTATCTCTTGGTAAACCTTCCGTAAGCGGATCCGTAATATTATCCTTTGATTTTACATAATCAATAGAGATAATCCCATTTGAGAGCAACTGTCTCAAGGTATTGTGTCTTCGACGAATTTGTCGAGATTTACTGTTATACAAACTACTATATGCCCTACTAATTGTAGATTGGCTATCGCGATGTATACAAATTGCAGGCACATGTTTTGGCCAACATGGAATATCTTCTAAAAAATTTCGAAGTCATTCCGCATCTTCTCCAGCTTTATCTAAAGCTATAAATTCACATTCAATAGTGGACCTGGCTATACATGTTTGTTTAGAAGATTTCCAAGACACTGTAGTTCCTCTAATAGTAAAGATAAATTCGCTAGTGGATTTTGAATCTTTAGTATCGGATATCCAATTTGCATTACTGTACCCTTCAAGCACACCTGGATATCTTGTATAGTGTAGTCCAGAACTTGAGGTGTATCTCAAATATCTGAGTACCCTTACTATGGCCTTCCAGTTATCCTTTCCAGGATTACTTGTAAATCTAGTCAGTTTGCTAACTGAGTATGCTATGTCTGGTCTTGTGTAGTTCATGAGATACATGAGACTACCAATTATCCGCGAATATTCTATTTGAGATATCGCGTCACCAGTATTTTTCCTTAGATGTAAATTAACATCTATGGGTGTTTTGGCTATATTGGTATCATTCTTATTGAATTTCTAAAGAATCTTATTCACATAATGATCTTGCATGCCATTTTGTGTTTTAGAAATTTTAATTCCTAAAACCACATCTGCTACACCCATATCTTTCATATCAAATTTACTGGTCAACCAAGCTTTGGTAGTTTTATTGATATCAACATTATAGCCTATGATTAACATATCGTCTACATATAAACAAACAATGACATATCCCTTATTTGTATTTTTTACGTAGACGCATTTATCGCATTCATTAATGCGAAAACCATTTGACAATATTGTATTGTCAAATTTTTTATGCCATTGTTTTGGTGCCTGTTTTAAACCATATAATGATTTAACAAGCTTACACACCTTCATTTTCTGTCCCGGAACTTTAAACCCTTCGGGTTGTTCCATATAGATTTCTTAGTCTAAATCTCCATTCAGGAAAGCTGTCTTAACATCCATTTGGTGTATTTCGAGATTGTTAAGAGCTGCTATAGCTATTAACATCCGAATGAATGTTATTCTCGTAACTGGTGAGTATATATCGAAATAGCCGAGCCCTTCCTTTTGCTTGTATCCTTTTATTACAAGCCAGGCATTATATTTATCAATGGATCCATCTGCTTTATCTTCCTCTTAAATATCCATTTAGATCCTAAAGGCTTATACCTGTAAGGAAGATCCACCAGTTCCCATGTGTGATTTTGCATGATGGATTCTATTTCATTGTTAACAACCTCTTTTCAGAATGGTGCTTTTGGAGATGACATAGCTTCATTGAAAGTTTGAAGTTCATTTTCTAATAAATAGGTTAGAAAATCCGGACCATAATTAGTTGGTACTTTAGCCCGTTTGCTTCTTCTAGGTTCCTCTGGTTCCTCTTCATCCATATGTGGATCACTACTTGAGGACTTGTGAGTTCTCTTAGTAGTCTTATTTTCTTGTTTTTCCTTGTATGGAAGTATATTTTCAAACAACGAAGCATTCCTTGATTCAATTATTGTATTGATATGAATATCAGGAATGTCCGACTTGTACACAAGAAAACAATAAACAACACTATTGTTTGCATATCCAATGAATACACAATCAATAGTTTTAGGTCCTATTTTGACCTTTTTAGGTGGAGGAACATTTACCTTTGCAAGACACCCCCACACTTTCATGTATTTGTAGGATGGTCTTTGACCCTTACATAATTCATATGGTGTATTGTCTGATTTCTTGTGGGGTATTTTATTTAATATATAATTAGCTATTAAAATAGCCTCCCCCCCACAAGTTCTGAGGTAACCCTGAACTTATCAACAAAGCATTTATCATTTCTTTCAACGTTCGATTCTTGCGCTCCGCAATGCCATTTTGTTAAGGTGAATAAGGAGCAGTGGTGTGATGGATGATACCATATTCTAAATAGAATTCATTAAACAATGAATCATATTCACCACCCCTATCACACCTTATTATCTTGATATTCTTGCTTAGTTGATTTTCGACCTCATTTTTAAGGATTTTAAAAGCTTCCAAGGCCTCGTCTTTGTTTATTAGCAAATAGACATAACAATATCTTGTGCAGTCATCAATAAAAGTAATGAAATACTTTTACTGCCTCTAGTTTGCACATGTTTTAAGTCACAAATATCAGTGTGAATTAAATCTAGAGGTTCACTATTTTCTATTGAATAGAAAGAAGCCTTAGCCAATTTGGATTCCACACAAATTTCACATTTATAATTTTTATCAATGTGTAATTCACATGACCTAATCTACCATGCCATATGTTAGAGGACACAACCAAATAAACAGAAGAAATAGTTTTATTATTAATCACGTTCTTTGGTACAACAACCATTACATTGAGCTTAAAAAGCCCATCATATAAATATCCTCTACCCACAAACATGCCACTTTTAGTGAGTACAAATTTATTTGACTCAAATACTAACCTAAATCCATTCCTCAACAGAGAGCTGGAAACCAAATTCTTTCGAATTTCAGGAGTATAAACCACATTGTTCAAAGTTAGTTCTTTCTCGGAGGTCAACTTGAGCACCACCTTCCCATGGCCTCATACCTTGTAGAGCGAAGATTTCCCTATAAATAGTTGCTCATCATTTGCAGCTTCTTTATACTCAGAGAAACTCTTCTTATAAGAACAAACATGATAAGTGGCACTGGTATCAACCCACCAAGTTTTAGGGTTTTCCACCATGTTCACTTGTGACACTACAATAGTGAGCTCAATCTCATTGTCATCAACTAAGTTGGCATGAGCTTTTATCTTCTTGTTCTGACGACAGTCTTTTGCTCGATGTCTAGGCTTGTTACACACAAAACAAGTTCACGTGAACTTCTTGAAATTCGTTCCCTTATTACCTTGGGAAGAACTAGAACCAACTTGTTTTCTCTTGTTGGTCTTGTGCGAATGTTCCACAACATTTGCCTTGGCTTCCATAGTTTGAACTTTAGCCCTCTTTTCCGAACCGAGGTTATCCTCCTCGATTCTTAACCGGATAATCAAGTCCTTTAAGTTCATCTCCTTTCTCTTGTGCTTTAGATAGTTCTTGAAATCCTTCCACGAAGATGGCAATTTATCTATCAAAGCTGCCACCTCGAATGACTCACTAAGAATCATACCTTCGACAATAATTTCATGGAGGATCAACTAATACTTTTGGACTTGACTGATCAAGGTTTTTGAGTCCACCATTTTGAATTCCAAAAACCTACCAACCTCAAACTTCTTCGTGCTAACATCCTCGGTTTTGTTCTTTCTTTCTAATGACTCCCATAGCTCTCTCGCTGTTTTGATAGGGCTATACACATTGTATAACGTGTTGTCCAATCCGTTGAGGATATAATTCTTGCATAGAAAATCAGTATGCTTCCATTTTTCCATCGAGGCTATAGCCGTAGGATCAGTCTCTCCTTCATTGAGAATCGGAGCTTCCTCTCGTAAAAACCGTGCTAGGATGAGGGTGGTCAAATAAAACAGCATCTTTTGCTGCCAACGTTTGAAGTCCAGACCACTGAACTTCTCGGGCCTCTCACCATGTGTAACATGTGGTGGCAATGGTGTTATAGGCGCACTTGCATTACGGTAAATCGTTCTACCATCTATTATTAAAAAATAACAGGATCACTTTAGTGCAATTTAGAAGCAGAATTGCACAGCAAATACAGAGCATTGTTTGTATAAAATACAGTAAAACGTACATATTATATATATATATATTATAAATGCAATTAAAAATATAATTATATATATATATGCAGCAACTAAATGTAAGTAGCAGAAGTCTAATATATATAAGCTATTAATAACAATAATGAAAAAACAATAATAAAAGTCGTCTTAAGATTGTTAATTGTTATTCACTTAGAATTTCACTACTGCATATAAGTAGAATTAAAAATATATAAAGAACAGATAACTAATATGAATTGGCAGAACATAATATATCAATATTTATATACGAACAATACAATGAAGAAATAAATGAACAACTCACTGATTTGTTGAACACAAAAAATCACGATTGAGTCAAGGTAGAACCTCTGAATTTAAGACAATTTTTGCATGTCTCTTCGGTGCTTACAGATTAATGCAACTCGTTTCCCAGGTCTCCTCAATTACGTTACTATTGAGAGCACACTCAAAGGCAACACAGTGAATTAGAAATAAAGTTGTTTTCCCTCTTTGAAAAAACCAGAAAATCGAGAGCAAGAAGAAAATTGAAGTTAATGAAATAAACTCTGCTCTCAGATATATATGGTAAACCAGAATACTGTTTGGACAAGACACAACAGTTGGAAAGAACCATTCGGACAAACAAAACCTTTGGAACAGAAACTGTTCAGTTTGGTCCGAACAGACATATCTTAAATCAGACAAGTCACTTGGTCGGTTGGGCTGTATCGGTTCGGTTTGGACCGAACAAACATGTCTTAAACAGACAGGTTTAATTGGTTGGCTAGGCAGTAAAAAATTAATTACCGATCCAACTCGGCCCAACCGGGCCCAAGCTTGACCCGACCCGGTGTAAGACCCTTGTAAGACAGAGATCGACTCGGGTCTCTTTAAATGATTCATAGATGGTGGATCAATTTTATGTATGCTTGTAGACAAAGCACACTACCATCCGGTCTTATTGTTATATTAATAGTTTTTAGAGTAAGGGGTTTAATCGGCTATTTGAGAGATTTAGCCCTAAAGTGATCACGAGTCAGGAATCGCAATCGGGACAATGTAAAGCCCGTAAAATTTGGTATTTTAACTTCAAATAGTGTTAAAATATGATATATTACTGATCAGGATTATTGGAAAAATCTAATCGGCACAAAACCGATAAAATATGAACCAGAGGTATTTTGGTCATTTACCCAAAATTTTATTTTTGGTTCGTATACGATACAAATAGACTCTGGGATCATAGAGGATCACAATATGATGCTTAGATTGAAAATTTGATATTTTTTTTACTCAAAAAGTTAAGTGGAAAACGGATACGCCTTTAGTTAACTTAAAGGAGTGAAAATCCGGAACTGGTCGCGGGAAGGTCCAAAAAAGGTTTTAAGTAAATAAATGGATTCATATGGACATAAAATGATGTTAGAAAGTTGTTGGTGAAATCAGAATGAGAATCGGAGCTAAAACCGAAAAAGTCTTAATGTTAACCCGTAAATGGTCCGGGACCCGAATTTGATGTTCGGGATATCAAAAAATTAGGAAAACTTGCGTACTAGTGTAAAATTATATTTTAAACATATCCATGCCAAGACAAGTGAAAAACAAGCTTCCGAAAGTTAAAAATTTTATGTGGGCCCCATTTAGGCACTAAAAGATAAAAAATGGGCTAAAGGGGTATTTTTATCATTTGTCTTTGTAAATGGCCATAAAAATCAGCCAAGAAACCCCTTAATCTTCCGTGACCTTCATTTTTCATGCCTTAAGAGTTGCTTATTCTTCAACCTTGAGAAACCTAACCAAAGTGAAGAAAACTCCATAACCAAAAGCTTGTAAGCTTGATCTTTTGATTTTTACTCATCACCAAGCCAAAAAAAACACATATTTCTACTATCCAGAAGGTAAGGATTACTTATTTGGTGTTAGTTTTTCAAGAAATCATGAGAAACTATGTGTTTCTCTTTATGAACATTTTTGCCTTAGGTGGTTTCCAACATAGTCACCACCTTAAACCACCACCATGGGTAGTCCTAAATCAACCTCTACATCCATTATTTGGGGTTGATTGAGTGAAAAAGTGGCTTGGATTTGGAAATCTGAGCTTGGCCGAATTCACCATGTTGGCCAACCACCTTGTGCCGCCACTTCCACCACTATCCGAGGCCACCGTTAGCGTTGCTAAGCTCGTGGGAGCAACTTCCTAGTTGATCATTGCTTCGGATTTCCATCCGAGCTAGGTGTACAAATTATAAAGTTTAAATAGCTAAGCTGTAGATTTTCGGATAGTAGCGAATTAGCTACAATTTGGATATTGTGAATGTTTCCAAATTTATAAAATATTTATGAAATTATTGTCCATGTACTAGGAGCGCGGATTAGCTGAGTCCGTGGTTAGAAGAGCCCGGAGCACGAGGATCCAATTTCTTTTGCTTAGCGCACTGTGAGTAAACGTATAGCGATAGACGTAGGATCGTTAGATTATGTTATGACATACTAACTGTGATTGTATGAATGTATGACGAAGAATTACCTTATGATATTGAGTTCTCGTAAAGACGTGAGAAAAAAGTCTAAGGAATGGACAAGTGATGATTATGTAATAATCCGGGATTGTCGTATGAGTGGTCGATCTTATGGCGCCACATTGTTCCTTGCTAGAATGCTTATTTAAATGCTATGTGATGCATGTTGATTGTAATGTTAAGCTATACCAGATTTGTAGGCTGCCATTGTGCCCTACCGAATTTGTAAGCTGCCATTGTGCCCTACCGGATTTGTAAGCTGCCATTGAGCCCTACCGGTTTTGTAAAAGCCTTTGAGCCCTACCGGTTTTGTAGGAGCCTTCGTGCCCTACCGATTTTGTAGGAGCCTTCGAGCCCTACTAGTTTGTAGGAGTCTACGGACCCTACCGGATGTTATAGTTGTTTGTGATGTTGGATAGAAACATCCAGGTGATATTAGTTAATATAACTTGCTTTTGCTCATTGGGTCCTCATGACTCATTCTTTAGTTATTTTTCTTTTTCAGATACTAATCAACCCGGTCCCTCATCCACCCTGTCGGCTTAGTTCATGATGCTAGTTGGTGAGCATGATATGTCGTTTTGACGAGGTGATCCGTTACTTGATGGAGGAGCCGTGCACAATCACCTAGAGATGACATATGTTATTTTGTCTAAGTATGTTGTATTATGTGTCATGCAGTTATCCAGCCGGAGAACGAGATTGTTGTGTGTATTTATATTTTTGGTATTGTATATAAATATATGCATTGTGGTTCACTTTGTGCGTTTGCTGCGGAATATCTCGGTTACTCCTAGTTGGAGGTGTCCTAACCGGGATGTCATGTGTTACTATTATTGTGTTGCATATTTTTCAGGTTCGGTAAACCCCCATTATTGGGCGAGGTCATGCTGAAATTTTGTTAGGTTGATGAATGGTTAAGGCTTCGGAGGCAAGGGTACATACTTGTCTCTGGCCGGTCACACTCCCGGAGTTAGGATGTGACAAAGTTGGTATTAGAGCATTGTCTAGAGGTCGGTGATTGTACACGTGTCCATCATGTAAAGGATCACTTATCGGTTATATTGGATAGTATGACGTTGGATAGATGAGGGTACCTAACGATTAAATTTTTATTTCAAGTTATTATGCCCCCGGTGCAGAGAACACGGGGTAGGCGGAGGGGACGACCACCTAGGATTCCCGATCAAGCCTCCGCGGGACGTCCGAATCCTGTTCTTGGAGAACGAGAATAGACCTCTAGATCTGCTAGGGGGTCAGCAGCAGATAATAGGGTAAAACATTTAGCTGTTGAGATAGGTGAGATAAGTCAGGATGTTAGAACCCTGATAGATCTACTAGCATATCAGAGGCAGGACCAGGCGCCTCCAGGTCCTCCACGGCCACAAAATCCTCATGAGGGACAATAACCCATCCAACAAGGGCCGTATCTCCCAGTGACATTATATGAGTTTCGACGAAATAAGCCACCGATATTTTTTGGGATTGAGCTTGATTCAGACCCACAGGATTTTGTGGATATATGTGATCGGTTATGTGTGGCTCTCGGATGCTCACCAGTTAGGGCTGTGGAGTTGATTAGTTATCAGTTAACGAGGGTGGCCTATGAGTGGTATAAGACCCTATTGAGGAGCCGGCCAGCTGGTAGCCCTCCATTAGAATGGTCTGAGTTTTATAATACTTTTATTGAGCGATTCATGCCTGGGAGTCTATGGGATGCTAAGGCTTAAGAGTTTAAGTTACTGAAACAGACTGAGGGCATGTCAGTGTTGGATTATGATACTAAGTTTAATCAGTTAGCGAAGTATGTGCCACATATGGTGATGACTAATACTATGAAGGCCAAGCAGTTTGCTAATGGATTTAGGAGTACTTATTTAGGGCGGTACCTTTGACAAGGACCTCTACGTACTCCGATACTGTTGATGCAGCCTTACAATTTGAGGCACGGGCCAAAGAGAGGCAAGTTGATCGTGAGCCTCGAAAGAAGGCCAGGATTAGGAGACAGGGTTTTAGGCAGTCTGGTGTAGGCAGATCAGGAGCACCTAGTTGTGCTGGTATAGTGGTCCGAGGACAAAGCAGTTAGACTAGATCGGTTACCCAGCCATCAGGTAACACTAGGAGATCAGGAGCTCCCCATTGTCAGAGTTGTGGTTATCCGCATTTTGGACGATGCGAAAGGCTTGGTACTTGTTTCAGATGCGGTCAGCCGAGGCATATGAAGAAGGACTGTCTGCTGAATCTTTCTCGACCTACGTACACTACAGTTGCACCGTCCCCAGTTATGACGCCCGCTATTACTACTGGATCAGTGGCCCAGTCAATGGGTAAAGGCACAACAGGCAGACGTACACAGTCTGGAGGTACGGGACAGACTATGGGGGGTAGAGGACAGACTACAGAGGGTCGAGGATAGGCCAGGGCATTTGTGCTGAATCTTCAGGACGCGCAAGCGTCGAATGTAGTCGTGACAGGTACGTTAGATATTTGTTCCAAGCAGGCTGTAGTATTATTTGATTCGGGTGCTACACATTCCTTTATATCCCCTTTCTTTGCTTCGTGTTTGAACATGAGTTATAATATGTTAAATGATCCGTTGATAGTGCTTACTCCGGTAGGGGAGGTTTACCCCGTGAACAGAATATTGAAATGATGTGAAATAAGGATCGAGGGTGAGATATTTTTGGTAGATCTAATTGAACTAGATAAATTTGAGTTTGATGTGATTTTGGGCATGGACTGGTTGTCTGCCCATCATGCGGTATTGGATTGCCACAAGAAGGTGGTAGTGTTGTAAATACCGTGTAAACATGTGTTGAGGTATCAAGGAGATCGTAGAACGACTTCGCCACACTTGATTTCAGTAATTATCGGGAAATTATTAGCGAAGGCTTGCCAAGGATGTTTGGCATATGCATATGATGCTGAGACGAAGTCTCAGGATTTGAGAGGGATTCCCGTGGTAGAGGATTTCCCTGATGTTGTTCCTGAGGAGCTACCAGGACTTCCACCGGATAGGGAGATTGAGTTTTGCATAGATGTACCCCAGGGAACACAGCCGAACTAAAGGTTCAGTTGCAGGATGTTCTTGATAAGGGCTTTATACGCCCAAGTACTTCTCTTTGGGGTGCTCCGATTTTATTTGTTAAGAAGAAGGATGGATCGTTACGGTTGTGTATTGACTACATGCAGCTGAATAAAGTGACGACAAAGAATAAGTATCCGTTGCCTAGGATCGATGATTTATTCGATCAGTTGCAGGGAGCTCAATACTTTTTCTAAGATAGATCTTAGATCAGGGTACCATCATCTTCGCATCAGGAGGGAAGATATTCACAAAACAGCCTTTCGCACTCGATATGGACACTATGAGTTTTTGGTCATGTTGTTTGGATTGACGAATGCACCGGCAGCATTCATGGATTTGATGAACAGGGTGTTCAAACCCTTCCTTGACCAGTTTGTGATTGTGTTCATCGATAATATCTTGGTGTATTCGCGAGGCGAGGATAAACATAAGGAACACCTCCGCATTGTCCTCGAGACTCTTTGAGCACACAAACTATTTGCCAAGTTCTCCAAGTGTGAGTTTTGGCTATCGAGTGTGAGTTTTCTTGGCCATATAGTTTCGAAGGAAGGTATTTTTGTGGATCCCGATAAGATTGAGAAAGTACAAGACTGGGAGAGGCCGACTACAGTAACAGAGATCAGGAGTTTTTTAGGGTTAGCTGGATATTATAGGAGGTTCGTGGAGAACTTCTCGAGGATAGCCGCACCACTAACCAGGTTAATACATAAGAATGTCAAGTTTGTTTGGTCAGATGAGAGCGAAAAGAGCTTCAATAAACTTAAGGAGCTCTTGACTTCAGCACTAGTGTTAGCATTGCCAAATGAGACAGATGGCTTTGTGGTGTATTATGATGCTTCTTGCATAGGTTTGGGCTGCGTATTAATGCAGAAGAACAGGGTTATTGCTTATGCGTCGAGACAGTTGAAAAGGCATGAGCAAAATTACCCTACGCATGACTTGAAACTAGCAGCCATTATCTTTGCATTGAAGATATGGCGACACTATTTGTATGGCCGATCATGTGAGATTTATACAGACCACAAAAGTCTCAAGTATATATTTGATCAGCGGAAGTTGAATTTGAGACAGAGGAGATGGTTGGAATTACTCAAGGATTATCATTGTACCATCCTTTATCATCCCGACAAAGCCAACGTTGTCGCGGATGCCTTGAGTAGGAAGTCCATGGGTAGCTTAGCCCATATAGCAGTACAGAGGAGACATATGGTCTGAGAAGTGAAGAATTGCCTCAATGATGGAGTGGTATTTAGTGTTACCGACATGGGGGAGAAGTTAGCCTTTTGCAAGTACGGTCATCATTAGTGGAGGAGGTAAAACGGTTGCAACATGATGATTTTTGCATAGGAAAGAAAGCCCAGGTTGGACAAGGACTGTGCGAGGAGTTTCATATAGATGATGATGGAACTTTATGGTTACATGACTGCCTCGTGGTACCGTTGGCAGGGAAATATACGACATAGACTCCTCGAGGCAGCTCATAGCTCATCCTACACTATGCACCCTGGTTCTACCAAGATGTATCATGATCTACGAGCATATTATTGGTGGGAAGGCATGAAGAAGGATGTAGCAAACTTTGTGGCTAGATGCTTGGTGTGCCAACAGGTTAAGGCCGAACATCAGAAACCGCCAGGTACACTTCAGAGCCTGGATGTCCCTGATTGGAAATGGGATAAGATTACGATGGATTTATTCACGGGTTGCCTAGGTCAACCAAAGGATTCGACTTGATATAGGTGATTGTCGATAGATTGACCAAGTCCGCACGTTTCTTGCCAGTGCACACTACATATACGGCAACCCAGTATGCTAGACTATATTTGGACCGGATTGTGCCTTTGCATGGAGTTCCTATTTCTATTGTGTCAGATAGAGTCACACAGTTCACATCGAGGTTCTGGGAATCATTTCAAAGGGCACTGGGTACTCAGTTGAGATTCAGTACCGCGTTCCATCCCCAAACCGATGGTCAGTCTGAGAGGACCATCTAGACTTTAGAGGATATGCTACGGGCATGTGTTTTAGATTTTGAGGGTAGCTGGGATCAGCACTTGTCTTTGATTGTGTTTGCATATAATAACAGCTATTAGAGTACCATACAGATGGCACCATATGAAGCATTGTATGGCTGAAAATATAGATCTCCAGTGGGATGGTTCGAGGTAGGTGATCGTCCATTATTAGGTCCAGATATGGTTCGCGATGCATTAAGAAATGTGGAGTTGATCCGTGACAAAATGCAAACAGAACAGAGTCGACAAAAATCTTATGCCGATAATAGATGTCGGAAACTAAAGTTTGATGTAGGGATCATGTGTTCTTGAAACTGTCTCCGTTTAAGGGTGTCATGAGATTCAGCAAGAGAGGAAAGCTGAGTCCAAGGTACATTGGACCGTTTGAGATACTTCGACGACATGGGGCAGTAGCATATGAGTTGGCCCTTCCTCATGAGTTAGCCACTATACACCCGGTATTTCATGTATCGATGCTTCGAAAATACCTCCTCGATGAGTCTCATGTCTTGCAACCATAGGCGGTAGAGGTAGATCCACACATGACATATGTAGAGGAACCTATAGCCATAGTAGAACGGTAGGTACAGAAGCTCCAATCAAAGGAGATTCCTTAGGTGAAGGTTGTATGGAATCATCATGGGGAGGAGGAAGCTACTTGGGAACTTGAAAGAGACATGAAGAGACAGTACCCCCAGTTATTCCGAGAGTAGGTACATAACTCTTTAAATGAATTATTCAATAAGTTCACAATTAGGAAAATTCGAGGACGAATTTTTTTTAGGGGGAAGAATTGTAAGACCTTTGTAAGACAGAGATCGACTCGGGTCTCTTTAAATGATTCATAGATGGTGGATCAAGTTTATGTATGCTTGTGGACAAAGCACACTATCATCCGATCTTATTGTTATATTAATAATTTTTAGAGTGAGGGGTTTAATCGGCTATTTGAGAGATTTAGCCCTAAAGTGACATCGACTCTGGCCGGTCACACTCCCGGAGTTGGGACGTGACACCCGGCTCCGCGCTTGTGCGTTTGTGTGTGGTTCAGCCCAAGTTTGTGTAGGTCCTCAGCCTTCACAAAAACTTGGCCCCTTGGGGCCCAACCCCACCTTGAACCTAAGCCTATATAAAGCATAAGCTTTTATGTTTCCAATGTAGGATTCCACACCAAGCTAAACATCAACCAACTTCTTCCTATTCAAGTGGGTGCTTTTGAGATCAATTTCTCATTCAATATTGATATCAATTGTGTACATTAATAATATACATATTTCGTATTTATACACACAAATAAATCAATTGATATCCAACATCAATTTCATGTGTTTAAGATTGGATAAACTTAAGTTAATATGTGGGTGTTTGTTACAAGAACAAATTCAATGAACATGACCCAATATGAGAATACCATTGGAATTAACTTGTGTCTATGGCAAGATTCTCATGTGATAGTTGTATAAGTGATCATTTGGTTTGAGATTATTAATGTTCTCATTAGAGGAATGTTATATTTTGATTTTACCTTATTCAAGGAGTTAATTGCCTAACTCGAGACTTAATATGGTTAAAGAAGTTGAGTAGATACTAATCCAAGCTCAAAGTTAAATCAAGGTTATAGACACCTAATTTTGTCCGGGCCCCCTAAACCAGGTAAATTCTTCCTTGTACTTTTTTAGAATGTAGAAAATCTTTTCTCATCTTGCATATGGTTCTCCAAGACTTGTGATTCGGAGTTCAGCATGAAAAGTCAATCCGAAAAAAGTCAACTTTGAAAAGTCAACCCCAAAAAGTCAACCACTAAAAAGGTCAACCCTGAGTCAAAATCAAGATTTGAAGTTGAATTGAACAATGGTGAAATAATTTTGATAATTCGAGGTCTACAACGAAAGATATGGAGTTCGGAATAGGGATTGTGGAAATTTCAATGTAAGGGAAGCCCTAATTCAGTAAATTTTGGGAAAAATGCTTAAACAATTAAATTGGTTGAAATTGGAGGTTCCAAATGGAATATAATTAATGACTACGGGTATTGGAAGGGACAACTGGAAGCAGAACCAAATGAAGAGCCAATTTGGAAGAAAATTGAAAATTAGGGTTTCGATTAAAAAGGGTGACTTTTGCAAATTTGGGGAAAATGGCAAAGATGGCCCAATTCGGTGAAATTGAAGCCCCCATTTGATAAAGAATGAGTAAACAAGGATAGCCAAGGCCCAATTTGAAGTGAATCCAAAGGAAGAGCTAATTGGAGCAAAAACGGAAAAGCGAGAAAATTTTCGAGCATGAAAAGGGGAAAACTAAATGGAGGGGAATTTGATACTAAAAATTGGGCGTTTTCGGAACAACTCAAATTCAATTTATAACAAATGCAGTAGAAAAAAAATCCAGAAATCGGACCCGTTTCGAGTAAAAACGAGGCTTTGGAGGTTGAAAGGCAATATTGGAAAATCCCAAAGATAATTTCGGGAAAAAATAGCAAATGAGCTCAGAAAATTATCAAAACTTGCAGTTCTGAGTTTTATAATTTTTGGAAGATATTGGAGAAGAAAAATCCGGAATCAGAGCTCTTTTGAAACATGGCAAAGTTCTAGTGCAGTAAGCCAAAATTCCAGAAGATAATTCTGGGAAAAATAGCAAACGAGCTCCAAAAATTATGAAAACTCCCAGATCTGAGTTTTATAATTTTTGGAAGAGATTGGCAAGGAAAAATCCGGAATCGGAGCTCAATTGAAAAATGGAAAAGTTCGGGTGCACTAAGCCGAAATTCCAGAAGATAATTCTAGGAAAAATAGCAAACGTGCTCCAAAATTTTTGAAAACTTCTAGATATGAGTTTTATATTTTTTTTGGAAGAGATTGGTGAAGAAAAATCCAGAATCGGAGTTCAAATGAAAAAGGTGAATTTTGGGTGCCACTAACCGAAAAATCCAAGAGAAAATTCCAGGAAAAATTGGAAACGAGCTCGGAAAAATCTAAAAATCACTAGATGTCAATATTATATTTATTTGGATGGATTGGAAAAATAAAAACCGGATTTGGGGTCCGTTTGCAATAAAATCAAGTTTGGTGGGCCAAAGTGCAATTTTACCAAAAAAATCGAAAAGGGCCAATTTGCAAATAAAAAAAGTTGAATGGCCTGGAAATTTCCAGGCCATTTCCAACCAGCAGTTGATTCAAAGAGGGGGTGTGATCATCATGGATCACATGGCTAAGGATGGATAGCAAGATGACATTTTTCCAAAGACTACATTCTCCACTACTTTGCCTACATGGCATTTTAAGCCAATAGGAAGGCTCCAATTTGCATGGCCATGTGAAGAGCATGTGAAGTTAATAAGATGATGCCAAATAGGATAAATAATGCCATGTAGGAGAATATTTTTGTAGTAGCCTCCATGATCTTGACAAATGGCAAAGATATTTTATCAGAGATAAGAGACACAAATGGTTGAGGTGAAATTTTGCTGGCCAATGGGAGGCTAGGATTCCCTATTTTTAAGCAAAACACCATGCAAATAGGGGATAAGCTCCCTATTTTTAAGGGAAATGGGCATTTGAAGGGGACATTTTTAGCCATGTGGCAATAGATGTTGGAGCAGCATGGATTGCATGACAAAGGGTAAAAAAATAAAATGCACCCCTAGAGGGGAATATGAAGGGCCGACCATTCACCTTAGAGGGGAGGAAATATTTTTTTTCAAGATACTCTTGAGAGAAAAGAAGGAAGAAAAAAGAGGAGGATTTTTCATTTTTTTGCTAAGGCTTTTTCTTACTACTTTGATTTGGAAAGCTTAAGCTAGGTAGCTATTCTCTTCCTCTTCCATTATTTATTTTATGTTTCCATGCTCTCCTCCATGCTTTGTTCATATGATTTTGTTGTTCTTCTATGATTTTCATTTTTATTTTATTTTTTTTCATGAAATAAAATTGCTTTTCAAAACATATTTCAAAAGAGTTATTCTTCTTTTTAACAAATAACAAGTTTTAGCAAAATTTTCTCTCTTCTCCCTAGCTTGACCGAATGGTATGAATATTTTGTGAGCTTGTGCTTTTGCTTGTTTGATCTTGCTTGGCTTGTTGTTTGTGAGTTGATTGTGGTAAGGTTGAAGCACCTATTTGTTGCTTCATGTTCATGCATTAATCTCATCACCACTTGATTTTTGACTTAAGCCAATCAATGGCTCAAAGCCCAGCACTCATGAGCATGCTTGTGGAAAATTAAAATTTGTCAAGTTGGATTTTCTAACTTTATGATTTTTTTTCTCATTAGGCAACCTTTGCCCAAATTTTTAGAAATTTTTACCACTGATTGTAGGACCTTAGAAGAGTCTCTAACATTTTTATTCTGATTTTTGGACGTTTTTATCAAAGGTTTACAAATGTTTTTTTGGTTAAGCAGTTTTTTACCCACTGTTATGTATTTCATGAATTTTCGAGTAGGTTATCCTTAGTCTAAAAATTAAGCCAATTTTTTTCCATAGAGGTCGACATGTTCTAAGTTTCCCATAAGTTTTTTAGATTTTTATGAAATTTTTTAGAAGGTAAAAAAAATAGGTTTTCAAGACTGCTTGTGAGAGTCAGAGTTGTTTTTTTAGAATTGGTAACTTTCTGTTTTGGTTAATTCTGTCATAGTATCCATGCTCCAAAAACTTAGACAATTTTTTCTCATAGAGGTCGACATGTTATAAGACTCCAATAATGTTTGCAGATTTTTTTGAAATTGTTTAGAAGGGTAAAAAATTTGGTTTCCAAAACTGGTCAGTAAAGTCAGATTTGTTGTTATGAACCAATAATTTTTCTGTTTTGTTTAAGGCACTAAGAGAGGGCTGATTTTAAAATATTAGTTGATGTCTTTGGTTAATTTCTAAGTCATTTTAATAATAAAATTTGATTTTTTAAGAGTCGGGTCAAGGTTGGTCAACCCCGGGTTTCAAAACTAGGAATAATTAGAGCCTTTTAAAAATTATATTCGGTACTCAATTTTTTTTTAATCCGAGTTAGAAAATCCAACTTAGGTATTTTCCTAAGGTATTCGGATACCTTTTTAGGTATACGGATGTCCTTACTTCAAGGAACCCATGCATTGCATTTTTTCAAATTTTTTTTTACTTAATTTGTCGTAAAAATGTATTTTTTCGGTTTATTGAACATTTGGCGAGAATTAGTTCCCAATCTTTGTCGGGTTTGCCGGGGAGGTTAGGAAATTATTCAACGCACGTGTTTATAGAATCGAAACGTATAGTTTTCGTTTTACTCGAAATCATGTAAGTGTCATATGAAAGAACTATTTTCCAAGCTTTGCCGAGTTTGCCGGAGAGTACGGTAATATTTTTCGACATATGCCATTTATGTGATTCCTTACATGAAAAATTAATTCTATGATCATGCATGTTCCATGACATTTACATTAGTCATTTTAATTATGCATTTTCCATGTTATTCTATGACATTTAATTTTTGCTATCTTAGTCATGCAAATCTTATATGTGCGAACATTCCATGATGATGTCTGTCGCAACCTAAAAAATAACGACGAGTCTCATCGCAAGACTTTATTATTCGTTAAGCGTGACATTAAAAAAAAACTGAGGAAAAGTCGACTTAATTCCTCTAGAAAAATGAAGGTTTTGAAAATGACCTTAAAAAAGACATGGAGTCGCCACCAATCTTTTTTAGCTAGGTGTGATCGGCCACCTATTAAAACCGGTTTTATAAAATATTTTAAAAATTAATTAAAACATTTTAAAAACCAATTTCAAGTCTACGTTTTAAACCAGAGAAATCAAAGAAGCGGGTTCGGGAGTCGGTTACGTGTGGGGAAGGATTAGCACCCCCACAACGCCCGTATAAATCGGTACCTTATTAATCGTGTGTTATCTCAAGTCTCGGTAAAGATTGGTTTTAAATTTAGTATTTCAAGTTAATTCCCAATTTAAAGAAAAATAATTCAATTTTTATTTGAAAATGATTCGGAATTTATAAATTCAAAATTTTCCTATATTCCCCAACAAACGTGGCAAAATATAGAAATTTTTATTAATTTTGGAAAACTTTCCGAATCATTCTCTTTTTTTTTTTTGAAAGGAAGATATTCCTTTATTTTTAATAATTGATGATATTCCCTCCAGCAAACTCGGTAGAGAACTCATGAATTATTTTAACTCGGGAATATCTTTATTTTTATTGAAAACCATTATCTTTTTTGAAATGAATATGTATAGGCATGACATAAATAAAATGACATAGCAAAATCTAAATAATATAATGCAACCTAAATGTCATGACACATAGAAATTATTATGGCAAGAATCACATATTATATAAAATGCATGAATATAAAAATGCAATGCATGAAATGTATTTTTTCCTTTAATTAAGGAAATTCGTATATCTAAAAAGATATCCGGCTACCTTAGGAAAATATGTCAAATTAAATATTCTAAAACCAAAATACTTTGTGATTGTTTGAAAACAATTTTGAAAAGCTTGAATTAAAAATAAAAACTGGGCTAAAATTTTTAAAACGACTTTAATTTCCTAAGTTAAAAAAAATCCGGACTTGGCTACCCTTAACCCGGGACTTGAAAAACCATTTTTAGAGTTTAAAAAGGCTTAGAAATTACCCTAAGTCAGTAGCTAACCCTCTTAATCAGCCCACTCTAAGTAAATTAACCAAAACAGAAAATTGGTTTTTCTTTAAATTCAATTCTGACTCCACTGTCCAGTTTTAATCCACGATTTTTTACCCTATTTTTAAAAATTCCAAAAATTCTGAAAATAATACTGGAGACTCAGGACATATAAAACCACATGAGAAAAAATTGGCTTAGTTTTCTAATCAAAGATGAATTCCCAGAAAATCAGAGATGTACGAGTTTTTTGGAGGAGAAAAAACTCCTTTGTTTTTCTTTAAATTCAATTCTGACTCCACTGTCCAGTTTTAATCCACGATTTTTTACCCTATTTTAAAAAATTCCAAAAATTCTGAAAAAATTATTGGAGACTCAGGACATGTAAAAATACATGGGAAAAAATCGACTTAATTTTCTGATCAAAGATGAATTCCCAGAAAAATCGGAGATGTACGCGTTTTGGGTGGAAAAAAACTGCTTTGCCAACACATTTTTTTTTGTCTTTGATAAAATCATTTAAAAATAAAAATAAATATATTTGAAACTCATAAAATGACTTGAAAGCAGTAGCTAGGACTTTTTGAAAGTTAGATAAAAATTGGCTAAGTAAAAAAAATCACAAAGGTAGAATAATCAATTTGACAAACTTAATTTTCCACAAGTGTGCTCAAGAGAGCATGACTTTGAACCATTAATTGTCTCAAGTCATTATTCAAGTGGCATGAACATGAAATGCATGAAACAATGCAGCAAACATAATGCATGAAATGCATGGATCTAAACCTAAATGTAAGGAAAATGCATGACATAAATAATATGGCCTAGACCTAACATGAACTTGCATGACATTTAATGTAACCTAGACCTAAGACATGCATGGCATTTTCACAAACACAAGGCATGCTTAATTCAAAAATCCAACCAAATATCATGCAAATGCAAAAACCTAACAACTAGCATGACAAAAAAGTGCAACACACAATGCAAAACACATGGAGTAGCCAAATGGCCTCAAGCTCCAACAAGCATGGCATTTTCTCAAACACTTGGCATACTAGCATGAAAAACTAAGTCATAACACAAAAATCACACAAGCATTTTCACAAACACCTAATATACCAAATCTAAAACATGCTTACTAAGATATAAAACAAGAATCATGCAAAGAATCACACAAGCATTTTCACAAACACTTAATATGCTAACTCTAAAACATGCTCAAATTTAAACAACATGAAAACAGAAAATTAAAAATGCAAAAACATGATATCTAAGACATAAATGGCAACAAACAAAGCAACTAAATTAAATATAACTTAAGAACATGAAATAACATAATATTTAAAACATCAAAAATAAAGAAATAGCATAAACAATATGGTAAAATGAATCAAAAACAACAACTTAAAATAAATAATGTAGGCCATTTGGCCATGGTGAGTTTATTGTAAAAACAAAATGTAAGAAAAATATACTTAAGAAAGGAAATGAAGGAAGAACAAGAAACATTATTTTAAAATGAAAACTCACCAAGTAGCTTTTGAACGGATTAAGCTATAAACCCTCAGAGTAGCTTTTGAACGGATTAAGCTACAAACCCTCAGAGTAGCTTTTGAACAGATTAAGCTACAAACCCTCAAAGTAGCTTTTGAACGGATTAAGCTATAAACCCTCAGAGTAGCTTTTGAACGGATTAAGCTACAAACCCTCAGAGTAGCTTTTGAACGGATTAAGCTACAAACCCTCTCAACAAAAACACTATGACTCACCACCCGGATAATCCTAATACAAGTGTATAGACTATCTCACAAGGGGTAGTGGGTGGTCTCAACCAAAGGCCAAGACTCCTTATTTATAAGGTAAGCACCTCCTTGGCTTGACATTACAAAGGGATATGGGATTGGGACTTAGGCTCAAAAATGAAAATCTCTAACTTAACTCTTGATTTTTAATCACTTGATTGAAAAAATCCTAAGCTTCCTCCTTCTTTTGGGCTTGGGCAGGCCAGCACTTCTCTTTTCCAGCCCAGCTCTGATTTTTGAAAGGCCCAAAAAAGCCCTTTTCGGTTGCTTGGGTGAAACGACCATTTTGCCCCCCGGATGCAAAATAAATATCAAACGGGCTCCAAATTCAAATTTTCTTTTTTTAATACTTCCAAAATAATAAAATATTGAGTTCTGGAAGTTTTCAAAATTATCCGAGTCCGTTTGCTATTTATTTGGATTTTTTCTTCCCAAAATGTCCTTTTATGCCCCTACTTTTTACCATTTTTTAAACGAGCTCCAAATCAAGATTTTTCTTCACCAATCTCTTCAAAATAATTAAAAAGTGTGATATGGAAGTTTTCATAATTTTTGGAGCTCATTTGGTATTTTTTCGGGATTTATCGGCTTGAATTACTGCATAGGAGGCTCGGGATTTAGCCATTTTGCAAACGAACTCGGAATCTCTTCCAAATAAATTAAAAATGAGATCTGCAAAATTTCAAAAGATTTGGAGCTCATTTGCTATTTTTTCGGGATTTTCCTTTTTGAATTACAGCATAAGAAGCTCGGGATTTGGCCATTTTGCAAACGAACTCCGAATCAAGATTTTCTTTTACCAATCTCTTTCAAATGATTTAAGAATGAGATTGACAAATTTTTCAGAATTTTCGGAGTCCATTTGCTATTTTTCCCAAAATTTTCCAATTTTGCCCTTTTACCTCCGAAACCCGGTTTTGCTCAAAACAAATCCGATTTTCAGATTTTCTTCAATCTGAGCCTTGGGCCATCCTTTTTAACCATTCTTCATCCATTGGGGGCTTTGGTCTTACCAAGTCGGGCCATTTCTGTGATTCTTCCAGATTTCACCGAAATCCACTAAAAACCCTAATTCTCGGTTTTCTCCCGGATTGACTTTCCTTTCAGTTTTTCTTGCAAGTGACTTCTCCATTACCCGTAGTCAGTGCTTATCTTTCATTTGGAACCTTCAATTTCGACCAGTTTGATCGTTTAAGCACTTTTCCCCAAATTTCTCGGATTAGGGTTTCTTTTCTACTGAATCTCCAAATCCCAACTTCCGAACTCCATATCTTTCAATGTAGACCTCGGATTATCAAAATTCTTTC
The DNA here is from genome assembly GCA_030761205.1 of Fremontodendron californicum. Lineage (NCBI taxonomy): Eukaryota > Viridiplantae > Streptophyta > Magnoliopsida > Malvales > Malvaceae > Fremontodendron > Fremontodendron californicum. The sequence continues at coordinate 12,601,081 of JAULJL010000026.1, forward strand.
TCCATTTTTCAATTGAACTTAAAATCTTGATTTTGAAAGTGGGTTGACTTTTTCAGTAGTTGACTTTCTGGGGTTTACTTTTTCGGGGTTTACTTTTTCGGGGTTGACTTTTTTTTTAAGTTTGACTTTTTGTGCTCGCCCTCTTAAACTAAGTCTCGGAGTACCACCTGCAGGATGAAAACAGTCTTTTCACACTCGGGAACATCAATATAGGAAGAAAACATACCTGTTTAGTGGTCCGGACAAAATTAGGTGTCTACAGCTACCCCTCTTTGGCTATTGCTGAGAATCAGGAATCAGGCAAAGATAAACCGATACTAATTTTGTACGGTCAGTGACATCACATGTGAAGGAAAGGGAAAGGGGTTTCTTTTTCATTTTCATTTTTTTCATTTTCTATTTTCTATTTTTTCATTTTTTTTCATTTTTCCTTTTTTTCTTTTTTTTCAATTTTTTTTATTTTTTTATTTTCTCTTTTTTCATTTTTTTTAACACAATAAATTGAAGATTTTGTCCTTAAATTGAATTCCCTGCCTAAACAAGGCTCGATTCGTCTTAAGGAAACGAATTCGATTTTCAAAAGAAAAATTTATGCTCTAAGGGCTTTAAAATTGGTGCTCGAAGGTCTTAAAATGGTGCCCGGAGGTCTTAAAATGGTGCCCAGAGGTCTTAAAAATTTGTGCCCGGAGGTCTTACCCCTGAAAAAAGAGTTATGCCCGGAAGTCTTAAAGATGTTGCCCGGAGGTCTTACCTGTGATTTGAAAAATTATGCCCGGAGGTCTTAAAGATGTCTTTTCATTGAAAATGGCGCCCATAGGCCTTACCCCTGAAAAAAGAGTTATGCCCGGAGGTCTTAAAAATGTTGCCCGAAGGTCTTACAAATTGGTGCCCGGAGGTCTTAAAATGGTGCCCAGAGGTCTTAAAAATTGGTGCCCGGAGGTCTTACCCCTGAAAAAAGAGTTATGCCCGGAGGTCTTAAAGATGTTGCCCAGAGGTCTTACCTGTGATTTGAAAAATTATGCCCGGAGGTCTTAAAGATGTCTTTTCATTGAAAATGGCGCCCATAGGCCTTACCCCTGAAAAAAGAGTTATGCCCGGAGGTCTTAAAAATGTTGCCCGGAGGTCTTACCTGTGATTTGAAAAATTATGCCCTGAGGTCTTAAAAATGGTGCCCATAGGCCTTACCCCTGAAAAAAAGAGTTATGCCCGGAGGTTTTAAAGATGTTGCCCGGAGGTCTTAAAAATGGTGCCTGGAGGCCTTACCCCTGAAAAAGAGTTATGCCCGGAGGTCTTACCTGTGATTTGAAAAATTATGCCCGGAGGTCTTAAAAATGGTGCCCATAGGCTTTACCCCTGAAAAAAGAGTTATGCCCGGAGGTCTTAAAGATGTTGCCCGGAGGTCTTACTTGTGATTTGAAAAATTATGCCCGGAGGTCTTAAAAATTGAAAATTATGCCCGGAGGTCTTAAAAATTGAAAATTATGCCCGGAGGTCTTAAAAATTGGCGCCCGGAGGCCTTACCCCTGAAAAAGAGTTATGCCCGGAGGTCTTAAAGATGTTGCCCGGAGGTCTTAAAAATGGTGCCCATAGGCCTTACGCCTGAAAAAAGAAGTTATGCCCGGAGGTCTTACCTGTGATTTGAAAAATTATGCCCGGAGGTCTTAAAAATGGTGCCCATAGGCTTTACCCCTGAAAAAAAGAGTTATGCCCGGAGGTCTTAAAGATGTTGCCCGGAGGTCTTAAAAATGTTGCCCGGAGGTCTTACTTGTGATTTGAAAAATTATGCCCGAAGGTCTTAAAAATTGAAAATTATGCCCGGAGGTCTTAAAAATTGAAAATTATGCCCGGAGGTCTTAAAAATTGGCGCCCGGAAGCCTTACCCCTGAAAAAGAGTTATGCCCGGAGGTCTTAAAGATGTTGCCCGGAGGTCTTAAAAATGGTGCCCATAGGCCTTACCCCTGAAAAAAGAGTTATGCCCGGAGGTCTTAAAGATGTTGCCCGGAGGTCTTACCTGTGATTTGAAAAATTATGCCCGGAAGTCTTTAAAAATTGAAAATTATGCCTGGAGGTCTTAAAAATTGGCGCCCGGAGGCCTTACCCCTGAAAAAAAGAGTTATGCCCGGAGGTCTTAAAGATGTTGCCCGGAGGTCTTAAAAATTGGCTTTGAAGAATTGTTGAAAATTAACCTAAAGATTTTGAGAAGATGCGAATGCTTTTTGATGCAAATGCATATGTTGAATAAGATACGAAATGACTTAGATTGGTGCAAATGTCTTTGATGCAAATGTAAATGACTTGATTTGATGCAAACTTTCTTGATGCAGATGCCCCTACTAATTGTGTTCATGTAACTGGTTTATGAATGGTGTAACTACAATTACCACACATTAATGAAAATGCAATGATTCTAGAAATGATGCAATTGTTTGAGATGACACAAATACGAATTCCATGAAGAATGTAAATGTAAAGGTAAAATGTAGATGCTTATGGAATAATGCCAATGCAAATACCCATGAATGATGCAAATGCTTGCCGACACTGTGCAGATGTAAAAGCTTGATAGAGAGATGAATGCTCATGAGTGATGCAAATGCCCCCGGTTGTTTTTTTTTTTTTCTAGGCTTTGGCTTAGCCTTTCAAATTCATTTTTCCTCTTCAAATCAGAGCATATCTTCAATTCATTTTGGCTATTCTCTTTGCCCCAACAGTTTTCAAACTTTCATCAACAGAGATCTGCACTGGGTTCGATTTCTTCTTCTCATATCTGGAAGTCAGGACCTATTCTGGCAGTTCTACACCTTTGAGTTAGAAAAATCCTTGTCTCATGTCAACATCAGAATGGGTATTTCAAAAATATCTTTATTTGTTTTCTCATTTTGAAAACTTCTGAACGAAAAATATTATCCCCACAATGTGTGATGTACAAATATTTTGAAGACTGATGATCATTGTTAGAAATTTCTCTAAGTATCAATCTGGGTTTTTTCAACTGGGATTGGCAAGGCTTGGTATAACAAGATTCTGGCTTTTCCAGGAAAACTTCATGACAAAAATGTATATCCCTTCTAGGCTCACAAATGGAACAGGTTTTATAAATCATGAATTCATTGAGAACCCAGCAAATTCAACATTCTTTTTTGTTTCCGTATCAAGGCATTTTGACAAGCGTCAAGATTGGCTGAGATGTTTAAACCAGAAAGTTTAATCTTGGGAACAAAAGTTTCAGTATTTGAAGACAATCCTCTGAATGAGAACTGACAATTTGGGGGGTTCAGGAATTCCTAGATGTTCCTCGATGACCACTCCTTTAATAAGATCTTTTCTTTTGGGGTATCGGCACTATCATAGATGGCATCAAAAATTCCTATTCTACTCTAGACCGCTCGTTTTTTGGGTTTTCGCCCTAGAGTCCCATTCTTTTCAATTTTTCTCTTTTTTTTTTTTGTTTTTACCATGCACTTGAGAATTCTAAATTTTTCCTTAGTGAAATGAGAATTTGATGAGATGGGATAAAATCTGAGGAAAACCCTTCAAATTAAACATTCATGCTTGATCAAAATGGACTTTTAAAGCACGTAATGTAGGTCATGGCTTAGGGTTCAGAAAGAAAGGATAAATAGGCACAAAATATGTGTTTGAGGGTAATCAAATCATGGATCCTTTCTTGAAGAGGATTTTCTTTGAAGCATGTCCCTTTTGGTCTTTTCATTCCTTTTGACTTTGCTTTTTTTTCTTCCTTGCTTTTGGCTTTCATTTGCAATCGCTTTTTCACACACTTCTTTTTTTGTTTTTTTTGTTTTGTTTTTCTTGGCTTTCATCTCGCCATCTCTTCCTTTTTTCTTTTTCTTTGACAAAGTGAGCCTGTATTTGTTCGGGACTTCATTTGCTTTGTATCTGTCTTTGAGCTAGGACTCATTTCTCAATGATCTTAAAAAGATATTTCCTCGCATTTGCCCCCCAGTGTAGAGGGTGATCCTTGATCAGGGTTCAAAGAAGAAAGAATTCTTTTGGCTCAAAAGGGGTGACTATGGATGATTTCTTTTTTGTGTGAAGGGATATGAAAGATGGCCATTCCTCATGTCAAGCACGAATATTCACTTTGAAAAGCAATCCCCAGGGGAAATAGATATTCAGAATTTCATTTTGCACTTTGGAATCATCTGAATTCTCATATGCATGATATCACAAATTTTTTCATTTTTCATCGCATGCCCCAACGATTCATGCGTTTAATCCATCCTTATTCACCATGTATCCATCATTTCCACATATGATGCCCCAATTTGATTAACCTTGAGAATTTGTATCAACGAGGAACATAGCAAGTCTAGGTCTATTTTGAAAAGGCTGAGTTTCCAATCTGAGTTCTTTGAAGAGACAAGGAAAATATGACCCAAAAACGGGTTTTCTCTGGGACAAGGGATAATCTAGTTTAATCATTGTGCCCCAGGATGTCAATCATGAAGTGATGTTTGGGCAATTAGTGTTTTGTGGTTATTGGGAAAGGTCATGAATGGTTTTAGCACAATCTTGACACACACCAAATTATCAAAATCTAGACTCTTGAAAGAATGTCTCATTTGTTTGATTTTCAAGGAATTCGAAAAATTTCAAAAAGTTCGTTCCTTTGTTCATAGCCTAGACTAGGATTTACATCCTTGCTTATTCTGCAATGACAATACTTCTATGAAGTCAAATCATTCATATCCCTTGAAGCATTAGGTCTTTCAAGTGCTCTTAGTGTAAGAGATTTAGGCTTAGGAAAACCTAAAGAGAATGCTAAAGGTATTGGGTCATTTCTAACAATGATCATCAATCTTCTCAAGATTGCTCATTATTTCATGTGAAAACCACTTATTTATTGTGTACCACAAATTTCCTCAAAGTTTCATTTTTTTTTTTTTTGCAATTTCAAATTTATTGCTAAAATAAAATGAATACAAAATATTTAAATTCAAAATTTATTTATTTCATGCAGATGTCATCATGAGACAAGAGCTTTCATCATCAAAGTGTAGAAATATACGCATCAGAATGCTCATATTGACATGCTTTCAAAGATAATAAATCTTATCCTCAAAATTCTTCAAGAGGAAATCAACCTATGGTAAAACAGATTTCCAATGTTTGATAAGCTCTGGAATCCAAATGCCATCGTGGACAAGACCCTCAATTCTTTTCTTCAGTTTTCTGTATTTTTTAGTCGAATGCCCAATTGCCCCAATATGATACTCGCACTTACTGTTGGGGTCATAGCTTTTAGCTGACGAAGAAAACTCTTCAAAGCTAAGCCAATTTCTATTTCATCTTATTAATGTGTTTTATGATGAATGAGCTATGAATGTCATGAATGCAATTTGATGCATGTGAAGGATAAACAAAGTTATGTGTGGTCATATACTGTGGAAACAATATTGACCATGTATGCTATAAGTGCAACACGATGCCAACATGATGCATGTAAAGAATAAGAAAAATCAATGCATGGATATATGCAATGAATGACCATGTATGTTCCAAATGCATTTCTCAATGAATGATCATATACACTATGAATGCCACACAATGTCAATTATGATGCATGTGAAGAATAAATGATTGACACAGAGTATATACAAAGAAAATCATGTTGATCGTGTATGTCATGAATGCCACCTGATGCCAATATGAAAAATTAATGCAGGAGCATATCATGATGACTGTGTATGCCATGAATGCAACCTGATGCCAACATGATGCATGTAAAAAAAATAAGCAAATTAATGCATGGATATATACAATGAATGACCATGTATGTTCCAAATGCATTTCCCAATGAATGATCATATACACTATGAATGCCATACAATGTCAATTGTGATGCATGTGAAGAATAAATGATTGACACAAAGTATATACAAAGAAAATCATGCTGACCGTGTATGTCATGAGTGCAACTTGATGCCGATATGACAAATTAATGTATGAGCATATCACGATGACTATGTATGCCATGAATGCAACCTAATGCCGACATGATGCATGTAAAAAATAAGCAAATTAATGCTTGAATATATACAGAAAAATTATACTGACTATGAATGCATGAATGCAATTTGACGTTAACATGATGCATATAGAGAAAGAATAAATTGATATATGGATATATACAGAAAAATCATGCTGACTATGAATGCATGAATGCAACTTGATGCCAACATGATGCATCTAAAGAAAGAATAAATTGATACATAAGTATATACAAATAATGACCATGCATGTCATAAACGTATCTTACAATGAATGACCATGCATGCTATGACTATAACATGATGTCAAAATGATACATGCAAAAATAAATGAATTAACACAAAGGTATATACAAAGAAATCAATGATTACACGAAATTGGTGGGACCTAAATCTTGGTTATTCAAAAATCTCATTATGCAAGATTTGCCTCCAAATATTTTTTTTTTTGATAAACCAATCACATCATTTTCAAAAGAATTTCAGGGTGGATCTTACTATGGTACAATATGCAAATGTTCATGTGACACTACCGGTTTTATGAAATCATCAAATTAAATTACCAACTGTTTATTGCAAAGAATGAGATCAATAATACAACAAAAAATGTACATGCTCTATTTACACATGCATGAAATGTGCAACATGCAAAAATGCTTGAAACAGGATTTTTTTTTGTTTTTTTGTTTTTTTTTAAAACAGCTAATGAACATCTGCCCCAACAATATCTGCTTATTTAGGCATCACGATGCCTTCGAGGCGGAGTATCACATTTATTACGGGCGACGTACGTACATCTTTGCCCGATCTACCACACTTATTCGGAGTGTAAAACAGGTAACAAAAAGTTTAGAAATGTCCTTCCCATGTGTTCCTATTTTCGGTATATCTAACGGAAATTCGGGATGGCTTCGCCTAGGTTCACTATATAAGGGTGAATCGGTTCTAAGGCCCCAAATTGTTCCTCACTGTCGCCGGTGAAGGCTAGTAAGGCACCCCGATAAAAGCAGGTTCAATTCCTTAGAGTATATTTTCCTATGCCCGTACGGAGGATTATCACGAAGGCATTAGGTACTTTATACTCCGAAAGTGTTTCACTAGCCCATACGGAGGATCAATCACGAAGGCTTAGTTACTTTACTTCCACTTAAAAGGACGGAACCCAGGTAGAAGATTCATGTTATGCAAATGCACGTGTAGTGTGTGTGTGTGGAGAAACAAAACAAACCTGTCACCACCTATTCTACAAACCTTATTCTAAATGTCCTAACAATTAAAACATTCAAGAATAGTGTAACGCATTAACCGACAAGCAGTTATAATATACAACCTTAAATAGCTAGAGAACAATAATAAAATGCATGCACATGAGTATGAACATATTTAAAAATATTTTATTATTTTCAAAATTCTCCTTATTAACAAAAATATGGGAATTAAAATTAAATACCAATAAAACCAACAAAACCGAGACTTTGATAACACACGACTAATTCTAGGCCTGACTCTCTAATATTCCCAGCGGAGTCGTCAAGCTGTCGCAACCTAAAAAATAACGACGAGTCTCATCGCAAGACTTTATTATTCGTTAAGCGTGACATTAAAAAAAAACCGAGGAAAAGTCGACTTAATTCCTCTAGAAAAATGAAGGTTTTGAAAATGACCTTAAAAAAGACATGGAGTCGCCACCAATCTTTTTTAGCTAGGTGTGATCGGCCACCTATTAAAACCGGTTTTATAAAATATTTTAAAAATTAATTAAAACATTTTAAAAACCAATTTCAAGTCTGCGTTTTAAACCAGAGAAATCAAAGAAGCGGGTTCGGGAGTCGGTTACGTGTGGGGAAGGATTAGCACCCCCACAACGCCCGTATAAATCGGTACCTTATTAATCGTGTGTTATCTCAAGTCTCGGTAAAGATTGGTTTTAAATTTAGTATTTCAAGTTAATTCCCAATTTAAAGAAAAATAATTCAATTTTTATTTGAAAATGATTCGGAATTTATAAATTCAAAATTTTCCTATATTCCCCAACAAACGTGGCAAAATATAGAAATTTTTATTAATTTTGGAAAACTTTCCGAATCATTCTCTTTTTTTTTTTGAAAGGAAGATATTCCTTTATTAATAATAATTGATGATATTCCCTCCAGCAAACCCGGTAGAGAACTCATGAATTATTTTAACTCGGGAATATCTTTATTTTTATTGAAAACCATTATCTTTTTTGAAAACATTTAAAAGAAATGAATATGTATAGGCATGACATAAATAAAATGACATAGCAAAATCTAAATAATATAATGCAACCTAAATGTCATGACACATAGAAATTATTATGGCAAGAATCACATATTATATAAAATGCATGAATATAAAAATGCAATGCATGAAATGTATTTTTTCCTTTAATTAAGGAAATCCGTATATCTAAAAAGATATCCGGCTACCTTAGGAAAATATGTCAAATTAAATATTCTAAAACCAAAATACTTTGTGATTGTTTGAAAACAATTTTGAAAAGCTTGAATTAAAAATAAAAACTGGGCTAAAATTTTTAAAACGACTCTAATTTCCTAAGTTAAAAAAAATCCGGACTTGGCTACCCTTAACCCGGGACTTGAAAAACCATTTTTAGAGTTTTAAAAGGCTTAGAAATTACCCTAAGTCAGTAGCTAACCCTCTTAATCAGCCCACTCTAAGTAAATTAACCAAAACCGAAAATTGGTTTTTCTTTAAATTCAATTCTGACTCCACTGTCCAGTTTTAATCCACGATTTTTTACCCTATTTTTAAAAATTCCAAAAATTCTGAAAACAATACTGGAGACTCAGGACATATAAAACCACATGAGAAAAAATTGGCTTAGTTTTCTGATCAAAGATGAATTCCCAGAAAAATCAGAGATGTACGAGTTTTTTGGAGGAGAAAAAACTGCTTTGTTTTTCTTTAAATTCAATTCTGACTCCACTGTCCAGTTTTAATCCACGATTTTTTACCCTATTTTTAAAAATTCCAAAAATTCTGAAAAAATTATTGGAGACTCAGGACATGTAAAAATACACGGGAAAAAATCGACTTAATTTTCTGATCAAAGATGAATTCCCAGAAAAATCGGAGATGTACGAGTTTTGGGTGGAAAAAAACTGCTTTGCCAACACATTTTTTTTTGTCTTTGATAAAATCATTTAAAAATAACAATAAAAATATTTGAAACTCATAAAATGACTTGAAAGCAGTAGCTAGGACTTTTTGAAAGTTAGATAAAAATTGGATAAGTAAAAAAAAATCACAAAGGTAGAATAATCAATTTGACAAACTTAATTTTCCACAAGTGTGCTCAAGAGAGCATGACTTTGAACCATTAATTGTCTCAAGTCATTATTCAAGTGGCATGAACATGAAATGCATGAAACAATGCAGCAAACATAATGCATGAAATGCATGGATCTAAACCTAAATGTAAGGAAAATGCATGACATAAATAATATGGCCTAGACCTAACATGAACTTGCATGGCATTTAATGTAACCTAGACCTAAGACATGCATGGTATTTTCACAAACACAAGGCATGCTTAATTCAAAAATACAACCAAATATCATGCAAATGCAAAAACCTAACAACTAGCATGACAAAAAAGTGCAACACACAATGCAAAACACATGGAGTAGCCAAATGGCCTCAAGCTCCAACAAGCATGGCATTTTCTCAAACACTTGGCATACTAGCATGAAAAACTAAGTCATAACACAAAAATCACACAAGCATTTTCACAAACACCTAATATACCAAATCTAAAACATGCTTACTAAGATATAAAACAAGAATCATGCAAAGAATCACACAAGCATTTTCACAAACACTTAATATGCTAACTCTAAAACATGCTCAAATTTAAACAACATGAAAACAGAAAATTAAAAATGCAAAAACATGATATCTAAGACATAAATGGCAACAAACAAAGCAACTAAATTAAATATAACTTAAGAACATGAAATAACATAATATTTAAAACATCAAAAATAAAGAAAATAGCATAAACAATATGGTAAAATGAATCAAAAACAACAACTTAAAATAATTAATGTAGGCCATTTGGCCATGGTGAGTTTATTGTAAAAACAAAATGTAAGAAAAATATACTTAAGAAAGGAAATGAAGGAAGAACAAGAAACATTATTTTAAAATGAAAACTCACCAAGTAGCTTTTGAACGGATTAAGCTATAAACCCTCAGAGTAGCTTTTGAACGGATTAAGCTACAAACCCTCAGAGTAGCTTTTGAACGGATTAAGCTACAAACCCTCAAAGTAGCTTTTGAACGGATTAAGCTATAAACCCTCAGAGTAGCTTTTGAACGGATTAAGCTACAAACCCTCAGAGTAGCTTTTGAACGGATTAAGCTACAAACCCTCTCAACAAAAACACTATGACTCACCACCCGGATAATCCTAATACAAGTGTATAGACTATCTCACAAGGGGTAGTGGGTGGTCTCAACCAAAGGCCAAGACTCCTTATTTATAAGGTGAGCACCTCCTTGGCTTGACATTACAAAGGGATGTGGGATTGGGACTTAGGCTCAAAAATGAAAATCTCTAACTTAACTCTTGATTTTTAATCACTTGATTGAAAAAATCCTAAGCTTCCTCCTTCCTTTGGGCTTGGGCAGGCCAGCATTTCTCTTTTCCAGCCCAGCTCTGATTTTTGAAAGGCCCAAAAAAGCCCTTTTCGGTTGCTTGGGTGAAACGACCATTTTGCCCCCCGAATGCAAAATAAATACCAAACGGGCTCCAAATTCAATTTTTCTTTTTTTAATACTTCCAAAATAATAAAATATTGAGTTTTGGAAGTTTTCAAAATTATCCGAGTCCGTTTGCTATTTATTTGGATTTTTTCTTCCCAAAATGTCCTTTTATGCCCCTACTTTTTACCATTTTTTAAACGAGCTCCAAATCAAGATTTTTCTTCACCAATCTCTTCAAAATAATTAAAAAGTATGATATGGAAGTTTTCATAATTTTTGGAGCTCATTTGGTATTTTTTCGGGATTTATCGGCTTGAATTACTGCATAGAAGGCTCGGGATTTAGCCATTTTGCAAACGAACTCGGAATCTCTTCCAAATAAATTAAAAATGAGATCTGCAAAATTTCAAAAGATTTGGAGCTCATTTGCTATTTTTTCGGGATTTTCCTTTTTGAATTACAGCATAAGAAGCCCGGGATTTGGCCATTTTGCAAACGAACTCCGAATCAAGATTTTCTTTTACCAATCTCTTTCAAATGATTTAAGAATGAGATTGACAAATTTTTCAGAATTTTCGGAGTCCATTTGCTATTTTTTCCCAAAATTTTCCAATTTTGCCCTTTTACCTCCGAAACCCGGTAATGCTCAAAACAAATCCGATTTTCAGATTTTCTTCAATCTGAGCCTTGGGCCATCCTTTTTAACCATTCTTCATCCATTGGGGGCTTTGGTCTTACCAAGTCGGGCCATTTCTGTGATTCTTCCCGATTTCACCGAAATCCACTAAAAACCCTAATTCTCGGTTTTCTCCCGGATTGACTTTCCTTTCGGTTTTTCTTGCAAGTGACTTCTCCATTACCCATAGTCAGTGCTTATCTTTCATTTGGAACCTTCAATTTCGACCAGTTTGATCGTTTAAGCACTTTTCCCCAAATTTCTCGGATTAGGGTTTCTTTTCTACTGAATCTCCAAATCCCAACTTCCGAACTCCATATCTTTCAATGTAGACCTCGGATTATCAAAATTCTTTTCCATTTTTCAATTGAACTTAAAATCTTGATTTTGAAAGTGGGTTGACTTTTTCAGTAGTTGACTTTCTGGGGTTGACTTTTTTGGGGTTGACTTTTTCGAGGTTGACTTTTTTTTAAGTTTGACTTTTTGTGCTCGCCCTCTTAAACTAAGTCTCGGAGTACCACCTGCAGGATGAAAACAGTCTTTTCACACTCGGGAACATCAATATGGGAAGAAAACATACCTGTTTAGTGGTCCGGACAAAATTAGGTGTCTACAATGTCATTTTAGGATTTAAATTTCATGTTACTATCTTGATTATGATATGATTATGGATGTTGTCTGATAAAATTCATTTTTGTGATTTTGTCATGTATTATATTTTTTTCTATGTCATTCATATGCTATGTCATTTTACATTTCATTTAGACATTTAGGCCATTTTCATATGCTATGTCATTTTACATTTCATTTAAGTTTTAGATCATTTTTTTTATTATCTATGTCATTTTACATTTCATTTATACATTTAGGTCATTTTCATATGCTATGTTATTTTACATGTCATTTAAGTTTTAGGTCATTTTTATTATCTATGTCATTTTACATTTCATTTAGACATTTAAGCCATTTTCATATGCTATGTCATTTTTCATTTCATTTAGACATTTAGGCCATTTTCATATGCTATGTCATTTTACATGTCATTTAAGTTAGGTCATTTTTTTATTATCTATGTCATTTTACATTTCGTTTAGACATTTAAGCCATTTTCATATGCTATGTCATTTTACATGTCATTTAAGTTTCAGGTCATTTTTATTATCTATGTCAATTTACATTTCATTTAGACATTTAGGCTTTTTCATATACTATGTCATTTTACATTTCATTTAGACATTTAGGCCATTTTCATATGCTATGTCATTTTACATGTCATTTAAGTTTTTGGTCATTTTTTTATTATCTATGTCATTTTTCATTTCATTTAGACATTTAGACCATTTTCATATGCTATGTCATTTTACATGTCATTTAAGTTTTAGGTCATTTTTCATTATCAATGTCATTTTTCATTTCATTTAGACATTTAGGCCATTTTCATATGCTATGTCATTTTACATTTCATTTAGACATTTAATCCATTTTCATATGCTAGGTCATTTTACATTTCATTTAGACACTTAGGTGCATTTGCATGATTTATATCAATTTATGCCACGTCATTTTCCATGACATTTAAACATTAGGTCATTTTTATACCATGTCGTTATGATTTTACCATGTCATTCATATGCCATGTCATTCATATTATGCCATGTCATCCATTCACATGCCATGTCATTCATTCACATGCCATGTTATTCATATTATGCCATGTCATTCATTCACATGCCATATCATTCATATGCCATGTCATCCATTTACATGCCATGACATTCATTCTTATGCCATGTCATTCATTCGCATGCCATGTCATTTTGTTTTCCATGTCGATTTCATTCATAAGACATTCATTCTCATGCCATGTCGTTCGTATGCCATGTTATTTTATTTGCCATGACGATTTCATTCACATGACATTCATTCTCATGCCGTGCCATTCATACGCCATGCTACTTTTTTTGCCATGTCGATTTCACTCACTTGACATTCATTCTTATGCCATGTTATTTTATTTGCCATGTCATCAATAATGATTTGCATATTCATCTTTTTAAAAATGATTTTAATAAAGATAATGATTTTCAATTAAAAATTAGGATATTCCCGAGTTAAAATAATTCATGAGTTCTCTGCCGGGTTTGCCGAGGGAGATATCATCAATTATTATTAATAAAGGAATATTTTTATTTTAAAAATAAAAATGATTCGAAAATGTTCCAAATAAATAAAAATTTCTATATTTTACCGGGTTTGCTGGAGAATATAAAAAAACTTTGAGTTAATAAATTCTGAATCATTTTCAATTAAAAATAAAATTATTTTCTTTAAATTGGGAATTATTTTAAAATACCAAATCTAAAACCGACTTTTACTGAGACTTGAGATAATACATGATTAATAAGGTACCATTTTATACGGGCATTGTGGGGGGTGCTAATCCTTCCCCGCACGTAACCGACTCCCGAACCCGCTTCTTTGATTTCTCTGGTTTAAAAGCGCAGACTTTGAAATTGATTTTAAAAATGTTTTTATTAATTTTAAAATGTTTTACAAAACCGGTTTTAATAGGTGGCCGATCACACCTAGCCAAAAAAGATTGGTGGCGACTCGATGTCTTTTTTCGAGGTTGTTTTCCAACCCACATTTTATTTCGAGAGAAATTAAGTCGTCTTTTCCTCTATTTCCCCAATGTCACACTTAACAAGTAAAATTTCTCGTGATGAGACTTGTTATTTTTTAGGTTGCGACAGCTTGGCGACTCCGCTGGGGACAACTTAAAGAGTCAGGCCTAGAATTAGTCGCATGTTACCGAAAGTCTCGGTTTTATCAGTTTTTAATTAGTATTTAATTATAATTCCCACATTTTTTTTTAAATAAGAAGAATTTTGAAAATAACAAAATTATTTTAATATGTTCATTTGCATGCATATTATTACTGCTCCCTGGTTGGTTAATGCATTACACTATTCTTGATTATTGCTTTAATAAATTGTTGGGGTATTTAGGATAAAGGTTGTAGACTAGGTGGTGAAAGGTTTGTTGTTCCTCCTCATACACTGCACTTGCATTTGCATAACATGAACTCTCCACTCGGGTTTCGTCCTTTTTAAGTGGAAGTAAAGTAGCTACGCCTTCGTAATGATCCTCCGTATGGGCTTAGGAACATATACTCTAACAAATTGAACCCGCTTTTATCGGGGTGCCTTACTAGCCTTCACCGGCGACAGTGAGGAGCAATTTGGAGCCTTTTTAGAACCTAATGCAACCTCATATAGTGAACCTAGGCGAAGCCATACCGAATTTCCGTTAAAGGTACCGAAGCTAGGAACACATGGAGGAATACTTCTGATCTTTTGCCTTTTATTTTTGCATTTTGAATAAGCATTGTAGATCGGGCAGCGATGTACGTGCATCGCCCGTAATAAGTTTGAAATTTTGTCCCAAAGGCACCATGATGCCTAAATAAGTAGATACTGTTGGGGCACATGTTCATTAATTTTCTCACTTTGCAGGGATGATTTTACCCTTTTTACTTGATTTGCTTCTTTTTTTGCACACATCATTTGTGATAATACCAAAACCTATTGTTTTTGGGTTATTTTCAAAATTCTTCTTATACATGTACCTTTTAGATATTTCAAAAAAAAAAAACAAAAAGAAAAAAGGGAGTTTGATTCCATGAAAATTTTTCTTCTTTGAAAAAAAAGAAAAAAGAAAAAATCAAATAAAAAGTGATGTTAAGATCTTCTTTTCCTTGATCTTTTCATTTGCATTTTTTTGCATAACATACACATTATTCAAGCAGTTGTAAATGTGAAAGTTCATCTCCTCAAGCATCTTCGCATTTTTGCACGGTTTATGCATTGATTTGTTTATTCTTTGCATGCATCATCAGGATTTCTCTGTATATGATCATGCATTGATTTTCTTATTCTTTACGTGCACCATGTTGACATCAAATTGTATTTATCACATACACAGTCAACATGAATCCTTTATATATATTCATGTATTAATTTATTAACTCTTTCATTCATTTCATTGATTACTCATTCATTCATTCATTCATTTGTGATTTACTTATTCACCTATAATACTTGTACGTTTAGGAAAAATATTTCTTCTTCAAAAAAAAATGATGAGAAGATAATAAAAATCCCTTTGTGGTGGAGTAGTGTTGTGAAAATAATAAAAA
Source organism: Fremontodendron californicum (assembly GCA_030761205.1). Lineage (NCBI taxonomy): Eukaryota > Viridiplantae > Streptophyta > Magnoliopsida > Malvales > Malvaceae > Fremontodendron > Fremontodendron californicum. Next base: position 12,616,718 of record JAULJL010000026.1, read on the forward strand.
TCTCCTTTTAGTTTTGGATTTTTGAGAAAATATGAAAAAGGAAAAATGTCAAAAAATAAAGAAAATAATAAAAAATCAATAAAAAAATAAAGAGTGATATTAGGATTTTCTTTTCCTTGATTCTTTCATTTGCATTTTTGCATAGCAGATATAAATATGAAAATTCATCTCCTCCAGCATCTTCGCATCTTGTACATTTCATGCATTAATCATCATTATATTCATGCATATAAGAATAGAGCATGTACATTCATAATTGTATTCTTGATCTCATGATAATAATGTCAATTTCATTTGCATGAAAGGGGTTCGAGATATGAGGAATGAATCGGAGGAACGATTGGGTGCTTTGGAACGTAATCAAGAGGAATTTGGACATGAAATCTGGGAGGTAAAAGAACAGCTTGCCAAATTGATGAAAATGATTGAGGATATGGGTAAGAGTAAGAAGAAAGTTTCTCAGGGCTCTTCATCGCCTTCTGATCAACCAAAACCATCAGGTCCAGAACATACAATCCTTGTTTGGTCTTGCACTTGTCAATGCCACAAAGGTTTGAACCCTGATGAAATTATGGACAATGTTGTGAAAATAACTAAAACTGAGAGCCTGATACCAAAGACAGAAACCTCAGATCCCAAACAGTCCCTACAATTTGTCCTAGGTCCAAACCATTATCCTCACTCTACTATGGTCCAATCGTCCACTGGGATGACCACTACGGGATCCCCGGGCCCCACTCCATCACCACCAATTGGCAGTTCGTATTTTTTCCCTCATCAAGCACTTTATCAAGCATTCGGGATAAGAACCTCGAACTATGTACAACCTCTAAGGGTCCCGTGTCCAAATCCATACCCTTACCATGCTGTTCAGTCGCTTCTCCATGTAAACACTCCAGTTCGAGTCTTTGTGCCACCATCAACCCCTAGGCCATGTGTGAACAAGAAACAATCCAAGAACAAGACCCAAAGGCATTATGACCCCATTCCAGTCAGTTACCAAGATCTTCTCCCTATATTGATCCGAGATCAAATGTTTCCTGTGTGCCGCTGAAACCCCTGTTACCACCATATCCCAAGTGGTATAACCCAAATGCAAGATTTGATTATCACTGCGAAATTGCTTGTTATAGCATTGAAGACTGTGAAGCCTTCAAAAGGAAAGTGCAGTCTCTTATAGATGTCAAGTGGATCGATCCAACGACATTGATTGATAGAGGACTGGGGAAGGCTAATTAGGGTCGGGAAATTAATGATGTAATAGGATTTCATCTTTTCAGTAGCCGGCTCTTATAGCCTTAGGATGTTAGGAAAAATAAAGTGCTTGTAAAGACAGTTCTAACCACTCCTCAGATTTTGTAAACATGGTTTATACCTTGTTAACATTGACATGGGAATGAATTGGTTATGCCTCAAATTTATGAGATGTTGATGATTAAGTTCCTTCGATTCTTATTTCCTCCGTGGTATCTTCCCCTTTGCATTTTGCATCCGATCAATTATTTGTATACCATACATTTCACTCATGCATGCATCTTGGTGGCATGAGGTTGCATTCATGACATACATAGTCAGCATGATTTCTCTGTATATGTTCATGCATTAATTTGCTTATTCTTTACATGCATCATGTTGGCATCAGGTTGCACTCGTGGCATACATAATCAGCATGATTTCTCTGTATGTTTTCCATGCATTGATTTGTTCATTCTTTACATGCATCACGTTAGCATCAGGTTGCGTTCATGACAAACATAGTCAGCATGATTTCTTTGTATATGTTTTAATTTGCCTATTCTTCACCTGCATCATGCTAGCACCAGGTTGCATTCATGACAAACATAGTCAGCATGATTTATCTGTATATGTTCATTTGTCTATTCTTTACATGCATCATATTGATATCGTGTTGCATTCATAGTATATAGGATCATTTATTGGGAAATGCATCTGGAACATACATGGTCATTCACTGCATATATTCATGCATTGATTTTTCTTATTCTTTAAATGCATCATGTGGGCATCGTGTTGCATTTATTACATACATGGTCAGCATGTTTCCAATGTATATGTCCATACATCACATTGTTTATGCTTCACGAGCATCAAGTTGCATTCATGATTCCTTCATCATGACACGCACTTGGGGGATAAAACAGAAATTGGCTTGGTTTTAAGAGTTGTTGAAGGAATTTCTTTTTCAAATCAGAAGTATAAGAAGTACTGAGCACCTTTATAATACAGGCCAGAGCTATGGAGAATAAACAAGTTGTCTGAATTGAAAGAATGGAAAAGGTACAGGAAGAATTGCAAGAACAGTTGACAAAATCTCAAGCAGAATCTAAAGATCAGATGACTAAACTGATGGAGATGATGTCTGCTTCGATCAAAGGAAAAGGATACACTGAAAACTTGGCTGCCAAATAAGGTTCGGAGGCACATAAGGGTCAGAATGAGGTCATAATGTTAGATATCCAGTCTTTTCGGAACACAGTTAATCCTGTCAACATTCTAAACTCAGATGATCCAGCTGAACAGACAAAGTTGAAAATGGTTGCGCTGAATAAGGTTGAGTTGGCAGATTCCCAAGAGAAATATCAACTGTTAGAGGAAAAGCTCCGGACAGTAGAAAGTACAGATGTATTTGGGAGTGTAGATGCGAAAGAACATTGCTTAGTCCCCGATTTAGTCATTCCTACTAAATTCAAGGTCCCCAACTTTGAGAAATATGATGGCACAACCGATCCGTCAGCCCACATCACTATATTCTGCCAAAAGATGACGGGTCATATAGATAATGATAAGCTTTTGATACACTGTTTTCAGGATAGCCTCAACAAATCCGCAATTAGGTGGTATAGTCAGTTGAACAAAGATCAGATTCGCTCTTGGAATGATCTGGCTAGGGCTTTTCTAAGCCAATACGAGCATATGACCGATATGACGCCTGACCGTCTCACCTTGCAAAATATGGAGATAAGAGCTACTGAGAGCTTCAAACAATATGCTCAGTAGTGGATGGACATGGCTGCCCAAGTACGATCGCCTTTGACACAAAAGGAAACCACCGTCCTTTTTGTGAATACACTACGGGCCCCGTACTACGATAGACTTGTCGACAATGCCACGAAGAAATTTGCGGATATGGTAATCTCAGGGGAGATGATTGAGAATGCTATCAAGGATGGGAAAATTGAAGGAGAAATAACATCCAATGCCGAGAGAAATGGGGCACCTAGAAAGAAAGAGGAAGATGTCCAAGCTATGGGAGATTTCGTCCCATGTCCAAAATTCCCCTCATACTAATCATGTTACCCTACCAAGGTATCTCAAAGCCTTTATCTTTATCTACCAACCCAAGTACATAATCCTATACCAGTCCTTGCAACAAGGCCTACTTCCAAAAAGCCACCGCGGGATAACCAAGAAAGAATTCCAATCTCAATCCCTGACTTGCTGCCATTACTAATAAAGAATCAGTACCTAACCCCTGTGCCTTTGAAAACAGCTCCGAATCCATCAGCAAGGAGTTACGACCTTGACAGCAAGTGTGAGTATCACCTAGGGGTAGTTGGGCATTCAACTAAAAATGTAGACAACTGAAGGAAAGGATTGAAGGTCTTATCCACGATAGCATTTTGACACCGGAGCTTATCGATCAATGGAAGTCTACTTTGCCGTAAATCAGTTTCTTTCGGGGTTTTAGGAGGAGAATTACTACCTTTGAAGGATGTCAACAAGAGCATTTTGATGCATGTAGTTTCATACCTCATGATGAAAACACTTGTCTCATGTCGACATTCATATGAATTAAATGAATTTTGAATTTTAAATGCTTTGTGTTTGTTGTGTTTTAACAATAATTTGAATTTGCAAAAGCAAGCATTAAGGAAGTTCTAATAATGGATAGTCTCAAGAATATTGATGATCATTGTTAGAAATGACCCAATACCCTATCCCCTCTCTTTTAGGCTTTCCTATGCCTAAGTCCCTTGAACTAAGACCACTTGAAAGACCTAATGCTTCAAGAAACATGAATGATTGAACTTCATAAACCATTGTCACTACAAAATAAGCAAATATGTAAATCCTAATCTAGGCTATAAACAATGGAACAAAATTTTTGAAAATTTTTCGAGCTCCTTGGTAACTATAACAAATGAGAAATTCTTTCAAGAATTTAGATCATGGTAATTTGATGTGCGTCAAGGTTGTGCCAAATCCATTCATATCCTTTCTAATAACCATAAAACACCAATTGCCCAAACATCACTTCATGATTGACACCCCGGGGCACAATGACCAAACCAGATTATCCCATATCCTAGAGAAAACCTGTTTTTGGGTAATATTTTCCTTTGTACTTCAAACAAACCCAAGATTGAAACTCAACATTTTCAATGTAAACCTAGACTTGCGATGTTCCTCATAATGATACAAATTCCCAAAGTTGATCAAATTGGGGCATCATACGTAGAAATGATCGATACATGGTGAATAAGGATGGAACTAATGCACGAATCATTGGGGACATGTGAAAAAAAAAAGAAAAAAAGAAAAAAAAAGAAAAAAGAAAAATTGTGATATCATGCATATGAGAATTCGGATGATTTCGAAGTGCAAAATGAAATTCTGATTATCTATTCCCCCTGGGGATTGCTTTTCAATGAGAATATTTGTGCTTGACATGAGAAATGGCCATCTTTCATATCCCTTTCAGAAAAATAAATTATCCATAGTCACCCCTTTTGAGCCGAAAGAATTCTTTCTTCTTTAAACCCTGGTCAAGGATCACCCTTTACGCTGGGGGGAAAATGCGAGGAAAGATCTTCTCAAAGATCACGGAGAAATGATTTCTAACTCGAAGACAAATACAATGCAAATTGTGCGCCCAATACGGGCTCACTTTGTCGAAATGAAGATACAAAAGGAAAACGAAAAAGAGAAAAAGATGGCGAAATGAAAGCCAAGAACGGAACAAAAAAGAAGAAAAAAACACACAAAAAATGTGTGTGAAAAAGGATAGCCAAAGGGAAGCCAAAAACAAAGAAGAAAAAGAGCAAAAGTCAAAAAAAGAAAGAAAAGTCTACAAGGGACAAATGCTTCAAAAGGGAACCCTCCTCAAGAAATGATCCTTGATCTAATTACCCTCAAACACATATTTTGGGCCTATTTACCTTTTCTTTCTAAACCCGAACCTTGTCCTACATTACGTGCCTTTAAAAGTCCATTTTGATCAAGCATGAATATTTAACTTGAAGGGTTTTTTCTCAGATTTTATCCCATCTCATCGAATTATCATTTCACTTTGAAAGAATTTAGAATTCTCAAGTGCGTGGTAGAACAACAAAAAAAAGAGAAAAAAATGGAAAGAATAGGACTCTAGGGCGAAAACCCAAAAATGGGCAGTCTAGAGTAAAATGAGACTTTTTGATGCCATCTATGTTAGTACCGATGCCACAATAAAAGAAGTGATCATCGAGGAACATCTAGGAATTCTTAAACCTCCCAAATTGTCAGCTCTCTTTCGGAGGATCGACTTCAAAAATTGATACTTTTTCCCTCCCAAAATCAACTTTTCAGTTTGAACATCCAAACCAATCTTGATGCTGGTCAAAATGCCATGATTTGGAAACCAAAAGAATGTTGAATTTGTTTGGTTCTCAAGGAATTCGTATTTTATCAAACTTGTTTCATTTGTGAGCCTAGAAGGGGCATACATTTTTGTTGTGAAGTTTTCTTCGATCAACCAAAATCCTGTTGTATCAAGCCTTGCAATCCAAGTTGAAAAACCCAAATTGACATTCAGAAAAATTCCTGACAATGATCTGATGCCTTCAAGATTTTCGTACATCACACACTGTGGGGTTAATATTTTTGGCTCAAAAGTTTTCATTAAGTGAGCAAATTTTTTTCAAAATGATAAAACAAATAAAAATATTTTTTTTGAAATAATCATTTTTGATGTTGACATGAGACAAGGGCTTTTCTAACCAAAGGTATGGGAATACTGAGGTAGATCTTGACTACTGGAAATGTGAAGAAGGAATAAACATCTAGTTTATACTTCTGCCGATAAGAGTCTGAAAACAATTGGGGCAAAGAGATTGCCAAAGACTGAAAAGGAAATGATCACTTAATGGGCACAAAGTGTTCAAGATACACTCTGATTTGAAAAGAAAAGGCCAAGCCAAAGTCTAGAAAAAAACGATCGAGGGCACTTGCATCATTCATGAGCACCTGCCTCTTTATTGAGCTTTGCATCTGCACTGTGTCAGCAAGCATTTGCATCATTCATGGGTATTTGCATTTGCACTATTCCATGAGCATCGCCATTCTACCTTTACATCCTTCATAGATATTTGCATTTGCATCATCTCAAGCAATTGCATCATTTCTAGGATCATTGCATCTTCATTATTGTAGCTGCAATTACACCATTTATGACCACTTACATGAACACGATTTGTAGGGGCGTCTGCATCTTTTCATGAAGCATTTGTATCATTATTGATCTTCGTATTTGCATCATTTAGAAGCATCTTGCACACTACTAATCTTTGCATTTGCACCATTTAGAAGCGTTTGCACAATGCCAACCTTTGCATTTGCATCATTCTATAAAGTAGTTGTGTCAATGTTAATCTTTGCATTTGCATCATGTAGAAGCATTTTTCCCACTACTAGTCTTTGCATTTGCATCATTCCGAAGCATTTGCACAATATCGATCTTTGCATCTGCATCGCCACATGGAGTAGTTGCATCAATATTAATCTTTGCATTTGCATCATTCAGAAGCACTTGAATCTTATTTAATATCTGCATCTGCATCAAGAAGCATTTGCATTAGTCTAAGACATTTGCATTTGCACCATGAAGCATGTGCATCTTATTCAATATTTGCATCTGCATCAAGAAGCATTTGCATCAATCCAAGACATTTGCATTTTGCAATAAGAAGCATGTGCATCTTGTTAATCTCTGCACCTGCATCAGTTAAGGACATTCGCAGCTGCATCAAGAAGCAATTGCATCCTCTCAAAATCTTCAGGTTAATTTCCAACAATTATTCAAAATCATGGATAAGGCCTCTCGGCACCATTTTTCAAAATCCTGGATAAGACCTCCGGGCACCATTTTTAAAGACCTCCGGGCACAAGTCTTCAAAATCATGGATAAGACCTCCGGGCACCATCTTTAAAGACCTCCGGGCACAATTTCTTCAAAATCATGGATAAGACCTTCGGGCACCATTTTTAAGACCTCCAGGCACAATTTTCCAGATCACGGATAAGACCTCCGGGCACCATTTTTATGACATCTGGGCACAATTTTCCAGATCACGGATAAAACCTCCCGGCACCATTTTTAAGACCTCCAAGCATAATTTTCCAGATCACGGATAAGACCTCGGGGCACCATTTTTAAAGATCTCCGAGCACAGTTATTCGAAATCATGGATAAGACCTCCAGGCCCCATATTCAAAAAATACCCCTGGTTTCACCCAGGTCTTCTTCGACTTCTGGTTTTGCCCAAGTCATCTATTTGAAAATTATCTACGGTTTCGCCTAGATAACTTTTCAACTTCTGGTTCCACCCAAGTCATCTCATTTGAAAATTATCTATGGTTTCGCCTAGATAACTTTTCGATCTATGGGTTCACCTAGGTCTTTTTAGTTTCCAGTTTCGCTAGTAAGACTTCACCAAGATAGGATAAGGCTCCGAGACCACTGTCGAGGTATTTTCTTTTCTTGCAAATCGAACTCGTTTCCTTAAGATGGGTCGAGCCTTGATTAGTCAAGGAACTCAATTTAAGGACAAAATCTTCTATTTACAGTTCTTTTCAGAAAAAAAAACAAATAAATAAATAAATGATGAAATAAATGGAAATGAAGAATAAAGCAAACTCTCTTTCCTTTCCTTTACAAGTGATATCACTAACCGAACAAAATTATTGTATATTTATCTTTGCCTGATTCCTGATTCTCAGCAATAGCTAAAGAGGGGCAGCTGTAGACACCTAATGTTGTCCAGGGCCCCTAAACCAGGTAAATTCTTTCTTGTACTTTTTTAGAATGCAAAAAATCTCTTCTCATCTTGCATATGGTCCACCAAGACTTGTGATTTGGAGTTCAGCATGAAAAGTCAATCCGAAAAAAGTCAACTCTAAAAAAGTCAACTCCAAAAAGTCAACCTTTGAAAGTCAACCACTAAAAAGTCAACCCTGAGTCAAAATCAAGATTTGAAGTTGAATTGAACAATGGGGAAAGAATTTTGATAATCCGAGGTCTACAACGAAAGATACGGAGTTCAGAAGAGGGATTGCGAAAATTTTAGTGTAAGGAAGCCCTAATTCGGTAAATTTGGGAAAAAAAATGCTTAAACGATCAAATTTGTTGAAATTGGAGGTTCCAAATGGAATATAATTAATGACTACGGGTATTTAAAGGGTCAATTGGAAGTAGAACCAAAGGAAGAGTCAATTTGGGAGAAAAACCGAAAATTAGGGTTTTGGTTAAAAAGATTGAATTTTGCAAATTTGGGGAAAACGGAAAAGATGGCCCAATTCGGTGAAATTGAAGCCCCCAGTTGATAAAGAATGAGTAAACAAGGATAGCCCAAGGCCCAGTTTGAAGTGAATCCAAAGGAAAAGCTGGAGCAAAAACGGAAAAACGAGAAAATTCTCGAGCTTGATAAGGGGAAAACTAAATCAGAGGGGAATTTGATCGTAAAAATTGGGCGCTTTCGGACCAAATCAAATTCAATATATGACAAAGGCAGTAGAAAAATAAAATCCGAAAATCAAACCGCTTTCGAGTAAAAACGAGGCTTTGGAGGTTGAAGGGCAATATTGGAAAATGCCAAAGATAATTTCGGGAAAAATAGCAAATGAGCTTGGAAAATTATGAAAACTTGCAGTTCTGAGTTTTATAATTTTTGGAAGAGATTGGCGAAGAAAAATTCAGAATTGGAGCTCATTTGAAAAATGGCAAAGTTCGGGTGCACTAAGTCGAAATTCTAGAAGATAATTTCGGGAAAAATAGCAAACGAGCTCCAAAAATTATGAAAACCTCCAGATATGAGTTTTATAATATTTGGAAGAGATTGGTGAAGAAAAATCCGGAATCGGAGCTCATTTGAAAAATGGAAAAGTTCGGGTGCACTAAGCCGAAATTTTAGAAGATAATTTCGGGAAAAATAGTAAAAGAACTCCAAAAATTCTGAAAACTTCCAGATCTGAGTTTTATATTTTTTTTGGAAGATATTGGTGAAGAAAAATCAGGAATCGGAGTTCAAATGAAAAATGTGAATTTTGGGTGCCACTAACCGGAAAATCCAAGAGGAAATTTCGGGAAAAATAGGAAATGAGCTTGAAAAAATCTAAAAATCTCCAGATCTCAATATTATATTTATTTGGATGGATTGGAAAAACAAAAACCGGATTTGGGGTCCGTTTGCAATAAAATCAAGTTTGGGGAGCCAAAGTGTAATTTTACCAAAGAAACAGAAAATGGCCAATTTGCAAATAAAAAAAGTTGAATGGCCTGGAAATTCCAAGCCATTTCCATCCAGCAGCTGATTCAAAGAGCGAGTGTGATCATCACGGATCAAATGGCTAAGGATGGATAGCAAGATGACATTTTTACAAAGACTACATTCTCCACTACTCTGCCTACATGGCATTTTAAGCTAATAGAAAGGCTCCAATTTGCATGGCCATGTGAAGAGCATGTGAAGTTAATAAGATGATGCCAAATAAAATAAATAATGCCATGTAGGAGGATATTTTTGTAGTAGCCTCCATGATCTTGACAAATGGCAAAGATATTTTATAAGAGATAAGAGACACAAATGGTTGAGGTGGCTTTTGCTAGCCAATGGGAGGCTAGGATTCCCTATTTTTAAGCAAAACACCATGTAAATAGGGGACAAGCTCTCTATTTTTAAGGGAAATAGGCATTTGAAGGGACATTTTTGGTCATGTGGCAATAGATGTTGGAGGAGCATGGATTGCATGACAAGGGGTAAAAAAATAAAATGCACCCCTAGAGGGGAATATGAAGGGCCGGCCATTCACCTTAGAAGGGAGAATTTTTTTTTTTTTTCTTCAAGATACTCTTGAGAGAAAAGAAGGAAGAAAAAGAAAAGAGAGGAGGATTTTTCATTTTTTTGCTAAGGCATTTTCTTACTACTTTGATTTGGAAAGCTTAAATTAGATAGCTATTATCTTCCTCTTCCATTATTTATTTTATGTTTCCATGCTCTCCTCCATGCTTTGTTCATATGATTTTGTTGTTCTTCTATGATTTTCATTTTTATTTTATTTTCTTTCATGAAATAAAATTGCTTTTCAAAACATATTTCAAAAGAGTTATTCTTCTTTTTATCAAATAACAAATTTTAACAAATTTTTCTCTCTTCTCCCTAGCTTGACCAAATGGTATGAATATTTTGTGAGCTTGTGCTTTTGCTTGTTTGATCTTGCTTGGCTTATTGTTTGTGAGTTGATTGTGGTAGGGTAGATTCACCTATTTGTTGCTTCATGTTCATGCATTCATCTCATCACCACTTGATTTTTCACTTAAGCTAATCAATGGCTCAAAGCCAATCTCTCATGAGCATGCTTGTGGAAAATTAAAATTTGTCAAGTTAGATTTTCTAACTTTATGATTTTTTTCTCATTAGACAACCCTTGCCCGAATTTTTAGAAATTTTTACCACTGATTGTAGGACCTTAAAGGAGTCTCTGACATTTTTATTTTGATTTTTGGACGTTTTTATCAAAGGTTTAAAAATGTTTTTTTGGTTAAGCAGTTTTTTACCCACTCTTCTGTCTTTCATGAATTTTCGTGTAGGTCATCCTTAGTCTAAAAATTAAGCCAATTTTTTCCCATAGAGTTTGACATGTTCTAAGTCTCCCATAATTGTTTTAGAATTTTTTGAAATTGTTTAGAAGGTCAAAAAAATAGGTTTTCAAGACTGCTTGTGAGAGTCAGAGTTGTTTTTTTAGAATTAGTAATTTTCTGTTTTGGTTAATTATGTCATAGTATCCATGCTCCAAAAATTAAGCCAATTTTTTCCCATAGAGGTTGACATGTTCTAAGTCTCCCATAATTTTTTCATATTTTTTTGAAATTTTTTAGAAGGGTAAAACATTCGGTTTCCAAAACTGGTTAGTAAAATCAGATTTGTTGTTATGAACCAATAATTTTTCTGTTTTGTTTAAGGCACTAAGAGGGGGCTGATTTTAAAATATTAGTTGTTGTCTTAGGTTAATTTCTAAGTCATTTTAATCCTAAAATTTGATTTTTTAAGAGTTGGATCAAGGTTGGTCAACCCCGGATTTCAAAACTAGGAAAAATTAAAGCCTTTTAAAAATTATATTCGGTACTCAATTTTTTTTAATCCGAGTTAGAAAATCCAACTTAGGTCTCTTTCTAAAGTAGTCGGATACCTTTTTAGGTATACAAATGTCCTTACTTCAAAAAAGAAATACATTTACATGCATTGCATTTTTTAAAATGTTTTTTTTTTACTTAATTTATCATAAAAACATTGTAGACACCCGTTTTTATCCGGGCTGTCTTAACTTTAGTTTTAGTTTAATTTGTAATTTTAATTTAATTTTTAATTTTAATTCTTAATTTTCGAAATTAAATTAAAAAAAAAAAAAAAACTAGAAAAAAGAAAAATCAGAAAAAGAGTTTTGATTCAACCAAAATTCTCCTTTCCTACTTGGATCAGGACCGGACATAAGTGTTTGTGGTAAATGAAACAAATGAAAATTTTATCTGAATTGATATAAAACTCCAGATCAAACACCCAAGACTCTCCTAGAATTTTTCCTACTTAAACAACTTTGGATTCAACACCAAAAGGGGGACCCTCGGGATGAAAAAAGAGCAATACAGCAATCACAAAAGGAGGGGGGGGGGGGAGAGAATTAGAGAGAAAGAGTTCAGAGAGAAATAACAAGAGAAATATTTTTGGGTTTTAGGGTAGTCCGAGGTTGCTTGATTTTTGAGGATCGGGGTTTTGTATTTGAGTATTCGGTTTAGGAAAAAAAGGGAGATTGAGAGGAATTTTCTAAAATCTTTGAATTTTTTTGGCAACTGTTTGGTTTTTTCGATACCGACAAACGAAAGCATACAGCAGCCCGACGTTCAAATTTTTGGAATTGTTGGTCGATTCATTGTCCATCTGAATTGAGGGAGAACATCAAAGATCTTTTTGAAGAAAAAACGTGGAAATAATTCACTACAGAATGTCGCCCAAATGCTTAAGGAAGTCTGGAGTTGATAACAAATTATAGTGTCCTCAAGGATCAAGGAATCTATATTCTGAACGTCACCTGGAAAATGGGGGTGTCTCAAAAGTTGATCAAGATGCACCATGAGATCAACACGTTGGAGGGGGAAAGGAACGTACTAAGAGTCGAGCTATAATCAGAGAAGATGGCAGTGGCTGAGCTCGAGTCAGTTGGGAAAACAACGGTTGAGTTTCAAAGTTTGACTGAGGAGCAGACTCAAAGGTTGGAGAAGGAGGTTGAACGGCTGGAGACCAGGTTAAAACAGACTGAGGAAAAGTCCTGGACATGGAGGGATCAGTTCGCTAAGCTAGAGAGGAGGTTGAATCAGGCTGGTAACCGGGCAGCGTCTGCTGAAAGAAAGGTTGTTGTGGCTGAAGAAAAGTGGTGCCAATCTTAAATGGCAAAGTCAAGGGTAGCTGAAGAGACACTAAAAAACTTCAAGGCTTCCCAACAGTTCCAGCATGAAGTCGAGGATTATAATGCTGAAGCCTATGACATGGGGATGTGATAAAAAAGATCATTGATGTTCTGATGTCACGTGGAGTAGAACCTGAAGTTGATAAGTATCTTCTCTTATTCTTGAAATTTGTAGCCTCTGTAATCCTAACAATTGAATATGACTACACCATGGACTTTGATCTTGGCAGGCCTAGCACTTTAAATAGAGGTAAGTATCAATTCTTGGCTTTAGATCCATTATCTAATCAGTAGTGTCATATGCAGTTTTCGTTCAAGTTATGTTTGTATGATCAAATGTTATGATTATGTTATTATTATATTATAATTAGATGATTATTTATTATATGATTATTTGATTTGTTTTATTGATTATATGTTTGCATGTTTAGGTTTATTATTTATTTTTAGATAAGTATGATTATTAGGGTTTTTTTTAATTTTTAGATGAGCATCATTATTAGTTTTTATTATTTTTATTTTTATTTAAGATTGAATGTTTAGAATTTTTATTTTTTACGATGATTATTATTATTTTTAGAAAGTATGATTTTTAGGATTTATTATTTTTATTTTGGGATGGCATGATTTGGTGATATTTTATTATTATTATTATTATTATTATTATTATTATTATTTTAGATTAGTTTGCATGATTAAGAAATTAATTAAGACCGTTTAAAGACCATTTAGGATAATATGTGACTGATGTGGTACTATTTTTATAGGCGTTGTGGGGATCCTAATCCTTCCTCATACGTAACCGAACTCCCGGACCTAAGTTCTAAAACGCAGATCGGAACTTATTCTTTTTAGGGGGCTTTAGTCAAGCTTAGGATATCTTTAAAAAGAATAGATTCATAAAGGTAACTAATCACACCTAGTTAGATGATTAGTGGCGACTCCATGTTTGTTTCTAGCTTGCTAAATTCGCATTCGGCACGTTATGACAAACGTATTTTTCGCTTTATTAAACATTTGGCGAGAATTAGTTCGCGATCTTTGCCGGGTTTGCTGGGGAGGTTAGAAAATTATTCAACGCACGTGTTTATAGAATCGAAACGTATGATTTTCATTTTACTCGAAATCATGTGTCATATGAAAGAACTATTTTCCAAGCTTTGCCGGGTTTGCCGGGGAGTATGGTAATATTTTTCGACATATGCCATTTATGTGATTCCTCACATGAAAAATTAATTCTATGATCATGCATGTTCCATGACATTTACATTTGTCATTTTAATTATGCATTTTCTATGTTCATGCATATTCTATGACATTTAATTTTTGCTATCTTAGTCATGCAAATCTTATATGTGTGAACATTCCATGATATGTCATTTTAGGATTTAAATTTCATGTTACTATCTTGATTATGATATGATTATGGATGTTCTATGATAAATGTCATTTTTGTGATTTTGTCATGTATTATATTATTTTCTATGTCATTCATATGCTATGTCATTTTACATTTCATTTAGACATTTAGGCCATTTTCATATGCTATGTCATTTTACATGTCATTTAAGTTTTAGGTCATTTTTATTATCTATGTCATTTTACATTTCATTTAGACATTTAGGCCATTTTCATATGCTATGTCATTTTACATGTCATTTAAGTTTTAGGTCATTTTTTTTTATTATGTATGTCATTTTACATTTCATTTAGACATTTAGGCCATTTTCATATGCTATGTCATTTTACATGTCTTTTAAGATTTAGGTCATTTTTATTATCTATGTCATTTTACATTTCATTTAGACATTTAGGCCATTTTCATATGCTATGTCATTTTACATGTCATTTAAGTTTTAGGTCATTTTTTTATTATCTATGTCATTTTTCATTTCATTTAGACATTATAGGCCATTTTCATATGCTATGTCATTTAAGTTTTAGGTCATTTTTTATTATCTATGTCATGTTTCATTTCATTTAGACATTTAGGCCATTTTCATATGCTATGTCATTTTACATTTCATTTAGACATTTAAGCCATTTTCATATGCTAGGTCATTTTACATTTCATTTAGACACTTAGGTGCTTTTGCATGATTTATATCATTTTATGCCACGTCATTTTCCATGACATTTAAACATTAGGTCATTTTTTATACCATGTCATTATGGTTTTACCATATCATTCATATGCCATGTCATTCATTCACATGCCATGTCATTCATATTATGCCATGTCATTCATTCTTATGCCATGTCATCCATTCACATGCCATGTCATTCATTCACATGCCATGTTATTCATATTATGCCATGTCATTCATTCACATGCCATATCATTCATATGCCATGTCATCCATTCACATACCATGACATTCATTCTTATGCCATGTCATTCATTCGCATGCCATGTCATTCATATGCCATGTCATTTTGTTTGTCATGTCGATTTCATTCACATGACATTCATTCTCATGCCATGTCGTTCGTATGCCATGTTATTTTACTTGTCATTTAAGTTTTTCATTCACATGACATTCATTATCATGCCGTGCCATTCATACGCCATGCTACTATGTTTTCCATGTCGATTTCACTCACATAACATTCATTCATTCTTATGCCATGTTATTTTATTTGCCATGTCATCAATAATGATTTGCATATTCATCTTTTTAAAAATGATTTTAATAAAGATAATGATTTTCAATAAAAAATAAAGATATTCTCAAGTTAAAATAATTTATGAGTTCTCTGCCGGGTTTGCCGGGGAGGATATCATCAATTATTATTAATAAATGAATATTTTTATTTTAAAAATGAAAATGATTCGGAAAATTTTCAAATAAATAAAAATATTATATTTTACCGGGTTTGCTGGAGAATATAGAAAAATTTTGAGTTATTAAATTCCGGATTATTTTCAATTAAAAATGGAATTATTTTTCTTTAAATTGGGAATTATTTTAAAATGTCAAATCTAAAACTGACTTTTACTGAGACTTGAGATAACACATGATTAATAAGGTACTGTTTTATACGGGCATTGTGGGGGATGCTAATCCTTCCCCGCACGTAACCAACTCCCGAACCTGCTTCTTTGATTTCTCTGGTTTAAAAGCTCAGACTTTGAAAATGGTTTTAAAAATGTTTTAATTAATTTTAAAACGTTTTACAAAACCAATTTTAATAGGTGGCCGATCACACCTAGCCAAAAAAGATTGGTGGCGACTCCATGTCTTTTTTCGAGGTTGTTTTCAAACCCTAATTTTATTTCGAGAGGAATTAAGTCGTCTTTTCCTCTGTTTTCTCAATGTCACACTTAACGATTAAAATGTCTCGCGATGAGACTTGTTATTTTTTAGGTTGCAACAGAGGTATTAAATAATGGAAGGATAGTAATTATACTGAGAAACTAAGCACAAATAGTTTGTTCAAACTTCATTGACCTTTCTTAACAATTAAGGATCCTGATTCATTGTTAGATATGACAATCATGATCTACAAATATAAGATTGATTAATTAGAGAATTAATATTGTACTCAAAAAGTTTGATTCATATAATCTAAATCAATTCAAGGATTACAATGGTCATATTTATTGTTAACATGTTAAGGAACTTAAAGGATCGTAGACAATAGGACGTGATTTGTAAAAGATTAAATTAGGTTAATTAAATTGAACTTAATTAAAAGAAGTTGAGAATTTTAAGGATTAAATTAAAAGTTTAAGGAAAATAGTAAAAGGCACAAATCCTGTTTAGAATAGGACTAGGTTGAGTCCTCTCTTATATAAGGTTATGCCAACCCTCTCTATGTGATGTTATTCATTTTTATTTTATCTCATGTGTTAAGAACTCTTGAGAGAAAAAATAGATATCAAATCGCATAACACTATTAGCATTGTGTTTCGGCAAGCTTTCGCTCATCATTGTGAATGTTCTTCCCTTCTTATTCATGAAGACTATCATTAGATTCTAGATACTTGGACAACTGAAGCTTTGCAACAACCTAGCTTGGTGTTTTGGTGGATTAAGGTTTGCAAAATCAACAAAAAGAGATAAACAATGTTATGTTCTTATTGATTGCTATGTATGATTGTAAAACAACTTATCAGTGTGATCTTTGGTTTTGGAAATCAAAATTTTTTAAATTTCACTGCTTTTATCTCTGATTATATGTATGTTCAATTCTCAAGTTGAATAAGAGCCTCCATTGATTAATTTTTATACAATACAAGTTGTTTAATTGTTCTTGATATAAAATAAATAAATAAATAACAGTTTTGATTACAATCTGCCAATTGTGTTACATGACCTGAAAATTTTGTTTTCCATTTTTTATTTGATTCTTTTAGAATATCAACATATAATGTCTTTGGATTATTGGGATTAAATTTCATGAAATTTGAACTTGATTTACTTACCCTAATCAAGACAAAAAAAAATTAAGTTTAGACTTTTATAAAATAAAAATTCTATGTTAATTTTTAATATTTTTATTAATTACTTTACTATTGTTAATTATTCAAATAAAATGTTTTAAAAAATATTATTTTTTATTAAATTTTGTTTTCAAATCATTCAAAATTAAAGTTGAGTGGCAATTCAATCAAAAAAATCAAAATTTAGTGGCAACATTCAATCAAACAAAAGTAAAGTGAAAAAATTCAATATTGAGTTAAAGTATAGTGATAAAGTTACCCTTAATCCCAAAAGTATAATGGAAAATTTCAATTAAAGTAAAGTTTAGTGGCAAATTTCAATATCCAAGTATAGTATGGTGGCAAATTTGCCCTTTAACCCAATATTTAAATATCTACTATGTATATCAATTAATTTTTAATCATAATTTCTGAAAATTTTAGTTTTGAGTTAATATTAAATCATTAAGACAAATAATTGAGCAAAAATTAATAATAGTAATTTTTTTTTTTTTTTGCATTGCCTTACCAGCTCTTAAATCTTAATCTTATTTCTTATTCAAATATAACCATTTGCCCATTTTGATTTAATTTTTAGTATACACATATTCATATGTATGCAAGATATAAATCATAATGTATGTTGAATTCAAGTTCATCGAATAAATTGATTTAAATATTAATATGATAACTATTTTCAATAATCAATTAACAAATTGATTTTATCTAACAAATGAATTTTATATCCTTTTAGAGTTAACAAATATTGATATTAATATATAAGTATAATTAAAAATATCATATTGTACAAAAGCTTATTGAAAAATACTAATAATTTATTTTTCAATTTAAACATTAAAATTATGTAATAATGATTATATCTAACAGAAAACAAAAAATGACATAAAACTCAAATCCGAACTCGAATTCATAAAACTCAAACTTGATTTAACCTAAATCTAAAATAATCCGAACACGTCCAATTGTCACTTCTACCGCCTAGCATCATAATTCTTTGTTTTTCCTCACTTTTCTTCTATGAAAACAACTTGACCAAATAGCTAAAAGCATTAGCCAAATAGATCACCTAGTGGCGGTTAGACATGGGCGGAAGGGGTCAACATATTTTACATCGCACACCACGACCAAGACCATTATTTTATATGTTGACTAGCTTGTTACAAAAATTATTTTAACTTTATAAATACTATATTAAATATCTCTTCTACATTTAGCATACTAAAAGGCAAGCAAAATAGGTGGCGAAGGTGCGAAGGTCTCCGAGCTCGGTCCGGTGAGAGTGAAGTCCTGTTAGTTTAGCAGCTTATCCCGAAATATATATCTTCGTCTTGGTAATTAAATTCAGCAAATAAAAACAGAATTTTAGGTTTGTCAAAATGTCGTTTCTTGCTAAAATGTGTAGCTGCTGTCCTTGGATATGGAAATTGCTACGCAAGTACGTTCGCTTTTCGAAGGCTGCTGTATTCATCTCCGGTACTTTAGCTACATTCTTCATTCTTTTTTCAAATTCATCCGCACTTTATCGGGGATTTTTCATTCTTACTTTCTAGAATTATGATGATTTATAATATTTAATTGACAACTGAGATGATATTTTTAATATTAAATATATGATATTATAGTAATTTTAACTTAAATACATGTTTTTGGGTGTTTTCTTTTGGATATATTGAAAAATAATTCTCTTCATTTTTTAAATTTCACTATATATTCTCGTTTCTAGATTTTCAAATTAAAATCTCAAACCTTTTCTCATCATAATCTTCAATAAAAATATTTGACAAAATGTAAGCCTTTTTTAGTTTATTTTATATCCTATCATCCCAATTCCCAAGTTGTTTGTCCTTTTTTTTTTTTAATTTCGCACGGTTTAATTTTTTTTTTTTTTTTTTACTTTAGCGTATTTAATATGAAAATCAATTTTTTTTATAAAATTGATGTTCCATGTTTTTTAATGCAAAAAAAGTGTAAAAAAAAAAAGCATGAAAGATAATTTTAGAATATAAAAAGTAGAGTTTAAGGTATTTAAAAAAGAAAATAGGACATAATTTTTGAAATTTTCAAAAAAGATAGATGGGACAAAGAAAATAAAACGGAAGGAGTGGTATTATAAATGTTTTGAGATTATTTGTAAAAAAAATAAAGAACTATTAAAGAATGTCCAAGAATTTGTAATTTTTTGTACAAAATAAACCTTACAGATAATAAAAATATTTTTTGCCTCTTTACTCTTTTTCTTCCTCATAATATCATCTATTACTTGAAGTTCATTTACCATGATAATCATTTATTATGGAATTTATGTTTATTAGCAACTGAATTTCTAATAATTTATCATGATAATTTATGGTTATTATCATTTAAAATTAAAAAAATTATTCCATGATTCAATTGGTTATGTTAAGAAAATATATTTTGCTCTTTTTTTGTTGTACAAATATTTATTATCACATGCATTCGCAAGTGAATGCTTGTTAGTTCATTTATTCTTAAATATACAATTGTATATTTTAAAAATAAATAAAAATAATAAAATGCATATTAACTAAATTTTGCATGTAAAATTTGTTTCTTTTACAAATTATTATATTATTTTTAATATTAATACAAAATTGATTATGAAGATAAAAAAAAATAATGTAAATTAAAATTTTTTATTTATATCAAATAAATTAATTCACTTTTTAAGATTAGTGAAAAATTAAAACTTCTAAGATAAAGCAATTCTACATAAAGTTTTAATTTTTTTTTATTTATATCAGATTAATCCATTTAATGAAAGTGTTTTAATGAAATTGAACTTATTACTTATAAATTAGATAAATATTATTAATAATAATAAAATTTTATAATGGCAATTTAGAAATATAATGAACAATGATGACTATTTTCATCAGTTCAAAAGATTCTTCACATTCGTGTATTTATTTATACTAGTATTTGTTATCACATGCATTCGCATGTGAATGCTCATTGATTTATTTATTTTTGAATATATAATTGTATATTTTAAAAATAAATAAAAATGATAAAATGCATATTAACTAAAATTTACATGTAAAATTTGTTTCATTTATAAATTATATCAAATTATTATATTATTTTCAATATTAATGCAAAATTAGTTATGAAGATAAAAAAAAAATTTAATGTAAATTTTAACTTTTTATTTATATCAAATAAATTAATTCATAATAACATGTAAAATTTGTCTCATGTATAAAAATATATGAGAGTAATATAAAGTTTATTACTTTTAATGTTAATATAAAATTAAAATTCTAAAAATAATAATTAAATTAATAAAGTGCATATTAACATGTAAATTTTATTTAATGTATATTAATATATCATATGTTAATTAACATAAATTTATTACTTTTAATATTAATTTAAAATTAAAACTTTAAATAAATTTAATGTAAACTTTAACTCATTTTTATTTATCAAATAAATTTATTTAATGAAAGTCTTTCATTGAAAGTAGAGTTATTATTTATAAATTAGATAAATCTTATTAGTATTTATTTAAAATGGCAATTTAGAAATATAATAAACATATATGTTCATTTTCGTCAGTTTAAAAGATTCTCTATATTTGTATTTTTATATATATTATAGATTATAGATTTATTACTGTTTAATTAATTTACATTTATAAGTTTTTTTTTTTTTTACTTTTCTATTTCCTTCACTTTTCTTTTCCTTTTTTTCGTTTCAACCATTTATCTTTTGTCTTTTTGCTACTTTCTCCTACCTCTAAAGTAGTATAGTCGGTACTGTGCCGACCGTACCAGCCAATACATATCGATTTTAAAATAAAATAAAACGATATCAGTATCGTACCGTTTCAATTTTTGTATCGGTTCGTACTGATCGTACCGGTACGTATCGGTCCGTACCGATTGACATAAGATTTTAATTTTTTTTAAAATTTTCACTTATTTGATTTTTTTAAAATAAATTTTTAATTTTTTTTGTCTTAATAATTTTTATTCTTTTTCATAATGTAATTTAAAAATTAAATATATTCATTAAATTAGGCTATTGAACCTAATTAATAATAATTTACTATAATTTTAAATATTTTTATATTTATTTTATGTTTAAAATTTTTAGATATTAAATATTTATAATTTTATATTTTATATTTACATATAAACATATATATGTATATAATGAAAGTATATTTGCATATGTATATATTATATATTTTATTAAGGAACTTGAAAATAGGTTATATATATATTTAAAAAATATCGATAAATCCGAAATAATACGTCAAAACAGACCATGTACTAATACTAGCACAAAAACGATACGTCTAATGGTACAATATTGACTACTTTGCTCCAAAGCCCTTTTCTTTCATCTAACTTTTGCTTCTTTTTTTTTAGTTTTCCTTTCCCGTTTCTTCCTCTTCCACAAAGAAAATTTGTCCCAAAATATTTTTTAAATTTCCATCCCAAGAAAATAAATATTTTATTAAAGTTGTCAACTATTATATTTAATATACTATTATTATTAATTTTTAAAAATACTTTAAGGTACTTGTTTATATAACCCTAAAAAAAATTGTTTTTATTAGACATGTTCATGGATCGATAAGGCCGAATCAAATCGGATTAGGCCAGGCCTGACTGTATTTTGAAATCCTTGCCCAAGGCTTGACCCAGCCCATAAAGCCTTAAAAGCCACAAAAAAAAAATAGTAAAATATTTAATATATTTTAAAATTAAAATTAAAATTAAATTAAAAGATTTTATTAAGTAAATAATATCCCAAATCGGACTCCAATTTGAAAAACCTTATTCAAAACCTAATTCAAATTGATTACCGATATTTAAACAGGTCTAATTTATTAATTCAAAAATAATTGTTTTCCTCTACTTCTCTCTCTTCCCTTTTTTCATATCTCTATTCTTCTTTCTTTCTTTCCTCGATTTTATTTTGTTATTTATTTTATTTTTAAAACAAAAAATTACAAAAGGTGAAAATTAAAATAAATAAAAAAAGTTAATCAAAAAATTCCACCAACCATGGGTTTCCATTTGGCATCCATTTGTAATTTTGAAAAATTATACAATTTTTTATTTTACACATGGCGTAATACTCATGACATGATTTTATCCATCATTCGATACGTGAACAAATTTGAGTTCAAAATATTAGTTGATTAATTTTTTAAATTCGTGCTGTAGACACCTAATTTTGTCCGGACCACTAAACATGTATGTTTTCTTCCCATATTGATGTTCCCAAGTGTAAAAAGACTGTTTTCATCCTGCAGGTGGTACTCCGAGACTTAGTTTAAGAGGGCGAGCACAAAAAGTCAAACTTGAAAAAAAGTCAACCCCAAAAAAAGTCAACCCCGGAAAAGTCAACCCCAGAAAGTCAACTACTGAAAAAGTCAACCCACTTTCAAAATCAAGATTTTAAGTTCAATTGAAAAATGGAAAAAGAATTTTGATAATCCGAGGTCTACATTGAAAGATATGGAGTTCGGAAGTTGGGATTTGGAGATTCAGTAGAAAAGAAACCCTAATCCGAGAAATTTGGGGAAAAGTGCTTAAACGATCAAACTGGTCGGAATTGAAGGTTCCAATTGAAAGATAAGCACTGACTACGGGTAATGGAGAAGTCACTTGCAAGAAAAACCGAAAGAAAAGTCAATCTGGGAGAAAACCGAGAATTAGGGTTTTTAGTGGATTTCGGTGAAATCGGGAAGAATCACAGAAATGGCCCGACTTGTTAAGACCAAAGCCCCCAATGGATGAAGAATGGTTAAAAAGGATGGCCCAAGGCTCAGATTGAAGAAAATCTGAAAATCGGATTTGTTTTGAGCAAAACCGGGTTTCGGAGGTAAAAGGGCAAAATTGGAAAAATTTGGGAAAAATAGCAAATGGACTCCGAAAATTATGGAAAATTTTTCAATCTCATTCTTAAATCATTTGAAGGAGATTGGCGAAAGAAAATCTTGATTCCGAGTTCGTTTGCAAAATGGCCAAATCCCGGGCTTCTTATGCAGTAATTCAAAAAGGAAAATCCCGGAAAAATAGCAAATGGACTCCAAAAATTCTGAAATTTGGCAAATCTCATTTTTAAATTATTTGGAAGAGATTGGCGAAAGAAAATCTTGATTCCGAGTTCGTTTGCAAAATGGCCAAATCCCGGGCCTCCTATGCAGTAATTCAAGCCGATAAATCCCGAAAAAATACCAAATGAGCTCCAAAAATTATGAAAACTTCCAGATCACACTTTTTAATTATTTTGAAGAGATTGGTGAAGAAAAATCTTGATTTGGAGCTCGTTTAAAAAATGGTAAAATGTAGGGGCATAAAAGGGCATTTTTGGGAAGAAAAAATCCAAATAAATAGCAAACGGACTCGGATAATTTTGAAAACTTCCAGAACTCAATATTTTATTATTTTGGAAGTATTAAAAAATAAAAATTGAATTTGGAGTCCGTTTGATATTTACTTGCATCTGGGGGGCAAAATGGTCATTTCACCCAAGCAACCGAAAAGGGCTTTTTTGGCCCTTCAAAAAAATCAGAGTTGGGCTGGAAAAGAGAAGTGCTGGCATGCCCAAGCCCAAAGAAAGGAGGAAGCTTCTAATTTTTTTTTTTTTAATCAAGTGGTTAAAAATCAAGAGTTAGTTAACCATTCTCTTTGATCAAGCCATGGTGATTAAACCACATAGGTTAAGAAAGATGTCAACATTATTTTTGCATAGCTGTAATTTGAGAGGGCTGAGATGCTAATCTAAAGGTGGTAATTTCATGACTTTTCATCTTGAATTATTGGCCATTTGATGGAAATTAGGTTACACAAAAATGACAACATCTTGGAGGCTATATAACCATGCATTAAGGCTAGCCCTAAGGGAGGGGAGGCAGATTTTGGTTTCTTCTTTTCCATTTTGGCTGATTTCTCTTAGTTTTTCTTAGTTTTTATCTTCTTGGTTGAGAGCAAAAAAAGAAAAGTTTAGAAAAAAAGGAAAGTTTGAAGAGAAAAGCTTGAAATATTAGCTTCTTGAGGTTGCTCTTGAGCACCAACTCTTGCACTTTCATTTTCTATTCTTGTTTTTTGCTATTTTAATCTCTACTTGGTGAGTTTTCATTTTAAAATAATATTTCTTGTTCTTCCTAAGTATTTTTTTTACATTTTTTTTACAATAAACTCACCATGGCCAAATGGCCTACATTATTTATTTTAAGTTGTTGTTTCAATTCATTTTACCATATTGTTTATGCTATTTTCTTTGTTTTTGATGTTTTAAGTGTTATGTTATTTCATGTTCTTAAGTTATATTTAATTTGGTTGCTTTGTTTGTTGCCATTTATGTCTTAGATATCATGTTTTTGCATTTTTAATTTTCTGTTTTCATGTTGTTTAAATTTGAGCATGTTTTAGAGTTAGCATATTAAGTGTTTGTGAAAATGCTTGTGTGATTCTTTGCATGATTCTTGTTTTATATCTTAGTGAGCATGTTTTAGATTTGGTATATTAGGTGTTTGTGAAAATGCTTGTGTGATTTTTGTGTTATGACTTAGTTTTTAATGCTAGCATACCAAGTGTTTGTGAAAATGCCATGCTTGTTGGAGCTTGAGGCCATTTGGCTACTCCATGTGTTTTGCATTGTGTGTTGTATTTTTGTCATGCTAGTTGTTAGGTTTTTGCATTTGCATGATATTTGGTTGGATTTTTGAATTAAGCATGCCTTGTGTTTGTGAAAATGCCATGCATATCTTAGGTCTAGGTTGCATTTATTGACATGCAAGTTCATGTTAGGTCTAGGCCATATTATTTATGTCATGCATTTTCCTTACATTTAGGTTTAGATCCATGCATTTCATGCATTATGTTTGCTGCATTGTTTCATGCATTTCATGTTCATGCCACTTGAATAATGACTTGAGCCAATTAATGGTTCAAAGTCATGCTCTCTTGAGCACACTTGTGGAAAATTAAGTTTGTCAAATTGATTATTCTACCTTTGTGATTTTTTTTACTTAGCCAATTTTTATCTAACTTTCAAAAAGTCCTAGCTACTGCTTTCAAGTCATTTTATGAGTTTCAAATATTTTTATTTTTATTTTTAAATGATTTTATCAAAGACAAAAAAAATGTGTTGGCAAAGCAGTTTTTTTCCACCCAAAACTCGTACATCTCCGATTTTTCTGGGAATTCATCTTTGATCAGAAAATTAAGCCAATTTTTTCTCATGTAGTTTTATATGTTCTGAGTCTCCAGTATTTTTTTTAGAATTTTTGGAATTTTTAAAAATAGGGTAAAAAATCGTGGATTAAAACTGGACAGTGGAGTCAGGATTGAATTTAAAGAAAAACAAAGCAGTTTTTTCTCCTCCAAAAACTCGTACATCTCTGATTTTTCTGGGAATTCATCTTTGATCAAAAAATTAAGCCGATTTTTTCTCGTGTAGTTTTAAATGTCGTGAGTCTCCAGTATTTTTTTTAGAATTTTTGGAATTTTTTAAAATAGGGTAAAAAATCGTGGATTAAAACTGGACAGTGGAGTCAGAATTGAATTTAAAGAAAAACAAAGCAGTTTTTTCTCCTCCAAAAACTCGTACATCTCTGATTTTTCTGGGAATTCATCTTTGATTCGAAAATTAAGCCGATTTTTTTCGTGTAGTTTTACATGTTCTGAGTTTCCAGTATTTGTTTTAGAATTTTTGGAATTTTTAAAAATAGGATAAAAATTCGTGGATTAAAACTGGACAGTGGAGTCAGAATTGAATTTAAAAAAAAAAACAATTTTCTGTTTTGGTTAATTTACTTAGAGTGGGCTGATTAGAAGGGTTAGCTACTGACTTAGGGTAATTTCTAAGCCTTTTCAAACTCTAAAAATGGTTTTTCAAGTCCCGGGTTAAGGGTAGTCAAGTCCGGATTTTTTAAACTTAGGAAATTAGAGCCATTTTAAAGAAATTAGCCCAGTTTTTATTTTTAATTCAAGCTTTTCAAAATTGTTTTCAAACAATCACAAAGTATTTTGGTTTTAGAATATTTAATTTGACATATTTTCCTAAGGTAGCCGGATATCTTTTTAGATATACGGATTTCCTTAATTAAAGGAAAAAAATACATTTCATGCATTGCATTTTTATATTCATGCATTTTATATAATATGTGATTCTTGCTATAATAATTTCTATGATATTGTTGTTATTTTGATTTATATTTTTTGATGTTACATGGTTTATTATATGGTTTTGAATATTTCATGATATCCTATGCTTTTATTTAGTTATCTTTATTTAGCATATACGTATTCATTTATTTTAAATGTTTTCAAAAGATAATGGTTTTCAATAAAAATAAAGATATTCCCGAGTTAAAATAATTCATGAGTTCTCTACCGGGTTTGCTGGAGGGAATATCATCAATTATCATTAATAAAGGAATATCTTTCTTTCAAAAAAGAGAATGATTCGGAAAGTTTTCCAAAACTAATAAAAATTTCTATATTTTGCCACGTTTGTTGGGGAATATAGGAAAATTTTGAATTTATAAATTCTGGATCATTTTCAATAAAAAAAATGAAATTATTTTTCTTTAAATTGGGAATTAACTTGAAATACTAAATTTAAAACCAACTTTTTACCGAGACTTGAGATAACACACGATTAATAAGGTACCGATTTATACGGGCGTTGTGGGGGTGCTAATCCTTCCCCACACGTAACCGACTCCCGAACCCGCTTCTTTGATTTCTCTGGTTTAAAACGCAGACTTGAAATTGGTTTTTAAAATGTTTTAATTAATTTTTAAAATATTTTATAAAACCGGTTTTAATAGGTGGCCGATCACACCTAGCTAAAAAAGATTGGTGGCGACTCCATGTCTTTTTTAAGGTCATTTTCAAAACCTTCATTTTTCTAGAGGAATTAAGTCGACTTTTCCTCGATTTTTTTTAATGTCACGCCTAACGAATAATAAAGTCTTGCGATGAGACTCGTCGTTATTTTTTTTTTTTAGGTTGCGACAGCTTGGCGACTCCACTGGGGACATATTAGAGAGTCAGGCCTAGAATTAGTCGTGTATTATCAAAGTCTCGGTTTTTGTTGGTTTAATTGGTATTTGATTTTAATTCCCACATTTTTTAATAAGGAGAATTTTGAAAATAATAAATTGTTTTTAAATATGTTCATACTCATGTGCATGGATTTTATTTTTGTTCTCTAGTTATTTAAGGTTGTATATTATAATTGCTTGTTGGTTAATGCGTTACACTATTCTTGAATGTTTTAATTGCTAGGGCATTTAGAATAAGGTTTGTAGAATAGGTGGTGAAAGGTTTATTATTCCTCCGCACACACTGTATTTGCATTTGCATAACATGAATCCTCTACCCGGGTTCCGTCCTTTTAAGTGGGAGTAAAGTAACTACGCCTTCGTGATGATCCTCCGTATGGGCTAGTGAAACACTTTCGGAGTATAAAGTACCTAATGCCTTCGTGATAATCCTCCGTACGGGCATAGGAAAATATACTCTAACGAATTGAACCCGCTTTTATCGGGGTGCCTTACTAGCCTTCACCAGCGACAGTGAGGAACAATTCGGGGCCTTAGAACCGATTCACCCTCATATAGTGAACCTAGGCGAAGCCATCCCGAATTTTCGTTAGATATACCAAAAATAGGAACACATGGAGGGACATTTCTAAACTTTTTGTTACCTGTTTTACACTCCGAATAAGTGTGGTAGATCGGGCAACGATGTACGTACATCGCCCGTAATAAATGTGATACTCCGCCTCGAAGGCATCGTGATGCCTAAATAAGCAGATATTACTGGGGCAGATGTTCATTAGCTGTTTTTTCTAAAAAAGAAAATATTTTTTAAGCATTTTGCATGTTGCACATTTCATACATGTGTGAATAGAGCATGTACATTTTTGGTTGTGTTATTGATCTCATTCTTTGCAATAAACAGTTGGTAATTTCATTTGATGATTTCATAAAATAGGTAGTGTCACATGAACATTTGCATATGGTACCATAGTGGGATCCACCCTGAAATTCTTTTGAAAATAATGTGATTGGTTTTTCATAAAAAAAAAAAAAAAAAGCATGTTAAAAAAAAAGCATGTTAAAAAAAAATCATAAATTAAGAGGCAAATCTTGCATAATGAGATTTTTGAATAATCAAGATTTAGGTCCTACCAATTTCGTGTAATCATTGGTTAATTTATTTGTGTCATTTTGACATCGTGTTACAGTCATAACATGCATGATTATTCATTGTAGAATACATTTGTGATATACATGGTCATTCTTTGTACCTACCTTTGTATTAATTCATTTATTCTTAGCATGTATCATTTTGACATCATAGCATGCATGGTCATTCATTGTAGGACACGTTTATAACATGCATAGTCATTATCTGTATATACCTGGCATTAGATTGCATTCATAGCATACATAGTCATCATAATTTCTCTGTATATGTTCATGCATTAACCATCAGTTTATTCATGCACATAGGAATAGAGCATGTACATTCATAATCTTAATCTCATGACATTTTCATTTGCATGAAAGGGGTTCGAGATATGAGGAATGAATCGGAGGAACGATTGGGTGCTTTGGAACGCAATCAAGATGAATATGGACATGAAATACGAGAGGTGAAGGAACAACTT
Source organism: Fremontodendron californicum (assembly GCA_030761205.1). Classification (NCBI taxonomy): domain Eukaryota; kingdom Viridiplantae; phylum Streptophyta; class Magnoliopsida; order Malvales; family Malvaceae; genus Fremontodendron; species Fremontodendron californicum. The sequence continues at coordinate 12,645,567 of JAULJL010000026.1, forward strand.
GCCAAATTGCTGAAAATGGTTGAGGATATGGGTAACAGTAAATGTGAACTTTCTCAGGGCTTCGCATCATCTTCGGATCAACCAAAACCATTAGGTCCAGAACATACAATCCTTGCTGGATCCTGCACTTGTCAATGCCACAAAGGTTGCAATCCTGGTGAAATTATGGACAAAATCATGAAAATAATTAAACATGAAAGCCTGATACCAAAGACAGAAACCTCGAATCCAGTACCATACCTGCAAACTGTTCTAGGTCCAAACCAGTATCCCCACCCTACTATGGTCCAATCGTCCATTGGGATGACCACTACGGGATTCCTGAATCCGACTCCATCGTTACCAACTACCAGTTCATACTATTTCCCTCATCAATCACCTTATCCAGTACCTGAGATAGGAACCTCGAGCTATGTACAACCTCCAAAGGCCCCGTGTCCAAATCCATACCCTTACCATGCTGTTCCGCCACATCCCCATGTAAACACTCCGGTTCGAACCTTAGTGCTACCACCAAGTGCCCCAACTCCTAGGCCATGTGTGACTAAGAAACGATCCCAGAATAAGACCCAAATGCATTTTGATCCCATTCCAATCAGCTACCAAGAGCTCCTCCCTATACTGATCCAAAATCACATGGTTGCCTGTGTCCCATTGAAACCCCTGTTACCACCATATCCAATGTGGTATAATCCAAATGAAAGATGTGATTATCACTGTGGAATTGTTGGCCATAGCATCGAAGATTGTATAGCAGTCAAAAGGAAAGTGCAAGCTCTCATAGATGCCAAGTGGTTGGATCCAACGACACTGATTGATAAAGGACTGGGAAAACGCCATTAGGATTGGGAGATTTACAGCATTGAAGTGGAAAAACTTCGGTCTTATATGATGTAATAGGATTTCACTTTTTCAGTAGCCGGCTCTTATAGCCTTAGGATGCTAGGAAGAATAAAGTGCTTGTAAAGACAGTTTTAACTACTGCTCAAATTTTGTAAAACATGGTTTATACCATTGTGAACATTGATATGGGAATGAATTGAGTATGCTTCAAATTTATAAGATGTTGATGATTAAGTTCCTCCGATTCTTATTTCCTCCGTGATATCTTCCCCTTTGCATTTTGCATCCCATCAATTATTTGTCAGGTTGCATTCATAACAAACATAGTCAGCATAATTTCTTTGTATATGTTCATGCATTAATTTGCTTATTACATACATCATGTTAGCATTAGGTCGCATTCATGACACACATGGTTAGCATGATTTTCTTTGTATATACTCTATATCAATCATTCATTGTTTGCATGTATCATAATTGACACCGTGTTGCATTCATAGGATATATGATCATTCATTGGGAAACATGCTAAAATGCACATGATCAGTCATTGTATATATCCATGTGTTGATTTGTTTATTCTTTGTTTGCAACATGTTGGCATTGTGATTGCATTTATCACATATATGGTCAGCATGTTTCCATTGTACATATCCATACATCATATTGTTTAGGCTTCACATGCATGAAATTGCATTCATGGCTCATTCATCATGACATACATTTGGGGGAAATAAAATAGAAGTTGGCTTGGCTTTAGGAGTCTTTGAAAGAATTTCCATTTCAAATCAGAAGAAGTACTGAGTACACTTTTAATACAGGCCGGTGCTATGGAGGATGAACAAGTTGCCCGAATGGAAAAAATGGAAAGGGAACAGAGAGAATTGCGAGAACAGCTAGCAAAATCTCAAGCAGAATCTAAGGATCAGATGACTAAACTAATGGAGCTAATGTCTGCTGTAATGAAGGGAAAAGGATACACCGAAAACTTTGTCGCCGGAGAAGGGTTAGAGGTACAAAAGGGCCAAGATGAGGTAGCAATAAGTGATGCCCAGAACACTGTTAACCCCGTCAATGTCCTAAAATCAGATGATCCGGCTGAACAGGCAAAGTTGAAAAGGGTTGCAGTAAATGAGGTTGAGTTGGCAGATTCCCAAGGGAAATATCAGTTGTTAGATGAAAGGCTCCGGGCAATAGAAAGAAAAGATGTATTCGGGAGTGTGGAGGCGAAAGAACGATGCTTGGTCCTCGATTTAGTCATTCCTCCTAAGTTCAAGATCCCTGACTTTGTGAAATATGACGGGACGACCGATCCATCAGCCCACATCACTATGTTCTGCCGAAAGATGACAAGTCAGATAGATAATGATAAGCTTTTGATTCACTGCTTTCAGGATAGCCTCAGCGGGTCCGCAATTAGGTGGTATAGTCAGTTGAGCAAGGATCAGATTCGCTCTTGGAATGATTTGGCTGGGGCTTTTCTAAACCAGTACAAGCATATGACCGACAAGACACTTGATCGTCTCACTTTGCAAAATATGGAGAAAAAAGCTACTGAGAGCTTCAAAGAATATGCACAACGGTGGATGAGCCTGGCTGCCCAAATACAACCGCCCTTGACACAAAAGGAAATCACTATCCTTTTTGTGAATACACTGCACGCCCCGTACTATGACAGACTTGTCGGCAATGCTTCGAAGAATTTTGCGGACATGGTAATTTCAGGGGAGATGATTAAGAATGCTATCAAGAATGGGAAACTTGAAAGATTTCGAACATCCAATACCGAGAGAAATAAGGCACCAAGAAAGAAAGAGGAAGATGTCCAAACTATGGAAGATTTCATCCCATATTCCCAATTTCCCTCATACCAATCATGTTACCCTACTGAGGTATCTCCAAGCCTTTATCCTTACCTACCTACCCAAACACCTAATCCTATACCAGCCCTTGCAACAAGGCTTACTTCTAGAAAACGACCGCGAGAAAATCAAGAAAGAATTCCAATCCCCATCCCTGACTTACTGCCATTACTAATAAAGAATCAGTACCTTACCCCGGTACCTTTGAAAATAGCTCTGAATCCATCAGCAAGGAGTTATGACCCTGACAGCAAGTGTGATTATCACCTAGGGGTAGTTGGGCATTCAACTAAAAAATGCAGACAACTGAAGGAAATGATTGAAAGTTTTATCCGTGATGGTATTTTGACACCGGAGCTTATCGATCAATGGAAGGCCACTTAGCCCTAAATCAATTTCTTTCAGGGTTTTAGGGGGAGAATTACTACCTTTGAAGGATGTCAATAGGAACATTTTTGACGCATGTAGTTTTATACACTGTGATGATGAAAGCACTTGTCTCATGTTAACATCTACATGAATTAAATGAATTTTAAATGCTTTGTGTTTGTTGTGTTTTAAATAAACGTGAATTTACAAAAACAAGCATTAAGGAAGTTTTAATAATGGATAGTCTCAAGAAGATTGATGATCAGTGTTAGAAATGACCCAACACCATCCCCCTCTTTTTTGGGCTTCTCTATACCTAAACCTTGAATCAATAACACTTGAAAGACCTAATGCTTCAAGGAAAAATGAATGAAAAAAGAGAAGCATTGTCATTGCAAAATAAGCAAGGATGTAAATCCTAGTCTAGGCTATGAACAAAGGAACAAACTTTTTGAAATTTTTTGAATTCCTTGAAAATCAAACAAATGAGACATTCTTTCAAGAATCCAGATTTTGATAATTTGGTGTGTGTCAGGATTGTGCTAAAACCATTCATGACCTTTCCCAATGACCACAAAACACTAATTGCCCAGACATCACTTCATGATTGACACCTTGGGGCACAATGATTAAACTAGATTATCCCTTGTCCCAGAGAAAACCTGCTTTTGGGTCATGTTTTCCTTGTCTCTTCAAAGAACTCAGATTGGAAACTCAGCCTTTTCAAAACAGACCTAGACTTGCCATGTTCCTCGTTGATACAAATTCGCATGGATAATCAAATTGGGGCATCATATGTGGAAATGATGGATACATAGTGAAGAAGGATGGGCTAATGCATGAATCATTGGGGGCATGCGACGAAAAAAACAAAAAAAAAAGAAAAAAAAGAAAAAGAAAAATCATGATATCATGCATATGAGAATTCGGATGATTCCAAAGTGCAAAATGAAATTCTGAATATCTATTTCCCCTGAGGATTGCTTTTCAATGAGAATATTTGGGCTTGATATGATGAATGGCCATCTTTCATATCCATTTCACAAGAAAAAAATTATTATCCATAGTCACCCCTTTTGAGCCAAAAGAATTCTTAATTCTTTGAACCCTGATCAAGGATTACCCTCTACACTGGGGGCAAATGCGAGGAAAGATCTTTTCAAAGATCATTGAGAAATGAGTGATAGCTCAGGGACAGACACAAAGCAAATGGAGCCCCAAATAAATACGGGCGCACTCTATCAAAGAAAAAAAGAAGAGGAAAAGATGACGAAATGAAAGCCAAGAAAAACAAACAAAAAACACAATAAAAAAATGTGTGTGAAAGACATGGCAAATTGAAAGCCAAAAGCAAGGAAGAAAAAGAGCAAAATCAAAAAGAAAGAAATGTCCAAGAAGAGACACATGCTTCAAAGAAAATCCTCTTCAAGAAAGGATCCTTGATCTGATTACCCTCAAACACATATTTTGGGCCTATTTATCCTTTCTTTCTGAATCCTGAGCCATGGCCTACATTACGTGCTTTAAAAGTCCATTTTGATCAAGCATGAATGTTTAATTTGAAGGGTTTTCCTCAGATTTTATCCCATCTTATCAAATTCTCATTTCACTAAGGAAGAATTTAGAATTCTCAAGTGCATGGTAAAAAAAAAAAAAAGAGAAAAATTGAAAAGAATGGGACTCTAGGGCGAAAACCCAAAAAAACGGGCGGTCTAGAGTAGAATGGGAATTTTCGATGCCATCGATGATAGTGCCGATACCCCAAAAGAAAAGATCTTATTAAAGGAGTGGTCATCGAGGAACATCTAGGAATTCCTGAACCCCCCCAAATTGTCAGCTCTCATTCGGAGGATTGTCTTCAAAAACTGAAACTTTGTTCCCAAGATTAAACTTTCCGGTTTAAACATCCCAGCCAATCTTGATGCTTGACAAAATGCCTTTATATGGAAACTAAAAGAATGTTGAATTTGTTTGGTTCTCAATGAATTCATGATTTATAAAACCTGTTCCATTTGTGAGCCTAGAAGGGATATACATTTTTGTCATGAAGTTTTCCTGGAAAAGCCAGAATCTTGTTATACCAAGCCTTGCCAATCCAGTTGAAAAAACCCAGATTGATACTTAGAGAAATTTCTAACAATGATCATCAGTCTTCAAAAGATTTGTACATCACACATTGTGGGGTTAATATTTTTTGTTCAAAAGTTTTCAAAATGCGAAAACAAATAAAAAGATTTTTTTTGAAATACCCATTTTGATGTTGGCATGAGACAAGGATTTTTCTAACTCAAAGGTGTAGAACTGCCAGGATAGGTCTTGACTTCCAGATATGAGAAGAAGAAATAGAACCCGGTTCAGATCTCTGTTGATGAAAGTTTGAAAAACTGTTGGGGCAAAGAGAATAGCCAAAATGAATTGAAGATATACTCTGATTTGAAGAGGAAAAATGAATTTGAAAGGCTAAGCCAAAGTCTAGAAAAACAGCCGGGGGCACTTGCATCACTCATGAGCACTCATCTCTTTATCGAGCTTTTGTATCTGCACAGTGTCGGCAAGCATTTGCATCATTCATGGGTATTTGCATTGGCATTATTCCATAAGCATCTGTATTTTACCTTTACATTTACATTCTTCATGGAATTCGTATTTGTGTCATCTCAAGCAATTGCATCATTTCTAGAATCATTGCATTTTCATTACTGTGTGGTAATTGTAGTTACACCATTCATAAACCAGTTACATGAACACAATTAGTAGGGGCATCTGCATCATGAAACATGGGCATCAATCCAAGTCATTTACATTTGCATTAAAGACATTTGCACCAGTTTAAGTCATTTCGTGTCTTATTCAACACCTGCATCTGCATCAAAAAGCATTCGCATCTTCTCAAAATCGTTAGGGTAATTTTCAACAATTCTTCAAAGAACATTTTTAAGACCTCCGGGCATAATTTTTCAAATCACAGGTAAGACCTCCGGGCAATATCTTTAAGACCTCCGGGCAACATCTTTAAGACCTCCGGGCATAACTTTTTTCAGGGGTAAGGCCTCCGGGCACTATTCTTAAGACCTCCGGGCATCATTTTTAAAGTCGCATACAGCGTATTTTTTCCAAATTATGGGTAAGGCCTCCGGGCACCATTCTTAAGACCTTCGGGCATCATTTTTAAAGTCGCATACAGCGCATTTCTTCCAAATCACGGGTAAGGCCTCCGGGCACCATTCTTAAGACCTCCGGGCATCATTTTTAAAGTCGCATACAGTGCATTTCTTCCAAATTATGGGTAAGGCCTCCGGGCACCATTCTTAAGACCTCCGGGCATCATTTTTAAAGTCGCATACAGCGCATTTCTTCCAAATCACGGGTAAGGCCTCCGGGCACCATTCTTAAGACCTCCGGGCATCATTTTTAAAGTCGCGTACAGCGCATTTCTTCCAAATTATGGGCAAGGCCTCCGGGCACCATTCTTAAGACCTCCGGGCATCATTTTTAAAGTCGCATACAGCGCATTTCTTCCAAATTATGGGTAAGGCCTCCGGGCACCATTCTTAAGACCTTCGGGCATCATTTTTAAAGTCGCATACAGCGCATTTCTTCCAAATCACGGGTAAGGCCTCCGGGCACCATTCTTTAAGACCTCCGGGCATAACTTTTTTCAGGGGTAAGACCTCCGGGCACCAATTTTTAAGACCTCCGGGCATAGTTTTTTTCAAATCATAGGTAAGACCTCTGGGCAACATCTTTAAGACCTCCGGGCATAACTTTTTTCAGGGGTAAGACCTCCGGGCACCAATTTTTAAGACCTCCGGGCATAATTTTTCAAATCACAGGTAAGACCTCCGGGCAACATCTTTAAGACCTCCGGGCATTATTTTTTTTAGGGGTAAGACCTCCGGGCACTAATTTTTAAGACCTCCGGGCATAATTTTTTTCAAATCATAGGTAAGACCTCTGGGCAACATCTTTAAGACCTCCGGGCATAACTTTTTTCAGGGGTAAGACCTCCGGGCACCAATTTTTAAAACCTCCGGGCATAATTTTTCAAATCACAGGTAAGACCTCCGGGCAACATCTTTAAGACCTCCGGGCATAACTTTTTTCAGGGGTAAGACCTCCGGGCACCAATTTTTAAGACCTCCGGGCACCAATTTTTAAGACCTCCAGGCACCATTTTAAGACCTTCGGGCACCAATTTTAAAGCCCTTCGAGCATAAATTTTTCTTTTGAAAATCGAATTTATTCCCTTAGGACGAATCGAGCCTTGTTTAGGCAGGGAATTCAATTTAAGGACAAAATCTTCAATTTATTGTTTTAAAAAAAAAATAAAAAAAGGGAAAAAGAGAAAATAGAAAAAAAAAAGGAAAAAAGAAAAAAAGAAAAAAGAAGAAAAAAAAGAAAAAAAAGAAAAATAGAAAATGAAAAAAATGAAAATGAAAAAGAAACCCCTTTTCCTTTCCTTCACATGTGATGTCACTGACCGTACAAAATTAGTGTCGGTTTATCTTTGCCTGATTCCTGATTCTCAGCAATAGCCAAAGAGGGGCAGCTGTAGACACCTAATTTTGTCCGGACCACTAAACATGTATGTTTTCTTCCCATATTGATGTTCCCAAGTGTAAAAAGACTGTTTTCATCCTGCAGGTGGTACTCCGAGACTTAGTTTAAGAGGGCGAGCACAAAAAGTCAAACTTGAAAAAAAAGTCAACCCCAAAAAAAGTCAACCCCGGAAAAGTCAACCCCAGAAAGTCAACTACTGAAAAAGTCAACCCACTTTCAAAATCAAGATTTTAAGTTCAATTGAAAAATGGAAAAAGAATTTTGATAATCCGAGGTCTACATTGAAAGATATGGAGTTCGGAAGTTGGGATTTGGAGATTCACTAGAAAAGAAACCCTAATCCGAGAAATTTGGGGAAAAGTGCTTAAACGATCAAACTGGTCGGAATTGAAGGTTCCAATTGAAAGATAAGCACTGACTACGGGTAATGGAGAAGTCACTTGCAAGAAAAACCGAAAGAAAAGTCAATCTGGGAGAAAACCGAGAATTAGGGTTTTTAGTGGATTTCGGTGAAATCGGGAAGAATCACAGAAATGGCCCGACTTGTTAAGACCAAAGCCCCCAATGGATGAAGAATGGTTAAAAAGGATGGCCCAAGGCTCAGATTGAAGAAAATCTGAAAATCGGATTTGTTTTGAGCAAAACCGGGTTTCGGAGGTAAAAGGGCAAAATTGGAAAAATTTGGGAAAAATAGCAAATGGACTCCGAAAATTATGGAAAATTTTTCAATCTCATTCTTAAATCATTTGAAGGAGATTGGCGAAAGAAAATCTTGATTCCGAGTTCGTTTGCAAAATGGCCAAATCCCGGGCTTCTTATGCAGTAATTCAAAAAGGAAAATCCCGGAAAAATAGCAAATGGACTCCAAAAATTCTGAAATTTGGCAAATCTCATTTTTAAATTATTTGGAAGAGATTGGCGAAAGAAAATCTTGATTCCGAGTTCGTTTGCAAAATGGCCAAATCCCGGGCCTCCTATGCAGTAATTCAAGCCGATAAATCCCGAAAAAATACCAAATGAGCTCCAAAAATTATGAAAACTTCCAGATCACACTTTTTAATTATTTTGAAGAGATTGGTGAAGAAAAATCTTGATTTGGAGCTCGTTTAAAAAATGGTAAAATGTAGGGGCATAAAAGGGCATTTTTGGGAAGAAAAAATCCAAATAAATAGCAAACGGACTCGGATAATTTTGAAAACTTCCAGAACTCAATATTTTATTATTTTGGAAGTATTAAAAAATAAAAATTGAATTTGGAGTCCGTTTGATATTTACTTGCATCTGGGGGGCAAAATGGTCATTTCACCCAAGCAACCGAAAAGGGCTTTTTTGGCCCTTCAAAAAAATCAGAGTTGGGCTGGAAAAGAGAAGTGCTGGCATGCCCAAGCCCAAAGAAAGGAGGAAGCTTCTAATTTTTTTTTTTTAATCAAGTGGTTAAAAATCAAGAGTTAGTTAACCATTCTCTTTGATCAAGCCATGGTGATTAAACCACATAGGTTAAGAAAGATGTCAACATTATTTTTGCATAGCTGTAATTTGAGAGGGCTGAGATGCTAATCTAAAGGTGGTAATTTCATGACTTTTCATCTTGAATTATTGGCCATTTGATGGAAATTAGGTTACACAAAAATGACAACATCTTGGAGGCTATATAACCATGCATTAAGGCTAGCCCTAAGGGAGGGGAGGCAGATTTTGGTTTCTTCTTTTCCATTTTGGCTGATTTCTCTTAGTTTTTCTTAGTTTTTATCTTCTTGGTTGAGAGCAAAAAAAGAAAAGTTTAGAAAAAAAGGAAAGTTTGAAGAGAAAAGCTTGAAATATTAGCTTCTTGAGGTTGCTCTTGAGCACCAACTCTTGCACTTTCATTTTCTATTCTTGTTTTTTGCTATTTTAATCTCTACTTGGTGAGTTTTCATTTTAAAATAATATTTCTTGTTCTTCCTAAGTATTTTTTTTACATTTTTTTTACAATAAACTCACCATGGCCAAATGGCCTACATTATTTATTTTAAGTTGTTGTTTCAATTCATTTTACCATATTGTTTATGCTATTTTCTTTGTTTTTGATGTTTTAAGTGTTATGTTATTTCATGTTCTTAAGTTATATTTAATTTGGTTGCTTTGTTTGTTGCCATTTATGTCTTAGATATCATGTTTTTGCATTTTTAATTTTCTGTTTTCATGTTGTTTAAATTTGAGCATGTTTTAGAGTTAGCATATTAAGTGTTTGTGAAAATGCTTGTGTGATTCTTTGCATGATTCTTGTTTTATATCTTAGTGAGCATGTTTTAGATTTGGTATATTAGGTGTTTGTGAAAATGCTTGTGTGATTTTTGTGTTATGACTTAGTTTTTAATGCTAGCATACCAAGTGTTTGTGAAAATGCCATGCTTGTTGGAGCTTGAGGCCATTTGGCTACTCCATGTGTTTTGCATTGTGTGTTGTATTTTTGTCATGCTAGTTGTTAGGTTTTTGCATTTGCATGATATTTGGTTGGATTTTTGAATTAAGCATGCCTTGTGTTTGTGAAAATGCCATGCATATCTTAGGTCTAGGTTGCATTTATTGACATGCAAGTTCATGTTAGGTCTAGGCCATATTATTTATGTCATGCATTTTCCTTACATTTAGGTTTAGATCCATGCATTTCATGCATTATGTTTGCTGCATTGTTTCATGCATTTCATGTTCATGCCACTTGAATAATGACTTGAGCCAATTAATGGTTCAAAGTCATGCTCTCTTGAGCACACTTGTGGAAAATTAAGTTTGTCAAATTGATTATTCTACCTTTGTGATTTTTTTTACTTAGCCAATTTTTATCTAACTTTCAAAAAGTCCTAGCTACTGCTTTCAAGTCATTTTATGAGTTTCAAATATTTTTATTTTTATTTTTAAATGATTTTATCAAAGACAAAAAAAATGTGTTGGCAAAGCAGTTTTTTTCCACCCAAAACTCGTACATCTCCGATTTTTCTGGGAATTCATCTTTGATCAGAAAATTAAGCCAATTTTTTCTCATGTAGTTTTATATGTCCTGAGTCTCCAGTATTTTTTTTAGAATTTTTGGAATTTTTAAAAATAGGGTAAAAAATCGTGGATTAAAACTGGACAGTGGAGTCAGGATTGAATTTAAAGAAAAACAAAGCAGTTTTTTCTCCTCCAAAAACTCGTACATCTCTGATTTTTCTGGGAATTCATCTTTGATCAAAAAATTAAGCCGATTTTTTCTCGTGTAGTTTTAAATGTCGTGAGTCTCCAGTATTTTTTTCAGAATTTTTGGAATTTTTTAAAATAGGGTAAAAAATCGTGGATTAAAACTGGACAGTGGAGTCAGAATTGAATTTAAAGAAAAACAAAGCAGTTTTTTCTCCTCCAAAAACTCGTACATCTCTGATTTTTCTGGGAATTCATCTTTGATTAGAAAATTAAGCCGATTTTTTTCGTGTAGTTTTACATGTTCTGAGTTTCCAGTATTTGTTTTAGAATTTTTGGAATTTTTAAAAATAGGATAAAAATTCGTGGATTAAAACTGGACAGTGGAGTCAGAATTGAATTTAAAAAAAAAACAATTTTCTGTTTTGGTTAATTTACTTAGAGTGGGCTGATTAGAAGGGTTAGCTACTGACTTAGGGTAATTTCTAAGCCTTTTCAAACTCTAAAAATGGTTTTTCAAGTCCCGGGTTAAGGGTAGTCAAGTCCGGATTTTTTAAACTTAGGAAATTAGAGCCATTTTAAAGAAATTAGCCCAGTTTTTATTTTTAATTCAAGCTTTTCAAAATTGTTTTCAAACAATCACAAAGTATTTTGGTTTTAGAATATTTAATTTGACATATTTTCCTAAGGTAGCCGGATATCTTTTTAGATATACGGATTTCCTTAATTAAAGGAAAAAAATACATTTCATGCATTGCATTTTTATATTCATGCATTTTATATAATATGTGATTCTTGCTATAATAATTTCTATGATATTGTTGTTATTTTGATTTATATTTTTTGATGTTACATGGTTTATTATATGGTTTCGAATATTTCATGATATCCTATGCTTTTATTTAGTTATCTTTATTTAGCATATACGTATTCATTTATTTTAAATGTTTTCAAAAGATAATGGTTTTCAATAAAAATAAAGATATTCCCGAGTTAAAATAATTCATGAGTTCTCTACCGGGTTTGCTGGAGGGAATATCATCAATTATCATTAATAAAGGAATATCTTTCTTTCAAAAAAGAGAATGATTCGGAAAGTTTTCCAAAACTAATAAAAATTTCTATATTTTGCCACGTTTGTTGGGGAATATAGGAAAATTTTGAATTTATAAATTCTGGATCATTTTCAATAAAAAAAATGAAATTATTTTTCTTTAAATTGGGAATTAACTTGAAATACTAAATTTAAAACCAACTTTTTACCGAGACTTGAGATAACACACGATTAATAAGGTACCGATTTATACGGGCGTTGTGGGGGTGCTAATCCTTCCCCACACGTAACCGACTCCCGAACCCGCTTCTTTGATTTCTCTGGTTTAAAACGCAGACTTGAAATTGGTTTTTAAAATGTTTTAATTAATTTTTAAAATATTTTATAAAACCGGTTTTAATAGGTGGCCGATCACACCTAGCTAAAAAAGATTGGTGGCGACTCCATGTCTTTTTTAAGGTCATTTTCAAAACCTTCATTTTTCTAGAGGAATTAAGTCGACTTTTCCTCGATTTTTTTTAATGTCACGCCTAACGAATAATAAAGTCTTGCGATGAGACTCGTCGTTATTTTTTTTTTTTAGGTTGCGACACGTGCGATACGCAAAATTTTTTATTATATTTTTTGTATTTTTAATTTAATTTAATTTTAATATTATTTTAATAAATGAATCGATATATTTTTATTAATCTAGTATATATAATAATATAATTATAAACAGTGGCGGATCTTGACATTTGATTTTGGGGGAGCCAATTAAAAAACTAAATCTATATATATTTCATATGTCATAAATAATTAAGACAAATCAATATAATATTGCACTATAACAAAAAATTAATAAAAAAAAAATCAAAATTTTGACTAATTACAAAAGTTTTACATTATTCATGCATATAAACAATAAGATCATATAAACATATATTTTAAAAAATAAAATAACAATCTTAACAATAATCTTCTTATTTTTGCTTTGTAAGGAAGTCGACAGTGACAGAAAAAATAAATAGATTTATAATAAAAATTTAAAAAATGAAGATAAAAGTTAGAATAACTACTAACTAATAAAAGAAGATTTTTGGGAATCTTAGCATGATCTTAATTTTTAAACTTGATGACTCAAACGACAAACATCAAGTTACAAGCAAAATTGATTGAATTTGAAGCTAAAGAATAGAAAAAGAAAAGCTACAGGGGGTAACGGTAACATGCAGTTAAAGAACAAAATCTAACTTTACAGTTTACAATATTTTATTGAAGTCTTGTTGAGAAAGCTAACATTTAGAAAATTAATTTAAGTTCACATTATTGTGACTTAATATATATAACAAATCAATTAATTTGAAGAGTTATAAATAATAATTAGTGGATAAAATAAAAAGATAAATAATAATATAATTTTAACTTTCTAAAATTATAATGCATAAAATTAAGTTGTAAACAAAGATAAAAAAACTAAATAAATATAAATTTTATTTTGAGGGAGTTAATTTTATTTTATTTAATATATAAATACATATAAATATATATATATATATATATTAAAAAAATTTCAAAATTCTTGGGGGGCCAAGGCCCCCTGGCTCCCACGGCGGTCCGCCATTGATTATAAATATCAAAATACAAATTGATATACTTTTTAAGGTGAAATGTAAACTGACAAGTAAACTACATATATTTTATTTTCTCTCCACTTTATCTAAAAAAATCGTCTATATTTCATATAAAAAATAATACTATGATATCTAATAAATTCTGGGAAACAGTTTAGCAAAAATAAATTGTTTCATTTTTTTTTATCATAATTGTGTTTAAGGTGTTATATTGACACATTAATAATTCGTGTTATATAGATTTTTCATATTCTTGTATTCGTGTTATGTTTGTGTTATTTTTTCATGTCGTGTAATTGTAACGTGTTCAAAATTGCTAGATCTAGATAAACCTATACAAATTTAAACATGTTAAACATTATTTGACAAAAATAGATAAAGAATGAAGCATGTGAATTAGACCTGCTCATGGGCCGGGTAGCCCACCCGGCCCGATAGGCCCGGATAGTATTGGGCCGGGCCTGGACACTAATATTTGTGATCCGGGTCGGGCCGGGCCGGCCTGGCCCGGATCATTGTTCATTGATTAAAATAATAATATTTTTTTTTAAATTTAATATATAAAAATATATATTTTTTTAGTATAAAATGAACAGCGATTGAAGTTAAAAAAAATGGGCCGTGACCCGGTCCAGCCCATGAACACCTCTCATGTGAATCCCTCAAAGAATTAAATTGTGATCATTTTTATTTATTTTAAAAATTATAAATCAAGAAGTTATATGATATAATGAAGGATTGCCAATGAGATTTTAACTTAGTGGTAAGGATGAGGTCTGGAACCTTGAGTCCCAAGTTTAAGCCCAACAAGTTTTTTTCAACTTTATATTAGATTTCTTCAATTATGTGCTGATTTGTTGGGAGGTTGTTTTGATTGATTTAATTAAACTGATTTTATCCACGAGAACAAATTTGAGTTCAAAATATTAGTTGATGGGTAAATGTTACATGATTTGCAAGTTGGAATATCAATTTGTACGATTTCTTTTTCTTCAGAGATATGAATTTATACATTTCTTCATAATTTGGATACGAAATGTATAATTAATGCTTTTCTTTATGCTAAATTGAAATTTGGCCGTTTATTTCCCCTAATTTTTTTTTTTTGTTTCTTCTACCAAAATCCATTATGAGGATAAAGACTGATTCTACTCCTTGTGTTCAATTAATGTTTACTTGTGCTAGCCTTGTTTTTCGGCGGTGCGTTTGTACAATGCATTTACAGCTTTCCTGAAATCGTATATCCAGTTTGGGAGATGCCATCTCTAAGGAAAGCCACGGCTGTTGTCAATGTTTTTCAAGGCGTAACAATGTTTTTGTCTGTTATCTTCGACTTCATTGCAATTGATGAGCGCATAGGCACCTTCATGGTACTCATTGCCACCACTCCGACTTTGGTCATGGTAAGTTTATTTTCTTAAAAACTACTCTTTTTTTAGTCATAAATTACTCATCAATGAATTAATTAATGTTGTTCTTGTTGAAGGGATTACTCATTTTATGGCTTTCTGAGTGGCTTCTCAGCCACAACATTAGTATTCGATTACAGTTCTGTTATTAACGATAGGCCTAGCCGTGTTATCTGCTGCTGCTAACCCATTTCTTTTTCATCAGTTTCTTCAAGAATCCAAATCGGAAACGGGTGAGAAAACAGATGATCCGTTTTCGCAAGAACCCGAATCCAACATGGATGCCACATTTAGAAATGACCAGTTTTCGCAGGAGGAAGAACCCAACGTGGATGCAGATGATACGTTTTCTCAAAAAAAGAAGTTGAAAGAATATGAGAAAACAACCGAGACACGTGCTAATGTCTGGCGGTATGCTTATGTGTTTTTAGGGTCGGTTATAGCTTCAACATTCACATCAGGCCTCACATGGAAACAAACCCTGATGGTTTCATCGACAGTTATGGGGGTAGCATATTTACTTTTCTGCTCTGGCAAGTGCTATTACAATTGCATAGAGCCAACAAGAAATACTCTTGGTTCACAATTATTGAAGGAAGTAAGGCCCCTCCTGAGATTGCTCCCTCTTTGGACAGCTTTCCTTGTCTACAGTCTAGTGGATGCTGCAGGACAGACTTTCTTCATTGAGAAAAGTAACAGACTGGATAATCGCATTGATATTAGGATTCCCGTATATTCATTCAATAGGATTCCCTAACATCATTCTATTTACTTCAGACATTTACAAGCTTCATAATTTCCCAATTGTCTGATTTTCTGATTGAAAATTGGTTTAGTGCTATTGCAAGAATACAACAGATTGCTACATTTGTGAGAATTGGTATTGGCATGTTATTTGATTGTGCGTGTTGCATGATGGCTTGGTGGGTGGAGGTCCGCAGGTTGAAATTTATCGATGAATATTTAGGAATTACTACTGACTACGATGATGACCGAATTGTTCCCATGAGTATCTTATGGTTGGCTCCTCAGTTTTTCTTGTTAGGGATTGTCCAAGGACTTGTTGGAAAAGGGCAGAGGCACTTGTTTTTGGACCATGTACCGATACAGCTGTGGCGTTTTGAGTTTCAATTTAACGAAAGTGTGCTGGGAATTGGAAGATTTCTCGCTGCATTTTCAGTTTTGGTTGCCCGAAGATGGATAGGCGACACCATGGACGAAAGTCATCTTGATAACTACTTGCTAATGTTAGCCATACTAAACTTTTCTACCTTACTTGTATACATCTTTCTCTCTTACAAATATGATTGGAAGCATTCGAAGAAGAATCTGATGCTGTCAGGGAAGAAGGAGCTGAACTATCGGTGATAAAATCGCATCCAGATCTACAATTAGACAGTGAATTTCACCCACAGCACCCAGGGCCTGATCTGTTGTCTTCTGATCACTTATGAAATTACTATGTATGAGAGTCAGCAGAATAATTAGGAGCTTTGATATCATTCACATATCCAGCTTAGCTAAATCCAACTCTCGTGTTAATGTTACTTACCAAAGTAGTCATATTTAAAGAAAATAAACAGTTTTAATTTCATAATATTTTTCTACTTTAATTTTTATGGATAAAATTTTTCATAAAAATATAAAATAAAATTAAAGAAAATGTAAATTAAGCTAATCTAACTTTTCTCTATTTTTTATTTACTTTATTTTTTCTTAGATAAAAAATTATTATTATTTAAATAATATTTTATAATCAATTCAATCATAATAATAAATACCATATATAGTAAACAAATCATGATAATAAAATAGTCATTCAAGTAATTAGATTTGTTCATGAGTTAGACTATTTACCCAAGTTTGAAGACTTACCTGATATTTGGAAGGATTTGGATAAAAATATTAGGTCGGAAAACGGGTTTGGATAAAAATATTATGCTCAAAAACGGGTTTAGACAAAAAATGAGATCGGTTTTAAAAATGTGTTGGGCCTATAGTATTTTTTTTTCTCACGCCGGCTCGGCTCAACCCGTTTTGCTATTAGTAATATAAATATTCAAGGGATCAATCTTTTTTTTTTTTTAAGATGATCAATATTTTTTAAGAAGAATCGATCTTTTTTTGTAAAAATTTAGGCAGGCTTGGATAATGGTTTATACATATGTGCCAGGTTTGAATATAAAATTTTGTTCATATTTCGGGTTGGGCTAGGACAGTTATAAAGTCCGTTGATATCCTGCATGAATTCGGCCTGACTCATGAACAAGTCTATAACAAATAACAAATATTAAAAATTAGGAAAATAAATATAAAGAAGAAATTAATGCCAAAAAGGACAAGGAAAAAAAATGAGAAAATGACATTTAAATTATAATAATAACTAGTATGAATTTAAATACTTATAAATATCAAATTTTGCTATCTCTATATATAATATCATCACATATGAAATTGATATGATTATTTTTTGGAAACTTTTTTACATTTATATTCATTTAAGAGACATTGAAATTTAAGTACTTAAATAGTTTTTAATTAAAAAATTATATTTCTTTATTGACTTCAAAACGTATTATTATTAAAAATTGTAAGTTATAATTTAATCATATTATTAATTATTTAAGTCAAAAATATAAGTTAATGTGTTGATTTCAAGTCTTAAACATATTAAGATTAATTTAATTATTACTAAAATTAAATTAAAAATAATGCAACAGACGAATTGTTTGTTCATGAACCAATATTTTATTTATAAAATCATTTTATTTCTCAAAAATATTCATACAATTAATATTAAAATTAGCAATTTTTGTACAAAATATAAAAATTAAATATTATATTAATTTTAAAAATAGACTCGTAGGAGCCTATTTCTAGATGTAATTATCAAGGATATTGACAAATGGAACCATGGAAAAATAGTCTCAACTGCTTGAACCCAAAAGTAAAAGGTGTGAATTGCTGTTATAAGTGCAGATTGTCCAGAAAAAGAATCAAGGCTGGATTTGAAATTTGAAAACAAGTTTAAGGGACGTTGAGCCAACTTCATTGTTTCAACTTTCAAGTGTATTGTTCCACTTCCTTGTCTAGTTGTTCAGAACCGGCTTCTGGCTTTAGTTATCCAAAATTGACTTAGTGTCGAATATAGATATATATTTGATATAAATATATCTAATATTTTGAGTTTTTTATATATTTGAAAGATTATATTTTTATATGTTGAAAAATAATATGATTCACATAATAATTTAGTAGGCCAAAATAGGTTTTTTTTATCACAATATAGTTAAAAAAATTATTTACTAAAGTATCGTTGTTTTCAGATTAATTCTCAAAATTCACTTGTTCTAAAATTAGTTGAGAAATCGCCATCCCTCATGGAGATTTTCCAGCGTAAAATTTTCAAAAAATTCAAAGAACACCAAGAGAAATCACTATAGGGTGGCGATTTCTTTTGGTGTATTTTAAAATACACCAAGGGAAATCGCCACCCCATGGCGATTTCTCTTGGTGAAATTGAAAAAAAAAAATTCAATTTACACCAAGGGAAATCGCCATGGGAGGTGGTGATTTCCCTTGGTGGTATTTTTTTTTAATTTTTTTACTTTAATTTAAAAGTCCAACGATTAAAAAAAAATGTGCAAATTTGTTTTTAAAATTTGTATTTTAAATTTAAAAATTGCAAATGAAATTAAAAAAAAAAAATTATCTTGGTTTGTTTTTTATTTTTTTTAAATATATATTAATTTTTTTAAATTTTTTTAATTTTATAAAAAATAAAAATTTATTTATTATTAAAATTTTATTTCTTATTAAAAATTAATAAAGAAAATTATATTTCTTATTAAATTTTTATATAAAAAATTTTATTTCTTATTTAAATTTTAAATTTTATGAATTTTTTAAAAAAAAAATAGTTAAATTTTAACATATAACATTTTCAAACAAAAATAATAATAATAAAATACAAAACTTTAAAATTAAAAAAAAAAAATCAAAATTTTTTAAGGCAACGGTAACTTGATCGTTGCCTTCAAAAATTTCCCCCCGCCCACACACACACACCACCTTTTATAAATAACCCCCTCATTTTCTACAACTTATTTTAATTTTCTTTCTTCTTTCTACAATCAATTTTTTTTTTCTACCAACAATTTTTTTTTCTACAACAATATTTAAAAATGACTTTATCATCATTATTGAGGTTGCAAGAAAATCACATATCCTCGGTTATATTTGAAGAGGTAAGTAAATCGTTGTAATATTATTTGTATTACATTATCAATTTTTAGTAATTTTTTAATTATTATTATTTAGTAATTTTATAGTTTTATAATTTTTATATTATTAATGTTTTAATTATTATAGTTTTATCATTTTTTAATTATTATTCTTTTTTCATTTTATAGTTTTATAATTATTTATTTTTTATATTGTTTAAATTTTTATTATTATAGTTTTTTAATTTTTTAATTATTATTGTTTTTTCATTTTATAGTTTTATATTATTTTATTTTTTATTACTATAGTTTTATAATTTTTTAATTATTATTGTTTTTTCATTTTATAGTTTTTTATTTTTTATATTTTTTAATTATTTAATAATTATATAAATAATTTTAAAATTTTATATTATTATTGTTTTGTTATTTTATAGTTTTAGAATTTTTTTTATTTTTATATTGTTTAATATTTTAATTATTATAGTTTTAGAATATATTAATTTTTATAATTATTTTATTTAATTTAATTAATTATCAACAGGATACTCGTCACGTGTTACGTTCGAGGAAATTTATATTGGAGGACCCGCATCCATCTATATTTGACCACATAAGAAGAGCCGGATTTTATCACGCAACTCAAATTCTATGATTTTTGATACAACCCGACTTAATCAGTGCGTTGATCAAACGATGGAGATCCGAGATGCACATTTTTCATTTGGTGAATGCACGATAACTCTAGAAGATGTTGCGCTTCAACTTGGACTTTCGGTCCATGGCGATGCAGTTACAGGCGGAAGCTTGCTAGATTGGAATGAAGAGTGTCAAAATCTATTGGGCGCGGTACCTCCAGATGAGTATGTATATGCCTCAACGGTGAGACTAAATTGGTTGAAATCCTTTCAAAATCTTTCATTACACGCAACTGAAGAACAGATACAATATGCTGCTAAAGCATATATTTTACGTTTGATTGGAGGATTACTAATGCCTGACAAATCGAGCAGTCGGGTACATTTAATGTATCTTCCATTACTACGTGATTTAGAGCATGCGGCAAATTATAGTTGGGGTTCTGCGTGTTTGGCGGTTTTGTATAGAGAACTATGCCGAGCTACAGTTCCAAAAAGCCATGACATAGGTGGATGTTTAATGCTTCTACAATTATGGGCTTGGTATCGGCTGTCATTTCTTGCTCTGTGCGTGGATGTTTCGACTGTATACCCTTGCAAGCAGGTAATAATCTTTACTATTTTATTAATTTTGTACGAACTTGTATTTTTATAGGTCTATTAAGATTTTATATGCATTTTAACAGGTTGAGTAGGAGTAGAGATTTTACCGAGACTCCGACTGACCTTGCAAGTATAAGATTGCAACTAGATCGCGTAGGATATGATAAGGTAAATGTTTCGATTGTTACATTCAAGTATTTTTGTATTTAATCCATATGAAACTAATAATTTGTAATAATTATTCGCAGTTTCTGTGGATGCCATATTCCTCAAGTGAAATTATGGCATGCCTCCCATCGGATGCCTACAATTATTGTAACATATGGAAAGCAAACACAGCATTGATATGCTTTTCATATGTAGAGTGGCACCGAACTGATAGAGTGTTGCGATAATTTGGGATGCAACAACCAATTCCGCAAGCACCGGTGAACCTTGATAAGCTTCACAAGATCGACATGCGTGGGCGTCATGAGGAATTCTGGCCTGCGAAGCATGAACATTGGATCCATTCGTGGAATATACGTTGTCAACGAATTCCGACAGGTTATCCTATTGTTGGTAATAATTTCAACTCATTTGATGATTACATAGGATAGTATAAAAATGAAGGTCGGCCTTTTGTTTGTCCACCGTCGGTATATGAGGATGTTAGGAGTATGCCATTTACCGGACGAACTTCAACTCCAGTCCCTCCTACACAGGATATGGAAGCTCCTAGACCTACCCGACAACGTGGGCGGACGCGTCAACCGGCCTCATCGGAGTTCACTGCACCAAGGATGACATTTAGTCATCCTGAACCTGAACGAGATCATAGAGTACCATCCAGTTATCGTTATTCCGTCAGTCACCCCGGATATGACGTTGATGAGTGTTACCGACCATCACCACCAATGATGAGGTTAGATGACCAGCTCCCCATCCTAAGTCCAAGTTCAGCATATCTAATATCAATGTATCTGTTTGGAACCCCTGCGTCAGCATTTGATGGTACATTATTTCTGGGTCCATCTAGTAGTCAGGTTCCCTTTATGGGTGAACTAGGTGTTGGCTCCTCCAGCAGTGGGATTCAAATTTTTGATATTGAAGAAATGACGGATGACATACAACCGGAACCAATGGCGGTTATAGCAAGAGATCGTGGTCGACTGTGAATACGTGCCACTAACGAGGTTGAACGACGGGTCCAACCACCACGCAGTAGGAGAGCTCGACACTGTTGCTCTACACCACACAATAACTAGAATAAATGTACTTTTTATCAATATAACGATAATAATGTATTTTAAATTTGTAATATATAAATTTATATTGCATTTCATGTTATTTATTTTAAATTTGTTGGGAAATTAATTGTTATTTTTAATTTTTTATTCAGCATATCTAACTAAAATGTTAATGTTGTTATTTAATTTATAAAAATGTAATAAAATATATTATTCAATATATTTTTATAATTTTTTTTAATTTTATACAAAATAATAATCCAAATTACATGATAAGTAGAAAAAAAACTTGCATAACATTTTCCCTTAATGGCAAAATATGTAAATATTACAGGTTATGAAAACATGTAATTCTTTTATTGTTGATGCGAACTCTCTCTCGATGTGCCAGATTGATGCTGACATTTTCGACGGCTATGACCTTCATTTCTGCATAATCCACAACGTTTTGGTTAGCCTTTCTCCCTGAGGTCCATTTCTTTATGAATACGACTTGATTTTGGCCGACCATGTGGATTTCTCCGCATTTCTTGATTGGGACACACTTCTAGACCATCATATTGTGGCCAATAACCTTCATCTCCAACTTCTTCGAACTCATGTCTATAAACATTCAATATAGTTTCCAGTCTATAGACATTGTTCACATATTGCATGCAATCTACATGGACATGTGCACAAGCGGCAACTACATGTGAACAAGGGAACCTTTGTGCTTGAAACTTCCCACAGTCACCCACATGTCACTAAGCTTGACTTTGTACTTCATTGCAGAAACACCCTTTTGTGGATCAACTAACTCTTCAATCAGAAAAGATTGATTTGCTCACGTAAAATTACGAAAAAAGTGGGAGTTAGCTTTCCTACGATTTTCTTGCATAGCCTGTGTGACTGTTTCACAGTATGTGTGCCCTCCCTCCATCATTGCAATATGCTTGTTCCCCATCTTAACAAAAAGTGCAGCCAACCTATAATATGTTGATTGCACTAAAGCAGTAATGGGAAGATGATGCATTCCTTTCAACACCGAATTGATAGATTCAGCTAGGTTGGTTGTCATAATGCCATAACGTCTTCCTTGATCATATGATTGGGCCCACTTCTCCTTGGTGATCCTATCAAGCCAATTAGCCGTCTCTGCATTTTCTCCACAAAGATTCTCATACATGAAATGAAAATTCGGTCGCCTCAACTCGTATCCTAATAAAGTTAAAAACAAAAGACTTGTGAATTTCAATATTATTTTATATATTAAAGGAAATGTAAGAGATAAAAATAACTATGATTCGATTCCATACCCATGTTAACAATGTGTCAACGCAATTCCTTATTGTTAAACTTCTTCATAAAGTTAGCTGCAATGTGTCGAATGCAGTACATTGAATATGCATGTAGAGGATTCCATACACTACCATTGCGTCTGATCGCAGCTTTGATGGCTTCATGTCGATCAGACATCAAGCATATGCCAGGCTGTTTTGTCACATGTCTACACAAATTAGTGAGAAAGAATGACCAAGCCTCCGTTGTCTCACCCACAATGGCAAAGGCAATTGGCAGTATGTTTCGATTGCCATCTTGTGCAATAGCTAACAATAATGTTCCTTTGTATTTTCCATATAAGAAAGTACCTTCTATTTGCATAACAGGTTTACAATACGAATACCCTTCAATGCACAACTTAAATGTCCAAAAGAGTCGATGGAATATTCTCTTACCCTGGGCCAGTCGATCACCGTGATATACAGGTACCGTTTACAATTCCACAATTGTACCAAGCACGAAATGTTGCATTGCACCTAACAATTTAGGTAGCTCATTGTACGATCTATCCCAATCGCCAAAAACTCGAACAATTGCCTTTTGCTTTGCTTTCCACACTTTCTTATAGGAGGTGATGTATCCATACTAGATTCGTATTTCAGCGATCAAAACTGAAACAGAGATCTCCGGATTTGCTTGGACCAATGACAGAATGCATGAACAGATCATGTTAGAATCTAACTTGTGATTATCTTGTGAAATCCTCCCCGATGTGCAAATATGAGGCCCTTCATATTTTTTAATTTCCCATGCCTGTTTCTTCTTCATAAAAATTGCCCTTATTCTCCAATTGCACCCTTTGCCATACATTAGACATTTGGCATAATATTTGGTCCACTCAGATTCAATTACTCTGTAATCTACAGAATTTTTGATGTTATAGTGCTTAATAGTTGAAAGCACAGCCTCTTTCGTTGGAAATTGTAACCCAACACACAGATCAACTGTAGATGGATCAAATGTCAGAGGCGTAGCTAATGTATGAGCATACTCAGGAAATCCTAGCACTTGCATTGCCTCAAGATCCAGGGTGTGCATATGGGATGCAGCCTCATATGGGGGAAGATCTCCATGAGTGTTGATCTCAGCAGGACGACGTCTGGGTCAGAATCATTGTTGTCATCACTTGCGAATTCAACATCCTCTTCCTGCTCACTAAAGTCACCAACATATTCACCATGGACTCCACATGGCGGAACAGGATCAACACCAGCTGGCTCATCTACGAGGGCAGTAGGAATTGTTTGTGAGACTAATAAATTATGAAATGTTATAGCTTGAGATAGCGGAACGACTTCTTCTGTGGGAACGTCGTATGTAGTGTGAATATAGAACGGCCCAGAATCATCATATTTTGTGGGAAAGTTTTCTGTAGTGCGAACATTTGAAAGTCCACAATCATCGTGAACATCCTCTATGTCAGCATATAACTCAAGTACACCAACATTTGCAAATGTCTCATGAGCATAAAACATGCATTTGACATCATCATCATCTTCAAGTGGAAATGTTCTATATAAGACACATCCTTCACCAATAGAAAAATGATGCCTATACTTAATCTCTGAAACTCTTTTTCTATTTCCAGCTTAATTTTTGTATGCATTTGCAGCTTCAGTTCCTCTAATGTGACGTCTTCATCAACACGAAAAACTTTTAGGACGTTCACAATCAAAGGTAGCACCTTCGTCAGTATTATGAATTTGGCCATAATAAGAGACCAATGCGATCACTCTGTTGCTCTTGTTGTGTAGTAATGAAACTGTGAAGGATGAGAATGGAGGTATTATCACTCAGCAGAAGAAAAAAGAAATAAAGAAGGATGAGAATAAGGAGGTATTAGCACTTAGAAAAAATCTGATTGAAAAACTGCTGTAGGAGGTATTGTAAACCTTCATCAGTATTATGAATTTAATAATGGTTCATTATGTTGTACCGAATGACAAATCCCATTCTTTGTATAGGATGGAATCCGATTCCTATTTTCTGGCTAGGGTTAATTGACTGAAAAACTGATAACTCATTCAATGCAAAAACTGATGATAAATCTCATCCTTTGTACCGGACTGTCCAATAGTCCCATCCATTGCAGAAGGAATCCAATTCTAATATTTTTGTAGCATTTTATTGACTGGAAAATAGCTGAAACCTATCCCTAACCCTAAATCATTAGTCCCATCCATTGCAGAAGGAATCAAATTCCAATATTTTCTACAGCATTTGATTGACTGAAAAATAGCTGTAACCCTAACCCTAAATCGGGTCAATAGTCCCATCCATTGCAGAAAGAATTCAATTCCAATATTTTATGCAGCATTTTATTGACTGGAAAATAGCTGAAACCCTAACCCTAAATTTGGTCAATAATCCCATCCATTGCAGACGGAATCCAATTCCAATATTTTTTGTAGGATTTGATTCACTGAAAAATAGCTGAAACCCTAACCCTAAATCATTTTTCCCATCCATTGCAGAAGGAATTCAATTCCAATATTTTCTGCAGCATAAAATTAAAATAATAAATAAAATTTAATTTTATATAAAATTCAAATAAGAAATTAATTTAATTTTTATATAAAATTTAAATAACAAATCAAATTTTAATTTTTATAAAATTTAAATAAGAAATCAAATTTTAATTTATATAAAATTTAAATAAGAAATACATTTTTTTAAAATAAAATTTTAATAAGAAATAAAATTGTATTTTATATAAAATTTAAATAAGAAACAAAAAAAAATTATACAAAATTTTAATAAGAAATTTTTTTTTATAATTTTAATAAGAAATAAAATTTTAATTTTTATAAAATTAAAATAATAAATTTTATTTTATTTTTTTATAAAACTTCAATAAAAATTAAATTAATTTTTTATAAAATTATAAAATTAAATAAATTATAAAATTTTAGTATATATATTTTTAAAAAAATAGAAACAAACAAAGATAATTTTTTTTATACCCGTTTGTTATAGATCTCACATAAAATTTAAATAAGAAATCAAAATTTGTATTTATATAAAATTTAAATATGAAATAAAAATTTTTATATAAAAATTTAATAAGAAATATAATTTTCTTTTTTAAATTTTAATAAGAAATAAAATTTTATTTTTTATAAAATTTTAATAATAAATAAAATTTTATTTTTATAAAATTATAAAATTTTAATATATATTTAAAAAAATAAAAAACAATCCAAGATAATTTTTTTTATTTAATTTGCAATTTTTAAAATTAAAATACAAATTTTAAAAATAAATTTGCAATTTTTTTCTAACCATTGGACTTTTAAATTTAAGTAAAAGAAAATTTAAAAATATACCACCAAGGGAAATCGTCACCCCCCATGGCGATTTTCCTTAGTGTTTTTTGAATTTTTTGAAGATTTTACGCTGAAAAATCGCCATGGGGATGGCGATTTTTCAGTTGATTTTAAAACAATCGAATTTTGAAAATTAATCTGAAAACAACGGTATTTTGGTAAATAATTTTTTTTAGCTATATTGTGATAAAAAAAAAGGCCAAAATAAATGCTTAATTATTTAATAATTAATTTACAGTAACTTATTAGAATAAGAATTATTTGATTGTAGAAATCAATTCTATTTTATCAAATATGGGTCTATTTTATTCTATATATTGTTTGTTAAACCATATCAAAATATAATTACAAAAAATAGAAATAGAATAGAGGAAACATATCAAGGTGAAAGAGAGTTTTTTTTGGTATTATTGGAGCATGATTGTTTTATTGAACAATCATGACCGAAAATATGCTAATAATTATTTAGTTTTAACATGCTGAATATGTATCGGATGTGGAATATGAATAATTTAAATAAAAAAAAAATGCGGCTCAACCAAACTTACCGAAGAAGAGGGAAGGATAAGAAGAAACAATTAAAAAGAAGGCAAAACTTCGGCCTCGTGCAAACTCATTTTCAATAGAGTAAGCTACTTTTATTAACAGAGTTATCACTGAACAGAAATCCCACCTTCAGAAAACACAAACACACACACACATAAATAAAAAATAAAAAAAAAAAATAAAAAAAAACACCATAAAAGAAAAGATTCCATACAAAAACATAGTTAACATGTTCAGGCTTTGAAGAACTAAGTCCTTAAAACTCAGACCAAGCTTCCTCGTCCACTTCCTCTTCCACCACAGACACCAAGTACGACTTGTTATCGCTATTCCGAACAGAACAATTGGCACGAATTTCCCCTTTCTTGCCACTCAAGACACTCAACTGCCCCATCTTTATCATTGATTGCACAAACTTCTCAAAGAAGAGAGTCTCGTTAACAGCAAAGCTAGTAACAATGCCCCTTGTCCTGCTATCAGTGTACAAATCTTGGTCCGACGTGAACAGGCCCTGACGGTTCATGAGATCAACATAATATTTATTATCGAATTTGTCAGGGCTCCTTACATCTAACACTGTGGTGTTTGTGGAATTTGCTGTAGGACAAATTCCCTTGAGGTTATTGGCAAAGGTTTTGTCCATGCTGGGGTCTTGAGTAGGGTAAAGCCGGCTGGTGAAAGAGGTGCAATGGCTGATGCCAATGGTGTGGCCGCCGGAGAGAGCTACAACATCAGTGGGATCAAAATTTTTGGTAGCGAGACTGGCGAGGATGGTGCTGGCGTTGGCGAAGGGTGGTGGCAAGTTCTGCAATGTTACATTTCTTGTGGCAAAAGTCAACCCATCCCGCCTTCCCAATGGCACGTCATAGTCCGGGCCTCCTGACTGCAATAATGAAGAAAAATGAGATATATGATTAGCATTGGATTAGTTCAATTATCAACTCCATGACAATTCATTGCAATGGAATATTCATGTTTAATTTTTAAAAGTAATCTCTAATATAATTGGAGTTGCTGAGTTTCCTAGAACTTTCACATGGCAAATGTTAAACAAGAATTGTTCTATGATATATTTATAACAAGACTCAAAAGAAATTACTATTTTTTTTTGTGGGGGGGGTGGGGGGGTGTTTAACAAATAATCATAATTTTATATTGCTAAGAAGATTCATACTACATGCATGGGAAAGAGAAAATCCTTTTCAATTTGTCGTATGCTTATCTATCTTACTTGGTCAACGAAAAAAAAATTGAATTGGAGGTTAAATCGGTGAGTCTTCCAGATTATCGGTTCAATTAGATTGTTCAATTAAGAAATAAAAATAAATAAATATATGAATTTGATATTAAATAAGTATTAAATATAGTAATTAGTTAATACAAATATGTATTTAGTTTAATGATATGATTTTTAATATATAACTAAGAGTTTAAAAAGTCAAATCTTATCACTTACAAAAATAATTTAATAAAAATAACAAAAAAACCGATTTTTTTACAAATTAAATCGATTTTTTATCAATTCACTGGACTCTCGATTCTTTCGTATATATCGGATCAGATAGATTATCAGTTTTCAATTATAAATCGATCTAACCAATTAATTCGATCTGATTTTTTTAATATTGATTTTGATTTTTATGAACAGAAAAGAAATGAAATAAAATAAAAAAATTGGGAAGACTTGAGCGTCCAATGAAATATAGGTCATATGTCATGAAGTGGATCGAATATACAAGAATTGAAACAGTCCATGGTACTTTTGTAGCATCGAAATCAACTACTCCCTTACCTAACCGTCTAAGTCCTAGTATAACATTACTGTTAGAAAAATTTTGGGTAAAAAAAATTTGAGTTGAAAAAAGTATTTTTATAAAGTGTGGTTTAAAAATTTTTTTAAGTGTTTAGTATTGTTGTGAAAAAGTGTTGTAGGAAATTGAAATGTCAAAAAAAGATATATTTAAAATAATAAAAGTGTAGAGATGTGAAGATAATAAAGTCATTTTATCCAAAAGCCAGCTTTTAAAGCCCAAAAGCTATATTTTTTGACTTTTTGATTTGGCTTTTCAAACCATGGTTTCAACAGCAGAAGCCAATTTTTTTTATCTGTTTAACATTGCGTTTGCGGTGAAAAGCAGCTTTTGACCTCAAAAGCTGTGCCAGAAGCAATGCTAAACGAGGCCTAACACCAATATAACAAAAAAATTTACTCCTCAAATTTAAAATTTAATTGATTTATATAATTATTTTTAAAAAATAATATTTACAAATTTAAAATTCAAATCCCAACATTTACAATTCATTTTTTTTCCCTTAAATTACAACCTCTTTCATAAAAAATAAAAATAAAATAACTCTCCCTCCAATGAACATTTGGTACAATTTGAAATCCTAAGGCCCCATACCGAGGAAAGCTAGCAAGCCGTGTGCCACACACTCTTTTTTAAGTTGCAGAACCATAAATCAATAGTTTGAAATACTACTTTTTATAGCTTATTAAATTCTAACTAATTCCCGTTTTGGATAGATAATAAAAGATTAAGTAATTTTTTAAATCTTAATTGTCAAAATCTTGATTTAAAAGGCAAAAATCTAAAAGAGCAGTCGCAAATATTTACAAATAAATTAGTTGAGTGATTGTATACCAGGTAAACAGAATCACGAGCAGCAAGAGCAACGATATCAGCACAAGAGACGATTCTTCCACACTCCTTGTGGACACGCTCACGCAGGTCATCGATGATCTCGAATGCCTTGGCTCTCAAGCTCAGGTTTGGGGGAGCATCCTGCTCGCTTGGCCCACTTGCTGATCCATCCAGCAGCACCGATGCATCACATCCCTGCATTTTTTTTATTTAGTTAATGTATACAATATAAATAAAGTAATATTAAGTTATCATGAACTGACCTCATCATATTAAATTCTACTTCAAAAATTGACCAACTCACTTTTTCCACATTAAAAGTGTCTTTTCATAAAAACCCATAAATTTAATTATTTTGATTAATTTGTGTTGGAGAAAACTGAAAATAAATGTGCTTGAGGCATTTTAGCTTCAAACCCCAGAACATATTTCTACTCATTTTTTTTTCTTTTAACTCTTTTAGTTTTTTTTTTTTTGACCATCTTCTAGTTTAGTTGTAATTTCTATAAGAAATGATTGTTTCCATGAAATTGGGTTCAGTTTCAGACAAGTGAAAGACGTAGCAACTAGGCTGTACAGTAAACCAAACAGTGATTAAGATTCAGATCAGTTATGTAAGAAGAAGAATCCATACTGTTCATATAGCTCATACTCAAAGGGATAATCCTTAAAAAACAATTACAATTACTCTATTAGACTTTGTATTTACATATTTGAGGAGTATATAAGATACCTGAACAAAGCAGTCATGGAAATGAAGACGGAGCAAACCAGCAGCTTGGCCAACGTCCTTCTTGAAAACCTTGTTTAGCTGTTTTCTGATAATGGATTCAACTTTGGGACATGAAGATTTGTAGAAAATCCAAGAGAGACCATTCGCTATAGGAGCAGAGTTGTCTGCCTCTGCGATAGAAAAGTATGGAGCAAGAAATAGAGAAGAGATCGAAAGGAAAGCAGCGAAAGATGTAGCTTTAGCCATGGCTTGTTATTGTTTCTTGTGTCGTAGACAAAGCAGAACAAAGACTTATTTATAGCCTGATCGAGTCATTCTTTAAGATTTAATTCATAATAGTCTTCCTTTTTTTTAACTTTTCTCTTTTAGCTGAATACTGTAACATTTTTTATAGTAGTAGTTTCTTGAATAATTTTAGACATGTGTTGTGAGCTTCCATGGTATTTAAAAAAAGAACAAATTGACAAAGTGCTTTAGACTTTTGAGCACGGTTGTCGGTATCGTATTGATACCGGTTAATTTTAAGGTAAAACGAAATCGTATTAATATTGTATCATTTTAATTTTTATATCGGTCTGTATCGGTTGTATCGATTTATATCGATTAATATCGGTTAGTATCGGAACGAACCAATTAATACAAGATTTTAATTTTTTAATTTTTTTTCACTTATTTGATTGTTTTAAAATAATTTTTAATGTTTTTTCTATCATGATCATTTTTTTTTTCATAATTACATTTAAAAATAAATATATTTATTAAATTAATCTATTGAACTTAATTAATAATAATTTACTATATATTTTTATATTTATTTTATTTATTTGATGTTTAAAAATTTTGGATATTAAATATTTAAAATTTAAAATTTTATATTTACATATAAATATATATTATGTAGGTAATTGAGGTATATTTGCATTTGTATATGATATATATTTTATAATGAAACTTTAAAATAGGTTATATATATATTTTTGAAAAAATATTTAAAAAAGGTAAATCCGAAATGGTACCTCAAAACACATCGATACCGATATGTACCAGTACCAAAACAAAAACGAGACGCCTACCGGTACGGTATTGTTTGATCATAATTCATCTATTCATAATATATTTGCATTATTTTTTGTGTTATAATTATGTTTAAGATGTTATATATTTATGAGTTTGGTTAACGGCGACCTATAGGTACTAGACAAGAATTATTTTATTTTTAATTAGATTCAATAGTCTAACTTAATAAACATATTTTATTTTTAAATATAATTATGAAAAAAATAAAAATATCATGACATACAAAATATTAGAAATTGGTTTTAAAAAATCAAATAAATGAATTTTGTTTTAAATAAAATTTTACACCAACTAATACAGATCGGTGCGTGTCGATACAGACAGGTACGATTAATACAAAAATCGAAACTGTACGATACTAATATTGTTTCAATTTATCTTAAAATCGATACGTACTGACAAATACGACTAATACCAGTACGATATAAACTACATTGTATATCATATTTTGTGTTACATTTTATTAATTTTTTATATATTAAGAGATATCCAAAATTATTAAATCTCGCATCTCATCAAATTGCATATTGGAGTGACACATGCGTTATCTAATAGTTATCAAATTTCTTTATCACCAAATAACATTTTTAACGCTGGTAACTTGGCGCTCAATATATATATATACTTTTTTTTGTCCGACATATAAGTGAATATTAAATTTAAAAGGGGAACGATTAAGAGGATTTATAGTATTGGTTAGAAATTAAATAAGGTGTTATTATAAAAAAAAAATAAGATGTTTGATTATTAAAAAAATATCACTATATAATACAAAAATAATCAATTAATATTGTGTTTTTTAATCAATTGAATCACACTGATCACTAGGGGTGTTCATTCGGTTAATAACCGAACCGAATTAATCGAATTTGTTTTTTCATTAACCGTTAACCGAACCGAAATGTTAAAACAGTTAATTAACCGACCGAAATTATTTCGATTAATTCGGTCGGTTTTCGAATTAACCGAAATACTTACCTAATTTATTTTGCAACCTATTTTAGTACATGATTTTATATCCAAATAATCTATCCAACCAACCAAAATCCAAAAACAAAGCATAATAAAACCATTATAAAATCCAAACATTAAACATACTAAACAACTAAACATACTAAACAACTAAACATACATGATTTACTATAGTTCGGTTAATTCGTGTAATTCGGTTATTTTCGCTTAACCGAACCGAATTAACCGATAACCGAAATATTTTAAAAGCATTAACCGTTAACCGAACCGAACTTTGTTTGATTAACCAATTAACCCAACCGAAAAAAATTTCGATCGATTAATTCAATTAAACTCGAATAGTGAACACCCCTGATCACAACGGTCGTTTGCCTCGATTAAAATTTCTGTCAGTTGTGGTTCAAGTAAAACTATTTTAAAAGTGTTTTAATAGTATTTGACAAATTTAATGCAAAAGTACTGTAAAATGTAAAAAAATATTTAATAGTGTTTTTGTTTATTTTTAATAAATGAAAAAAAAAAAAAAAAAACTCAACCTTTGTCAGTCTACATATAATAACTTTTTAGGAGAAAAAAATAAAACAAGAGATATTTTGTTAATTAAAAAAAATAATAAAATCAATAGAAAATTTGAACCAAATAAAATATTGAATTTGAAATAATATAATTCTTCTTATAATTCTATAAATAAGGAAAAAGAATATCAAAATTTTATTAAATCTTTTTTAGTACACATTAGCAATTGTTTAAAAAATAATTAATTTATAACTCTTCTAAAAGTCTAAGGCTTCATTTGGATCTCACTAGTACTCCAATCCAGTGGGATCCAAGAACAACATATTTTTCAACTGCATCATGAGGTGCATTTGGATTGAGGGGAGAGGGTCCAATTAAAAATTGGACCCTCCGGTGGAAAATATAATTATTAACATGCCCTTAATTTTTTTTCAACAATTTGTTTATTTATTTTATTATTTTTTATTTATAAAATTAATAAAATTTTTTATTTTTGTTAATTATCTCATCTTTATTTTTATTTTTTTAGTTTATTTTTAATTTTTTATTTAAAGACTTAAATTATTTAATTGATTAATATAATAAATAAATTATATAACAATTAGTTAATTAATTAAATATTTAAATAAATATATAAAATAAATTTATTAAAATAAATTTAAATATTAAATATTATTAATATATATATATATATAAATAATTTATCAATACACTCTTACATTAATGTCCTTAATGATCATTTTCATTTTCATCTCACCGCCATCACTGCTTTTACATCCAAACGCATATCCCACTACTGAATTTAATCTCACCGCTACAGTACCCAGTTAAACTTGCTCATGGGCCGGGCAGGGAATTTTTGTTCCGGCCAGTCCCGGAACAGTGTTTTAGTTATTAAAATAATATTATTTTATTTTAATTATAAAAATATTAATAAAAAAATATTTTTATTTTTTAAATGTAATGAACAGTGCTCACTGGCCGGTGGGCCGACCTGGGCAAGGATCTTCAAAAATTTTCAAGCCTCGGCCCGGCCCGGCCCATGAGCACCTCTATACCCAATCTCACCGCTACAGTAACTAATCTCATCGTAATCGTTGTTTTTAATCTCACCAGAATCAATCTCACTGCCCGTCCAAATTGACCCTAAGGCTCCATTTGGATGGGCGATGAGATTGGCTCTAGTGAGATTAAAAACAGCAGTAGAGGTGAGATTTGTTAATGTAACAGTGAGATTGAAATCAACGGTGAGATATGTGTTTGGATACAAAAGCAGCGGTGGCAGTGAGAAAGAAAATAACCATTAAAAACTTTGGATTAAAATGTGTATATATATATAATAAATATTTAAAAAATATCGATAAACCTGAAATGGTATGTCGAAACATATCGGTATCGATACGTACTAGTATCAAAACAAAAACAGTACGCCCATCGGTATGGTACTAAGTACCTTGCTAATAACACTCTTTAAAATTATTATATATAATAATATATCCACTCAATGCATTATATATAATGAAAAAACATTATCAACTATTATATTTAATATAATATTATTATTATAAATAATATGGGTTCGCTTAATTGGTGTCTATAGACACTAGCTAAGAATTATTTATTTCTATAGGTATGTTGATACCTTCTCTATACGTATGTAAGAATTATTTATTTATCCCTTTATGAAAGTTTTTTTCATTTAATATTTTACTTTTACTGAATTAAAAAAAATGATGCATTAATTACACTTTTAATTTTATATATCACTTTAAACAGTACCACTAGTGACTAGACACCTGTTAACATTTTCCAAATAAGATTAAGTAACTTTAAACAACCTAAAAACACTCCTAACAAAACATTTTTAACTTTTTTTTCCTCCTTTTTAAACTTTGTTGGACCTTGATTCAAATCTCATTAATTACAAATAAATTTTTAAAATATATATATATATATAAAACAATTTTTTTACCGGTTCAATCCTATTTTTAATCTGTTGAATCGATTTTGTACCGGTTCGATTAATACCCGATTTTAATATACTCGTCAAACCGGACAAGTCAACAATTTTCGATTCAACCAGTCGGTCTCCGATCCAATTTTTAATCAATTCTCCCTATATGTGTAAAGCAAGAGTTAAGTCTTGTGATTATGTCCATTTTCTTTGTAATAAACACTAATCAAGTTAAGAGGTGAACAAAAAACCAACCTCTTAGTTTTATATTAAAAATCATACCATTAAATCAAATACATATTTTTGTTAATTATTAATTATATTTAATATTTATTTAATGTTTAAATATATATAAAAAAGAAAAAAAAATATATCAAACCATCCGATCTAACTGATTCAACCAATTGGACAAAGAATCGAAAATCTAATCAATTCAATCTCCGAACGAGCTTACTATTTTCATATTTCAGGATCTTTAAATACAACTTGGAAGATATTTTAAAGGTGCAGGCAACATGTTTCAATCAATAAATACTAAATTGAAAATATTATAAAATAAAATAAAAAATCATGAGTTGAGTTTCTTTGATTTTTACTATAATAACTTTTGCATTTCTATCTACCTATCTCAATTAATAGAATATATATATTATATATATATATATAATTGCATTATTACTAAAAGTTTTTTTTTCATTGTGTTATAATTAAAAAAATTTAGAACAAGAGTTTCCATCAAACTTAATATTGATATCTCATTTGTTTTCGGTTCAGATGCAGTCTTTTCGAGGATACGAATCGTCCAATTGAAAATGTAAAATTGCAAAATTAATAAAACTATAACAACAAAAAAAGAGCACCAATTTAGATTAATACATGGATGGTCATGGATCCATACTTACAGAATGAGGAACAGAGAACTCAATTCCCAATTCCTCTGGAAAAAGCAAATCTTATTTTTGAATTTTTTTCAAAATAATAGCCTAGTTAAAAAGAACAAAATTAATAAAGAGACACGTACCTTTAAATATATTTAAAAATAAAAAATTAATTAAAATAATGAGATATGTGACAATATCAAAATATATATATATAAGGGAAAAGTATATTTACCCCCTAAGATTTAATAGAAAATACACTTTATCCCTCTAAGGTTTGAAAAGTACTCACTTATCCTCCTAAGGTTTGACATAAAATACAATAACCCCCTAAGATATTATTTTTAGGTTAATTTTAAATGAAAAGATAAATATACCCTTTGTTACTTATTAATTTTTTTAAATATTTTTTCTTTTATTTTTTACTCAACTTTTTTAATTACAAAATTATCTTTAATTACTATCAAGTTAAATTATAATTAAATTATATTATAATTTAAGTATACATTTAAATATTTTAAACTTATGCTAACGTGGATTGATTCAGTTGGTTGATTACTCATTAGCACCTTGGCAAGTATCAGGATTCAAGTCTCACCAGCAGTTACACTTGATGGATTATCTGTAAATACCACTGTTAGCCCTCATTGAGACGTGTGACATGCTTTGACCCTGAACTGAGTAGTTTTCCCTCACCTAAACTTTTTTGTACCAATTTTTTTTTTAAACTTACCTTTAATTCAATTATATATTAACTTTAATATTAATATATTATGTTATTATTATTTCAAATTAATGAATTGCCCTTATTTAAAAAAGTTTAATGATAAAAAAATTGATTAAAAAAAATAGATAGAATGAAAGAAAAAAAGAAAAAAATATCTTATTTTTAATATTTAAAGTAAAATTTGAATAAATATTAATTTGATTAACAAAATGCTAATATAGTTATTTTTTTAAGAGGTAAAATGTGTTTTTCAAAGTAATAGGGGTAAGTTTATTTTCAATAAAATCTCATGAAAGATTATATACTTTTTTATTCACCTTTTATCTTTTTTTTTTTCATTTTTTTCTTTAACCAATTTCATTATCAATAAAAATTTTAAATAACGATAATTAATTAAATAAAAATATTTTAATAAATTCATTTCAAAATTAATATATAATTGAATTAAAGATAAGTTTAAAATATTTAACATGCACTTGAACTAGAATTTAATATAATAGTAATTAAAGATGATTTTAAGACAAAATAACTTTTTATTAAGTTTTGAGTAAAAAAAAAGAATGAAAAGAAAAAATAAAAATAAATGATTAATAATTAACAAATGGTATATTTGTCGTTTTATTTAAAATCAACCTAAAAATAATACCTTAGAGGGGTTAAAGTATTTTTTTGCCAAACATTAGGAGGGTAAATGAGTGTTTTTCAAACTTAAGGGGATAAGTGTATTTTTTTATCAAATCTAAGGGGATGAGTGTTTTTACCCTTAAAAAAAAAAGACATGCTAAAAAGATAAGACTATATTCGTAAATAGAATATCGTAATCATAATCCAGCAATCTTCAATATATATGGCATAACAATTATGTTTAGTATAAAAACAGCAATGAGCAAATTACATAAACTAACAAATCAATGTAAATTACAAAATAGATCAAACCCATACCATAAAACTTTGAACTTGAATTCTAAAGATT
Source organism: Fremontodendron californicum (assembly GCA_030761205.1). Lineage (NCBI taxonomy): Eukaryota > Viridiplantae > Streptophyta > Magnoliopsida > Malvales > Malvaceae > Fremontodendron > Fremontodendron californicum. The sequence continues at coordinate 12,682,796 of JAULJL010000026.1, forward strand.
TTACCGTCTCTTTCTTACCATTGAAACAAGATTTCATCGACACAGATGAACTTGAATACATACATGAAAAAAAAAAAAAAAAAAAAGCTAGAATTATAATGGGTATGGAAAAGTGTGATAGAATTCATTTGTGATTGTGATTCAAATCATAGTTATAACCAATGTAGCACTTGAAAATCATCAATCAAGTTATATATATATATATATATATATATATGAAAAGATCTAGTTACACTAGTATAACACTAATATAGTTTTAAACGATTTCATAATTTTTTATATAATTTATATTTGTTTAATCTGATTGTCGTATTTCATTATCTATTCACATAGATCACATACATTAAGTTTCGAGTAAATTAAAATTGTCTAACTATTTGTTCAATGTAAAAAAAATTTCAACTGTTAAATGTATTCTCGAACGATATGATAAAAATATCGGATCAATTCGAAACTTTACGTGCACGACAAGTACGATTATATTACTAAATTCAACGGTCGATTTGTTAAAATATTAACTGTATACGAAATTATAAAAGCTTGTAAAACTAATTAGTTTTATATTAATATAAGTAGATTCCTCCTCTCTATATATATAAAGCATTAAGGAAATGGCTAATTCAAAATGGCATGAGCATACACATATCATATGCAGTATACAACTAGTTCACAAAGATATAGTTTACTTTGAATGACTATTAGAGCTACTAAAAAGAGAACATAAAGTTAGGTACAATTCAACTTTAGTTTAAGAATTCAAGTTTTGGACAACCTCAATTATGTAAAGCACATGATGAAGTGTTAATTAATTCATATTTAGCATCCTTGCCATGAATATGAGGAGGATGCTCCCCTTTTTTGTTTCTAATTAATGGAAGAAGTTAAAGTCAGACTATATATACAAATAAAATTGAGAATTCAATGCCAATTTAGTAAATGCAAAACTATAGCAGCCCTTATCGGCAAATTAATGATACCAAGCTGAATCTCTGCAACATAGCCAATGAAATAAACAAAGTTAGATTGTTTCTTTCACCCTTGAACAAGGCTTTGAATTGCGGTCAATACGAATGTATTTTCGATCGCTTCGTGTTTATCTCGATTGTTGATGTAATGAATGTTGTAACAATTATTTACAATCGACAATAAATATCGACGACAAAAAAAAACAAAACAGCAAAATAACGTTCGTACGTTGCATTGCAACTACCATTTAAATTCTTGCATTGGAATGCAAAGATAGAGATATAGTGTCCAATGGTTAAAATGCAAAATTCAAAAAAAGAGGGATTTTTTTATATAAGCATTCCACTCTATATAAATGCTGAATTACAAACATCAACTTGGAGAAAATTTTTCCTCATCAATATTAATAATAAAGGTTTGGCTATTTGCCTAAACGATCATAAGCTATTTACATATTTCACATGATCTTGCCCCCGTTAAAGATACGATCATGAACAAAATAATACAACATTCTTATGAAGGGAAAAAAAATTACCAACTATCATAATTTTCCAAATGCAAATTCATGTTGAAATTTGATTCAACAGCTCAAAAACTTGATTCATGGCAGGCCTTTCTTTCGATAACTCATTACTACACATACATGCAATTCGAAAATACTCCTTAGCCTCATCTTCGATTAACCCTTTCCTTGGAATCTTTTGATATACCATTTCTATTTGTCGATTTTGAGCCACCATTTGTCTAGCCCACTCGACTAGTCCTAAGTCTTTCCCCTCGAACTTCACAGGCCAATTGGGCCGGTTTTGCGTGGCAATCTCGATCATCAATATTCCGAAACTATAAACATCCGCCACAACTGTCGCCGCCGTGTTCCCTTCCCGGTACTCCGGTGGCATGTAACCCATTGTCCCGGCAACTTGCGTGGACACGTGTGAATGGGCCTCTTCGACTTGCCGAGCTAGACCAAAATCAGCAATATGAGCCTCGAAATCTTTATCTAACAAGACATTGCTAGCCTTAATATCTCTATGGATAATGGGCGTATCAAGCCCATGTAAATAAGCCAGCCCATTAGCTATCCCACTAACTATCTTCTTCCTCGTATCCCAAGATATTAACCGGTCAACCGAGTTTTCCTGTCCCTCATCGTACATCAATTGGTCCAGACTCCCTCTCTCAATAAACTCATAAATCAAAACCCGATCAAGACCCGACGAGCAAAAACCCAGAATCTTAACGATGTTTTCGTGACGAAGCTTACCTAGGGTTTCCATCTCAGCTCGAAACTCTCGGAGGCCCTGAAAAGCATTCGGGTCCAGCTTTTTAATAGCTACGGTGACTCCGTTAGAGAGAGTAGCTTTGTAAACGTAGCCGAAGCTGCCGTCGCCGACGATGAGGTCGGAGGAGAAGTTCTTGGTGGCGGCGGCGAGTTCCGCCATGTCGAGACGGTTGATAGATGGGTCGAAGGCGGCGCTGTCGCATGTGGTGAGCTCGGCTGGGTTAGGAGCGTGTCGGGTTCGGATTAAAGATCGGGTTTGAGGACGGTTTGGGTGGGTGGGTTTTTTGGTTGAGTTGCAGATTAAGATGATGAAAGCTAAGATTATAGATACTAAAAAGAAGCTTAAAATTGCTGCAACAACTGCTTGAAGAGTTCGATCCATTGAGGAAAAAAACACCAAAAATTAGAAAGAAAATTAGGTGAGAAGAAGAAGAAGAAGAAGAGAAGAGGGAGGAGCAGCCATGAGAGAGAGAAGAGAAGGCAGCAAATAAGAAATTGGGGGATGCTTTGTTTTACAATGATGGGAGAGGGCAAGGGGAAAGGTCAATGGTGGCAGAGTCGTGGAAAGAAGGAGTCAACGGAAGAGAGGGAAGGATAAAGGATCGTAGGATAAGAAAAAATGGGAAGACTTCAAAATCTACCTGACCCATTTGTTCAGTTTTTTGGGTCTCATTTTTTGCCGTGAATTAGGTGTCTCCTAGAATTTTAGGCGAAATTTACTAAAAAAAAACCAAATAAATAGTTGTTACGTATATATGTTATATATGATATCAATATTTATTAAATTTTGGCTTGCCTCAAAATATAAATCTTAAATTTTGTCCAAACTCGTCTATATATATATATATAAATAGGTAATCCAAATTTATTTAGATTCGTTTATTTTTTTTAAAAAATAGGTTATTTTTTATTTAATTTTTAATAATTTTATTTAATTTTTATTAAATTTTAAAACATGAATAACTTAACATAATTTTTAATTTTTACATTATAATATTATATATTTATTTTTTATATAATATATATTAAATAATATATATAAATAAAAAATGAATTGGGTTGGGTTGAGTTCGGGTTTTAAATGTTGGAGTTAAGGTCCGATCTATTTTTTAAATGAATTTTATTTTTTTATCCAAATTCATATTTTATGGTTAATATTTTTACCCAAATCCTTTCATATATGAGTCGACTTTCGAACTTGAATAGATAATCCGACTCTTAAATAATTCTAACGATATTAAACTACTTGATATTTTAAATATTTTAAAAATTTTAAATTAAAATCCCTTGAGCACAAGTAGAGCTGTTCATGGGTCGGGCCGGGCCGCGGCTCGTTTTTATTTTATTTTCTCTGCCCAGGCCCGACCCTGGGTCGTCCAGGCCCGCCCGTTTAGGCCCGAAACACTGTTCATTGGAATAAAAAAAATAATTTTTTATTTTTTTATAATTAAAATTAAATAAAATAATATTATTATAATAAAAATTACTGTTCTGGACCGGGCCGGGCGGGCTGCCCGGCCCGTGAACAGGTCTAAGCACAACCGTAAAATTTCTTTTGACACAATAAAATATATATTTCTTTGGGAAAATTTTAAAAAAGATCGTGTATTAGAAATATTTATTAATTGGTATTATGAAAAAGAAGAATTAATAGAAAAAAAAATACTTTTTATAAAATTATAAAAAAAAAATTACTTTTATTATTTTAACCTTAATCATTCACAGGTGTTTTAACGAAGACAACATGATTTCTTAACACTTTCACTTCACATTCTTGTTTAATTTTCTGGATTTCTTTCAAAATTCTTCAATTTTAGGGTTTAAGGAAAACCCTTAAAGAGAAAAACTTGTGAAGCGCCAAAAACACACGCACCCACTAATTCTTATCCCCTAATTCTTCAACCACTTGTCCAAAAATTGTAAAAACATAAAAGACAAATAAAACTGAAATATGCCTCAATGAGTGTAGTCCAGTTAATAAAAACAATACTAACTAATACTACAAATTACTAAACTTTTTTTTTGGCATTATATCACCTTCGATTTTAGTATTAAATTAAAATTATTGTCATGTAAAATTTTTAAATTATTATTAAACAGATCTAATCACAATAATTAAATAACTTATAATTTTAAAAAAATTACCCCATATAAAACAACAAAAAACCGATTTGGCTAAAAAAATGGTGCAGGTAGATTTTTTTCTTTAAGACTTTAGTGATTAAGTCAAAATGGTAAAAATTATTTTCTTTTATCAATTTTCAAACTTAATATTTTTTTTAGTAATATATATATATATATTAATATTAACTAATAAAAAAAACTATGATAGACCCTACCTTTTTGTAATTATCCCTATTTCTTTTCACATGTATACTTTTAGAAAAAGGGATTAGGGTGGAGAAGTAGCACGTGGTTGTCATTGCCTTGGTGTAGTGAATGCATCATGCATGTTGCCACCACACCGGCTGTCCAAAGTTAAGTAATAGCTAACTTCTAAAGCAAAAAAATTAAATTTGATAATATTAAATATGATACAAATATGATATAAAAAATAATTAAAATATAATATATAATATGATACGATACAATATGAAAAAAATACAGATACGATATGAATATAAAAATATATCAAAATTTATATAATAAAAATTATTAATATGTTAAAATTTATACAAATATAAAATAATTTAAATACAATTATAATATAAAAAATATATAAATACGATTAGAATACACAAATTATCAAATTTATCAAGTATATAACTTTCTGGGTCGACGTAGTGGACAGTAATCATTAACCTCAAGCCGAGATCACCTCTAGATAATTAGATTTGATAATTTTAAAGATAACATAATTATATGATAAAAAAATAATTAAAATATAAAAAATAATATAAATACGATATAAATATATAAACATATTAAAATTTATATAATATTATTAATATATTAAAATTTATATAAATATATAATATTTTAAATATTAATATAATATAAAAAATATACGAATATGATACAAATAAACTAATTGCATCTAGATATATAGCAATATGCAAAAAAGCAGTCTAATCAAGTGAAGAGAAAATAAGCAAATATCATCCATTGTTACGGACTGTTCACTTTTTAATATTAACATCGTTCTCAGAATTGGAGTTGACAGCTTTCAGGAGCTTTGTGGCAGCCTCATCTTCCTGCAGAATCATGCAATTAGGTCAATATATAATAACACAAATAAATCCTATGGGAAAGCATTACACAATTTCATATGGCAAAAAGTATAGCACAAAGGTGCACCTTCCTTGAAGAAGAAAAAAAATAACAGAAACAGGGTGCCACCATGTGGGAGGGAGAGAAAAATTAGATACTGATGAGAATCATCAAGTACTTAAAAACTTCCCACAAATCATCTAAATAATAAAAATAAAAATAAAACCCTTTCTTTTTCCTAAATTAAATAGGTACCCTCCTGTTGAAAAGTTTTGCAGAAAACTTCTTAATAAACTAGTAAAACAATTAACTAACATCAGGTAAGTAAAAACTGCCATGCATGTATGAACATTGTTTCTGAAGATGCAAAAAATTGTGGTCAAGATCAATGGCTTACATATGCACAGGAGAAAAAGAGGGAACCTCAAGGGTTTCATGAGTTAATTTTTGCAATTGCTAACCTTATTCCAAATCCTTTAATAGCAGACCCAAATGTTTTTTTTAGTCCTAATCATGGTCTAAACTACAACAGAAATTCCAGACTAGAGGGCCTAATCAAACTGCTAAACCCGGGATGGGAAATAAGAAATGATTAAATGCATTATTTAAAAAGGAAATACTGTTACAACCAAAAGATAAATATCACCGATAAATTGGTAGCACATTCTGAAAATTGAGGATCCAATGGATACAAAATCCATTTCTCTTTTACATATTTCATTCTGTCGACACATTCCAAGCCAATATGTTGTCAAGACTCAAGACTACCATTCCAGATGAGAATTGACACTACAAGAAAAAAAAAAGTTTTTAGTAACGGAAATATTTTTGACGGAGTAATTTCGTTGAAAATATATCACTATTTTTTATGAAATTCGTGTTTTTTTTTAAGAAATTTTGTCGGAAAAAACTAATTCTTTTAGCGATGGATTTTTAAGGTTTTAGTGACGAAAATTGAGTATTTGTGACGAAATTTTTTCATTATTGGCGAGAAAATTGGTCCTTCCTGCTAGTTTTTTCGTTGCAAAAAATAATAAAATGTTAAATAATTTTATAAGCCAAAAAAAAATTTCCGACGAAAATCCTTCGGAAATAGTAAATCGACGAAAATTTCTGTCGAAAAAGCTGGAAGACTTTTTTCGACGGAATTTCCGTCAAAAATGTTATTTACGAAGGAATTTCGTTGAGAATAACATTACCGACGGAATTCTGTCGAAAATTGCATTAAGGGCATTTACAATTTTCCGACAGAATTTCGTCGGAACAACTTATTTTCGTCGTAAATAAAAAACTGTCGACGGAATATTCCGTCTAAAATTTGAATTTGTGGAGGGAATTAATTTGGTTCAAAATTATTTGTAATGGAATTTTTCGTTGCTAATGTTTTTGGCAGATTAAAAATGATCTACCCTTTTTTTCTCTTTTCTTCTTTTTTCTCTCTCTTTCCCTCAAGTCGCCCGACCCCAACCAGACGAACCCTCTCCACTGTCCGTCCACCTGGACCAACCCCGACCGTCGATAGCTTTTCCGATGTCGTCCGTCGCCCAGGTACGCTCTCTTTCCTCTCTCCTCTATTTCTCATTCTGTCTTCTCTCTTCCTTCTTTCTTTTTCTTTTTCTTTTTCTTCCATTTTGTTTACACCTCCACTGTTTGCAGCCACCTCACCACGTTTTCGGTAAGTTTTTTTTATTATTATTTATTGTACAAAATGTTTTTTTTATTTATTTTGTGATTTATGTGCTTATTGTGTAATTGAAAATTTTGTGATTGTGTTTATTGTGTAATTGAAAATTTTATGTGATTTTGTGATTTATGTGTTTATTGTGTAATTGATTTTGTGATTTTGTGATTTATGTGTTTATTGTATTATTTGTGTTTATTTTATAAATGTTTATTGTGTGATTTATGTGTTTATTGTGTAAATGAAATTTTTTATTAATATTTATTGTATTATAATATGTATATTATTAATTATATAATATGTGTTTATTTATTGTGTTTATTTTATAAATGTTTATTGTGTGATTTATGTGTTTATTGTGTAATTAAATTTTTTTATTAATATTTATTGTGTTATTGAGATATATGTTATAGTATTATTAATATATTTGTTGGGTAAATTACATGGATACTCACCTAATTATTCGTGATTTTTTTATTTTGATCACTCAACTATTAAAAATACCAATTTAGTCACCCACATTATAAAATTTTATTTTTTTGGTCACCCAATCATTAGAGATTAACGGTTGGATGACGTGGTAGTGTCATGTCATATTGCAGATGCCACGTGGATTGCCATGTCATCTAACATGCTAAGTGGCATTGTCATGTCATCTGACATGCCATGTAGCATTATGAATTTTGAAAAAATTAATTTTGAAATTCTTTTTTTTTTATAAAAAGATAAAGTATACTTTTGATCACTTAGCTTTTCGATAATTTCTATTTTGATGACCTAACTTCGAAATTTTCACAATTTGGTCTCCAACGTTTATCAAAACTTATTTTACTAATATTTTGGTATCTATTGTCAATGGTTCGTTGTCGACATGGCTTTTATAACGATTTGATCATCAGCGTTTTTAAAATTTACTATAATAAATTATTATTATTTTTGTTGTTTATATTAAAATATCTAGAGATAATACTCAAATAAGCATTCAAATTTTATAAATTAAAAATAATAAATAAGCATTCAATTTTTTTATTTTATGGAATTAAAACTATGAACTTTTATTTTATTGTAATTATACCTTTTAAATTTGAAAAATTGATGAATAAATCCAATTGTCAAAACTATTAAAAATGCATTACTTCAAGTATTTGACATCAGTTCATCCAAATAAATTTAAGTAAGCATTTATTATAGACTACATCAGCCAACCAAGAAAATTTAACCGAAATGTGAAAATATTCATAATATGTCAAGATTTTAATTATAGTGAAAGTTCATAGTTTTAATTCCATGCAACAAAATAGATATCAAAAATAAAAATAATTTATTATATTAAATTTCATAAATGTTGGTGATTAAATCGTTATAAAGTCATGTCGATGGTTAGATGTTCACAATAAAAACCAAAAATATTAATAATTTCACAAACGTTGTTGACCAAATTATAAAATTTTTTAAAGTTAGGTGATTAAAATAGAAATTCTCAAAAAATTAAGTGATCAAAAGTGTAACTTATATTTTTTTTAAATCATAATGCCACGTGACATTTGAAAGATGATGTGGCAATGCCACATCATTCGACCGTTAGTCTCTAATGGCTAGGTGACCCAAAAAATGAATTTTTATAACGTGAATAACTAAATTGGTATTTCTTATAGTTGGGTGACCAAAATAAAAGATCTCGAATAGTCAAGTGACTATTTATGTAATTTACCCTTCTTCTTTTTTGCGTTATTGAGGTAGAATGTATATTTATGTAATATTTGATATATATGTGCGTGAGAATATATATATATGATGAGGGATCCTTTTATATTAGTGTAAAACTAAATTAATTTTGCACACTTCCGTAACTTTTTATACGATTTATATTTTAACAAACCGACCGTTGGATTTAACAATATAATTGTACTCGTCGTGCACGTAAAGTTTTGAATCGATCCAATATCTCTATCATATTGATCGAGAATACTATCTTTTTCATTATATTATTTAACGGTTGAAAGTGTTTTACATCGAACAAATGGTTAAACATTTTTAATTTACTCGAAACTCGATGTGCATGATCTACGTGAATAGAACATGAAATACGATTGTCGAATTAAACAAATATAAATCGTAAAAAAGTTACGAAAGTGTGAAACTAATTTAATTACACTAGTGTAAGTGGATCCATCATCTCTCTCTCTCTCTCTCTATTGTCATAACGTGCCAAATACGAATTCAGCATGCTATACACAAATCAATGGAGTCGCCACTAATCATCTAATCTAGGTGTGATTAGTCACCTTTATAAATCTATCCTATTTAAAGTAATCCTAAGCTTGACTAAGGCACCTTAAAAAGAATAGGTTCTGGTCTACTTATCAGAACTAGGTTCGGGAGTACGATTACGTGTGAGGAAGGATTAGCACCCTCACAACGCCTATCTAAGAGATAGTACCTAATTAGTCTTGTGATACTTAAAAAGTCTTAATTAAATGGTCTTGTCTATCCTATTTCATTTTAATTATTAAAGTTAGAAATCTCGGAGATTATTTTTTAGGTCTTCCTTCCATTCATTCTGGAGAAATTACTAAAAAATGTTTTCTCACCTCGAGAGTATTCAAAAGAAACCATTCGTTCTATTGAAGAGGCTCCGTCGTCGAAAAAATTAGATTATTTAATCAAGTTATTTCTCTTAAATTAATCTTCCAAAAATAATCCACATTTTATTAATGTTTGTTCGAAAAATAAATTCTGATTTTTAATATCGAAAATTATCTCTTAAAATATTCTTCCATTCGTTCTGGAGAATTTTTAAGAGAATTTTTCTCACCTAGAAATTTTTTAAAAGTCATCCATTCGCAACTTTCTTGAATTTCATCATCGGAAAAAATCTTAATTTATCTTTCAATTTAAATTAAGAATTTATTATGGAAAATCAATTTGAGAAAAAGATATTGAAAATTAATTATTCTTAAAAAAAATAAATTTTTGATTTTTATTGGTATTGGTATTGAAATTAATCTCTTAAAATATCCTTCAATTCATTCTGGAGAATTTTTAAGAGAAATTTCTCACCTTGAAATTTCTCAGAAATTAACCATTCGTAATTTTTTTGAATTTCATCATTGGAAAAAATCTCAATTTATTTATTTAAAAAATAATTAATCTTCAATTAATAATTAATCTAATCTTAAAAATAGATTAATAGATTAATAATGTTAAAAATATACAATTATTAATATACAATAAAGTATAAAATATAAAATATAAAGTATAAAATAATAATATAATAATATAATAATAGTTTTCTTAAAAATAATAGTAGTTTTTTTTTATATAAAAATATATATGTGGTTAGTAAAATATTTAATAATAATAGTAATAATAATATACAAATAATAATAATATAATATAAAATAAAACCTGAAAAAAAAAAAAAAACTAAAAAGAAACAATTAGCAAATAATTGGGGATATTCTGTTTGTCCAGGGAGGCAGACCACTTGGGCCAGTTTTATATGCATCATGTGACGGAAACCTTCAAGGTTCTAAGCTTCAACGACATCTAGACGAGGCAAGGTTGGTCGAGGTAAAAGAAAATTGGGGATGATGCCTTATTCTTGGGTGACAGCTACTCAATGTCCGTTGTTGCTTCTAAAATTTCCTGGATGTCGATCAAATTCCATTAAATTTGCGGAGAGCCTCATGATATGAGCATTTTTAGCTTGAAAATAGTTGTCTTGAACGATATTATGATCTAGGATCCCATGAAGATATGTATGCTCCCTCCATTTTTTATTTTACCTACACTGAGCGGAGATTTGGTTACCCATCTGTTTATTGAATTAAACTTTGTTTAACAGTATTGTTTCTAATTCGTTTAGACTATAAAATTGTTTTTAACTGTTTGAATTTAGTAATGAAAATGGTATATAAACCATAGTAATATCCTCTTCTTTTCATTACGTTAAAAGTAATTTAACATGGCTTCGAACAGAGTCCCAAACCAAATAAAACAAGAACATATGGTTATTTGAGGAATACTAAACCCTATGTAAGCAGAGTCAAGACTCAAGCAAAATTACTATTTGCAAAACCAGAACACTGAGATGTTTTGATATTGTGATAAAGTTGATAACTAGTACAATAATATGCCCCCTCCCCTCCCTTCCACAAACATTCACACTTGTTTTTCTTTTTACCTCAAAAAAATATAAAAGAAATTCACTCTGGTTGTCATCGAGCATAAATCTGGGTGATTTCTTTCTTCATTTGAGCCAAATAGATAATTATTAAACAACAAATTTAGTGCATAGCATTAAAAAGTTTTTCTCACTTGGACTTAGCATGTCAAAGTCCTAGAGCATTGTAAAACACCTGATGAGCTTGTCAATTCTCTAACTGATCTAGCATCGGCAACCTTAAAACTCTGTTCCTGGTTATAATGAGGTTTCGCCCCACCTAGACCTGTTTGCTTACTGAAAGATGCTCCATTTTCGAAAACATCCCCCACCGAATAGAATTTCCATAAAGCTTTATCCTCCTGCTTGCCTTGTCTCCAGGTTACCTATTTTAACGTAATTTGGGTTCACGGTCAGCAATTAATTCACATTCGAAGCCAAATATTTCACACAGAAAACAAGAATGATAATATAGTGGTGGGAGATTACCTCCTTGTTGCCCAATTTTGGAGCAATGAAAAAGTTGGCTTCACTCTTGATGCTGGGGCTCATGCTTCCACCGATGGCATATTGTTCCCATCCTTGGTAGAAATTGTTGGCTACATGCGCGTACCCATGGCGGACTCTATAATGTAGTCAATATAACAGTCAGATAATTGATGTAAATATGCAATTTATTACTTATAATTAGTTTCTTGAGAGATACTTAAGAATTAAAACATGGAGTTAATAAAGTTAGTTATTACCTTGGCATTCGTTGGTTGCAATTAGGTCCAAAATGGTTAAAGATGACGGTGGCCTTCATGTTCCTGTCTCTCAAATGGCCATCATCATGCCCAAGAAGCATAACTTTGTCCTGATTTCTGAACCAGTTGTTAGATACGGTAACATCGGTGGAACCACGAGTAACATCAAGGAGACCATCTTGGCACTCGTACAACGTATTATGATCTATCCACACTTTCCTTGCAGTGACCAATCTGATCGCATCCCCATCCATCTGACCAAGGGGTATCACCTTTGAATCTGGACCCATCACAGAGCTAGGTGGCTGGGGCTTGCAGTGGTGGATCCGCAACCCATGGATGATTACATCTGTTGCCTGATACACCAAGAGGCAACCTGCGCCTGTAATATGAATGTCAACACCACGGCCATCAATGGCGGTGAAGCTGCTTACGAGAAGTGGCCTCTGGAGTGTGATGTGCATGTTCCTTTTGAAACTGATCCATACTTTTCCCTTCATCATGGTGGCTCCATGACGAAGGGTCCCTGGTTTAGGATTTAGAGGGTCATCAGAAGGATCGGTGACCTTATAGCTTACAACACCTTTGCCAATGTTGTTGTTCATTTTGCCCGCAAAACCTACAGAGCACTTGGCCAGCTGTTGCCGCTGACTCCGCCAAAGTGGATTCCCTCTCCAGCAATTATCAATCTCATTCATCTTAGCCAAACTGGCATTAGGACTTGCCATGAGAATGACCATGAAAAGGGCCAATGTGAAGCACCATGATAATATTGTAGCCATTAATTGTTGAATTCTTTTGTTTTTTTTATTTTTTCAATTTTGTATAGATTGGAAGATGGAAGAAGAGTGAGAGAGGAGAGATGGATTTATACAGCAAAAGATGCCAAATGAGAGAGTTAAAAGGCTGTGATTTTGTTTAGTCTAGTTATGGTGTAGCGGTAGAGGGAGTTATAAGAGGTTTTATGATGCTATGATTAGAAAAGTGAATGTTAGTGCCGTTTTTATCCTATACCAATAGTTGGGCTACTTAATTAATTAGGAATTAACTTCAATTTTTTTTTTTTTATAATTGAGGTTGTGAGGGATCAATCTTGATCATTAAAACTAAGAGTTCAACACTCTATCAACATACTTGTTTGTAATTAACTTCATTTTTGTTGAGATAAAAAAGTTTGAATGTTTTTTATTACTTATGAAGGAAATGGGGGCAAAGCGATGCGTTTTGTTTCTCTCATAACATGAGACAATGAATCTATACTAATTATATTTTAGCCAGTGACGGATCTTAACGTTGAGTTTTGTAGGGCTCAAATTAATTTTATTTTATTCTTTTTATTTAAATAAACTCTATATTTTTACTAATATAAAAAAATAGATTTCTAGATATAAGTAAATACTAAAATAAAACGATAAATTTACACAACTTTAAGTTTAAATTAATGAGCTAATTAAAAAAAAATACACATGACATGAATTCCTATTATGTATAATATAGAACATAAAAATTACAAAATTAACAATATTATTACATGACATTTAAATTTTAAAGAGTATAAAATGAATTAGTAAATTAAAAAATGACTTCCAAATTATTGTCACTTTCAGAATCTTGTAAGAAATTAAGAGAAATTTCTTAATTCTTTTTGCAAACTATCACTATATCTGATCTTCAATAATTAAAAAAGTAATGATCAATAATTAAATTTATAAATAATGTAACATCTATTAAAATAAATTAAAAAAATAAAAATATCTTGGAGAAAGAAGTAAGAGCTTTAATTTAAGGTTTTGAGATCATAAATCTTAGAGCTAATCTAAATTAGTAATTAGTACCCAAAAAAAAAAATTCTAAACCAATAACTAAAATTTTAGACCTCTTACTTTTGTTTGTAAAAGTAATTAAAGAGAACAGAGTTAAATCAAGTGGGAAACATAAATGATTGATTATATAAGAATACAAAGAAATATAAAAACTTTGAATTAGGTGATTAATATTATGAGAGGAAATAAAAAATTAGTAAATAGTTTTTTTTTTTTTTTAATATGCATGCATGTAATATTATACTTGTAACTAGACTTGACCCAAGCCGAGTTAGGTTTAGTTTCCATATTAACAAAGGTTATGTCTGCTTAGGCCCGATTCGATCGAAAATATGGATAGAAAATTTTGTCTAGGTTCGGCCCAACATGTAAAAATGCTACCCAAACTCACATAAATTTGTATATAAAATGATCAATCTCTCTAGAGATTGATCATTTAAAAAAAAAAAAAAAATCGATTCCTATTAAAAATTTATATTCATAATAGTAAAACGGGTCGAGCCAAGGCAAGCCTGGGCAAAAAATGCCATGCCCAAGGTTCGGCTCGTTTTTTAAATAGACCTCATTTTCTGTCCAAGCTCATTTTTCGAGTCCAATATTTTTGTTTAAGCCCTCCTAAATATTGAGCAAACCTTCGAGTTTGGACGGATAGCCCGACCCTTAGACAAATCTACTTGTAACTAACATACTAAGTTCAATAAATGTGATTGATGATTAGTGATTAGTGAAGTCGAACAAACAAATAATAAATTATGGAAAAAATTGAATAAAGTTATATTCGGGTTTTGAGATTAATTTAGGGTTAATTAACATAAAATATATATATATATATATATGTGAATGAGTTTTTCAAAAAAATTGAGGGGCCATGGCCCCCTCAAACTCTTGAAATGGTCCGCCATTGAATGTACCTGATTGAGTTGGTGTCACGAGTCAAATTACACCAACTTAGTTAAGAAAATTACATAAAAATTAAATTAGAGTTATAATAATAAATTAAAGATATTTAGGTCTTTTAATTTATAAAAATAACTAACTACTAAAAAATTGCTCACCATTTTTTAATCTTTTAATTTAAATAAAATAACTACTCACTAAAAAACTATCTCACATATTTTTTTAATATATTATATCTTTTAATAAATAATAATTTTCTTTTGAAAATATAAAATTTTCAGCCACGTAGTGAGTGTGATAAATTCTAGTAAGCCTTAAAATGGAAAGCATTTTGGAAAATTAATTTATATAATAATATTTAAAAATTGAATTAGTAAAATTTTCGTAATTATATATATATATTCTTTTATAAACAAATTTTAAGTTATTTTTTAATTTTTTTTTATATATTCTAAAATTTAAAGATATGTATCACATTTTTAATCTCATTTATAAAATTTAAAAATTCTACTAATAATGAGATAATCTCTAAAATAAAAATTTTTGCTTTTCAATGGTAAACAGAAATTTTAGTTCCGGTCAGACTTTTTTTTTTAATAAAAAAATGAAACCAACAATTTTTTAGAGTTCTTATTATTCTATGATTGTTGACACTAGTTACTAATAATATATTTTTTTAATTATTTATATTTTAGTTAAAGACATATATATATATTTTTTTTATTGAAAGTGTATATGTACATGTTGATATGTTGGTGAAATTATTTAGGACTTCAAACTTCAAAGTTTCATTTATATACAAAGGATTTGATTGATATAAAAAAAAACCTTTAACCATGCAACAAAAAAAATATAAAAAGTTTAATTACTTTTTTTACAAAAAAAAAGTTTCAGTTTGAGGATAGAGAAAAAAATTGTAGATGCTAAAATTCAAATTCTAGAGTTTTTGAATGTCATCTTTTAAAAAGATAACTGTATGAATTAACCAAGTTACAATTTATGTTAAAAAAAAATATATATAGCTATTTTGGGAAAGAAGATGGTTAGGATACTTTCTAATTTAATTTAGGATTGTAGGAAATAAGAGTAAATTGTAGTTTTTTTTTTTTTTTTTAAATTTTAAGAAAAGAAAATTTCGAACTTGTTTTTGAGCAAAGAAATGCATCAGTCATTACACCAAATATTAGAGGTGGTATAATTTTAAAAACTTATTGAATATTATATTTATTGGAAAATTTTTCCTCATTTTATTTTTTATTATTTTATATATACTTTTTCATACAATTAACGACTAATATATTAGTAGTGTTTTTTATTATTTTGAAGAAGAGATTTAAATTCTTTAGCTGAAAATATATATGATTTACTCAAGTTCAATATATTATTATTTTTTATTTTTTTTTTTGAAAAGAGGATAAAACTTCATTAATCAAACGAGAGTACAATCGTCAATGACAGTTCCAGCAATAATGTCTGGACAAGACTAAACCCAAAAAACTCATTAGTTTGCTCTAACTCATACTTAGCCAAGATATATTAATTCTTTCAAAACAAATATATACTATATATTAATTATTAATTATTTTCGGCAAATTTGACATAATGTTGCCCTAACCCTAGCTAGTCCTGGTTATTTCATGTTATTTTGCCTCTCATCTCATCATCATATCATGATGCTTAGAGATGACAACCAATCAGATATCTGTATTTTTTTTTATAATATTCAATTTGCATAATTATTATAAAATTCGAATCCGTTTATTATCCACATTAAATCCGAATATTACTATCCAAATTCAAATCTCAAATAAATAACATTATCCATCGAATATTCGTATCCGTCAAATATCCGAATCAATTTTTTTATATATAAAAATATAAAATTAGACCTAGAGTAAACAAGCAAGAGAAATGGGCTTTTATTTATAGAGCAATCTTCCCCTTTGCTTTGTATT
This sequence comes from Fremontodendron californicum, assembly GCA_030761205.1. Lineage (NCBI taxonomy): Eukaryota > Viridiplantae > Streptophyta > Magnoliopsida > Malvales > Malvaceae > Fremontodendron > Fremontodendron californicum. The sequence continues at coordinate 12,699,521 of JAULJL010000026.1, forward strand.
TTCTAGTGATGTAGGATGAAGTTAAACAAATTGGTATTGAAAGAGAAGAAAGGGAGAGAGAGACTTATTTATAAATGCATTTTTTTTTTTGGCATTATGTTTCACACTGACATGGGATTACATTAAAGAGTTTAAATGGGAAAAAAAATTATTTATAAGTGCAGCTTCCCTTTGTATTATAATTCCCATCGATGTGGGATTGAGAATGTTGGGAGTTAAATTTCCTTCATTTTCTTTCAATATTCAGCTAAACTCTAATTTTAAATTTTCTCAAAATTTGAATGTAAAATAATTGTGATTTATCAGCCTACAAGCAATAAGTCAACTCAAATAAAAACTCCAACTTTAAAAGCATATACTTTTACATATACACAAACACTTAATTTCATTTTTCTCAAAATTTAAATATGAAATAATAGTGGTTTATTAGCCTATAAACAAGCCAACTCTAATAAAAATGCAAGAAGAGAGGAGTTTATTTATAGAGCAACCTTCCCTTTTGCTTTGTATTTTTCTCTGATGTGGATTAAATTAAAGACTTGAAATGCAAAAAGGAAAAGGGAATGGTCTTATTTATAAGTTCAACTTCTCCTTTACATTATATTTCCCATCAATGTCGGATTAAGTTAAGAGATTTAGTAAGATTTTTTGTTTTTTTTGTTTTAGAACTTATCATAACTCCAACTTTAAGCACATAAAAGATTATTACAAAATCATAATCTTAGAAAACAAATAGAGCATTTTTAATTTACGTTATTCATACTTTACAATGATATAAATCTTTAAATAATTATTTGAATTGTATTAAAAGATATTAAAACTAAAATAAACTTACTTGAAAAGAACAAAATATACTATTATCGAGCTTTTATTGAGTTTGTTACAAACAAATTATCGAGCTTATTCATAAACATAAACGAGTCGAGATTATTAGTGTTTGAACTTTGTTCGTTTATTAAACGAGCCTTAAAATCTTGTTCAAATTCGTTTGTTTAACTTAATAAACGAACATAAACGAGTCATATCGAGCTTGTTCACAAACAATTCAACGAACATTTGGTTCATTTACATTTCTAACGACAACACAATTTAAATTTATACGACACGAATAACACGTATAACATTAGTTAAAAATTAAAAAAAAAATATTAAAATTATATTGGGTATATGAAAATTCTTAATCCTAAATTTTAAATTCTAATCTTAAATTTCTTTATTTAGACATATACGATATGTCTAAAAGTTGTTTAAAAAAAAAATAATATTAAGTAGTAACTAGTACTAACCAAAATGACATCAAAATTTTAACAATAATACTACTAACTTTTATATAAGAAAATACAATAAATCAAAAAATAAAAAAACCGAAACTTAATTAACATGAGATTCAAAATATTATGATACTTGTATTACTATTAATTGTTAGCTTTTCTTTCATGCATAAGCCAAAGCTTACTTAGTTTATTCACAATTCACACTCTAATTCACAAATTCTTTTGTAAGTAATTATTTTTTAATCATAATTTAATTAATTAATAAGATCATGATATATTATTATCTTATAATGATATTTATACTAATTAAATTAGTTTTTTTTGTTATAAATATATTGGGTATTATATGAGGAGAAATTAAGTTTGTTTTACTTTCCCTTTCCCTTTCCCTTAACAATCATACTATTACTACTAACTAAAATGAGTATGAATTATATTAAATTAAATGCTTCAAAATATCATATATATTTAGAATTTATAAATATTTAACATATATTAACTAATTTAATTTCATAATTATCTTATCATTATACTTTTATGTTTTCCAATGAAATTAAAAAATAAAAGATGTATAAAGAATTTATGTATAATTTTTTTTTAAGCTAATAAAAGTTTGATTTTTACGATTTATACTTAAAAACATATATATATATATCTGTCATATTAGGAAATGTTTTTATATTTTAATATTAATTTTGATTAACATAAGTACATTACTATGTTACAAGATCATTTTGTAAGAAATCAAAAAAATAAAATAACAAGATAAATCTAGTCATTAGAGTGTTTAACTAACTAGGTTGACTAAGTTATCAAATATTGTTTTATAAAACTATCATGCATCTTTAGAATTTAAAAGTATTTAACATAATTAATTAATTAATTTAAATTTATAATTAATCTATTATTATATTATATTATATATATTTTTAATTATTAATATATGTCATTACACATATAATTTAGTTTTAGTAGCATATTATTTCAAAATTCAAAATTTGACCCACTTGGTAAAATTCTTAATAATTAACCATGCAAGCCAAAGTTCAACTTTCTCCATGAGCATAAAATTTTGCAATTTTCAGATAAACGGATAATGGATTCGGATTCTAATATCCGAATCCGTTATCCGCAAAGTAAAGCTGATTGGGATAGCAGATTCCGATAGTCAAATCAGTTATCTGTATAAGTAATACGATTCGGATAACGGATATCCAAGGATTAAAATTCAAATCCGCTGTGGATAGTAATTTTAACATCCGAATTCAAACATTACTAGAATTTGCAATATCTAAATCCACAAAAAACGAAACAGATAGTTGCTGATATCCGATCCATTGTCATTCTTAGCTTTGCCTCCGTCTCTTACCTCTTTTTGAAGCCAATTTGAGGGTGTTTGCTATGCATATGAATGCGCCCTTTTGAGTGCCGCTAGCTGATATATGTATAATCAGTTCAAGGCTCCAAGCGCAGGTGATCTCCATCTTTTGTCCTCTCGAAATCTATTTATTGCTAGGTATTATAAGCTTTTCTTTCTTTCTTTCTATCTTTCTTAGTTGTTCTCTGAATTAGACTTTAATTTGCAATGGCTTGCTTAAAATTAGAAGAACCAGATTGGGCAAATCTTCCCAAGGATGTGGTTGGTTTGATAGCGAAGTTAATTCCCCCCACTGTCTCAATATGTGCCGCTTGGCGCGGTGTGAAAAGCATGGCGCGCAGTTAATATGGAGAATTGCAAGTTACGCTGCAAGATTTTGAAGGGATGCCACCGTCAAGCTGTTCCATTGCTAATGATCCAACCAAAGACAGGCGGGGTGTGTACAATATCATTGAGAAAAGGACGTATGGCTTGGAGTTACTTGTGTCTTACAAGAGAATGTGCTGCGGTTCTTCGAATGGATGGGATAGCGACTCTAGACCGTACTTTGACCGTGAAGCTCATAAACCCTTTCATCGGTGGAATCATTAATCTTCCTTCCAACTCGATGAAACCACTGAGATGATGATTATGAATTCTATGTCAAAAAGGTTATATATGATACACCAAACACATGTGAAGCAGAAGAAAATCAAGCATCTTTTTTTTGGTACATAAGAAATTCAGATTCAATGACTAAATAACATCGCAATCTAGCTGGTCCTATTCTATCTTCTTTAAGTAATTGCAGAATTCCTTCAGGTGGTACTTCCAAAACATGAGAACTCATTGGAAAATTTTGAGCCAAGTTGGCTAAGTAATCTGCACATCTATTGCCCTCCCTAAAAATATGTTGGATTCCTTTAACCCATCCTCCCTTCGACAATTGTATACAGTCATTCACTAAAATAGAGCAAGGATGAGCTTGTTCAACCCCTTTTTTTATGAAACTAACCACAACTGCATCATCAAGTTCAATAATCAATGACTGAATGTCAAGGGAACGAGCCAGTAATAGCCCTCCCTAATGCCCCAAAGTTCTGCCATCAGGCTGTTAGTAGACCCGATATTCAAGATGAAACCTTTTACCAATTCTCCTTCACTATTCCTGATAAGTCCTCCAGCAGTAGCTGTTGCCGTTCCATGCTTCATTGCACCATCCGTATTTAAGATGAAACAACCCTGCTCAGGCGCTTTCCACTGGACCCATCGCTATTCCAGATTAAGGCCACCACTAACTCTCCTTATTGCATGCATGATTTCTTTCGCAAATCTGTTCGCCACAATAAGTTGATTCTTATTTATGTCAGAACACAAACTGATTTCTACTCTTCCAAATTCCCAAAAGAGTCATAGAAAATTACAATCCCTAGTATGCTTGTCCCATCCTAATTTTCGCATTAGTACACTTAACCACTAGCCATTCTTTCAGTGGAAGTGTAAAGAAGTTAGCTCTAACATTTGTATGTAACGTCCACAAACTCCAGACTTCTTTTACAAAGGAACAATCTCTGAAAAAATGCAATGCTGTCTCCAAGCATCTACTATTTTTTTTTTTTTTTTTTATCTTGAGGGACTCAGAGTGTATTTTTGAAAGCCAAAGTTTGTTTTGCCTTATTTTGTCTATTAATGAGGATAAATTTGACTTTGTCAAATGAGTTAGAAAAAGAAAAGAGATAGAGATGGAGATGAGACGAGACGAGAGAGAGAAAGAGAAGAGAGGAGAGGAGAAAGAAAAATGGAGGATAAAGGCAGAGGAAAGAGAGAGGTGACTGAGGGGAGGATGAATCGGATCGTGACTGACCGACGAAGGTGGCTGGTTGGATGAGGAAACGGTGGAAGAGAGGGGAGGAAATGGAGGAGAGAGAAAAAAAGGAAAAGAAAGAGGAGAGGAGGCCACCAATCTTTAAAAAAACGGACCGGAGGTCAAACTAGTGAAACCTCTGATTATCGATTCAACCGGTTGAACCGGCGGTTGTATTAAACAAATAATTTAAATATTAAATAAGTAATTTTAATATTAAATAAGTATTAAATATAGTAAATATTTAATAAAAATATGTATTTGGCTAAATGGTATGATTTTTAATATAGATTTTAGAAGATAAAAGTTCAAATCTCATCACATATAATAAATTTTTTTTAAAAAATTAAAAAATAAGTGTAGAACTGTTTTTTTTTTTGGGTTTTATCAGTTCAACCGGTTTCTTACCGATTCGAATAATTGGCGGTTCAATGATATGCATCGGACCGGACAAGCCATTGGTTTCTGGTTCAATTGGTCGATCCGATACGATTTTTTTAACACTGGAGGCCACTGGTGATGGGAGGAAGAAAGAGGAGGAGAGTGAGCGGACCGGAACGACTGCCTCGATGTGGCCAGCGACGACGCAGGTAGCCGACTGACTGGAAAATATAGGAGAAGAAGAAGACGAAAAAAAAAAAAGGAAAAAAGGAAAACTTGTAGTCTTTTTATTATTTTTTTTATTGTTGTTTTATTTTTTTTAATTTATTATTTTCATCAAACAATTAACAAACATATATTTATTGAACATTTTTTACATAATTTTGGATATTTATGTATTAAAAAGGTTATAAATATTTTTCAGTATTCTTTATTATTCTTTTGTAGATTTTTTAAGAAAAAAATGTATGATTTAAAAATGATTATAGAAATTGATTTATCACTTTATATTTTTCAAATTGAATAAAGAAAGTATTAAAAAAATAAAAGAGATAAGTGAAAAAAAAAAGAGAATAAAAACAGAAAAATATATTAAATCTTTTATTTCTTTATTTTCAATAGTTAAGTTTTTTTCAATATAATTTTAATTCATTTTTTTTTCAATATAATTTTAATTTAAAATAATTTAATAAAATTATCCATATAACATCTCCCGCAACATCACACTGGAAATTTTCTAGTAGTAGGACAATGTTAGAGTCATGTCAATAAGAGAGAACCAACCATAAAATGGCTAATTCAAAATGACATGAGCAACTATATTTATGTGAAAGTTTATGTAAATGAACATTTCACATTCAATGACTTAAGTAATTTAGACAGCACATATAAACTCAAGCAAATATTTCAGATGTCTTTCTTAAAACTCAAATCAAATTTTAATCTCATGCCTAAACACCTGAAAGCCAAGAGATTTTCCTCCAAAAAATCCTGAACAGTTTGGTGCACTACGGAGGTAATAAACTTTTGCATCACCATACCATTCAAAGTTATAATCATATGCTAGTTCAGTTCTAATAGAAATATCTTCTTTTACAAATATTCTAACTCGGATTTCTCTCAGTCCACTTCCTTGTCTCATAGTTTGGTTGGCTGAAAACTTAAACAAAATAATTCAATCAATGCCAACTTTGATGACAGACAATCATACTTATATTCACTACAAGAACACGTCTTTAGTGGCTTTTTTTAGACTTTTAGTGGCGTTTAGAAACGCCATGGAAAACGACGTCGAGGATTATAGCGGCGTCAAGTCATAAACTTCTCTAACTTAGCGGCATTTGTGGGGATATTTATCGATGTTTATAAATGCCAACGAAAGACTGAGTTGGGTGTTAGTATATACCTTATAGCCAATCAGATTGGACAAAGGATATACAGTTAATAATGCAAACCTATCATTATTCCTTAGTGGTACAAGGTTTTCCTTTATGTTAGTACGATAATATAGTTATTAAAGTATTAATTGGATGAAGCCCATGGAATATAAAGACCTTGCAAAAGAATTATAAAGAGCTATAATTGTGAGATTCTTATGCATCAAAGTTATGTTCTTAAAATTGTTCCAGGTCGTTGTATTGCCAAGACGATGCATTGGCAATGCTCAAAAACTAGTACATGTTAAGCATTCTTACTTATGAAGTAAGCATCCGATCTCATAGGTTGAAATATGATGGATACTTAGGATAACATTTAGGTGATTGCCAGTTGAATATGTTCACTGAACACGGTCCGATGTGAGAACTCCATTTGGTATTGTCACTCTAGAGTCTATGAAAAATGTTCTCAGGTGCCAGATGTGTAAATAGTCCTCTAACTTGTGATACCAGGTCATCTTGTATGGGGAATGTCATGCTTTGAGTTCATCACGAACGAGTCCCAAGAAAGGATATCTATGGTAGGATGATTTCGGGAATGACATGAAGCATATGAAGGTGGATGAGTGATTCAGAGAGAATTTACCACTGCAAGTGACATCGAAAATGTATCTCATCTGTTCTTGGCTTAGGTTAACTAGATAAAGTCTTTGACAAAAGCCCGATGAATTTAAGAGGAATTGTTTCTCTAAATTCAAAACGTTAACCATAAGCTGCAAGAACTAATATGGATTGATTATACGAGTAGACATTGCACCATGCTCATGGTCTTTTTGAGATATTTGGTGAAAGGATCGAATTACACTGACAGGCTAGTTACTGAAAGGTTTCAAAAACTATGTTGAAAAATGTAGATTATAATTTATGCTCATTACCAACATGTTGGGAACCTAATGGGTCATACACAATAGGACGATATTATTGGATTAAACTTGGGATTTAATTAAGTAGGACTTAATTGAATAAAAGATTAAATTTGGAGGACCTAATTGAATAAGTTCAATTAAGGAAAGATTAAGACATAATTTGGATTTGGAAAATCCAAATAAAGATGTCTTAATATTACATTGTGGATAAGTTTGTCTTAACAAGACAATGTCTAATTGTAGACATGTATTAAGATAAGTTGTCCTGGCCGAAATTTGGAGTTGTCCAAAAAAAAAGTTTCTCTTTTTGGAGGAGTTTGATTGCGAATCAATTTATCTTCTCGTATTTTACTAAACCGAACATTATCTCGATTATGTCTAAGTTCGGGCTCGGCACTAAGAGTTAGTGTTTGGCTAGGACTTTATGACTTGCTAGGTGAAAGAGTTTCACTTGAGCAATGAGTCTGATTAAGAATCAAACTCTGTTAAATCGAGCTGGTTGAATCCTATTAGGATTCTAAGAGGCTGATTGAGAATCAAACTCTTCTCCTTGTGTAAACCGGCCAATGAACATAGACACAATGTGACATAGGTTCGGCCTCAGCTTTAAGAGTTAGAGTTTTGGTTGAACTGGGGAACTTGAGGGTGAAAGAGTTTCTCCTCAACTAGGACTTTGATTAGGAATCAAACTCCTATCCTCTCTATCCCTTGGCAGCCGAATGTGAACACTATATGGACTAGGTTCGGCCAAGCTTCTAAGTATAAAAATAGGTTAACTTTACCACACAAAAAAAGATTAAAATGCTTTAAAAAGTATTAGTTTACTAATTCAAAAATATATATTTTGATAATAAGGTAAGGGTATTTTTAGACTCCACTAATGCATTCAAGATTTTTTACTTTTTAGGATGCTGTTCACAAATATCAAATTCTACTTGATAAGATTTTTTTTTTCTTTATCGAATTCTGTTTGACTGTAGCTGAGATGAGTATTGGTTATATCTATTCTTGAACTTTTAGTGTAGACACCTAATTTTGTCCGGACCACTAAACAGGTATGTTTTCTTCCCATATTGATGTTCCCGAGTGTAAAAAGACTGTTTTCATCCTGCAGATGGTACTCCGAGACTTAGTTTAAGAGGGCGAGCACAAAAAGACAAACTTGAAAAAAAGTCAACACCGAAAAAGTCAACCCCGAAAAAGTCAACCCCAAAAAGTCAACTACTGAAAAAGTCAACCCACTTTCAAAATCAAGATTTTAAGTTCAATTGAAAAATGGCAAAAGAATTTTGATAATCCGAGGTCTACATTGAAAGATATGGAGTTCGGAAGTTGGGATTTGGAGATTCAGTAGAAAAGAAACCCTAATCCAAGAAATTTGGGGAAAAGTGCTTAAACGATCAAACTGGTCGAAATTGAAGGTTCCAAATGAAATATAAGCACTGACTACGGGTAATGGAGAAGTCACTTGCAAGAAAAACCGAAAGAAAAGTCAATCCGGGAGAAAACCGAGAATTAGGGTTTTTAGTTGATTTCGGTGAAATCGGGAAGAATCACAGAAATGGCCCGACTTGGTAAGACCAAAGCCCCCAATGGATGAAGAATGGTTAAAAAGGATGGCCCAAGGCTCAGATTGAAGAAAATCTGAAAATCGGATTTGTTTTGAGCAAAACCGGGTTTCGGAGGTAAAAGGGCAAAATTGGAAAAATTTGGGAAAAATAGAAAATGGACTCCGAAAATTCTGAAAAATTTGTCAATCTCATTCTTAAATCATTTGAAAGAGATTGGTAAAAGAAAATCTTGATTCGGAGTTCGTTTGCAAAATGGCCAAATCCCGGGTTTCTTATGTAGTAATTCAAAAAGGAAAATCCCGGAAAAATAGCAAATGGACTCCAAAAATTCTGAAATTTTGAAAATCTCATTTTTAAATTATTTGGAAGAGATTGGCGAAAGAAAATCTTGATTCCGAGTTCGTTTGCAAAATGGCCAAATCCCGGGCCTCCTATGTAGTAATTCAAGCCGATAAATCCCGAAAAAATACCAAATGAGCTCCAAAAATCATGAAAACTTCCAGATCACACTTTTTAATTATTTTGAAGAGATTGGTGAAGAAAAATCTTGATTTGGAGCTCGTTTAAAAAATGGTAAAAAGTAGGGGCATAAAAGGATATTTTGGAAAGAAAAAATCCAAATAAATAGCAAACGGACTCGGAAAATTTTGAAAACTTCCAGAACTCAATATTTTATTATTTTGGAAGTATTAAAAAAAGAAAAACTGAATTTGGAGTCCGTTTGATATTTATTTGCATCCGGGGGGCAAAATGGTCATTTCACCCAAGCAACCGAAAAGGGCTTCTTTAGGCCTTTCAAAAATCAGATCTGGGCTGGAAAAGAGAAGTGCTGGCCTGCCCAAGCCCAAAGGAAGGAGGAAGCTTAGGATTTTTTCAATCAAGTGATTAAAAATCAAGAGTTAAGTTAGAGATTTTCATTTTTGAGCCTAAGTCCCAATCCCACATCCCTTTGTAATGTCAAGCCAAGGAGGTGCTCACCTTATAAATAAGGAGTCTTGGCCTTTGGTTGAGACCACCCACTACCCCTTGTGAGATAGTCTATACACTTGTATTAGGATTATCCGGGTGGTGAGTCATAGTGTTTTACTCTGAGGGTTCGTAGCTTAATCCGTTCAAAAGCTACTCTGAGGGTTTGTAGCTTAATCCGTTCAAAAGCTACTCTGAGGGTTTGTAGCTTAATCCGTTCAAAAGCTACTCTGAGGGTTCGTAGCTTAATCCGTTCAAAAGCTACTCTGAGGGTTCGTAGCTTAATCCGTTCAAAAGCTACTCTGAGGGTTTATAGCTTAATCCGTTCAAAAGCTACTTGGTGAGTTTTCATTTTAAAATAATGTTTCTTGTTCTTCCTTCATTTCCTTTCTTAAGTATATTTTTTTTTTACATTTTGTTTTTATAATAAACTCACCATGGCCAAATGGCCTACATTATTTATTTTAAGTTGTTGTTTTTGATTCATTTTACCATATTGTTTATGCTATTTTCTTTATTTTTGATGTTTTAAATATTATGTTATTTCATGTTCTTAAGTTATATTTAATTTGGTTGCTTTATTTGTTGCCATTTATGTCTTAGATATCATGTTTTTGCATTTTTAATTTTCTGTTTTCATGTTGTTTAAATTTGAGCATGTTTTAGAGTTAGCATATTAAGTGTTTGTGAAAATGCTTGTGTGATTCTTTGCATGATTCTTGTTTTATATCTTAGTGAGCATGTTTTAGATTTGGTATATTAGGTGTTTGTGAAAATGCTTGTGTGATTTTTGTGTTATGACTTAGTTTTTCATGCTAGCATATCAAGTGTTTGTGAAAATGCCATGCTTGTTGGAGCTTGGGGCCATTTGGCTACTCCATGTGTTTTGCATTGTGTGTTGTATTTTTGTCATGCTAGTTGTTAGGTTTTTGCATTTGCATGATATTTGGTTGGATTTTTGAATTAAGCATGCCTTGTGTTTGTGAAAATGCCATGCATGTCTTAGGTCTAGGTTACATTAAATGCCATGCAAGTTCATGTTAGGTCTAGGCCATATTATTTATGTCATGCATTTTCCTTACATTTAGGTTTAGATCCATGCATTTCATGCATTATGTTTGCTGCATTGTTTCATGCATTTCATGTTTATGCCACTTGAATAATGACTTGAGCCAATTAATGGTTCAAAGTCATGCTCTCTTGAGCACACTTGTGGAAAATTAAGTTTGTCAAATTGATTATTCTACCTTTGTGATTTTTTTTACTTAGCCAATTTTTATCTAATTTTCAAAAAGTCCTAGCTACTGCTTTCAAGTCATTTTATGAGTTTCAAATATTTTTATTTTTATTTTTAAATGATTTTATCAAAGACAAAAAAAATGTGGTGGCAAAGCAGTTTTTTTTCCACCCAAAACTCGTACATCTCCGATTTTTCTGGGAATTCATCTTTGATCAGAAAATTAAGCCAATTTTTTCTCATGTAGTTTTATATGTCCTGAGTCTCCAGTATTTTTTTTAGAATTTTTGGAATTTTTAAAAATAGGGTAAAAAATCGTGGATTAAAACTGGACAGTGGAGTCAGGATTGAATTTAAAGAAAAACAAAGCAGTTTTTTCTCCTCCAAAAACTCGTACATCTCTGATTTTTCTGGGAATTCATCTTTGATCAAAAAATTAAGCCGATTTTTTCTCGTGTAGTTTTAAATGTCGTGAGTCTCCAGTATTGTTTTCAGAATTTTTGGAATTTTTTAAAATAGGGTAAAAAATCGTGGATTAAAACTGGACAGTGGAGTCAGAATTGAATTTAAAGAAAAACAAAGTAGTTTTTTCTCCTCCAAAAACTCGTACATCTCTGATTTTTCTGGGAATTCATCTTTGATTGGAAAATTAAGCCGATTTGTTTTCGTGTAGTTTTACATGTTCTGAGTTTCCAGTATTTTTTTTTAGAATTTTTGGAATTTTTAAAAATAGGATAAAAATTCGTGGATTAAAACTGGACAGTGGAGTCAGAATTGAATTTAAAAAAAAACAATTTTATGTTTTGGTTAATTTACTTAGAGTGGGCTGATTAGAAGGGTTAGCTACTGACTTAGGGTAATTTCTAAGCCTTTTCAAACTCTAAAAATGGTTTTTCAAGTCCCGGGTTAAGGGTAGTCAAGTCCGGATTTTTTAAACTTAGGAAATTAGAGCCATTTTAAAGAAATTAGCCCAGTTTTTATTTTTAATTCAAGCTTTTCAAAATTGTTTTCAAACAATCACAAAGTATTTTGGTTTTAGAATATTTAATTTGACATATTTTCCTAAGGTAGCCGGATATCTTTTTAGATATACGGATTTCCTTAATTAAAGGAAAAAAATACATTTCATGCATTGCATTTTTATATTCATGCATTTTATATAATATGTGATTCTTGCTATAATAATTTCTATGATATTGTTGTTATTTTGATTTATATTTTTTGATGTTACATGGTTTATTATATGGTTTCGAATATTTCATGATATCCTATGCTTTTATTTAGTTATCTTTATTTAGCATATACGTATTCATTTATTTTAAATGTTTTCAAAAGATAATGGTTTTCAATAAAAATAAAGATATTCCCGAGTTAAAATAATTCATGAGTTCTCTACCGGGTTTGCTGGAGGGAATATCATCAATTATCATTAATAAAGGAATATCTTTCTTTCAAAAAAGAGAATGATTCGGAAAGTTTTCCAAAACTAATAAAAATTTCTATATTTTGCCACGTTTGTTGGGGAATATAGGAAAATTTTGAATTTATAAATTCTGGATCATTTTCAATAAAAAAAATGAAATTATTTTTCTTTAAATTGGGAATTAACTTGAAATACTAAATTTAAAACCAACTTTTTACCGAGACTTGAGATAACACACGATTAATAAGGTACCGATTTATACGGGCGTTGTGGGGGTGCTAATCCTTCCCCACACGTAACCGACTCCCGAACCCGCTTCTTTGATTTCTCTGGTTTAAAACGCAGACTTGAAATTGGTTTTTAAAATGTTTTAATTAATTTTTAAAATATTTTATAAAACCGGTTTTAATAGGTGGCCGATCACACCTAGCTAAAAAAGATTGGTGGCGACTCCATGTCTTTTTTAAGGTCATTTTCAAAACCTTCATTTTTCTAGAGGAATTAAGTCGACTTTTCCTCGTTTTTTTTAATGTCACGCTTAACGAATAATAAAGTCTTGCGATGAGACGTCGTTATTTTTTTAGGTTGCGACAGCTTGGCGACTCCGCTGGGGACATATTAGAGAGTCAGGCCTAGAATTAGTCGTGTGTTATCAAAGTCTCGGTTTTGTTGGTTTAATTGGTATTTGATTTTAATTCCCACATTTTTTTAATAAGGAGAATTTTGAAAATAATAAATTGTTTTTAAATATGTTCATACTCATGTGCATGCATTTTATTTTTGTTCTCTAGTTATTTAAGGTTGTATATTATAATTGCTTGTTGGTTAATGCGTTACACTATTCTTGAATGTTTTAATTGCTAGGGCATTTAGAATAAGGTTTGTAGAATAGGTGGTGAAAGGTTTATTATTCCTCCACACACACTACACGTGCATTTGCATAACATGAATCCTATACCCGGGTTCCGTCCTTTTAAGTGGGAGTAAAGTAACTACGCCTTCGTGATTGATCCTCCGTATGGGCTAGTGAAACACTTTCGGAGTATAAAGTACCTAATGCCTTCGTGATGATCCTCCGCATGGGCATAGGAAAATATACTCTAACGAATTGAACCCGCTTTTATCGGGGTGCCTTACTAGCCTTCACCGGCGACAGTGAGGAACAATTCGGAGCCTTAGAACCGATTCACCCTCATATAGTGAACCTAGGCGAAGCCATGCCGGATTTCCGTTAGATATACTGAAAATAGGAACACATAGAGGGACAGTTCTAAACCTTCTGTTACCTATTTTACACTCCGAATAAGTGTGGTAGATCGGGCAACGATGTACGTACATCGCCCGTAATAAATGTGATACTCCGCCTCGAAGGCATCGTGATGCCTAAATAAGCAGATATTGCTGGGGCAGATGTTCATCAGCTGTTTTTTTTTATAAAAAAAAAATCCTTTTTCAAGCATTTTTGCATGTGGCACATTTCATGCATGTGAAAATAGAGCATGTACATTTTTGGTTGTATTATTGATCTCATTCTTTGCAATAAACAGTTGGTAATTGAATTTGATGATTTCATAAAACCGGTAGTGTCACATGAACATTTGCATATTGTACCATAGTAAGATCCACCCTGAAATTCTTTTGAAAATGATGTGATTGGTTTATCAAAAAAAAAAAAAAAAAAAAAATTGGAGGCAAATCCTGCATAATGAGATTTTTGAATAGTCCCACCAATTTCGTGTAATCATTGATTTCTTTGTATATACCTTTGTGTTAATTCATTTATTTTTTCATGTATCATTTTGACATCATGTTATAGTCATAGCATGCATGGTCATTCATTGTAAGATACGTTTATGACATGCATGGTCATTATTTGTATATACTTATGTATCAATTTATTCTTTCTTTACATGCATCATGTTGGCATCAGGTGGCATTCATGACATACACGGTCAGCATGACCTTCTTTGTATATACTCTGTGTCAGTCATTTATTCTTCACATGCATCATAATTGACATTGTGTGGCATTCATAGTGTATATGATCGTTCATTGGGAAATACATTTGGAACATACATGGTCATTCATTGTATATATCCATGCATTAATTTGCATATTCTTTACATGCATCATGTTGGCATCAGGTTGCATTCATGGCATACACAGTCATCATGATATGCTCATATATTAATTTGTCATATTGGCATCAGGTTGCATTCATGACATACACGGTCAGCATGACCTTCGTTGTATATACTCTGTGTCAGTCATTTATTCTTCACATGCATCATAATTGACATTGTGTGGCATTCATAGTGTATATGATCATTCATTGAGAAATGCATTTGGAACATACATGGTCATTCATTGCATATATCCATGCATTGGTTTTTCTTATTATTTAAATGCATCATGTTGGCATCGTGTTGCATTTATAACATACATGGTCAACATGTTTCCACTGTATATGACCACACATAACTTTGTTTATCCTTCACATGCATCAAATTGCACTCATGACATTCATAGCTCATTCATCATGAAACACATTAATAAGATGAAATAGAAATTGGCTTAGCTTTGAAGAGTTTTCTTCGTCAGCTAAAAGCTATGACCCCAACAGCAATTGCGAGTATCATATTGGGGCAATTGGGCATTCGAATAAAAATGCAGAAAACTGAAGGAAAGAATTGAGGGTCTTGTCCACAATGGCATTTGGATTCCAGAGCTTATCGAACATTGGAAATCTGTTTTACCATAGATTGATTTCCTCTTGAAGAATTTTGAGGATAAGATTTGTTATCTTTGAAATCATGTCAATAGGAGCATTCTGATGCATATTTTTCTATACACTTTGATGATGAAAGCTTTTGTCTCATGATGACATCTACATGAAATAAATAAATTTTGAATTTTAATATTTTGTGTTCATTTTATTTTAGCAATAAATTTGAAATTGTAAAAAAAAAAAATAAAAAAAAATGAAACTTTGAGAAAATTTGTGGTACACAATAAATAAGTGGTTTTCACATGAAATAATGAACAATCTTGAGAATATTGATGATCATTGTTAGAAATGACCCAATACCTTCAGCCTTCTCTTTTAGGCTTTCCTAAGCCTAAATCCTTTGAACCGAGACCACTTGAAAGACCTAATGCTTCAAGGAATATGAATGATTTGACTTCATAAAACCATTGTCATCACAGAATAAGCAAAGACTTAGATCTTAGTCTAGGCTATGAACAAAGGAACGAACTTTTTGAAAATTTTCAAATTCCTTGAAAATCAAACAAATGAGACATTCTTTCAAGAATCCAGATTTTGATAATTTGGTGTGTGTCAGGATTGTGCTAAAACCATTCATGACCTTTCCCAATGACCACAAAACACTAATTGCCCATACATCACTTCATGATTGACACCTTGGGGCACAATGATTAAACTAGATTATCCCTTGTCCCAGAGAAAACCTGCTTTTGGGTCATGTTTTCCTTGTCTCTTCAAAGAACTCAGATTGGAAACTCAGCCTTTTCAAAACAGACCTAGACTTGCCATGTTCCTCGTTGATACAAATTCGCATGGTTAATCAAATTGGGGCATCATATGTGGAAATGATGGATACATAGTGAAGAAGGATGGGCTAATGCATGAATTATTGGGGGCATGCAACGAAAAAAAAAACGAAAAAAAAAATTGTGATATCATGCATATGAGAATTCGGATGATTGCAAAGTGCAAAATGAAATTCTGAATATCTATTTCCCCTAGGGATTGCTTTTCAATGTGAATATTTGTGCTTGACATGAGAAATGGCCATCTTTCATATCCCTTTCACACAAAAAGAAATTATCCATAGTCACCCTTTTTGAGCCAAAAGAATTTTTTTTTCTTTGAACCCTGATCAAGGATTACCCTCTACACTGGGGGGAAAATGCGAGGAAAGATCTTTTCAAAGATCATTGAGAAATGAGTGATAGCTCAAGGACAGACACAAAGCAAATGGAGCCCCGAATAAATACGGGCTCACTCTGTCAAAGAAAAAGAAGAGAAAAAGATGGTGAAATGAAAGCCAAGAAAAACAAAAGAAAAACACAATGAAAAAGAAAATGTGTGTGAAAGACATGGCAAATTGAAAGCCAAGAAGGAAGAAAAAGAGCAAAGTCAAAAGGAAAGAAATGTCCAATAAGGGACAAATGCTTCAAAGGGAATCCTCCTCAAGAAATGATCCTTGATCTGATTACCCTCAAACACATATTTTGGGCCTATTTATCCTTTCTTTCTGAATCCTGAGCCATGGCCTACATTACGTGCTTTAAAAGTCCATTTTGATCAAGCATGAATGTTTAATTTGAAGGGTTTTCCTCAGATTTTATCCCATCTTATCAAATTCTCATTTCACTAAGGAAGAATTTAGAATTCTCAAGTGCATGGTAAAAAAAAAAAAGAGAAAAATTGAAAAGAATGGGACTCTAGGGCGAAAACCCAAAAAAACGGGCGGTCTAGAGTAGAATGGGAATTTTCGATGCCATCGATGATAGTGCCGATACCCCAAAAGAAAAGATCTTATTAAAGGAGTGGTCATCGAGGAACATCTAGGAATTCCTGAACCCCCCAAATTGTCAGCTCTCATTCGGAGGATTGTCTTCAAATTGAAACTTTGTTCCCAAGATTAAACTTTCCGGTTTAAACATCCCAGCCAATCTTGATGCTTGACAATATGCCTTGATATGGAAACTAAAAGAATGTTGAATTTGTTTGGTTCTCAATGAATTCATGATTTATAAAACCTGTTCCATTTGTGAGCCTAGAAGGGATATACATTTTTGTCATGAAGTTTTCCTGGAAAAGCCAGAATCTTGTTATACCAAGCCTTGCCAATCCAGTTGAAAAAACCCAGATTGATACTTAGAGAAATTTCTAACAATGATCATCAGTCTTCAAAAGATTTGTACATCACACATTGTGGGGTTAATATTTTTTGTTCAGAAGTTTTCAAAATGCGAAAACAAATAAAAAGATTTTTTTGAAATACCCATTTTGATGTTGGCATGAGACAAGGATTTTTCTAACTCAAAGGTGTAGAACTGCCAGGATAGGTCTTGACTTCCAGATATGAGAAGAAGAAATAGAACCCGGTTCAGATCTCTGTTGATGAAAGTTTGAAAAACTGTTGGGGCAAAGAGAATAGCCAAAATGAATTGAAGATATACTCTGATTTGAAGAGGAAAAATGAATTTGAAAGGCTAAGCCAAAGTCTAGAAAAACAGCCGGGGGCACTTGCATCACTCATGAGCACTCATCTCTTTATCGAGCTTTTGCATCTGCACAGTGTCGGCAAGCATTTGCATCATTCATGGGTATTTGCATTGGCATTATTCCATAAGCATCTGTATTTTACCTTTACATTTACATTCTTCATGGAATTCGTATTTGTGTCATCTCAAGCAATTGCATCATTTCTAGAATCATTGCATTTTCATTACTGTGTGGTAATTGTAGTTACACCATTCATAAACCAGTTACATGAACACAATTAGTAGGGGCATCTGCATCATGAAACATGGGCATCAATCCAAGTCATTTACATTTGCATTAAAGACATTTGCACCAGTTTAAGTCATTTCGTGTCTTATTCAACACCTGCATCTGCATCAAAAAGCATTCGCATCTTCTCAAAATCGTTAGGGTAATTTTCAACAATTCTTCAAAGAACATTTTTAAGACCTCCGGGCAATATCTTTAAGACCTCCGGGCAACATCTTTAAGACCTCCGGGCATAACTTTTTTTCAGGGGTAAGGCCTCCGGGCACTATTCTTAAGACCTCCGGGCATCATTTTTAAAGTCGCATACAGCGCATTTTTTCCAAATTATGGGTAAGGCCTCCGGGCACCATTCTTAAGACCTCCGGGCATCATTTTTAAAGTCGCATACAGCGCATTTCTTCCAAATCACGGGTAAGGCCTCCGGGCACCATTCTTAAGACCTCCGGGCATCATTTTTAAAGTCGCATACAGCGCATTTCTTCCAAATTATGGGTAAGGCCTCCGGGCACCATTCTTAAGACCTCCGGGCATCATTTTTAAAGTCGCATATAGCGCATTTCTTCCAAATTATGGGTAAGGCCTCCGGGCACCATTCTTAAGACCTCCGGGCATCATTTTAAAGTCGCATACAACGCATTTCTTCCAAATCACGGGTAAGGCCTCCGGGCACCATTCTTAAGACCTCCGGGCATCATTTTAAAGTCGCATACAGCGCATTTTTTTCAAATCACGGGTAAGGCCTCCGGGCACCATTCTTAAGACCTCCGGGCATCATTTTTAAAGTCGCATACAGCGCATTTCTTCCAAATCACGGGTAAGGCCTCCGGGCACCATTCTTAAAACCTCCGGGCATCATTTTTAAAGTCGCATACAGCGCATTTTTTTCAAATCACAGGTAAGACCTCCGGGCACCAATTTTTAAGACCTCCGGGCACCATTTTAAGACCTCCGGGCATAATTTTTCAAATCACAGGTAAGACCTCCGGGCAACATCTTTAAGACCTCCGGGCATAACTCTTTCTTTTCAGGGGTAAGGTCTATGGGCACCATTTTTAAGACCTCCGGGCATAATTTTTCAAATCACAGGTAAGACCTCCGGGCAACATCTTTAAGACCTCCGGGCATAACTCTTTCTTTTCAGGGGTAAGGCCTATGGGCACCATTTTTAAGACCTCCAGGCATGATTTTTCAAATCACAGGTAAGACCTCCGGGCAACATCTTTAAGACCTCCGGGCATAACTTTTTTCAGGGGTAAGACCTCCGGGCACCAATTTTTAAGACCTCCGGGCACCATTTTAAGACCTCCGGGCACCAATTTTTAAGACCTCCGGGCACCATTTTAAGACCTTCGGGCACCAATTTTAAAGCCCTTCGAGCATAAATTTTTCTTTTGAAAATCGAATTCGTTTCCTTAAGACGAATCGAGCCTTGTTTAGGCAGGGAATTCAATTTAAGGACAAAATCTTCAATTTAATGTTTAAAAAAAATGAAAAAGAGAAAATAGAAAAAAAAATAAAAAAATAAAAAAAAAATAGAAAAAATAGAAAAAAGGAAAAAAGAAAAAAAGAAAAAAGAAAAAAGAAGAAAAAAATGAAAAATAGAAAATGAAAAATAGAAAATGAAAAAAATGAAAATGAAAAAGAAAAAGAAACCCCTTTCCCTTTCCTTCACATGTGATGTCACTGACCGTACAAAATTAGTGTCGGTTTATCTTTGCCTGATTCCTGATTCTCAGCAATAGCCAAAGAGGGGCAGCTGTAGACACCTAATTTTGTCCGGACCACTAAACAGGTATGTTTTCTTCCCATATTGATGTTCCCGAGTGTAAAAAGACTGTTTTCATCCTGCAGATGGTACTCCGAGACTTAGTTTAAGAGGGCGAGCACAAAAAGACAAACTTGAAAAAAAGTCAACACCGAAAAAGTCAACCCCGAAAAAGTCAACCCCAAAAAGTCAACTACTGAAAAAGTCAACCCACTTTCAAAATCAAGATTTTAAGTTCAATTGAAAAATGGCAAAAGAATTTTGATAATCCGAGGTCTACATTGAAAGATATGGAGTTCGGAAGTTGGGATTTGGAGATTCAGTAGAAAAGAAACCCTAATCCAAGAAATTTGGGGAAAAGTGCTTAAACGATCAAACTGGTCGAAATTGAAGGTTCCAAATGAAATATAAGCACTGACTACGGGTAATGGAGAAGTCACTTGCAAGAAAAACCGAAAGAAAAGTCAATCCGGGAGAAAACCGAGAATTAGGGTTTTTAGTTGATTTCGGTGAAATCGGGAAGAATCACAGAAATGGCCCGACTTGGTAAGACCAAAGCCCCCAATGGATGAAGAATGGTTAAAAAGGATGGCCCAAGGCTCAGATTGAAGAAAATCTGAAAATCGGATTTGTTTTGAGCAAAACCGGGTTTCGGAGGTAAAAGGGCAAAATTGGAAAAATTTAGGAAAAATAGAAAATGGACTCCGAAAATTCTGAAAAATTTGTCAATCTCATTCTTAAATCATTTGAAAGAGATTGGTAAAAGAAAATCTTGATTCAGAGTTCGTTTGCAAAATGGCCAAATCCCGGGTTTCTTATGCAGTAATTCAAAAAGGAAAATCCCGGAAAAATAGCAAATGGACTCCAAAAATTCTGAAATTTTGAAAATCTCATTTTTAAATTATTTGGAAGAGATTGGCGAAAGAAAATCTTGATTCCGAGTTCGTTTGCAAAATGGCCAAATCCCGGGCCTCCTATGCAGTAATTCAAGCCGATAAATCCCGAAAAAATACCAAATGAGCTCCAAAAATCATGAAAACTTCCAGATCACACTTTTTAATTATTTTGAAGAGATTGGTGAAGAAAAATCTTGATTTGGAGCTCGTTTAAAAAATGGTAAAAAGTAGGGGCATAAAAGGATATTTTGGAAAGAAAAAATCCAAATAAATAGCAAACGGACTCGGAAAATTTTAAAAACTTCCAGAACTCAATATTTTATTATTTTGGAAGTATTAAAAAAAGAAAAACTGAATTTGGAGTCCGTTTGATATTTATTTGCATCCGGGGGGCAAAATGGTCATTTCACCCAAGCAACCGAAAAGGGCTTCTTTAGGCCTTTCAAAAATCAGATCTGGGCTGGAAAAGAGAAGTGCTGGCCTGCCCAAGCCCAAAGGAAGGAGGAAGCTTAGGATTTTTTCAATCAAGTGATTAAAAATCAAGAGTTAAGTTAGAGATTTTCATTTTTGAGCCTAAGTCCCAATCCCACATCCCTTTGTAATGTCAAGCCAAGGAGGTGCTCACCTTATAAATAAGGAGTCTTGGCCTTTGGTTGAGACCACCCACTACCCCTTGTGAGATAGTCTATACACTTGTATTAGGATTATCCGGGTGGTGAGTCATAGTGTTTTACTCTGAGGGTTCGTAGCTTAATCCGTTCAAAAGCTACTCTGAGGGTTTGTAGCTTAATCCGTTCAAAAGCTACTCTGAGGGTTTGTAGCTTAATCCGTTCAAAAGCTACTCTGAGGGTTCGTAGCTTAATCCGTTCAAAAGCTACTCTGAGGGTTCGTAGCTTAATCCGTTCAAAAGCTACTCTGAGGGTTTATAGCTTAATCCGTTCAAAAGCTACTTGGTGAGTTTTCATTTTAAAATAATGTTTCTTGTTCTTCCTTCATTTCCTTTCTTAAGTATATTTTTTTTTTACATTTTGTTTTTATAATAAACTCACCATGGCCAAATGGCCTACATTATTTATTTTAAGTTGTTGTTTTTGATTCATTTTACCATATTGTTTATGCTATTTTCTTTATTTTTGATGTTTTAAATATTATGTTATTTCATGTTCTTAAGTTATATTTAATTTGGTTGCTTTATTTGTTGCCATTTATGTCTTAGATATCATGTTTTTGCATTTTTAATTTTCTGTTTTCATGTTGTTTAAATTTGAGCATGTTTTAGAGTTAGCATATTAAGTGTTTGTGAAAATGCTTGTGTGATTCTTTGCATGATTCTTGTTTTATATCTTAGTGAGCATGTTTTAGATTTGGTATATTAGGTGTTTGTGAAAATGCTTGTGTGATTTTTGTGTTATGACTTAGTTTTTCATGCTAGCATATCAAGTGTTTGTGAAAATGCCATGCTTGTTGGAGCTTGGGGCCATTTGGCTACTCCATGTGTTTTGCATTGTGTGTTGTATTTTTGTCATGCTAGTTGTTAGGTTTTTGCATTTGCATGATATTTGGTTGGATTTTTGAATTAAGCATGCCTTGTGTTTGTGAAAATGCCATGCATGTCTTAGGTCTAGGTTACATTAAATGCCATGCAAGTTCATGTTAGGTCTAGGCCATATTATTTATGTCATGCATTTTCCTTACATTTAGGTTTAGATCCATGCATTTCATGCATTATGTTTGCTGCATTGTTTCATGCATTTCATGTTTATGCCACTTGAATAATGACTTGAGCCAATTAATGGTTCAAAGTCATGCTCTCTTGAGCACACTTGTGGAAAATTAAGTTTGTCAAATTGATTATTCTACCTTTGTGATTTTTTTTACTTAGCCAATTTTTATCTAATTTTCAAAAAGTCCTAGCTACTGCTTTCAAGTCATTTTATGAGTTTCAAATATTTTTATTTTTATTTTTAAATGATTTTATCAAAGACAAAAAAAATGTGGTGGCAAAGCAGTTTTTTTTCCACCCAAAACTCGTACATCTCCGATTTTTCTGGGAATTCATCTTTGATCAGAAAATTAAGCCAATTTTTTCTCATGTAGTTTTATATGTCCTGAGTCTCCAGTATTTTTTTTAGAATTTTTGGAATTTTTAAAAATAGGGTAAAAAATCGTGGATTAAAACTGGACAGTGGAGTCAGGATTGAATTTAAAGAAAAACAAAGCAGTTTTTTCTCCTCCAAAAACTCGTACATCTCTGATTTTTCTGGGAATTCATCTTTGATCAAAAAATTAAGCCGATTTTTTCTCGTGTAGTTTTAAATGTCGTGAGTCTCCAGTATTTTTTTCAGAATTTTTGGAATTTTTTAAAATAGGGTAAAAAATCGTGGATTAAAACTGGACAGTGGAGTCAGAATTGAATTTAAAGAAAAACAAAGTAGTTTTTTCTCCTCCAAAAACTCGTACATCTCTGATTTTTCTGGGAATTCATCTTTGATTGGAAAATTAAGCCGATTTGTTTTCGTGTAGTTTTACATGTTCTGAGTTTCCAGTATTTTTTTTT
Organism: Fremontodendron californicum; assembly: GCA_030761205.1. NCBI lineage: Eukaryota > Viridiplantae > Streptophyta > Magnoliopsida > Malvales > Malvaceae > Fremontodendron > Fremontodendron californicum. The sequence goes on from JAULJL010000026.1 coordinate 12,722,659, forward strand.
AGAATTTTTGGAATTTTTAAAAATAGGATAAAAATTCGTGGATTAAAACTGGACAGTGGAGTCAGAATTGAATTTAAAAAAAAACAATTTTATGTTTTGGTTAATTTACTTAGAGTGGGCTGATTAGAAGGGTTAGCTACTGACTTAGGATAATTTCTAAGCCTTTTCAAACTCTAAAAATGGTTTTTCAAGTCCCGGGTTAAGGGTAGTCAAGTCCGGATTTTTTAAACTTAGGAAATTAGAGCCATTTTAAAGAAATTAGCCCAGTTTTTATTTTTAATTCAAGCTTTTCAAAATTGTTTTCAAACAATCACAAAGTATTTTGGTTTTAGAATATTTAATTTGACATATTTTCCTAAGGTAGCCGGATATCTTTTTAGATATACGGATTTCCTTAATTAAAGGAAAAAAATACATTTCATGCATTGCATTTTTATATTCATGCATTTTATATAATATGTGATTCTTGCTATAATAATTTCTATGATATTGTTGTTATTTTGATTTATATTTTTTGATGTTACATGGTTTATTATATGGTTTCGAATATTTCATGATATCCTATGCTTTTATTTAGTTATCTTTATTTAGCATATACGTATTCATTTATTTTAAATGTTTTCAAAAGATAATGGTTTTCAATAAAAATAAAGATATTCCCGAGTTAAAATAATTCATGAGTTCTCTACCGGGTTTGCTGGAGGGAATATCATCAATTATCATTAATAAAGGAATATCTTTCTTTCAAAAAAGAGAATGATTCGGAAAGTTTTCCAAAACTAATAAAAATTTCTATATTTTGCCACGTTTGTTGGGGAATATAGGAAAATTTTGAATTTATAAATTCTGGATCATTTTCAATAAAAAAATGAAATTATTTTTCTTTAAATTGGGAATTAACTTGAAATACTAAATTTAAAACCAACTTTTTACCGAGACTTGAGATAACACACGATTAATAAGGTACCGATTTATACGGGCGTTGTGGGGGTGCTAATCCTTCCCCACACGTAACCGACTCCCGAACCCGCTTCTTTGATTTCTCTGGTTTAAAACGCAGACTTGAAATTGGTTTTTAAAATGTTTTAATTAATTTTTAAAATATTTTATAAAACCGGTTTTAATAGGTGGCCGATCACACCTAGCTAAAAAAGATTGGTGGCGACTCCATGTCTTTTTTAAGGTCATTTTCAAAACCTTCATTTTTCTAGAGGAATTAAGTCGACTTTTCCTCGTTTTTTTTAATGTCACGCTTAACGAATAATAAAGTCTTGCGATGAGACGTCGTTATTTTTTTAGGTTGCGACATTTAGACTAAACTTTTAGGTGAGCTTTCCAACCAACCAACCAATTAATTTATTTTTTTTAATTAAATATGTTGGAAGTATTAACATTCTTTTTGAATTTTCGAGCAATAATGAAACCTGTTCTTATCACAAGCTATTAATAATATGGCTATAATCTGTCGTTGCATGCGACTATCTTTATTATAGAAATAAAAAAAATGAAAGAAAGAGCAAAAATGTTAATAAATAAATACGTTAATGGGCCCAACCCTAATGAGCCCGAATCCGAATGAACCCAAACCCGAATGAATCCAAATCCGAATGAACCCGAACCTAAATGAGTTCGATCCGAATCCGTCCAATTGCCACCTCTACTGATCACAATATTAAAGGGGCCTTAGAATCCTCTAAACAAGTACTAGTATAGTACTAAAAAGGAAAAAATATTAGAGACGAAATATATGCTTATGGAAGGCATGTAATTAAACTCCTAGTAAAGGGAATGTGTAGATAGAAGTGCTCATCTGCTGCTGGGTCGGGTCGAGACTTAATTTTTTTTTGAACATCTTTGCCCAGGCATGGCCCTAGACGGGCTCGGATTGGTCCGTGAATATTGTTCATTATTTTTAAAAAATAATTTTTTATTAATATTTTTATATTTTTATAATTAAAATTAAATTAAATTAAATAATATTATTTTAATACATAAAATATTATTTTGGACCAAATCGAAATAAAAAATCTCTGTCCAGACTCGATTCAATACGGGCCGGGCGGACTGCCTGGCCCGTGAGCAAGTCTATGTGCTAGCAAGTTTAATTTTTAACTTTGCAGTAAATAAATAATTTGATTTTTTATTCCATCGATACCCTTAAATAAACAAAACATCCCAGGTATAATTCTCTTTTCATCACCAAGCGGATCATGCCACCTCATCTAGGACCCACGAAATTGATGCTGACGTGGAGACATAAGGCATTTAAAAGTTAACCTAGTGGCAAATTAGCAATTTTCAACTCAAAAAATTAAATTTGAGAATTCATATATTTGTGTTAGTGTATTTTTTTAATTTGATGATCGTGTTTAAAATATTTTATATTTATATAAATTTTGATATGTTAATAATTTGTGTTAAATAAATTTTAACATATTCGTCTATTCGTATGATATCAATATTTTTTTCATATCGTATTATATTATATATTGTTATTTTTTATATCGTATTCCTGTTATTTAATTATTTAGTCTATCAAAAACTCAACAAAAATTTCACTTTTTTCTTTGAAAAAGATGACACATTTGTGACGTGATATTTGTTTTAAAAAAAAAAGGAAAAGTCCTAAAATTCCCATTTCGCTCACAGACAGAACAAAAACCGCCGTCGCTGAGATCACCCAACACACTTCTCTTCTACAGTAAATTCCTTTTTTTATTTTTTTATTTTATAAGATATTAAATACCCAAAAACCCAGGGTCCAACTCTGGCATTTACGATTCAATCATCATCTGATTGAGTACGATTTTCAGTGGGTGGGAAAGGTTTTTGTGAGGGGAGGTGTTAAGATTTTTGTTTTAAAAAAAAAATGAAATGAAAATCCCGCACAAGTTTCAAATCTTCGACTCAGTTCCGACTTAGTCCAATAAAACTATAAGAGGGGAAGAGGAGGCGTTGGAATTTATCTAATGGAAAAGCGCGTGTACGAAGTTTGGAAAGGAAGTAATGTAAGGATGCCATTTTTTTTTTAAATTTTTTGTGGTTTCTATATAAATGCTCCGTTTTGGCATCTGGTAGGGTTTAGATTTGTTTAGAAAAATGAGTTGGATTTTGATTGGTTTAGTGGGATTTTTGGGTTTGAGTTGGGTTTTTAATCAATTGGGGTTCTAATTAGTTTTTATTCTGCTAGGTGAATTCTTTTTACTATGAATTATGATAATGAGAAAATAGGGGAAAACATGCAGAAAATAATCAACTTCTTTTTGGGTGTTTTTGACTGTTTGTTGATTTGTTTTTGCATCCATGAAGTTAGGCAAAGAGTTGTGGTTAAGTTTAATGAAGCATTGTTGGTAATGAAGCTTTTGCAATTTACTCTTATGACCAAATGGAGGACAATCTTTGGGTTTAAAGGACAGTCAGTTATGGATTGTTGAGTAGAATTACGGAGTATAGCCTTAAAACTTTCAGATAGAATTGTAGTGCTTTTATGCCAAATTAGTTTGGGGAAAGTAGGCCGAGTTCATGCTTCATACGTGTTGATTTTATGTATTTTTGCATTTTAAGGGTGCTATGTGTGTGTTTGTGTCGGTCACAAGAACTCTAGTGTTATTTTTGTGGGTGTTATTAAGAATTTGAAACTCAATTCTCATCTCCCAATGTTTTTGAGAGAAATGACCTCATTGGAATAACTATAATTATAATGTTACAAATTGTTGCTATCCTGGAAGATTGAATGGGACAGATTCTCTTTTGTTCTAGTTTTCCTTTTCCAAATTTTAAACCACGATAATGAAGCCATTGCTTTGCTGGGTTTGGTATTGTGTTGATTTATTATACTTGCTACTTTATTAGTGTGGCAATCTTTGGATCGAAGGGATGCTTTTGTGCAGGAATCAATGCAAAAGTATTGTTTGATCATAGTCTATGATTAAGATTTTTGAGATAAATTACCACATTTGTTGGAAGTTAAAGGTAAAATTTTTCAATCCCCTAACCCCCCTTTCCCCAAGGAAAAAAAAAGAAAAGAAAAGAAGAAAATAAAGATTTTGAGGGAATATAATGATAAAAATTGGTTGACATGTTTTTTGTGACATTCTGGTGGTGGAATGGGGAGTGTTTCTATGAGTAGTAATTGAAAAATTGAAGAAAGTAACCTGGATTAGAAGATTCAAGCAAGTTTTTAGAATGTTGGGAGTAAGCAATGCAAGGTTCTGTATTATTACTAATTGGATTATGCAAAGTAATTAATGATCCAATGTTTGATGTTTTTCATGTTTGAAAGGTGCACAGAAATTATTGCAGCATGTTTTTGGTCATGCTCTGTAGTGATGATCTACATGTGGCGATGAGATTATAAAGAGATTGGATTCAATGTTATTGAGTGGTTTACGTATCTCATGGCTCTTAGAAACTTGATATAGTGGTATTTATTTTAGTTAGTAGCCCTAAAGATTAAAAGAATATATTGAATGCAAGAACATTTAAGAGATCTAATCAGTATATTATCAAGAAGCTGGGTGTGGTGGCAAGAAAAAAATGTTGAAGTGAGCTTGAAGCCTTTTTGTGCCATTAGATGAGTATAAATTATTTTTTTTTTCTTAAAACACATTTAAGCTCGTTAAAGTTATTTCATATGCAAGCTAGACTTTCAGTCAGTGCATGCTGGTTTCCGGTGGGCTCAAGGTTGTTGGAAAAGGATTTAAGTGTAGTCAATGGTTTTAGGCTTTAATTTATGATGATTGAGGTAAAACTGTCTAATATTCACAGTTGATTGGGGAATTTGCCAGTTTACTATCATGTATGTTCACTTAAATAGGACTGAATAGCCTATGAGGTTTGCTTGATAGGTTTTGCAAGTTTTTCTAGTTTATATGGCAATGTAGGAACTGTTTTATTTTTTTTTTGGAAGTTCTAGATAAGTGTTGATGTTTTTGTTTAGAATTTGTCTATAGAATTTTACGAAGATGGTCCCTGAAGTTTGAATTTGTTAAGAATGATATTTTACACCTTTCATTTTGAGATTTAGAAAGAATATTGTGTTAGGAGCTTGTTTCGCACAGTTAAAGTTGTTGTAAGAGTTGCTGCTAAATTTTTGTCCAAAAAAAAAGTCTTCGTGAAGTAGATTCTTTTAAGTAGTTCAACCCAATAGAAATTATTTGAAATAGTTGATACTATATGTTTAATTCTTGCAAAATTTTCTTTAATTATCTATCAGCTTTGCATTGCATCTTTTTCTAGAAACACCTTTAGCATCAATTTTTGGTTTTTAGAAAATTATTTTTAATACTGAAGGAAAAGTTGTTTCTTCCATACCCTTGATTGGTCCAGCTTTAGCTTTTTAGATTAGTGAAGCTGTTTAAAAGATGGGCCACACAAGCATTGTACTTTACTAGTGAAGGGTTATGAGCTCTTTAGTTATAGGCCATTTCCTTGTAAGCCTTTGATGCTGTTTAACTTGCTGTGAACTTTGTAATTTATTGTGGTACTACCATTATTGTGTTCTACAATTAGTTGATCGAAAGTCCCTACCTGGTTCCTTTCAAAGTCCTCCTTTGAGTGCTAGGTTTCTTTTCTACATTTTTTGAGAGTTTTATCTAATCATATTATGGAATCCACAAACCTGAAAGATGAAAGATTAAATAAGAAAATGCATATATAGTTAGTACATTATTTAATAGGAGAATATTATTCCAAAAGGAAATTTTGCTTTGAACTTTTGAAAAAGTTCTATAAATTGTTTGTGCATGAAGATTTAAACTATTTTCCTGGGGCTTTCAATATCCCTATAATCCTTTTCTGTAGTTCTCAAAAGGACCTGAAAAATATTTAGAATAGCAGCATTAAAATATGGAAATATGATAGCACATCTTATGTTCATTTTATCTTTTGCTTTCTCCAGTCTAGACAGATCATGCATGAATTTCCTTTAGCATTTAATTCCTCTTCTATATACATTTTGCAGAAGTTTATCCTTGGTGGGAGGTTGATATTTGGCCCAAATGCCTAAGTCTCTGCTTGTTACCTTATTGCTGATCACTCTTCCTGTTATTATCTTTTGTGTATTTGTTGCAAGGCATCTTCGGCACGCTTTTTCTCCATATAATGCAGGATATGCAATTCCGGTGGTAGCAATTGTCTTTACTATCTATGTAAGTCAGCTTTACCTTTTACTTGTTGCTTGAATTCTTTCTTGAGGTTTTAGAACAACTACCATTGAGGTGATCACCCTGGATGCCAGCAGAGTTAACCGTTCAGTAAGAATTTTACCAACTGCAAGTTAGGATAAGACAGTGCCAATTTTAGTTTTTGGGATTTCTCAACAATTATCTTTCTGTCATAAATTTTCTAAACAAAATTTTCATGGGCATTTATTGAACTTAAATTTTCAGGATTTAGAGTAAACAAACTTTTATGTCCCAATTCAGAAGGTAATTGATCTTCTGAATTTAAATTGTTTTTGGTGGAATATATGGTGGAACCCTTTCATTAAGCTAGATCAGTTGACTTTTTATTGGAAATGGAGTTCTCATAGAAGTTTGGCCTTCTCGGATCTAGATAAGATTAGGAATTTAGGATAGCCCCTACTAATTTCTTGACGTGATGTTATATGGCGAATGCATTTTTAAAGCAGTATATCTTTTGGATACCTTTTCGTGTCTTATTTTTGTTAACTTTTTCTTTTGGGTTGTCTAAGTTGCTATTAATTTTAATAGCACAGTTTATTTTGATAGGTGTTGATTCCTTTTTTCCTCACATCAGCCCGAGACCCAGGAATCATTCCACGCAATTCACATCCACCAGAAGAGGAGTTCTGCTAAGATTCTTCTATTTCAGCTGAGGTTGGGGGTAGGCAAACACCCAGCCTTCAGTTCCCTCGAACCAAGGAAGTTATGGTTAATGGAATCCATGTGCGGGTGAAGTATTGTGACACGTGCATGCTTTATCGCCCTCCCCGTTGCTCCCACTGTTCTATTTGCAACAATTGTGTGGAGCGTTTTGATCACCATTGCCCTTGGGTGGGGCAATGCATTGGACTGGTATGTTGTTTATCTGATAAACCTATTTATTGATACTGTTTTGGATGTTTCTTGCTTGCATCTCTTGAGCAATGTTTTGTTAGAAGGCTGACTGTAGTGTAAATGAGCAGCGCAATTACCGGTATTTCTTTATGTTCGTTTCTTCGACAACTCTTCTCTGCATCTATGTGTTCTCCATGTCAGCATTCTACATCAAGGTCCTGATGGATGATCACCATGGAACAGTGTGAAAAGCGATGAAGGAATCTCCTCCTGCTGTTATACTAATGGCATATTGTTTCATTTCACTGTGGTTTGTAGGCGGCCTGACTGGGTTTCACTTGTACCTCATCGGAACAAACCAGGTGCGTTTAACTTCTCCTGGTTGCTGTATGATGATTTAAGTTATGCTTGATCTCAATTATTTTCAGATCACAGAGCTTGATTTAAGTATGATAAAAATTGACCCAAGTCTTATATTGTGTTTTCTACCTCCTAACTTGTGAGACTTTGGTAGATAAATATGGAAATTCCTCCAATTAAATCTAGGAAAATTATTCCATCCAGTGCTAGTGGAGTTTTTAAACTCCAACCAGTGGGTTAGCTGGGTGACACTGTAAGGTATATTAAGAGTAACTAAAAGTTAGTATAACAAAAAAGTACACTTGTTGGTCTTTTAACTCCGCTTGTGGAGTGAAAAACTTCACCAGCGTTGTATACTCTTAAATATATTAGTAGTAAGTTTTAGGCCTTGAATTTAGCTTCTTCACAAAATTGGGAATAGAGAATATGTGTGTGGGGTGAGGGGAAAAGGGCACGATTTGCATTTTGTGTAGTATGGAACAAAGAGCCATTTTTGTTTAATTTCACGAGTTTACCTTCATGACTTTCTAGACTACCTATGAAAATTTTCGATATAGGGCTGACAACAGAATCAATGTTTACAATCGGGGTTGTCCGAGTAATTTTCTTGAAGTATTTTGCACAAAGATAAACCCCTCAAAGAACAATTTTCGGGCTTTTGTTCAAGAGGAGTTATCAAGGCCTACTTTACCAAGTACCCGGGAAGCAGAAGCAGAAGATCAAAGTGGAGATCCACGTTCGAAGATTGAGGATGATCTAGATATCGGTGAAGATCTACTGAAAAACTCCCAGCGACGTAATATTGAGGAAATTGAAGAGGACATCCGTAGTAGAGGGAGCAATGGCCCTCACTATACTACCTTGGAGGTTGAGTCTGTTCTGGGTTCAGATCATAGAGCTCCTACAATACGATCTGACACTAAACACTCAAGTTGGGGAAAGAGAAGTGGTAGTTGGGAAATTACACCGGATTTTCTTGCCAATTCCATAGTTACTGAAAGCAGAAGCTATATCCCTCCAAAAGAAGCTCCACAATGATGGGGTAATTTGTGTATGCCATTGCATGACTGATGTGCAGTCTCTTGGATAGTGTTTTCCTGGTATGGAGAGGAAGTTTCATTGAGTAGAGAATGACATTTATCCATTGGGGAGTGAAATTTACTCCCCTTTTAGGCCTGAAAGCTTGTATCATCAATTTTCTTTCTTTCTTCTTCTTCTTCTTCTTTTTGGGAATTCTGGAACTTTTTTTTTTTTATAGTTTTCTTTTGGAAAGCAGTCCATAGGAATGTGGCTTTTAATTGTTTTCGAGAAGATAAGTGAATAGTGTCTTCCTTTTTTCTTTCTTCTCTCTTAGTATTGTTGAACGATATGCTATGTTGGGTGGAATGTATAGTTTTGTTTTTATTTCAGTTGTAAAATATTATTTTACTTCTCCAGACACAAAATTTATTTATTTATTTAAAAACAAAAGATATTTTGTTGAAGTAGCAAAAAAATTGTAAGTGCTTATTTTTATCACTAATAATATATCTTTGTGCATAGGAGAGTATGGTAGCAACGTAGCAGTGCTTCCTGAAGTTGTGTGCTTGGTAGCAGTGCGCTCTAGAAGTAGTGTGTCTTGGAGTAGTGCACTAAAGAGTAGTGCACCTTGGAGCAGTGTAACTGGTGGCAGTTCGTCCTGGAGTAGTGCGTCCAGGAGTTGTGCGTCTTGAAGCAATGCTCCTTAGAGCAATGTGTCGCAACGCTCCCTGAAGCACAGCTTGTGGATAGTGCAATTTGTAGGTAGGTTATGCAACTTGTAATAAAGGTAATTCTAGACAATTGGTCAATGTGTGTCATTGCATGAAGAGCTGTGGAGTTAATCTCGAAATAGGTGAAAAGATTCTTGAGTTTACTCGATTTTTGGAATATCCTGCAGAATAGTTTGGAGGCTTAGATGTTGAAATTATTAAGAAGTCTCTAAAATTATCACAATCATCACACTTTTCACAACAGACATCTTCTGCCTTAATCACTACCACATGTGCTCCAATCTTCCTCCTTATTGTTTCCCATACGTTTTATTGGTTTCCAAAGTTTTCTTTGCGTACACAAAGAATCCTCTACATTTTGGAGACACCACTGAAGAGGAATGATTGCATTAAGTAAAACTTTTCTGACTTTGTTTCATCGAAAACATGGAGGAATCCACTGAAATCAAAATGTATTAATTCCATCTTACATCCAAGGCCTGATGAATATGGTGAAGGCTAATAAGAACATGATGAAATGTTAAGAGGAAAATAATAAGGTGACAATGGAAACTATTTTTAAACTTCTATCCTCAAATGCCACTATCTCTCAAATTCAATCCGCTACTAACAGAATACCTCCAACACAGCTACTCCTCTCACAAGTAACAATGGAGAAAACAAATCTGACGCATTTAATCCTGGGCTTAATGTAAATCTTGGAGCAACCAACAGACTAACTACTCTTAATGGAAATCTTGGCATGACCAACACTCTATAGCTACTGACACTTCTTGTGTGGTTGTTCCTTCAACCAATAATCAACTCTTGTTACTAAGGAAGAGTTTCAGAGGTTACTTGAGCAGACAAGAGGTTGTGTTTTTTGAGTTTGATCTCAAGTTGCCTTATCCGACCAGTACAGTTGCTAAACCATACCCTATGGACACACTAGTCCCAAGTTCAAATAGTTCAATGGCAAGACAAGCGATGCTCACGAACATGTGATAAAGTTTGTTAAAACTCTTGGAGTAGATGATTTGAATGATGATCTGAAGTTGAAGGAGTTTTCGAAATCTCTCACTAAAAAGGTATACATTTGGTATGTCAACCTTATTCTTGATTTTGTGAAGTCTTGGAGTCAGATATGCAATATATTTAGCGAAAAGTTATTCTCCACTCAAGAGAAGGTTACTCTTATTGACTTAGGAAGGAAATATTAAAAGCAAAAGGAAGATGTTATGTATTACATCCAATACTTTAAGGAAAAAGTTTTAAATGTATAAGAAACTCATGATAAGAAGGAATCGATCAAGATGTGCATCAAAGGAATGTTTGATGAATTTCAACTTTATCTACAAAACTTGTCATTACCTTTTTTTTTCCTACTTTAATGGAGGTAACAAGAAGATCCAATAATACTATCATGAAGAATAAGAAACGAACCAATAACTTTCATGAGAGAGAATGCACTTTTTTGATAGACATGAAGAGAATCATATAAGAAATCCAAGCTTAGCCATGATAAATAAGTTTATTCACCAGTCATTTCCATGCTTTATGGAAAAAATTCTTGAACTCTTAAATAAATGGGTGAATGAAGTATTCATCTACCAAATACTGAACACCAACCTACCAATGAAGAAAAACAAGTCTTATGTATTGTCATTTCCACAAAATCATTGAACATCCCATCAAAGTATGATGTTCTAAGAAAGATTTACCATGGCAAGGTGAAGAATATGTGAATGTTGATTTAAAAGGTATATAAGCAAATATAGAAAAATCATTATTTATTAGCTATGTTCATATATATTTTGAAGCAATTCTCTATTGATATTTAAGTATATCTTTACAAGTTTGAATTGAAACTTTGCTTTACATACATGTGTTACGCGATTGATTTAATTAATATTTCTCCTTAATACTAAGTTAAGTGCTTATCCCCTTAGTACAAAGTAAAGAGATCACTTATTGGCATAAAAATATAAATAAATATAAACCTAGCTATATGTTATTTTCTAAATAAAAGTTGATCGTTGTGGTCTCATGCACCACTTTTGTCATTATCATATGTAAGTTTTTCATACAAAAAAAAATAGGTTCTGATTTTTTGCACCACTTCTATCATCCTCATATACAAATTATCCCGATGGAGAAGCTGATCGTTGTGGTCTTATGCATCACTTTTGTCACTCTCTAAATAAGTTCTCCTAATGGAGAAGTTGATTGTTGTGGTCTCATGCACCAATTCTATTACTTTTATATATATATTTTTCCAATGAAGAAGTTGGCTGTTGTGGTCTTTTGCACCACTTTCATCATCCTCATATACAAATTCTTCCAATAAAGAAGCTAATCATTGTGGTTTTATGCAACATTTCTGTCACTCTCATATATAAGTTCTCACAATGGATAAGTTGGTCATTATGGTCTCATGCACCAATTCCATCACCCTTATATACAAATTCTTCTAATGGAGAAGTTGGTCGTTGTGTTCTCATGCACTACTTCCGTCACTCTTAAATATAAGTTCTACCAATGGAGAAGTTGATCGTTGTGATCTCATGCACCACTTCCATCACTCTCATATACAAGTTCTCCATGTAGAAGTACCGTTGTTGTCTCATGCACCACTTTCATCACTTTTCTATAATAATTCCCCCAATAGAAAAGTTGATCTTGTGGTTTCATGCATCACTTCTGTCACTCTCATATGCAAGTTCTTCAGTGAATCATTTTGGTCTCATATACTATTTTAGTCACTCTCATATACATATTCTTCCAATATAGGAGTCAGTCGTTATGGTCTCATGCATCACTTCCGTCACTCTTATATGTAAATTCTTCTAATAGAGAAGTAGATTGTTGTGGTCCTGCAACACTTCTGTCACTATCGTAAATAAATTATTTTTAAAAAAGTTGAACGTTGTAGTTTTATGCATCACTTTCGTCACTCGTTATACAAGTTCTTCCAATAAAAAAATCGATCATTGTGGTCTGCCACCACTTCCGTCATTATCACAAATAAATTATTTCAGAACAGAAGTCAACTATTGTGATATTTTGCACTGCTTCCGTTACTCTCATGTATAAAAGTTCCTATAAGAGAAGTTAGACGTTGTGACTTCTTGCATCACTTTGGTCAGTCTCTTCCAAAAGAAAAATCAACCATTGTGATCTTGCACTATTTTCATCACTCTCATCTAAAAAGATAAGTCGACCTTTGTGATTCTGTACCACTTTTGTCATTATCATAAATAAACTATTTAAAACAAGTCAACCAGAGTGGTATCTAGTACCACTCTCATTTCTCTTGTCTATAAGGTCATTCGAAAAGAGAGGTTGAACATTGTGGTCCTTTGCCCCACAACCATCATTCTCTTTCGAAAAATCATTCTAGTCTTCCATTACTCCACATGCAAATTCTTTTAAGAAGGAAATACATCATTATGGTCTTTTGTCCTAAGAGCAACGCGCTCCAATTACCACACAAGTCAATTGCCGCTCGGTCACAGTGCCACGTAGGCCAATTATTGCTCACGTCAAGTGCCACGCACGCCAATTTTCGCTCACGCCAAGTACTTCGTATGCCAATTGCATTCATGCCAAATGTTGTGTGCTTGCTAATTATCGCTTGCATCAAATGTCGCGCACGTCGATTGCTACTCGCGCCAAGTGCCATGCACATCCATTGCTGCTTGCACCAAGTGTCACGCACATCAATTGCCGCTCGCGCCTAGGACCACACATGCCAATTGCCGCCCACGCCTAATGCCACGCATGCCAGGTCCAACATGCAATGGGACAACATAGTAAAAAAAATGTTGGCGGCCTATGCATGGCTGCTGCGAGCAAGTATGCCCACGAGCAAGCTTGCTCGTGCAGGCGGTAGTTTGCAAGTAGTCTTGCTTGCTTTTGCTACGAGGAAACAACTTGTAGGTAGACAACATACTGCAAGCTAGCAGTTCGTTGCCAGGAAGCATGTTGTGAGACAGCATGCTACCCGCGAGGCAGTATGCCACAAGGAAGCTCACTCCTTCGATTTTTTAATAAAAAATATATTGTTGTGATTTTGTTAGGAAAGAATAATGATACTTACGATTTGTTTCAATAAATTTTTTTACTTGCAAAAGCCTATCCATTATTCATTGGATTTTTGTCAAAAAAAAAAAATATCTGCAAAAATTTAGAAAACATTCATTGTATTATAAAAAAAAAAAAAAAAAGAAGAAAAGGAAAAAAAATTATAGCATGTTGAATTAAAAAAAAACATTGACAACCGTATTGAATTCCAAAATCCTAAATTTTCTTAATCACAAAATTCAACAAATGTTCTTTGCTTTAGACTTAATAAGCAAAATCACTATATTGCTCACAATTTTGCCAATCATCTATTAGTTTTACCTTGTTTATTTTATTGAATGCATCACATGCTATTTTCATTTCAAATTGGGATTTATTTGTTCTCGTCCACACCATCATCAACAGGTTTACATTTTTCAAATCTATGTTGTGAGTTTGATTTTATCACATTCTCAATTATACCTCGCGTTTTATTTTTATTTTAGTCAAATGCATGAGAACCTCTTAAATTCGAAAATTCTCATGCAGGGACAAAATGTAAATGCTTGTTTTTGGCCACTAATATATATTTGTACAGAGTAAAGCATGTTTGCTAGCAACGTAGCTTGGCAAAACTTATTGACAACACAGTTGGCATAGCTCTTTGGCAACAGTGTGCACCTAGTGTAGTGCGGCCTTAAGCAATTTACTTGACAGCAATGTGCCCTGGCAGTAGCGCATCATGGAGCAGTGCGCTTGGCAACAATGCACCCAAGCAGTACGCCCTGGAGCAGTGTGTCGCAACGCTACTTGGTAGAACTCGCGGACAGTGCAACTTGCAGTTAGGTTATGCAGCGTGTAGTAAAAGTAATTCTGGATAGCTAGCCAATATGTCTCACTGTATGAAGAGCTGTGGAACTAACCCCATAATGGATGGCATTATTCTTAAGTTTACTTCACTTTCGAGATATCTTGAAGAATAAGGTTTAGAGGCTCAGATATGGAAATTGTTAAAAAGTCTTCTTCTTAAGTGTGCTATCATGTAAATGTAACCATTTATCACTGCTTGTAACTAAAACACTACTCAGGTGCAACTTCCACTTCATCCACTACTATTGGTAACTTCTCTCTCTCATCATCCCAAGATTGGTATCACTTTCACATACGACATTTCAATAGCTTCTCTCTCTTTTGTTGATGGTATTGTAAATAGCGATCCAAAGACTTCATTTTGGATATTTTGACTTTCAAGCATCTCTCTACAATTCTTTTTGAAATTATTCTAACTATCATACTTTTTATCATCTTCAGCCACTTTCTGCCTTCATTACCACAACTTGTCATCGCACTTATTTTGAAAGTCTATTCCAATCTTTCTCTCTACCGTATCTCACAACATTTTATTTTACGAATTTGTAATGCTTCCTCGGCGTACGCAAAGAATCCTCTGTAAACATTATATGCCAATATAAGTACAATTGGTGTCTATTTGTAAAATCGAACAAGAAAACGGAGATCTACGAAACTCGCAATTGATGCTCGTGCATGTTGTAACATGAACTGACAGTGACTCAAAGCAGTATCACAGCTTCTTTACATCCTCTACCAGACTCGTTATGTCAAAATAATGGTCATGTTCAATGCCAAATTTCCTTTTGTTTATAGCAAAATCGAATATTCAAAGCCGACATTATCTCATAGATTAGATTGAGTAGTGATTACAACGAGCTATAGAAGGATCTCGCATTACCTATATCTTTTTTTTTCTTGTAGCTAATAATCATATGATTAGCTACTTTAGGAGGTGATACGATTTAAAAATAAGATAAGCTATCTTTTACTTTATAGTCCCAAAATTAGGTGTTAAAAAATGAATTTGATTTATCCCACAAGGTCACCTCGGAACATTTTGACATGGAAAATGGTAAAATTTATGGATCTATCCTAGTTCTAGCCATCAGCTTTTTAAATTTCTATTTTAATTTGAAGGGGAGATGCTATAAATAAGGGGACATTCGTGCTTGTCATGCCAAATCGACTCTTTCAAAAATAGAATTTTTCCTACCTCTACAAAAGCAAGCAACTATGAGAAACCTTATCATCAATACATTCATCCGAAAAGAAAAGCCTAGCAACATCAACCCTTGGTGCCTCAAAGTCATTTCATTGTATTTTTAACAATACTAGAATTAACCCCCGCGCTACGCTGCGGGTGAAACGATTCGCTCTTTATTTTTGTAATAGCCATGACAATAATCTTATGGAACATATAAATGATTTTAGGAATAAGGGTGAATTGAGATATGCTAACTAATTTGAAAGAACAAATGAATTCCATGACCATGAGAGATTTATAGTATAAGTGCCTTAAGGAAAAGAGAGATTGAAGGCATTATAGTATTTGGCAAGGCTATGAAAAAAGAAAATCAAGAAAAATAACAATAAGCAAGAAACAAATGCACACAACAGTGATGCAAAAAGAAAGCAAAAATGATTTCCAGTTTACGTTGCTGTCAGTGGATGGGGAGGCACAGGAGAAGACAGTGACAGGAGAGAGCGCCCAACCATGTTTCATGAACATGTGTGAAAGTTAAATCAAGCAGCATTGAATTACATTAAAAATTAAGTAGTTTACATGGTACTGAAAAAGTCTGCCTATACACGAAATGAGCTAGCTTCCAATATCAATGATTTGGTATTTGCTTTTACAATTAGAGAACATGAACAAGAGGGCACCATGAAAAAAAATGAAGTTGATATATAATATCAAAATAAAAGAAAAAAAAAAAATAGAGAGCACCTATGGCAGGGAATTCGAGAAACAAACACCCAAAATTTGATTGTATCCATATTGATTACAAAATAAACCTGTCAAAGCATAATATAACCACCATCAAGCAAGGAATTTGTTTTAGCAACATAATATCAAAAAGTTCATAACTTTTTAAACATAATTTGATTAGAATTTAAGCTTCATTATAAGTTTAAAATCAAGACCAACAATATTATATCAAGAATATTCCAAATATATATGTTTCCCCATTTTGGTGGTGAAGCTAGAGCAGCAAGTACTATGTTTTAAACATTTTAAGATGCCTTGGAATGTTAAACTTTAAAGGCTGTTATGTATATTACTATTATGTAGAAAGAGACGTCCATGAGAACAACATTATGACTGAATTAAACATAGGAAAAGCAAAGACATAACTCACATTCAAAATTAACATATACAATATGCTTAATCTCGTAACGAATCATAATGGCGAGAAATGTTTCTATGAACTTGTGTAAGACTGGTTTGCTTGAAGGCATGCATAAGACATACTTTGCAGAAGTTATGCCAATTGCGAACAATGAAGGTGTCTACCAACCCTCAAAACCAAATCAGTGCAAATAATCAAGATTACATTTCTGTCGGGCTATATGCTAGTTTTTAGTCTAGGTTTTTTGCAGTTGAAGCAAACCTGTTTTTATTCAATCTTGTCACTAAAGAATTCGAATCTCTATTAGCAATGACTATATGCATAGTAACTGATTTTAGGTTCTCATAAAGTATATCATAAAATATAAATTGGGATAGATTTATCTCTTATGTTACAGTGAAAAGATTCAAAAGACTTTCTTTATTAATGAAAAAAAAAAATCTTCATTGACAAAGGCACCTGCAAGGCCTAAATTAGCCTGAATGAATGAATGTACATAATCATTGTTTATACATAATCAGCCTAAAAGGCATCATATCTTCATTCTACCGAGGCACATGAAGACAACCATAACCCATGTATTTTCCATTTAATATTAGACATTATGTAATTAAGAAAATAACAATATTACTTAAAAGCAGTAGAAATAATATTAATGGCCATACACTTTCTTTTCTTTTTCTTTTTTATTCTTTGAAAAAAAAATTGTTCAACCATGAAAACTCATCCATATTAAAGAAATAATACAATAAATGAATCTCAATAAAACAATGGATAGCTATCATTCCATGAAAAATAAAAAAGAAAAATATCAAAAGCAAGCTAAGCATAAGAAAAATAACAGCATCCAAGTTAGAGCACCACATCAAGCAAAAACTGTAGGTGCAGCTGTTATAATTGGTTGGAAATCAAATAAAAGAATTAAAAAAAAAAAAAGAGTTAAAGAGAAGTGATGCTTACACTGTAGCTGTTATATTCCTCCTTAACTTTCAGTTTGAGGCTTTTGCAAGATGCATGCATACTGATTGGTCTTAGAAACATCCCCGAAATCTTCATGCCACTCTCAATTAAAAATTAATGAATTAATATTAGAAAAATTAAATTACTTTCATTTTTTTTGGAAAAAAAGAGAAGAAATGATTATACCTTAAGATTTGACAGTGAGAACCAAAACTTGATTGATCAATATTGATTACAAAATATGCCTGTCAAATAATCATATAACCACTATCAAGTAAGGAATTAATTTAACAACATAATGTCAAAATCACTCTAATTATCTATATTTTGATTGCTGATTAAATAGAAAATGATTGAGATCCAGAGAAAATAAGTAAAAGTGAAAATCTTCAAGACTTAGAGCCTGGTTTGGGAACTTTACATTGTTATTATGCCTCCTTTGGAGAACTTTCTTCACAATCATCTCAGCATCTTCCATGGAAGCTTGAGCATCACCTTGAACCTCTACCAAGAACCGCCTCAGCTGCTCCACTGTTATGCAAGCTCCCCCCTCAGCGTACTCCATGAAAACCTCCTTCACGTCCATTGGAGGCCTTGCCTTTCTTTTTTTACTCTCTCATCTGCTACCAGAGAAGATAAAAGAACAGAAGAAGAGAGAAAAAAGAGCAAGGGAGAACGTAAAAAGATAGAAGATTTTTTTACCTACCCAAATCTTCTTGTTTTAATTGTTGCTGGATAGAAAGAGAGAAAAGTACAATGTTAGTGTTTAATTGGTGCTGGATTTAAGGGATAAAAAGCAAGCTAAATTAAAAAAAAAAAAAAGAGAAGAAGTACTGCCACGTGAATAGGCTTCCAAGCCTAAAAAATTCAAAATTGAGTGTAAAGATTATATATTTTAAATAAATAAATTTAAAGTTAAAATTGAATTATTATAATAAATTATATAAAATATGAGATGAATTGAGACACAACATAAATATAACGTGAAAAAATAATTAAAATATGATACGACTAAAAAAATAACATGAACATGACACGAATACACGAACGTGCCAATACTTTTTCTTTCTACAAATTTTTTTTTAAGGTGAATCAAAATATAAAAAGAAAATTTGTTGAAAATAAGAGAAAGTGGAGTGTTGAAAACAATTTTTTCTCTTTTATTTTTGTTTATTACCGATACCTTTTTTAATTTTTTATTTTTGAAAAAACAATAGAAATGATTACCAAATATATATATATATATATATATATATATATATAAAAAGAAATGACTGCTCAAAGGATAGTGGAGTGTTCCACACCTTACCTGATTTCTTTATTTTATTTTCCCATTACTTTTACCATATTCTCTTTAATTTTTTATTCAAAAAAAAAAAATTGCAGAAAGTAAACAGTTATCTGCAACATGGACAATCTCTTCTTGCAGCAAAAAGAATTTGCAATGTAGACAATCTCTCTTTGCAGCAAAAAATGTAAAATTTATCTTTTGGATTCTTGTCTGTCTATGTCCTTTCTTCCTTATCACCATCACTGATAGCAACTTCTCCAGCATTAGTAGCCAAAGTATGCAGCGAAAATTCAATCCTGAACCGTGATTTCTGCTTGAAAGCTCTTTCCAATCCCCAAGATGAACCAACTTATGGATGCTGTCATGAAATCAGCAGCATCAATTGCTCAAACTACGCTCAATGTCATCGTTGAAATGACTAAGGCCTCGTTTAGCATTGTTGTTGGCACAACTTTTAAGGTCAAAAGTTGCGTTTCACAGCAAGCGCAATGCTAAACGGATGAAAAAATTTAGCTTTTGCGATTGAAATCATGGTTTGGCAACCCAAATCAAAAAGCCAAAAATAGAATTTTTGGACTTTAAAAGATGACTTTTGGATAAAAATAACTTTATTATCCTCACATCTCTAATTTTATTATTTTAAACATATCTTTTTTGACATTTCAATTCCTCACAACACTTTTTGACAGCAATGCCAAACACTTAAAAGTTCTTAGACCACAGTTTTTCACCACACTTTTTCAACCGAAGCTTTTTCTAACCCAAGTTTTTTCCAATAATAATGCTAAACTAGCCTAAGAATCTAACTTCACCAGGGTCTCTGAAAGCTCTCCATACTTGCGAGGATGTGTATAGATATGCTATCAGATCATTTGGAATGATATCTAAAGAACTGAGTGAAGATGCTATGAGCCCAAACTATGATGTTGGCGTTATTGGTCCAGTGACGGATCTTGACATTTGAATTTGGGATGCCAATTAATACTCTACTAAATTTTAATTTTTTTCATAAAATATATTTTATTATATTAATATAAATATATGCAAGCAATATAATAGCTGTAGACACCTAATTTTGTTCGGATCCCTAAATCAGGTATATTTTCTTCCTAAATTGGTGTTTTAGAATGCTAAAAGGCTTTTCTCATCCTGCAGGTGGTACTCCGAGACTTAGTCTAAGAAAGTAGAAGAAAAAGTCAAACTCAAAAAAGTCAACCCTGAAAAAAGTCAACCTCAAAAAAGTCAACCCCAAAAAAGTCAACTACTAAAAAAGTCAACCCACTTTCAATATCAAGATTTGAGGTTCAATTGAAAAATGGTGAAAGAATTTTGATAATTCGAGGTCTACATCGAAAGATATGGAGGTCAGAAGCTGGGTTACGGAATCTCAGTAGAAAAGAAACCCTAGTTCGGAAAATTTAGGGAAAAGTGCTTAAACGATCAAATTGGTCAGAATTGAGGGTTCCAAATTGGTCAAAATTGAGGTTTCCAACTAACTACGGGTAATGGAGAAGCCACTTGGAAGAAAAACTGATAGAAAAGTCAATTCGAAAGAAAACAGAGAATTAGGGTTTTTGGTGGATTTCGGTGAAATTTGAAAGAATTACAGAAATGGCCCGATTCGGTAGATCTAAAGCCCTTAATTGATGAGAAATGATTAAACAAGGATAGCCCAAGGCTCAGTTTGAAGAAAATCTGAAAATTAGCCTTGTTTTGAGCAAAATCTGGTTTTGGAGGCAAAAGGCCAAAATTGAAAATTTTGGGAAAAATAGCAAATGAACTCCAAAAATTCTAAAAATCTGCAAATCTCATTCTTAATCTGTAGACACCTAATTTTGTCCGGACCACTAAACAGATATGTTTTCTTCCTATATTGATGTTTCCGAGTGTAAAAAGACTTTTTTCATCTTGCAGGTGGTACTCCGAGACTTAGTTTAAGAGGGCGAGCATAAAAAGTCAAACTTGAAAAAAGTCAACTCCGGAAAAAGTCAACCCCGAAAAAGTCAACTACTAAAAACGTCAACCCACTTTCAAAATCAAGATTTTAAGTTCAATTGAAAAATGGCGAAAGAATTTTGATAATCCGAGGTTTACATTGAAAGATATGGAGTTCGGAAGTTGGGATTTGGAGATTCAGTAGAAAGAAAACCCTAATCCGAGAAATTTGGGAAACGATCAAATTGGTCGAAATTGAAGGTTCCAAATGAAAGATAAGCACTGACTACGGGTAATGGAGAAGCCACTTGTAAGAAAAATTGAAAGAAAAGTCAATCCGGGAGAAAACCGAGAATTAGGGTTTTTAGTGGATTTCGGTGAAATCGGGAAGAATCACAGAAATGGCCCGACTTGGAAAGACCAGAGCCCCCAATGGATGAGGAATGTTTAAAAAAGGATAGCCCAAGGCTCAGTTTGAAGAAAATATGAAAATCAGACTTGTTTTAAGCAAAACCGAGTTTCATAGGCAAAAAGGGCAAGATTGGAAAATTTGGGGAAAATAGCAAATGGACTCTGAAAATTCTGAAAATTTGAAAATATCATTTTTAAATCATTTGAAAGAGATTGGCGAAAGAAAATCTGGATTCGGAGTTCGTTTGCAAAATGGACAAATCCCGGGCCTCCTATGCAGTAATTCAAAAAGGAAAATCCCGGAAAAATAGCAAATGAGCTCCAAATCTTTTGAAATTGTGCAAATATCATTTTAAAATTATTTGGAAGAGATTGGCGAAATAAAATCTTGATTCGGAGTTCGTTTGCAAAATGGCCAAATCCCGGGCCTCCTATGTAGTAATTCAAAAAGGAAAATCCCGAAAAAATAGCAAATGAGCTCCAAATCTTCTGAAATTTTGAAAATCTCATTTTTAAATTATTTGAAAGAGATTGGAAAAAGAAAATCTTGATTCGGAGTTCGTTTGCAAAATGGCCAAATCCCGGGCCTCCTATGCAATAATTCAAAAAGATAAATCCCGAAAAAATAGCAAATGGACTCCAACAATTCTGAAATTTGGCAAATTTCATTTTTAAATTATTTGGAATAGATTGGCGAAATAAAATCTTAATTCGGAGTTCGTTTGCAAAATGGCCAAATCCCGGGCCTCCTATGCAGTAATTCAAGCCGATAAATCCCGAAAAAATACTAGATGAGCTCCAAAAATTATGAAAACTTCCAGATCACACTTTTTAATTATTTTGAAGAGATTGGTGAAGAAAAATCTTGATTTGGAGCTCGTTTAAAAAATGGTAAAATGTAGGGGCATAAAAAGGTATTTTTGGAAAAAAAATCCAAATAAATAGCAAACGGACTTGGATAATTTTGAAAACTTTCAGAACTCAATATTTTATTATTTTGGAAGTATTAAAAAAATAAAAATTGAATTTGGAGTCCGTTTGATATTTATTTGCATCCGGGGGGCAAAACGGTCATTTCACCCAAGCAACCGAAAAGGGCTTCTTTGGGCCTTTCAAAAAATCAGAGTCGGGCTGGAAAAGAGAAGTGCTGGCTTGCCCAGGCCCAAAGGAAGGAGGAAGCTTCTGATTTTTCAATCAAAATGGCTAAAAATCAAGAGTTAGTTAGAGATTCTCTTTGATCAAGCCATGGTGATTAAGCCAGATAGGCCAAGAGAAATGTCAACATTATTCTTGAACAGCTGTAATTTGAGAGAGCTGATATGCTAATCTAAAGGTGGTAATTTCATGATTTTTTCACCTTGAATTATTAGCCATTTGATGGAAAATTGATTACACAAAAAATGACAACATCCTAGGGGAGGAGAGAGGTAAAATTCTGCCAGCATTAAAGGGGAGGTCAGAATTTCATTTTTTCATCTTCATTTTTGCTGAGTTCTTAGAGTTTTTACTTAGTTTTTCTTCTTGGTTGAAAGCAAAAAAGAAAAGTTTAGAAAAGAAAGGAAAGGAAAGTTTGAAGAGATAAAGCTTGAAATATAGCTTCTTGAGGTTGCTCTTGAGCACCAACTCTTGCACTTTCTTGATTTTCCGTTCTTGTTTTTGCTATTCTGATTTCTATTTGGTGAGTTTCCATTTTCAATAAATGTTTTTTTATTGTTCTTTTAAGTTCTTCATTCATCTCTTTCTTAAGTATATTTTTTACATTTTATTTTTACAATAAACTCACCATGGCCAAATGGCCTATATTATTTAGTTAAGTTGCAGTTTTGGTTTATTTTATCATATTGTTTATGTTATGTTATGTTATTTTCTTTGATTTTGATGTTTTAAATGTTATGTTACTTCATATTCTTGAGTTATATTTTAATTTGGTTGCTTTGTTTGTTGCCATTTATGTTTTAAATATCATGTTTTTGCATTTTTAATTAACTGTTTTCATGATGTTTAAATTTGAGCATGTTTTAGATTTAGTATATCAAGTGTTAGTGAAAATGCTTGTGTGGTCTTTGCAAGATTTGAGTTTTATATCTTAGTTGAGCATGTTTTAGATTTAGTATGTTAAGTGTTTGTGAAAATGCTTGTGTGGTTTTTGCATGATTTAAGTGTTATATTTTAGTTGAGCATGTTAGTATACCAAGTGTTTGTGAAAATGCCATGCTTGTTGGAGCTTGAGGCCATTTGGCTACTCCATGTGTTTTGCATTGTGTGTTGCATTTTTTGCCATGTTAGTTGGTAGGTTTTTGCATTTACATGTCATTTGATTTAGTTTTGCATGCTAGTATACCAAGTGTTTGTGAAAATGCCATGTTTGCTAGTTACATTATGCTATTCGGCCCTCTTGGAATTTTTGCATTTTTTGTGCATTCTTGCCATGTTAGTTGATAGGTTAGCATTTGCATGATATTTGATTGAGTTTTTGGATTAAGCATGCTTTGTGTTTGTGAAAATGCCATGCATATTTTAGTTATTAAGCTAGGTTTATTTGCCATGCATGTTCATGCATTTTAGGTCTAGGTTGCATTAAATGCCATGCAAGTTCATTTAGGTCTAGGTCACTTTATGAATGCTATGCATTTTTTCATGACATTTAGGTTTAAATCCATGCATTTCATGCATTATGTTTGCTGTATAGTTTCATGCATTTCATGTTCATGCCACTTGAATAATGACTTGAGCTAATTAATGGTTCAAAGTCATGCTCTATTGAGCACACTTGTGGAAAATTAAGTTTGTCAAGTTGATTGTTCTACCTTTGTGATTTTTTTTACTTAGCCAATTTTTATCTAACTTTCAAAAAGTCCTAGCTACTATTTGTAAGTCATTTTATGAGTTTCAAATATTTTTACTTTGATTTTTAAATGATTTTATCAAAGGCAAAAATGTGTTTTGGCAAAGCAGTTTTTTCCACCAAAAACTCATACATCTCTGATTTTTCTGGGAATTCATATTTAATCAGAAAATTAAGCCGATTGTTTTTCGTATAGTTTTACATGTCCTGAGTCTCCAGTACTTTTTTGAGAAGTTTTTGAATTTTTAAAAATAGGATAAAAAATCGTGGCTTAAAACTGGACAGTGGAGTCATAATTGAATTTAAAGAAAAATCATTTTTCTGTTTTGGTTAAGTTACTTAGAGTGGGCTGATTAGGGGGGTTAGCTAATGACTTAGGGTAGTTTCTAAGCCTTTTTAAACTCTAAAAATGGTTTTTCAAGTCTTAGGTTAAGGGTAGTTAAGTTCAGATTTTTTAAACTTAGGAAATTAGAGCCATTTAAAAAAGATTTAGCCTAGTTTTTATTTTTAATTCAAGCTTTTCAAAATTGTTTTCAAACAATCACAAAGTATTTTGGTTTTAGAATATTTAATTTGACATATTTCCCTAAGATAGCCGGATATCTTTTTAGATATACGGATTTCCTTAATTAAAGGAAAAAAATATATTTCATGCATTGCATTTTCCATAGTCATGCATTTTATATAATATGTGATTCTTGCTATGATAATTTCTATGATATTGTTATGATTTTGAGTTATGTTATATTGTTTATTATATGATTTGGAATATTTCATGATATCCTATGCTTTTTATTGAGTTATTTTTGTGGTAATATTATTTAGCATATACTATGTTCATGCATTATTATTTTCATGCATATTATTTGATAGCATTATTTCATATTCCATCTCAATTAATTTATATGCCATATCATTCATGTTTGCCATGTCATTTAAAGTATTTCATTTCATATAGAATATGTTATGTTACTTAGGTTATTTTATTTCATTTAGAAAATATCATGTTACTTAGGTTATTTCATTTCATATAGAATATGTTATGTTACTTAGGTTATTTTATTTCATTTAGAAAATATCATGTTACTTAGGTTATTTCATTTCATATAGAATATGGTATGTTACTTAGGTTATTTTATTTCATTTAGAATATATCATATGACTTAGGATATTGCATCTCATATAGAATATACTATGTTACCTAGGTCATTTCATTTTGTTTATAATATGTCATATAACTTAGGATATTTTATTTCATTTAGAATATGCTAAGGCATTTATTTCATTTCATTTAGAATATGCTAAGGCATTTACATTATATCATATCATTTAGGAAGCATTATATTATTTAGATTTTGCTATGTCATTTTATTTATGTCCTGTATATACATATTCATTTCTTTTAAATGTTTTCAAAAAAGGATAATGGTTTTCAATAAAATAAAGATATTCTCGAGTTAAAATAATTCATGAGTTCTCTGCCGGGTTTGCTGGGGAGGATATCATCAATTATTATTAATAACGGAATATCTTCTTTAAGAAGAGAATGATTTGGAAAATTTTCCAAAATTAATAAAAATTTCTATATTTTGTCACGTTTGTTGGGGAATATAGGAAAATTTTGAATTTATAAATTCCGGATCATTTTCAATAAAAAAATGGAATTATTTTTCTTTAAATTGGGAATTAACTTGAAATACTAAATTTAAAACCAACTTTTTACCGAGATTTGAGATAACACACGATTAATAAGGTACCGTTTTATACGGGCGTTGTGGGGGTGCTAATCCTTCCCCGCATGTAACCGAGTCCCGAACCCGTTTCTTTGATTTCTCTGGTTTAAAACGTAGACTTGAAATTGGTTTTAAAAATGTTTTAATTAATTTTAAAAATATTTTTATAAAACCGGTTTTAATAGGTAGCCGATCACACCTAGCTAAAAAAGATTGGTGGCGACTCCATGTCTTTTTTAAGGTCATTTTCAAAACCTTCATTTTTCTAGAGAAATTAAGTCAACTTTTCCTCGATTTTTTAATGTCACGCTTAACGAATAATAAAGTCTTGCGATGAGACTCATTATTTTTTAGGTTGCGACAGCTTGGCGACTCCGCTGGGGAATATTAGAGAGTCAGGCCTAGAATTAGTCGTGTGTTATCAAAGTCTCGATTTTTTTTGGTTTAATTGGTATTTAATTTTAATTCCCACATTTTTTTTTAATAAGGAGAATTTTGAAAATAATAAAATATTTTTAAATATGTTCATACTCATGTGCATGCATTTTATTATTGTTCTCTAGTTATTTAGGTTGTATATTATAATTGCTTGTTGGTTAATGCGTTACACTAATCTTGAATGTTTTAATTGCTAGGTGATAACTCGTATAATTATATAGTTTTTAGTTATGTTTTATTATTGTTTTGTGTCAAATACGAGTTATTATTGCTTAGTCTAATTGTGTTTATGATCTTTTATATTTTTTATGTAATTTGGTATTTTTCACGAGTTTCTTTGAGTGATTTCAAATTACTAGGTTAAATCAAGAATTAAGGGCAAATCCAATTCAGTTCCAGTTCCGACACCTTTTGCCATATCAGCTATATCTGGAGTTTCACTGAAGCATTAAGGCTGAAATTTTTACAGTGCATATTAAGAGGCATATCTATCTTTTTCATGTTTTACACTTCTTGAAATGGAGTCGTTTTCCCTAGCGAAATCAACCATCAAGTTGGCTGATGTGCAATGACGTCTATGCTGACCAGTTTTGGTATTTTGACCATATCTTCTGATCCACATGAGCAAATGATCTGATTCCAATGGCTATGGATCAGTAACTGATAGGGGAATATTTTTCTAGAAGACCATTTGATCAGATCAAGCCTCCAACATTGACAAAATCAACCATCAAGCTGGCTGATCAGAATTGTCATACAATATGACGAAAATTGTTAGAAAAATGCACCCACCTATTATACCTACCTTTGAAATTTATAAAGCTTGTCTCTTGTCATTTAGCTCTCCAAAATGTGTATAAATAGAGGGCCTTGGATGAGAGGAATATGGTACATTAGTAGGATATTAGCCATTGTAATAAAATTCTCTAAGTGTTCTTCTTCTTTCCTTTCTCTAGTTTTCTTTTTCTTTATTCACTTATGCTTCTTACATTTCTTTTCATTTTATTCATATCTAGTATGTGTTGCTAATCATATTGTTGAGGTGATGAGGTGAAGCTTTTGGTAAATGCTAAGGTTAGTCTCTTAAACATGAGCTAAAATGAATCATCATTTATAAACACTAGTATAGATAATATTTTCTTTTGGTTTAAAATCATACTTGCAAAGTAGGGATCTTGATTCATTATTGACAATGAAAATGGCACAGTAAATGCTTGGTTTCATAACCTTGATTTGTTGTAGACATATACCTTGGCATAAGGAATGCTTGGACTCTTTTTATGAGTTTTGAGGACACCAAATGAACATAATATCATATGCTATGGACGTTGGACAATTTGGACTGAATTGCTAAACCTTTCGATTGGAACCTCCCTTATGTGTGGATTTCAATTGTGTAATAAAACAAGATTAATCTTAGCATAACACCAAGAGTGGATTCTCTAACCTCAACATCTTTTCTTTTTTTTTTTTTTTTTATATTTTGTTTAATTTCTTTTATGTTATTTTATTTATTTTGTTCTCTAATATCTTGTTTATTTTGTTTTGTTGTTGATTCCCTAATATCTTGTTTACTTTCTTTTTCTTATATATTTATAAACTTATACTTACTAATACGCTTCCCTGTGGTTCGACCTCGGACACCCGAGAATTTATTACTTGAACATAACCTGCACTTGGGTTTATAACTCTTAATTGAGTCTCCATCACTAGGGCATTTAGAATAAGGTTTGTAGAATAGGTGGTGAAAGGTTTGTTATTCCTCCACACACACTACACGTGTATTTGCATATCATGAATCCTATACCCGGGTTCCGTCCTTTTAAGTGGGAGGAAAGTAACTAAGCCTTCGTGATTGATCCTCTGTATGGGCTAGTGAAACACTTTCAGAGTATAAAGTACCTAATGCCTTCGTGATAATCCTCCGTATGGGCATAGGAAAATATACTCTAACGAATTGAACCCGCTTTTATCGGGGTGCCTTACTAGCCTTCACCGGCGACAGTGAGGAACAATTTGGGGCCTTAGAACCGATTCACCTTCATATAGTGAACATAGGCGAAGCCATGTCGAATTTTCGTTAGATATACCGAAAATAGGAACACATAGAGGGACATTTCTAAACCTTTTGTTACCTATTTTACACTCCGAATGAGTGTGGTGGATCGGGCAACGATGTACGTACATCGCCCGTAATAAATGTGATACTCTGCCTCGAAGGCATCGTGATGCCTAAATAAGCAGATATTGTTGGGGCAGATGTTCATTAGCTGTTTTAAAAAAAAAAAAAATCCTTTTTCAAGCATTTTTGCATTTTGCACATTTCATGCATGTGTGAATAGAGCATGTACATTTTTGGTTGTATTATTGATCTCATTCTTTGCAATAAATAGTTGGTAATTTCATTTGATGATTTCATAAAACCGGTAGTGTTACATGAACAATTGCATATTGTACCATAGTAAGATCCATTACCCCGAATTTCTTTTGGAAATAATTTGATTGGTTTTTCAAAGAAAAAAAAAACATTTTTCAAAAAAATCATGAATTTGGAGGCAAATCTTGCATAATGAGATTTTTGAATAATCAAGATTTAGGTCCCATCAATTTCGTGTAATCATTGATTTCTTTGTATATACCTTGCTGTTAATTCATTTATTCTTTATTTGTATCATTTTGACATCGTGTTACAGTCCTAACATGCATGGTTATTCATTGTAGAATACATTTGTGATATACATGGTCATTCTTTGTACCTACCTTTGTATTAATTCATTTATTCTTAGCATGTATCATTTTGAGTTTTGACATCATAACATGCATGGTCATTCATTGTAGAACACGTTTACGACATGCATAGTCATTATTTGTATATACCTGTGGATCAATTTTTATTCAATGCATCATCTTGGCATTAGATTGCATTCATAGCATACATAGTCATCATAATTTCTCTGTATATGTTCATGCATTAATCATCAGTATATTCATGCACATAGGAATAGAGCATGTACATTCACAATTGTATTCTTAATCTCATGACATTTTCATTTGCATGAAAGGGGTTCAAGATATGAGGAAGGAATCAGAGGAATGATTGGGTGCTTTGGAACGCAATCAAGAGGAATGTGGAAATGAAATCCGAGAGGTGAAGGAACAGCTGGCCAAATTGTTGAAAATGGTTGAGGATATGGGTAAAAGTAAAGAGGAACTTTCTCAGGGCTCTACATCGCCTTCGGATCAACCAAAACCATTAGGTCCAGAACATACAATCCTTGCTGGATCCTACACTTGCCAATGCCACAAAGGTTGCAATCCTAATGAAATTGTGTACAAAATCGTGAAAATGATTAAACCTGAGAGCCTGATACCAAAGATAGAAACCTTGGATCCTGTACCATACCTGCAAATTGTTCTAGGTCCAAACCAGTATCCCCACCCTACTATGGTCCAATCATCCATTGGGATGACCACTACGGGATTCCTGAATCCCACTCCATCACCAACAACTGCCAGTTCATACTATTTCCCTCATCAATCACCTTATCTAGCATCTGGGATAGGAACCTCGAGCTATGTACAACCTCCAAAGGCCCCGTGTCCAAATCCATACCCTTACCATGCTGTTCCGCCACATCTCCATATAAACACTCCGGTTCGGACCTTAGTGCCACCACCAAGTGCCCCAACTCCTAGGTTCAGTGTGACTAAGAAACGACAAAGGCCTTTTTATCCCCTTCCAATTAGCTACCGATAGCTTCTCCCTATACTGATCCAAAATCACATGGTTGCCTGTATCCCTTTGAAACCCCTGTTACCACCATATCCAAATGGGTATAATCCAAATGCAAGATGTGATTATCATTGTGGAATTGTTGGCCATAACATTGAAGACTGTATAGCATTCAAAAAGAAAGTGTAAACTCTTATAAATGCCAAGTGGTTGGATCCAACGACACTGATTGATGAAGAAATGGGAAAGCGCCATTAGATTGGGAGATTTACAGCATTGAGGTGGAAAGACTTCGGTCTTATATGATGTAATAGGATTTCACTTTTTCAATAGCCGACTCTTATAGCCTTAAGATGCTAGGGAGAATAAAGTGCTTGTAAAGACAGTTTTAACCACTGTTCAAATTTTGTAAAACATGGTTTATACCGTTGTGAATGTTGATATGGGAATGAATTGATTATGTTTCAAATTTATGAGAGGTTGATGATTAAGTTCCTCCAATTCTTATTTCCTCCGTGATATCTTCCTCTTTTGCATTTTGCATCCGATCAATTATTGATCATACCATACATTCGTACATGTATCATGTTAGCATCAGGTTGCATTTATGCATTCATAATCAGCATGATTTTTTCTGTATATATCCATGCATTAATTTGCTTATTACATACATCATGATTAGCATTAGGTCGCATTCATGACACACATGGTTAGCTTGATTTTCTTTGTATATACTCTGTATCAATCATTCGTTGTTTGCATGTATCATAATTGACACCGTGTTGCATTCATAGGGTATATGATCATTCATCGAGAAATATGCTAAAATGCACATGATCAGTCATTGCATATATCCATGCGTTGATTTGTTTATTCTTTACTTGCAACATGTTGGCGTCGTGATTGCATTTATTACATATATGGTCAACATGTTTCCATTGTACATGTCCATACATCATATTGTTAGGCTTCACATGTATCAAATTGCATTCACAGCTCATTCATCATGACATACATTTGGGGGAAATAAAACAGAAGTTGGCTTGGCTTTAGGAGTCTTTGAAAGAATTTCCATTTCAAATCAGAAGAAGTACTGAGTACACTTTTAATACAGGCTGGTACTATGGAGGATGAACAAGTTGCCAGAATGGAAAAAATGGAAAGGGAACAGAGAGAATTATGAGAACAGCTAGCAAAGTCTCAAGCAGAATCTAAGGATCAGATGACTAAACTAATGGAGCTGATGTCCGCCGTAATCAAGGGAAAAGGATACACCGAAAACTTTGTAGCCAGAGAAGGGTTAAAGGCACAAAAAGGTCAGAATGAGGTCATAATGATTGATGCCCAGAACACAGTCAATGTCCTAAACTCAGATGATCCAGCTGAACAGGTAATGTTGAAAATGGTTGCAGTAAATGAGGTAGAGTTGGCAGATTCCCAAGGGAAATATCAGTTGTTAGATGAAAGGCTCCGGGTAGTAGAAAATACAGATGTATTTGGGAGTTTAGATGCGAAAGAACGATGTTTAGTCTTCGATTTAGTCATTCCTCCTAAGTTCAAGATCCCTGACTTTGTGAAATATAACGGGACGACTGATCCATCAGCCCACATCACTATGTTCTACCGGAAGATGAAAAGTCATATAGATAATGATAATCTTTTGATTCACTGCTTTTAGGATAGCCTCAGCGGGTCCGCAATTAGGTGGTATAGTCAGTTGAGCAAGGATCAGATTCGCTCTTGGAATGACCTGGCTAGGGCTTTTCTAAACCAGTACAAGCATATGACCGACACGACGCCTGACCGTCTCACCTTGCAAAATATGAAGAAAAGAGCTACTGAGAGCTTCAAAGAATATGCGCAACGGTGGATGAGCCTAGCCGTCCAAGTACAATCGCCCATAACTCAGAAGGAAACCACTGTCATTTTTGTGAATACACTACAGGCCCCATACTACGATAGACTTGTCGGCAACACCACAAAGATTTTTTCGGACATGGTAATTTCAGGGGAGATGATTGAGAATGCTATCAAGGATGGGAAAATTGAAGGAGAAAGAACATCCAATACAAGAAAAAAGGGGCATCTGAAAAGAAAAATGAAGATACCCAAGTCGTGGAAGACTTTGCTCCACCTCCCCAATTCTCCTCGTATCAGCCATTTTACTCTACCCTGAACAATGTCTCTCAAGGTTTTTATCCTTAACAACCAATGACTACAAGTACACCAGAATTTACATTTGTCTATCATTCGAACACCCTTGGGAATAATCGAAGGGGGCATAAAAAGCGAAAAAGAAATCAGGTTGACCCGATTCCTGTGACATACAGTGAGCTACTACCTCAACTCATCCAGAATCACCTTGTGACACCTATACAATTAGAGCCTTTGAAGCCCCCTTATCCGAGCTGGTATGATGCTAATGAGTGTTGTGGTTATCATTCTGGCAATCAAGGTCACTAAACAGAGAACTGCCCCGCTTTGAAGTACAAGGTCAGGGATCTCATGAAGGCTGGTTCGATAAGTTTTGAAGATGGGGAAGCCAAGTGTCATAAGAAACATTGTGCATGATCATATTAGGTTTTTGACGCATGTAGTTCTATACACTGTGATGATGAAAGTACTTGTCTCATGTTAACATCTACATGAATTAAATGAATTTTGAATTTTAAATGCTTTGTGTTTGTTGTGTTTTAACAATAACTTGAATTTGCAAAAACAAGCATTAAGGAATTTTTAATAATGGATAGTCTCAAGAAGATTGATGATCAGTGTTACAAATGACCCAATACCTTCTCCTTTCTCTTTAGGTTTTCCTAAGCCTAAATCTCTTAAACCAAGAACACTTGAAAGACCTAATGCTTCAAGGGATATGAATGATTTTACTTCATAAAACCATTGTCATCACAGAATAAGCAAAGACGTAGATCTTAGTCTAGGCTATGAACAAAGGAATGAACTTTTTGAAATTTTTTCGAATTCCTTGAAATTCAAACAAATGAGACATTCTTTCAAGAATCTAGATTTTGATAATTTGGTGTGTGTCAAGATTGTGCTAAAACCATTCATGACCTTTCCCAATGACCATAAAACTTCAAATACCCAAACATCACTTCATGATTGACACCCTGGGCACAATGACTAAACCAGATTATCCCATATCCCAGAGAAAACCCATTTCTAGGTCATATTTTCCTAGTCTCTTCAAAGAACTCAGATTTGAAATTCAGTATTTTCTGTACAGATCTAGACTTGCTATGTTCCTCGTTGATACAAATTCTCATTGGCTAATCAAATTAGGGCATCATATGTGGAAATGATGGACACATGGTGAATGGATGGATTAAATGCATGAATCATTGGGGTATGCGATGAAAAATGAAAAAATTTGTGATATCATGCATATGAGAATTCAGATGATTCCAAAGTGCAAAATGAAATTCTGAATATCTATTTCCCCTGGGGATTGCTTTTCAATTTGAATATTCGTGCTTGACATGAGGAATGGCCATCTTTCATATCCTTTTCACACAAAAAGAAATTATCCATAGTCACCCCTTTTGAGCCAAAAGAATTCTTTCTTCTTTGAACCCTGATCAAGGATCACCCTCTACATTGGGGGGCAAATGCGAGGAAAGATCTTTTTAAAGATCATTGAGAAATGAGTCCTAGCTCAAAGACAAATACAAAGCAAATGGAACCCCGAATAAATACGGGCGCACTCTGTCAAAGAAAAAAAGAGGAAAAGATGGTGAAATGAAAGCCAAGAAAAACACAATGAAAAAAGAAAAAATGTGTGTGAAAGACATGACAAATTGAAAGTCAAAAGCAAGAGCAAAGTCAAAAGGAAAGAAATGTCCAAGAAGGGACAAATGCTTTAAAGAGAATCCTCCTCAAAGAAAGGATCCTTGATCTGATTACCCTCAAACACATATTTTGGGCCTATTTATCCTTTCTTTCTGAATCCTGAGCCATGGCCTACATTACGTGCTTTAAAAGTCCATTTTGATCAAGCATGAATATTTAATTTGAAGGGTTTTCCTCAGATTTTATCCCATCTCATCAAATTCTCATTTCACTAAGGAAGAATTTAGAATTCTCAAGTGCATGGTAAAACAACGAAAAAAGAAAAATTGGAGAGAAAAAGGGACTCTAGGGCGAAAACCCAAAAACAGGTGGTCTAGAGTAGAATGAAAATTTTTGATGCCATTTATGAAAGTGCCGATACCACAAAAAGAGAAGGTCATCTTAAAAAAGTAGGTCATCGAGAAACATTTAAGAATTCCTGAACCTCCCATATTGTCAACTCTCATTCGGAGGATTGTTTTCAAAAACTAAAACTTTTTTTTTCCCTCAAAGATTAAACTTTCCGTTTAAACATCCCAGCTAATCTTGATGCTTGTCAAAATGCCTTGATATGGAACTAAAAGAATGTTGAATTTGCTTAGTTCTCAATGAATTCATGATTTATAAAACCTGTTCCATTTGTGAGCCTAGAAGGGATATACATTTTTGTCATGAAGTTTTCCGGGAAAAGCCAGAATCTTGTTATACCAAGCCTTGCCAATCCCAGTTGAAAAAACCAGATTGATACTTAGAGAAATTTCTAACAATGATCATCAGTCTTCAAAAGCTTTATACATCACATATTATGGGGTTAATATTTTTTGTTTAGAAGTTTTCAAAATGCAAAAACAAATAAAGAGATTTTTTGAAATACCCATTTTGATGTTGACATGAGACAAGGATTTTTCTAACTCAAAGGTGTAGAATTGCCAAGATAGGTCCTGACTTCCAGATATGAGAAGAAGAAATAGAACCTGGTTCAGATCTCTGTTGATGAAAGTTTGAAAACTGTTGTGGCAAAGAGAATAGCCAAAATGAATTGAAGATATACTCTTATTTGAAGAGGAAAAATGAATTTGAAAGGCTAAGCCAAAGTCTAGAAAAACAATCGGGGGCATTTGCATCACTCATGAGCACTCATCTCTTTATCAAGCTTTTGCATCTGCACAGTGTCGGCAAGCATTTGCATCATTCATGGGTATTTTCATTGGCATTATTCCATAAGCATCTGCATTTTACCTTTACATTTACATTATTCATGGAATTCGCATTTGTGTCATCTCAAGCAATTGCGTCATTTCTAGAATCATTTCATTTTCATTATTGTGTGGTAATTGTAGTTACACCATTTATAAACCAGTTACATGAATACAATTAGTAGGGGCATCTGCATCATGAAACATGGGCATCAATCCAGGCCATTTGCATTTTGACTAAGAAACATTTACATCAACCCAAGCATTTACATTTGCACCATGAAGCATGATCACCTTGTTAAAAAGACATTTGCATCTGCATCATTTCCCAAAGCTTCTGGTGGGGATATCCAGAATTTTACAGTTTTAAAAGAACAAGTCTTCGGTGGTGATAGCTGAAGCCTCTGGTGGAGATATCCAGGGTTTTATAATTTTGAAAATGAGAAATCTTCTTCTGGAAGGAGTTACCCAGAATTTTACAATGAGCAAGTCTTTGGTGGTGATAGCCAAAGCTTTTGGTGGGGATATCCAGAATTTTACAATTTTAAAAGTGAACAAGTCTTCGGTGGTGATAACTGAAGCCTCTGGTGGAGATATCCAGGATTTTATAATTTTGAAACATGAGAAATCTTCTTCTGAAGGAGTTACCCAGAATTTTACAATGAGCAAGTCTTTGGTGGTGATAGCCCAAGCTTCTGGTGGGGATATCCAGAATTTTACAGTTTTAAAAGTGAACAAGTCTTCGGTGGTGATAGCTGAAGCCTCTGGTGGAGATATCCAGGGTTTTATAATTTTGAAAAATGGGAAATCTTCTTTTGGAGGAGTTATCCAGAATTTTATTCAACATGTGCATCTATATCAAGAAGCATTTGCATCAATCTAAGTTAGTTGAATCTGCATCAAGAAAGTTTGCATCAAATCAAGTCATTTACATTTGCATCAAAGACATTTGCACCAATCTAAGTCATTTGCATCTACATCAAGAAGCGTTTGCATCAACTAAAGACATTTGCATTTGCATCATGAAGCATTTGTATCATCTCTTAAAGCTGTCAGGTATAATAAAACTCGTTTTGCTTCTCAAATCAGTCGAGCCCCGAGATCATCGTCGAGGTACTTTTTTTTATTATATGAACAAGTCTTCGGT
Organism: Fremontodendron californicum; assembly: GCA_030761205.1. NCBI lineage: Eukaryota > Viridiplantae > Streptophyta > Magnoliopsida > Malvales > Malvaceae > Fremontodendron > Fremontodendron californicum. The sequence continues at coordinate 12,758,568 of JAULJL010000026.1, forward strand.
GGTGATAGCTGAAGCCTCTGGTGGAGATATCCAGAGTTTTAAAATCCTTTGAAAAGGTAGAAAGTCTTCAGTGGTGATAGCTGAAGCTTCTGGAGGTGATGCCCAGAATTTTTTATAGTTTTAAAAATGAGCAAGACTTTGGTGGTGATGGCCGAAGCTTCTGGAGGAGATACCCAGAATTTTAAACACAGCTGAGAACAAGACAGGTTAAGGCCCCGAGACCATCGTCGAGGTCATTTCCTTTCTCGCAAATCGAATTCGTTTTCTTAAGACGAGTCGAGCCCCGAGATCATCGTCGAGGTACCTTTTTTTATTATTATTATGAACAAGTCTTCGGTGGTGATAGCTGAAGCCTCTGGTGGAGATATCCAGAGTTTTAAAATCCTTTGAAAAGGTAAAAAGTCTTCGGTGGTGACAGCTGAAGCTTTTGGAGGTGATACCCAGAATTTTTACAGTTTTAAAAATGAGCAAGACTTTGGTGGTGATAGCCGAAGCTTCTGTAGGAGATATCCAGAATTTTAAACACAGCTGAAAACAAGACAGGTTAAGGCCCCGAGACCATATTCGAGGTCATTTCCTTTCTTGCAAATCAAATTCGTTTCCTTAAGACGGGTCAAGCCTTGTTTAGTCAGGGAATTCAATTTTAGGACAAAATCTTCAATTTACTGTTTAAAAAAAAATGAAAAAAATGAAAAAAGAAAAAAGAGGAAAAATGAAAAAATAGAAAATGGAAAAAAAATGAAAAATGAAAAAATGATAGAAGAATGAAAAAGAAACCCCTTTCCCTTTCCTTCACATGTGATGTCACTGATCGTAAAAAATTAGTGTCGGTTTATCTTTGCCTGATTCCTGATTCTCAGCAATAGCCAAAGAGGGGCAGCTGTAGACACCTAATTTTGTCCGGACCACTAAACAGGTATGTTTTCTTCCTATATTGATGTTTCCGAGTGTAAAAAGACTTTTTTCATCCTGCAGGTGGTACTCCGAGACTTAGTTTAAGAGGGCGAGCATAAAAAGTCAAACTTGAAAAAGTCAACTCCAAAAAAAGTCAACCTCGAAAAAATCAACCCAAAAAAGTCAACTACTGAAAAAGTCAACCCACTTTCAAAATCAAGATTTTAAGTTCAATTGAAAAATTTGGGAAAAAGTGCTAAAGAATTTTGATAATCCGAGGTTTATATTGAAAGATATAGAGTTCGAAAGTTGGGATTTGGAGATTCAGTAGAAAAGAAACCCTAATCCGAGAAATTTGGGAAAAAGTGCTTAAATGATCAAATTGATCGAAATTGAAGGTTCCAAATGAAAGATAAGCACTGACTACGGGTAATGGAGAAGCCACTTGCAAGAAAAATTGAAAGAAAAGTCAATCCGGGAGAAAACCGAGAATTAGGGTTTTTAGTGGATTTCGGTGAAATCGGGAAGAATCACAGAAATGGCCCGACTTGGAAATACCAGAGCCCCCAATGGATGAGGAATGTTTTAAAAAGGATAGCCTAAGGCTCAGTTTGAAGAAAATATGAAAATCAGACTTGTTTTAAGCAAAACCGGGTTTCAGAGGCAAAAAGGGCAAGATTGGAAAATTTGGGGAAAATAGCAAATGGACTCTGAAAATTCTGAAAATTTTCAAATCTTATTTTTAAATCATTTGAAAGAGATTGGAGAAAGAAAATCTTGATTCGGAGTTCGTTTGCAAAATGGCCAAATCCCGGGCCTCCTATGCAGTAATTCAAAAAGGAAAATCCTGAAAAATAGCAAATGAGCTCCAAATCTTTTGAAATTGTGCAAATCTCATTTTTAAATTATTTGGAAGAGATTGGCGACATAAAATCTTGATTCGGAGTTCGTTTGCAAAATGGCCAAATCCCGGGCCTCCTATGGAGTAATTCAAAAAGGAAAATCCCGGAAAAATAGCAAATGAGCTCCAAATCTTCTGAAATTTTGCAAATCTCATTTTTAAATTATTTAAAAGTGATTGGCGAAATAAACTCTTGATTCGGAGTTCGTTTGCAAAATGGCCAAATCCCGGGCCTCCTATGCAATAATTCAAAAAGATAAATCCCGAAAAAATAGCAAATGGACTCCAACAATTCTGAAATTTGGAAAATTTCATTTTTAAATTATTTGGAAGAGATTGGAGAAATAAAATCTTAATTCGGAGTTCGTTTGCAAAATGGCCAAATCACGGGCTTCCTATGCAGTAATTCAAGCCGATAAATCCCAAAAAAATACCAGATGAGCTCCAAAAATTATGAAAACTTCTAGATCAAAATTTTTAATTATTTTGAAGAGATTGGTGAAGAAAAATCTTGATTTGGAACTCGTTTAAAAATGGTAAAATGTAGGGGCATAAAGGACATTTTTTGGAAGAAAAAATCCAAATAAATAGAAAACGGATTCGGATAATTTTGAAAACTTCCAGAACTCAATATTTTATTATTTTGGAAGTATTAAAAAAAGAAAAATTGAATTTGGAGTCCGTTTGATATTTATTTGCATCCGGGGGCAAAACGGTCATTTCACCCAAGCAACCGAAAAGGGCTTCTTTGGGCCTTTCAAAAAATCAGAGTTGGGCTGGAAAAGAGAAGTGCTGGCTTGCCCAGGCCCAAAGGAAGGAGGAAGCTTCTGATTTTTCAATCAAATGGCTAAAAATCAACAGTTAGTTTGAGATTCTCTTTGATCAAGCCATGGTGATTAAGCCACATAGGCCAAGAGAAATGTCAACATTACTCTTGAACAGCTGTAATTTGAGAGAGCTGATATGCTAATCTAAAGGTGGTAATTTCATGATTTTTTCACCTTGAATTATTAGCCATTTGATGGAAAATTGATTACACAAAAAATGACAACATCCTCGGGGAGGAGAGAGGTAAAATTCTGCCAGAATTAAGGGGAGGTCAGAATTTCATTCTTCATCTTCATTTTTGCTGAGTTCTTAGAGTTTTTACTTAGTTTTTCTTCTTGGTTGAAAGCAAAAAAGAAAAGTTTAGAAAAGAAAGGAAAGTTTGAAGAGATAAAGCTTGAAATATAGCTTCTTGAGGTTGCTCTTGAGCACCAACTCTTGCACTTTCTTGATTTTCCATTCTTGTTTTTGCTATTTTGATTTCTATTTGGTGAGTTTCCATTTTCAATAAATGTTTTTTTTATTGTTCTTTTAAGTTCTTCCTTCATCTCTTTCTTAAGTATATTTTTTACATTTTATTTTTACAATAAACTCACCATGGCCAAATGGCCTACATTATTTAGTTAAGTTGCAGTTTTGGTTTATTTTATCATATTGTTTATGTTATGTTATTTTCTTTGATTTTGATGTTTTAAATGTTATGTTACTTCATATTCTTGAGTTATATTTTAATTTGGTTGCTTTGTTTGTTGCCATTTATGTTTTAAATATCATGTTTTTGCATTTTTAATTAACTGTTTTCATGATGTTTAAATTTGAGCATGTTTTAGATTTAGTATATCAAGTGTTTGTGAAAATGCTTGTGTGGTCTTTGCAAGATTTGAGTTTTATATCTTAGTTGAGCATGTTTTAGATTTAGTATATTAAGTGTTTGTGAAAATGCTTGTGTGGTTTTTGCATGATTTAAGTGTTATATTTTAGTTGAGCATGTTAGTATACCAAGTGTTTGTGAAAATGTCATGCTTGTTGGAGCTTGAGGCCATTTGGCTACTCCATGTGTTTTGCATTGTATGTTGCATTTTTTGCCATGTTAGTTGGTAGTTTTTTGCATTTACATGTCATTTGATTTAGTTTTGCATGCTAGTATACCAAGTGTTTGTGAAAATGCCATGTTTGCTAGTTACATTATGCTATTCGGCCCTCCTGGAATTTTTGCATCTTTGTGCATTCTTGCCATGTTAGTTGATAGGTTAGCATTTGCATGATATTTGATTGAGTTTTTGGATTAAGCATGCTTTGTGTTTGTGAAAATGCCATGCATATTTTAGTTATTAAGCTAGGTTTATTTGCCATGCATGTTCATGCATTTTAGGTCTAGGTTGCATTAAATGCCATGCAAGTTCATTTAGGTCTAGGTCACTTTATGAATGCCATGCATTTTTTCATGACATTTAAGTTTAAATCCATGCATTTCATGCATTATGTTTGCTGTATTGTTTCATGCATTTCATGTTCATGCCACTTGAATAATCACTTGAGCCAATTAATGGTTCAAAGTCATGCTCTCTTGAGCACACTTGTGGAAAATTAAGTTTGTCAAGTTGATTGTTCTACCTTTGTGATTTTTTATACTTAGCCAATTTTTATCTAACTTTCAAAAAGTCCTAGCTACTGTTTGTAAGTCATTTTATGAGTTTCAAATATTTTTACTTTGATTTTTAAATGATTTTATCAAAGGCAAAAATGTGTTTTGGCAAAGCAGTTTTTTCCACCCAAAACTCGTACATCTCTGATTTTCAGGGAATTCATCTTTACTCAGAAAATTAAGCCGATTTTTTTTCCGTGTAGTTTTACATGTCCTGAGTCTCCAGTATTTTTTTCAGAAGTTTTTGAATTTTTCAAAATAGGATAAAAAATCGTGGCTTAAAACTGGACAGTGGAGTCAGAATTGAATTTAAAGAAAAATTATTTTTCTGTTTTGGTTAAGTTACTTAAAGTGGGCTGATTAGGGGGGTTAGCTACTGACTTATGGTAGTTTCTAAGCCTTTTTAAACTCTAAAAATGGTTTTTCAAGTCTCGGGTTAAGGGTAGTCAAGTCCGGATTTTTTAAACTTAGGAAATTAGAGCCATTTAAAAAAGATTTAGCCCAGTTTTTATTTTTAATTCAAGCTTTTCAAAATTGTTTTCAAACAATCACAAAGTATTTTGGTTTTAGAATATTTAATTTGACATATTTCCCTAAGATAGCCGGATATCTTTTTAAATATACGGATTTCCTTAATTAAAGGAAAAAATACATTTCATGCATTGCATTTTCCATATTCATGCATTTTATATAATATGTGATTCTTGCTATGATAATTTCTATGATATTGTTATGATTTTGAGTTATGTTATATTGTTTATTATATGATTTGGAATATTTCATGATATCCTATGCTTTTTATTGAGTTATTTTTGTGGTAATATTATTTAGCATATACTATGTTCATGCATTATTATTTTCATTTTTATTTTCATGCATATTATATGATAGCATTATTTCATATTCCATCTCATTTAATTTATATGCCATATCATTCATGTTTGCCATGTCATTTAAATTATTTCATTTCATATAGAATATGTTGTGTTACTTAGGTTATTTTATTTCATTTAGAAAATATCATGTTACTTAGGTTATTTCATTTCATATAGAATATGTTATGTTACTTAGGTTATTTTATTTCATTTAGAAAATATCATGTTACTTAGGTTATTTCATTTCATATAGAATATGTTATGTTACTTAGGTTATTTTATTTCATTTAGAATATATCATATGACTTAGGATATTGCATCTCATATAGAATATACTATGTTACCTAGGTCATTTCATTTTGTTTATAATATGTCATATAACTTAGGATATTTTATTTCATTTAGAATATGCTAAGGCATTTATTTCATTTCATTTAGAATATGCTAAGGCATTTACATTATATCATATCATTTAGGAAGCATTATATTATTTAGATTTTGCTATGTCATTTTACTTATGTCATGCATATACATATTCATTTCTTTTAAATGTTTTCAAAAAAGGATAATGGTTTTCAATAAAATAAAGATATTCCCGAGTTAAAATAATTCATGAGTTCTCTGCCGGGTTTGCTGGGGAGGATATCATCAATTATTATTAATAACGGAATATTTTCTTTAAAAAGAGAATGATTCGGAAAATTTTCCAAAATTAATAAAAGTTTATATATTTTGCCACGTTTGTTGGGGAATATAGGAAAATTTTGAATTTATAAATTCCGGATCATTTTCAATAAAAAATGGAATTATTTTTCTTTAAATTGGGAATTAACTTGAAATACTAAATTTAAAACCAACTTTTTACCGAGATTTGAGATAACACACGATTAATAAGGTACCGTTTTATACGGGCGTTGTGGGGGTGCTAATCCTTCCCCGCATGTAACCGAGTCCCGAACCCGTTTCTTTGATTTCTCTGGTTTAAAACGCAGACTTGAAATTGGTTTTAAAAATGTTTTAATTAATTTTTAAAATATTTATATAAAACCGGTTTTAATAGGTGGCCGATCACACCTAGCTAAAAAAGATTGGTGGCGACTCCATGTCTTTTTTAAGGTCATTTTCAAAACCTTCATTTTTCTAGAGGAATTAAGTCGACTTTTCCTCGATTTTTTAATGTCACGCTTAACGAATAATAAAGTCTTGCGATGAGACTCGTTATTTTTTAGGTTGCGACCTAATCATTTCGAAGAGGTTAGCGAAAGAAAATCTTGATTCGGAGTTCGTTTGCTAAATGGCCAAATACCGAGCCCATTATGCAAAAATTCAACAAGAAAAATCCGTAAAAAATAGCATATGAACTCCAAAAATTCTGAAAATTTGAAATCTTATTTTCAAATTATTTGGAAGAGATTGGAGAAAGAAAATATTGATTCGGAGTTCGTTTGCAAAATGGCCAAATCCATGGTCACCTATGCTGTAATTCAAGCAGATAAAACCTGGAAAAATAGCAAATGAGCTGCAAAAATTATGAAAACTTCCAGATCACAATTTTAAATTATTTGGAAAAGATTGGAGAAGAAAAATCTGGATTCGGAGCTTGTTTAAAAAATGGTAAAGTTCGGGTGCATAAAAGGGGCAATTTCGGAAATAAATCCGAAATAAATAGCAAATGCACTTGGAAAATTTTGAAAACTTCCGTAATTCAATTTTTTATTATTTCGGAAGTATTGAAAAAATAAAGTTCGAATTTGGAGCCCGTTTTCTATTTATTTAGGTTCGGGGGGCAAAAAGGTCATTTCACCAAAGAAACCAAAAAGGGCAAATTTGTAATTGAGAAAAATATGAAATAAGAAGGAATTGCTGGGATTTTTCTTCCCTTGGTCAGCAAGCATAGAGGAGAAGAAGGAAGCTTGAACAATTTAATTTCCTAGTCACTATCAAGCCACATGCTACCACTAACACCTTGCAAATGGGTCCCCCCTTCATCCAATGGCTTAGGTGCCTTGTAGGAAAGTTGAATACACCATCCAATGGCCATGTTTAAATGCCAATATAACATTTTTATTTGTCATGAAATAACCCTCATCTAATGGCCAAGAATGGAAGAAAAAAGATGAGCACAATTCATCCTAGGGTGAGCATCCATTCGGTTAAGCAAGGGAGTGCATGGGATTGTCTCTTTTCATCCAATGGCTTAGGCCATCTACAAGGGCTGAGTACATATGTTGAGGGCTGTATTTAATCTAGAAGATGTCATTTTTATGTTGTCCTCATCCAATGACCAAGAATGGAAGAGCACAACTCATCCAAAGGTAGGCACTCAAGGGGGTAAGCAAGGGAATGCATGGGATTGGTCCTCTTTTGCATCTATGGCTGAGGTTACTACAAGGGCTGAGTACACATCTTAAGGGCTGCTATCAATTGGCAAGATGACATTTTTATGTTGTCATCAAAATATCTTAATCTAAAGGCCAAGATTGGAGGAGGAAAAAGTGCAATTCCCATCCAAGGGTGAGAGGCCATTCGGCCAAGGCTAAAGAGGGGGGTTGGTTTCATTTTTTCATATGTTTTTGGGCTGGAAACAGTATCTAATTTGGAAAATAAAAACGTTTTGAAAGAAAGAAAAATAAAAAGGTTTTCAATAGAGAGCTTGAAGGTAGTCATCTCTACCAAGCTCTAGCATAGCTTTCTTCTTGTTTTTCATGGTGTTTTCTTGATTTTCTATACTACATTTTTCATAGAAATAAAGTTTTATTTAATGTTTACTTATGTTTTCATCTCTTCTTCTTCATTAAAATGGTGGAAAACAATTTTTTACATGGTTTTATGCTTGGCCGAATATGGCATATTTGCTTGCCTTGGTTTTCTTTTCCTTTCTTTCTTGCATGTTCTTGTGGAAAATGATTTTTAGAAGGGTTTTTAGAGTATTCTAAGGTTCTGTTTTTTTACAAAAGATGAAGCAAAAAGGTTGAAATGGCTACATGATCTTGGCAAGACCAAGTGACCATGGTTAGGGGAGAGGCTATGCCCATTTTTACCTACCATGAAACTCACCTTAATTTTGCTGTTTAGCATGGTTTATTTTCTGATTTTTGGAACGGAAAGGCTTCATGATCTTGGCAAGACCAAGTGATTATGGTTAGGTGAGAGGCTATGCCCATTTTATACCAACCATGGAGCTTAACTTTCCTTGTTTTATTTACTAGTTTTGCTTGTTATTTGCTTTGCATGTCTATGTTAAATTTTTTATATTTTCTTTAGATTAGTTTCTATGCTATATTTACTTATATATTTCTATTCCATGCTTAATGATGGAAACTCAATTAAGAGTTGTAAACCCAAGTGCAGGTTATGTTCAAGTAATAAATTCTCGGGTGTCCGAGGTCGAACCACAGGGAAGCGTATTAGTAAGTACAATCATCCAAGGCCCTCTATTTATACACATTTTGGAGAGCTAAATGACAAGAGACAAGCTTTATAAATTTCAAAGGTAGGTATAATAGGTGGGTGCATTTTTCTAACAATTTTCGTCATATTGTATGACAATTCTGATTAGCCAGCTTGATGGTTGATTTTGTCAATGTTGGAGGCTTGATCTGATCCAATGGTCTTCTAGAAAAATATTCTCCTATCAGTTTGTGATCCATAGCCGTTGGAATCAGCTCAGTTTCTCATGTGGATCAGAAGATATGATCAAAATACCAAAACTGGTCAGAACAGACGGCATTGCACATCAGCCAACTTGATACCACATTTCGCGAGGGAAAACGACTCCGTTTCAAGAAGTGTAAAGCATGAAAAAGATAGATATGCCTCTTAACTTTACACTGTAAAACTTTCACCCTTACTACTTCAGTGAAACTCCAGATATAGCTGATATGGCAAAAGGTGTCAGAACTGGAACTGAACTGGATTTGCCCTTAATTCTTGATTTAACCTAGTAATCTGAAATCACTCAAAGAAACTCGTGAAAAACACCAAATTACATAAAAATATAAAAGATCATAAACACAATTAGACTAAGCAATAATAACTCGTATTTGACACAAAACAATAATAAAACATAACTAAAAACTATATAATTATACGAGTTATCACACCCCCACACTTAGATTGTTGCTAGTCCCTAGCAACGACTCAATCCTAGAAAAAAAAAAATAAACAGGAAAACAAGTTAAAGGGATCTCAAACAAACAAGCAAGATCAAGCGTAAGAATTGGCAAGGCATCTAATTAAGTATCATTGGCATATTAAGTTCGAGTAAAGGGTCAATGAGATTAAAATTGAAGGCATTACCGTACGATTGAGGAACTTCCTTCTTGGCGAGACTTTAGCTAGCCATGGATGACTAGGCAAACTATAGCTTCATAAGTACACATGCTAAGATCCTTGTCACCGCAGTTCACAAGTGAACTCGACAAATCTGATCGGTACAGAGATGAATCTGAGGCTTATGGACAAGTGAGGGGTGGAATGTTCAAACATAATCTGAGGTTTATCACAAGTTAAGCTCAAGAAATATAATAATAATGTGATCAATCCTCTCAAAATATTTCCATTCTCACTCATCCTTAGTCCTATGTTCAACATTAATATTTTGAAAAGAAAACAAAAAGCAAGAAAAGACTCGATCCAAAGAAAATAGAAAAGTAAAAACCTCTCTATAATGAAGAACCTCGAATCTTGAATTCTGATTTGATTTTTTTTTAAGCACAAGTGATTTTCTTTTGATTTGTGCCCTCATTGGGACATCTTTTATACACAATCACATCTATTCATAATCATCATTCTTGTTTTTTTGTTTTTTTTTTTTCTCAGAAATCACATTGGATTCCATACTTTCTTTTTCTTTCTTTTCATTCAATTGATCAAACAAGACAGATTTTCATCAGCTCTTTTTTTCAGCATCTTTTTCTCAACTCATCACAACATTGTTTTGGCATCAATAAGTTCGAAGTTCACGACTCTAAAAACAGTCACTCATTCTAACTACCCTCTTTTGCATTATTCCCATTTTTTTTCAGATTTCAAAAGATAACAAAATAAACAAGAAGGAAACACACAATCCCAAACCCAATGATCACAAATATTATCATAAAAGTATAAAGAGGGAATGGGGGGTCGGAATCGTATCCGTTCACTTTGTCATAATTTCTGGAGTTCATATCTAGGGATCCAACCCGAAGGTTTACAACCTATGGGCTCCTAATGTAAGGGGGGCAAAGATAAGGGGCTTTCTGGATAGTGACTTTGTTCTAAGATCAGATCATGTATAGATGCAAGCATCTATGTGATGACCTAAATCTGCATGTGGAATGAAGAGAAAAAGTAAACTTACTATGTCTTCCCAGTTTTTCGTGGCTTTCCAAAGGCTCACCATGAATTCACATTCCAACAAAAATCGAACCGATCTGCCAAAAACAATCTCAAAGACATTTGATCATCAAAAATATTCAATTTTCAGAAAACCAAATTGAAAATAACCTAGATAACTTAATCAAAGCCTTTGTAACTCTATTGCTTTATCCACATGCTTGCCAAGATTATACTAATACTCAAAAAAAAATACATACACGAATGTAGTAAAACACATGCAGATAATAAACGGACCATATAGTGTTTTTTTTTTTTTGAAAAGATTAAATCAAACTGACAAGGTATGTCTCAAGTCTCCCTTACTCAGACCTTGTTCAGAATGAATACTTCTAAATGGCTTAAAACACAACAATTTTTTTTTTTTTTTTTTTTTTTTTTTTTTTACAAATTAGCAAAATATGTCCCTTACCCCCTACTAAAATATGACATTGTCCCCAATGTCAAATTTTAAAGGTAGAATTTAGGAGATATTACCTGCAGAGGTTGCTAACCACTTATTATAACTGAGACACAACAAACAAAATGTTAGATAATGTCACAAAGACAAAGTGCAATCCACTCCTTACTCGTCCATATCTCTTTTTCTTTTTTCGAGCGTTTGCGAAACAACCGTAGCAGGTAAATACTCATAAACTTGGAGCTTTTTGAGTAAATCTTCAATGGTTGTAGCAGAAATTATGGTTCTCCTTGCCTCTGAAAACATGAATCCATTTTCCACAGCATTATCTAAATATGAAAGCAAATTACTAAAATAACCATTAATATTAAGCAAACCAATGGGTTTCTTATTGTGACCAAAGATGACCAAGAAGCCACGCAAGCTATTTCTTCCAATGTACCCAGACCTCCTGGTAAAGCAATGAATGCATCGGCAGAATGGTACATGATTGTCATCCGTTCAGGGATATTCCAGACTTGTATTTCCTTACCCAAGGTAGGTCCATAAAAACCTGTGAATAGTTTTGGCACGATTCCTAGAACTGGACTTCCTCCGGCGTGTGCTGCTGTAGCGACTGCTCCCATTAAACCCGTACTACCGCCTCCATAAATCAACTAGATCTTTTGTTGGGCAAGTATTACTCCAACTCTTATGGCTTCATCAGCGAATATTTTATTTTTCCCTGGATAAGCACCTCCAAAGACACAAATTTTTTCAATGCGCTGGGACGAAGTACTTTCCATTTTTTTTCGAGTGCCTGAAAGAGAATGAGTACATGGTGTAATATATAGAGGACTGAGTAGTGAATCAGACAAGAGTAATAATGTCGCCGAAAGTGTATTTGACCTCTTCCTCTGGTTTTACGTCCAGAAACGGCTTAAACGCCTTCTATGAGTCGAGGATATGCTTCCCATCCAGTTTTCTTACAAGCTGGCAAACAGGGTCTTTTAACATCAGATTCCCAAGATATTGCCATTCCCTTTGGAATTGCGGCCATAAATCAAGAATTTCTCTTTGTACGTCTCCACTAGGATGCGTTTCAAGAGAAAGTTGGATATTACCCAAATTCTCCTTACTCAGTCCATCCTTAATGAATTCAATTTTATCATCTCGATTAGAGGACGGAATCCCAATAGAACGACATTTACTGTTACACGTCCATCGTGCACATTTGTGGCAATTTGAACTCATACGCTTTGCTCGTCGCTTCTTTGCAAAAGTGCTTCTACCTGTACCTGGTAAATGCAAAACAGGAAGATATTCATCTTCACGTACCTTGGCTTCAATTATCCAACGTATGTCTTCAGGAATCCCTTTGTGCATAAGCATTCTTAATCTTTCAAATCGAACTTGGTAAAGCTTCAGTAAAATATTTCGAGGAAAAGGAGGAAATCCTTTCTGCAATCTTGTGAGAATATCATCCATCCTAAAAAAATGAAAGAGAAATTGAAAGAGAAATTTATATACAATATCAGTTTTGTGGGTAGCTGATGGAACCGACTTAAATAATCACGGAGTACCGTTATCCGCCATTTAACCGGGGTTAAAAAAAATTATATTTACATCTAGTTATTTTCAAAACAAGGATCAGAAAGAAAAACAACCTCTTCTTGAGTAACATGATTTTCCAAAAAGAGTTTGAGTCTTTGTCCATTTACCTTGAATACGTTACCATTTTGAGGATTCTCAATGTCAACTGCTCCATAATGATACACATGCTTGACCACAAATGGGCCAGTCCATCTTGATCTCAACTTACCACGAAATATGTGAAGTCTAGAATTATAAAGTAGAACTTTTTGCCCAACATCAAATGTTTTTCTTGAAATTAACTTGTCATGAAAGGCTTTAGTTCTTTCTTTATGAATTTTAGAATTCTCATATGCATCATTTCTGAGTTCCTCAAGTTCATTTATTTGTAATTTCCGTAAATTAGAAGCGTCATCAAGGTTTGAGTTGAACATTTTAATGGCCCAGTATGCTTTATGCTCAAGTTCCACAGGTAAATGACAAGGTTTTCCATAAACTAGCCTATAAGGAGACATGCCCAATGCTGTTATAAAAGCTATTCGATAGGCCCATAATGCATCGTTAAGTCTAAGAGACCAATCTTTGCGATTTGGATTAACCGTCTTTTCCAAAATTTGTTTAATCTCCCTATTTGCTAATTCTACCTGTCCATTTGTCTACGGGTGATAAGGGGTTGCAACTTTGTGTGTAATGGCATATTTCTTCATTAATGTTTCAAAAACCTTGTTGCAAAAATGTGTCCCCCCATCACTTATGATAGATCGAGGAATTCCAAATCGACTCAAAATATTTTCTTTTAAAAATTTAATCACTGTTTTGTGATCATTATTTCGACATGGAATTGCCTCTATCCACTTTGAAACATAATCTATTGCAACTAAAATGTATAAGAAACCAAAAGATGGTGGAAATGGTCCCATGAAATCAATACCCCAACAGTGAAAAATTTCAATTACAAGAATTGGGTTCAAAGGCATCATGTTTCTTTTCGAAATGGAACCTAATTTTTGACAACTTTCACATGACTTGCAAAAATTATATGCATCTTTGAATAAAGTTGGCCAGTAAAATCCACACTGTAAAATTTTTGCAGCAGTTTTCTTTGATGAAAAATGACCACCACATGCCTCGGTATGACAAAACTTAATTACACTACTTACCTCATTGTCGGGAATGCATCTTCGAAAAATCTGATCAGGACAATATTTGAACAAGTAAGGGTCATCCCAGTAGAACTTTTTTACCTCATTCAGAAACTTCCTTTTATCTTGGGGGCTCCATTGAGAAGGAATTTTTCCCAAAAAGGAATATTTTAGCTCGGATGGCAATGGTTTTAAATCCAGCTTGGGTGGTTCAATAGTTGATGGTACAGTGACATTTGTGAGTGATGGAAGTTCCTCAAACTTTTGTTTCCAACAATGCTTATCCTGAAAAGAATTTAACAAAGAATCAGTGTGTGAAATTTCTGAAGCATTATCAAACTCACATTCAATTAAATAAGCTTTTAAAGGATCATGGAATGTGGTAGTGGTGAGATGTTCATGAACAAGTTCTTCAATGAAATCCACTTCATGTACTTCTGAATCATCACCAGGTTGCTTGCAAATGTTGAACACATTTAACTCTAAAGTCATATTTCCAAAAGAAATGTTCAAAATACCATTCCTGCAATTTATCAGAGCATTAGAAGTTGCAAGAAATGGACGGCCTAATATAACAGGAATTTGAACATTTGGATTTGAAATAGGATGTGTGTCCAAAACAATAAAATCAACAGGGAAGTAAAAATTATCAATTTGAACCAAAACATCTTCAACTATCCCTCGAGGAATTTTTACAGAACGATCAGCTAGTTGAAGTGTAACAGGTGTTTCCTTGAGTTCACCTAAACCTAACTGTTGATAAACAGAAAAAGGTAAAAGATTAACACTAGCACCAAGATCAAGCAATGCACGTTCTATTCTAGTATTTCCAATGATGCATGAGATTGTTGGACATCCAGGATCTTTGAATTTTAGTGGAGTAAGGTGCTGAATGATTGAGCTCACACTTTCTGTCAGAAATGCTTTCTTTTGTACATTATGTTTCCTTTTAACTGTGCACATGTCCTTCAAAAATTTAGCATAAGATGGAACTTGTTTGATTGCATCCAATAAAGGAATGTTAATCTTAACTTGTTTGAAAAGTTCATAAATTTCTGCATTTTGATTCAAATTCTTTATTGTTTGCAACCTTTGAGGAAAAGGAGCAGGATGCATACCTTTTTCTTTGTCCAAATTTTCAAGAAGTTCAGACTTACCATCATCCTTACCATTACTTTTCGGAGGGGAAGGAGGATCTTGGTCTTTTGATGGAATGTTTTTGTCAATTGCCTTTCCACTTCGAAGAGTTGTGATAGAACTGGCATTTTCCTTTGAGTTTCATTGGAGCAAGAAACAAGACATTGAGTAGAAGGGTTAGGCTGAGGTTGAGCAGGAAACTTACCTTTTTCTTGAGTGCGTAATGAAGTTGTCAATGTGGACAAGGTGTTTTTGATCTCATTGATGTCCTGTGAAGTTTGGTTATTCACATTTGCTTGTGTTTGCATGAATGCTTGCAATGTCTCTTCCAAGGTTTGTACACGTGAGGGTTGATAGGAAAAAGTGTTGCCCGGCTTTTGAGATTGTGGTACCTGAACATGATTATTATTCCGCCAACTGAAGTTGGGATGATTTCTCCATTTAGGGTTATACGTTTCAGAGTAAGGAGAAGGAAAAGGCTTTTTAAATGTGTTTATGGAATTTACTTGATCATGCAACGCTTCTTTAAGAATGGGAATGTTTGGACATTCAGAAGTGGGGTGTCCCATGATTTCACAAATTCCATAACTTTCTTCATTTTTAACCGTTTTGACTTCTTTTACTTCTCTAAGTTCCATGGCTTCAATCTTTCTAGCCAAATTAGCTACTTTAGCTTTTATCTCATCTTCTTGACTAAAATGATATTTACCTCTGTTAGAAACAAGATTAGATCTATTGGAACTTTTAGAGGAATTATCTGTGTGCCAGGCTTGAGAGTTATCTGCCAAATGATCTAGGTAGTCAAAGGCTTCTTCAGGTTCTTTTTCTAGAAACTCACCGTTACACATTGTTTCAACAAATTGTTTAGTTTCGGGAGTTAAACTTTCATAAAAGAAACTAATAAGACGCCATTTTTCAAAACCATGATGTGGACAAGAACTTAACAAATCTTTAAAACGCTCCCAGCACTGAAAAAATGCTTCATTTTGATTTTGATTGAAATTTTGAATCTGTCTTTTCAAAGCAGTAGTTTTATGTGCTGGGAAAAATTTCTTTAGAAACTCAGTTTGTAATTCTTGCCATGTGCCGATTGACCTTGGTTTTAAATTATGAAGCCAAATTTTTTCTTTATCTTTCAAAGAAAAAGGAAATAATTTTAGCTTGACAATTTCATTTGTACATTGTTGGTCATTAAAGGTGACACATACATCTTCGAAGTCTTTTAGAATCGAGTAAGCACTTTCCGATTCTAACCCATGGAAATTTGGAAGCAAAGCTATCATACCTGGTTTAAAACGAAAGTTGTTTGCATTGAGAGGAAAAATAAAACAAGAGGGTGATGAGCTTCGAGTTGGTTGCAAGTAGTCACGCATGGTGCGTACTTGTCTGTTCTCATCTTCAGCATGAATACTTTCATTGTCAGCCATGGTAGGAGTTGTATTAGAAAGATTACCTGAAAAAGTTTCACAATACAATCTAACTAAACGACGAGATCTAAAATCACGTCGCCAAACAAGCATAAAACAAAGTTAATATACAGATAATATATTTATATAAATATAAAATTTACAATATAAATGTAAATATATAGAAAATTAGGCAGTATAACCAGCCAATAAAAATAAATATACTTATAAACTTATATACTTAGTATTGCCTCCCCGGCAACGGTGCCAAAAACTTGATGGAAACTCAATTAAGAGTTGTAAACCCAAGTGCAGGTTATGTTCAAGTAATAAATTCTCGGGTGTCCGAGGTCGAACCACAGGGAAGCGTATTAGTAAGTATAAGTTTATAAATATATAAGAAAAAGAAAATAAACAAGATATTAGAGAACAAAATAAAGAAAATAACATAAAAGAAATTAAACAAGATATAAAAAAACAATAAGAAAAGATGTTGAGGTTAGAGAATCCACTCTTGGTGTTATGCTAAGATTAATCTTGTTTTATTACACAATTGAAATTCACACATAAGGGCGGTTCCAATCGGAAGGTTTAGCAATTCAGTCCAAATTGTCCAACGTCCATAGCATATGATATTATGTTCATTTGGTGTCCTCAAAACTCATAAAAAGAGTCCAAGCATTCCTTATGCCAAGGTATATGTCTACAACAAATCAAGGTTATGAAACCAAGCATTTACTGTGCCATTTTCATTGTCAATAATGAATCAAGATCCCTACTTTGCAAGTATGATTTTAAACCAAAAGAAAATATTATCTATACTAGTGTTTATAAATGATGATTCATTTTAGCTCATGTTTAGGAGACTAACCTTAGCATTTACCAAAAGCTTCACCTCATCACCTCAACAATATGATTAGCAATACATACTAGATATGAATAAAATGAAAAGAAATGTAAGAAGCATAAGTAAATAAAGAAAAAGAAAACTAGAGAAAGGAAAGAAGAAGAAAACTTAGAGAATTTTATTACAATGGCTAATATCCTACCAATGTACAATGTCTCTTACAATCATCCAAGGCCCTCTATTTATACACATTTTGGAGAGCTAAATGACAAGAGACAAGCTTTATAAATTTCAAAGGTAGGTATAATAGGTGGGTGCATTTTTCTAACAATTTTCGTCATATTGTATGACAATTCTGATCGGCCAGCTTGATGGTTGATTTTGTCAATGTTGGAGGCTTGATCTGATCAAATGGTCTTCTAGAAAAATATTCTCCTATCAGTTTGTGATCCATAGCCATTGGAATCAGCTCATTTTCTCATGTGGATCAGAAGATATGATCAAAATACCAAAACTGGTCAGAACAGACGGCATTGCACATCAGCCAACTTGATACCATATTTCGCTAGGGAAAACGACTCCGTTTCAAGAAGTGCAAAGCATGAAAAAGATAGATATGCCTCTTAACTTTGCACTGTAAAATTTTCAGCCTTAATACTTCAGTGAAACTCCAGATATAGTTGATATGGCAAAAGGTGTCGGAACTGGAACTGAACTAGATTTGCCCTTAATTCTTGATTTAACCTAGTAATCTGAAATCACTCAAAGAAACTCGTGAAAAACACCAAATTACATAAAAATATAAAAGATCATAAACACAATTAGACTAAGCAATAATAACTCGTATTTGACACAAAACAATAATAAAACATAACTAAAAACTATATAATTATACGAGTTATCACTTAATAACTTTCCCTTGCATATTCGGCCATTGTGTTCATATGCTCATATTGTGCATTTTTTTCATGTATCATGTCTTATATTATAAACATGTTTGAATTTTTTTTATTTTGTTACATGGCCATTCGGCTACTCCATATTGATATGCCTTGCATGTGCATTTCCACCTTGCTTCTTGACTTTTTTTGTATCTCCAAGCCATGAGCTTGTGCATTTTGATTTTAGTATGTCATATGCTTATGAAAATGTCATGACATTATGAATCTTAATATGATTTATCATGTGCTTGTGTCATTTACTAGATAGGATTGCATTAGAGTATCATGTAACCACATTCGGCCTCTTCATGCATCTCTTGCCTTGTCATGCATTTGCATTTTGTTTAGGTAACATGCTTTGCATTATCGTATCTTGAAATTGTGTATTAGTTGCTGTTTGTTCCAGCATTGGCATTAGTTTCATTGGTCATTATATGTTCATAGTATTGCTATGCATGTTCATTACATTTTAGGTCTAGGCCATATTGGTATTGCCATGCATATTGAGTCTTAAATCACATTGGTATTGTCATGCATTACTATGCTATTTAGGTCTTAGGTTACATTAGCATTTTCATACATATTCATAACATATTAGGTCTAATTCACATTCACATTATCAAGCATTGCATGCATATTGAGTTAGGATAGCATTTATTGCCATGCAAACTCATGCTAGGCATTTAGGGTTGTCTTGAATTGTCATGCATTTCCTTTACCATTTAGACCTTTAGACCATGCATTTCATACATTTCATTTGTTGTATGTTCATGCATTCCATGTCATTGCCACATGATTTATGACTTAGGCCAATCAATGGCTCAAATTCATGCTCTCTTGAGCATACTTGTGGAAAATTAAAGGGTTGTCAAATTGATTATTCTACCTTTGTGATTTTTTTTACTTAGCTAATTTTTTTTCGAGGTTTTTAAATGTTTTAACTACTGTCCTTGGGTCTTTAGGATGATCTCCAACAATTTTTACTTTGATTTTTGAATGACTTTATCAAAGGCAAAAAATGTGTTTCGACAAAACAGTTTTTTTCACCTAGTACACAAACTTCTCCGATTTTTTTGGGTAGTCATCTTTAATCAAAAAATTAAGCCAATTTTTTATCTTGTAATTTTATATGTTCTGCGTCTCCAGTATTTTTTTTTTATTTTTTTTTAATTTTAA
This sequence comes from Fremontodendron californicum, assembly GCA_030761205.1. Classification (NCBI taxonomy): domain Eukaryota; kingdom Viridiplantae; phylum Streptophyta; class Magnoliopsida; order Malvales; family Malvaceae; genus Fremontodendron; species Fremontodendron californicum. The sequence goes on from JAULJL010000026.1 coordinate 12,777,705, forward strand.
AAATAGGCTAAAAAATCGTGTGGTAAAACCGCACAGTAGAGGCAGATTTGAAATCAAAAGAGGAATAATGGTTGAATTTGGCTAAGGCATTTAGAGGGGGTTGGGTATAAGCTTTAGCTACTGTCTTAGGGTAGTTTCTAAGCCTTTTTAAACTTTAAAAATGATTTTATAATTCTCGGGTTAAGGGTGGTTAAGTTCAGGATTTTAAACTTAGGAAATTAGAGCCATTTTAAAAGGGTTTGGTAGGGGTTTTTAATCTTTATTCAAGTTCTTCCTCAAAATTGTTTTCTAACAATCACAAAGTTTTGTTTTTAGAAAATCTAATTTGACACATTTTCCTAAGGTAGCCGGATATCTTTTTAGATATACAGATTTCTTTAATTAGAGGAAAAAAATATATTTTCATGCATTGCTTTTTCCATGTTCATGCATTTTATTTAAATGTGTGATTTTTGCTATGATATTTTCCATGGTATTATTATTATTTTGATTTACATTTTATGATCTTATATTGTTTGCCATATGATTTTGAATATTTCATGATATCCCTTTTTTTTTTGTTTAGTCATTTATTTTTGTCACATTATTGAGCATATACTATGTTCATGCATTTTTTATTTTATTTTCATGCATATTTTAAGATAGCATTATTTTATGTTTCATGTCATTTTTTTTTGTTATTTAGATCATATTCCATGTCATTTAGGTTATTTTATTTATATGTCATGTCATTTAAAATATGCCATATCATTTAAAATTGCCATATCATTTAAATCATTTTTATCTCATTTATAATATACCATGACACTTAGGATTTTTCATTTCACCTAGAATATACTATGTCATTTAAATTATGTCACATTATTTAGGTTGCATTATATTATCTAGACTTTGTCATGCCATTTTATTTATGTCATACATGTTCATGTTCATATTTTTAAATGTTTTGAAAAAGATAATGAATTTCAATAAAAATAAAGATATTCCCGAATTAAAATAATTTATGAGTTCTCTACCGGGTTTGCTAGAGGGAATATATCAATTATCATTAATAAAGGAAATTTTTTTTTTTCAGAAAACCAGAATGATTCGGAAAGTTTTTCAAATGAAGAAAAATTTCTATATTTTGCTGATTTTGTCGAGAAATGAAGGAAAATTTTGAATTAATAAATTCCGGATCATTTTCAATTAAAAATGGAATTATTTTTCTTAAAATTGGGAATTAACTTGAAATACTAAATTAAAAACCAACTTTTTACCGAGACTTGAGATAACACATGATTAATAAGGTACCGTTTTATACGGGCGTTGTGTGTGTGCTAATCCTTCTCCACACGTAACCGAGTGTCGAACTCGATTCTTCGATTTTCTCTGGTTTATAATGCAGACTTGAAATTTGTTTTAAAAATGTTTTAATTAATTTTAAAATATTTTATAAAACCGGTTTTAATAGGTGCCGATCACACCTAGCTAAAAAAGATTGGTGGCGACTCCATGTCTTTTTACGAGACCGTTTTCATACCCTCGACCTTTTATTTCAATCTAGAGGAATTAAGTCATCTTTTCCTCTGCTTCTATTTTCCCTTACTCGAACGGGTCCCCGCGATCGAGATCACGTATCAACACCTTCGTTTTTTAGAGAAATTAAGTTGACTTTTCCTCATTTTTTGTATGTCACGCTTAACGAATAATAAAGCCTTGCGATGAGACATTTGTTATGTTATTTTTTTAGGTTGCGACAGCTTGGCGACTCCGCTGGGGACTTTTTTAGAAAGTCAGGCCTAGAATTAGTCGTGTGTTATCTAAGTCTCGATTTTTTTGGTTTAATTAGTATTTAATTTTAATTCCCATATTTTTAAAATAATAAAGAGAATTTTGAAAATAATAAAATGTTTTAAATATGTCCATCTTCATATGCATGCATATTATTATTATTTGTTCTCTGGTTATTTTGTTGCGTATATTTTTGCTTGACTGATGCTTTACATTGTTTGATTTTAGGGGAGTATTTAGAATAAGGGGTGTAGAATAGGTGGTGACAGGTTTGTTTTGTTCCTCCGCACACACTATATTTGCATTTGCATAAAATGAACTCTCTACCCGGATTTCGTCCTTTTAAGTGGGAGTAAAGTAACTACGCCTTCGTGATGATCCTCCGTATGGGCTAGTGAAACACTTTTGGAGTATAAAGTACCAAATGCCTTCGTGATAATCCTCCGTACGGGCATAGGAAAATATACTCTAACAAATTGAACCCGCTTTTATCGGGGTGCCTTACTAGCCTTCACAGGCGACAGTGAGGAACAATTCCGGACATTAGAACCGATTCACCTTCATATAGTGAACCTAGGCGAAGCCATGCCGGATTTTTGTTATATACCCGAAGTTTAAGAACACATGGAGGAATATTTCTAATCTTTTACCATCTTTCTATACATTAGATTTTACAAATTGGGTGATGATGAACGAACATCATATCGCTCGTAATAAATTTATTATTTTGTCCCTAAGGCGTCATAATGCCAAAGCTCTGTTAAAATTTTTAGGACATTTAAAAAAAAATGTTGTTATTTATGTTATATTTATGAATTCATTTCTTTACTAATTCATTTCTTTCTGTTTTCTTTTCTTTGACATGCATCATAGACATCATCATACGCTTGGAGTTTATTGGCCTCGGGATAGTCATCAACCCAAAGGACTTTCATTGAGTGTCAGGTTATTTCAGTGATAGAAGATCATGCAGTAGTCAGGGCACGATCGAAAAAAGATCAAAGGGAGGATGGTGATTGCCTGAAGAAAGATTATGTGTCAGTATTGTCGGAAATGGTCAAAGTGGATTCTAGATAGAATAATCTTTGAGGGTTAGCCGACATTTGGAATCAGTGGAATGTATCAGAGAAAGAAGCCTTCACTCATAAATATGGAGATATAGCACTCTTAATTCCGATTCGGGTCAATAGTGGACTGATTCAGGCTATGGTGCAGTTTTGGAATCCTGCATATAGATGTTTTACTTTTAACAAAGAGGATATGACCCCACTGATTGAAGAATATTCAGCACTGTTACGTATTGAATGTCCTAATCCTGACCGGGTATATTTGAAGAAAGTGAAACCTTCAGGTTTTAAGAGGAAAGTGGGTAGGATCACAAGAATGGATACAACATGGGTTGAGAGTCATGTAAATACAAAGCAAAAACATGGATGCATTTCGTGGGAAACTCTCCGACAATTGATATTGGGTTATTCCGACAAAGAAAAAGCCAGGGACATCTTCGCTCTAGCCATCTACGGATTAATCATATTCCCGAAGATATTGGGTCATGTGGATACAGGCGTGTTTGATTTCTTTGAAAAGTTGGAACAGAAGATCAACCCATCTCTAGCCATCCTAGCTGAAACTATCCGATCTTTGAATTTTTGCAAAAAGGAAGGACAAGGGAGAATCAAGGGGTGTATACAACTCCTTTATATTTGGATTCAAAGTCACTTTTGGAAGATAGAAAAGGTTTCCTTCAAACCGTACATGAAGTCTTTAGTTTCGATTAGGGAATTCCTTCAAAATGATTGGCCTGAAGATGGGGATGAAGAGAAATGGGTCAACATGTTCTGGAATCTAAAAGGGGAGATGGTGAGTTGGAGAGCTCCATGGATGGTTCTTATGCCGATTATGTAAAAATATGGTGACAACTCGGGAGTTCCACTACTCAGAATTTGGGGGTCTGTGAGTTATACGCCTTTGTTGGTGCAAAGACAGGTTGAGTCTTGGCAATTCACACCCGTGAATCATAATCTGGGATCATCAGAGTTCACTTATGGAGAAGACTGATATTCTAGAAAGGTGCGGGCAGTGATTGAAGCATGGAAGAAAACTCACCGGATAAAAGTGGCCAGATATGTCGACATCGTCACACCTGATTACCTGGTATGGAGGGAATTAAAGATTAATGATAGGCTATTGACATCAAATGGGAAGAGGTCCAGTTCATGAATCCACCACCGAGGGAAATGCCGTCAGAGTTAGAAATTGCAATGGCGAAATTTGAAAAAAAAAAAGTCCCAGATGAGTAAGGAGATTGCCATACTACAAGAAGAGCTTGAGCACATCAAAAATAGGGAATCAACTCGAGAAAGAGAAAAGGAAAAGTTCAAGAGAGAAAGGGACACTGCTAAAGGCGATCTTTAGGAATTACACTTGGAGAAAAGATGTACCTCTTCGAGCTCAGATTTGAGGGAACCCTCAAGACTTTCGGGGAATAGGAGCATGAGGTCAAAAACCTCAAGAAGGAGAATAACTACTGGAAAGAGAGAGTGAAGCATGAGGAAACCCGAGCCAATCAACTGGAGAAGCAAGCTAAAAAAAGCTTACACGGTGATGCTTCTGCTGACGCATCAAGGGGTCGTGAACAAGTAGGGGTCAGATTGAAGAGCAGGGCAATCAAAAGGAGACTTTGAAAGAAAGTCCAAGATCCGAGGAAGTCACTATAGGACTAATTTTGTAATAGCACTTTGAAAGGCGAATTACGGACTTATATTAGGCATTGATCCTTTTATTCTATCTGTGATGTATTTAGTTACAGGAAATCAATGAAAGACCGTTCGATTGAAATTATCCCGAGGCCAATACATTCAAATGCATTCATATTTTATATATTTTGTTTGTTCATCTGTACATTTACTCATATTTATAATCATTCATTTTTGAAATTCATTCATATTCATACACTTAACCACTTATTTATTCCTTTTAATTGTTCATTCATTCATATTCATACACTTAAACACTTATTTGTTCATTTCACTTGTTCATTCATTTATTCTTTCGTATTCATATACGTAGTCATGTACATATCCATTTTATTTGATTTATTCATTCACATTTAGTCATACATTCATTCATTCATTTTTTATAAAACATAAAAAAGATGTGTCAATAATTTCTAATTCATGGTTTTCAAAACTAAAGGTACAATTGGTCGCACTCAAAAAGAATCGGATTTTCGACACCCTTACAATACTCGATCTCAAGCCAGAGCTATGGAAAATGATCAGCTTGCTGGAATGGAAAGAACTCAAAGGTAACTGCAGGAACAGTTAGCTAAATCTCAAGAGGAGTCTCGAGAACAGATGACTAAACTCATGGAAATGATGAGTGCCATGATGAAACAAAAAGGGCCGAGAGAGAATTCGATCCCCAGGAAAAGGGTGATAGTTGAGGAGGATCAACCTGAAAACATACAGCAAAAGGGCCAAGAGGTGCCAATTGGGGCAGCCTCCTATGTTTATATCCAGCCAGCTGCTGAGACACAGAACTATGTTCCCGGAAAGGGTAATATGGGAGCTGACCTAAATGATGTTAACGTTCCAGACTTTGAGAAACTAGCTGAAAAGGAAAAAGCAAAGATGACTGAGCTGAAGAGGGTCAAAATGGCAGAATCACAGAAAAATATCAACTGCTGGAGGAGAGGCTAAGGGCCGTTGAAGGGGCGGAGTTATTTGGCAGTCTGGATGCCAAAGAGATGAGCTTAGTACACAATCTAGTAATTCCCCCAAAGTTCAAAGTACCAGACTTTGAAAAATATAATGGGACTACCAACCTATCAGCACATCTGACCATGTACTACAGAAGAATGACGGGGCATGATGATATTGAGAAACTGCTTATCCATTATTTCCAAGATAGCTTGACAGAGTCTGCAACTCGATGGTACAACCAACTGAGTCGTACCAAGATTCGTTCATGGACGGATTTAGCCAGGGCTTTCATGGAATATTATAAGCATGTATCTGATATGGTACCTGATAGGTTGTCGCTACAGAACATGGAAAAGAGGACCACTAAGAGTTTCAAAGAATACTCGCAAAGGTGGAGGGATCTAGCCACACAAGTGCAACCCCCTTAACTAGCAAAGAAACTACAGTGCTTTTCATCAACACCTTGAAAGCACCCTATTATGATAAATTGGTGGAGAGTGCCACCAAGGATTTTGTAGACATGGTAATATATGGGGAGATGATAGAGTCGGCCATTAAGAATGGAAAAATGGAAGCGGGAGAGCCTTCTACTCCGAAAAGGTATTTCCTGCCAGGAAGAAAGAGGAAACCCACTCAGTTTGTATCAACCAATACCCATATGCACCTCCCATACCACATACACCACCAAGGCCCTATACTCTTACCACATCTTATGCACCTCCTACACCCTACACACCTTACCCGGGGTATAATCCTTATTACCCTAATGTGAACCATCTTACCCAAAATCCCTTCCCTTATACCAATATACCACAATAGCCGTTTCCAACTGGCATATCCCCACAGATAAACTTTCCCCGAAACACTGGCCCAAACACTCAGGGAGCCGGGCGCAATGACCAACGTTCACCAAGGAACGATCAAAAACCCCAATTTGATCCGATTCCTACCACCTAGGTTGAGCTATATCCCAAACTGTTGCAGGGTCAACTTGTTGCACCCGTGTACCTCAAACCTCTGACACCGCCGTATCCAAGGTGGTACAATACAAATAATAACTGTGCATACCATGCAGGAATTCAAACACATTCGACTGAAGATTGCCTGGCCTTTAAAAGAAAAGTCCAAAGCCTTATCAACGCTGGAGTTGTGAAGTTTGGGCAAAGAATGGGCCAAATGTAACGGGATACCCATTTCCAGGTCATGCGGAGAATCGGGTAAATGCAGTATGGACAGGAGAAGTCAGAAGGATAAAAAGAGATGCCAGGGAAGTCAAGATTCCAATGTTGACAGTATGGGTTGAGATGGTTAAGGCAGGAACGGTGGGAGATGCTGACAGTTTAAAAATGGTCGCAAAGAGGGTGCAGAATTGGTGCCCATTTCATAAGTGTGAAGGTCATATCATACAGGACTGCGGGGACTTTCTGGCTAAAATCCAAAAGATGATGGATGATGGGGAGGCCCAGTTTTACGAGGAGGCAGAGGAGGAAATAGAGTTTATTGAGAATACAGCTGGCTACAGGATATGAAGACCCTTGATCATCTATTATGATAAATCAGAGGAGAAAGTCATGGCAGTCATTGAGGAAAGTGCACCTAAGTTAATCATTGATTTGCCTGTTTCCTTTTCGTACAAGGAAAACAAAGTTGCACCATAGAAATATGACTGCAGCATAGTTATGCCTGGGTCTGTGAGTCAGCAGGATATCACAGGTATGGGGCACTTAACACGAAGTGGAAGGTGTTATGCTCCTGAGGCTGTTGAATAGGGGTTAACAGGAAAAGATAGAGGAACGAACAAAAGGAAAAAAAATAGCTAAACCAATCCATATTGAGATGGATTTGTCAAAAGAATAAGAATAGGGGTCAGCCTCGGTAAACAGAATAAAAAAACCGATGAATGAGAAGAAAGCCTGCGAGTTCTTAAAATTCATAAAGCATAGTGAGTATAGCGTGGTTGAGCAACTGCAACGTCAACCAGCTAGAATTTCAATCTTATTTTGCTTTTGAATTCGGAACCACACAGAAATGCCCTGTTGAGAGTGTTGAATCAGACATATGTGGCTAACAACATATCGGTAGAAAAATTAGACAGGCTGGTGGGAAATATCGCGATAGATGACCATATATATTTCAGTTATGAGGAAATACCACCCAATGGTATTGGGTCAACAAAGGCTCTTCACACAACTACCACTTGCAAGGGGCACATATTACTAAGGGTCCTTTTGGATAATGGTTCTTCATTAAATGTGATGCCCTTGGCAACCCTGTCCAAATTGCCAGTGGATATTTCTTATATGTTGCCAAGCTGCACGGTGGTCAGAGCCTTTGATGGTACCAGGAGAGATGTAATGGGAACTATTGAAGTTCCTCTGGAGATAGGCCCATGCACGTATATAGTGAACTTTTAGGTCATGGATATTAATCCATCATATAATTGCTTGTTGGGAAGGCCGTGGATACATTCAGCTGGGGCTGTACCTTTATCTCTCCACCAAAAGCTAAAATTTGTGATAGAGGGTCTTTTGGTCACTGTATCAAGAGAAGAGGATGTAATAGCCTCTGCATCTACTGAATCTCCTTATATTGAACCCAATGAAGATGCCGTAGAATGTTCCTTTCGATCTTTGGAATTCGTAAATGCGATTTTCGTCGCTGAAGGGCGAAAGATTCCAAAACCTAGGTTGTCCAAGAACACAAGGCTGGGGGTAAGAACTACGATGGGAAAAGGCTGCAGGGCTAGAAAAGGTCTCGAAAAATATCTTCAGGGGATGGCCCGAGAATAGAAGTAGTGGGAAAGAAAGACCGGTTTGGCCTAGGGTATCTTTCGAAAGTGCATGAGAAAAGAAAACAAGTTGAAAGGAACCGATAAAGGAGGATGGCCCATCTTGCGGGTATGGATATTGAATGGGAGCCTATGATATTCCCACCTATCCTTCATAGCTTTTGCTCAGTCGGTTCTCTGTTCGGAGAAAAAAATTCTGATGATGTGCTCGTAATGGTCGAGCAAGCCTTCAAGAGATTCCAGGTGAATAGGGATGAGCAGATGTATGATATGAAGATCTGCATGACTGGGAAAGAAATAATTGAAAGTGAGAATGCTAACTGGATGGTGCAACCTTGTCCACCAGGATATAGACTAACCAATTGGAGTGCAACCGAGCTGCCCATAGTTTTTAGGTCTATTCCAACGTAATGATTTTAAACAAATCTTAAATATCTTTTCCCGAAGATATTAAGATTTTTTTTTAATGGGCTTTTGTCTAAAACTTTTCATCCAATAAATAACAAACATGATGCATTTCCTTCATATTGATGTGTCCATATTCTTTCATTTATGCTATTTATTTTGCTTCGATTGTATATATATTTTCCTATATTGTTTCTTCCCCACCTATTACAGGTGTACGAATGCGGAATATGAGGACCTTCCTGTCAGTAATTCTGAAATTGATTTTAGAGGCCCATTTGCATGGGTGATTTTGAGGCCGACAAAGATATTGAGGATTATAGTCTACCTTCGGACTTATTAAGAAAAATAGAACAAGAAGAGAAACAAGTACTTCCTCATGAGGAGCTATTGGAATTATTGAATTTGGGAAGTAGTGAGGAGATAAAAGAGGTTAAAATCGGGACTACATTGTCGTCATCAATAAAGGGTGAATTGATAGCCTTGGTTCGAGAATATGTAGATGTATGTGCATGGTCATACCAAGACATGCCGGGTTTGGACCCAGACATTGTGGTTCATAGGCTTCCTTTAAGGCCAGAGTGCAAGCCAATTCAGCAAAAGTTGAGAAGAATGAGGCCGGACATGCTGTTGAAGGTAAAAGAGGAGGTAAAGAAGCAGTTTGATGCTGGATTCTTAGAGGTGGCAAAATATCCGGAATGGGTGGCAAACATTGTTCTAGTACCAAAGAAGGATGGCAAAGTGCGTATGTGCGTCGATTATCGAGATTTGAACAAGTCCAGTCCCAAAGATAATTTCCCTTTGCCTCACGTTGATACTTTGGTGGATAATACGATGAAGAGTTCCTTGTTTTCATTCATGGATGGATTCTCGGGATATAATTAGATTAAAATGGCACCAAAAAATATGGAGAAAACCACATTTGTTACAATGTAGAGAACATTCTGCTACAAGGTAATGCTGTTTGAGTTGAAGAATGCTGGAGCAAAGTATCAAAGAGCCATGGTGACCTTGTTTCATGACATGATGTATAAGGGAATTGAGGTTTATGTTGATGATATGATTGCAAAGTCACAAGGAGAAGAGGAGCATATTGCGAATCTTAGGAAAATCTTTGAAAGACTAAGAAAATTTCTACCGAAGCTAAACCCGGCAAAATGCATTTTTGGAGTCACTTCGGGGAAATTGTTGGGTTTTGTTGTTAGCAAAAGGGGAATTGAGATTGATCCGAATAAAGTGAAGGCCATCCAGAATTTGCCACCTCCACGTACTCAAAAAGAAGTAAGAGGTTTTCTGGGGAGATTAAATTACATTGCTCGGTTTATTTCTCAGTTAACCGATAAATGTGATCCAATATTTAAGTTAATTTGAAAACATGATCCAGGAGAGTGGGATGGAATGTGTCAAATTGCTTTTGAAAAGGTTAAGCATTATCTATCAAACCCACCAGTATTAATGCCACCGGCTCTGGATAAACCAATGATATTGTATCTATCAGTATTTGAGAGATCCATGGGTTGTGTTTTGGGGCAACTTGATAAGACTAGAAAGAAAGAACAGGCAGTTTACTACCTCAACAAGAAGTTCACAGATTATGAGTTGAAATATTCATCGGTAGAAACGTTGTGCTGTGGCTTAGCTTAGACTGCTCGAAGACTCCGACAGTACATGTTGTACCACACAACGTGGTTGATCGCCAAGCTAGATCCAATCAAGTACATGTTGGAAGCACCTTCTTTGTCAGGGAGGACGGCAAGATGGCAGGTTTTGTTGTCAGAATACGACATTGTATATGTAAGTCAGAAGGCTATCAAGGGCAGTGCAGTGGCTAAATTTTTAGCAAGTCGACCAGTGGAAGATTATGAGCCGTTGAGCTTTGATTTCCCATATTAAGATTTGATGTATGTTTCGCAAGCGGATGAGGTTCCCTTGAAGAAGAAAGTATGGAAGATGTACTTTGGGGGCATCTAATGCCATGGGGCACGGAATCGATGTAGTGCTCATATCCTCAGAAGAAGATTATTATCCTTTCACTGCCAGATTGGATTTTGATTGTACAAACAATACGGCTGAGTATGAGGCATGTACTATGGGCCTTCGTGCAACAGTGGACAAAAAAATCAAAGTTTTAGAAGTTTTCGGAGACTCAGCTTTAGTGATATATCAATTGCGCGGAGAATGGAAAACCCGAGACACAAAATTAATCTGATACTGAAAACTCATATTGAGTTTATTGGAAAAGTTTGAAGAAGTAAGTTTCAATTACTTCCCTCGAGAAGAAAACCGGATGGCGGATGCTCTGGCTACTTTGTTATCAATGTTTAAAGTGAATGTAGGGGCGGAAGTTGTGCCGATCAAAATGAGCATATATGAGTCTCCTGCCCACTGTTTGAGTATCGAAGAAGAAACAGATGGTCTCCCTTGTATAACGACATCTTGCAGTACATCAAGAGTCAATAGTATCCAGAACAGGCAACAGAAAATGACAAGAGGACTTTGAGAAGGCTAGTAATGGGTTTTGTTCTAGACAACGAGATTCTCTACAAGGAAGGGAAAGATCAAGTCTTATTGAGATGTGTCGGGTCTGTCAAAGCTCGAAGAATCATAGAGGAAGTCCATGAAGAGATATGTGGCACCCATGCTAATGGTTACATGCTTGCTAAGCAGATTATGAGAGCGGGATATTATTGGCTGACGATGGAAGGAGATTGTATCATTTATCCCCGAAAGTGCCATAAATGCCAGATATATGCAGATAAGATCCATGTACCGCCATCGCTATTGCATGTCATGACCGTACCATGGCCATTCTTGATATGGGGAATGGATATGATTGGCCCCATTACTCCGAAAGCTTCAAATGGACATCGTTTCATCCTGGTGGCCATAGACTATTTGACAAAATGGGTGGAAGCTACTTCTTATACGAATGTAACGAAGTCAGTGGTATGCAGATTTGTTAAGAAGGAAATCATATGCCGATATGGATTGTCAGCAAGAATTATTTCATATAATGCTCTCAATCTGAATAATAAGATGGTGAGAGAGGTATGCACTCAGTTAAGATCACGCATCACAATTCGGCACCTTATCGTCCGAAGATGAATGGGGCAGTAGAAGCAGCCAACAAAACATCAAGAAGATTGTCGAGAAGATGACTGATGTGTACAAGGATTGGCATGAGATCTTGCCTTTTGCTCTTCACGTATATTGCACTTCGGTTAGAATATCTACAGGGGCAACGCCGTTTTCTTTGGTATATGATATGGAAGCAGTGTTACCTATTGAAGTTGATATTCGTTCACTTCATGTTTTGATGGAGGTTAGCCTAGAAGAGGCAGAATGGGTTAGAGCTCGTTATGAACAGCTAAATCTCATCGAGGAGAAAATATTGAAGGCAATTTGTCACGGGCAGTTGTATCAGAAAAGGATGATTTGAGCCCATAACAAGAAGGTTCGACCCAGACAATTCTGAGAAGGAGAGTTAGTACTGAGAAAAATTCTCCCCATAGTGAAGGATCCGCTAGGAAAATGGGATCCAAGTTAGGAAGGACCCTATGTGGTATAAAGAGCTTTTTCTGGAGGAGCATTGATTCTAACTCGGATGGACAGGAATGATTTTAGACATCCCATGAATGCTGATGAACTGAAGAAGTTTTATGCTTAAAAAAAAATGTGATGTTATGAACATGGGAATTCGAATGATTCCAAGTGTAGAAATAGAAGTTCTATATATCTATCTCCCCTGAGAATTGCTTTTCAAAGAGAATGTTCATGCTTGATATGATGAATGGCCATCTTTCATATCCCTTCACTAAAAAGAAATTATCCCTAGTCACCCCTTTGAGCCTTAGGAATTATTTCTTTCGTTGAACCCTGATCAAGGATCACCCTCTACACTGGAGGGAAAATACGAGGAAAAATAATCAAAATCATGTCAAAAAAAATATAGAGCCATTGGAAAATGTGAAATCAAAGAATGGCAAATGAAAGCCAGCAACGAAAAAAAAAGAAAAGTCCAAAAAGGGGACAAATGTCTCAAGAATGAATTCTCCTCAGGAAATGATCCTTGATCCAATCACCCTTAAAAACATTTTTGGCCTATTTTATCCTTTCCTTCTAAACCCGAACCATGGCCTATATTATGTACTTTAAAAGTCCATTTCGATCAAGCATGGATATTTAATTTGAAAAGTTTTTTCTCAAAATTCATCTCATCTTTTGAATTGACATTTTTACCTTGGAAGCATTTAGAATTCTCAGATGCGTGGTAGAATACAAAAAAAAAAAAAAAGAGAGGTTTAAGCCGAAAACTCGCAAAGGGCAACTTAATACCGAATGGGAGACACTTGAGTTGAAAACCCACAAAGGGCGGCTCAAGTACTGATTAAGGTTTGAATCAATGCTCCGTGTAAAGGGGGAGAAAGTATTTGAAAAATCAGAGAAAAGAGGAACAACTCAGTCTGACGTAACTACGGAAGCCGAGGGATTACCCAATTAAATTGACCGTTCAAGAGAAATTTCAGATGAGCTGAAAAAGGAGGGGTCCAAGATATTCCGCATCCGGGGCATCAACAACCTATAGCTTTACATTTCTTTCTTATATCCTTGATGTTCACTTTTACCATTTTAAGACATTTGTGGCAATAAATTCTTGTTATTCTTTTATGACATTGGCTTGTTTCATACTTTCTTTCATACAGTTTTTTGAGATTGCGTTTTGTTTGTTATTAAATTGAATGATGATTAGTAAACATAATTTTTTTTTTTAATAAAAGGGAGTTTAAAAGTATTACTAAGGAATAGATTTAAATCTTAGAAAAAGTTTGGGAACCACTAATTCTGATGGAAAGTTCACCAAGTAAAGGAAAACAATGAATGTGTTGAAGACTATGCCATGAAGTTAGAAAATTTTGAATTTCAGCGAAGTCAGAAACTGGGATTGTTTGACAAATTATCTTGAGTAAAGGGTTCTTTAAGTGGGGCATCAGTGAACTATTGAAGACTCCATCATGAAGTCAGATAATTTGTGAACCTCAAAGAAACCATGGATTAGAAATCATGACACAATCATTTGACTGCATTCATCCTCAGGAAACATATAAGCATTTGCAAAGCATGTCATTCTCATCATTGCATTTAGCTAACATTGCAGGAATCAAGAAAACTTTGGCTTCCCAAATCGAACTCGTTCTACTTCTCAAATGAGTCGAGCCTTGAGACCACTGTCAAGGTATTTCCTTTTGTTTTAAATCGAATTCATTCTGTTTTATCAAATAAGTTGAGTCTTGAGACCGCCGTTGAGGTATTTCCTTTTGTTTTGAATCGAATTCATTCTATTTTATCAAAATGAGTCGAGCCTTGAGACCGACGACAAGGTATTTTCATCACGGGTAAGGCCTCCAGGCACCATTTTTAAGACCTTAGGGCATAATTTTTTCAAATCACGGGTAAGGCCTCTGGGAACCATTCTTAAGACCTCCGGGCACCATTTTAAAGACCTTCGGGCATAATTTATCATCACGGGTAAGGCCTCCGGGCACCATTTTAAGACCTTCGGGCACTATTTTTAAGACCTCCGGGCATAATTTTGCAAATCACGGGTAAGGCCTCCGGGCACCATTTTTAAGACCACCAGGCACCATTTTAAGACCTTCGGGCACCATTTTTAAACCTTCGGGCACCATTTTTAAGACCTTAGGGCATAATTTTTTCTTTTGAAAGCGAACCCTTTTCTTTAAGACAGGCCGAGCCTTGATTAGTCATGGAATTCAATTTAAGGACAAAATCTTCAATTTACAGCTTTTTCAAAAAAAAAAAAATTTGAGGAAGAATGAAAAAGAAAAGAAATGAAAAAAGAAAACCCCTTTCCCTTTCCTTCACATGTGATTTCGCTAACCGTACAAAATTAGTGTTTGTTTATCTTTTCTTGATTCCTGATTCTCAGCAATAGCCAAAAAGGGGCAGCTGTAGACACCTAATTTTGTTCGGACCCTTAAATCAGGTACATTTTCTTCCTAAATTGGTGTTTCAGAATGCTAAAAGGCTTTTCTCATCTTGCAGGTGGTACTCCTAGACTTAGTCCAAGAAAGCAAACAAAAAGTCAAACTTGAAAAAGTCAACCCCAAAAAAGTCAACCCCAAAAAAGTCAACTACTAAAAAAGTGAACCCACTTTCAAAATCAAGATTTGAGGTTCAATTGAAAAATGGTGAAAGAATTTTGATAATCCGAGGTCTACATCGAAAGATATGGAGGTCAGAAGTTGGGTTACGGTATCTCAGTAGAAAAAAAACCCTAGTTCGAGAAATTTAGGGAAAAGTGCTTAAACGATCAAATTGGTTGGAATTGAGGGTTACAAATGAAAGATAAGTACTGACTACGGGTAATGGAGAAGCCACTTGGAAGAAAAACTGACAGAAAAGTCAATTCGAAATAAAACCGAGAATTAGGGTTTTTTGGTGGATTTCAGTGAAATTTGGAAGAATTACAAAAATGGCCCGATTCGGTAGATCTAAAGCCCTTAATTGATGATAAATGATTAAACAAGGATATCCCAAGGCTCAGTTTGAAGAAAATCTGAAAATCGGACTTGTTTTGAGCAAAACCGGGATTCGGAGGCAAAAGGGCAAAATTGGAAAATTTGGGAAAAATAGCAAATGAACTCCAAAATTTCTGAAAATTCGCAAATCTCATTTTTAAATCATTTCGAAGAGATTCGCGAAAGAAAATCTTGATTCGGAGTTCGTGCAAAATGGCCAAATAATAGGCCCGCTATGCAGAAATTCAATAGGAAAAATAGCAAATGAACTCCAAAAATTTTGAAAATTTTCAAATCTCATTTTGAAATTATTTGGAAAAGATTGGAGAAAGAAAATCTTGATTCGGAGTTCGTTTGCAAAATGGCCAAATCCTGGGTCCCCTATGCAGTAATCCAAGCAGATAAATCCCGAAAAAAATAGCAAATGAGCTCCAAAAATTATGAAAACTTCCAGATCACATTTTAAAATTATTTGGAAAATATTGGTGAAGAAAAATCTGAATTTGGATCTCGTTTAAAAAATGGTAAAGTTTGGGTGCATAAAAGGGGCAATTTCGAAAATAAATCCGAAATAAATAGCAAATGGACTCGAAAAATTTTGAAAACTTCCAGAATTCAATTTTTTATTATTTCGAAAGTATTGAAAAAAGAAAGTTTGAATTTGGAGTCCGTTTGCTATTTATTTAGGTTCGCGGGGAAAAATGTCATTTCACCAAAGAAACCAAAAAGGGCAAATTTGTAATTGAGAAAAATATGAAAGAAGAAGGAATTGCTGGGATTTTTCTTCCCTTGGTCAGCCAGCATAGAGGAGAAGAAGGAAGCTTGAACAATTTAATTCCCTAGTCACTATCAAGCCACATGCTACCACTAACACCTTACAAATGGTCCCCCCTTCATCCAATGGTTTAGGTGCCTTGTAGGAAAGTTGAATGCACCATCCAATGGCCAAGTTTAAATGCCAAGATGACATTTTTATTTTTCATGAAAGAACCCTCATCTAATGGCCAAGAATGGAAGAAAAAAGATGAGCACAATTCATCCAAGGGTGAGCATCCATTCGGTTAAGCAAGGGAGTGCATGGGATTGTCTCTTTTCATCCAATGGCTTAGGCCATCTACAAGGGCTGAGTACACATGTTGAGGGCTGGATTTAATCTACAAGATGTCATTTTTATGTTGTCTTCATCCAATGACCAAGAATGGAAGAGCACAACTCATCCAAGGGTATGCACTCAATGGGGCAAGCAAGGGAGTGCATGGGATTGGTCCTCTTTTGCATCTAAGGATGAGGTTACTACAAGGGCTGAGTACACATCTTAAGGGCTTCTATAAATTGGCAAAATGACATTTTTACGTTGTCATCAAAATATCTTAATCTAAAGGCCAAGATTGGAGGAGAAAAAATTGCAATTCCCATCCAACGGTGAGAGGCCATTCGGCCAAGGCTAAAGAGGGGGGGTTGGTTTCATTTTTTCATATGTTTTTTGGCTGGAAACAGTAGCTAATTTGGGAAAGAAAAAGGTTTTGAAAGAAAGAAAAAAAAGGTTTTCAATAGAGAGCCTGAAGGTAGTCATCTCTACCAAGCTCTAACATAGCTTTCTTCTTGTTTTCCATGGTGTTTTCTTGATTTTCTATCTTGTTTTCCTGCTACATTTTTCATAGAAATAAAGTTTTTTTAATGTTTACTTATGTTTTCATCTCTTCTTCTTCATTAAAATGGTGGAAAACAATTTTTTACATGGTTTTATGCTTGGCCAAATATGGCATATTTGCTTGCCTTGGTTTTCTTTTCCTTTCTTCCTTGCATGTTGTTGTGGAAAATGATTTTTAGAAGATTTTTTAGAGTATTCTAAGGTTCTGATTTTTTTACAAAATATGAAGCAAAAAGGTTGAAATGGCTACATGATCTTGGCAATACCAAGTGACCATGGTTAGGAGAGAGGCTATGCCCATTTTTACCTGCCATGAAGCTCACCTTAATTTTGCTGTTTAACAGGTTTATTCTTTGATTTTTGGAATGGAAAGGCTTCCTGATCTTGGCAAGACCAAGTGATTATGGTTAGGTGAGAGGCTATGCCCATTTTATACCAACCACGGAGCTTAACTTTCCTTGTTTTATTTACTAGTTTTGCTTGTTATTTGCTTTGCATGTCTATGTTAAATTTTTTATATTTTCTTTACATTATTTTCTATGCTATATTTACTTATATATTTCTATTCCATGCTTAATAACTTTCCCTTGCATATTCGGCCATTGTGTTCATATGCTCATATTGTGCATTTTTTTTCATGTATCATGTCTTATATTATAAACATGTTTGCATTTTTTTTATTTTGTTACATGGCCATTCGGCTACTCCATATTGATATGCCTTGCATGTGCATTTCCACCTTGCTTCTTGACTTGTTTGCATCTCCATGCCATGAGCTTCTGCATTTTGATTTTAGTATGTCAAATGCTTATGAAAATGTCATGACATTATGCATCTTAATATGATTTGTCATGTACTTGTGTCATTTACTAGATAGGATTGCATTAGAGTATCATGTAACCACATTCGGCCTCTTCATGCATCCCTTGCCTTGTCATGCATTTGCATTTTGTTTAGGTAACATGCTTTGCATTATCATATCTTGAAATTTTGTATTAGTTGTTGTTTGTTCCAGCATTGACATTAAGTTTCATTGGTCATTGTATGTTCATAGTATTGCTATGCATGTTCATTACATTTTAGATCTAGGCCATATTGGTATTGCCATGCATATTGAGTCTTAAATCACATTGGTATTGTCATGCATTACGATGCTATTTAGGTCTTAGGTTACATTAGCATTTTCATGCATATTCATAACATATTAGGTCTAAGTCGCATTCACATTATCAAGCATTGCATGCATATTGAGTTAGGATAGCATTTATTGCCATGCAAACTCATGCTAGGCATTTAGGTTGTCTTGAATTGTCATGCATTTCCTTTACTATTTAGACCTTTAGACCATGCATTTCATACATTTCATTTGTTGTATGTTCATGCATTCCATGTCATTGCCACATGATTTATGACTTAGGCCAATCAATGGCTCAAACTCATGCTCTCTTGAGCATACTTGTGGAAAATTAAAGGGTTGTCAAATTGATTATTCTACCTTTGTATTTTTTTTCTTAGCCAATTTTTGTCCAAGGTTTTTAAATGTTTTAGATACTGTCCTTAGGTCTTTAGAATGATCTCCAACAATTTTTACTTTGATTTTTGAATGACTTTATCAAAGGCAAAAAATGTGTTTTGACAAAATAGTTTTTTTCCACCTAGTACTCGAACTTCTCCAATTTTTCTAGGTAGTCATCTTTAATCAGAAAATTAAGCCAATTTTTTCTCGTGTAGTTTTACATGTTTTGAGTCTCAGTATTTTTTTTTAATTTTTAAAAATAGGCTAAAAAATCGAGTGCTAAAACCGGACAGTAGAGGCAGATTTGAAATCAAAAGAGGAATAATGGTTGAATTTGGCTAAGGCATTTAGAGGGGGTTGGGTATAAGCTTTAGCTACTGTCTTAGGGTAGTTTCCAAGCCTTTTTAAACTTTAAAAATGATTTTATAAATCTCGGGTTAAGGATGGTTAAGTCCGGGATTTTAAACTTAGAAAATTAGAGCCATTTTAAAGGGGTTTGGTAGGGGTTTTTAATCTTTATTCAAGTTTTTCCTCAAAATTGTTTTCAAACAATCACAAAGTTTTGTTTTTAGAAAATCTAACTTGACATATTTTCCTAAGGTAGCCGGATATCTTTTTAGATATACGGATTTCTTTAATTAGAGGAAAAAAATACATTTTCATGCATTTATTTTCCATGTTCATGCATTTTATTTAAATGTGTGATTTTTTCTATGATATTTTCCATGTTATTATTATTATTTTGATTTACATTTTATGATCTTATATTGTTTGCCATATGATTTTGAATATTTCATAATATCCTTTTTTTTTTATTTAGTCATTTATTTTTGTCACATTATTTAGCATATACTATGTTCATGCATTTTTTTTTTCATGCATATTTTATGATACAATTATTTTATGTTTCATGTCATTTTTTTGTTATTTAGATCATATTCCATGTCATTTAGGTTTTTTTATTTATTCATTATGTCATTTAAAATATGCCATATCATTTAAAATTTCCATGTCATTTAAATCATTTAATCTCATTTAGAATATACCATGATACTTACGATTTTCCATTTCACCTAGAATATACTATGCCATTTAAATTATTTCATATCATTTAGGTTGCATTATATTATCTAGACTTTGCCATGTCATTTTATTTATGTCATACATGTTCATGTTCATATTTTTAAATGTTTTAAAAAAGATAATGATTTTCAATAAAAATAAAGATATTCCCGAGTTAAATAATTCATGAGTTCTCTACCGGGTTTGCTGGAGGGAATATCGTCAATTATCATTAATAAAGGAATATCTTTCTTTCAAAAAACGAGAATGATTCGGAAAGTTTTCCAAATGAATAAAAATTTCTATATTTTGCCGATTTTGTCGGAGAATGTAGGAAAATTTTGAATTAATAAACTCCGGATCATTTTCAATTAAAAATGGAATTATTTTTCTTAAAATTGGGAATTAACTTGAAATACTAAATTAAAAACTAACTTTTTACCGAGACTTGTGATAACACATGATTAATAAGGTACCGTTTTATACGGGCGTTGTGGGGTGCTAATCCTTCTCCGCACGTAACCGAGTCCCGAACCCGATTTTTCGATTTTCTCTGGTTTATAACGCAGACTTGAAATTGGTTTTAAAAATGTTTTAATTAATTTCAAAATGTTTTATAAAATCGGTTTTAATAGGTGGCCGATCACACCTAGCTAAAATAGATTGGTGGCGACTCCATATCTTTTTACGAGGCCGTTTTCATACCCTCAATCTTTTATTTCAATCTAGAGGAATTATTTCGTCTTTTCCTCTGCTTCTGTTTTCCCCTTACTCGAACCGGTCCTCGCGATCGGGATCACGTATCGACACTTTCGTTTTTCTAGAGGAATTAAGTCGACTTTTCCTCGTTTTTTTAATGTCACGCTTAACAAATAATAAAGCCTTGCGATAAGACATTTGTTATGTTATTTTTATAGGTTGCGACAATAACAAAAGAAATAAGCTCAAAATTATAAATTTTATCAATTCATAAACAAATGTATAAAGAAACATAATACATCAACTAAATAATTTTATGTATAATACATCAAATAAATAGTCTTACTTAAAATTGTGAACCACTTTCTTTAAAAAATATATATAAATATTTTAATTGCTAACCAATATATTTTTCATCAAAACAAGATAAATAAAATATTAAAACAAAATAAATAAAATATTAATAAAGTTGAAAGTTTTAGTTTAGAAGTTAGAGTATTTTTATAATAGTTTATAAAGTGGTTCTAATATGACTTTTGTTTTAATAAAAAGTTGTATGATAACAGGAAAAAAGATCTAGGATAAAATTAAAAGTGAAAAGTTATATGAAAAGAAAAAAATTGTAATCATCTTAAAAAATAAAAAACCATGTTTGTTACTTAGCTATTGTTAGATTTACATAATTATGATTTAAATTTTGTTACAAACCTTTTTATTTTAAGGATTTGTAAGTTAAGATTAGTTAGTACAATAAATATACAAATAGTAATGTGATTTTCACCATCTTAAATTGCAATGCATAAAATTAAATAAAAAATCACATATATAAACAAAATTAATAATTTTAATTTAAAAGAGTCATTTAAATTTATTTAATATATATATATATATATATATATATACACTAAAGGCAATTAAAAAATTTGGGGGGGCCAGGTTAATGCTCCCCAAATTGCCGATGGAAATCGAGATTTGCAGTATTATTCTGAAATGGGAAATGAAATAACATCAACTTTGAATTAGGAATGAGTCTATATTCACATTAAAAAAAAAAAGCGCCAAAATAGAATAAAATAAAAAAAGAGAATAAATGTGGATGTATGGTCTTGCTTTGTATTACAGGAAATGAAAGGGTGTCATTGGTGTTGCTTTGGTTTAAATTGCAAATTGTAATCTTGAGAAAAAGAGTATTTTGCATGATCTTTTGAAGTTATAAAAGTTCGCAAGTTATTGCTACATCAAGATATTTATACTAATATAATTTTTTTGATTGAGTTGGTATTACAAGTTCAGTGACATTAACTCAATTAAAAAAATAAATAAATAAATAGTATTTTAATAAATATAAAATTTAAGGTATTGTGCTTTTCACTTAAAAAATAATTAATTATCCAATTGTTTTTAGAAAAAAACTATCCACCTTTTTACTTAAAAAAAAAAATACATTTTTAATGCATTATTTCTTTTAAAAGATAAATTAAAAGAAAAAAACACTTTTCACGATACACATAGTGGATGTGTCAAATTCTAGTCATTACTAAAAAAAATGATCTCTTTTGGTTTAGTAATTAATTATAATCATGTATCATATATATATATATATATATATATATATATATATATATATATATATATATATATAAGACATGTCAATTCTGATCCGAATCTGAAAAATTCATTCAATTCATTTCAACCAGAACTCGATCCAATCCGATTTGACCATAAAAATTTAAATAATTCGAACTTGCCAACCCGAACCCAAAAATAATCCGTACTTGAATGACCCAAACTTAAATTAAATATAATTTTATTTAAAGAATATTAATTTAATAGATATAATAAATATAACATAATTTATTAATTTATTTTAATTTTAATTTTATAACTTTAAATTATCTTTTAAAATATTTTTTTTACTATTGCAATTTTATATATATTTTGAATATTATCTTTCTTAATTATGATTAAAAATTAAAAAATAAATTATTTATATTATTATAATTGAATTTTTATTTTTATATTTATTAGTATATATTATAACTAAAGTTCGTTATATTTTTACTTTGATAAAATAATTAAATAGATCGATAATAATCATTTAAAAAAAATATTAATAACTAAGGGTTAAAGTACTTAAACAGTCCTTGTACTATAGTTAAAACTGTATTTTAGTCCATTTATTATAGAAGTGAGAAATTTAATCCTTATATATTTGAAATTGGTGCAAAGAAGTAAAATTGGTAACAGTGTTAATGGAAAACCGTCTAAATGCTGACATGGATATGTGAAACTGACAGAAAATATGACTTGAAAAAAAATGATGACGTGTCAATTTTTTTAACTCAAGTGAAATTTAGAAAAACATAATTTGTTTACCCAAATCCCTCCCTTATCCATAAAAATATGTCATCCTTTTTTTTTGAAGTATCTATTCTGTTAGTTTTTAAATTTCACCTGAGCAAAAAAATTTGACACGTCATCGTTTTTTTTCAAGTCATCTATTCCGTTAGTTTCACATGTCCATGTCAGCATTTAGACGATTTTCCATTAACAGAGTTACCAATTTTACTTATTTGCACCAATTTCAAATGTACAAGGATTAAATTACTCACTTGTATAGTACAAGAACTAAAATACACTTTTAACTATAGTACAAAGATTATTTAGATACTTTAACCAACAACTAAGTATAACACTTATTTTTAAACATTTTACTATAAACCTGGTATAACAAAACTAGACCTGTGAATTGAGAGGGTTGGGTTAATTCGAGATGATCAATTCGGGTCTTAAAATTTTTAGGTCATTTTCGGGTTCAGACCATTTCGTGTTCGGGTCATTTGGGTTTGTCACTTGGGTTATTCGGGTTCGAGTTATTCGAATTTGGGTCATTTCGGGTTCGTGACATTCGGGTTTGACACTCAGGTTATTCGGGTTCAGGTAATTCGGGTTCAATTTATTAATTTTAAATCAAATCAGATCAAATTTAAATAAATTACTTAATCGAGTCAGATTTAATTATAATTTTATTAAAATATAGAAAATAAATAATATTTAAAAATAAATATAGACATTGTAATTTAATTTAAAAATAAATATCTATCTCACCTGATTTTTTTGGATTCAGGCATAAACCATTAAAATTTCAAATTCAAGTACACGTTTTACTTAAACGAGTATTATTGTATACTTGAAATCGTTATCCCAATCCATAGTGGTTAAATCATTATAATACAATACGCATACCAATGACATATTTTATATACTTTTAGAAAATCACATGATAAAACTTTAAGAGATTATACATTTAAAATAAAAACAATACATTTACCTTAAAAATAACATGTATAACAATAAAAGATTATATAATTTGATCTAAATTACATTATAAGATATTATTATAATATAACGTATAAATTATTATGATAAAATACACGTATCATTATTAACAACCTATTTTATGTACTTTATTCTAAATTACATAATAATGGATTTACTTTTAAAATAAAAATAATGCATTTATTTTAAATAATATGTATAATGATAAAGAAATTTATAAGATTATCATAAGTATACCCATGATAATTAAAAATATATAATTTATTTTAAATTTTATTATAAGATTATGATAATTGATATAACATTTTATTAATTTACTTAAGAGATTATTATATATTTAAAAGACTATTTTAGTCTTTGAACAATTATCTTGAAGCCTTGAACAACTAATTTAAGAAGGTTATTATGATAATAATACAACAAACTTACTTATAAAAAAATACAACTTACTATTTATCCAATCCAATGGTTTGATTTAAAATAAAAATATTAAGATTGAATTACAACTGATTGATTAAAATTTTAATAGTTAACCCTAAATAATAACATCAAGTTTCTTTTTCATTTTCTAATTTTTCTCACAGCCACTGCATGCATAGTGCATATTTTATCATACTTCAAAATGGTAATTATAAGTTATAAAATTAAAATAAAGTAATAATTTATGTCATAGTTATTAATTTTTATTAAATTAATGTTTTAAAATAAAATTATACTTAATTTAAGTTTGGATCATTTCGGGTTAATTATTTGGGTCAATTCGGGTTCGGGTCAATTCAGGTTCAGATCAATTTGGATTCGAGTCATTTTGGATTCGGGTTGTTGATTTTTTTGATCAAATCGGGTTTGGGTTCGGGTGGGTTGGTCAGGTTTTTCGGATTCGTATCAGAATTGACAGGTCTGAACAAAACCATTACTTTCAAAAGCAATTAAAAAGAAAAACTCTATCTAAAAATCAAGTAAAAACTAGATTGTAAACATAATCATACTTACTTATAGTTATACATAATCAAAATATTCCAACTTTCAAGACTTCAAATTACAAATCAAGTAAAAACTAGATATGTTTATCTTATTATAATGATTTGTATCTTACATTATAATAATACCTTATCATGTGATATATAATAAATTAATTTCTTATAATTATACATGTTATTTAGAATAAATATGTTGTTTTTATTTCAAATTTACAATCACTTATCATATGATTTAGATTAATTTGGTCAATGATCATAATGTTGGTCCATTGGACAATAATTGCTACTAAGTTCATAAAAAAAATAGAATTTTATTTTATTTTATTGTAAAGTGTTACAAAGAAATATATATATATATATATATATATATATATACATATAATCATATATGTATATTTAATATGATAAAATTTGTACATTATATAAAAGTACTATGTATGTCAATGTGTTAAGAATTATATTTTTACTTATTATAACTTTTTTATTAATTTAATTTCATATATTATGTTTAGAATTTATAAATATTAAAATTAATTAATTAATTTAATTACATAATTAATTTATATTATATTTTTATTTTGAATAGAAAATTATTATTATATTTCATTACACTCGATAATGAAAATTTTAATTAAAGTTTTTAGATATAATTTATTTTAGTAACAAATCATTTTAAGTTTTAAGATTGGTTCTCTTAGTAAAACTCTTACTATTAAAGGTTGCTTCTTAAGGTTTGAACATTTTCACAAGTATAAAATTTTACATATTTTATAAATATGTATATAGATTCGAGTATTAGTTTTACTTTTCAAATACACAATAATACTTATTATTAAATATTGTTATTTTTTATCTTTAAAAAAAAAATTAATAAAATCTGACTCGATCAGTTAACCTGTTTAAAATTAATCTGATTTGAATATAAAAATTAATAAATTGAATATGAAATTATTCGAACCTAAATGATTCGAATCTGAATATCAAATTCGAAAAGATTCGAATCCAAAATGATTCGAACTAAAAATGATATGAATCCGAAATAATCTAAACCCGAAAGGACATGAATCCAAAATTGACCTGGCTCTAACCTAATCCATCCATCTCAATTAATATATTTATATATATATATATATATATATGCGCGTGTGGACGCGTGTGTTTCTCTTAAAAATATATATTGATGGCCTCATGGCATGTCTGGTTAGGCCATGAAATGATTTTTTATTTTTGCAATTTCAATATTTTTTTTTGGAGGTAACAATGAATATTTTGATCCCTTTGACCAGAATACTTCCTCAAATTAGTTTTTTTTATGCTTTTAATTGAATTAATTATGAATTTTTTGTGAAAATAGTGAAAAATATTATAAATGATCGAGATTCGAGCCTAAGATTTTATTTAATAGGAATGATGGAAAAAAATAAAAATAAATAACTTATAATAAACAAATATTATAAATTTTAAGCATTAAATTAAATTTTTTGTTTACATTTTTTTATCATTTCTACCTAATAAAGCCTTGTGAACCATACCATGCCAGAGAATTTGGGAATCGACTATATATACACTGCCAACTGCCTATACTATATATACCTCCAATTTAGCGGTGGAAAATCTAAAACCGTTTCAACCCTCAAACCAATAATCAAAGATCTTCTTTTTAGTAATAGAGCAATTTAAGAGATCCTTGGTGCTAATTAAAAGTGTAATGTAAAACCAAATAAAAATAATTTAAGTTTTATTGAAAATTATTGTTACTTTTTTATATGATATTTTAATAGCTATTTCATTTTACAAATATGACCGTTGTGGTTCTCAAATTTTACTAAAGGATCCGATCTGACAGGGATTAGTCTTCCATCAACCATAAAAATGAGGATGAGGGACATCCTGAGTTTATACCAAAAAGTTTTTACTGAAGGAGATATCTTGGTGATTAGAACTTGAAATTATTGAAAGTCTTGGGTTATAATTTTAAAATATACAAGGTATGATTTATGAAATAAGAAATGATTATCTCTCAATTATGTACTTCAAAAATCATATGAATCCAAAAGAAAATTATTTTGAAGTGTGTTAAAAACCTCATTATCAAATGTCACTTGTTCTTCAAAATTGATAATGATAATTAGTTTTATCGATATTGTTGGAATATGGGTTTGGTTAACTGGATCCAAATCTATTCATATATTCATATTGATATTGTCTAACTTTAAATATAAATTGAGTTAGAATCTTATTCATAATAGAATCTCATATAAGTTTTATTACAGATCTATTTCTAATATGATTGAGATATGTGATATATAGATAGTGATAACTCGTATAATTATATAGTTCTTAGTTATGTTTTATTATTGTTTTGTGTCAAATACGAGTTATTATTGCTTAGTCTAATTGTGTTTATGATATTTTATATTTTTATGTAATTTGGTGTTTTTCACGAGTTTCTTTGAGTGATTTCAGATTACTAGGTTAAATCAACAATTAAGGGCAAATCCAGTTCAGTTCCAGTTCCGACACCTTTTGCTATATCCGCTATATCTGGAGTTTCACTGAAGCAATAAGGCTGAATGTTTTACAGTGCAAAGTTAAGAGGCATATCTATCGTTTTCATGTTTTACACTTCTTGAAACGGAGTCGTTTTCCCTAGCGAAATCGACCATCAAGTTGGCTGATGTGCAATGACATCTGTGCTGACCTGTTTTGGTATTTTGACCATATCTTCCGATCCACATGATCAAATGATCTGATTCCAACGGCTATGGATCCGTAACTGATAGGGGTATAGTTTTCTAAAAGACCATTTGATCAGATCGAGCCTCCAACATTGACAAAATCGACCATCAAGCTGACTGATCAGAATTGTCATACAATATGACGAAAATTGTTAGAAAAATGCACCTACCTATTATACCTACCTTTGAAATTTATAAAGCTTGTCTCTTGTCATTTAGCTCTCCAAAATGTGTATAAATAGAGGGCCTTGGATGAGCATTAAAGGAGATTGGGAGGATATTAGCCATTGTAATAAAATTCTCTAAGTTTTCTTCTTCTTTCCTTTCTCTAGTTTTCCTTTTTTATTTACTTATGCTTCTTACATTTCTTTTCATTTTATTCATATCTAGTATGTGTTGCTAATCATATTGTTGAGGTGATGAGGTGAAGCTTTTGGTAAATGCTAAGGTTAGTCTCTTAAACATGAGCTAAAATGAATCATCATTTATAAACACTAGTATAGATAATATTTTCTTTTGGTTTAAAATCATACTTGCAAAGTAGGGATCTTGATTCATTATTGACAATGAAAATGGCACAGTAAATGCTTGGTTTCATAACCTTGATTTGTTGTAGACATATACCTTGGCATAAGGAATGCTTGGACTCTTTTTGTGAGTTTTGAGGACACCAAATGAACATAATATCATATGCTATGGACGTTGGACAATTTGGACTGAATTGCTAAACCTTCCGATTGGAATCTCCCTTATGTGTGAATTTCAATTGTGTAATAAAACAAGATTAATCTTAGCATAACACCAAGAGTGGATTCTCTAACCTCAACATCTTTTCTTATTGTTTTTATATCTTGTTTAATTTCTTTTATTTTATTTTGTTTATTTTGTTCTCTAATATCTTGTTTATCTTGTTTTGTTGTTGATTCCCTAATATCTTGTTTACTTTATTTTTCTTATATATTTATAAACTTATACTTACTAATACGCTTCCCTGTGGTTCGACCTCGGACACCCGAGAATTTATTACTTGAACATAACCTGCACTTGGGTTTACAACTCTTAATTGAGTCTCCATCAAGTTTTTGGCGCCGTTGCCGGGGAAGCAATACTAAGTATATAAGTTTATAAGTATATTTATTTTTATTGGCCGGTTATACCGCCTATATTTATTTTTATTGGCTGGTTATACCGCCTAATCTGTATATTAACTTTGTTTTATGCTTGTTTGGCGACGTGATTTTAGATCTCGTCGTTTAGTTAGATTTTATTGTGAAACTTTTTCAGGTAATCTTTCTAATACAACTCCTACCATGGCTGACAATGAAAGTGTTCATGCTGAAGATGAGAACAGACAAGTACGCACCATGCGTGACTATTTGCAACCAACTCGAAGCTCATCACCCTCTTGTTTTATTTTTCCTCTTAATGCAAACAACTTTCGTTTTAAACCAGGTATGATAGCTTTGCTTCCAAATTTCCATGGGTTAGAATCGGAAAGTGCTTACTCGTTTCTAAAAGTCTTCGAAGATGTATGTGTCACCTTTAATGACCAACAATGTACAAATGAAATTGTCAAGCTAAAATTATTTCCTTTTTCTTTAAAAGATAAAGCAAAAATTTGGCTTCATAATTTAAAACCAAGGTCAATTGGCACATGGCAAGAATTACAAACTGAGTTTCTAAAGAAATTTTTCCCAGCACATAAAACTACTGCTTTGAAAAGACAGATTCAAAATTTCAATCAAAATCAAAATGAAGCATTTTTTCAGTGCTGGGAGCGTTTTAAAGATTTGTTAAGTTCTTGTCCACATCATGGTTTTGAAAAATGGCGTCTTATTAGTTTCTTTTATGAAAGTTTAACTCCCGAAACTAAACAATTTGTTGAAACAATGTGTAACGGTGAGTTTCTAGAAAAAGAATCTGAAGAAGCCTTTGACTACCTAGACCATTTGGCAGATAACTCTCAAGCCTGGCACACAGATAATTCCTCTGAAAGTTTTAATAGATCTAATCTTTTTTCTAACAGAGGTAAATATCATTTTAGTCAAGAAGATGAAATAAAAGCTAAAGTAGCTAATTTGGCTAGAAAGATTGAAGCCATGGAACTTAGAGAAGTAAAAGAAGTCAAAACGGTTACAAATGAAGAAAGTTGTGGAATTTGTAAAATCATGGGACACCCCACTTCTGAATGTCCAAACATTCCCATTCTTAAAGAAGCGTTGCATGATCAAGTAAATTCCATAAACACATTTAAAAAGCCTTTTCCTTCTCCTTACTCTGAAACGTATAACCCTGAATGGAGAAATCATCCCAACTTCAGTTGGCGGAATAATAATCATGTTCAGGTACCACAATCTCAAAAGCCGGGCAACACTTTTTCCTATCAACCTTCACGTGTACAAACCTTGGAAGAGACATTGCAAGCATTCATGCAAACACAAGCAAATGTGAATAACCAAACTTCACAGGACATCAATGAGATCAAAAACACCTTGTCCACATTGACAGCTTCATTACGCACTCAAGAAAAAGGTAAGTTTCCTGCTCAACCTCAGCCTAACCCTTCTACTCAATGTCTTGTTTCTTGCTCCAATGAAACTCAACAGGAAAATGCCAGTTCTATCACAACTCTTCGAAGTGGAAAGGAAATTGACAAAAACATTCCATCAAAAGACCAAGATCCTCCTTCCCCTCCGAAAAGTAATGGTAAGGATGATGGTAAGTCTGAACTTCTTGAAAATTTGGACAAAGAAAAAGGTATGCATCCTGCTCCTTTTCCTCAAAGGTTGCAAACAATAAAGAATTTGAATCAAAATGCAGAAATTTATGAACTTTTCAAACAAGTTAAGATTAACATTCCTTTATTGGATGCAATCAAACAAGTTCCATCTTATGCTAAATTTTTGAAGGACATGTGCACAGTTAAAAGGAAACATAATGTACAAAAGAAAGCATTTCTGACGGAAAGTGTGAGCTCAATCATTTAGCACCTTACTCCACCAAAATTCAAAGATCCTGGATGTCCAACAATCTCATGCATCATTGGAAACACTAGAATAGAACGTGCATTGCTTGATCTTGGTGCTAGTGTTAATCTTTTGCCTTTTTCTGTTTATCAACAGTTAGGTTTAGGTGAACTCAAGGAAACACCTGTTACACTTCAACTAGCTGATCGTTCTGTAAAAATTCCTCGAGGGATAGTTGAAGATGTTTTGGTTCAAATTGATAATTTTTACTTCCCTATTGATTTTATTGTTTTGGACACACATCCTGTTTCAAATCCAAATGTTCAAATTCCTGTTATATTAGGCCGTCCGTTTCTTGCAACTTCTAATGCTCTGATAAATTGCAGGAATGGTATTTTGAACATTTCTTTTGGAAATATGACTTTAGAATTAAATGTGATCAACACTTGCAAGCAACCTGGTGATGATTCAGAAGTACATGAAGTGGATTTCATTGAAGAACTTGTTCATGAACATCTCACCACTACCACATTCCATGATCCTTTAGAAGCTTATTTAATTGAATGTGAGTTTGATAATGCTTCAGAAATTTCACACACTGATTCTTTGTTAAATTCTTTTCAGGTTAAGCATTGTTGGAAACAAAAACTTGAGGAACTCAGAAAAGATGCATATGAGAATTCTAAAATTCATAAAGAAAGAACTAAAGCCTTTCATGACAAGTTAATTTCAAGAAAAACATTTGATATTGGGCAAAAAGTTCTACTTTATAATTCTAGACTTCACATATTTCCTGGTAAGTTGAGATCAAGATGGACTGGCCCATTTGTGGTTAAGCATGTGTATCATTATGGAGCAGTTGACATTGAGAATCCTAAAAATGGTAACGTATTCAAGGTAAATGGACAAAGACTCAAACTCTTTTTGGAAAATCATGTTACTCAAGAAGAGGTTGTTTTTCTTTCTGATCCTTGTTTTGAAAATAACTAGATGTAAATATAATTTTTACTAATCTTCAAAAAAAAAAAAAATTACATTTTTTTTTAACCCCAGTTAAATGGCGGATAACGGTACTCCGTGATTATTTAAGTCGGTTCCATCAGTGATGGTAACTCAATTAAGAGTTGTAAACCCAAGTGCAGGTTATGTTCAAGTAATAAATTCTCGGGTGTCCGAGGTCGAACCACAGGGAAGCGTATTAGTAAGTATAAGTTTATAAATATATAAGAAAAAGAAAGTAAACAAGATATTAGGGAATCAACAACAAAATAAGATAAACAAGATATTAGAGAACAAAATAAACAAAATATAAAAGAAATTAAACAAGATATAAAAAAAACAATAAGAAAAGATGTTGAGGTTAGAGAATCCACTCTTGGTGTTATGCTAAGATTAATCTTGTTTTATTACACAATTGAAATCCACACATAAAGGAGGTTCCAATCGGAAGGTTTAGCAATTTAGTCCAAATTGTCCAACGTCCATAGCATATGATATTATGTTCATTTGGTGTCCTCAAAACTCATAAAAAGAGTCCAAGCATTCCTTATGCCAAGGTATATGTCTACAACAAATCAAGGTTATGAAACCAAGCATTTATTGTGCCATTTTCATTGTCAATAATGAATCAAGATCCCTACTTTGCAAGTATGATTTTAAACCAAAAGAAAATATTATCTATACTAGTGTTTATAAATGATAATTCATTTTAGCTCATGTTTAAGAGACTAACCTTAGCATTTACCAAGAGCTTCACCTCATCACCTCAACAATATGATTAGCAACACATAATAGATATGAATAAAATGAAAAGAAATGTAAGAAACATAAGTAAATATAGAAAAAGAAAACTAGAGAAGAAAAAGAAAACTTAGAGAATTTTATTACAATGGCTAATATCCTACCAATGTATCAATGTATCCCAATACTCATCCAAGGCCCTCTATTTATACACATTTTGGAGGGCTAAATGACAAGAGACAAGCTTTACAAATTTCAAAGGTAGGTATAATAGGTGGGTGCATTTTTCTAACAATTTTCGTCATATTGTATGACAATTCTGATCAGCCAGCTTGATGGTCGATTTTGTCAATGTTGGAGGCTCGATCTGATAAAATTGTCTTCTAGAAAAATATACCCCTATCAGTTACGGATCCATAGCCGTTGGAATCAGCTCATTTTCTGATGTGGATAAGAAGATATGGGCAAAATACGAAAACAGGTCAGAACAGACGTCATTGCACATCAGCCAACTTGATGGTCGATTTCACTAGGGAAAACGACTCCGTTTCAAGAAGTGTAAAACATGAAAAAGATAGATATGCCTCTTAGCTTTGCACGGATACAAATTTCAGCCTTATTGCTTCAGTGAAACTCGAGATATAGCTGATATGGTAAACGGTGTCAGAACTGGAACTGAACTGGATTTGCCCTTAATTCTAGTAATCTGAAATCACTCAAAGAAACTTGTGAAAAACACCAAATTACATAAAAATATAAAATATCATAAACACAATTAGACTAAACAATAATAACTCGTATTTGACACAAAACAATAATAAAACATAACTAAAAACTATATAATTATACGAGTTATCACACCCCCACACTTAGATTGTTGCTAGTCCCTAGCAACGACTCAATAAAAATAAAATAAGAAAATCTAATCTAATCCATTTTCGTAGGAAATCACGGTGGCACTTAGCATGTGACACAAGCCTTTAAACCCCTAGGTGTCCCTAGTGGACGAGTTTAGTCTCGTGAGGGTTTACTAGGACGATACCCACAAACATTGAAGACATAAGAAAAACTAAAAATAATAATTATAACTAATCCTTCCAATATAAATTAGAGATAATCATTGGACAAGTCTTAAAAACTAATCAATAGCTTAAAGAAATTCACGAAAAATCTTGCTTGAATGTAAATAAATGAGTTAAGCCAATATTAACATAACATATTTCAATCAAAATAGTGCATATTCAAACTTAATCTCAACTTCTCACATGGGATACTCTCTTGATTTTCACTCTTTAAAGTAGTGGTAAAGTGTTTACACTCAATCAATCTCATGAAAACACTTCTACCATATGCTTGCTTGTCCACCTATTCTCCACTATTTAGATCATACAACTTCATAAATCAAGAGGTCTTTATTCAAGGTTGTAATGGGGCCAAAGGGTTATAATGTGGTTAAAGAACAAAAGGATAAAGATATCACAAAGGTTCCAAAGAGTTCATAGATTTTAGAGACATAATAAGATCATACAAATAAAACTTCTCAAAACTCTTATAAAGCACATAATAACATAGGCTAAATATTCATGTTGAGCCTTTGCATCATTCTAACCAACTTTGTAACATCTTTTTCTAGAAGTTCAAGAGAAGATTCTTTTTTTTTTTTTTTTAATATGGGAATGTATTTGACAATGATCCCTTTCTTTTTCTCTTGACTTTTTCTTTTCTTTTCTTCCCCCACACTTATCTTTTGTTTCTAACCCAAATTTTCAACTAAAAATATCCCTTATTTTTTTTTTTTAATATGTCTCAAAATATAAAAATCCATCTTTAGAACAAGGGTAAGGATATAAGTATATTTAGGCTAGGTGTAAGTTGTGGTTACCAATAAAACAGCATATTTAATGTAGGCTCAAATTGGCTCACTAGTGGGGATGTTCTCTTAGAACATTAATAAGGGATGGCTGTTTGGCTCTGGTTATAATCCTAATGCCTCTATCATATTCATGTTGTCACATGTATCAATATAGTATCAAACGGTTTAAAGCAAGTTCTAGAGAATCATGTAATCATAAGAGCACTCAAGAAAGAAATTAGATTGATTTGTATAATGCATCAATCATTATAGGCTCAAAAACTCACAAGGATGATTATACAAGTCAGATTAAGTCTAAACATGCTTCTTTCTCAATCAACATATCATATTAACATTGGCTCATAAAAAGGTTGACATCAAGCTCAATTCTCATGAAAATCTTCTCACTAATAAATCTGTTTTAGACTTATGCAATTCATATCTCATCATTGTATTAAAAAGGAACTAAAACACACTAAAAATAATAATAATAAAGACTCATAAAAAAAATAGTAGACAAAAAATAAAAGAAATCCTAAATCATTCCCCCCACACTTAATTCTTACATTGTCCTCAATGTAAGTCTATTAACCCAAATGAAAGAATCATGTGTAAGAGAAAATAACTAATAACATAAGAATAGGAATAACTAAGACTCAAAACAAAACAAACTCATGCAACCTAAATAATCCTAAAATACTAAACAAAAATTAACAAGTAAACATAAAAAGATTAAAATCAAACTGACAAGGTATGTCTCAAGTCTCCCTTACTCAGACCTTGTTCAGAATGAATACTTCTAAATGGCTTAAAACACATCGATTTTTTTTTTAAATAATTAGTAAAAATTATATTTACATCTAGTTATTTTCAAAACAAGGATCAGAAAGAAAAACAACCTCTTCTTGAGTAACATGATTTTCCAAAAAGAGTTTGAGTCTTTGTCCATTTACCTTGAATACGTTACCATTTTTAGGATTCTCAATGTCAACTGCTCCATAATGATACACATGCTTAACCACAAATGGGCCAGTCCATCTTGATCTCAACTTACCAGGAAATATGTGAAGTCTAGAATTATAAAGTAGAACTTTTTGCCCAACATCAAATGTTTTTCTTGAAATTAACTTGTCATGAAAGGCTTTAGTTCTTTCTTTATGAATTTTAGAATTCTCATATGCATCATTTCTGAGTTCCTCAAGTTCATTTATTTGTATTTTCCGTAAATTAGAAGCGTCGTCAAGGTTTGAGTTGAACATTTTAATGGCCCAATATGCTTTATGCTCAAGTTCCACAGGTAAATGACAAGGTTTTCCATAAAATAGCCTATAAGGAGACATGCCCAATGCTGTTTTAAAAGCTGTTCGATAGGCCCATAATGCATCGTTAAGTCTAAGAGACCAATCTTTGCGATTTGGATTAACCGTCTTTTCCAAAATTTGTTTAATCTCCTTATTTGCTAATTCTACCTGTCCATTTGTCTGCGGGTGATAAGGGGTTGCAACTTTGTGTGTAATGGCATATTTCTTCATTAATGTTTCAAAAACCTTGTTGCAAAAATGTGTTCCCCCATCACTTATGATAGATCGAGGAATTCCAAATCGACTCAAAATATTTTCTTTTAAAAATTTAATCACTGTTTTGTGATCATTATTTCGACATGGAATTGCCTCTATCCACTTTGAAACATAATCTATTGCAACTAAAATGTATAAGAAACCAAAAGATGGTGGAAATGGTCCCATGAAATCAATACCCCAACAGTCAAAAATTTCAATTACAAGAATTGGGTTCAAAGGCATCATGTTTCTTTTCGAAATGGAACCTAATTTTTGACAACTTTCATATGACTTGCAAAAATTATGTGCATCTTTGAATAAAGTTGGCCAGTAAAATCCACACTGTAAAATTTTTGCAGCAGTTTTCTTTGATGAAAAATGACCACCACATGCCTCGGAATGACAAAACTTAATTACACTACTTACCTCATTGTCGGGAATGCATCTTCGAAAAATCTGATCAGGACAATATTTGAACAAGTAAGGGTCATCCCAATAGAACTTCTTTACCTCATTCAGAAACTTCCTTTTATCTTGGGGGCTCCATTGAGAAGGAATTTTTCCTGTAGCAAGAAAATTAGCAATGTCAACAAACCAAGGTGTCGTGGAGACAATTAGAAGTTGTTCATCAAGAAAAGTATCATTTATTGGTGAGGTTCCAAAAGATTCATCACAAACAAGTCTTGATAAATGATCAGCCACCACATTTTCTACTCCTTTTTTATCTCGAATGGTGATGTCAAATTCTTGCAGCAAAAGGATCCACCTCAGCAACCTAGGTTTTGCATCCTTCTTAGAGAGAAGATATTTTAAAGCTGCATGATCACTAAAGACAACAATTGATGATCCAACAAGGTAAGATCTGAATTTATCCAATGCAAAAACAACTGCAAGTAATTCCTTTTCTGTAGTGGAATAATTCATTTGGACTCTATTTAAAGTTTTACTTGCATAGTAAATTACATGTGGTTTATTATCTTTCTTTTGTCCTAACACAGCACCAACAGCATAGTCACTAGCATCACACATTATTTCAAATGGTAAAGACCAATCAGGAGATCTCAAAATAGGAGCAGTAGTGAGCATATTTTTGAGTTTTTCAAAAGCATATTCACAATCTCTAGTCCATTCAAATGCAGTGTCTTTCATTAAAAGATTACATAGAGGTTTAGATATCGTGCTAAAATCTTTTATGAATCTTCTATAAAAACCTGCATGTCCCAAGAATGACCTAATGTCCTTTACTGTCAATGGTGTGGGTAGATTAGCAATCAATTCAATTTTTGACTTGTCTACCTCAATCCCTTTTGCAGAAACAATGTGACCTAGTACAATACCTTTAGTGACCATGAAATGACATTTTTCCCAATTAAGAACAAGATTTTTTTCTTCACACCTAATTAATACATTTTTCAAATTGGCTAAGCAATCATCAAATGAATCACCAGAAACAGAAAAATCATCCATGAAAATCTCAAGATTACGTTCAATCATGTCACTAAAAATACTAAGCATGCATCTTTGAAATGTGGCAGGGGCGTTACATAATCCAAATGGCATTCTACGATATGCAAAAGTACCAAAAGGACATGTAAAAGTGGTTTTCTCTTGGTCCTCAAGTGCAATGGCAATTTGATTATACCCAGAATATCCATCTAGAAAACAATAAAACTCATGCCCTGCAACTCTTTCTAAGATTTGATCCATGAAAGGCAAAGGGAAATGATCTTTCCTCGTCACTGAGTTAAGTTTCCTATAGTCAATGCACATGCGCCAACCAGTAACAGTCCTAGTTGGAATTAATTCATTGTTTTCATTTTTAACTACAGTAACTCCAGATTTCTTAGGTACGACTTGAGTAGGACTTACCCATTTGCTATCAGAGATAGGATAAATGATTCCATTATCTAGAAGTTTAATAACTTCATTTCTCACTACTTCTTTCATATTAGGATTAAGCCTTCGTTGCATTTGTCTAGAGGGTTTAGCATTTTCCTCTAAATAAATATTATGTGTGCAGATTAATGGGCTTATTCCCTTTATGTCAGCTAAGGTCCATCCTAATGCATTTTTGTGCATCTTCAAAAGTTGTAACAACTTACCTTCTTGTAGTTCATCAAGATGTGAAGAAATTATGACTGGAAAAGTTTCATTCTCACCCAAAAAGGAATATTTTAGCTCGGATGGCAATGGTTTTAAATCCAGCTTGGGTGGTTCAATAGTTGATGGTACAGTGACATTTGTGAGTGATGGAAGTTCCTCAAACTTTTGTTTTCAACAATGCTTATCCTGAAAAGAATTT
This sequence comes from Fremontodendron californicum, assembly GCA_030761205.1. NCBI lineage: Eukaryota > Viridiplantae > Streptophyta > Magnoliopsida > Malvales > Malvaceae > Fremontodendron > Fremontodendron californicum. Next base: position 12,815,318 of record JAULJL010000026.1, read on the forward strand.
AACAAAGAATCAGTGTGTGAAATTTCTGAAGCATTATCAAACTCACATTCAATTAAATGAGCTTCTAAAGGATCATGGAATGTGGTAGTGGTGAGATGTTCATGAACAAGTTCTTCAATGAAATCCACTTCATGTATTTCTGAATCATCACCAGGTTGCTTGCAAATGTTGAACACATTTAATTCTAAAGTCATATTTCCAAAAGAAATGTTCAAAATACCATTCCTGCAATTTATCAGAGCATTAGAAGTTGCAAGAAATGGACGTCCTAATATAACAGGAATTTGAACATTTGGATTTGAAACAGGATGTGTGTCCAAAACAATAAAATCAACAGGGAAGTAAAAATTATCAATTTGAACCAAAACATCTTCAACTATCCCTCGAGGAATTTTTACAGAACGATCAGCTAGTTGAAGTGTAACAGGTGTTTCCTTGAGTTCACCTAAACCTAACTGTTGATAAACAGAAAAAGGCAAAAGATTAACACTAGCACCAAGATCAAGCAATGCACGTTCTATTCTAGTGTTTCCAATGATGCATGAGATTGTTGGATATCCAGGATCTTTGAATTTTGGTGGAGTAAGGTGCTGAATGATTGAGCTCACACTTTCCGTCAGAAATGCTTTCTTTTGTACATTATGTTTCCTTTTAACTGTGCACATGTCCTTCAAAAATTTAGCATAAGATGGAACTTGTTTGATTGCATCCAATAAAGGAATGTTAATCTTAACTTGCTTGAAAAGTTCATAAATTTCTGCATTTTGATTCAAATTCTTTATTGTTTGCAACCTTTGAGGAAAAGGAGCAGGATGCATACCTTTTTCTTTGTCCAAATTTTCAAGAAGTTCAGACTTACCATCATCCTTACCATTACTTTTCGGAGGGGAAGGAGGATCTTGGTCTTTTGATGGAATGTTTTTGTCAATTGCCTTTCCACTTCGAAGAGTTGTGATAGAACTGGCATTTTCCTGTTGAGTTTCATTGGAGCAAGAAACAAGACATTGAGTAGAAGGGTTAGGCTGAGGTTGAGCAGGAAACTTACCTTTTTCTTGAGTGCATAATGAAGCTGTCAATGTGGACAAGGTGTTTCTGATCTCATTGATGTCCTGTGAAGTTTGGTTATGCACATTTGCTTGTGTTTGCATGAATGCTTGCAATGTCTCTTCCAAGGTTTGTACACGTGAAGGTTGATAGGAAAAAGTGTTGCCCGGCTTTTGAGATTGTGGTACCTGAACATGATTATTATTCCGCCAACTGAAGTTGGGATGATTCCTCCATTCAGGGTTATACGTTTCAGAGTAAGAAGAAGGAAAAGGCTTCTTAAATGTGTTTATGGAATTTACTTGATCATGCAACGCTTCTTTAAGAATGGGAATGTTTGGACATTCAGAAGTGGGGTGTCCCATGATTTCACAAATTCCACAACTTTCTTCATTTTTAACTGTTTTGACTTCTTTTACTTCTCTAAGTTCCATGGCTTCAATCTTTCTAGCCAAATTAGCTACTTTAGCTTTTATCTCATCTTCTTGACTAAAATGATATTTACCTCTGTTAGAAACAAGATTAGATCTATTGGAACTTTCAGAGGAATTATCTGTGTGCCAGGCTTGAGAGTTATCTGCCAAATGGTCTAGGTAGTCAAAGGCTTCTTCAGGTTCTTTTTCTAGAAACTCACCGTTACACATTGTTTCAACAAATTGTTTAGTTTCGGGAGTTAAACTTTCATAAAAGAAACTAATAAGATGCCATTTTTCAAAACCATGATGTGGACAAGAACTTAACAAATCTTTAAAACGCTCCCAGCACTGAAAAAATGCTTCATTTTGATTTTGATTGAAATTTTGAATCTGTCTTTTCAAAGCAGTAGTTTTATGTGCTGGGAAAAATTTCTTTAGAAACTTAGTTTGTAATTCTTGCCATGTGCCAATTGACCTTGGTTTTAAATTATGAAGCCAAATTTTTGCTTTATCTTTTAAAGAAAAAGGAAATAATTTTAGCTTGACAATTTCATTTGTACATTGTTGGTCATTAAAGGTGACACATACATCTTCGAAGTCTTTTAGAAACGAGTAAGCACTTTCCGATTCTAACCCATGGAAATTTGGAAGCAAAGCTATCATACCAGGTTTAAAACGAGAGTTGTTTGCATTGAGAGGAAAAATAAAACAAGAGGGTGATGAGCTTCGAGTTGGTTGCAAGTAGTCACGCATGGTGCGTACTTGTCTGTTTTCACCTTCAGCATGAATACTTTCATTGTCAGCCATGGTAAGAGTTGTATTAGAAAGATTACCTGAAAAAGTTTCACAATAAAATCTAACTAAACGACGAAATCTAAAATCACGTCGCCAAACAAGCATAAAACAAAGTTAATATACAGATTAGGCGATATAACCAGCCAATAAAAATAAAACAAAGTTAATATACAATAGAAATATAAATATATAGAAAATTAGGCGGTATAACCAGCCAATAAAAATAAATATAGGCGGTATAACCAGCCAATAAAAATAAATATACTTATAAACTTATATACTTAGTATTGCCTCCCCGGCAACGGCGCCAAAAACTTGATGGTAACTCAATTAAGAGTTGTAAACCCAAGTGCAGGTTATGTTCAAGTAATAAATTCTCGGGTGTCCGAGGTCGAACCACAGGGAAGCGTATTAGTAAGTATAAGTTTATAAATATATAAGAAAAAGAAAGTAAACAAGATATTAGGGAATCAACAACAAAATAAGATAAACAAGATATTAGAGAACAAAATAAACAAAATATAAAAGAAATTAAACAAGATATAAAAAAAACAATAAGAAAAGATGTTGAGGTTAGAGAATCCACTCTTGGTGTTATGCTAAGATTAATCTTGTTTTATTACACAATTGAAATCCACACATAAAGGAGGTTCCAATCGGAAGGTTTAGCAATTCAGTCCAAATTGTCCAACGTCCATAGCATATGATATTATGTTCATTTGGTGTCCTCAAAACTCATAAAAAGAGTCCAAGCATTCCTTATGCCAAGGTATATGTCTACAACAAATCAAGGTTATGAAACCAAGCATTTATTGTGCCATTTTCATTGTCAATAATGAATCAAGATCCCTACTTTGCAAGTATGATTTTAAACCAAAAGAAAATATTATCTATACTAGTGTTTATAAATGATAATTCATTTTAGCTCATGTTTAAGAGACTAACCTTAGCATTTACCAAGAGCTTCACCTCATCACCTCAACAATATGATTAGCAACACATAATAGATATGAATAAAATGAAAAGAAATGTAAGAAGCATAAGTAAATATAGAAAAAGAAAACTAGAGAAGAAAAAGAAAACTTAGAGAATTTTATTACAATGGCTAATATCCTACCAATGTATCAATGTATCCCAATACTCATCCAAGGCCCTCTATTTATACACATTTTGGAGGGCTAAATGACAAGAGACAAGCTTTACAAATTTCAAAGGTAGGTATAATAGGTGGGTGCATTTTTCTAACAATTTTCGTCATATTGTATGACAATTCTGATCAGCCAGCTTGATGGTCGATTTTGTCAATGTTGGAGGCTCGATCTGATAAAATTGTCTTCTAGAAAAATATACCCCTATCAGTTACGGATCCATACCGTTGAAATCAGCTCATTTTCTGATGTGGATAAGAAGATATGGGCAAAATACGAAAACAGGTCAGCACAGACGTCATTGCACATCAGCCAACTTGATGGTCGATTTCACTAGGGAAAACGACTCCGTTTCAAGAAGTGTAAAACATGAAAAAGATAGATATGCCTCTTAGCTTTGCACGGCTACAAATTTCAGCCTTATTGCTTCAGTGAAACTCGAGATATAGCTGATATGGTAAACGGTGTCAGAACTGGAACTAAACTGGATTTGCCCTTAATTCTAGTAATCTGAAATCACTCAAAGAAACTTGTGAAAAACACCAAATTACATAAAAATATAAAATATCATAAAAAACAATTAGACTAAACAATAATAACTCGTATTTGACATAAAACAATAATAAAACATAACTAAAAACTATATAATTATACGAGTTATCAATCAGCTACCCACAAAACTGATATTGTATATAAATTTCTCTTTCAATTTCTCTTTCATTTTATATATATATATATATATATATATATATATTTCAGGATGGATGATATTCTCACAAGATTGCAGAAACGATTTCCTCCTTTTCCTCGAAATATTTTACTGAAGCTTTACCAAGTTCGATTTGAAAGATTAAGAATGCTTATGCACAAAGGGATTCCTGAAGACATACGTTGGATAATTGAAGCCAAGGTACGTGAAGATGAATATCTTCCTGTTTTGCATTTACCAGGTACAGGTAGAAGCACTTTTGCAAAGAAGCGACGAGCAAAGCGCATGAGTTCAAATTGCCACAAATGTGCACGATGGACGTGTAACGGTAAATGTCGTTCTATTGGGATTCCGTCCTCTAATCGAGATGATAAAATTGAATTCATTAAGGATGAACTGAGTAAGGAGAATTTGGGTAATATCCAACTTTCTCTTGAGACGCATCCTAGTGGAGACGTACAAAGAGAAATTCTTGATTTATGGTCGCAATTCCAAAGGGAATGGCAACATCTTGGGAATCTGATGTTAAAAGACCCTGTTTGCCAGCTTGTAAGAAAACTGGATGGGAAGCATATCCTCGACTCATAGAAGGCGTTTAAGCCGTTTCTGGACGTAAAACCAGAGGAAGATGTGAGCCACAATCACAACTACAATAAATGACTTCTCAGCTTTTGGTTTGATTTGCAATAACTTCATTTCGGTTTAATTTACGTGTTGTTATATTGTGTAATTATTCTCGTTTTTTTTTTTGCATTAGTCTTTTACGGTTGATTTTTCTTCTCTTTTTGATTTTCTTCCTGAAATCACGCAAAAATCTTTTGTTAGGTTAACATTTTCTTCTGACAGGTCAAATACACTTTCGGCGACATTATTACTCTTGTCTGATTCATTACTCAGTCCTCTATATATTACACCATGTACTCATTCTCTTTCAGGCACTTGAAAAAAAAAATGGAAAGTACTTCGTCCCAGCGCATTAAAAAAATTTGTGTCTTTGGAGGTGCTTATCCAGGGAAAAATAACATATTCGCTGATGAAGCCATAAGAGTTGGAGTATTACTTGCCCAACAAAAGATCCAGTTAATTTATGGAGGCGATAGTACGGGTTTAATGGGAGCAGTCGCTACATCAGCACACGCCGGAGGAAGTCCAGTTCTAGGAATCGTGCCAAAACTATTCACAGGTTTTTGTGGACCTACCGTGGGTAAGGAAATACAAGTCTGGAGTATCCCTGAACGGATGACAATCATGTACCATTCTGCCGATGCATTCATTGCTTTACCAGGAGGTCTGGGTACATTGGAAGAAATAGCTTGCGTGGCTTCTTGGTCATCTTTGGTCACAAATAAGAAACCCATTGGTTTGCTTAATATTTATGGTTATTTTAGTAATTTGCTTTCATATTTAGATAATGCTGTGGATAATGGATTCATGTTTTCAGATGCAAGGAGAACCATAATTTCTGCTACAACCATTGAAGATTTACTCAAAAAGCTCCAAGCTTATGAGTATTTATCTGCTACGATTGTTTCGCAAACGCTCGGAAAAAGAAAAAGAGATATGGACGAGCAAGGAGTGGATTGCACTCTGTCTTTGTGACATTATCTAACATTTTGTTTGTTGTGTCTCAGTTATAATAAGTGGTTAGCAACCTCTGCAGGTAATATCTCCTAAATTTTACCTTTAGTAGGGGGTAAGGGACATATTTTGCTAATTTAAAAAAAAAAAAAATTTGATGTGTTTTAAGCCATTTAGAAGTATTCATTCTGAACAAGGTCTGAGTAAGGGAGACTTGAGACATACCTTGTCAGTTTGATTTCTTCTTTCAAAAAAAAAAAAAATTTGATGTGTTTTAAGCCATTTAGAAGTATTCATTCTGAACAAGGTCTGAGTAAGGGAGACTTGAGACATACCTTGTCAGTTTGATTTTAATCTTTTTATGTTTACTTGTTAATTTTTGTTAAGTATTTTAGGATTATTTAGGTTGCATGAGTTTGTTTTGTTTTGAGTCTTAGTTATTACTATTCTTATGTTATTAGTTCTTTTCTTTTACACATGATTCTTTCATTTGGGTTAATAGACTTACATTGAGGACAATGTAAGAATTAAGTGTGGGGGGAACGATTTAGGATTTCTTTTATTTTTGTCTACTATTTTTTTTTATGAGTTTTTATTATTATTATTTTTTTTAATGTGTTCTAGTTCCTTTTTAATACAATGATGAGATATGAATTGCATAAGTCTAAAACAGATTTATTAGTGAGAAGATTTTCATGAGAATTGAGCTTGATGTCAACCTTTTTATGAGCCAATGTTAATATGATATGTTGATTGAGAAAGAAGCATGTTTAGACTTAATCTGACTTGTATAATCATCCCTGTGAGTTTTTGAGCCTATAATGATTGATGCATTATACAAATCAATCTAATTTCTTTCTTGAGTGCTCTTATGATTAAATGATTCTCTAGAACTTGCTTTAAACCGTTTGAGACTATATTGATACATGTGACAACATGAATATGATAGAGGCATTAGGATTATAGCCAGAGCCAAACAGCCATCCATTATTAATGTTCTAAGAGAACATCCCCACTAGTGAGCCAATTTGAGCCTACATTAAATATGCTATTTTATTGGTAACCAGAACTTACACCTAGTCTAAATATACTTATATCCTTACCCTTGTTCTAAAGATGGATTATATATTTTGAGACATATTGCAAAAACAAGGGATACTTTTTGAAAATTTGGGTTAGAACGAAAGATAAGTGTGGGGGAGGAGAGAGGCAAAAGTCAAGAGAAAAAGAAAGGGATCATTGTCAAATACATTCCCATATTAAAAAAAAAAAAAAAATCTTCTCTTGAACTTCTAGTTAAAGTAAAGAAAAAGATGTTACAAAGTTGGTTAGAATGAAGCGAAGGCTCAACATGAATATTTAGCCTATGTTATTATGTGCTTTATAAGAGTTTTGAGAAGTTTTATTTGTATGATCTTATTATGTCTCTAAACTCTATGAACTCTTTGGAACCTTTGTGATATCTTTATCCTTTTGTTCTTTAACCACATTATAACCCTTTGGCCCCATTACAACCTTGAAAAAAGACCTCTTGATTTATGAAGTTGTATGATCTAAATAGTGGAGAATAGGTGGACAAGCAAGCATATGGTAGAACTATTTTCATGAGATTGATTGAGTGTAAACACTTTACCACTACTTTAAAGAGTGAAAATCATGAGAGTATATGAGAAGTTGAGATTAAGTTGAATATGCACTATTTTGATTGAAATATGTTATGTTAATATTGGCTTAACTCATTTATTTACATTCAAGCATGAATTTTTGTGAAATTCTTTGAGCTATTGATTAGTTTATAAGACTTGTTCAAAGATTGTCTCTAATTTATATTGAAAGGATTAGGAGTAAATATTTTTAGTGTATGTAGTTTACTTATATTTTAGTTTTTCAATGTTTGTGGGTATCGTTCTAGCAAACCCTCACGAGACTAAACTCGTCCACTAGGGACACCTAGGGGTTTAAAGGCTTGTGTCACATGCTAAGTGCCACCGTGATTTCCAACGAAAATGGATTAGATTAGATTTTCTTATTTTATTTTTATTGAGTCGTTGCTAGGGACTAGCAACAATCTAAGTGTGGGGGTGTGATAACTCGTATAATTATATAGTTCTTAGTTATGTTTTATTATTGTTTTGTGTCAAATACGAGTTATTATTGCTTAGTCTAATTGTGTTTATGATATTTTATATTTTTATGTAATTTGGTGTTTTTCACGAGTTTCTTTGAGTGATTTCAGATTACTAGGTTAAATCAACAATTAAGGGCAAATCCAGTTCAGTTCCAGTTCCGACACCTTTTGCCATATCCGCTATATCTGGAGTTTCACTGAAGCAATAAGGCTGAATCTTTTACAGTGCAAAGTTAAGAGGCATATCTATCGTTTTCATGTTTTACACTTCTTGAAACGGAGTCGTTTTCCCTAGCGAAATCGACCATCAAGTTGGCTGATGTGCAATGACGTCTGTGCTGACCTGTTTTGGTATTTTGACCATATCTTCCGATCCACATGAGAAAATGATCTGATTCTAACGGCTATGGATCCGTAACTGATAGGGGTATATTTTTCTAAAAGACCATTTGATCAGATCGAGCCTCCAACATTGACAAAATCGACCATCAAGCTGGCTGATCAGAATTGTCATACAATATGACGAAAATTGTTAGAAAAATGCACCCACCTATTATACCTACCTTTGAAATTTATAAAGCTTGTCTCTTGTCATTTAGCTCTCCAAAATGTGTATAAGTAGAGGGCCTTGGATGAGCATTAAAGGAGATTGGGAGGATATTAGCCATTGTAATAAAATTCTCTAAGTTTTCTTCTTCTTTCCTTTCTCTAGTTTTCTTTTTTTATTTACTTATGCTTCTTACATTTCTTTTCATTTTATTCATATCTAGTATGTGTTGCTAATCATATTGTTGAGGTGATGAGGTGAAGCTTTTGGTAAATGCTAAGGTTAGTCTCTTAAACATGAGCTAAAATGAATCATCATTTATAAACACTAGTATAGATAATATTTTCTTTTGGTTTAAAATCATACTTGCAAAGTAGGGATCTTGATTCATTATTGACAATGAAAATGGTACAGTAAATGCTTGGTTTCATAACCTTGATTTGTTGTAGACATATACCTTGGCATAAGGAATGCTTGGACTCTTTTTGTGAGTTTTGAGGATACCAAATGAACATAATATCATATGCTATGGACGTTGGACAATTTGGACTGAATTGCTAAACCTTCCGATTGGAATCTCCCTTATGTGTGAATTTCAATTGTGTAATAAAACAAGATTAATCTTAGCATAACACCAAGAGTGGATTCTCTAACCTCAACATCTTTTCTTATTGTTTTTATATCTTGTTTAATTTCTTTTATTTAATTTTGTTTATTTTGTTCTCTAATATCTTGTTTATCTTGTTTTGTTGTTGATTCCCTAATATCTTGTTTACTTTATTTTTCTTATATATTTATAAACTTATACTTACTAATACACTTCCCTGTGGTTCGACCTCGGACACCCGAGAATTTATTACTTGAACATAACCTGCACTTGAGTTTACAACTCTTAATTGAGTCTCCATCAGATAGACACATATATTTGTAAAAAATAACAAAGAGTGCTAATCCCAATTACTCTAGTAAAACTCTCTCTGACCTAATTCTTCGATATTCACCTAGAATTTTAGGATTGGAGTGTGGACAACTCTAGCAACTACTCCATAAATAAAAAGGTACAAGAAACTGTCAAATAGTAAATCAAGGATTAGATCTTTAGGTTTGTGAAGCAAACATCAATAAATTGATTTTGAGAATTCAGATTAGTATTGAAGTAAGTAATTTTAAACCTATTTTTTCGAGGAAAGGAGGAAAAAGAAAACATAACAATATTGTTTCTAGTTAATAGTTATTGTTATTTTAGTTTTCTTAACCGAATTGTAATTGGAGAAAGTTATTGTTATAATTGATAATAGTGAATGTTATTCCAGCTAGACTCTTCCAAAAATAGGCTTTCTCTTATCTCTATAAAAGCACTAAAAATGAGGAACCTTAGCATTCCATTCGTAATTGACAAAACCTTGTAACCTCAACAGGACAATGGCTCCTCTAAATCATCTATTTTTAGTTTTAGCAATTTTCTTGTCTGTCTTTGCCCTTTCTCCTTCGCCAACAAGTGCAATAATTCCAAAGGTTAAGATTCCCCATCCAGTATCTTCATCAAAACTGGTAGCAGAATTGTGCAATGGCGAGTCAATCCTGAATCGCAGGTTCTGCCTGAAAGCTCTTTCAAATCCTAAAGCTGCAGCTGCAGCTGCAGCTGCAAAGGATTCGAAACAACTGACAAAAGTTGTCATGAAATTAGCAGCATCAAATGCTCAGGCTACGCTCAATGTAATCAACGAAATGGTTAAGAAGCCAGGTTCACCCCAGGCTGTGAAAGCTCTTCAAACTTGCATGGGCGTCTACAAATATGCAATCCAATCATTTGGAATGATATTTAAGGAATTGAAGGAAGACGCCATGACCGCAAACTATGATGTATTAGTTGTTGGTCCTGAAGCTGATAGTTGTGAAAGAGCACTGGCAACTGCAAAGATTCAAGCACCTCGAATCTCTGCTGGAAATCGATTTTTGCAGTATTATTCTTCGATGGGAGGTGAAATAACAGCATCTGTTAAAACTGGTGTCTGAGTGATGGGTATGATTTTTCTATATATGTTCAATTGAAGGAGCCAAGGAATTGTTAGATAAAACAAATAAAGGGAATAGATAATAATAATGTGGATCTGTTGTCATGTTAGATACAGGGAAAACTAGAAGGTTTGTCATTGCTGTTGCATGGTTGAATTGCGAATTGTAATCTTCATTATAAGAGTATTTTTCATACTTTATCATCTTAATAAAGTTCCGTTTGGTTGGTACTCCGATCATCGGAAAATTCAAAGCAAACCCAGATCCTAACCAAACCAGAAATCGGTCGTTACCGCTGCCATGCATGCGCCGATCACCAAACCCCAAAAAACCTTTTTTCCGATTCTACTCCCCTTCCTCTTTCTAGATATAGAAAAACGTTAGGAAACCTTAACTGTCAAAGACCCTTTTTACTATTGTTTGAACCATAGATTTAAATAGTAGTCGCACCGAAAACTTAGCTGTTGATATTTTGAGATTTCGATTCTTTTCATTTCATTGATATTACCTTTACAATCGCGATAAACGCAATTGAAAACACTTTTAATTTAAATCCTTGGTTTGAACAACAAAACACCAAGTAAAACATTTCCCCTTCCCTCCGTCACAATTTATTTTTGACTTTCTTTTGTATTTTTTCTTACTGTTGATTCTTATGTTGCTTTCCACTGGGATGACGCTGTTTATAAATGGATTATTCCAAAAACAATTATTTTTAATTGATGTCAGATTCCTTTTTTTTTTTTCTTGGGCAGATCCGGTTTTATTGTTTTTTTTCTTTCTTGATTTTCATTTTTTATTTTTTCTGATTTTTCAGATGTCTGTTTTTCCAAAACTTTTTTATTGGTATTTGACTTTTGACTTCTCGGATATGGCTTTAGATCTACCAGGTCTTAGAAATTTTTTTTTTTACAAACCGTTTTTATTTCTTTTTCTTATTTTTCTGAAATTTTAATTTTTTATTTTTTAATTTTTCTGGAATTTTGAATTTTTATTTTCTGAAGATATAGAATCTATTGGAATGTTTTGAAAATTTTGTACTTTTATCATTATTATTTAGAAAAAAGAAATAAAGAAAATGAAATAAAAAAGGAAAAAAAAAAGAAATTAATGAATGGGTCAGCCCAATTTACAATTTCGTGGCCCAATTTAAAATTCTGTAACCCAATTCAAAAATTTAACCCATTTGGCAACTTGAAACCAAATTGATTTAAAAGCCCGAGAGTGAAATTCAAGTCCAAACTCAATCAACGGAGAAATATACTAAGGCCCAATAACAGGATCAAGGATTATTAAATAAATGGAAACCCCTAAAATCAAACTACAGATCGGTTTTATAAAGATCGACTATAAATTTGAAAATCGATTTTATTTTTGTAATTTTAATTAAACATATTTGATTTAAATTAAATATCTCGAAAAAAAATTAATTTGACAATGAAATACAATTCAATCTTAATTATTCCAAAAAAATATATTTTAAGAAATCCGAATAAAAATAACTGTTTACACTAAATGGTTTAAGACTTCTATGATCAGAGATTAAAAATAAAATTTTGATTAATAATCCTAAAAAGTTTAGGACTACTAATTTATAAACTATTAATTCTATGTACATACGGAGACATATTCAACTATGGGCTCCGAAGCTTGTTTGGACTTAAGACAATGAGTTATTTGGACCAAATAAAGTTTAGCATCATAATTGTACACATCTAATTTTGTCCGGACCACTAAAACAAGTATGTTTTTTTTCCTAAATTGATGTTGCAGAATGTAAAAAGACTTTTTTCATCCTGCAGGTGGTACTCCGAGACTTAGTTTAAGAGGGCGAGCATAAAAAGTCAAACTCGGAAAAAGTCAACCCAGGAAAAAGTCAACCTCGAAAAAATCAACCCCAAAAAGTCAACTACTGAAAAATTCAACCTACTTTCAAAATCGTTATTTGAAGTTCAATTGAAAAATGGCGAAAGAATTTTGATAATCCGAGGTCTACATTGAAAGATATGGAGTTCGGAAGTTGGGTTATAGAGATTCAGTAGAAAAGAAACCCTAATCCAGGAAATTTGGGGAAAAGTGCTTAAACGATCGAATTGGTCGAAATTGAAGGTTCCAAATGAAAGATAAGCATTGACTACGGGTAATGGAGAAGCCATTTGAAAGAAAAACTGAAAGAAAAGTCAATCCGAGAGAAAATCGAGAATTAGAGTTTTTGGTGGATTTCGGTGAAATCGGGAAGAATTACAGAAATGGCCCAGACTAAAGCCCCCAATGGATGAGGAATGATTAAAAAGGGATAGCCCAAGGCTCAGTTTGAAGAAAATCTGAAAAATGGACTTGTTTTGAGCAAAAACCGGGTTTCGGAGGCAAAAGGGCAAAATTGGAAAATTTGGGAAAAATAGAAAATGGACTCCGAAAATTCTGAAAATTTTCAAATCTCATTCTTAAATCATTTGGAAGAGATTGGCGAAATAAAATCTTGATTCGGAGTTCGTTTGCAAAATGGCCAAATCTCGGGTCTCTTATGCAGAAATTCAAGAAGGAAAATCCCAAAAAAATAGCAAATGAACTCCAAATCTTTTGAAAAATTGCAAATCTCATTTTTAATTATTTGGAAGAGATTGGCGTAAGAAAATCTTGATTCAGAGTTCGTTTGCAAAATGGCCAAATCCCGAGCCTCCTATGCAATAATTCAAGAAGATAAATCCCGGAAAAATAGCAAATGGACTCCAAAAATTCTGAAATTTTGCAAATCTCATTTTAAATTACTTGGAAGAGATTGGCGAAATAAAATCTTGATTCGGAGTTCGTTTGCAAAATGGCTAAATGCCGAGCCCCTATGCAGTAATTCAAGAAGATAAATCCCGAAAAAATACCAAATGAGTTCCAAAAATTATGAAAACTTCCAGATCACACTTTTAAATTATTTGGATGAGATTGGTGAAGAAAAATCTTGATTTGGAGCTTGTTTAAAAAATGGTAAAATGTGGGGGCATAAAAGGGCATTTTTGGAAAAAAAAATCCAAATAAATAGCAAACGGACTCGGAAAATTTTGAAAACTTCCAGAATTTATTTTGAAGTATTAAAAAAAGAAAATTTGAATTTGGAGTCCTTTTGCCAATTATTTGCACCCGAGGGGCAAAATGGTCATTTTACCCAAGCAAACGAAAAGGGCTTCTTTTGGCCTTTCAAAAAATCAGACTTGGGCTGGAAAAGAGAGTGCTGGCCTGTCAAGGCCCAAAGGAAGGAGGAAGCTTCTGATTTTTCAATCAAAAGGCCAAGAATTAAGAGTTAGTTAGAGATTTTTTTTGATCAAGCCATTGTGATTAAGCGACATAGGCCAATGCATGAAGAGCCAGAGTGTCAACATTATTCTTGAAGAGCTGTAATTATGGACAGCTGATACACTAATCTAAGAGTGATAATTTCATGATTTTTCACCTTGAATCACTAGCCCTTGGATGGAAATTGGTTAGAAAAAAAAATGACAACATCCTTGGAGGAGAGAGGCTTGGTTCGGCCAGCTTAAGGAGGGGAGCAGATTTCATTTTTCTGGACTTCATTTTTTAGATTTCTTCTTGGTTTTGCTTAGTTTTTTCTCTCCTTAGTTGAAAGCAAAAAGAAAAAGTTTAGAAAAGAAAGGAAAGGAAAGTTTGAAGAGATAAAGCTTGAAATATAGATTCTTGAGGTTGCTTTTAGCACCAACTCTTGCACTTTCTTGATTTTTCATTCTTGTTTTTGCTATTTTGATTATTCTTTGGTGAGTTTTCTTTTTAAATATGTGTTTTTTATTTTTTATGTTCTTCTTAAGTTCTTTCTTCATCTCTTTCTTAAAAAAATTGTACAAATTTTTTTCTTATTTTTTCCTTAATGGCCGAATGGCCTATATATATATATTTATATTGTTACTGTTTTTGCTTTAATTTATCATGTTATTTATGTTATTTTCTTTAATCTTGATGCTTTAAGTGTTCTTCTACTTCATATACTTGAATCATGTATTAATTTGGTTGCTTTGTTTGTTGCCATTTATGAGTTAAATATCATGTTCTTGCATTTTTGATTTTCTGTTTTCATAATGTTTAAATTTGTTGATGTTTTATATTTAGTATATCAAGTGTTTGTGAAAATGCTTGTTAGTATCTCTACTTTGTGTTTGCATGATTTGAGTGTTATATTTTAGTTGAGCATGTTAGTATATCAAGTGTTTGCGAAAGTATCTATACTTTGTGTTTGCATGATTTGAGTGTTATATTTTAGTTTTGCATATTAGTATATCAAGTGTTTGTGAAAATGTCATGCTTGTGTGGAATCATAGGCCATTCGGCCACTCCATGTATTCTAGCATTATGTATGCATTTTTGCTATGTTAGTTGATAGGTTAGCATTTGCATGATATTTGGTTGAGTTTTTGGTTTAAGCATGCCTTGTGTTTGTGTTATTTCCATGCATATTTTAAAATGTTAGGTTAGGTTTATCTTGCCATGCATGTTCATGCATTTTAGACCTAGGTTACATTAAATGCCATGCAAGTTCATTTAGGTCTAGGTCACTATATTGATGCCATGCATTTTTTCATGACATTTAGGTTTAAACTCATGCATTTCATGCATCATATTTGCTGTATTTTTTCATGCATTTCATGTTCATGCCACTTGACTAATGACTTAAACCAATTAATGGTTCAAAGTCATGCTCTCTTGAGCACACTTGTGGAAAATTAAGGTTTGTCAAATTGATTATTCTACCTTTGTGATTTTTTTTACTTAACCAATTTTTGTCTAACTTTTAAAAAGTCCTAGCTACTGTTTGTGAGTCATTTTGTGAGTTTTAAATATTTTTACTTTGATTTTTAAATGATTTTATCAAAGGCAAAAATGTATTTTGCAAAACAGTTTTTTCACCCAGTACTCGTACTTTCTCGATTTTTCTGGGCATTCATCTTTAATCAAAAAATTAAGCCGATTTTTTCCCGTGTTGTACATGTCCTGAGTCTCCAGTATTGTTTTTATATTTTTTTTGAATTTTTAAAAATAGGATAAAAAATCGTGGCTTAAAACTGGACAGTGGAGTCAGAATTGAATTTAAGGAAAAATCATTTTTCTGTTTTGGTTAAGTTACTTAGAGGGGGCTGATTAGGAAGTTTAGCTACTGACTTAGGGTAGTTTCTAAGCCTTTTAAACTCTAAAAATGATTTTTTTAAGTCTCGAGTTAAGGGTAGTCAAGTCCGGGATTTTAAACTTAGGAAATTAGAGCCATTTTAAAAAGGTTTAGCCCAATTTTTTTTTTTATTATTAATCTAAGCTTTTCAAAATTGTTTTCAAACAATCACAAAGTATTTTGGTTTTAGAATATTTAATTTGACATATTTTCCTAAGGTAGCCCGATATCTTTTAGATATACGGATTTCCTTAATTAAAGGAAAAAAATACATTTTCATGCATTGCATTTTCCATATTCATGCATTTTATATAATATATGATTTTTGCTATGATAATTTCTATGATATTGTTATGATTTTGAGTTATGTTATATTGTTTATTATATGATTTGGAATATTTCATGATATCCTATGCTTTTTATTTAATTATTTTTTTGTTATATTATTTAGCATATACTATGTTCATGCATTAATATATGATGACATTATTTTATATTCTATGCCATTTAAATTATATGCCATATCATTCATATTTGCCATGTCATTTAGGATATTTTATTTCATTTAAAATATATCATATGTTACTTAGGTTATTTCATTTCATATAGAATATGTCATGTTACTTAGGTCATTTCATTTCATGTTGAATATATTGTGTTACCTAGGTCATTTCATTTAGGATATATTATGTCATTTAGGATATTTTATTTCATTTAAAAAATATCATATGATTTAGGATATTACATTCCATATAGAATATATTATGTTACCTAGGTCATTTCATTTAGAATATGTCATATAACTTAGGACATTTCATTTCATTTAGAATATGTCATATAACTTAGGACATTTCATTTCATTTAGAATATGCTAAGGCATTTAAATTATATCATATCATTTAGGATGCATTATATTATTTAGATTTTGCTATGTCATTTTATTTATGTCATGCATATACATATTCATATCTTTTAAAATGTTTTCAAAAGGATAATGATTTTTCAATAAAAAAATAAAGATATTCCCGAGTTAAAATAATTCATGAGTTCTCTACCGGGTTTGCTGGAGGGAATATCATCAATTATCATTAATAAAGGAATATCTTTCTTTCAAAAAACGAGAATGATTCGGAAAGTTTTCCAAATTAATAAAAATTTCTATATTTTGCCACGTTTGTTGGGGAATATAGGAAAATTTTGAATTTATAAATTCCGGATCATTTTCAATTAAAAATGGAATTATTTTTCTTTAAATTGGGAATTAACTTGAAATACTAAATTTAAAACCAATTTTTACCCAGATTTGAGATAACACACGATTAATAAGGTACCGTTTTATACGGGCGTTGTGGGGGTGCTAATCCTTCGCCGCACGTAATCGAGTCCCGAACCCGTTTCTTTGATTTCTCTGGTTTAAACGCAGACTTGAAATTGGTTTTAAAAATGTTTTAATTAATTTTTAAAATATTTTATAAAACCGGTTTTAATAGGTGGCCGATCACACCTAGCTAAAAAAGATTGGTGACGACTCCATGTCTTTTTCAAGGTCATTTTCAAAACCTTCATTTTTTTAGAGGAATTAAGTTGACTTTTCCTCGGTTTTTTAATGTCACGCTTAATGAATAATAAAGTCTTGCGATGAGACTCGTTATTTTTTAGGTTGCGACAGCTTGGCGACTCCGCTGGGGATTTTTTTTTAGAGAGTCAGGCCTAGAATTAGTCGTGTGTTATTTAAGTCTCGGTTTTGTTGGTTTAATTGGTATTTAATTTTAATTCCCATATTTTTAAAATAAAATAGAATTTTGAAAAAAAAAATGTTTTAATTATGTCCATCGTCATGTGCATTCATATTATTATTTGTTCTCTGGTTATATTGTTGCGTATATTTATATGTTTGCTTGACTGATGCTTTACATTGTTTGATTTTAGTGGGGTATTTAGAATAAGGAGTGTAGAATAGGTGGTGACAGGTTTGTTTTGTTCCTCCGCACACACTGTAATTGCATTTTCATAACATGAATCCTCTACCCGGGTTCCGTCATTTTAAGTGGGAGTAAAGTAACTACGCCTTCGTGATGATCCTCCATATGAGCTAGTGAAACATTTTCAGAGTATAAAGTACCTAATGCCTTCGTGATAATCCTCCGTACGGGCATCGGAAAATATACTCTAACGAATTGAACCCGCTTTTATCAGGGTGCCTTACTAGCCTTCACCGGCGATAGTGAGGAGCAATTCGGGGCCTTTAGAACCAATTCACTCTCATATAGTGAACCTAGGCGAAGCCATGTCGGATTTTCGTTAGATATATCGAAGATAGGAACACATGGAGGGCCATTTTCTAAACCTTTTGTTACCTATTTTACACTCTGAATAAGTGTGGTAGATCGGGCAACGATGTACACACATCGCCCTTAATAAATGTGATACTTCGCCTCGAAGGCATCATGATGCCTAAATAAGCAGATATTGTTGGGGAAAATGTTCATTAGCTGTTCGGAAAAAAATAAAAATCCTTTTTCAAGCATTTTTGCATTCTTGCACATTTCATACATGTGTGAATAGAGCATGTACATTTTTGGTTGTGTTATTGATCTCATTCTTTGCAATAAATGGATGATGATGATAATAATTTCATTTGATGATTTCATAAAACCAGTAGTGTCATATGAACATTTGCATATTATACCATAGTAGGATCCACTACCCCGAAATTCTTTTGAAAATAATATGATTGGTTTTTCATAGAAAAAACATGTTTCAAAAAATCATAAATTTGGAGGCAAATCTTGCATAATGAGATTTTTGAATAATCAAGATTTAGGTCCCACCAATTTCGTGTAATCATTGGTTAATTTATTTGTATCATGTTGACATCATGTCACAGTCCTAACATGCATGGTTATTCATTGTAGAATACATTTGTGATATACATGGTCATTCTTTGTACCTACCTTTGTATTAATTCATTTATTCTTAGCATGTATCATTTTGACATCATAGCATGCATGGTCATTCATTGTAGAATACGTTTATGACATGCATAGTCATTATTTGTACATACCTGTGCATCAATTTATTAATTTTTTTTTAATGCATCATGTTGGCATTAGAGTTGCATCCATAGCATACATAGTCATCATAATTTCTATGTATATGTTCATGCATTAATCATCAGTATATTCATGCACATAGGAATAGAGCATGTACATTCACAATTGTATTCTTAATCTCATGACATTTTCATTTGCATGAAAAGGGTTCGAGATATGAGGAATGAACCGGAGGAACGATTGGGTGCTTTGGAACGCAATCAAGAGGAATGTGGACATGAAATCCGGGAAATGAAAGAACAACTCGTCAAATTGCTGAAAATGGTTGAGGATATGGGTAAGAGTAAAGAGAAACTTTCTCAGGGCTCTGTATCATCTTCGGATCAACCAAAACCATTAGGTCCAGAACATATAATCATTGCTGGATCTTGCACTTGTCAATGCCACAAAGGTTGCAATCCTGATGAAATTGTGGACAAAATCGTGAAAATGATTAAACCTGAGAGCCTGATACCAAAGATAGAAACCTCGGATCCTGTACCATACCTACAAACTGTTCTAGGTCCAAACCAGAATCCCCACCCTACCATGGTCCAATCGTCTATTGGGATGACCACTATGGGATTCCTGAATTCCATTCCATTCCATCACCACCAACTCCCAGTTCATATTGCTTCCCTCATCAATCACCTTATCCAGCATCTGGGATAGGAACCTCGAGCTATGTACAACCTCCAAAGGCCCTGTGTCCAAATCCATACCCTTACCATGCTGTTCTGCCACATCTCCATGTAAACACTCTGGTTCGAACTTTAGTGCCACCACCAAGTGCCCCAACTCCTAGGCCATGTGTGACTAAGAAACGACCCCAGGATAAGACCCAAAGGCCTTTTGATCCCTTTCCAATCAGCTACCGAGAGCTTCTCCTATACTGATCTAAAATCACATGGTTGCATGTGTCCCATTGAAATCCCTGTTACCACCATATCCGAAGTGGTATAATCCAAATACAAGATGTGATTATCACTGTGGAATTGCTGGCCATAGCATTGAAGACTGTATGGCCTTCAAAAAGAAAGTGCAATCTCTTATAAATGCCAAGTGGTTGGATCCAACGACACTGATTGATAGAGGGCTGGGAAAACGTCATTAGGATTGGGAGATTTATAGCATTGAGGTGGAAAGACTTCAGTCTTATATGATGTAATAGGATTTCACTTTTTCAATAGCCGGCTCTTATAGCCTTAGGATGCTAGGAAGAATAAAGTGCTTGTAAAAGACAGTTTTAACTATTGCTCAGATTTTGTAAAACATGGTTTATACCATTGTGAACGTTGATATGGGAATGAATTGATTATGTTTCAAATTTATGAGAGGTTGCTGATTAAGTTCCTCCGATTCTTATTTCCTCCGTGATATCTTCCCCTTTGCATTTTGCATCCGATCAATTATTTGTCATACCATACATTCATACATGTATCATGTTAGCATCAGGTTGCATTCATGCATTCATAATCAGCATGATTTTTTTGTATATATCCAGGCATTAATTTGTTTATTCTTTAAATGCATCATGTTGACTTTGGGTTGCATTCATGACAAACATAGTCAGCATGATTTCTTTGTATATGCTCATGCATTAATCTCTCATATTAACATTAGGATGCATTCATGACATACATGGTCAGCATGATTTTCTTTGTATATACTCTGTATCAATTATTCATTGTTTATCATAATTGACATCATGTTGCATTCATAGGGTATATGATCATTCATTAGGAAATACGCTAAAATGTACATGATCATTCATTATCTATGCATTGATTTGTTTATTCTTTGCTTGCAACATGTTGGCATTGTGATTGCATTTATTACGTACATTGTCAGCATGTTTCCACTGTACATGTCCATACATCATATTGATTAGGCTTCACGTGCATCAAATTGCATTCATGGCTCCTTCATCATGACACGCACTTTAGGGGAATAAAATAGAAATTGGCTTGGCTTTAAGAGTCTTTGAAAGAATTTCCATTTCAAATCAGAGGTATTAGAAATACTGAGAACCCTTTTAATATAGGCTAGTGCTATGGAGAATGAACAAGTTGCCCGAATGGAAAGAATGGAAAGGGTACAGGAAGAATTGTGAGAACAGCTAGCAAAGTCTCAAGCAGAATCTAAAGATCAGATGATTAAATTGATCGAGCTAATATCCACCGTAATCAAGGGACACACTGAAAACTTGGCCGTCAGAGAAGGGTTAGAGGCATGAAAGTGTCAGAATGAGGTCGTAATGATGGATGCCCAGAACACAGTTAACCCCGTCAATGTCTTAAATTCAGATGATCCAATTGAACAAGCAAATTTGAAAATGGTTAATGAGGTAGAGTTGGCAGATTCCCAAGGGAAATATCAGTTGCTAGATGAAAGGCTTCGAGCAGTAGAAAATACAGACGTATTCGGGAGTGTGGAGGCGAAAGAACAATGCTTGGTCTTCTATTTAGTCATCCCTCCTAAATTCAAGGTCCCTGACTTTGTGAAATATGACGGGACGACTGATCCGTCAGCCCATATCACTATGTTCTACCGAAAGATGACAAGTTATATAAATAATGATAAGCTTCTAATCCACTACTTTTAGGATAGCCTCAGCGGGTCCGCAATTAGGTGGTATAGTTAGTTGAGCAAGGATCGGATTCGCTCTTGGAATGATTTGGCTAGGGTTTTTCTAAACTAGTACAAGCATGTGACCGACATGACACCTGACCATCTCACCTTGCAAAATATGGAGAAAAAGGTTACTGAGAGCTTCAAAGAGTATGCTCAGAGGTGGAGGAACATGGCTACCCAAGTACAACCGCCTTTAACTCAGAAGGAAACCACTGTCCTTTTTGTGAATACGCTACAGGCCCCATACTACGATAGACTTGTTGGCAATACCACGAAGAATTTTTCGGATATGGTAATCTCCGGGGAAATGATTGAAAATGCAATCAAGGCCGGTGATGGAGACTCAATTAAGAGTTGTAAACCCAAGTGCAGGTTATGTTCAAGTAATAAATTCTCGGGTGTCCGAGGTCGAACCACAGGGAAGCGTATTAGTAAGTATAAGTTTATAAATATATAAGAAAAAGAAAGTAAACAAGATATTAGGGAATCAACAACAAAACAAAATAAACAAGATTTTAGAGAACAAAATAAATAAAATAACATAAAAGAAATTAAACAAAATATAAAAAACAATAAGAAAGGATGTTGAGGTTAGAGAATCCACTCTTGGTGTTATGCTAAGATTAATCTTGTTTTATTACACAATTGAAATCCACACATAAGGGAGGTTCCAATCGGAAGGTTTAGCAATTCAGTCCAAATTGTCCAACGTCCATAGCATATGATATTATGTTCATTTGGTGTCCTCAAAACTCATAAAAAGAGTCCAAGCATTCCTTATGCCAAGGTATATGTCTACAACAAATCAAGGTTATGAAACCAAGCATTTACTGTGCCATTTTCATTGTCAATAATGAATCAAGATCTCTACTTTGCAAGTATGATTTTAAACCAAAAGAAAATATTATCTATGCTAGTGCTTATAAATGATGATTCATTTTAGCTCATGTTTAAGAGACTAACCTTAGCATTTACCAAGAGCTTCACCTCATCACCTCAACAATATGATTAGCAACACATACTAGATATGAATAAAATGAAAAGGAATGTAAGAAACATAAGTAAAGAAAAAGAAAACTAGAGAAAGGAAAGAAGAAGAAAACTTAGAGAATTTTACTACAAAGGCTAATATCCTACCAATGTATAATGTATCCCAATACTCATCCAAGGCCCTCTATTTATACACATTTTGGAGGGCTAAATGACAAGAGACAAGCTTTACAAATTTCAAAGGTAGGTATAATAGGTGGGTGCATTTTTCTAACAATTTTCGTCATATTGTATGACAATTCTGATCAGCCAGCTTGATGGTCGATTTTGTCAATGTTGGAGGCTCGATCTGATAAAATGGTCTTCTAGAAAAATATACCCCTATCAGTTACGGATCCATAGCCGTTGGAATCAGATCATTTGCGGGGAGATATGGTCAAAATACCAAAACGGTGCAGAACAGACGTCATTGCACATCAGCCAACTTGATGGTCGATTTCGCTAGGGAAAACGACTCCGTTTCAAGAAGTGTAAAACATGAAAAAGATAGATATGCCTCTTAGCTTTGCAGGGATACAAAGTTCAGCCTTATTGCTTCAGTGAAACTCGAGATATAGCTGATATGGCAAAAGGTGTCGGAACTGGAACTGAACTGGATTTGCCCTTAATTCTAGTAATCTGAAATCACTCAAAGAAACTTGTGAAAAACACCAAATTACATAAAAATATAAAAGATCATAAACACAATTAGACTAAACAATAATAACTCGTATTTGACACAAAACAATAATAAAACATAACTAAAAACTATATAATTATACGAGTTATCACACCCCCATACTTAGATTGTTGCTAGTCCCTAGCAACGACTCAATAAAAATAAAATAAGAAAATCTAATCTAATCCATTTTCGTAGGAAATCACGGTGGCACTTAGCATGTGACACAAGCCTTTAAACCCCTAGGTGTCCCTAGTGGACGAGTTTAGTCTCGTGAGGGTTTACTAGGACGATACCCACAAACATTGAAGACATAAGAAAAACTAAAAATAATAATTATAACTAATCCTTCCAATATAAATTAGAGATAATCATTGGACAAGTCTTAAAAACTAATCAATAGCTTAAAGAAATTCACAAAAAATCTTGCTTGAATGTAAATAGTTTGAGTTAAGCCAATAATAACATAACATATTTCAATCAAAATAGTGTATATTCAAACTTAATCTCAACTTCTCACATGGGATACTCTCTTGATTTTCACTCTTTAAAGTAGTGGTAAAGTGTTTACACTCAATCAATCTCATGAAAACACTTCTACCATATGCTTGCTTGTCCACCTATTCTCCACTATTTAGATCATACAACTTCATAAATCAAGAGGTCTTTATTCAAGGTTGTAATGGGGCCAAAGGGTTATAATGTGGTTAAAGAACAAAAGGATAAAGATATCACAAAGGTTCCAAAGAGTTCATAGATTTTAGAGACATAATAAGATCATACAAATAAAACTTCTCAAAACTCTTATAAAGCACATAATAACATAGGCTAAATATTCATGTTGAGCCTTTGCATCATTCTAACCAACTTTGTAACATCTTTTTCTAGAAGTTCAAGAGAAGATTTTTTTTTTTTTTTTTTTTTTTTTTTTAATATGGGAATGTATTTGACAATGATCCCTTTCTTTTTCTCTTGACTTTTTCTTTTCTTTTCTTCCCCCACACTTATCTTTTGTTTCTAACCCAAATTTTCAAATAAAAATATCCCTTGTTTTTTTTGCAATATGTCTCAAAATATAAAATTCATCTTTAGAACAAGGGTAAGGATATAAGCATATTTAGGCTAGGTGTAAGTTGTGGTTACCAATAAAACATCATATTTAATGTAGGCTCAAATTGGCTCACTAGTGGGGATGTTCTCGTAGAACATTAATAATGGATGGCTGTTTGGCTCTGGTTATAATCCTAATGCCTCTATCATATTCATGTTGTCACATGTATCAATATAGTCTCAAACGGTTTAAAGCAAGTTCTAGAGAATCATGTAATCATAAGAGCACTCAAGAAAGAAATTAGATTGATTTGTATAATGCATCAATCATTATAGGCTCAAAAACTCACAAAGATGATTATACAAGTCAGATTAAGTCTAAACATGCTTCTTTCTCAATCAACATATCATATTAACATTGGCTCATAAAAAGGTTGACATCAAGCTCAATTCTCATGAAAATCTTCTCACTAATAAATCTGTTTTAGACTTATGCAATTCATATCTCATCATTGTATTGAAAGTAACTAAAAAAAAAAAACACACTAAGTCTAAACATGCTTTTTTTTTTTGTTTTTTTTTTTTTTGTTTTTTTTGTTTTTTTGAAGAAGAAGATTAAATCAAACTGACAAGGTATGTCTCAAGTCTCCCTTACTCAGACCTTGTTCAGAATGAATACTTCTAAATGTCTTAAAACACAACAAAATTTTTTTTTTTTTTTTTTTAGCAAAATATGTCCCTTACCCCCTACTAAAATATGACATTGTCCCCAATGTCAAATTTTAAAGGTAGAATTTAGGAGATATTACCTGCAGAGGTTGCTAACCACTTATTATAACTGAGACACAACAAGCAAAATGTTAGATAATGT
This sequence comes from Fremontodendron californicum, assembly GCA_030761205.1. Lineage (NCBI taxonomy): Eukaryota > Viridiplantae > Streptophyta > Magnoliopsida > Malvales > Malvaceae > Fremontodendron > Fremontodendron californicum. The sequence goes on from JAULJL010000026.1 coordinate 12,840,215, forward strand.
CACAAAGACAAAGTGCAATCCACTCCTTGCTCGTCCATATCTCTTTTTCTTTTTCCGAGCGTTTGCGAAACAACCGTAGCAGATAAACACTCATAAGCTTGTAGCTTTTTGAGTAAATCTTCAATGGTTGTAGCAGAAATTATGGTTCTCCTTGCCTCTGAAAACATGAATCCATTATCCACAGCATTATCTAAATATGAAAGTAAATTACTAAAATAACCATTAATATTAAGCAAACCAATGGGTTTCTTATTTGTGACCAAAGATGACCAAGAAGCCACGCAAGCTATTTCTTCCAATGTACCCAGACCTCCTGGTAAGGCAATGAATGCATCGGCAGAATGGTACATGATTGTTATCCGTTCAGGGATACTCCAGACTTGTATTTCCTTACCCACGGTAGGTCCACAAAAATCTGTGAATAGTTTTGGCACGATTCCTAGAACTGGACTTCCTCCGGCGTGTGCTGCTGTAGCGACTGCTCCCATTAAACCCGTACTACCGCCTCCATAAATCAAGTGGATCTTTTGTTGGGCAAGTATTACTCCAACTCTTATGGCTTCATCAGCGAATATGTTATTTTTCCCTGGATAAGCACCTCCAAAGACACAAATTTTTTTAATGCGCTGGGACGAAGTGCTTTCCATTTTTTTTTTCTTTTTCGAGTGCCTGAAAGAGAATGAGTACATGGTGTAATATATAGAGGACTGAGTAGTGAATCAGACAAGAGTAATAATGTCGCCGAAAGTGTATTTGACCTGTCAGAAGAAAATGTTAACCTAACAAAAGATTTTTGCGTGATTTCAGGAAGAAAATCAAAAAGAGAAGAAAAATCAATCGTAAAAGACCAATGCAAAAAAAAAAAAACGAGAATAATTACACAAATCGAACAACACGTAAATTAAACTGAAATAAAGTTATTGCAAATCAAACCAAAAGCTGAGAAGTCATTTATTGTAGTTGTGATTGTGGCTCACATCTTCCTCTGGTTTTACGTCCAGAAACGGCTTAAACGCCTTCTATGAGTCGAGGATATGCTTCCCATCCAGTTTTCTTACAAGCTGGCAAACAGGGTCTTTTAACATCAGATTCCCAAGATGTTGCCATTCCCTTTGGAATTGCGGCCATAAATCAAGAATTTCTCTTTGTACGTCTCCACTAGGATGCGTCTCAAGAGAAAGTTGGATATTACCCAAATTCTCCTTACTCAGTCCATCCTTAATGAATTCAATTTTATCATCTCGATTAGAGGACGGAATCCCAATAGAACGACATTTACCGTTACACGTCCATCGTGTACACTTGTGGCAATTTGAACTCATGCGCTTTGCTCGTCGCTTCTTTGCATAAGTGCTTCTACCTGTACCTGGTAAATGCAAAACAGGAAGATATTCATCTTCACGTACCTTGGCTTCAATTATCCAACGTATGTCTTCAGGAATCCCTTTGTTCATAAGCATTCTAAATCTTTCTAATCGAACTTGGTAAAGCTTCAGTAAAATATTCCGAGGAAAAGGAGGAAATCGTTTCTGCAATCTTTTGAGAATATCATCCATCCTGAAAAAAAATGAAATAAAATAAAATGAAAGAGAAATTTATATACAATATCAGTTTTGTGGGTAGCTGATGGAACCGACTTAAATAATCACGGAGTACCGTTATCCGCCATTTAACCGGGAAAAAAAATGAATTTTTTTTTTTTTTTTTTGAAGATTAGTAAAAGTTATATTTACATCTAGTTATTTTCAAAACAAGGATCAGAAAGAAAAACAACCTCTTCTTGAGTAACATGATTTTCCAAAAAGAGTTTGAGTCTTTGTCCATTTACCTTGAATACGTTACCATTTTGAGGATTCTCAATGTCAACTGCTCCATAATGATACACATGCTTAACCACAAATGGGCCAGTCCATCTTGATCTCAACTTACCAGGAAATATGTGAAGTCTAGAATTATAAAGTAGAACTTTTTGCCCAACATCAAATATTTTTCTTGAAATTAACTTGTCATGAAAGGCTTTAGTTCTTTCTTTATGAATTTTAGAATTCTCATATGCATCATTTCTGAGTTCCTCAAGTTCATTTATGACTGGAAAAGTTTCATTCTCACCCAAAAAGGAATATTTTAGTTCGGATGGCAATGGTTTTAAATCCAGCTTGGGTGGTTCAATAGTTGATGGTACAGTGACATTTGTGAGTGATGGAAGTTCCTCAAACTTTTGTTTCCAACAATGCTTAACCTGAAAAGAATTTAACAAAGAATCAGTGTGTGAAATTTCTGAAGCATTATCAAACTCACATTCAATTAAATAAGCTTCTAAAGAATCATGGAATGTGGTAGTGGTGAGATGTTCATGAACAAGTTCTTCAATGAAATCCACTTCATGTACTTCTGAATCATCACCAGGTTGCTTGCAAGTGTTGAACACATTTAATTCTAAAGTCATATTTCCAAAAGAAATGTTCAAAATACCATTCCTGCAATTTATCAGAGCATTAGAAGTTGCAAGAAATGGACGGCCTAATATAATAGGAATTTGAACATTTGGATTTGAAACAGGATGTGTGTCCAAAACAATAAAATCAACAGGGAAGTAAAAATTATCAATTTGAACCAAAACATCTTCAACTATCCCTCGAGGAATTTTTACAGAACGATCAGCTAGTTGAAGTGTAACAGGTGTTTCCTTGAGTTCACCTAAACCTAACTGTTGATAAACAGAAAAAGGCAAAAGATTAACACTAGCACCAAGATCAAGCAATGCACGTTCTATTCTAGTGTTTCCAATGATGCATGAGATTGTTGGACATCCAGGATCTTTGAATTTTGGTGGAGTAAGGTGCTGAATGATTGAGCTCACACTTTCCGTCAGAAATGCTTTCTTTTGTACATTATGTTTCCTTTTAAATGTGCACATGTCCTTCAAAAATTTAGCATAAGATGGAACTTGTTTGATTGCATCCAATAAAGGAATGTTAATCTTAACTTGTTTGAAAAGTTCATAAATTTCTGCATTTTGATTCAAATTCTTTATTGTTTGCAACCTTTGAGGAAAAGGAGCAGGATGCATACCTTTTTCTTTGTCCAAATTTTCAAGAAGTTCAGACTTACCATCATCCTTACCATTACTTTTCGGAGGGGAAAGAGGATCTTGGTCTTTTGATGGAATGTTTTTGTCAATTGCCTTTCCACTTCGAAGAGTTGTGATAGAACTGGCATTTTCCTGTTGAGTTTCATTGGAGCAAGAAACAAGACATTGAGTAGAAGGGTTAGGCTGAGGTTGAGCAGGAAACTTACCTTTTTCTTGAGTGCGTAATGAAGCTGTCAATGTGGACAAGGTGTTTTTGATCTCATTGATGTCCTGTGAAGTCCGGCTATTCACATTTGCTTGTGTTTGCATGAATGCTTGCAATGTCTCTTCCAAGGTTTGTACACGTGAAGGTTGATAGGAAAAAGTGTTGCCCGGCTTTTGAGATTGTGGTACCTGAACATGATTATTATTCCGCCAACTGAAGTTGGGATGATTTCTCCATTCAGGGTTATACGTTTCAGAGTAAGGAGAAGGAAAAGGCTTTTTAAATGTGTTTATGGAATTTACTTGATCATGCAACGCTTCTTTAAGAATGGGAATGTTTGGACATTCAGAAGTGGGGTGTCCCATGATTTCACAAATTCCACAACTTTCTTCATTTTTAACCGTTTTGACTTCTTTTACTTCTCTAAGTTCCATGGCTTCAATCTTTCTAGCCAAATTAGCTACTTTAGCTTTTATCTCATCTTCTTGACTAAAATGATATTTTCCTCTGTTAGAAACAACATTAGATCTATTGGAACTTTCAGAGGAATTATCTGTGTGCCAGGCTTGAGAGTTATCTGCCAAATGGTCTAAGTAGTCAAAGGCTTCTTCAAGTTCTTTTTCTAGAAACTCACCGTTACACATTGTTTCAACAAATTGTTTAGTTTCGGGAGTTAAACTTTCATAAAAGAAACTAATAAGACGCCATTTTTCAAAACCATGATGTGGACAAGAACTTAACAAATCTTTAAAACGATCCCAGCACTGAAAAAATGCTTCATTTTGATTTTGATTGAAATTTTGAATCTGTCTTTTCAAAGCAGTAGTTTTATGTGCTGGGAAAAATTTCTTTAGAAACTCAGTTTGTAATTCTTGCCATGTGCCAATTGACCTTGGTTTTAAATTATGAAGCCAAATTTTTGCTTTATCTTTTAAAGAAAAAGGAAATAATTTTAGCTTGACAATTTCATTTGTACATTGTTGGTCATTAAAGGTGACACATACATCTTCGAAGTCTTTTAGAAACGAGTAAGCACTTTCCGATTCCAACCCATAGAAATTTGGAAGCAAAGCTATCATACCTGGTTTAAAACGAAAGTTGTTTGCATTGAGAGGAAAAATAAAACAAGAGGGTGATGAGCTTCGAGTTGGTTGCAAGTAGTCACGCATGGTGCGTACTTGTCTGTTCTCATCTTCAGCATGAACACTTTCATTGTCAGCCATGGTAGGAGTTGTATTAGAAAGATTACCTGAAAAAGTTTCACAATAAAATCTAACTAAACGACGAGATCTAAAATCACGTCGCCAAACAAGCATAAAACAAAGTTAATATACAAATTAGGCGGTATAACCAGCCAAACAAAATAAATATACTAAATTAGGCGGTATAACCAGCCAATAAAAACAAATATATACAAAATTAGGCGGTATAACCAGCCAATAAAAATAAATATACTTATAAACTTATATACTTAGTATTGCTTCCCCGGCAACGGCGCCAAAAACTTGATGGAGACTCAATTAAGAGTTGTAAACCCAAGTGCAGGTTATGTTCAAGTAATAAATTCTCGGGTGTCCGAGGTCGAACCACAGGGAAGCGTATTAGTAAGTATAAGTTTATAAATATATAAGAAAAAGAAAGTAAACAAGATATTAGGGAATCAACAACAAAACAAAATAAACAAGATTTTAGAGAACAAAATAAATAAAATAACATAAAAGAAATTAAACAAAATATAAAAAACAATAAGAAAGGATGTTGAGGTTAGAGAATCCACTCTTGGTGTTATGCTAAGATTAATCTTGTTTTATTACACAATTGAAATCCACACATAAGGGAGGTTCCAATCGGAAGGTTTAGCAATTCAGTCCAAATTGTCCAACGTCCATAGCATATGATATTATGTTCATTTGGTGTCCTCAAAACTCATAAAAAGAGTCCAAGCATTCCTTATGCCAAGGTATATGTCTACAACAAATCAAGGTTATGAAACCAAGCATTTACTGTGCCATTTTCATTGTCAATAATGAATCAAGATCTCTACTTTGCAAGTATGATTTTAAACCAAAAGAAAATATTATCTATGCTAGTGCTTATAAATGATGATTCATTTTAGCTCATGTTTAAGAGACTAACCTTAGCATTTACCAAGAGCTTCACCTCATCACCTCAACAATATGATTAGCAACACATACTAGATATGAATAAAATGAAAAGGAATGTAAGAAACATAAGTAAAGAAAAAGAAAACTAGAGAAAGGAAAGAAGAAGAAAACTTAGAGAATTTTACTACAAAGGCTAATATCCTACCAATGTATAATGTATCCCAATACTCATCCAAGGCCCTCTATTTATACACATTTTGGAGGGCTAAATGACAAGAGACAAGCTTTACAAATTTCAAAGGTAGGTATAATAGGTGGGTGCATTTTTCTAACAATTTTCGTCATATTGTATGACAATTCTGATCAGCCAGCTTGATGGTCGATTTTGTCAATGTTGGAGGCTCGATCTGATAAAATGGTCTTCTAGAAAAATATACCCCTATCAGTTACGGATCCATAGCCGTTGGAATCAGATCATTTGCGCACGTGGATCGGGAGATATGGTCAAAATACCAAAACGGTGCAGAACAGACGTCATTGCACATCAGCCAACTTGATGGTCGATTTCGCTAGGGAAAACGACTCCGTTTCAAGAAGTGTAAAACATGAAAAAGATAGATATGCCTCTTAGCTTTGCAGGGATACAAAGTTCAGCCTTATTGCTTCAGTGAAACTCGAGATATAGCTGATATGGCAAAAGGTGTCGGAACTGGAACTGAACTGGATTTGCCCTTAATTCTAGTAATCTGAAATCACTCAAAGAAACTTGTGAAAAACACCAAATTACATAAAAATATAAAAGATCATAAACACAATTAGACTAAACAATAATAACTCGTATTTGACACAAAACAATAATAAAACATAACTAAAAACTATATAATTATACGAGTTATCAGCCGGGAAACTCGAAGGAAGTAAAATATTTAATGCAGAGAGAAACAGGTCGCCCAAAAAGAAGGAGAAAGATGTCCAAGCCATGGGAGACTGTGCCCTATATATTCTGGCTACTTCATACCCTCCACCCTGTCTTTCTATGAATTATGTACCCAAGGGTTCATACTTATACCCAATGGCCTCTCAGAATCAAGTAAATTTTCAACCTTTTGTCAGTCAAAGGAAATCAAAGAATATCCGAAAAAGAGATCAGTTTGAGTTACTCCCCATGTCTTACTCTGAACTATTGCCCCAGCTGGTCGAAGAGCAACTCCTCACTAAAGTTTCAGTGGAGCCTATCCAACCCCCATATCCAAGATGAGACCATTATGGATGTCATAATAGGGGAAAAAGATGGAAAGGTCGAAAAGAGTACCGAGCAATAGCCAGTTTGAATTAGGGAGAACATATCAAGGGGAAGTTTTTATGCATTTAGTTTCAGACCTTATGATGAAAACACTTGTCTCATGTCGACATTCATAAGAATTAAATGAATTTTGATTTTTAAATGCTTTGTGTTTGTTGTGTTTTAACAATAATTGAAAAAAAAGGAGCATTAAGGAAGTTTTAGTAATGGATAGTCTCAAGAAGATTGATGATCATCGTTACAAATGACCCAATACCTTCTCCCCTCTCCTTTAGGTTTTCCTAAGCCTAAATCTCTTAAACCAAGAACACTTGAAAGACCAAATGCTTCAAGGAATATGAATGATTGAACTTCATAAAATCATTGTCATCATAGAATAAGCAAAGATGTAGATCCTAGTCTAGGTTATGAACAAAGGAACGAACTTTTCAAAAAAAATTCGAACTCCTTGAAATTCAAACAAATAAGACTTTCTTTCAAGAATTTAGATCATGGTAATTTGGTCTATGTCAAGGTTGTGCCAAAACCATTCATTTTCAACAAACAACAAAACACTAATTGCCCAAACATCACTTCATGATTGACACCCTGGGGCACAATGATTAAATTAGATTATCCCTTGTCCCAGAAAAAACCCGTTTTTGGGTCATATTTTCCTTGTCTCTTCAAAGAACTCAGATTTGAAATTTAGCCTTTTCAGTACAGACCTAGACTTGCTATGTTCCTCGTTGATACAAATTCTCATGGTTAATCAAATCGGGGCATCATATGTGGAAATGATGGATACATGGTGAATAAGGATGGATTAACGCATGAATCATTGGGGCATGCGATAAAAAAAAGAAAAAAGGAAAAAAGAGAAGAAATTTTTTTGTGATATCATGCATATGAGAATTCGGATGATTCCAAAGTGCAAAATGAAATTCTGAATATCTATTTCCCCTGGGGATTGTTTTTCAATGTGAATATTTGTGCTTGATATGATGAATGGCCATCTTTCATATCCCTTTCACACAAAAAGAAATTATCCATAGTCACCCCTTTTGAGCCAAAAGAATTTTTTTTTTCTTTAAACCCTGATCAAGGATCACCCTCTACACTGGGGGGCAAATACGAGGAAAGATCTTTTTAAAGATCATTGAGAAATGAGTCCTAGCTCAAAGACAGATACAAAGCAAATGGAGCCCCGAATAAATACGGGCTCACTCTGTCAAAGAAAAAGGAAAAGGAAAAGATGGCAAAATGAAAGGCAAGAAAAACAAAAGAAAAACACAAAAAAGGTGTGTGAAAAAGCGATGGCAAATGAAAGCCAAAAGCAAGGAAGAAAAAGAGCAAAGTCAAAAGGAAGGAAAAGTCCAAAAGGGATAAATGTTTTAAAGAGAATCCTCTTCAAAGAAAGGATCCTTGATATGATTACCCTCAAACACAGATTTTGGGCCTATTTATCCTTTCTTCCTGAACCCCGAACCATGGCCTACGTTACGTGCTTTAAAAGTCCATTTTGATCAGGCATGAATATATAACTTGAAGGGTTTTTCCTCAGATTTTATCCCATCTCATCGAATAATCATTTTACTAAGGAAGAATTTAGAATTCTCAAATGAATGGTAAAACAACAAAAAAAGAAAGAAAAAATGGAAAGAATGAGACTCTAGGGAGAAAACCCAAAAATGGGCGGTCTAGAGTGAAATGGAAGAAGTGGTCATTGAGGAACATCTAGGAATTCCTGAACCTCCCAAATTGTCAGCTCTCATTCGGAGGATTGTCTTCAAAAACTGAATCTTTTTTCCTCCAAAATTAAACTTTCCAGTTTAAACATCCCGGCCCATCTTGACGCTTGTCAAAATACCTTGATACGAAAACTAAAAGAAAGTTGAATTTGTTTGGTTCTCAATGAATTCTTGATTTATAAAACTTGTTCCATTTGTGAGCCTAGAAAGGACATACATTTTTTTGTTGTGAAGCTTTCCTGAAAAAACCAAAATCATGTTGTACCAAGCCTTGTCAATTCAATTTGAAAAACCCAAATTGACACTTAGGAAAATTTCTAACCATGATCATCAATCTTCAAAAGATTTGTACATTACATACTGTGGGGTTAAAATTTTTGACTCAGAAGTTTTCATTAAAAAAGCAAAATTGTTTTTCAAAAAGGGAAATAAATTTTTTTTTTATATTTTTGATGTTAACATGAGATAAGGTTTTTTCTAACTCAAAGGTGTGGAACTATTAGGGTTAACCTTGATTTCCAAATATGAGAAGAAGGAATAAAACTCAGCAAGCAGACTCCTGTCAGTAAGAGTTTAAAAACTGTTGGGGCAAAGAGAATAGCCAAAGATTGAAAAATGAATTGAAGATATACTCTGATTTGAAGAGGAAAAGTGAATTGGAAAGGCTGAGTCCAAATCTAGAAAAGTGATCAGGGGCAGTTGCATCACTCATGAGCATTCATCTATTTATTAAACTTCGCATCTGCACCGTGTCAACAAGCATTTGCATAAATTAATGAAGCAAAACTAATCTTCCTACCTCTTTTAATGACATTCAGTGTATGGTTATGTGTATTTAATGAAGCAAAAATAATCTTCCTACCTCTTTTAAGGTTATGCACTTGAAACCCTAGTTATCTTCTAAATAAAGTTCCAAACAAATCTGTTGACAAGATACCGTATGAGATATGGAGTGGTAAGAAACCAAGGTTGTCACACTTAGGGATTTGGGGTTGCAATGCTTATGTGAAACATGCACAGCTCAACAAGCTAAAGGCTAGATCTGTTAAGTGTAAATTTGTGTGATATCCAAAAGAAACAATAGGATATTACTTTTATAATCATGAGGAACAAAAAGTGTTTCTTTCCAAACATGTCATTTTTTCTGAAAAAAAGAGTTGATACTAGATAAAGGGAGGGGTGAGTGTCGCAACCTAAAAAATAACAAGTCTCATCGCAAGAATTTATTATTCGTTAAGCGTGACATTAAAAAAAACCGAGGAAAAGTCGACTTAATTCCTCTAGAAAAGCATGGCATTTTCACAAACACTTGATATACTAACATGCAAAACTAAAATATAACACTCAAATAAAGCAAACACAAAATAGAAATATTAAAACTAACAAGCATTTTCACAAACACTTGATATACTAACATGCAAAACTAAAATATAACACTCAAATCATGCAAACACAAAGTAGAGATATTAAAACTAACAAGCATTTTCACAAACACTTGATATACTAAATATAAAACATCAACAAATTTAAACATTATGAAAACAGAAAATTGAAAATGCAAGAACATGATAATGAACTCATAAATGGCAACAAACAAGCAACCAAATTAAAACAAGCTTCAAGTATATGTATTAGAAGAATATTTAAAGCATCAAGACTAAAACAATAACATGATAAATCAAGGCAAAACAACAACTATATAAAAAAAATCTGGGCCATTCGGCCATGGTAAAAAAAATAAGAAAAAAAATGTAAGCACTTGTTTAAGAAAATGATGAAGAAAGAACTTAAAAAGAACATAAAAAAACATTTATTTAAAAAGAAAACTCACCAAATAATAATCAAAAACAGCAAAAACAAGAATGAAAAATCAAGAAAGTGCAGGAGTTGGTGCTAAAAGCAACCTCAAGAAGCTATCTTTCAAGCATTTTCTCTTCAAACTTTCCTTTTTTTCTAAACTTTTTTTTTTTCAAACAAGGAGAGAAAACTAAGCAAAAACCAAGAAGAAATCTCAAAAATGAAGTCTCCAAATAAAAAATCAGAATCCCCCTATAGTGCTGGCAGAATTTTACCTCTTTCCTCCCTAGGATGTTGTCATTTTTACTCCAACCAATTTCCATCCAAGGGCTAGTGATTCAAGGTGAAAAATTATGAAATTATCACCCTTAGATTAGGCCATCAGCTGTCCATAATTACAGCTGTTCAAGAATAATGTTGACACTCTCCCTCTTCATGCATTGGCCCATGTGGCTTATTTGCAATGGCTTGATAAAAAAAAAATCACTAACTCTTAATTCTTGGCCTTTTGATTGAAAAATCAGAAGCTTCTTCCTTCCTTTGGGCCTTGGTAGGCCAGCACTCTCTTTTTCAGCCCAAGTCTGATTTTTTTGAAAGGCAAGAAAAGCCCTTTTTCGGTTACTTGGGTAAAATGACCGTTTTGCCCCCAGGATGCAAATAAATGGAAAAAGAACACCAAATTCAAAATTTCTTTTTTTTAATACTTTCAAAATAATAAAATATTTAATTCTGAAAATTTTCAAAATTTTCCGTGTCCGTTTGCTATTTATTTGGATTTTTTCTTCCATAAATGCCCTTTATGCCCCTACATTTTACCATTTTTTAAACGAGCTCCAAATAAAGATTTTTCTTCACCAATATCTTCCAAATAATTTAAAAGTATGATCTGGAAGTTTTCATAATTTTTGGAACTAATTTGGTATTTTTTTTGGGATTTATCTGCTTGAATTACTGCATAGGAGGCCCGAGATTTGGCCATTTTGCAAACGAACTCCGAATCAATATTTTCTTTCACCAATATCTTCCAAGTAATTTAAAAATGATATTTGCAAATTTTTAGAGGATTTGGTGTTCATTTGCTATTTTTCCAGGATTTTCCTTCTTGAATTTCTGCATAAGAGACCCGGGATTTGGCCATTTTGCAAACGAACTCCGAATCACGATTTTCTTTCGCCAATCTCTTCCAAATAATTTAAGAATGAGATTTGAAAATTTTCAGAATTTTTGGAGTCCATTTGCTATTTTTTCCAAATTTTCCAATTTTGCCTTTTTGCCTCCAAAACACGGTTTTGCTCAAAACAAGTCTAATTTTCAAATTTTCTTCAAGCTGAGCCCTGGGCTATCCCTTTTTAATCATTCCTCATCTATTGGGGGCTTTAGTCTTACCAAGTCGGGCCATTTCTGTAATTCTTCCCGATTTCACCGAAATCCACCAAAAACCCTAATTCTCGATTTTCTCCCGGATTGACTTTTCTTTCAATTTTTCTTTGAAGTGGCTTCTCCAGTACCCGTAGTCAGTGCTTATCTTTCATTTGGAACCTTCAATTTTGACCAATTCGATCAGTTAAGCACTTTTCCCCAAATTTCCCGGATTAGGACTTCTTTTCTACTGAATCTCCATAACCCAACTTCCGAACTCCATATCTTTCAATGTAGACCTCGGATTATCAAAATTCTTTTGCCATTTTTTAATTGAACTTCAAATCTCGATTTTGAAAGTGGGTTGACTTTTTTAGTAGTTTACTTTTTGGGGTTGACTTTTTAGGGTTGACTTTTTCTAGGGTTGACTTTTTTTTGAGTTAGACTTTTTAAACTCGCCCTCTTAAACTAAGTCCCGGAGTACCACTTGTAGGATGAAAAAAATTGTTTTACATTCTGAAACTTTAAATTAGGAAGAAAACATACCTGTTTTAGTGGTCCGGACAAAATTAGGTGTCTACAACTGCCCCTCTTTGGCTATTGCTGAGAATCAGGAATCAGACAAAGATAAACCAACACTAATTTTGTATTGTTAGTGAAATCACATGTGAAGGAAAGGGAAAAGGGTTTTCTTTTTCTTCTTTTTTTTTTTTTTTTTGAAAAAGCTGTAAACTGAAGATTTTGTCCTTCAATTAAATTCCCTGACTAATCACGGCTCGACCAGTCTTAATGAAAAGAATTCGATTTGCAAGAAAAAGTTGTGCACGGAGGTCTTAAAAAAGGTGCCTGAAAGTCTTTAAAACTAGTACTCGTAGGCCTTACGTGTATGGATGAAACCAAAAATTGAAATGCATGGATGAAACCATAAAATCGAAAGAGATCTGGATGAAACCAAGGAAATTGAAAGCATGGGTGAAACCATAAAATTGAAAGAGATCTAGATGAAACCAAGGAAATTGAAGGCATGGGTGAAACCATGAAATTGAAAGAGATCTGGATGAGACCAAGGAAATTGAAAGCATAGGTGAAACCATGAAATTGAAAAAGATCTGGATGAAACCAAGGAAATTGAAGGCATGGGTGAAACCATAAAATTGAAAGAGATCTGGATGAAACCAAGGAAATTGAAGGCATAGGTGAAACCATGAAATTGAAAGAGATCTGGATGAAACCAAGGAAATTGAAAGCATGGGTGAAACCATGAAATTGAAAGAGATCTGGATGAAACCAAGGAAATTGAAGGCATGGGTGAAACCATGAAATTGAAAAGAATCTGGATGAAACAAAGGAAATTGAAGGCATGGATGAAACCATGAAATCAAGAGATCTGGATGAAACCAAGGAAATTGAAAGCATGGGTGAAACCATGAAATTGAAAGAGATCTGGATGAAACCAAGGAAATTGAAGGCATGGGTGAAACCATGAAATTGAAAGAGATCTGGATGAAACCAAGGAATTTGAAGGCATAGGTGAAACCATGAAATTGAAAGAGATCTGGATGAAACCAAGGAAATTGAAGGCATGCAAATGCTTCACGGTGTAAATGCAAATATCTTGGATTGATGCAAATGCTTCTAAATGCAGATGCAAATGTCCCTACGAATCATATTCATGTGAGTAGTTCATGAATGGTGTAATTGTAGCTATAATGAAGATGCAATGATCCCATATATGATACACTTGCTTGAGATGATGCGAATGCAAATGCACATGGAATAGTGCAAATACGAATACTCATGAATTATGCAAATACTTGCTAACACGGTGCAGATGCGAAGTTTAATAAATAGATGAATGCTCATGAGTGATGCAAATGCCCCTGATCACTTTTCTAGATTTTGACTCAGCCTTTCCGATTCACTTTTCCTCTTCAAATCAGAGTATATCTTCAATTCATTTTTCAATCTTTGGCTATTCTCTTTGCCCCAACAGTTTTCAAACTCTTACTAACAGTAGTCTGTTTGCTGAGTTTTATTTCTTCTTCTCATAATTGGAAGTCAAGGTTAACCCTAATAGTTCCACACCTTTGAGTTAGAAAAAACCTTATCTCATGTTAACATCAAAAATATTTTTTATTTTCCTTTGTTGAAAAACAATTTTGCTTTTTTAATGAAAATTTCTGAGTCAAAAATTTTAACCCCACAGTATGTAATGTATAAATCTTTTGAAGACTGATAATCATGGTTAGAAATTTTCCTAAGTGTCAATTTGGGTTTTTCAAATTGAATTGACAAGGCTTGGTACAACATGATTTTTGTTTTTTTCAGGAAAGCTTCACAACAAAAAATGTATGTCCTTTCTAGGCTCACATATGGAACAGATTTTATAAATCATGAATTCAATGAGAACCAAACAAATTCAACTTTCTTTTAGTTTCCGTATCAAGGTATTTTGACAAGCGTCAAGATTGACTTGGATGTTTAAACTGGGAAGTTTAATCTTGGGAAAAAGTTTCAGTTTTTGAAATCAGTCATCCAAATGAGAATTGACAATTTGGCGGGTTCAAAAATTCCTAGATGTTTCTCGATGACCACTTCTTTAAGATGATCTTTTCTTTTGTGGTATCGACACTATCATAGATGGCATCGAAAATTTCCATTTTACCCTAGACCGCCCATTTTCGGGATTTCGCCCTAGAGACCCATTCTCTCCAATTTGTTCTTTTTTCTTTTTCATTGTTTTCCCATTCATTTGAGAATTCCAAATTCTTCCTTAGTGAAATGATAATTCGATGAGATGGGATAAAATCTAAGGAAAAACCCTTCAAGTTAAATATTCATGCTTGATCAAAATGGACTTTTAAAGCATGTAATGTAGGCCATGGCTCAGGGTTCAAAAAGAAAGGATAAATAGGCCCAAAATATGTGTTTGAGGGTAATCAAATCAAAGGATCATTTCTTTGAGGAGGATTCTCTTTGAAACATTTATTTCTTTTGGACTTTTCATTCCTTTTGACTTTGTTCTTTTTCTTCCTTGCTTTTGGCTTTCATTTGCCATCGCTTTTTCACACACATTTTTTTTTGTGTGTTTTTCTTGGCTTTCATTTCGCCATCTTTTCCTTTTTCTTTGACAGAGTAAGCCCGTATTTATTCGGGGCTCCATTTGCTTTGTATCTGTTTTTGAGCTAGGACTCATTTTTCTATGATCTTTGAGAAGATCTTTCCTCGCATTTGCCCCCCAGTGTAGAGGGTAATCCTTGATCAGGGTTTAAAGAAAAAAGAATTCATTCGGCTCAAAAGGGGTGACTATGGATAAATTTTTTTGTGCGAAAGGGATATGAAAGATGGTCATTTCCATGTCAAGCACAAATATTCACATTGAAAAGAAATCCCCAGGGGAAATAGATATTCAGAATTTCATTTTGCACTTTGGAATCATCTGAATTCTCATATGCATGATATCATAAATTTTTTTATTTTCATTTTTCATCGCATGCTCCAATAATTCATGCGTTAGTCTATCCTTATTCACCATGTATCCATCATTTCCACATATGATGCCCCAATTTGATTAACCATGAGAATTTGTATCAACGAGGAACATAGCAAGTCTAGGTCTGTACTGAAAAGACTGAATTTCAAATCTGAGTTCTTTGAAGAGACAAGGAAAATATGACCCAAAAACGGGTTTTCTCTAGGACAAGGGATAATCTAGTTTAATCATTATGCCCCAGGGTGTCAATCATGAAGTGATGTTTGGGCAATTAGTATTTTGTGGTTTGTTGAAAATGACATGAATGGTTTTGGCATAACCTTGACACAAACCAAATTACCATGATCTAAATTCTTGAAAAAAAGTCTCATTTGTTTGAATTTCAAGGAGTTTGAAAAAAATTCGAAAAGTTTGTTCCTTTGTTCATAACCTAGACTAGGATCTACATCTTTGCTTATTCTATGATGACAATGGTTTTATGAAGTTCAATCATTCATATTCCTTGAAGCATTAGGTCTTTCAAGTGTTCTCGATTCAAGGGGTTTAGGCCTGGGAAAGCTTAAAAGAGAGGGGAGAAGGTATTGGGTCATTTGTAACAATGATCATCAATATTCTTGAGACTATCCATTATTAAAACTTCCTTAATGCCTTTTTTTGTTTTGTTGCAAATTCCAATTATTGTTAAAACACAACAAACACAAAGCATTTAAAAATCAAAATTCATTTAATTCTTATGAATGTCGACATGAGACAAGTGTTTTCATCATAAGGTCTGAAACTAAATGCATAAAAACTTCCCCTTGATATGTTCTCCCTAATTCAAACTGGCTATTGCTCGGTACTTTTTTCGACCTTTCCATCTTTTTCCCCTATTATGACATCCATAATGGTCTCATCTTGGATATGGGGGTTGGATAGGCTCCACTGGAACTTTAGTGAGGAATTGCTCTTCGACCAGCTGGGGCAATAGTTCAGAGTAAGACATGGGGAGTAACTCAAACTGATCTCTTTTTCAGATATTCTTTGATTTCCTTTGACTGACAAAAGGTTGAAAATTTACTGGATTCTGAGAGGCCATTGGGTATAAGTATGAACCCTTGGGTACATAATTCATAGAAAGACAGGGTGGAGGGTATGCAGTAGCCAGAATATATAGGGCACAGTCTCCCATGGCTTGGACATCTTTCTCCTTCTTTTTGGGCGACCTGTTTCTCTCTGCATTAAATATTTTACTTCCTTCGAGTTTCCCGGCCTTGATTGCATTTTCAATCATTTCCCCGGAGATTACCATATCCGAAAAATTCTTCGTGGTATTGCCAACAAGTCTATCGTAGTATGGGGCCTGTAGCGTATTCACAAAAAGGACAGTGGTTTCCTTCTGAGTTAAAGGCGGTTGTACTTGGGTAGCCATGTTCCTCCACCTCTGAGCATACTCTTTGAAGCTCTCAGTAACCTTTTTCTCCATATTTTGCAAGGTGAGATGGTCAGGTGTCATGTCGGTCACATGCTTGTACTAGTTTAGAAAAACCCTAGCCAAACCATTCCAAGAGCGAATCCGATCCTTGCTCAACTAACTATACCACCTAATTGCGGACCCGCTGAGGCTATCCTAAAAGTAGTGGATTAGAAGCTTATCATTATTTATATAACTTGTCATCTTTCGGTAGAACATAGTGATATGGGCTGACGGATCAGTCGTCCCGTCATATTTCACAAAGTCAGGGACCTTGAATTTAGGAGGGATGACTAAATAGAAGACCAAGCATTGTTCTTTCGCCTCCACACTCCCGAATACGTCTGTATTTTCTACTGCCCGAAGCCTTTCATCTAGCAACTGATATTTCCCTTGGGAATCTGCCAACTCTACCTCATTAACCATTTTCAACTTTGCCTATTCAGCTGGTTCATATGAATTTAAGACATTGACGGGGTTAACTGTGTTCTGGGCATCCATCATTACGACCTCATTCTGACCCTTTCGTGCCTCTAACCATTCTCTGGCGGCCAAGTTTTCAGTGTGTCCCTTGATTACGATGGATATTAGCTCCATCAATTTAATCATTTGATCTTTAGATTCAGCTTGAGACTTTGCCAGCTGTTCTCGCAATTCTTCCTGTACCCTTTCCATTCTTTCCATTCGGGCAACTTGTTCATTCTCCATAGCACTAGCCAAAATTAAAAAGGGTACTCAGTACTTCTTATAACTCTGATTTGAAATATAAATTCTTTCAAAGACTCTTAAAGCCAAGCCAATTTCTATTTTATTCCCCCAAAGTGCGTGTCATGATGAAGGAGCCATGAATGCAATTTGATGCACGTGAAGCCTAAACAATATGATGTATGGACATGTACAGTGGAAACATGCTGACCATGTATGTAATAAATGTAATCACGATGACAACATGTTGCAAGCAAAGAATAAACAAATCAACACATGGATATATGCAATGACTGATCATGTACATTTTAGCGTATTTCCCAATGAATAATCCTATACACTATGAATGCAACATGATGTCATTTATGATACATGTAAACAATGAATAATTGATACAGAGTATATACAAAGAAAATCATGCTGACCATGTGTGTCATGAATGCATCCTGATATTAATATGACAGATTAATGCATGAGCATATATAGAGAAATCATGCTGACTATGTTCGTCATGAATGCAACTCGAAGTTAACATGATGCATGTAAAGAATAAACAAATTAATACATGGATATATAGAAAAATCATGCTGATTATGAATGCAACCTGATGCTGACATGATACATGTATGAATGTATGGTATGACAAATAATTGATCGGATGCAAAATGCAAAGGGGAAGATATCATGGAGGAAATAAGAATCGGAGGAACTTAATCATCAACATCTCCTAAATTTGAAACATAATCAATTCATTCCCATATCAACGTTCACAATGGTATAATCCATGTTTACAAAATCTGAGCAATAGTTAAAACTGTCTTTTACAAGCACTTTATTCTTCCTAGCATCCTAAGGCTATAAGAGCCGGCTACTGAAAAAGTGAAATCCTATTACATCATATAAGATTGAAGTCTTTCCACCTCAATGCCATAAATCTCCCAATCCTAATGACGCTTTCCCAGCCCTTTATCAATCAGTGTCGTTGGATCCAACCACTTGGCATTTATAAGAGACTGCACTTTCTTTTTGAATGCTATACAGTCTTCAATGCTATGGCCAGCAATTTCACAGTGATAATCACATCTTGCAGTTGGATTATACCACTTTGGATATGGTGGTAACAGGAGTTTCAATGGGACACATGCAACCATGTGATTTTGGATCAGTATAGGGAGAAGCTCTTAGTAGCTGATTGGAAAGGGATCAAAAGACCTTTGGGTCTTATCCTGGGGTCGTTTCTTAGTCACACATGGCCTAGGAGTTGGGGCACTTGGTGGTGGCACTAAAGCCCGAACCGGATTGTTTACATAGGGAGATGGAGGAATAACAAGGCAAGGGTATGGATTTGGACACGGGGCCTTTAGAGGTTGTACATAGCTCGAGGTTCCTATCCCAGATGCTGGATAAGGTGATTGATGAGGGAAACAATAGTATGAACTGGTAGTTGTTGGTGATGGAGTGGGATTCAGGAATCCTGTAGTGGTCATCCCAATGGACGATTGGACATGGTAGGGTGGGGATATTGGTTTGGACCTAGAACAGTTTGCAGGTATGGTACTAGATTCGAGGTTTCTATCTTTGCTATTAGGCTCTCGGGCTTAATCATTTTCATGATTTTGTCCACAATTTCATCTGGGTTGCACCCTTTGTAACACTGGCAAGCGCAAGATCTAGCAATGATTGTATGTTCTGGACCTAAAGGTTTTGGTTGATCCGAAGGCGATGCAGAACCCTGAGAAAGTTCCCCCTTAATCTTACCCATATCCTCAAACATTTTTAGCGATTTAGCGAGTTGTTCTTTCATTTCCCGGATTTCATGTATAAACTCCTCTTGATTGAGTTCCAAAGCATCCAGTCGTTCCTCCGATTCATTCCTCATATCTCGAACCCCTTTCATGCAAATGAAAATGTCATGAGATTAAGAATACAATTGTGAATGTAAATGCTCTATTCCTATGTGCATGAATATACTGATGATTAATGCATGAACATATACAGAGAAATTATGATGACTATGTATGCTATGGATGCAATCTAATGCCAATATGATGCATTGAATAAATTGATGCACATGTATATACAAATAATGACTATGCATGTCATAAACGTATTCTACAATGAATGACCATTCATGCTATGATGTCAAAATGATACATGCTAAGAATAAATGAATTAATACAAAGGTAGGTACAAAAAATGACCATGTATATCAAAAATGTATTCTACAATGAATAACCATGCATGTTAGGACTGTAACATGATGTCAAAATGATACAAATAAAGAATAAATGAATTAACACAAGGTATATACAAAGAAATCAATGATTACATGAAATTGGTGGGACTTAAATCTTGATTATTCAAAAATCTCATTACGCAAGATTTGCCTCCAAATTTATGATCTATGATTTTTTTGAAACATGTTTTCTCTATGAAAAACCAAACATATTATTTTCAAAAGAATTTCGGAGCAGTAGATCTTACTATAGTACAATATCCAAATGTTCATGTGACACTACCGGTTTTATGAAATCATCAAAGGAAATTATTATCACCATCCATTTATTGCAAAAAAATGAGATCAATAATACAACCAAAAATGTACATGATCAATTCACACATGCATGAAATGTGCAAAATGCAAAAATGCTTGAAAAAATATTTTTTTTTCCAAATAGCTAATGAACATCTGCCCCAACAATATCTGCTTATTTAGGCATCACGATGCCTTCGAGGCGAAGTATCACATTTATTAAGGGCGATGTACGTACATCGTTGCCCGATCTACAAAACTTATTCAGAGTGTAAAATAGGTAACAAAAGGTGTAGAAATGTCCCTCCACGTGTTCTTGTCTTCGGTATATCTAACGAAAATTCGGCATGGCTTCGGCTAGGTTCACTATATGAGGGTGAATCGGTTCTAAGGCCCCGAATTGTTCCTCACTGTCGCCGATGAAGGCTAGTAAGGCACCCCGATAAAAGCGGTTTCAACTCGTTAGAGTATATTTGCCTATGCCCGTACGGAGGATTATCACGAAGGCATTAGGTACTTTATACTCCGAAAGTGTTTCACTAGCCCATACGGAGGATCATCACGAAGGCGTAGTTACTTTACTCCCACCTAAAAGGACGAAACCCGAATAGAGAATTCATGTTATGCAAATGCAAATATAGTGTGTGCGGAGGAACAAAACAAACCTGTCACCACCTATTCTACATCCCTTATTCTAAATACCCCACTAAAATCAAACAATGTAAAGTATCAGTCAAGCAAACATATAAATATATGCAACAAAATAACCAGAGAAAAAATAATAATGTGAATGCACATGACGATGGACATATTTAAAACATTTTTTTATTTTCAAAATTCTCTTTTATTTTAAAAATATGGGAATTAAAATTAAATACCAATTAAACCAACAAAATCGAGACTTAAATAACACACGACTAATTCTAGGCCTGACTCTCTAAAAAAGTCCCCAGTGGAGTCGCCAAGCTGTCGCAACCTAAAAAATAACAAGTCTCATCGCAAGACTTTATTATTCGTTAAGCGTGACATTAAAAAAAATCGAGGAAAAGTCGACTTAATTCCTCTAGAAAATGAAGGTTTTGAAAATGACCTTAAGAAAGACATGGAGTCGCCACCAATCTTTTTTAGCTAGGTGTGATCGGCCACCTATTAAAACCGGTTTTATAAAAATATTTTAAAAATTAATTAAAACATTTTTTTAAAACCAATTTCAAGTCTGCATTATAAACCAGAGAAATCAAAGAAGCGAATTCGGGAGTCGGTTACGTGCGGGGAAGGATTAGCACCACCACAACGCCCGTACAAATCGATACCTTATTAATCGTGTGTTATCTCAAGTCTCGGTAAAAAGTTGTTTTTTAATTTAGTATTATAAGTTAATTTCCAATTTTTAGAAAAATAATTTCATTTTTAATTGAAAATGATCCGGAATTTATTAATTCAAAATTTTTCTATATTCCCCGAAAAAATCGGCAAAATATAGAAATTTTTATTCATTTGGAAAACTTTTCGAATCATTCTCATTTTTTGAAAGAAAGATATTCCTTTATTAATGATAATTGATGATATTCCCTCCAGCAAACCCGGTAGAGAATTCATGAATTATTTTAACTCGGGAATATCTTTATTTTATTGAAAATAATTACCTTTTTGAAAACATTTTAAAAGATATGAATATGTATATGCATGACATAAATAAAATGACATAGCAAAATCTAAATAATATAATGCACCCTAAATGATATGATATGATTTAAATGTCTTAGCATATTCTAAATGAAATGAAATATCGTAAGTTATATGACATATTCTAAATGAAATGAAATGAAATGAACTAGGTAACATAATATATTCTATATGAGATGCAATATCCTAAGTCATATGATATATTCTAAATGAAATAAAATATCCTAAATGACATAATATATATCCTAAATGAAATGACCTAGGTAACATAATATATTCTACATGAAATGACCTAGGTAACATAATATATTCTATATGAGACGAAATAATTTAAATGACATGGCAAATATGAATGATATGGCATATAATTTAAATGACATAAAATATAAAATAATGCTATCATATAATATGCATGAAAATAAAAATGAAAATAATAATGCATGCACATAGTATATGCTAAATAATATGACAAAAAAATAACTAAATAAAAAGCATAGGATATCATGAAATATTCCAAATCATATAATAAACAATATAACATAACTCAAAATCATAACAATATCATAGAAATTATCATAGCAAAAATCACATATTATATAAAATGCATGAATATGGAAAATGCAATGCATGAAAATGTAATTTTTTCCTTTAATTAAGGAAATCCGTATATGTAAAAAGATATCCGGCTACCTTAGGAAAATATGTCAAATTAAATATTCTAAAACCAAAATACTTTGTGATTGTTTGAAAACAATTTTGAAAAGCTTAGATTAAAAATAACAATTTAGCTAAACCTTTTTTTAAATGGCTCTAATTTCCTAAGTTTGAAATCCCGGACTTGACCACCCTTAACCTGAGACTTAAAAAATCATTTTTAGAGTTTAAAAAGGCTTAGAAACTACCCTAATCCAGTAGCTAAACTTCCTAATAAGACCCCTCTAGGTAACTTAACCAAAACAGAAAAATGATTTTCCTTCAAATTCAGTTCTGACTCCACTATCCAGTTTTAAGCCAATATTTTGTATCCTATTTTTATAAATTCAAAAACATCTAAAAAAAATACTGGAGACTCAGAACATGTAAAAATACACGAGAAAAAATTAGCTTAATTTTCTGACTAAAGATGAATGTCCAAAAAAATCGGGAAAGTACGAGTGCTGGGTGAAAAAAAACTGTTTTGCCAAAATACAATTTTGCCTTTGATAAAATCATTTAAAAATCAAAGTAAAAATATTTAAGACTCACAAAATGACTCACAAACAGTAGCTAGGACTTTTTAAAAGTTAGATAAAAATTGGCTAAGTAAAAAAAATCACAAAGGTAGAATACTCAATTTGACAAACCTTAATTTTCCACAAGTATGCTCAAGAGAGCATGACTTTGAACCATTAATTGGCCTAAGTCATTAGTCAAGTGGCATGGACATGAAATGCATGAAAAATACAGCAAATATGATGCATGAAATGCATGGTTTTTAACCTAAATGTCATGAAAAAATGCATGGCATCAATATAGTGACCTAGACCTAAATGAACTTGCATGGCATTTAATGCAACCTAGGTCTAAAATGCATGGACATGCATGGCAAAATAAAGCAAACCTAACAACTAAAATATGCATGGCAATAACACAAACACAAGGCATGCTTAAACCACAAACTCAACCAAATGTCATGAAAATGCAAACCTATCATCTAACATATCAAAAATGCAAACACAAGGCAAAATAATGAGGTAGCCGAATGGCCTAAGGTTCCAAATAAGCATGGCATTTTCACAAACACTTGATATACTTAAACTAAATACTCAATCAAATTTCATGCAAATGCAAACCTATCAACTAACATAGCAAAAATGCACACACAATGCCAAATACAAGAAGTGGCCGAATAGCCTAAGATTCCAAACAAGCATGGCATTTTCACAAACACTTGATATACTAACATGCAAAACTAAAATATAACACTCAAATCATGTAAACACAAAGTAGAAATATTAAAACTGACAAGCATTTTCACAAACACTTGATATACTAACATGCAAAACTAAAATATAACACTCAAATCATGCAAACACAAAGTAGAGATATTAAAACTAACAAGCATTTTCACAAACACTTGATATACTAAATATAAAACATCAACAAATTTAAACATTATGAAAACAGAAAATTGAAAAATGCAAGAACATGATAATGAACTCATAAATGGCAACAAATAAGCAACCAAATTAAAACATGCTTCAAGTATATGTAGTAGAAGAATATATAAAGCATCAAGACTAAAAAAATAACATGAATAACATGATAAATCAAGGCAAAACAGCAACTATATAAAAAAAATCTGGGCTATTCGGTCATGGTAAAAAAAATAAGAAAAAAAAATGTAAGCACTTGTTGAAGAAAAAGATGAAGAAAGAACTTAAAAAGAATATAAAAAAACATTTATTTAAAAAGAAAACTCACCAAATAATAATCAAAAACAGCAAAAACAAGAATGAAAAATCAAGAAAGTGCAAGAGTTGGTGCTAAAAGCAACCTCAAGAAGCTATCTTTCAAGCTTTTTCTCTTCAAACTTTCCTTTCCTTTCTTTTCTAAACTTTTCTTTTTTGCTTTCAACCAAGGAGAGAAAACTAAGTAGAAACCAAGAAGAAATCTCAAAAATGATGTCTCCAAATAAAAAATCAGAATCCCCCCTATAGTGCTAGTAGAATTTTACCTCTCTCATCCCTAGGATGTTGTCATTTTTACTCTAACCAATTTCCATCCAAGGGCTAGTGATTCAAGGTGAAAAATTATGAAATTATCACCCTTAGATTAGGCCATCAGCTGTCCATAATTACAGCTGTTCAAGAATAATGTTGACACTCTCCCTCTTCATGCATTGGCCCATGTGGCTTATTTGCAATGGCTTGATAAAAAAAATCACTAACTCTTAATTCTTGGCCTTTTGATTGAAAAATAAGAAGCTTCCTCCTTCCTTTGGGCCTTGGCAGGTCAGCACTCTCTTTTCCAGCCCAAGTCTGATTTTTTTGAAAGGCAAGAAAAGCCCTTTCGATTGCTTGGGTAAAATGATCGTTTTGCCTCCCGGATGCAAATAAATGGTAAACAGACTCTAAATTCAAAATTTATTTTTTCTAATACTTTAAAAATAATAAAATATTGAATTTTATAAGTTTTCAAAATTTTTCGAGTCCTTTTGCTATTTATTTGGATTTTTTCTTCCAAAAATGCCCTTTTATGCCTCTACATTTTACCATTTTTTAAACGAGCTCCAAATCAAGATTTTTCTTCACAAAACTCTTCCAAATAATTTAAAAGTGTGATCTAAAAGTTTTCATAATTTTTGGAACTCATTTGGTATTTTTTTTCGGGATTTATTAGCTTGAATTACTGCATAGGAGGCCCGAAATTTGGCCATTTTGCAAACGAACTCCGAATTAAGATTTTCTTTCACCAATCTCGTCCAAATAATTTAAAAATTATATTTTCAAAATTTCAGAATATTTGGAGTTCATTTGCTATTTTTCTGAGATTTTCCTTCTTGAATTTCTACTTAGAGACCCGAGATTTGGCCATTTTGCAAACGAACTCCGAATAAAGATTTTATTTCACCAATCTCTTCCAAATAAGTTAAGAATGAGATTTGAAAATTTTCAGAATTTTTGGAGTCCATTTGCTATTTTCCCCAAATTTTCCAATTTTGCCCTTTTGCCTCCAAAACCCAGTTTTGCTCAAAACAATTCCGATTTTCAGATTTTCTTCAAGCTGAGCCTTGGGCTATCCCTTTTTAATCATTCCTCATCCATTGGGGTCTTTATTCTTACCAATTCGGGCCATTTCTGTAATTCTTCCCGATTTCACTAAAATCCACCAAAAACCCTAATTCTCGATTTTCTCCCGGATTGACTTTTCTTTCAATTTTTCTTTGAAGTGGCTTTTCCATTACCCGTAGTCAGTGCTTATCTTTCATTTGGAACCTTCAATTTTGACCAATTCGATCGTTTAAGCAGTTTTCCCCAAATTTCTCGGATTAGGGTTTCCTTTCTACTGAATCTCCATAACCCAACTTCCGAACTCCATATCTTTCAATGTAGACCTCGGATTATCAAAATTCTTTCGCCATTTTTCAATTGAACTTCAAATCTTGATTTTGAAAGTAGGTTGACTTTTTTAGTAGTTGACTTTTTGGGGTTGACTTTTTCAAGATTGACTTTTTCTGGGGTTGACTTTTTTTGAGTTTGACTTTTATGCTCGCCCTCTTAAACTAAGTCCCGGAGTACCACCTGCAGGATGAAAAAAAATTGTTTTACATTCTGAAACATCAAATTAGGAAGAAAACATACTTGTTTTAGTGGTCCGGACAAAATTAGGTGTCTACAGTGAGCATTCGGTAGAGTCGAGTGAAAAAAAAATTCAGATTAGTCGAGTTGATGAGTCTTATTTTGTCAACCAAATTCAATTTGAAATTTTATCGAATCGAGTTAAATGAAATTCAAATCGAATTGAATAAATAGTTTGAGTTAAAATAAATTTTCTTACAACTTAAACTTGTTAAAAAAAATATAACATCCATTATAAGTTCTTACAACTTAAAAAAAACTATTAGGAGTGCAACAATCTATGAAATCAGGTAGTAAGTAGGAAACCAGTAATTATACTTGAAATGAACATTTGTTGAAAAAAAATTGTTATTCCAATTTTGATAAAATTATGTCATAATGAGCATATATGCAAGAAAATGAATGGAACATAAGTAATAGGAAACAATAGAAAGAGCTTCGTAAGCAACCACAAATTGATGGTTAGATCATCATATATCAATTCATAATCTCTAAAATTAATTGATCATGAGTGTCATCTGAAAGTCACATTGCATGGAAATAAAATATTATCTACAGACAAGGAGGAAGACAATAGAAAATCAATGATTTAAGGCATTGCATAAAGCAAAAGCAATTGATTGTTTTTCTTTTTGACCGAATCTCAGCCACCACAAAACCATGACACAGGAGGTTTTTTAAACAAGCATAGATAAACTACACCGAAGAGAAATTAATTGATCATGAGTTGGCTATTACTTCTATTATTTTGCTATTTTGAGTTACTCTTGAGTTCTTCGCTAAGCACAAGAGAAATTCATAAGGCATTTAACTAAGTTATACTTAAGTATTACTCTTTTTTGAGTGCTTGTTTCCTGTACTAGCACTGGATTCAGAGCAAGTATTAATGGTGTTTAACGGTGTTTGGGCCTTCTATACATATATAGAATAACCTTGACAATACACATATAGAATAACCTTGACCATATGTTGTATAAAAGTTGCAAATATTTATATTAACAAAATAAAGTAAACATAGATGATTAGATAAATTTTCAACATAATAATCAAATTAGACCAAAAGAAGTCAATCTAATGGCAATAAGACCCAACCTTATAGCATAAGCCAACATCTATCTTCCATTCAAGCACAGATTTGTTATAAATCCGTATATGTGACAATATGCGAGGTTCCTGTGAAGAAAAAAATAAAGGAGAAAAACTTTCAACCATGACTAGAAAATTCCAAAAGCATATGCTCATTAAAAATCACGTAAATAGATTTGAAATTTTCAACATATTTACAATAAACGAGGGGAAAACAAGAATCTATCAAACAACTCTATTGGTAATAGTCTACACGAGTAGTAACCACTTCAAATCTCACCTTTATTATGTTAATGGAATTCAGAACTCCAATTAGGAGGAAACAAAGAAAAACAAGAGCATAAATGGTCTTATATTACATTCATGGAGTTATCACTGTTTAGCTCCTAGAAGTATAAATTCGTTGATATCCATAGTGCCGTAATTTCACAATTTTAGCAAAAACAAAATGTACTAAAGATTGGGTATAACTTCTTGCTTTATCCTTCAATCATTCCTTTTGTTTCAACAAGAATAAAAACAATCTTCGAAACACACATGTTTATTAAACTAACAGGCTTCCTATTCATGCTCAAAACAAGGAGCAATTCTGTAAAAATTCATTCAAATGCCAAAACAAAACAATAAATACACAAAACCCAAAAAAAAAATCAAACCTTAACAAAATAGGACAAATAACAAAATAAAGAAGCAAAGCAAGGAAAAGAAACTCATGGAATAGATCACTAGAACAAAATCTTTCATACATCTAAATCACTCGAACAAAGTCTTTCAAAAAGCCTAGCATTGACAGCCACTGTCATTTCAATGGAACTAAAACTTTACGTACAATGAATGAAATTAAGCATAGAAACCCCTATTGACAACCACATCAAGAATAGAAACTCTCTAAATTTTAGGGTTTGAAAGAGAGGGAAAGGGGTAAATTGGGTCTAATAGTAATAGGCAATGGGAATCTGAGTAGTAAAAGTTAAAGGTTAAACTTAAATCCTCACCCAAAACGACGACGTTTTGCTTTGTGTTATTCGGATATTCGAATGACTAGAATAGTGTAATTTAAATTCGAGCTAAACTGTATAACTCGAATTTTTTATTCGAATTGATGCTAACAACTCAAATAACTCAAAAAATAAACTATTTAATCTAAAATTTAAAATTTTAATCGGTTTTTTCGAATCGAGTCGGATTTTGCTCACCCCTAGATAAAGGTAAGGGGAACAAAGTAGAACTTGAATAAATTCAAGAAACATAAATTTACACTACAATGGAACATGTGCCTAGGGTTAGTGTATAAGATGCACAATTGGAAGCTCAAAATACACAAGAATTACGTAGGTCAAGTAGGACACTCATAGCTCCTGAGAGATATGGATTTCCTACTTCGTATAAGGAAGCAATGTTTGACATTAATTTTGAAAAAAGGCTTGAGGCCATGAAATCAAAAATAGAATCCATGTACACAAACCAAGTTTGGACTTTGGTGGATCCACCAAAAGGGATAAGACTTATAGGGTGTGAGCTTTCAAGAAGAAAATCAACATGGATGGCAATGTACAAACATAAAAGATATGCTAATAGCAAAAGGTTTCAAAAAAACAATGAGTTCATTTTGGAGAAACTTTTTCTCCAATAGCTATGGTTAAATCCATTAGGATTTTGCTTACTATTGCCACATACCATGATTATTAGATGTGGCAAATAGATGTCTGTAGACACCTAATTTTGTCTGGGTCCTCTAAAACAAGGTAATTTTCTCTTTTTGACTTTTCAGAATGCAAAGAATCTTCTCTCATTCTGCTAATAGGTCTCCAAGACTTTGATTTGGTGGTCAAAGCGAAAAAGTCAACTCTAAAAAAGCCAACCCTGAAAAGTCAACCACTAAAAAAGTCAACTTTCAGTCAAAATCAGGACTCGAAGTTGAATAATGGTGAAAGAATTTTGATAATCAGAGGTCTGCAACGAAAGATAGAGAGTTTGAAAGACAGATTGCAAAATTCAATGTAGGGAAAATACCAAATTTCGTAATTTGGGAAAAAATGCGTAAACGATCAAATTGGACGAAATTGGAGGTTCCAAATGGATTAAGATCTATAAATATGGATATTGGAAGGTCCAATTTTGAAGCAAAGTTGAAGGAATATGTGGTTTGAAGAGAAAAAAGGAAAATAAGAATTTAATGAATAAATAGGAAATTCACAAATGTGGAGAAAACTACAAAAATGGCCCGATTCAGTAAAATTGAAGCCCCCAGTTGATAAAGGATAAATAAATAAAAATATCCCAGGTTCCAGTTTGAAGTGGATCCCAAGGAAGAGCCGGTTGGAGGAAAAATGAAAAAACGAGAAAATTCCAAATATTGAGAAAAGGGGAAAACTAAATTGGAGAGGAATTCGGATGTAAAAAATAGGTGTTTTCGGATCAACTCCAATTTAATAAATAACAAAGGTAGTAGAAAAAGAAAATCAAAAAATTGGGCTCGTTTTGAGTAAAATCGAGGTTTCGAGGGTTAAAAGGTAATTTTGGAAAATCCGGGAAAAATAGAATCCGAGCTCGAAAAATTATGAAAACTTCCAGAACTGAGCTTTATACTTGATGGAAGGGATTGGAGAAGAAAAATTCGGAATCGGAGCTCAAATGAAAAAAGACAAAGTTCGGGTGCACTAATCCGAAGTTCTAAGAGAAAATTCCAGAAAAAATAGGAAACGAGTTTCAAAAAATTATGAAAACTTTCAGATCTAAATTTTATATTTTATGGAATGGATTTGAGAAGAAAAATACAGAATCAGAGCTCAAATGAAAAAAGGCAAAGTTCGGGTGCACTAATCTGAAATTCCAAGAGAAAATTTTGAGAAAAATAGGAAACAAGCTCGAAAAATTATGAAAACTTTCAGATCTGAATTTATATTTTATGGAAGAGATTGGAGAAGAAAAATCTAGAATCAGAGCTCAAAGACAAAGTTTGGGAGGCACTAAATCAAAACTTTAGAGAAAAATCCAGAAAAAATAGAATCCAAGCTCGAAAAATATGAAAAACTCCAAAACTGAGTTTTATATTGGATGGGATGAATTGGAAAAGAAAAATCCAAAATTGGGGTCTATTTGCAATTAAATTAAGTTTGGAGGACAAAATGCAATTTTACCAAAAAAATCGAAAATGACCATTTTTCAAATAAAAAAAAAAGAATGGCCTGGAATTTTCCAGGACATTTTCGGTCAGCCCTTGGATGAAGGTGGGAGTGTGATTAGCTTGAATCAAATGGCCAAGGTTGAATAGCAAGCTGACATTTTTAAGAGGACAAGATTCTCCACTACTTTGCTTACATGGCATTTTAGGCCGATGGGAGGTCTCCAAATTGTAAAGCCATGTGAAAGCCATGTGAAGAGCATGTGAAGGCTATGAGATGATGCCAAGTAGGATTAAAAATTCCACCTAGGAAGATATTTTAATAGTAAGCCATATGATCATGACAAGTGGCTTGGATATTTTGAAGAGATAGAAGACAAGAATATTCTAGGTGGCATTGTTGGCCAATGAGAGGCTAGAATACCGTTAATTTAAGGGAAGCATCATGCATATAGGGGACAAGCACCCTTAATTTAAGGAAAGCACCATGCAAGGACGAGATATTTTTTAGCCATGTGGCAAGGGATGTTGGGAGAGCATGGAAAGCATGACAAAGGGTAAAAAAATAAAACACACTCCAAGAGATATACAAGGGCCGACCAAGAGAGGAAAGAGAGAAAAATTTTCATTTTTTCTTAAGGCATTTCATTAGACTCTTGAGAGAAAAGAAGGAAGAAAAAGAAAAGAGAGGAGGACAATTGAGAGAGCTTGATTTGGAAAGCAATAGCTAGGTAGCTATCACCTCCCTTTTTCTTCTTTAATATTTTTCTTTGATATTATGATCCTTTTCCCTCTTGTTTCTATGTGATTTGTTAACTTTTTGTTGAATAAAAAGGTTTTCAAAAATAAATTATAAAGTTTTTCTATCCTTTATTCCTCATTCTTTATCAAATAACCAAGTTTGACAATTTTTTTTACATATTCTTGTGCTAGCCGGAACTAGCTAGTTGTTGTTGTGCTTGTTCTTGCTTGATCATTCTTGCTTGTTTGTTTGTTCATATTTTTAACTCAAGGTTGAATCATTGTTATATGTTGGTTGGCTAAAAATCATGCATTTCATGACATTTTCAACTAGAATTTTGGCCAAGATCAACCAACGATCTCAAGCCAAAAATCCTTTGCTTATACTAGTTGAAAGAGTGATAGTTTAGATTGGGTATCCTGACTTTGAGATTTTTTTTCACTACCCATATTTGGTCAAAATAAAATGGTTTTTTTACCACATGCAGTAGACATTTAGAGGATGCCATGGTATTTTTTTCAAGATTTTTAGATTTTTTTTTATCATGGTTGAAAAAATGGCTTTTGACAAAGCAGTTTTTAACTCACTGTTCTGACTTTGGTGAAAATTCAGTCATGGTATCCTTGGTCCAAAAATTAAGCTGAATTTTTCCCATGGAGATCAACATGTTCTAGGTTTAAAATAATTTTTCAGAATTTTTTTAAATTTTTTAGAAGGGTAAAAAAATCATTTTTCAAAATTGGTTGTGGGAGTCAGATTTGTTTTTAAGAACTAATAATTTTCTGTTTTTATTAGTATACAATGTGGGGCTGATTTGGGACATGAGTTACTGTCTTAGGTGGATTTCCATGTCATTTCAAAAATAAAATTTGATTTTATAAAAATCGGGTCAAGGGTGGTCAACCCGGGTTTCAAAACTAGGGAAACTAGAGCCTTTTTCTAAGAGGTATTCGGCCATAGCCTATTTTCGATCATCAAAATTCTAATTTTGTAATCCGAGCCCAAAGTCTTTCGGTTTTTGAAAATCCAATTTAAGTTTCTTCCAAAGGTAGTCGGATTCCTTTTTAGGTATACAGATGTCCTTACTTCAAGGAAGAAATACATCTTCATGCATTGCATATTTTAAAATGTTTTTATTTAATTAAGTATAAAAATGTATTTTTCGGTTTCCTAAACATTTGGCGAGAATTAGTTCCTAATCTTTGCCGAGTTTACCGAGGAGGTTAGGAAATTATTCAACGCACGTGTTTATGGAATCGAAACGTATGGTTTTCGTTTTACTCGAAATCATGTAAATGTCATGTGAAAGAATTATTTTCCAAGCTTTGCCGGATTTCCCGAGGAGTACGGTACTATTTTTCCGACATATGCCATTTATATGATTCTTCACATGAAAAATCAATTTCAAAATGGTGATGTGTGCATATTCCATGATCATGCATATTCCATGATATCTACATTTGTCATCTTAAATATGCAAATTCTATGTTTATGAATATTCTATATTGATGTCATTTTATATTCATGTTGCTAGTGTGATTATGATGTTATTATGTGTCACAACCTAAAAAATAACAAGTCTCATCGCAAGACATTATTACTCATTAAGCGTGACATTGAAAAAACCAAGGAAAAGTCGACTTAATTCCTCTTGAAAAATGAAGGTTTTGAAAATGACCTTAAAAAAGACATGGAGTCGCCACCAATACTTTTTAGCTAGGTGTGATTGGCCACCTATTAAAACCGGTTTTATAAAATATTTTAAAATTAATTAAAATATTTTTAAAACCAATTTCAAGTCTGCGTTATAAACTAGAGAAAATCAAAGAATCGGGTTTGGGACTCGGTTACGTGCGGGGAAGGATTAGCACCCCCACAACACCTGTAAAAACGGTACCTTATTAATCGTGTGTTATATCAAGTCTCGGTAAAAAGTTGGTTTTAAATTTGGTATTTAAAATTAATTCCAAATTTTAAGAAAAATAATTCCATTTTTAATTGAAAATGATCCGGAATCTATTAATTCAAAATTTTCCTATATTCCCCGAAAAAATCGGCAAAATATAAATTTTTTTTATTTATTTGGAAAATTTTCCGATTCTCGTTTTTTGAAAGAAAGATATTCCTTTGTCAATGATAATTGATGATATCCTCTCCAGCAAACCCGGTAGAGAACTCCTGAATTATTCTAACTAGGGAATATCTTTATTTTATTGAAAATCATTATCTTTTTCCAAACATTTAAAAAAAATGAACATGAATATGTTTGACATAGTAAAGATGATATAACAAAGTCTAAATAATATAATGCAACCTAAATGATATAATATAATTTAAATGGCATAGCATATTCTAAATGAAATGAAATATCCTAAGTAACATGATATATTCTAAATGAAATGAAATATCCAAAGTGAAATGATATATTCTAAATGAAATGAAATATCCTAAGTAACATGATATATTTTA
This sequence comes from Fremontodendron californicum, assembly GCA_030761205.1. NCBI lineage: Eukaryota > Viridiplantae > Streptophyta > Magnoliopsida > Malvales > Malvaceae > Fremontodendron > Fremontodendron californicum. The sequence goes on from JAULJL010000026.1 coordinate 12,873,436, forward strand.
AATGAAATGAAATATCCTAAATAACATGATATATTCTAATGAAATGATATGATTTAAATCACATATCAAATTTAAATGACATGGCATATTTTAAATAATATAATCTATATGACATGGAATATAATCTAAGTGACATGAAATGATATGAAACATAAAATAATGTTATCATGGAATATGCATGAAAATAAAAATAAAAATAATAATGCATGAACATAGTATATGCTAAATTATGTGACAAAAATAAATGACTAAATAAAAAGCATAGAATAGCATGAAATATTCAAAACCATATAACAAACAATATAACACCATGAAATATAAATCAAAATAATAACAATTCCATAGAAATTATCATAGCAAAAATCATATATTATACAATATGCATGAATATGGGAAATGCAATGCATGAAAGTGTATTTTTTCCTTTAAATAAGGAAATCCATATACCTAAAAAGATATCCAACTACCTTAGGAAAATATATCAAATTAATTTTTCTAAAATCAAAATACTTTGTAATTGGATGAAAACAATTTTTAAAATCTTGGATGAAAATTAAACCCTAGCCGAATTTCCTTTAAAAATGGCTCTAATTTCCTAAGTTTAAAATCCCGGACTTGACCACCCTTGACCCGAGCTTTATAAAATCATTTTTAAAGTTTAAAATGGCTTAGAAACCATCCTAAGACAGTAGCTAAAGTTCCTAATCAGCCCCCCTCTAAGTAACTTAGCCAAAACAGAAAAATAATTTTCCCTCAAATTCAAATCAGACTCTACTGTCCAGTTTTAAATCATGATTTTTAACCTATTTTTAAAATTTCAAAAAATCTAAAAAATATATTGGAGACTTAGAACATGTAAAACTACATGGGAAAAAATTATCTTAATTTTCTGATTAAAGATAACTTCCCAAAAAATCGGGAAAGTTAAAACACTGGATGAAAACTGTTTTGCCAAAACACAATTTTTTTGCCTTTGATAAAATCATTTAAAAATCAAAGTAAAAAATTTTGGAGACTCTCCTAAGGACCTACAAACAGTAGCTAAAACTTCTAAAAATTTAGACAAAAATTGGCTAAGTAAAAAAAATCACAAAGGTAGAATAATCAATTTAACAACTCTTTAATTTTCCACAAGTACGCTCAAGTGAGCATGACTTTGAGCCATTGATTGGCCTAAGTCATAAATCATGTGGCATGACATGAGATGCATGAACATATAGCAAATGAAATGTATTTGAAATGCATGATGTAAAACCTAAATGGCATGAAAAATGCATGGCATAAATAACATGGCCTAGACCTAACATGAACTTCCATGGCAATAAATGCAACTTAAGTCTAAACATGCATGAAATGCATGGCAATGCTAATGAAACGTAGACCTTTAGAATGCATGGCAATAACAAAAATACATAGTATGCTAAATCAAAATACACAAACTCATGGCATGGAAATGCAAACAAATCAACAAGCAAGGTGAAAATGCACATGCATTGCAAAGAAAATGGAAGTAGCCGAATAGTCATGAGCTCAAATTGAGGATATTCTATCATGGAATTTTCACAAACATATGGCATACTAAATCAAGATACACAAACTCATGGCATGGAAATGCAAACAAGTCAACAAGCAAGATGAAAATGCATATGCAAAGCAAAGAAAATGGAAGTAGCCGAATGGTCATGAGCTCAAAATGATGATTTTCTATCATGGCATTTTCACAAACACATGACATACTAAAATGCAAGATAAAAAGAAACATGCTAAAACATGCAAATATGAAGTAAAGGCATGAACACAACTAGACATTTTCACAAACACTAGAATAGTAAAATGAAAATCATGAACAAACTCCAACATTTTGAAAACAAAAAATTAAAAATGATAAAACAAGGAAAGTAAACATGAAAACAAGATAATAAAATAAAAAAATGGAGGTAAGTAAGCAACAAAATTAAAACAAGCTCCATATTTTGTTATTTGAAGAAAATATAAAACATCAAAAACATGCTAGACATCACCAACAACATTAAAAAAAAAAAAAAAACAACCATTTAAAAAACATACCATTCGGCCACTTCAATAAAATGAAAAAAAAATGGTTTTTCAAAGTTTTTCAAGAAAGCATAAAATAAGAACTTGAAGAGAAAGCTTAAAAACACTTATTTTAAAATTAAAATCAAAAGAAACTCACCAAATATCAAATGAAAACAGCAAATCAAGGATGGAAATGCAAAAAAAAAAAAAAATGCAAGAGTATGGTGCTTTTAGCTACCTTTAAAAGCTATATTGCAACCTTTTCCTCTTCTTACTTTCTTTGCCTTTCTATTTGCTTTTCAAAAATGGAGAGTAATCAGTCAAGCAAGAGTGAAAAAATGAATGAGAGCCCCCCTCTCCTTCAAGGGGGCCGAATGGGCTAGGAATAGTCTAGGAGGTTCTATAATTTTTTAGCCAAATTTCATTCAATGGTCTTCAATCCAAGATGCTTTCTATGTAGAATTCTCACCCTTAGATTGGAATAATCAGCTCCTAAATATGATGTCATGAAGATGATGTCATAAATAGGATGTCATAAATATGACATCATCATTCTCCATCCATTGGTCCATGTGTTGCAAATTCAAAGGCTTGATCAAAAAATAACTACCTTCCTCTTCTATCTTGGCCCTTAGATGAAAAAAATCAGAAATATCCCTTCCTTCATGGGCCTTGGCCGGCTGACCCTTCATATTCCCAACCCATACTTTATTTTTTTATTGCAAGAAAAGGCCCTTTTCGGTTTCTTCGGTGAAATGATATTTTTGACCCCCAAACCAAATTAAATAGAAAACGAACTCCAAATACAAATTTTTATTCACCAATATCTTCCAAATAATTTAAGAATGAGATCTGCAAATTTTCGAAATTTTTGGAACTCATTTGCTATTTTTTCGGGATTTATCTGCTTGAATTTCAATTTAGTGGGCCCAAAGTTTGACATTTTGCAAACGAACTCCGAATCCAGATTTTCTTTCGCCAATCTCTTCCAAATAAATTAAGAATGAGATCTGCAAATTTTCAGAATTTTTGGCACTCATTTGCTATTTTTTTGAGATTTATCTTCTTGTCAGCATAGTGGGCCCAAGATTTGCCATTTTGCAAACGAGCTCCGAATCTCGATTTTCTTTCGCCAATCTCTTCCAAATAAATTAAGAATGAGATCTGTAAAGTTTCAAAATTTTGGAGCTCATTTGGTATTTTTCCCAAATTTTCCAATTTTGCCTCCAAAGCCCGATTTTGCTCAAAAGAAGTCCGATTTTCAGATTTTCTTTTTCTGGGCCTTTGTCATATACTGAATTGGAGTTGGTCCAAAAATGCCCAATTTTTACAATCAAATTTCCCTCCGATTTGATTTTTCCTTTTTTCACTATCAGGAATTTCCTCGTTTTTTTTCGTTTGTTCTCCAATCGGCTCTTTTCTCATAATTTCTTCAAACTGAGCCTTGGGCTATCCTTGTTTACTCACTCTTCATCAATTAGGGGCTTTAATTTTACTGAATCATGCCATTTCTACAATTTTTCCCAATTTTACCAAAATCCACCAAAAACCGTAATTCTCGATTGTTTTCCGAATTGACTTTTCCTTCAGTTTTTTCTTCCAAGTAGCTTTTCCATTACCCGTAGTCAGTGCTTATCTTTCATTTGAAACCTTCAATTTTGACCAATTTGATGGTTTAAGCACGTTTTCCCAAATTTTCTAAACTAGGGTTTTCTTTCTACTGAGTCTCCATAACCCAACTTCCGAACTCTATATCTTTCGATGTAGACCTCGGATTATCAAAATTCTTTCACCATTTTTCAATTGAACTTCAAATCTTGATTTTGATAGTGGGTTGACTTTTTCAATAGTTGACTTTTTGGGGTTTGTTTTTTCGAGGTTGACTTTTTCAAGTTTGACTTTTTATGCTTGCATTCTTAGACTAAGTCTCGGAGTACCACCTGCAGGATGAGAAAACCCTTTTTGCATTCTGAAACATCAATTTAGGAAGAAAACATACCTGTTTGAGTGGTCTGGATAAAATTTGGTGTCTACATTATGAATATATTATGATGATGTCATTTCGTGATTTTTGCCATGTCATGTCATTCATACATATGCTAAGTCATTTAGAATTTGTAATGTCAAGCATGCCATGCCATGTTATTCATTCATATGCTATGTCATTTAGAATTTTCCATGTCAAGCATGCCATGTCATTCATTTCATATGCCATGTCATTCATTCATGTGCCATATCATTTAGAGCATGCTATGCCATTCATTCACATGCCATGTCACTTCATCCATATGCTATGTCATCTAGAATTTGCCATGTCAAGCATGCTATGCCATTGATCTCGTATGCCATGTCATTCATTCATGTGCCATGTCATTTAGAGCATGCTATGCCATTCACTCACATGCCATGTCATTCATTCATATGCTATGTCATTTAGAATTTTCCATGTCAAGCATGCAATGTCATTCATTTTATATGCCATGTCATTCATTCATATGCCATATCCTTCATACATGTGCCATATCATTCATTCACATGCCATTCCATTCCATTCCATGTCATTCATTCATATGCTATGCCATTTAGATCTTGCCATGTCAAGCATGCCATGCCATGTCATTCATTCATATGCCATGTCATTTATTCTTGTGCCATATCATTTAGAGCATGCTATGTCATTCATTCACATGCCATGCCATGTCATTCATCCATATGCTATGTCATTTAGAATTTGCCATGTCAAGCATGCCATGTCATTCATTCATGTGCCATATCATTTAGAGCATGCCATGTCATCCATTCACATGCCATGTCATTCATTTCCTTATGCCATGTCATTTAGGGTTTTTGCCATGTCAAGCTTACCATGTCATTATTTCTTTTACCACGTCATAATAAAATGTTTGCCATGTCATGATAAATATGCGTGCTATTTAATTTTGTCTTAGTAATATTTTTGCATATTCAAGATCATTTTTTATGATTTCAAAAATACATGAAAAATAAATATTGTTTTTATAAAAAACGATTATTCTCGAGTTAAAATAATTCATGAGTTTTCTGCTGGGTCTGCCGGGAAAATATCATCAATTATCATTAACGACGAAATATCTTTTTTCAAAAAATGAGGGTGATTTGAAAATTTTCAAAATCAAGGAAAAATTCCATGTTTTGTTGAGTTTTGTCGGGAAACATGGGAAATTTTATGTTAATAAATTCCTCATCATTTTCAAATAAAATATGATTGTTTCTTTAGGGAATTATTTTTAAACACCAAATTTAAAACCGACTTTCACCGAAACTTGAGATAACACATGACTAATAAGGTACCATTTTATACAGGCATTGTGGGGGTGCTAATCTTCCCCGCACGTAACCGACTCCCGAACCTGCACTTATTTTCTCTGGTTCAAAGAGCAGACTTCGAAATTGGTTTTAAAAAATTTTTAATTAATTTTAAAATCATTTATAAAAAACGGTTTTAATAGGTGGCCGATCACACCTAGCCAAAAAAGATTGGTGGTGACTCTATTTCTTTTTCGAGGTTGTTTTCAAACCCTCAACCTTTATTTCAAGAGGAATTAAGTCATCTTTTCCTCTATTTTTTCCAATGTCACACCTTAACGAGCGATGTCCTGCGATGGGGCATTCCCATCTTTTTAAGTGGTTGCGACAATGTCAAAACGACATTTCTTAATGGGAATTTGCAAGAAGAAGTGCACATGACACAACTCGAGGGTTTTGAATCCAAACAAGTTGCCAACAAAGTATGCAAGCTTTAAAAGTCCATCTATGGACTCAAGCAAGCATCAAGGAGTTGAAAAATTCATTTGATGAAACAATTAAAGAATTTTATTTCATCAAATGAATATTGTGTGTATAAAAAGGTTAGTGGGAGTGCAATCATTTTCATAGTGCTATACGTAGATGACAAAGTGTTTATTGGAAATAATGTACCAATGCTCCAAACTACAAAAATTTGGCTTTCAAAAAAGTTTTCCAAGAAAGATTTGGGAGATGCAACCTACATAATGGGAATAAAGATCTATAAAGATAAATCTAAATGGTTGTTTGGACTCTCACAATCCATATACATAGGCAAGGTGCTAAAAAGGTTTAGTATAAAAGAATCCAAGAATGAATACTTGCCTATATCATATGGCATACATGTCTCAAGGATATGTATCCTAAAACACAAGAGAGAAATCACATGGATAGAATTCCATATGCTTCAACAATTGGATCTATCATGTATGCAATGCTTTACACAAGATTAGGTGTATCTTATGCCTTGAGCATAACAAGTCGATACTAAGCTAATTTGGATGAACGTTACTGGATGGCTGTAAAGACTATATATCCTTAAGTAGTTAACAAGAGCTAAGGATTTTTTTTGGTCTATGGAGGAACCGAACTCCAAGTTAAGGATTATTGTGATGCTTGCTTCCAATCCGATAAGGATCGTAGACACCTAATTTTGTCCGGGCCTCCTAAACCAGACGAATTCTCCTTTCAACTTCTCGGGACGCAAAAAGACTTCCACCATTCCACAGATGGGTCTCCAAGACATCATTTTGGAGGTCAACACAAAAAGTCAACTCAAAAAAGTCAAACATTAAAAAAGTCAACCTTCAGTCAAAATCAAGATTCGAAGTTGAATTGAACAATGACAAAAGAATTTTGATAATCCGAGGTCTACAACGAAAGATATGGAGTTTGGAAGATCGGTTGCAGAAATTTAGTATAGGGGAATACCTAATTGCCTAAATTTAGGGAAAAGTGCGGGAATGATCAAATTGGACGAAAGTGGAGGTCCTGAATGTTGGAAGGTCCAATTTTGAAGTAGAGTTGAAAAAAGAATTGGTTTGAAGAAAAGAAAGAAAAAAAAAGGATTTAATTAATAAATAATAAATTCACAGATTTGGGGAAAACTGTAGAGATGGCCCGATTCGTTGAAATTGAAGACCCCAGCTGATAAAGGATAAATAAACAAGAATATCCCAAGTTCTAGTTTGAAGTGGATCCCAAGGAAGAGCCGATTACAGGAAAAACGAAAAAAGAAGAAAATTACCGGTGTTGAAAAGAGGAAAACAAAATCGGAGGGGAATTCGATTGTAAAAATTGGGCGTTTTTGGATCAACTCCAATTCAATATATAAAGAAGGCAGTGGAAAAAAAATCCAGAAATTGGACTCGTTTTGAGTAAAACTGAGGTTTCGATAGCTAAAAGGCAAACTTGGAAAATCTGGAAAAAATATAATCCGAGCTCAAAAAATTATGAAAACTTCCAGATCTTAATTTTATATTTTTTGCAAGGTCTTGGAGAAGAAAAATCTAGATTCGGAGCTCAAATGAAAAAGGCAAAGTTCGGGTGCACTAACCCGAAATTCCAAAAGAAAATTTCGGGAAAAATAGGAAACGAGCTCGAAAAAATATAAAAAACTTCCAGATCTTAATTTTATACTTTTTGAAGGTGTTGGAGAAGACAAATTTCGATTCGGAGTTCAAATAAAAAAGGGCAAAGTTCAGGTGCGCTAACCCGAAATTCTAAGAGAAAATTCTGGGAAAAATAAGAAACGAGCTCGAAAAAATATGAAAACTTCCAGATCTAAGTTTTATATTTTTTGGAAGGCATTGGAGAAGAAAAATTAGGAATCGGAGATCATTTGAAAAAAAAAAAAAGTTTGGGAGGCACTAAACCGAAACTTTAGAGAAAAATCCGGGAAAAATAGAGAATGAGCTCGGAAAAATTTGAAAACCTCCAGAATTGAGTTTTGTATTGGATGGGATGAATTGGGAAAGAAAATTTTGGAATTGGGGTCCATTTGCAATTAAATTAAGTTTGGGGGCTAAAATGCAATTTTATCGAAGAAATCGAATAGGGCCATTTTGCAAATTAAAAAATGAGGAAGTTGCTATAACATTCCAGGCCATTCGACCAGCTCATGAGGAATGAAGGGTGAGATTTGATCAATTTTATTCAATGGCCAAGATTGAGTTGCAAGAAGACATTTTTAATCTTTGGTTAGTTCCTTTGTGATCATGCCAAGTGGCCTAGATATTTTGAAGAAAAATGAACACATCCTTATCTCCACTTGGCCGGCCAGCTCATAAACTTGGAGAGAAAGATCTGATCAATGGCCAAGATGAAGTTGCAAGATTGCATTTTTATTTCTTTGGCTAGTATACCTTGTGATGATGCCATATGTCTTAGATTCTTTTTTTTAAAAAAGATGAGCATATCTACTCACCTTAAGGGGGCATTCGGCCAGCATGATAAGAGGGGAGGGGTTCTTCATTTTTCATTAGTTAGTCATCTTTTATAGAGCAAAGGTAGTAGCTAAACTTAGGAGAAATTTTTTTTTTTTGAAGAGAAAGCTGGCTTGAGAAAGCTTTGAAGGTAGCCATTGGAACCACTCTCTTGCATTTTTCTTTCCTTTCCATGTTTCTTTTTCCTTTTTTCCATGTGATTTCCAATCCTTTTCTTATGTAAATAAAGATTTTGAAAGTTTTCTTTGAAGGTTTTCATCTCTTCTTTTCATCAAAAAAAAAAAATTTACCACTTATTTTGGTTTGGTATAATACTAGGTGTTTTTGTGCTTACCTTCTGTTTGTTTTTATTTTTGCATGGTTGTGGTAGGATAGATTTCTTTGATGGTTTAGTTTTCAAAATAAAATAAAATAAATAATTAAAGAGGTGGAAAGACTTCATGACCTTGATGAAAATCAAAAGATGATGGTTAGGGGGGACTATGTCCAAGGCACCAACCATGGAGCTCACCTCTATTTTCTTTATTTGCTTACTTTAACTTGCTATTTTTTTATTTTTTTTATTTTCATTTTTATCCTTGCTATACTATTTTATTCATACCAAGTCATCCATGCCTTTGCAACTTGTGGCTATGTCATTTAGCATCCTTGCTATACTATGTTCTACATCATTTAGGCATTAGGTCATTTTTCATATGCCATGTCATTCTTCGTGCCATTTAGATTTCATATCATTTTCATATGCCATATCACTTTGCATGCCATATCATTTTCTATGTCATTTAGGCATTTAGGTCATTTTTCATATGCCACATCATTTTCTATGTCATTTAGGCATTTAGATCATTTTTATTATGTCATATCATTATGCCATGTCATTTTCCATGTTATTTAGATATTAGGCAATCTTTCATATGACATGTCATTTTCCATGTCATCTAGACATTAGGCTATTTTCATGTGCCATTTCATTTTTCCATGTCATTTAGCATTCTAGGTTATTTTGCCATGTCACTTAGAACCTAGGTCATGCATATGCCATGCCACTTATTTCATGCATTTATCTTGCTGTATGTTCATGCATCTCTACATTCCCCACTTGATTTTTGACTTAAGCCAATCAATGGCTCAAAGCCAAGCTCTTTTGAGCATGCTTGTGAAAAATTAATAGTTTAGATTGGGTATTCTGACTTTGTGATTTTATTTCACTACTCATCCATGGTCAAAATAATATGATTTTTTTACCACATGCAGTAGTCATTTAGGGGATGCCATGGTATTTTTTCACGATGTTTAGATTTTTTATCATGGCTGAAAAAATGGCTTTTGAAAAGCAGTTTTAACTCACTATTTTGACTTTGGTAAAATTTCGATCTTGGTTCCCTTGCTCCAAAAATTAAGCTGATTTTTTACCATGTAGATAAACATGTTATAAGTCTACCCTAATGTTTTTAGAATTTTTTGAAATTTTCTAAAAGGGTAAAAAAAATCGAGTTTCAAAACTGGTTGTGGGAGTCAGATTTGTTTTCAAGAAATAATAATTTTCTGTTTTCATTAGTATATTAAGAGGGGGCTGATTTGGGACATTAGTTACTGTTTTAGGGTGATTTCCATGTCATTTCAATCATAAAAATTTGATTTTATAAAAGTCGGGTCAAGGGTGGTCAACCCGGGTTTCAAGACTAGGGAAAACTAGACCTTTTTAGGGGGTGTCAGCCATTTTCTTTAAAACCGAAAATTGCATTTTTTATAACCGAGTCCAAATTAGAAAATTCAACTTAGGTCTCTTCCAAAGGTAGTCGGATACCTTTTTAGGTATACAGATGTCCTTGCTTCACGACAGAAATACATTTTCATGCATTGCATTTTCCATGTTTATGCCTATTCCATGATATCTAATTTTTAGTATCTTAGTCACGTAAATTCTATATGTATGAATATTCCATAGTGATGTCATTGCTTTGATTTAAAATTCATGTTGTTATCTTGGTTATGATGTTAACATGGATATTCTATGATAATGTCATTTTGTGCTTTTTGCCTTGTCATCATTTCTTTTGCCATGTCATTTAGATTATGCCATGTCATCTAGATTTTGCCATGTCAAGCATGCCATGTCATTAATTCTTTTTCCATGTCATTTAATCCATATGCCATGTCATTCACTCTTTTTCCATGTAATTGGTAAGGATTTGCATATTCATAACCATCTTTTTAAAATAATTTCTAATGCAATGAAGATAATGATTTTCAATAAAATAAGGTTATTCCCGAGTTAAAATAATTCATGAGTTCTCCGTCGGGTTGCCGGGGAGGATATCATCAATTATCATTAACAACGGAATATCTATCTTTCAAAAACAAGAGTGATTCAGAGATTTTCTAAGTTAATAAAAATGTCTATGTTTTGCTGGGTAATACAGGAAAATTTTGACTTAATAAATTCCGGATCATCTTCAACTAGAAATGGGATTATTTTTCTTTAAAATGGGAATTATTTTAAAATGTCAATTTCAAAATTGACTTTTACCGAGACTCAAGATAACACACGATTAATAAGGTACCATTTTATAAGGGCATTGTGGGGGTGCTAATCCTTCCCCGTACGTAACCGACTCCCGAACCCGCTTCTTTGATTTCTCTGGTTTCGAAGCGCAAACTTCGAAATTGGTTTTCTAAAAAATGTTTCTGTAGACACCTAATTTTGTCCGAACCCCTAAATCAGGAAAATTTCTTCCTTGTGATGTTTTGAATGCAGAAAAGCACTTCTCACCCTGCAGGTGGTATTCCAAGACTTTGTTTAAGAGGTCAAGCATGAAAAGTCAATTTGGAAAAAGTCAACCCCAAAAAAGTCAATCCCAAAAAGTCAACCACTTAAAAAGTCAATCCTCATTCAAAATCAAGATTCAAAGTTTAATTGAACAATGGTGAAATAATTTTGATAAGTCGAGGTCTACAATGAGAGATATGGAGTCCGAAAGATGGGTTATGGAGATTCAATGGAAAGGAAACCCTAATTCGGTAAATTTAGGGAAAAGTGCTTAAATGATCAAATTGGTCGAAATTAGAGGTTTCGAATAGAATATAATTAAGGACTATGAGTGTTGGAAAGGCCATTTGGAAGCAAAACCAAAGGAAGGGCCAATTTGGAAGGAAATTGGAAATTAAGGTTTTTGGTGAATTTTGGCAAAATTGGGGAAAACTGTAGCAATGGCCCAATTCGGTAAAATCAAAGCCCCTAATTGATGAAGAGTGGGTAAACAAAGATAGCCCAAGACTCAGTTTGAAGTAATTCCAAGAAAAGAGCCGGTTGGGGAGGGAAAACGAAAAAACGAAGAAATTTTCGATATTGGAAAAAAAGAAAAATCAAATCGGAGGGCAGGGGAATTTGATCGTAAAAATTGGGCATTTTTGGACCAACTTCAATTCAATATATAACAAAGGCCTGGAAAAAGAAAATATGGAAATCGAACCTGTTTTGAGTAAACCGAGATTTCGGAGGTTGAAGGGCAATCTTGGAAAATCCGAGAAAAATAGAAAATGTGCTCGAAAAATTGTAAAAACTTCTAGATCTCAATTTTATATTATTTGGAAGAGATTGGCGAAGAAAAATCTAGAAACGGAGCTTATTTGAAAAATGGCAAATTTCGGGCCCACTAAGCTGAAATTCTAAAAGATAAATCCGGGAAAAATAGCAAATGAGCTCGGAAAATTATGAAAACTTCCAGATCTCAAATTTATATTATTTGGAAGAGATTGGAAAAGAAAAATCCAGACTCGGAGCTTGTTTGAAAAATGGCAAAAGTTTCGGTGCACTAAGGTAAAATTCCAGAAGATAAATCCGAGAAAAATAGCAAATGGGCTCGAAAAATTATGAAAACTTCCAGAATCAATTTTATATTATTTAGAAAGTATTGGAAAAAGAAAATACGAATTTGGGTTTGCAATTTAATCAAGTTTGGATGGCTAAAGTGCAATTTTATTGAAGAAACTGAAGAGGGCTATTTTTGTAATTTAAAAAAATAGAGAGATGGCTGGAATTTGAAGGGCCATTCGGCCAGCTCAAGAAGAGGGGAGTGTTGGCTGAGTTCTTCCATCCAAAGGCCAAAATTGGATAGTAAGGTGGTTATTTTTTTATTGAGCCTTTGTGATTTTGCCACATGGTCAAATGAATGAAGAGAAAGGATGTCAACATTATGGTTACAAATTTTAGAACAATTGTATTTGTTAGGAGTTGATCACTTCATCCAATGGTGGTAAATTCACATTTTTAGCATATTTGATTAGTGGCCTTTGGATCAAGCTAGCTAGAAAAAAATATGACAACATTGTAAGGACATAGAGACCATTCGGCTACCTCTATATGAAGGGGGTTTTCATTTTTTGGGGGGTTCTTTTGGCTGAGTATTTTCATTGTTGGGCAATAGCTAAGTAGTAGAAAAGCAACGAAAATTTTAGAAGAGAAGGAAGCTTGAAAGATAGCTTTGAAAGGTAGCCTTTGGGCACCTAACTCTTGCATTTTTTTTTCTTTTTCCATGCTGGTTTTGCTCATTTTTCATATGATTTTTTGTTATTTTATTATGTAATAACGGTTTTTAAAACTTCCTTTCAAGGCACCTATCTTATGTTTTCATGAAAAAAATCAGAAAACAATTTTTTCATCCTTTTTTCTCATGGTAGCCGAATGGTCCTTGGTGTGATTGTCATGTGTTTGATTTATTTCCTATGTTGGTTGTGGCATGTTAGCTTGTTTTGATGTTTTAGCTTTCTAGAATAATCAAGATATGAAGTTTATTTATAACTTTCTTTACTTGTTCTTATTTTGCTATTTTTATCATTTATTTTCATATATACTTGCTTTATTTACTAACTTTAATTTTCTGTTTTCACTATATTAAGTTGTTCTTGCTTTGTATTATTGCCATACCATGTGTTTGTGTATTTGCCTAGTTATATCTTTGCATTTTCATCATGTTTATTGGTCTATTATGTTTCCATTTATGTCTTGCATATTTTCCATGCCATGTGTTTGTGTTATTGCCTTGCTAGGATCTCACATGTTGTTCAAATGACTATTCGGTTTCTATGTTGTTTTTGTGTGTATTTGCATTTTCATCTTGTTTAGTTACCATGCTTTCATTCATGCTTTGCATATTTATGCCATGTTATTGTGTATTTGATTTTCCATGCCATATGTTTGTGTTATTGCCTTGCTAAGATTTTACATATTTCACATATGTCCATTCGGCTACTACTATATGTTTGCCTTGTGTATGTGCATTTTGATTTTGTTTAGTTACCATGCTTTAATTTATGCTTTGCATCTTTATACCATGTTATTGTGTATTTGTTGTGCCATGTTCATGCATTATTATTATGTTCATTTGGTCATTATATGTTCATATTATAGCCATGCATGTTTATATGTCATATTAGGCATTAGGTCATATTATATTGTCATGCATCTTCTCATGACATTTTAGGCATTAAGGTCATCTTTGTATGCCATGTACATTTCTATGCTTATTAGGTATTAGGTCATTTTGTATTTCCATGCATGGTTTCATGTCCATTAGGTCTAGGTCATCTTTATTGCCATGCATTTTCATGCATATTAGGTCTAGGGTTAATTATTGCCATGCACAATTTCTATATAGGCATTAGGTCATCTTTATTGCCACGCATTTTCTATGTCATTTAGGCATTATGTCATGCATTTCATGCATTTAACTTGCTGTTTGTTCATGCATTTCATCTCATCCCACTTGATTTTTGACTTAAGCCAATCAATGGCTCAAAGTCAAGCTCACATGAGCATGCTTGTGGAAAATTAAGAAGTTGTCAAGTTGGATTTTCTACCTTTGTGATTTTTTTTTCATTAGGCAATTCTTATCCATAGTTTTAGAAATTTTTACTACTATTTTTAGGACCTTAGAGGAGTCTCCAATATTTTTATTCTGATTTTTGGGAGTTTTTATCAAAGGTTTAAAAATGTTTTTTGGTTAAACAGTTTTTTACCTATTGTTCTAAATTTCGTGAATTTTCTGGTAGGTCATCCTTAGTCTAAAAATTAAGCCAATTTTTTTTCATAGAGTTCGACATGTTCTGAGTCTCCCATAATTTTTTTAGATATTTTTGAAACTTTAAAAATAGGTAAAAAATCATGTTTTAAAACTTTTCACTTAGTCAGATTTGATTTCAAGAAGAAAATAATTTTCTGTTTTGGCTAAGGCATTAAGAGGGGGCTGATTTAGAACCATAGCTACTGTTCTAGGTTGATTTCTAAGTCATTTTAATCCTAAAAAATGATTTTATAAAGGTCGGATCAAGGGAGGTCAAACTCGGGTTTTCAAAGTTAGGAAAATAGAGCCTTTTTAAAGGAAATTTCGGCCATAGTGCCATTTTCATCCAAAAATTTTCAATTTCTTTTCAAACCAATCACAAAGTATTTTTGATTTAGAAAATTTGATTTAATGTCTTTTCCTAAGGTAGTCGGATATCTTTTTTAGGTATACGGATGTCCTTATTTAAAGGAAAAAATATACTTTCATGCATTGCATTTTCCATGTTCATGCATATTATATGATATATGATTTTTGCTATGAATATTTCTATGGCTATGTTATTGTTTTGATTTATATTTCATGATGTTATATTTATTGATTGTTATATGGTTGTGAATATTTTATGTTATTCTATGTTTTTTTTTACTTAGTCATAAATTGTCTTGCCATATATTTTAGGTTTATTATGTTCATGCATTGTTTTTTTTATTCACATGCATATTTCATGATAATATTATTTTTTGTTTTATATCATTTCATGTTATTTATTCTATTGTTATGTCATTTAAATTATGCCATGTCGTTTAGAATATACCATGTCACTTAGATTTTGCCATGTCATTTAAATTATTTTATGTGATTTAGAATATACCATGTCACTTATGATTTTGTTATATCATTTTGATTATATTATGTCATTTAGAATATGCTATGTCATTTAGATTTTACCATGTTATTTAGACTATACTATGTCATCTAGATTTTTGCTGTGTCATCTTTACTATGTCATACATGTTCATATTCATCTTTTTAAAAATGTTTAAAAAAGGATAATGATTTTTAATAAAAATAAAGATATTCCCGAGTTAAAATAATTCATGATTTCTCTGCCGGATTTGCTGGGGAGAATATCATCAATTATCATTAATAAAGGAATATCTTTCTTTCAAAAAATGAAAATGTTTCAGAAATTTTCCAAATAAATAAAAATTTCTATATTTTGCCAGGTTTGTTGGAAAATATAGGAAAATTTTGAATTAATAAATTTTGAATTATTTTCAATTAAAAATGGAATTAATTTTATTTAAATTGGGAATTTTTTTGAAATGCCAAATTTAAAACCAACTTTTATCGAGATTTGAGATAACACACAATTAATAAGATACCATTTTAGACGGGCGTTGTGGGGGTGCTAATCCTTCCCCGCACGTAACCGTTTCCCGAACCCACTTCTTTGATTTCTCTGGTTTAAAACGCAGACTTTGATATTGGTTTTTTAAAAATATTTTAATTAATTTTAAAATATTTTACAAAATCGGTTTTAATAGGTGGCCGATCACACCTAGCCAAAAAAAATTGGTGGTGACTCCATTTCTTTTTCAAGGTTGTCTTTGAACCCTCATTTAATTTCAAGAGGAATTAAGTCATCTTTTCCTCTGTTTCCCCAATGTCACACTCAACGAATAAAGTCTCGCGATGAGACTTGTTATTTTTTAGGTTGCAGCTTGGCGACTCCACTGGGGACATTTAGGGAGTCGGGCCTAGAATTAGTCGTGTGTTATCAAAGTCTCGATTTTGTTGGTTTTTATTTGGTATTTAATTTTAATTCACACATTTTTCAATAATAAGACGAATTTTGAAAATAATAATTTGTTTTTTAAATGTTCATATTCATGTGCATGCATATTATTATTGTTCTCTGATTATTTTGTTGCATTTATTTATTGCTTAATTGATGTTTTACATTGTTTAATCTTATTAGGGCATTTAGAATAAGGGTTGTAGAATAGGTGGTAAAAGGTTTGTTGTTCCTCCTCAAACACTACACTTGCATTTGCATAACATGAGCTCTATACCCGAGTTCCGTCCCTTTAAGTGGAAGTAAAGTAGCTACGCTCTCGTGTTGATCCTCCACATGGGCTAGCAAAATGCTTCCGGAGTATATATTACCTAAGCTCTCATGATGATCCTCCGCTTGGGCTAGGGAAATATACTTTAACGAATTGAACCTGCTTTTATCGAGGTGCCTTACTAGCCTTCACAGGCGACAATGAGGAATAATTCGAGGCTTTTTAGAACTTCGTTCACCCACATATAGTGAACCATAGAGCCAACATAGGCAAAGCCCTGCCGAATTTTTGATAGATATACTGGAGTTAGGAACACGTGGAGGGACATTACTAACCTTTTGTTACCTATTTTACATCCCAAGTAAGTTTTGCAAATCGGGCGATGATGAACGCACATTGTTTTGCCAGTGATAACTTCAATACTCCGTCCCAAAGGCGTCGTAATGCCAAATTTTCATTGGGACATCTGTTTACTTTATATTATTTGTTATTATTTGATTTCTTCACCTTTATTGACTTGTTTCTTTTTTTCATGCATTTTTTGTATCATCATAATGCATAGGGAAAGTTATTAGTCTCGGGATAATCTTCAACCAAAAGGGCTTTCATGGAGGGTCAGGTTACTTCGATAGTGGAAAAACATGCAGTGGTAAGAGAGAGTTCGGAGTCAGATCAGCAAAGAAATGGGGATTGTTTAAAAGAGGGATATGTGTCAGTATTGCCAGAACGGGTAGAGTTAGATTGACAGCAAAATGATCTCCGAGGGTTGATAGATATTTGGAATCAATGGGATATGTCAGAGAAGAGGACTTAAGAGGACTTTCACTCAGATATATGGAGACATAGCATTGTTGATACCGGTTAGAATTAATACTGAGTTGATTCGGGCTATGATACATTTTGGAATCTTGCTTACCGATACTTCACCTTCAACCAAGAAGATATGACACCGACCATAGAGGAATATTCGGCTTTGTTGCGTATTGAGGATACCATCCCGGATTGGATTTATTTGAAAGATTCGAAGACATTGGGGTTTAAAAAAAAGTTAGCTAGGATTGTGGGAATGGACAGCAAATGGGTCGATGATCATGTTAAGAAAGGGAAAAGTGAGTGTATCCCTTGGGACGCCCTCCAATCTTTGATCCGAAGTCACTCGAATAGAGAGATCGCTAGGGATATCTTTGCCCTAGCCATATATGGTTGGTTATCTTCCCGGGGACACTAGGGCATGTCGAGTTAGCCATAGTTGACCTTTTCGAGAGGTTAAGGCAGAAGATAGATCCGTCTCCAGCCATCATAGCTGAAACAATACGGTCTTTGAATTTTTGCAAGCGAGTAGGAAAAGGGAGATTCAGGGGATGCGTGCAACTCCTTTATGTTTGGATTCAGAGTCATTTCTGGAAAAGGGAGGATGTTTTTTTCAAACCATACATGAAATCCCTAGTACCAATTAGCGAGTTCCTTAAAAGGGATTGGCCCAAAGACAGAAATGAAGAATAATGGATCAACATGCTCTGGAATCTTAATAGTGAGATGATAACTTGGAGAGCTCCCTGGATGATTCCTATGCCAATTTTGTATAAATGTGGGGACAAGCCGGGGGTTCCACTACTTGGAATTTAGGGAGCTGTGAGCTACGCACCTCTGTTGGTGCAAAGACAGGTCGAGTCTCGGCAATTCACACCCGTGACTCACGGATTGGGTTTATTAGAGTTCACCTACGGGGAAGAGGGGTATTTACGAAAAGTACGAAAAATAATTGAAGCATGGAAAAAGACTCATCGGATAAAAGTGGTTCAATATACCGACATCGTCACACCTGACTACATGGTATAGAGAGAAATTAGGGTTAATGATAGATTGTTGACATCTGATAGGAAAGAAGTTCAACTAATGAATTCACCACCAAAGGAAGCGCCATCAAAGTCAGAAATTGCAAGGTCAGAATTTGGAAAAGAAAAAGTCCAAATGAGCAAAGAGATAGCCCGACTTCAGGAAGAGATCGAGGACCTGAAAAATAGAGAATCAGTTTGGAAAGAGAATTAGAAAAGGCCAAGAGAAAAAGGGACACAGTGAGGGGCGATCTTAAGGAATTACACTTGAAAAATAAAAGGTTCATTTTCAAGCTAAAGTTTGAAGGGACCATCAAGACTTCCGGGGTATAGGAAAAAGAAGTAAAAAATCTTAGGAAAGAGAATAGCTATTGGAAAGAGAGAGTGAATTAGGAAGAAGCCCGAGCCGACAGACTTGAGCAAGAGAAGCAAGCTAGGGAAAGCTCACACACTGCTGTTTCTGCTAAGCTATCAAGAGGCCAGTTGTAGAGTGAAAGATTACGGGCCAGATTGAAAAGAAAGGGAATCCAAATGGGGACTGTGAAGGAAAGTCCAAGATTCGAGGGGGTTAATCTAGGACCGACACTTTGAATTAGATGGGAAAACTGTTGGATTGCCTTAGGCATCTTGTTATTCTATCCTTGATGTATTTAATTCCATAAATCAATGAAAGAACGTTTGGTTGAAATTATCCCGGGGTCAATACTTTCATATTCATTCATACCTTTATTTGTATTTATAATCATTCATTTATTCTTTCCTTTATATATTTGTTCATATATGCATTTATTTATATTTATAATCATTCATTTATTCATTCTTTTATATTTATTCATTCATATTCACGTACTTAATCATTTATTTATTCATCCATTCACATTTAGTCATTCATTCATTCACTTATAATAAAACATAAAGAATGTGTTAATAAATTCTAATTCATGATTTTTTAAAACTTAAGGTAAAATTGGGCGCACTTCGAAAGAACCGAATTTTCGGTATCGTTATAACACTAGATCTCAAGCCAGAGTTATGGAGAATGACCAGCTTGCTCGTACTGAAAGAATGGAACGGGCTCAGTGGGCACTGCAAGAGCAACTGGCTAAATCTCAGGAAGAGTCAAGAGAGTAGACGGCCAAACTCATGAAAATGATGAATGCCATGCTTAGACAAAAAAGGCCGGGTGAGAATTCAGTTACAGGAAAAGGGGTGGTGAATCAAGAAGGCCGACCTGAAGTTGTGCAGCTGAATGGCCAAACATCCCAGAATGCGGGAAATGAGCTTCCAGCAGGGGTAGCATCCTTTGTTTATATTCAACTGATGGCTGAAGCACAAAATTATGCTCCCGAAAAAGTTAACATTGGGGCTGACCCAACTGATGTTGTTGATGTTCCGGACTTTGAAGAGCTTGCTGAGAAAGAGAATGAAAAGATGGCTGAACTAAAGAGGATTGAATCTATATAATCTCAGAAAAAATATCAGTTGTTGGAAGAAAGGCTAAGGGCGGTAGAAGGGGTAGAATTGTTTGGCAGTCTGCATGCCAAGGAGATGAGTCTGGTACATGGCTTGGTAATTCCTCCTAAGTTTAAAGTGCCAGACTTCGAGAAGTATGATGGGACCAGCAACCCGTCAGCACATTTAACTATGTACTGTCAGAAAATGATGAGGCTTGATAAGGACGAAAAGCTACTTATTCATTGCTTTCAGGATAGTTTAACAGGTTTTGCAACCCGGTGGTACAATCAGTTAACTCGTAATAAGATTCGCTCCTAGATGGATCTGGCCAGGGCTTTTATGGAACATTATAAGGATATGACGGATATGGTGCTTGACCATCTTGCTCTGCAGAACATGGAGAAGAAAGCTACTGAAAGCTTTAAGGAGTATTCTCAGAGGTGGAGAGATTTGGCCACTCAGGTGCAACCCCCTCTGACCAGCAAAGAAACTACGGTGCTTTTCATCAACACTTTAAAGGCACCGTACTATGACAAATTGGTGGGGAGTGCCACTAAATATTTTGCGGATATGGTTATATCCGGAGAAATGATAGAATCTGCCATTAAGAGTGGAAAGATAGAAGGGGGAGAGTCTACTACTCCAAAGAAGATATTTCCCGCCAAGAAGAAAGAAGAAGCTCATGCAGTTAGCTATAACCATTATCTCTATACACCTCCTAGACCCTATACATCTCCTGCACCCTATAGACCTTACCCGGCATACAATCCTTGCTACCCTACCACGAACCACCTTACCTAAACCCATTCCCTTACACAACCATACCGCAACAGCCATACCCAACTGGCGTATCCCCACAAATAACCCTTCCCAAAAACATTATCTCGAATACCCAGGGTGTCATGCACAATGACCAACGATCACCAAGGAATAATAAAAAACCCTAATTTGATTCCATTCCTACAACTTATGGTGAATTATACCCCAAACTGTTGCATGCTTGTTGCACCTGTATACCTTCAACCCTTGAAACCACCATATCCCAAATGGTATAATGTAAATGCTAACTGCGCATATCACGCAGGAATTCAAGGGCATTCGATCGAGGATTGCATTGCTTTTAAGAGGAAGGTCCAAAGCTTGACTGACACCGGGGTTATAGAGTTTGGATCAAGGAAAGGGCCTAATGTAGCGGGTAACCCATTGCCCAATCATATTGAGGCCAAGGTGAATGCAGTGTTGTCAAGGGAAGTTGGTAAGGTGAAAAGACATATCAGTGAGGTGAAGACTCCGATAATAAAGGTGTGGTTTGAAATGGTTAGGGCGAGAATAGTTTAAGATGAAGATAGTCTGAAAATGGTTGCAAGTAGAGCGGAGGATTATCGTCCGTTCCATAGATGCAAGGGACACACTATACAAGAGTGTGGAGGTTTTTTAGCTAAAGTTTTGTAAATGATAGATGAGGGCGAGGCCCAATTTTATGAGGAGACAGAGGAAGAAGTGGATATTATAGAGAATACATCCAGTTATGGGGTGGGCAGACCTTTGGTGATCTACTATGATGAGCCGAAAAGGAAGGCTACCCCGGTTTATGAAGAAATCACGCCAAAATTAATTATAGAGCTGCCATCTTTTTTCTCGTACAAGAAGAACAAGGCTTCACCTTGGAAATATGATTGCAGCGTGGTTACGCCGGGCTCTTCAATCCAGCAAACAATAACTGATATAACGGGAGTAGGACATTTAACTCGCAGTGGTAGATGTTATGCCCCCGAAATTGTTGAGCAAAGTCTGGTGGGAAAGAAAGGAGGAATTGATAAAGGACAGAGTATAGCAGAATCGGTCCATATAGAGATGGATCAGTCAAAAAGTGGGGAGAAGAATTCAACCCCGGTGAAAGATCCTGTAAATGAAAATGAGGCTTGTGAATTTTTGAAATTTATAAAACACTGTGAGTACAGTGTGGTAGAACAACTGCACCGTCAACTAGCAAGGATTTCGATCCTCTCACTGTTGCTTAAATCGAAGCCACATAGAAATGCCATGCTAAGGGTTTTGAATCAAGCATATGTGGCTAATAACATATCAGTGGAGAGATTGGATCGGTTGGTAGGGAATATTGCAGCGGATGATCGTATTTTCTTTAGTTATGATAAAATACCACCCAA
The DNA here is from genome assembly GCA_030761205.1 of Fremontodendron californicum. Lineage (NCBI taxonomy): Eukaryota > Viridiplantae > Streptophyta > Magnoliopsida > Malvales > Malvaceae > Fremontodendron > Fremontodendron californicum. Next base: position 12,895,334 of record JAULJL010000026.1, read on the forward strand.
CGATATTGGATCTACAAAAGCCCTTCATATCATGACTACTTGCAAAGGGCACATATCACCACGAGTATTCTTGGATAAAGGTTCTTCGTTGAATGTAATGCCCTTGGCAACCTTATCCAAACTACTGGTTGATATGTCCTATATGCTACCAAGCCGCACTGTGGTTAGGGCTTTTTATGGCACTCGACGGGAAGTAATGGGAACTATTGAGGTCCTGTTGGAGATAGGTCCTTGTACCTATAAGGTGGATTTCCATGTTATGGACATTACCCTGTGCTACAATTTCTTATTGGGAAGACCATGGATACATTCTGCTGAGACAGTACCATCAGCTCTCTACCAAAAATTGAAAATTGTAATAGAATGATGCTTAGTTAGCGTATCGAGAGAAGTGATATCATAGCCTCTCCATCTACTGACTCCCCTTACATAGAACCGAATGAGGATGCTGTGGAATGCTCATTTAGGTATCTGGAATTTTTTAATGCTGTGTTGATCACTGAAGGATGTAAAATTCCAAAGCCAAAGCTGTCTAAGAATACCAGTTTGGGAGTGAAAACAACGGTAGGAAAGGGCTGCAGAGTAGAGAAAGGAGTAGGAAAGTATCTCCAGGGTATGGCTAGAGCAATTGAAATAACCAGGAAGAAAGATCGGTTTGGTCTCGGATATCTATCGAAAGCTCATGAAAAGAGGAGACAAATTGAGAAAAACTGAAATAGGAGGATAGCCCATCTCTTGGGTATGGATATAAAGTGGGAGCCCATGACTTTCCCACCAATCTTTCACAGTTTTCGTTCGGCTGGCTTCGAGTTTTGGGATTCTGACAACATGCTGGTAATGATTGAACAGGCCTTTGAGAAGTTCCATATGAGCAAGGACGAGCAGATGCAACACATGGTAATTTGTATGGCTGATGAATAAGGAATTGAAGATAGAAGTGCAAGTTTGATGGTGCGACCATGTCCACCAAGTTTCAAATTAACAAACTGGAGTGCGACCGAGCTTCTTAAGTCTTTAGGTCTACTCCAAAGTAATACTTTGAAACAATCTTAATTATCTTTGCCCAATAATATTAAGAAATTTCTATTTTTAAAATCTTCATTTAATAAATAACAAGCACAATGCATTTTCTTCATATTGATGTGTCCATATTCTTTCATTATTGCTTTTTCATTTTCTTTCATTGCCTATATACTTTCCTATATTGTTTCTTCCTCACCTATTTACAGGTGCACGGATGCGGAATATGAGAATCATCCTGTCAATAATTCTGAAATTGATTTTGAAAGACCCATTTGCATGGGTTATTTTGACGCCAACGAAGATGTCGAAGATTATGGTCTGCCCCCGGATTTATTGAGGAAAATAGAACACGAGGAGAAGCAAGTATTGCCTCATAAAGAGCTGTTAGAAATGATAAACCTGGGAAATGAAGATGAAATAAAGGAGGTCAAAATTGGGACTTCATTGTCATCATCAACAAAATGTGAACTGATAGCTTTGCTCCGGGAATATGTCGATGTATTTGCATGGTCATACCAAGACATGCCAAGGTTGGATCCTGATATTGGGGTTCATAAGCTCCCACTAAGACCAAAGTGCAAGCCAATTCAGCAGAAATTGAGAAGAATAAGGCCTGACATATTGTTAAAGATAAAAGAAGAGGTGAAAAATAGTTCGATGTCGGGTTTTCGGAAGTGGCAAAATATCCAGAATGGGTAGCGAATATTGTCCCAGTTCCAAAAAAGGATGGCAAAGTACGGATGTGTGTTGATTATCGGGATCTGAACAAGGCCAGTCCTAAAGATAATTTCCCTTTGCCTCACATTGATACCTTGGTGGATAACACAGCAAAGAGTTCTTTGTTTTCATTCATGGACGGATTCTCAGGGTACAATCAAATTAAGATGGCACCAGAAGATATGGAAAAAACCACGTTTGTTACGATGTAGGGAATATTCTGCTATAAGGTAATGCCGTTTGGGTTGAAAAATGCCAAGGCAACATATTAGAGAGCCATGGTGACTTTGTTTCATGATATGATGCATAAGGGGATTGAGGTCTATGTTGATGACATGATCGCAAAGTCACAGGGAGAAGATGAGCATATTGCGAATCTAAAGAATCTTTTTGAAAGATTAAGAAAGTTTTGACTCAAGCTAAACCCGACAAAATGCACTTTTGGAGTCACTTCTGAGAAGTTGTTAGGTTTTGTTGTCAGTAAAAGGGGAATTGAGATTGGTCCAGATAAAGTAATGGCCATCCAGAACTTGCCACCAACTCGTACTCAAAAGGAAGTGAGAGGTTTTCTAGGAAGATTGAATTACATTGCTCGATTTATTTCTAAGTTAATTGACAAGTGTGATCCAATATTTAAGCTACTTCGGAAACATGATCTAGGAGAATGGGATGAAGGGTGTCAGATCGCTTTTGAAAAGGTTAAGCACTATCTATCCAACCCACCAATATTAATGCCACATGTTCTAGAGAAACAGATGATACTATATTTATCAGTATTTGAGAGGTCTATGGGTTATGTCTTGGGGCAGCATTATCAGACCAGAAAGAAAGAACAAGCGATTTACTACCTCGGCAAGAAGTTCATATAGAATGAGCTGAATTATTCATCGGTAGAAAAGCTGTGTTGTATTTTAGCCTGGACTGCTCGAAGGCTCAGACTATACATGTTGTACCAGACGACGTGGTTGATTGCCAAGCTAGATCCTATCAAGTATATGTTGGAAGCACCCTCTTTGCCAGGAAGAATGGCAAGATGGCAAGTTTTGTTGTTAGAGTATGACATTGTGTATGTGAGTCAGAAATCTATAAAGGGCAACTCAGTAGCCGGGTTCTTAGCAATTCTGGCGGTTGAAGATTATGAGCCTCTGAATTTTGATTTCCCTGATGAAGATCTGATGTGCGTCTTGCAAGAAGATGAGAATCCCCCTAAGAAGAAGAAAACATGGAAAATGTACTTTGTCGGTGCATCTAATGCAATGGGGCACGGGATCAGTGCAGTGCTCATATCCCCAGAAGAAGATTATTATCCTTTCACTACCAGATTGGATTTTGATTGTACAAATAATACTGCTTAATATGAGGCATGTACTATGGGCCTTCGTGCTGCCGTAGATAGAAAGATCAAAACACTAGAAGTTTTTGGAGATTCAGCCCTAGTGATATACCAAATACGCGGAGAATGGGAAACCCGAGATGCAAAGTTAATCCGATATAAAGAGCTCATACTAAGTTTGATAGAGAAATTCGAAGAAGTGAGTTTCAACTACTTCCCCCTAGAAGAAAACCAAATAGCGGATGCTTTAGCCACTTTATCGTCAATGTTTAAAGTAAATGAAGGGGCCGAAGTTGTCCCAATAAAGATGAGCATATATGAGTCTCCTGCCCACTGCTTGAGTATCGAAGAAGAAGCTGATGAACTCCTTTGGTATTATGACATCTTGCAATACATCAAGAGTCAACGGTATCCTGAACAAGCAACAGAAAATGATAAGAGAACTCTGAGAAGATTGGCAATGGGTTTTGTCCTAGATATTGAGATTCTCTACAAGAAAGGGAAGGACCAAGTTCTATTGAGGTGTGTTGGGTCTGCCGAAGCTCGGAGAATCATTGAAGAAGTCCACGAAGGGATATGTGGCACTCATGCCAAAGGTCACATGCTTGCTAAACAGATTATGAGGGTAGGGTATTATTGGCTAACGTTGGATGGAGATTGCATTAGTTATTCCCGAAAGTGCCATAAATGTCAGATATATGAGGATAAGATTCATGTGCCTCCATCACCATTGCATGTCATGATTGCACCATGGCCATTTTCGATAAGGGGAATGGATATGATCTGTCCTATTACCTCGAAGGCTTCAAACGGACACCTTTCATCCTAGTGGCTATAGATTACTTCACAAAGTGGGTAGAAGCTACTACTTATGCGAATGTAACGAAGTCAGTGGTATGCAGATTTGTTAAAAAGGAAATCATATGCCGGTATGGATTGCTAAAGAGAATCATTTTAGACAATGCTCTCAATCTGAACAATAAGATGATGAGAGAAGTATGTACTCAATTCAAGATCACGAATCATAATTCGACACCTTATCCTTTGAAGATGAATGGGGCAGTAGAAGCAGCCAATAAGAACATCAAAAAGATGACTGATGTGTACAAAGATTGGCATGAGATCTTGCCTTTTGCTCTTCTGGCATACCGTACCTCGGTCTGCACATCTACGGGTGCCACGCCATTCCCTTTGGTATATGGAATGGAGGCAGTGTTACCTATTGAGGTTGAAATTCCTCCCCTTCGTGTTTTGATGGAGGTTGGTTTAGAAGAGGCAGAGTGGGTTAGAGCTCGCTATCAACAGTTGAATCTTATCGAAGAGAAAAGGATGAAAGCAATTTGTCATGGGCAGTTGTATCAGAAAATGATGATTCGAGCCCACAACAAGAAGGTTCATCCTAGGCAGTTCCAAGAAGGAAAGTTGGTACTAAGGAAAATTCTCCCTATAGTAAAGGATTCGCATGGGAAATGGGCTCCAAATTATGGTAAAAAGAGCTTGTTTTGGAGAGCATTGATTCTAACTCGGATGGACAAGGATGACTTGAGAAATCGCGTGAATGCTGATGAATTGAAGAAGTACTATGCTTGAAAAAAAAAAGAATAGAAAAAAAATGATACCGTGCACATGAAAATTTGAATGATTCCAAGTGTAAAAATGAAAATTCTATATATCTATTTCCCCTAAGGATTTCTTTTCAATGAAAATATTCATTCTTGATATGATGAATGGCCATCTTTCATATTCCTTTTACTAAGAAGAAATTATCCTTAGTCACCTTTTTGAGCCTTAGGAATTCTTTCTTTCTTTGAACCTTGATCAAGGATCACCTTCTACACTGGAAGGTAGATGCGAGGAAAAATAACCTCCAAAAAATCATGGCAAAAAAAGCCATAAAAAAAAACTTGTGAAATCAAAAGAATGGCAAATGAAAGCCAAGAATGAAAGAAAAAGATTCAACAAAAGAAAAAAGAGGAAAGTCCAAAAAATGATGAATGTTTCAAGAATGAATTCTCCTCAACAAATGATCCTTGATTCAATCACACTTAAACACATTTTGGGCCTATTTACCTTTTCTTTCTAAACCTGAACCTTGGCCTACATTACGTGCTTTTAAAAGTCCATTTTGATCAAGCATGGATATTTAATTTGAAGGGTTTTTCTCAGAATTCATTCCATTTTTTGAATTGACATTCTTACCTTGGAAGCATTTAGAATTCTCAGATGCATGGTAGAACACAAGAAAAAAGAGAAAAGAAAAAAATGAAAATGAAAAAAGAATGTAAAAAGAGAGGTTTAAGCCGAAAACCCGCAAAGGGCGACTTAATACCGAATGAGAGACACTTGGGTTGAAAACCCACAAAGGGCGGCTCAAGTACTGATTAAGGTTTGAATCAATGCTCCGTGTAGAAGGGGAGAAAGTATCTGAAAACCAGAGGAAAAAGAAAAACTCAGTCCGATGCAACTACGAAAGCCGAGAGGTTACTCAAGTAAATTGCTCATTCAAGAGTAATTTAAGATGAACTGAAGAAGGAAGGGTCAAAGATATTCCGCGTCTAGGGCATCTACAACCTACAACTCTACATTTGTTTCTTGTATCCTTGATATTCACCTCTGTCATTTTAAGACATTGTTGCAATAAATTCTTGTTATCCCTTTTATGAGGTTGTTTCAAACCTTCTTTCATGCATTTTGTGATGCATTTTGATTGTTATTAAATTGAATGATGATTAGTAAACATAAAAATCTTTAAATAAAATGATTTTAGAGTATTACTATGGAGTAGATTTAAATTTTAGAAGAGGTTTGGAACCACTAAAATTTGAAAAACACAACAGCACATCATGATGAAAAATTCACCAATGTAAACAGTGAATGTGTTGGAGACTCCATCATGAAGTTAGAAAATTTGTGAATTTTAGCAAAGTCATAAACTGGGACTGTTTGACAATTTATCTTGATTGAAGGTTCCTCAAGTGGGGCATCAGTGAAAAATTGAAGACTCTGTCATAAAGTCAGATAATCTGTGAACCTCAAAGAAACCATGGATTAGAAATCATTACACAATCATTTGATTGCATTCATCCTTAGGAAAAATAAAAGCATTTGCAAAGCATGTCATTTTCATCACTGCATTTGGCTAACATTGCAGGAATCATGGAAAATTTTGGCTTCCCCAAATTGAACTCGTTCTGTTTTTCAAATGAGTAGAGCCCCGAGACCCCGTCGAGGTATTTTCCTTTTGTTTTTAAATCGAACTCGTTCTGTTTCTCAAATGAGTCGAGCCCCGAGACCATCGTTGAGGTATATTCCTTTTGTTTTCAAATCAAATTTATTTTCCAAGTGAGTCAAATCCATGATCATTGATAAGGCATTCCTTTTGTTTTAAAATCAAACTCGTTCTACTTCTCAAATGAGTCGAGCCCCAAGACCACCGTCGAGGTATTTTCCTTTTGTTTTAAATCGAACTCATTCTGCTTCTCAAATGAGTCGAGCCCCGAGACCACCGTCGCGGTATTTTTCTTATGATTTAAATCGAACTCGTTCTGCTTCTCAAATGAGTCAAGCCCCGAGACCACCGTCAAGGTATTTTCCTTTTGTTTTCAAATCGAACTCGTTCTGCTTCTCAAATGAGTCAAGCTTCGAGACCATCGTCGAGGTATTTTCTATTTAAATCATGGATAAGACCTCCGGGCATCATTCTTAAAATTGCCTCCGGGCATAAATTTTCTATTTATATCATGGATAAGACCTTCGGGCACCATTAATTTTACAGTTTTAAAAGGTGAACAAGTCTTTGGTGGTGATAGCAAAAGCCTCTGGTGGAGATATCGAGAGTTTTACAATTTCAAAATTGAGCAAGTCTTTGGTGGTGATAGCCAAAGCCTCTAGTGGAGATATCTAGAGTTTTATAGTTTTAAAAAGTGAACAAGTCTTTGGTGGTGATAGCCAAAGCCTCTGGTGGAGATATCCAGAGTTTTACAATTTTAACAGAGAGCAAGTCTTTGGTGGTGATAGCCAAAGCCTCTGGTGGAGATATCCAGGGTTTTACAGTTTTAAAAGTGAGCAAGTCTTCGGTGGTGACAGCTGAAGCCTCTGGTGGAGATATCCAGAGTTTTACAATTTTAAAAATGAGTAATTCTTTGGCGGTGATAGTCGAAGCCTCTAGTGGAGATATCCAGAGTTTTACAGTTTTAAAAATGAGCAAGTCTTTGGGGGTGATAGCCGAAGCTTCTGGAGGAGATACCCAGAATTTTAAACACAGCTGAGCACAAGACAGGATAAGACCCCGAGACCACCATCGAGGTATTTTCTTCTCTTGCAAATCGAACTCGTTTCCTTAAGACGACTCGAGCCTTGATTAGTCAGGGAACTCAATTTAAGGACAAAATCTTCTATTTTATAGCTTTTAATCCAAAAAAATGAAAATGAATGAAAACTCTCTTTCCTTTTCTTCACATGTGATTTCATTAACCGGACAAAATTAATATTTGTTTATCTTTGCCTGATTCCTGATTCTCGGCAATAGCCAAAGAGGGGCAGCTATAGACACCTAATTTTGTTCGAACCCCTAAATCAGGAAAATTTCTTCCTTGTGATGTTTTAGAATGCAGAAAAGCTCTTCATCCTGCAGGTGGTATTTCTAGACTTTGTTTAAGAGGTCAAGCATGAAAAGTCAATTTGAAAAAAGTCAACCCCAAAAAAGTCAACCATAAAAAGTCAACCACTAAAAAAGTCAACCCTCATTCAAAATCAAGATTCAAAGTTTAATTGAACAATGGTGAAAGAATTTTGATAATTCGAGGTCTACAATGAGAGATATGGAGTCCGGAAGATGGGTTATGGAGATTTAGTGGAAAGGAAATCTTAATTCGGTAAATTTAGGGAAAAATGCTTAAACGATCAAATTGATCGAAATTAGAGGTTCCCAATGGAATATAATTAATGACTACGGGTATTGGAAAGGCCATTTGGAAGAAAAATCAAAGGAAGGGCTAATTTGGAAGGAAACCAAAAATTAGGGTTTTTGATGAATTTTGGCAAAATTGGGGAAAACTACAGAAATGGCCCGATTCGGTAAAATTAAAGCCCCTAATTGATGAAGAGTGGGTAAACAAAGATAGCTCAAGGCTCAATTTGAAGTAATTCCGAGAAAAAAGGCAGTTGAAGGAAAAACGGAAAAACGAGAAAATTTTTTATATTGAAAAAAAGGAAAAATCAAATCGGAGGGGAATTTTATCGTAAAAATTGGTCGTTTTCGGACCAAATTCAATTCAATATATAAAAAAGGCCTGAAAAAAGGAAATTTCGAAATCGGACCTGTTTTAAGTAAAACCGAGGTTTCAGAGATTAAAGGGCAATCTTGGAAAATCTGAGAAAAATAGCAAATGAGCTCGGAGAATTATGTAAACTTCCAAATATCAATTTCATATTATTTAGAAGAGATTGGTGAAGAAAAAACCAAAATCGAAGCTCATTTGAAAAATGGAAAATTTCAGGCCCACTAAGTTGAAATTCTAGAAGATAAATCCGGGAAAAATAGCAAATGAGCTCAGAAAATTTTGAAAACTTCCAGATCTCAATTTTATTTTATTTGGAAGAGATTGGAGAATAAAAATTCAGAATCGGAGCTCGTTTGAAAAATGAAAAAAGTTCGGGTGCACTAAGGTGAAATTCCAGAAGATAAATCCGGGAAAATAGCAAATGGGCTCGAAAAATTATGATAACTTTTAGAACTCAATTTTATATTATTTAGGAAGTATTGGAAAAACAAAATTCGGATTTGGGTTTGCAATTTAATCAAGTTTGGGGGGCTAAAGTGCAATTTTACCGAAAAAACTAAAGAGGGCCATTTTTGCAATTTAAAAAATAGAGAGATGGCTGGAATTTGAAGGGCCATTCGGCCAGCCCAATAAGAGGGGAGTGTTGGCTGAGTTCTTCCATCCAAAGGCCAAATTTGGATAGTAAGGTGGTTATTTTTTTGATTGAGCCTTTGTGATTTTGCCACATGGTCAAATGAATGAAGAGGAAGGATGTCAACATTATGGTTACATATTTTAAAACAATTGTATTTGTTAGGAGCTGATCACTTCACCTAATGGTGGTAAATTCACATTTTTAGCATCTTTGATTAGTGGCCTTTGGATCAAGATAGCTAGAAAAAAATACGACGACATTGTGAGGACATAGAAACCATTCGGCTACCTCTATATGAAGGGGGTTTTCATTTTTTTTGGGGGTTCTTTTGGCTGAGTACTTTCATTGTTGAGCAATAGCTAAGTGGTAGAAAAGCAAAGAAAAATTTATAAAAGAAGGAACCTTGAAAGATAGTTTTGAAAGGTAGACTTTTGGCACCTAACTCTTGCATTTTTCTTTCTTTTCTATGCTGATTTTGCTCATTTTTCATATGATTTCTTGTTATTTTATTATGTAATAAAGGTTTTTAAAACTTTCTTTCAAGGCTCTTATCTTATGTTTTCATGAAAAAAATCAAAAAACAAAATTTTCACCCTTTTTTTCTCATGGTAGCCAAATGGTCCTTGGTGTGATTATCATGTGTTTGATTTATTTCCTATGCTGGTTATGGTATGTTAGCTTGTTTTGATGTTTTAGCTCTCTAGAATAATCAAGATATGGAGCTCATTTCTAACTTTCTTTACTTACTTGTTCTTATATTGCTATTTTTATCATTTATTTTCATATATACTTGCTTTATTTACTAACTTTAATTTTCTATTTTCACTATATTAAGTTGTTCATGCTTTGCATTATTGCCATACCATGTGTTTGTGTATTTTCCTAGTTATATCTTTGCATTTTCATCATGTTTATTTGTCTATCATGTTTTCATTTATGTCTTGCATATTTTCCATGCCATGTGTTTGTGTTATTGCCTAGCTAAGATTTTACATATTTGACATATGTCCATTCAGCTCCTACTATATGTTTGCCTTGTGTATGTGCATTTTCATTTTGTTTAGTTACCATGCTTTCATTTATGCTTTGCATCTTTATACCATGTTATTGTGTATTTTTTGTGCCATGTTCATGCATTATTATTATGTTCATTTGGTCATTATATGTTCATATTATAGCCATGCATGTTTATATGTCATATTAGGCATTAGGTCATGTTATATTGTCATGCATCTTCTCATGACATTTTAGGCATTAAGGTCATCTTTGTATGCCATGTACATTTTCATGCTTATTAGGTATTAAGTCATTTTGTATTTCCATGCATGGTTTCATGTCCATTAGGTCTAGGTCATCTTTATTGCCATGCATTTTCATGCATATATTAGGTCTAGGGTTATTTATTGCCATGCACAATTTCTATCTAGGCATTAGGTCGTCCTTCATGCCATGCATTTTCTATGTCATTTAAGCATTAGGTCATGCATTTAACTTGCTGTTTGTTAATGCATTTCATATCATCCCACTTGATTTTTGACTTAAGCCAATCAATAGCTCAAAGCCAAGCTCACATGAGCATGCTTGTGGAAAATTAAGAAGTTGTCAAGTTGGATTTTCTACCTTTGTGATTTTTTTTTTTCATTAGGCAATTCTTATCCATATTTTTAGAAATTTTTACTACTATTTGTAGGAACTTAGAGGAGTCTCCAATATTTTTATTCTAATTTTTGAGTGTTTTTATCAAAGGTTTAAAAATGTTTTTTGGTTAAACAGTTTTTCACCCAATGTTCTGACTTTCGTGAATTTTCTGGTAGGTCATCCTTAGTCTAAAACTTAAGCCAATTTTTTCCCATAGAGTTCGACATGTTCTAAGTCTCCCATAATTTTTTCAGATTTTTTTTTTTAAATTTTAAAAATAGGTAAAAAGATCACGTTTTAAAACTGGTCAGAAAAGTCAGATTTGATTTCAAGAATAAATAATTTTCTGTTTTGGCTATAGGGGGCTGATTTAGAACCATAGCTACTGTCCTAGGTTGATTTCTAATTCATTTTAATCCTAAAAAATGATTTTATAACGGTTGGGTCAAGGGAGGTCAAACTCGGGTTTTCAAAGTTAGGAAAATAGAGCCTTTTTAAAGGGAATTTCAGCCATAGTGCCATTTTCATCCAAAAATTTTCAAATTGTTTTCAAACCAATCACAAAGTATTTTTTATTTAGAAAATTTGATTTAATGTCTTTTCCTAAGGTAGTCGGATATCTTTTTTAGGTATATGTATGTCTTTATTTAAAGGAAAAAAGACACTTTCATGCATTGCATTTTGCATGTTCATGCATATTATATGATATACGATTTTTGCTATGAATATTTATATGGCTATGTTATTGTTTTGATTTATATTTCCTGATATTATATTGATTGTTATATGGTTGTGAATATTTTATGTTATTCTATTTTTTTTACTTAGTCATAAATTGTCTTGCCATATATTTTAGGTTTATTATTTTCATGCATTGTTTTTTTTTTATTCACGTTCATATTTCATAATAAAATTATTTTTTTGTTTCATATCATTTCATGTTATTAATTCTATTGCTATGTCATTTAAATTATGCCATGTCATTTAGAATATACCATGTCAGTTAGATTTTTCCATGTCATTTAGATTATATTATGTCATTTAGAATATACCATGTCACTTAGATTTTGATATATCATTTAGATTATATTATCTCATTTAGAATATGCTATGTCATTTAGATTTTACCATGTATTTAGATTATACTATGTCATCTAGATTTTTGCTATGTCATCTTTACTATGTCATACATGTTCATATTCATCTTTTTAAAAATGTTTAAAAAAGGATAATGATTTTCAATAAAAATAAAGATATTCCCGAGTTAAAATAATTCATGAGTTCTCTGCCGGGTTTGCTGGGGAGGATATCATCAATTATCATTAATAAAGGAATACCTTTTTTTCAAAAAATGAAAATGATTCGGAAAATTTTCAAATAAATAAAATTTTCAATATTTTGCCGGGTTTGCTGGAAAATATAAGAAAATTTTGAATTAATAAATTCCATATTATTTTCAATTAAAAATAAAATTATTTTTCTTTAAATTGGGAATTATTTTGAAATGCAAAATTTAAAACCAACTTTTACCGAGATTTGAGATAACACAAGATTAATAAGGTACCGTTTTATACGGGTGCTGTGGGGTGCTAATCCTTTCCCGCACGTAACCGATTCCCTAACCCGCTTCTTTGATTTTTTTGGTTTAAAGCGCAGACTAAAGATTTTTTAAAAATGTTTTAATTAATTTTAAAATGTTTTACAAAACCGATTTTAATAGGTGGCCGATCACATCTAGCCAAAAAAGAGGTGGTGGCAACTCCATTTCTTTTTCGAGGTTGTCTTTGAACCCTCATTTTATTTCAAGAGAAATTAAGTGGTCTTTTCCTCTGTTTTCCCAATGTCACACTTAACGAATAAAGTCTCGCGATGAGACTTGTTAATTTTTAGGTTGCGACAGTTTCAATTAATTTTGAAATGTTTTACAAAACCGATTTTAATAGGTGGCCGATCACACCTAGCCAAAAAAGATTGGTGGCGACTCCATTTCTTTTTCAAGGTTGTTTTCAAACCCTCATTTTATTTCAAGAGGAATTAAGTCGTCTTTTCCTCTGTTTCCCAATGTTACACTTAACGAGTAATGTCTCACGATGGGACTTGTTATTTTTTTGGTTACAACAGCTTGGTGACTCTGTTTGGGACTTTAGAGAGTCAGGCCTAGAGTTAGTCACGTGTTATTGAAAGTCTCGGTTTGGTCTATTTTTAATTTGTATTTAATTATACTCTCATTTTTTTTTTTTTGTAAAATAAAGAGGATTTTGAAAATAACAAAATTTGTCTTCTCATCTTCATGAGCATACATCATTATTTCTTTGATTGACTAATGCTTTCTTTTATTTGATTCAGTTTTTTTATAATGCATTGTTGGGGTATTTTTAAATTATGGGTTGTAAAACAGTAGTGAAAGGCTTGTTGTTCCTCCTTACACACTATACTTGTATTTGCATAACATGAGCGAGCCCTCAACCCGAGTTCCATCCTTCTAGGTGGAGTGAAATACCTACGCTTCATGAGGTGATAACCTATGCATAAGCTAGCGAAAAACTCCAGGGCTACAAATTACCTACGTTTCTTGAGGTGTTAACCTCCGCATAAGCCTAGGAAATGTATTCTAACAAATTGAACCCGTTTTGATCGGGGTGCCTTACTAGCCTTCACCGATGACAGTGAGGAGCAATTTGGAGCCTTTTTTAGAACCTAATACCACTCTGTATTGTAAGCCTAGGCGAAGCCATGCCCGTTTTCTGTTAGATATCCCGGAGTTATGAAACACTCGGAGAAACATTTCTCACCTTTTACTATTTATTTTATGACACTATTACGTCTGTTTTTATCCCCGTACTGACTCATGTTCTATTTTGTTTTGGGTTCTATCCCATGCATCATGATCATATAGGGGGTATTTGCCTTAAGCCTAGTGCCAACCGAAGGGGTTTTATTGTAATCATGGAATGTCAAGACCTTTTAACGGTATCAGTGATTAGTAAGACATATGAAGAGGTTAGGATTGAGTTCGAGAGAAATCAAGGGGACAAAGGAGACTGTTTGGCCACTGGGTTTGTGTCTGCACTTCCTGAGTCAGTTCACTTGGATTTTGTTCAGAACGACTTAGCAAAGTTAGAGAACAGTGGGGAGTTACAAGGAAAGATGAGTTCATCGAAAAATATGGTGACTTAGCTCTACTCCTTCCGATCAAGATGGACGAGCAGTTGATCAGGGCCATAGTACAGTTTTGGGATCCTTCATACCGATGCTTCACTTTTGATCAGGAAGATATGGTGCCTACATTGAGGAGTATTCTATCTTGCTCCATGTTGAGTCAGCAAATCTGGATAAAATCTATTGGAAGGAGCAAAAAAACATCGAGCTATCGGAAGAAGCTTTCCAAAGTGATGGATATAGAGTTTCCAATTGATTCTCCGCATATAAAGAGGAAGGGTTCAAGTGACTGCATTCCTTGGGTAGTTTTGCGAAACTATATCAAGAATAACCCAGATGATGATCGTGGTTTGGATGTCTTTGCCTTGACAATTTACGGATTAGTCATATTCCCGAAAGTAGAAGGCCACATCGAAGCAGCTGTAGTAGACCTCTTCAATCGTTTGGACAAACAAATTGACCCTTCCTTGCCATTCTTGCTGAAACGATTAGGTCACTCAGTTACTATCGAAGAAGAGGAAAGGGACATTTCGAGGGTTGTGTACAGCTTCTATAATTCTGGATTCAGAGCCACTTTTGGGTCGATGGTGATGGAAGACTTCGCCCTTACATAAAGACTTTTAGTCCCCTCCGAGAATTCAACAGGGAAAAATGGTCAAAGAAAAGGGATAAGAAGTAATGAACTAGGACTCTTCGTCACTTAAGTAGAGAAAATATAACTTGGAGGGCTCTATGGATGCCACTTAGGTCTATCTTGTACCGTTGTGGTGGGAATTTATGGGTTCCACTGTTGGGAATCTAGGGGGCCATTAGCTATGCTCCATTACTAGTACGGAGGTAATACGGACCCGAATAGTTCATCCCGATGACTTATGAGCTTATTTCGATGGAGTTCTCCTATGGTGGGTCTGGATATATGGGAAAGATACATGAAGTTATCAAGGCATGAAAGAAACTACACCGATCATAAGTGGGTAGGTATACTGATAATGTCACTCCGGCATATCAGGTATGGAGAACCAAGAGGGTCTGTGACATTGTGCATCCTATCGAAGACACATCTGTTCATCCGATAACACTTCAGCTAGAACCCGTAGTGCCAACAGAAGTTGAGATCATAAGGTAAGAGTTGGAAAAGGACAAAGGGAAACTGAAGCGTGAGTATGATAAGCTTCAAGAGGAAGTCAAAGATTTGAGGACCGACCTTGAGATCCAAGAGGCCAAGACACGGAGATTGGCTAAAGAGCGAGACACGGCACAATCCGATATAAAGGATTTGCATCAAGAGAACAAGAAGCTAAGGGCCAAAGCGAAATTTACTGAGACTAGCAGACTTCTTGGTGCACATGAGAGAGAGATAGAAAAGCTTCAGAAAGAATTGGAATTTTGGAAGGGCAAGTCTAAGGAAAGCAAGAAAAATGAGTCCAGATTTGGTCATGAGCGGCAGAAGTGGTGTGATGCATGTTCATTGGTTTCGGCCAAGTTGGAAAGGTGCGTGCAAGAGAATGAGCTGTTGAAAGCCATATTGGGAAATGAGAGGGAAAAGACAACCATGCTACGCAAGGAGAATGAGATGCTCCATGCGACCATTCAGTCCCTAGAGCATCAGTTGCAAGTCTAGAAGACTGACATCAACACCATCATTCAAGAATGCCGAGAGAGGGAGATCGAGTAGAGCCACGCAAATGATTTAGCCATAGATGCTAGCATGAGTTGGAAGATAGAAACTTTAGGGAGACAACAGTATATAGACCACCTGACCAGGCAGATCCTCAAGGCTGTGATTAAGGCAAGAGAGATGGTGAAGAAAGTGAAGACTTTGAGATAGGACGTCAACCCGACCGGTAAACATAGATAGCATCTGTTGAACTTCCTAGAGGAAACACAAGACCAGTATGAGCAGATCAAATATTTCTATGTAACCCGAGAATAGGAGATGATATGTAACAAGTTTCTATGTATTAATGAAAAACCTTTGTGTTGGAATTTGATCTTAAGGCAAATACCATTACTTGCATCATTTCATATAGTTATAAAAGCATACAGTCATTCATTCATTTGTTTGACCAGTGATGCATTGATTAATTTATTCATCCCTGCACACATTTAATAAATAAAAAGGAATAATGTGTCATGAAATTCTAATCCGTGGTATGTACACGAATGTATAAAAATTGGACGCATACCAAAAAACCCAAAGAGAAGCACTCTGCATCAGTATAATACTCGGTCGAAAGTTAGGATCATGGAAAATGAACATATTGCTCGGATGGAGCGAATGGAAAAAGCACAGGATGATTTAAGGGAACAGTTGGCCAAATCTCAGGCCGAATCGAGTGAACAGGTGATTAAGCTAATGGAACAGGTGTCCGCCGTAGTTAAGAAAAAGGGACACATGGAGAATTCAGTCCTAGGATTAGAATCAAGAAATCAAAGGGGCAAAGAGGGTCAGCAAGAAACCGTATTGACAAACGGCCAATCTTCTCAGAGTACGAAAATTCCACCACCGACAGCTGCAATACCTTTCGTGTATGTTCAAACCAACCCAGGGGAATAGAAACAAATGCCAATTGGGGTAAATCTTGGGGCAATCCTGATAGATCCTATCAATATCCCAGACCTAGATGAGCTCGCAGAACAAGAAAAGATGAAAATGGTGAAGCTAAAGAGGGTTGAAATGGCTGAATCACAAAAGAAGTATCAGCTATTAGAAGAAAGGCTGAGAGCCCTGGAAGGGGTAGAGTTGTTTGGAAGCCTTGATTCTAAAGAGATGAGCTTAGTCTCCGATTTAGTGATCCCACCTAAGTTCAAAACGCCAGATTTTGAGAAGTACAACGGGACCACCAATCCTTTTGCACAATTTGATGATGTATTATCGAAAGATGATCGGACAAGATAGTGATGAGAAGTTGCTTATCCACTGCTTCCAGGATAGCCTTACTGGGTATGTCACTCGATGGTACAATCAACTCACCCGAAGCAAGATCCGTTCATGGACGGACTTGGCTAGGGTCTTTCTGGAACACTACAAACACGTATCTGACAGGTACCTGACAGACTATCCCTGCAAAATATGGAGAAGCATGCTATTGAAAGCTTAAAACAGGATGCCCAGAAATGGAGAGACATGGCTACCCAGGTGCAGCCACCGTTGACTGATAAAGAAACTACGGTTCTCTTTATCAATACTCTGAAGGCGCCATACTATGAAAAGTTGGTGGGTAATGCCACTAAAAAGTTCGCAGATATGGTCATATCCGAATAGATGAGTTGAAATTGCTATCAAAAGCGGGTAAATGGATAGTGGGGAACCAGCCGCCCATAAGAAAACAACTCCTGCCAAGAAAAATGAAAGAAGGCTCATGCAGTCAGTTTCAATAACTGACCTTTTTCACCTCCCGCACTCTATACACATTACCCAACCTATAATCCGTACTATTTGGCTATAAACAGCCTCACTCAGAACCATTTTCCTTACACAGCTATACCTCAACAACCATATCTGACTGACTTATCTCCTCAGATAGCCATTCCCTCAAACATTACCTCAAACACTCAAAACATTCCTCGAAATGATCAAAGACCTGTGAGGTATACCCAAAAGCCTCAATATGACCTCATCCCCACTACTTACAGCAAGTTATACCCAAAGCTTCTACAAGGTCAACTCGTTGCACCTATCTATCTACAACCTTTAAAACCTCCTTATCCCAAGTGGTATGATTCCAATGCTCATTGCGCATACCATGCGGGGATCCAAGGACACTCAACTGAGACTTGCAATGCTTTCAAGCGCAAGGTTCAGAGCCTTATTGATGCAGGAATCTTGAAATCCGGGCCAAAAAATGGGCCTAATATCACGGGTAACCTGTTGCCTAATCACACATAGGCCAAAGTTAACGCGATAATGACGGGAGAGTTTAAAAAGGTGAAAAGGGATATTAGGAAGGTAAAAATGCCAATGATCAGAGTTTGGGCAGAGATGATCAAGGCGGGGTTGATTAAGCCGAAATCAGATATGAGAAAAATAGTCAGCCAATCAGAAGACTTTTTCCAATATCATAAGTGTAAGGGGCATGCCATTCAAGACTGCGAAGAGTTATTGGCTAGAATTCAAAAGATGATGGATATGGACTAGGCCTAATTTTATGAAAAGGTAGAGGATCATGAAATCAGTATGAATGAAACTGATTATGGGGTGGACAGACCCCTGGTCATATACTATGATGAGCCCGAGGTGAAGGCTATTCCAGATGTCGAGGGACCCACTTCGAAGATGATCATAGAATTGCCGTCACCTTTTCCTTACAAAGAGGATAAGATGATTCCATGGAACTATGAATGCAGTATGGAAATGCTAGGATCTTCGAACCATCAGGCAGCTGCCGTTGATGTAACTTGAATGAGGCACCTAACCCGAAGTGGTAGATGTTATACCCCAGGGACCGTTGAACTTGGAAAGACTAGGGGACCTGACAAAGAAAAAAGGACAGTGGGACCAGACCCTATGGTAGTAGAACAATCTGGGGAAGCGGAAAAGGATCCAGCTCCGGTTGGTAAAGTAAAAGAACTGATAAATGAGAAGGAAGCCTGTGAGTTCCTAAAGTTCATCAAACACAGCGAGTACAGTGTGGTAGAGCAATTGCACCGCCAATCGACGAGAATTTCGGTTCTTTCACTGCCGTTAAATTTAGAACCACACTGAAATGCTCTACTGAGAATTTTGAACCAGGCTTATGTAGCCAACAACATATCGGTGGAAAAGTTAGACCGATTGGTAGGAAACATTACAGTGGATGATTATATCTCTTTCTGTTATGATGAGATTTTGCTGAATGGAATAAAATCCACTAAGGCTTTTCATATCACCACTACTTGTAATGGGCACATTCTATCCTGAGTACTCCTCGACAACAGATCTTCTTTGAATGTGAAGCCATTGGCACCGTATCAGAGCTACCCATTGATATGACTTACATGCTGCCGAGTCATACTGTTGTCAGAGCCTTTGATGGCACTTGTCGGGAGGTGATGGGAAGCATTGAAATCCAGCTTCAGATAGGTCCCTGTACCTATAAGATTGATTTTCAAGTGATGGACATCACCTCATCTTACAATTGCTTGCTGGAAAGGCCGCGGATTCACTCTGTCGGGGCTGTACCGTCATCCCTACATCAAAAGCTAAAATTTGTGATGGAAGGGCGCCTGGTCAGTGTGTCAGGAGAAGAAGATATCATAACTTCAGCATCCACTAATGCCCCTTACATAGAAGTGAATGAAGATGCCGAAGAGTGCTCATTCAGGTCGTTGGAATTTGTCAACGCTGTGTTCGTCACTGAAGGATATAAAATTCCAGAGCCAATGTTGTCCAGGAATACCAGGTTGGGGGTGAAGATGACAGTTGGAAAAGGTTGTCGAGCCAGAAAAGGACTAGGAAAATATCTCCAAGGAATGGCCAGAGCAATCGAAGTGGCAAAGAAGAAAAACCTTTTCGGTCTTTGGTACCTCCCTAAAGCCCACGAGAAAAGAAAACAAGTTGAGAAGAACCGAAAGAGGAGGGTGGCCCGACTTTCGGGTATGGATATAGAATGGGAACCCGTAACTTTCCCTCCAATCCTTCACACTTTTCGCTTAGCAGGTGACTAGTTTGGTGATGAGAATTTTGATGATGTGACGGTTATGCTGGAACAAGCTTTTGAGAAGTTATACGGGTTTGAAGATAAGTAGCAACAGGGAATAATGGTCAGCATGGCCGAAACAGATGAGTTGGGAAAGGAAAGCACTAGTTGGATGGTGCGCCCGTGTCCTCCGGGTTATGAATTGACCAACTGGAGTGTGACTGAATTTAGGTCTACTCCAGTGTAATACTCTAAATCAACCTTAATTGCCTCTGTCCAAGGGCATTAAGAATCCTTTGTATGGGCTTACGTTTAAAACTTATCATTTAATAAATAACAATCACGATGCATTTTCTTCATATTGATATCTCTACATTCTTTCATTCTTTCATTATTATTGCCTATATGCCTTCCTATATTGTTTCTTCCTACCTACTTGTAGGGGCCCAGATACAGAATATGAGGACCCTCCTGTCGATAATTCTGAAATTGATTTTGAGAAACCCATCTTTACAAGTGATTTCAACGCTAATGAAGAAGTCGAGGACTGTGATTTGCCTCCAGACTTATTGAGAATAATAGAACGAGAGGAGAAACAAGTATCGTCTCATAAAGAGCAATTAGAAGTGATAAATTTGGGGAATGGTAAAGAAATCAGAGAAGTCAAGATTGGGACTGCTATTTCACCATTGATAAAACAAGATTTGATAATTCTACTCTAAGAATACACAGATGTGTTTGCATGGTCATACCAAGACATGCCTAGGTTGGACCTTGATATTGTGGTTCACAAATTGCCTTCGAAACCAGATTGCAAACTGATTCAGCAGAAACTGAGAAGAATGAGGCCCGAAATGTTGTTAAAAGTAAAACAGGAAGTGAAAAAGCAATTCGAGGCCGGATTCTTAGAAGTGGCAAAATACCCTGAGTAAGTAGCCAATATTGTTTCAGTTCTGAAGAAGGACGGCAAAGTACGGATGTTTGTCGATTACCGGGAACTGAATAGGGCAAGCCCTAAGGATAATTTCCTATTTCCTCACACTGATACTCTAGTCGACAATACTGCCAAGAATTTCGTGTTTTCCTTCATAGACGGGTTCTCAGGGTACAATCAGATTAAGATGGAACCAGAGGATATGGAGAAAACTACATTCGTGACGATGTGGGGAACCTTTTGCTATAAGGTAATGCCATTCGGGTTGAAAAACGCTGGGGCAACATATCAAAGAGCCATGGTAACTTTGTTCCATGACTTGATGCATGAAGGAATCGAAGTTTATGTCGATGATATGATCGCAAAGTCGCAAGGAGAGGACGAATACATTGGAATCTTAAAAAGCTTTTCAAAAGGTTGAGAAAGTTCCAACTTAAACTCAACCCGACAAAGTGTACTTTCGGAGTTACCTCAGGAAAGCTGTTGGGCTTCATTGTTAGCCAGAGAGGGATTGAGATTGATCCGGATAAAGTGAAATCTATTCAAGGCTTGCCTCCACCTCGTACTCAGAAAGAAGTAAGAAGCTTTTTGGGTAGGCTGAATTATATCGCTCGGTTCGTTTCTCAACTGACCGATAAGTGTAACCCGATCTTCAAGTTACTATGAAAGCGTGATCCAAGGGAATGGGATGAAGGATGTCAGGTAGCCTTTGATAAGGTTAAGCATTATCTGTCAAACCCACCAATACTAATGCCACTAGTATCAGGAAAGCCACTGATATTCTATTTATCAGTATTTAAAAAGTCCATGGGATGTGTGTTGGGGCAACATGATGAAACTGGAAAGAAAGAACAGGCCATCTACTATCTCAACAAAAAGTTCACTGAATATGAGTTGAAGTATTCATTGGTAGAAAGGCTTTGTTGTGCCCTAGCCTAGACTGCCCGAAGGCTCAGGCAGTATATTTTGTATCACACGACATGGCTGATTGCAAAGCTAGATCCCCTCAAATACGTATTCGAGGCATCTTCGTTATCAAGAAGAACTGCGATATGGCAAGTGTTGCTTTCCGAATATGATATTGTGTATATGAGCCAAAAGGCTATAAAATGTAGCACAATAGCCGAATTCCTAGCAAGCCGAGCGGTGGAGGATTACGAGCCTCTAAACTTTGATTTCCCTGACGAAGACTTAATGTGTGTCTCGCAAGAAGAAGGGACCCTCTGAAAAGAAAACTTGGAAAATGTATTTTGATGGCGCTTCTAACGCCACGGGGAACGGAATAGCTGCAGTGCTCATATCCCCTGATAACTCGTATAATCATATAGTTTTTAGTTATGTTTTATTATTGTTTTGTGTCAAATACGAGTTATTATTGCTTAGTCTAATTGTGTTTATGATCTTTTATATTTTTATGTAATTTGGTGTTTTTCACGAGTTTCTTTGAGTGATTTCAGATTACTAGGTTAAATCAAGAATTAAGGGCAAATCCAGTTCAGTTCCAGTTCCGATACCTTTTGCCATATCAGCCATATCTGGAGTTTCACTGAAGTATTAAGGCTGAAATTTTTACAGTGCAAAGTTAAGAGGCATATCTATCTTTTTCATGCTTTACACTTCTTGAAACGGAGTCGTTTTCCCTAGCGAAATCAACCATCAAGTTGGCTGATGTGCAATGACGTCTGTGCTGACCAGTTTTCGTATTTTGACCATATCTTCTGATCCACATGAGCAAAGGAGCTGATTCCAACGGCTATGGATCACAAACTGATAGGGGTATATTTTTCTAGAAGACCATTTGATCAGATCAAGCCTCCAACATTGACAAAATCAACCATCAAGCTGGCTGATCAGAATTGTCATACAATATGACGAAAATTGTTAGAAAAATGCACCCACCTATTATACCTACCTTTGAAATTTATAAAGCTTGTCTCTTGTCATTTAGCTCTCCAAAATGTGTATAAATAGAGGGCCTTGGATGAGCATTGTGGTACATTGGTATGATATTAGCCATTGTAATAAAATTCTCTAAGTTTTCTTCTTCTTTCCTTTCTCTAGTTTTCTTTTTTTTTATTTACTTATGCTTCTTACATTTCTTTTCATTTTATTCATATCTAGTATGTGTTGCTAATCATATTGTTGAGGTGATGAGGTGAAGCTCTTGGTAAATGCTAAGGTTAGTCTCTTAAACATGAGCTAAAATGAATCATCATTTATAAACACTAGTATAGATAATATTTTCTTTTGGTTTAAAATCATACTTACAAAGTAGGGATCTTGATTCATTATTGACAAGGAAAATGGCACAGTAAATGCTTGGTTTCATAACCTTGATTTGTTGTAGACATATACCTTGGCATAAGGAATGCTTGGACTCTTTTTATGAGTTTTGAGGACACCAAATGAACATAATATCATATGCTATGGACGTTGGACAATTTGGACTGAATTGCTAAACCTTCCGATTGGAATCTCCCTTATGTGTGAATTTCAATTGTGTAATAAAACAAGATTAATCTTAGCATAACACCAAGAGTGGATTCTCTAACCTCAACATCTTTTCTTATTATTTTTTATATCTTGTTTAATTTCTTTTATGTTATTTTGTTTATTTTGTTCTTTAATATCTTATTTATCTTGTTTTGTTGTTGATTCCCTAATATCTTTTTTTCTTTCGTTTTCTTATATATTTATAAACTTATACTTACTAATACGCTTCCCTGTGGTTCGACCTCGGACACCCGAGAATTTATTACTTGAACATAACCTGCACTTGGGTTTACAACTCTTAATTGAGTCTCCATCAAGGTTTTGGCGCCGTTGCCGGGGAGGCAATACTAAGTATATAAGTTTATAAGTATATTTATTTTTATTGGCTCGTTATACCGCCTAATTTTCTATATATTTATATTTATATTGTATATTAACTTTGTTTTATTTGTATTGGCTGGTTATACCGCCTAATCTGTATATTAACTTTGTTTTATGCTTGTTTGGCGACGTGATTTTAGATCTCGTCGTTTAGTTAGATTTTATTGTGAAACTTTTTCAGGTAATCTTTCTAATACAACTCCTACCATGGCTGACAATGAAAGTGTTCATGCTGAAGATGAGAACAGACAAGTACGCACCATGCGTGACTACTTGCAACCAACTCGAAACTCATCACCCTCTTGTTTTATTTTTCCTCTCAATGCAAACAACTTTCGTTTTAAACCAGGTATGATAGCTTTGCTTCCAAATTTCCATGGGTTAGAATCCGAAAGTGCTTACTCGTTTCTAAAAGACTTCGAAGATGTATGTGTCACCTTTAATGACCAACAATGTACAAATGAGATTGTCAAGCTAAAATTATTTCCTTTTTCTTTAAAAGATAAAGCAAAAATTTGGCTTCATAATTTAAAACCAAGGTCAATTGGCACATGGCAAGAATTACAAACTGAGTTTCTAAAGAAATTTTTCCCAGCACATAAAACTACTGCTTTGAAAAGACAGATTCAAAATTTCAATCAAAATCAAAATGAAGCATTTTTTCAGTGCTGGGAGCGTTTTAAAGATTTGCTAAGTTCTTGTCCACATCATGGTTTTGAAAAATGGCGTCTTATTAGTTTCTTTTATGAAAGTTTAACTCCCGAAACTAAACAATTTGTTGAAACAATGTGTAACGGTGAGTTTCTAGAAAAAGAACCTGAAGAAGCCTTTGACTACCTAGACCATTTGGCAGATAACTCTCAAGCCTGGCACACAGATAATTCCTCTGAAAGTTCCAATAGATCAAATCTTGTTTCTAACAGAGGTAAATATCATTTTAGTCAAGAAGATGAGATAAAAGCTAAAGTAGCTAATTTGGCTAGAAAGATTGAAGCCATGGAACTTAGAGAAGTAAAAGAAGTCAAAACGGTTAAAAATGAAGAAAGTTGTGGAATTTGTGAAATCATGGGACACCCCACTTCTGAATGTCCAAACATTCCCATTCTTAAAGAAGCGTTGCATGATCAAGTAAATTCCATAAACACATTTAAAAAGCCTTTTCCTTCTCCTTACTCTGAAACGTATAACCCTGAATGGAGAAATCATCCCAACTTCAGTTGGCGGAATAATAATCATGTTCAGGTACCACAATCTCAAAAGCCGGGCAACACTTTTTCCTATCAACCTTCACGTGTACAAACCTTGGAAGAGACATTGCAAGCATTCATGCAAACACAAGCAAATGTGAATAACCAAACTTCACAGGACATCAATGAGATCAAAAACACCTTGTCCACATTGACAGCTTCATTACGCACTCAAGAAAAAGGTAAGTTTCCTGCTCAACCTCAGCCTAACCCTTCTACTCAATGTCTTGTTTCTTGCTCCAATGAAACTCAACAGGAAAATGCCAGTTCTATCACAACTCTTCGAAGTGGAAAGGCAATTGACAAAAACATTCCATCAAAAGACCAAGATCCTCCTTCCCCTCCGAAAAGTAATGGTAAGGATGATGGTAAGTCTGAACTTCTTGAAAATTTGGACAAAGAAAAAGGTATGCATCCTGCTCCTTTTCCTCAAAGGTTGCAAACAATAAAGAATTTGAATCAAAATGCAGAAATTTATGAACTTTTCAAACAAGTTAAGATTAACATTCCTTTATTGGATGCAATCAAACAAGTTCCATCTTATGCTAAATTTTTGAAGGACATGTGCACAGTTAAAAGGAAACATAATGTACAAAAGAAAGCATTTTTGATGGAAAGTGTGAGCTCAATCATTCAGCACCTTACTCCACCAAAATTCAAAGATCCTGGATGTCTAACAATCTCATGCATCATTGGAAACACTAGAATAGAACGTGCATTGCTTGATCTTGGTGCTAGTGTTAATCTTTTGCCTTTTTCTGTTTATCAACAGTTAGGTTTAGGTGAACTCAAGGAAACACCTGTTACACTTCAACTAGCTGATCGTTTTGTAAAAAATCCTCGAGGGATAGTTGAAGATGTTTTGGTTCAAATTGAAAATTTTTACTTCCCTCTTGATTTTATTGTTTTGGACACACATCCTGTTTCAAATCTAAATGTTCAAATTCCTGTTATATTAGTCCGTCCATTTCTTGCAACTTCTAATGTTCTGATAAATTGCAGGAATGGTATTTTGAACATTTCTTTTGGAAATATGACTTTAGAATTAAATGTGTTCAACATTTGCAAGCAACCTGGTGATGATTCAGAAGTACATGAAGTGGATTTCATTGAAGAACTTGTTCATGAACATCTCACCACTACCGCATTCCATGATCCTTTAGAAGCTTATTTAATTGAATGTGAGTTTGATAATGCTTCAGAAATTTCACACACTGATTCTTTGTTAAATTCTTTTCAGGATAAGCATTGTTGGAAACAAAAGTTTGAGGAACTTCAATCACTCACAAATGTCACTGTACCATCAACTATTGAACCACCCAAGCTGGATTTAAAACCATTGCCATCCGAGCTAAAATATTCCTTTTTGGGTGAGAATGAAACTTTTCCAGTCATAATTTCTTCACATCTTGATGAACTACAAGAAGGTAAGTTGTTACAACTTTTGAAGATGCACAAAAATGCATTAGGATGGACCTTAGCTGACATAAAGGGAATAAGCCCATTAATCTGCACACATAATATTTATTTAGAGGAAAATGCTAAACCCTCTAGACAAATGCAACGAAGGCTTAATCCTAATATGAAAGAAGTAGTGAGAAATGAAGTCATTAAACTTCTAGATAATGGAATCATTTATCCTATCTCTGATAGCAAATGGGTAAGTCCTACTCAAGTCGTACCTAAGAAATCTGGAGTTACTGTAGTTAAAAATGAAAACAATGAATTAATTCCAACTAGGACTGTTACTGGTTGGCGCATGTGCATTGACTACAGGAAACTTAACTCAGTGACGAGGAAAGATCATTTCCCTTTGCCTTTCATGGATCAAATCTTAGAAAGAGTTGCAGGGCATGAGTTTTATTGTTTTCTAGATGGATATTCTGGGTATAATCAAATTGCCATTGCACTTGAAGACCAAGAGAAAACCACTTTTACATGTCCTTTTGGTACTTTTGCATATCGTAGAATGCCATTTGGATTATGTAACGCCCCTGCCACATTTCAAAGATGCATGCTTAGTATTTTTAGTGACATGATTGAATGTAATCTTGAGATTTTCATGGATGATTTTTCTGTTTCTGGTGATTCATTTGATGATTGCTTAGCCAATTTGAAAAATGTATTGATTAGGTGTGAAGAAAAAAATATTGTTCTTAATTGGGAAAAATGTCATTTCATGGTCACTAAAGGTATTGTACTAGGTCACATTGTTTCTGCAAAAGGGATTGAGGTAGACAAGTAAAAAATTGAATTGATTGCTAATCTACCCACACCAAAGACAGTAAAGGACATTAGGTCATTCTTGGGACATGCAGGTTTTTATAGAAGATTCATAAAAGATTTTAGCACGATATCTAAACCTCTATGTAATCTTTTAATGAAAGACACTGCATTTGAATGGACTAAAGATTGTGAAGATGCTTTTGAAAAACTCAAAAATATGCTCATTACTGCTCCTATTATGAGATCTCCTGATTGGTCTTTACCATTTGAAATAATGTGTGATGCTAGTGACTATGCTGTTGGTGCTGTGTTAGGACAAAGGAAAGATAAGAAACCACATGTAATTTACTATGCAAGTAAAACTTTAAATAGAGCCCAAATGAATTATTCCACTACAGAAAAGGAATTACTTGCAGTTGTTTTTGCATTGGATAAATTCAGATCTTACCTTGTTGGATCATCAATTGTTGTCTTTAGTGATCATGCAGCTTTAAAATATCTTCTCTCTAAGAAGGATGCAAAACCTAGGTTGCTGAGGTGGATCCTTTTGCTGCAAGAATTTGACATCACCATTCGAGATAAAAAAGGAGTAGAAAATGTGGTGGCTGATCATTTATCAAGACTTGTTTGTGATGAATCTTTTGGAACCTCACCAATAAATGATACTTTTCCTGATGAACAACTTCTAATTGTCTCCACGACACCTTGGTTTGCTGACATTGCTAATTTTCTTGCTACAGGAAAAATTCCTTCTCAATGGAGCCCCCAAGATAAAAGGAAGTTTCTGAATGAGGTAAAGAAGTTCTATTGGGATGACCCTTACTTGTTCAAATATTGTCCTGATCAGATTTTTCGAAGATGCATTCCCGACAATGAGGTAAGTAGTGTAATTAAGTTTTGTCATTCCGAGGCATGTGGTGGTCATTTTTCATCAAAGAAAACTGCTGCAAAAATTTTACAGTGTGGATTTTACTGGCCAACTTTATTCAAAGATGCATATAATTTTTGCAAGTCATGTGAAAGTTGTCAAAAATTAGGTTCCATTTCGAAAAAAAACATGATGCCTTTGAACCCAATTCTTGTAATTGAAATTTTTGACTGTTGGGGTATTGATTTCATGGGACCATTTCCACCATCTTTTGGTTTCTTATACATTTTAGTTGCAATAGATTATGTTTCAAAGTGGATAGAGGCAATTCCATGTCGAAATAATGATCACAAAACAGTGATTAAATTTTTAAAAGAAAATATTTTGAGTCGATTTGGAATTCCTCGATCTATCATAAGTGATGGGGGAACACATTTTTGCAACAAGGTTTTTGAAACATTAATGAAGAAATATGCCATTACACACAAAGTTGCAACCCCTTATCACCCGCAGACAAATGGACAGGTAGAATTAGCAAATAGGGAGATTAAACAAATTTTGGAAAAGACGGTTAATCCAAATCGCAAAGATTGGTCTCTTAGACTTAACGATGCATTATGGGCCTATCGAACAGCTTTTAAAACAGCATTGGGCATGTCTCCTTATAGGCTAGTTTATGGAAAACCTTGTCATTTACCTGTGGAACTTGAGCATAAAGCATATTGGGCCATTAAAATGTTCAACTCAAACCTTGATGACGCTTCTAATTTATGGAAATTACAAATAAATGAACTTGAGGAACTCAGAAATGATGCATATAAGAATTCTAAAATTCATAAAGAAAGAACTAAAGCCTTTCATGACAAGTTAATTTCAAGAAAAACATTTGATGTTGGGCAAAAAGTTCTACTTTATAATTCTAGACTTCACATATTTCCTGGTAAGTTGAGATCAAGATGGACTGGCCCATTTGTGGTTAAACATGTGTATCATTATGGAGCAGTTGACATTGAGAATCCTCAAAATGGTAACGTATTCAAGGTAAATGGACAAAGACTCAAACTCTTTTTGGAAAATCATGTTACTCAAGAAGAGGTTGTTTTTCTTTCTGATCCTTGTTTTGAAAATAACTAGATGTAAATATAATTTTAACCCCGGTTAAATGGCGGATAACGGTACTCCGTGATTATTTAAGTCGGTTCCATCAGCTACCCACAAAACTGATATTGTATATAAATTTCTCTTTCAATTTCTCTTTCATTTTATATTTCCTTTTTTTTTTCAGGATGGATGATATTCTCACAAGATTGCAGAAACGATTTCCTCCTTTTCCTCGAAATATTTTACTGAAGCTTTACCAAGTTCGATTTGAAAGATTAAGAATGCTTATGCACAAAGGGATTCCTGAAAACATACGTTGGATAATTGAAGCCAAGGTACGTGAAGATGAATATCTTCCTGTTTTGCATTTACCAGGTACAGGTAGAAGCACTTTTGCAAAGAAGCGACGAGCAAAGCGCATGAGTTCAAATTGCCACAAATGTGCACGATGGACGTGTAACGGTAAATGTCGTTCTATTGGGATTCCGTCCTCTAATCGAGATGATAAAATTGAATTCATTAAGGATGGACTGAGTAAGGAGAATTTGGGTAATATCCAACTTTCTCTTGAGACGCATCCTAGTGGAGACGTACAAAGAGAAATTCTTGATTTATGGCCGCAATTCCAAAGGGAATGGCAACATCTTGGGAATCTGATGTTAAAAGACCATGTTTGCCAGCTTGTAAGAAAACTGGATGGGAAGCATATCCTCGACTCATAGAAGGCGTTTAAGCCGTTTCTAGACGTAAAACCAGAGGAAGATGTGAGCCACAATCACAACTACAATAAATGACTTCTCAGCTTTTGGTTTGATTTGCAATAACTTCATTTCGGTTTAATTTACGTGTTGTTCGATTTGTGTAATTATTTTCGTTTTTTTTGCATTGGTCTTTTACGGTTGATTTTTCTTCTCTTTTTGATTTTCTTCCTGAAATCACGCAAAAATCTTTTGTTAGGTTAACATTTTCTTCTGACAGGTCAAATACACTTTCGGCGACATTATTACTCTTGTCTGATTCACTACTCAGTCCTCTATATATTACACCATGTACTCATTCTCTTTCAGGCACTCGAAAAAAAAATGGAAAGTACTTCGTCGCAGCGCATTGAAAAAATTTGTGTCTTTGGAGGTGCTTATCCAGGGAAAAATAAAATATTCGCTGATGAAGCCATAAGAGTTGGAGTAATACTTGCCCAACAAAAGATCCAGTTGATTTATGGAGGCGGTAGTACGGGTTTAGTGGGAGCAGTCGCTACAGCAGCACACGCCGGAGGAAGTCCAGTTCTAGGAATAGTGCCAAAACTATTCACAGGTTTTTGTGGACCTACCGTGGGTAAGGAAATACAAGTCTGGAGTATCCCTGAACGGATGACAATCATGTACCATTCTGCCGATGCATTCATTGCTTTACCAGGAGGTCTGGGTACATTGGAAGAAATAGCTTGCGTGGCTTCTTGGTCATCTTTGGTCACAAATAAGAAACCCATTGGTTTGCTTAATATTAATGGTTATTTTAGTAATTTGCTTTCATATTTAGATAATGCTGTGGAAAATGGATTCATGTTTTCAGAGGCAAGGAGAACCATAATTTCTGCTACAACCATTGAAGATTTACTCAAAAAGCTCCAAGCTTATGAGTATTTACCTGCTATGGTTGTTTCGCAAACGCTCGGAAAAAGAAAAAGAGATATAGACAAGCAAGGAGTGGATTGCACTTTGTCTTTGTAACATTATCTAACATTTTGTTTGTTGTGTCTCAGTTATAATAAGTGGTTAGCAACCTCTGCAGGTAATATCTCCTAAATTCTACCTTTAAAATTTGACATTGGGGACAATGTCATATTTTAGTAGGGGGTAAGGGACATATTTTGCTATTAAAAAAAAAAATTTGTTGTGTTTTAAGCCATTTAGAAGTATTCATTCTGAACAAGGTCTGAGTAAGGGAGACTTGAGACATACCTTGTCAGTTTGATTTAATCTTTTCAAAAAAAAAAAAAAACTATCTGGTCCGTTTATTATCTGCATGTGTTTTACTACTTTCGTGTATGTATTTTTTTTTTTTGAGTATTAGTATAATCTTGGCAAGCATGTGGATAAAGCAATAGAGTTACAAAGGCTTTGATTAAGTTATCTAGGTTATTTTCAATTTGGTTTTCTGAAAATTGAATATTTTTTATGATCAAATGTCTTTGAGATTGTTTTCGGCAGATCGGTTCGATTTTTGGAATGTGAATTCATGGCGAACCTTTGGAAAGCCACGGAAAACTGGGAAGACATAGTAAGTTTACTTTTTCTCTTCATTCCACATGCAGATTTAAGTCATCACATAGATGCTTGCATCTATACATGATTTGATCTTAGAACAAAGTCACTATCCAGAAAGCCCCTTATCATTGCCCCCCTTACATTCGGAGCCCATAGGTTGTAAACCTTCGGGTTGGATCCCTAGATATGAACTCCAGAAATTATGCCAAAGTGAACGGATACGATTCCGACCCCCATTCCCTCTTTATACTTTTATGATAATATTTGTGATCATTGGGTTTGGGATTGTGTGTTTCCTTTTTGTTTATTTTGTTATCTTTTGAAATCTGAAAAAAAATGGGAATAATGCAAAAGAGGGTAGTTAGAATGAGTGACTGTTTTTAGAGTCGTGAACTTCGAACTTATTGATGCCAAAACAATGTTGTGATGAGTTGAGAAAAAGATGCTGAAAAAAAACAGCTGATGAAAATCTGTCTTGTTTGATCAATTGAATGAAAAGAAAGAAAAAGAAAGTATGGAATCCAATGTGATTTCTCAACAAAAAAAAAAAAACAAGAATGATGATTATGAATAGATGTGATTGTGCATAAAAGATGTCCCAATGAGGGCACAAATCAAAAGAAAATCACTTGTGCTTAAAAAAAAAATCAGAATTCAAGATTCGAGGTTCTTCATTATAGAGAGGTTTTTACTTTTCTATTTTCTTTGGATCGAGTCTTTTCTTGCTTTTTGTTTTCTTTTCAAAATATTAATGTTGAACATAGGACTAAGGATGAGTGAGAATGGAAATATTTTGAGAGGATTGATCACATTATTATTATATTTCTTGAGCCTAACTTGTGATAAACCTCAGATTATGTTTGAACATCCCACCCCTCACTTGTCCATAAGCCTCAGATTCATCTCTGTACCGATCAGATTTGTCGAGTTCACTTGTGAAATGCGGTGACAAGGATCTTAGCATGTGTACTTATGAAGCTATAGTTTGCCTAGTCCTCCATGGCTAGCTAAAGTCTCGCCAAGAAGGGAGTTCCTCAATCGTACGGTAATGCCTTCAATTTTAATCTCATTGACCCTTTACTCGAACTTAATATGCCAATGATACTTAATTAGATGCCTTGCCAATTCTTACGCTTGATCTTACTTGTTTGTTTGAGATCCCTTTAACTTGTTTTCCTGTTTATTTTTTTTTTCTAGGATTGAGTCGTTGCTAGGGACTAGCAACAATCTACGTGTGGGGGTGTGATAACTCGTATAATCATATAGTTTTTAGTTATGTTTTATTATTGTTTTGTGTCAAATACGAGTTATTATTGCTTAGTCTAATTGTGTTTATGATCTTTTATATTTTTATGTAATTTGGTGTTTTTCACGAGTTTCTTTGAGTGATTTCAGATTACTAGGTTAAATCAAGAATTAAGGGCAAATCCAGTTCAGTTCCAGTTCCGATACCTTTTTCCATATCAGCCATATCTGGAGTTTCACTGAAGTATTAAGGCTAAAATTTTTACAGTGCAAAGTTAAGAGGCATATCTATCTTTTTCATACTTTACACTTCTTGAAACGGAGTCGTTTTCCCTAGCGAAATCAACCATCAAGTTGGCTGATGTGCAATGACGTCAGTGCTGACCAGTTTTCGTATTTTGACCATATCTTCTGATCCACATGAGCAAATGAGCTGATTTCAACGGCTATGGATCACAAACTGATAGGGGTATAGTTTTCTAGAAGACCAGTTGATCAGATCAAGCCTCCAACATTGACAAAATCAACCATCAAGCTGGCTGATCAGAATTGTCATACAATATGACGAAAATTGTTAGAAAAATGCACCCACCTATTATACCTACCTTTGAAATTTATAAAGCTTGTCTCTTGTCATTTAGCTCTCCAAAATGTGTATAAATAGAGGGCCTTGGATGAGCATTGTGGTACATTGGTATGATATTAGCCATTGTAATAAAATTCTCTAAGTTTTCTTCTTCTTTCCTTTCTCTAGTTTTCTTTTTTTTATTTACTTATGCTTCTTACATTTCTTTTCATTTTATTCATATCTAGTATGTGTTGCTAATCATATTGTTGAGGTGATGAGGTGAAGCTCTTGGTAAATGCTAAGGTTAGTCTCTTAAACATGAGCTAAAATGAATCATCATTTATAAACACTAGTATAGATAATATTTTCTTTTGGTTTAAAATCATACTTACAAAGTAGGGATCTTGATTCATTATTGACAAGGAAAATGGCACAGTAAATGCTTGGTTTCATAACCTTGATTTGTTGTAGACATATACCTTGGCATAAGGAATGCTTGGACTCTTTTTATGAGTTTTGAGAACACCAAATGAACATAATATCATATGCTATGGACGTTGGACAATTTGGACTGAATTGCTAAAGCTTCCGATTGGAATCTCCCTTATGTGTGAATTTCAATTGTGTAATAAAACAAGATTAATCTTAGCATAACACCAAGAGTGGATTCTCTAACCTCAACATCTTTTCTTATTATTTTTTATATCTTGTTTAATTTCTTTTATGTTATTTTGTTTATTTTGTTCTTTAATATCTTATTTATCTTGTTTTGTTGTTGATTCCCTAATATCTTTTTTTCTTTCTTTTTCTTATATATTTATAAACTTATACTTACTAATACGCTTCCCTGTGGTTCGACCTCGGACACCCGAGAATTTATTACTTGAACATAACCTGCACTTGGGTTTACAACTCTTAATTGAGTCTCCATCATCCCCTGAGGAAGATTATTATCCTTTCACCGCCAGATTGGATTTTGATTGTACAAACAATACTGCTCGGATGGATGGTGATGACTTGAGAATTCCATGAGTGCCGACAATTGAAGAAATAACATGCTTGAAGAAAATAAAAAATGGGGAAAAAGGGAAAAAAATGCAATACTGTGAATATGTGAATTTGAATGATTCCAAATGTAAAAGTGAAAATTCCATGTATCTATTCCCCCTGAGGGTTGCTTTTCAATGAGAATGTCTGTGCTTGGTATGAGAAATTGCTATCTTTCATATTCCTATCACTAAGAAGAAATTATCCCTAGTCACCCCTTTAAGCCTTAGGAATTCTTTCTTTCTTTGAGCCTTGGTCAAGGATCACCCTCCACACTATGGAGTAAATGCGAGGAAAAATCTCCTCCAAAAAAATTATGGCAAAAAAAATCCATAAAAAAGAAAAAAGACACAAAAAAGTTTGAAATCAAAGAATGGCAAATGAAAGCCAAGAACGAAAAGAACAAGAATAAAAAATTCAAAGGAGAAAAGTCCAAAAAGGATGAATATTTCAAAGATGAATCATCCTCATGAAAGGATCCTTGATCTGATCACCCTTAAACACATTTTGGGCCTATTTATCTTTTCTTTCAAAACCCGAACCTTCGCCTACATTAAGTGCTTTTAAAGCCCATTTCGATCAAGCATGGGTATTTAATTTGAAGGATTTTTCTGAAATTTCATTCCATCTTTTGGAATCGTCATTCTTACCATGGCAGCATTTAGAATTCTCACATGGATGGTGGAACACAAAATAAATAAATAAATAAATAATTGAAAAAAAATGTAAAAGGAGAGGTTTAAGCCGAAAACCTGAAAAGGGCGACTTAAAACCGAACGAGGGACACTTGGGTTGAAAACTCGCAAAGGGCGGCATAAGTACTGATCAAAGACTGAATCAATGTTCCGTGTAAAAGGGGAGAAAGTATCAAAAAGTCAGAAAAAACGGGTAAAACTTAGTCTGAAGCAACAGCGAAAGTTGAGAAGTCACCTAAGCAGATGTTTTGCCCAAAAGATGTTTCAGAGGAATTAAAGCAGGAGAGGTCCACGATATTTCGCATCTGGGGCATCTATACCTTTTTCTTTACATTTCCTTTTTAATCCTTGATATTCATCTTTGTTATCTAAACCTTTTTGCAATGAACTCTTGTTGGCCCTTTCATGGCATTTGGCAATTTCGTACCATCTTCCATATATGTTGTGATGTATTTTGAATGTTATCAAATTGAATGATTATTAGTAAACATAAAAATCTTTAAATAAAAGGAATTCTTTGTATTACTATAGAGTAGATTTTACTTCAAGAGAAGATTTGGATACGACTAAAATTTGGAGAAAACTCATGACAATCCATAATGCTGGAAAAAAAACTCATCAAGTGGGGCAAACTTTGGATGCGCTAAACACAAACCTGAGATACTGAAGAGCTCATCAAGTAAAGCAAATCAGAGATAGGATCGGAGACACCATCACATAGTCAAGACTTGTGGATCACGGTGAAACCAAAGAGAAGAGCTCATCAAGTAGAGCAAAATCATGGATAGGTCAAAGACATCGCCACCGAGTCAGAAAATGTGGAGAAAACTCGTGACAATCCATAATGCTGAAAAGAGCTCATCAAGTAGAGCAAGTAATAGGGTCGAGAAGATTCGTGAACCTCAGTGAAATCATGGATTTAAAAACTCTAACACAATCATGTAATTGCATTTCATCCTTAGGGAACATGCATCTTACAAGCATTTTGCAAAACTTATCATCAACATCATTGCGTTCGACTAACATTGCAGGAATTGTAGAAAGCTTTCCTGTTTAAGCCCAACACAGCTGACGCAAAAGGAAGCAAAGACGTCCAGGACATAATCTCTTCCCGAAAATTATACACAGTGCCGTGTGAAAAGAGATTTTTCGAAAACTTTGTCTGGTTGTCAAGGAGCTCGATTATCCTGACACATGTCATTTATATAATTTTTCTGGACAAGACAACCAGATTTCGGACAAGAAATCCAAATTTTCCTGGACAAGACAATCAGATTTTGGACAAGACATCCAAATTTTCCTGGACAGGACAACCAGATTTTGGACAAGACATCCAAATTTTCCTGGACAAGACAACCAGACTTTTCATTGACAAGACATCCAAGATTTTACCGATCGAACTCGTTTCCTTAAAACGTGTCGAGCCTTGATTAGTTAGGGAATTCAAGTTAAGGACAAATTTTATTGTTTTAGTCAAAGCTGCAATAAGATGAAGTAAGGCCCCGAGACTTCCATCGAGATATTATCCTCTCTTGCAAATCGAACTCGTTTCCTTAAGACAGGTCAAGCCTTGATTAGTCAGGGAACTCAAGTTAAGGACAAATGGTATGTTTCGAACAAAGCTGCACCAAGATGAGGTAAGGCCCCGAGACTTCCGTCGAGGTATTGTCTTCTATTACAATTCGAACTCGTTTCTTTAAGACGGGTCAAGCCTTGATTTGTCAAGGAACTCAATTTAAGGACAAATTTCTTTTATTTTACAGCTTACCAAGTGAAAAAAAAAATCAAAAGCAAAAATGATTGAAAAAGGAATAAATAAAAATTCTCCCTCTTATCCTGCACATGTGATTTCACTAACCAGACAAAATTATTGTCTATTTTATCTTTGCATGATTCCTGATTCTAAGCAATAGTCAAAGAGGGGCAGCAATAGACACCTAATTTTGTCCGGGCCCACTAAACCAGGCGAATTCTCCTTTCAACTTCTCGGAACGAGAAAAGACTTCCATCATTCCATATATGGGTCTCCAAGACTTCATTTCGAAGGTCAACACCAAAAGTCAACTCAAAAAAGTCAACCCAAAAAAGTCAATCCCAAAAAGTCAACCACTAAAAAAGTCAAACCTCAGTCAAAATCAAGATTCAAAGTTGAATTGAACAATGGCGAAGTTTTTTTGATAATCCGAGGTCTACAACGAAAGATATAGAGTTTGGAAGACCGGTTGCAGAAATTCAGTATAGGGGAATACCTAATTGCACAAATTTGGGAAAAAGTGCGAGAATGATCAAATTGGACGAAATTGGAGGTCCCGAATGGAATAAAATTAGTAACTACAAATATTGGAAGATCCAATTTTGAAGTAGAGTTGAAAAAAAGAATTAGTTTGAAGAAAAGAAAGAAAAAAAGGATTTAATTAATAAATAAGAAAATCACAAATTTGGGGAAAACTCCAGAGATGGCCCGATTCGGTGAAATTGAAGCCCCCAGCTGATAAAGGATAGATAAACAAGAATATCCCAACTCCAGTTTGAAGTCCCTGCTAATTTGCTTGCTTTATTTATTTTCTACTTGCCAATTTGAGTATATTGTTTAAGTTTCTTATTATTATTATTTGCACTTTAATTCCGCAATTATTTTTGAGAAATCAATTCACCCCCTCTTGATTTGATCACCACAAAAGCTAACAAAGTGCATCCCAAGGAAGAGCCGGTTACAGGAAAAACGGAAAAACGAGAAAATTCCCGATGTTGAAAATGGGAAAACAAAATTGGAGGGAAATTCAATTGTAAAAATTGAGCGTTTTGGGATCAACTCCAAT
The DNA here is from genome assembly GCA_030761205.1 of Fremontodendron californicum. NCBI lineage: Eukaryota > Viridiplantae > Streptophyta > Magnoliopsida > Malvales > Malvaceae > Fremontodendron > Fremontodendron californicum. The sequence continues at coordinate 12,932,629 of JAULJL010000026.1, forward strand.
TCAATATATAAAGAAGGTAGTGGAAAAAGAAAATCAGGAAATCGGAGTCATTTTGAGTAAAATCGAGGTTTCGTAGGCTAAAGGGCAAATTTGGAAAATCCGAGAAGAATAGAATTCGAGCTCAAAAAATTATGAAAACTTTCAAATCTTAATTTTATATTTTTTGGAAGGTTTTGGAGAAGAAAAATCTGGATTCGGAGCTCAAATGAAAAAAGGCAAAGTTCGGGTGCACTAACCCGAAATTCCAAAATAAAATTCTGAAAAAAAATAGGAAACGAGCTCGAAAAAATATAAAAACTTTCAGATCTTAATTTTATATTTTTTTTGGAAGGTGTTGGAGAAGAAAAATCTGGATTCGGAGCTCAAATAAAAAAGGGCAAAGTTCGAGTGCGCTAACCCGAAATTCCTAGAGAAAATTCCGAGAAAAATAGGAAACGAGCTTGGAAAATATGAAAACTTCCAGATCTGAGTTTTATATTTTTTGGAAGGCATTGGAGAATAAAAATCAAGAATCGGAGCTCATTTCAAAAAAAAAAAAAAGTTTGGGAGGCACTAAACTTAAACTTTAGACAAAAATCCGGGAAAAATAACGAATGAGCTCGAAAAAATTTGAAAACCCCCAGAATTGAGTTTTGTATTAGATGGGATGAATTGGGAAAGAAAATTTCAGAATTGGAGTCCATTTTCAAATAAATTAAGTTTGGGGGCTCAAATGCAATTTTACCAAAAAAATCGAAAAGGGTCCTTTTGCAAATTAAAAAATGAGGAAGTTGCAGCAACATTCCAGGCTATTCGGCCAGCTCATGAGAGATGAGGGGCGAGATTTGATCAATTTTATTCAATGGCCAAGATTGAGTTGCAACAAGACATTTTTAATCTTTGGTTAGTTCCTTTGTGATCATGCCAAGTAGCCTAGATATTTTGAAGAAAAATGAGCACATCCTTATCTCCCCTTGGCCGGCCAGCTCATAAACTTGGAGAGGAAGATCTGATCAATGGCCAAGATGAAGTTGCAAGATTGCATTTTTATTTCTTTGGCTAGTATACCTTGTGATGATGCCACATGTCTTAGATTTAAAAGAAATATGAGCACATCTACTCACCTTAAGGGGCATTCGACTAGCATGATAAGAAGGAACGGGGGTCTTCATTTTTCATTAGTTAGTCATCTTTTATAGAGCAAAGGCAGTAGCTAAACTTAGGGAAAAGAAAGAAATTTTTTGAAGAGAAAGCTAGCTTGAGAAAGCTTTGAAGATAGCCTTTAGCACCACTCTCTTGCATTTTTCTTTCCTTTCCATGTTTGTTTTCCCTTCTTATCAATGTGATTTCCAATCCTTTTAATGTAAATAAAAGTTTTCTTTCAAGGTTTTAATCTCTTCTTTTCATCAAAAATTAAAAAAAAAATAGAAAAAAACACATTTTTACCACTTTTTTTGGTTTGGCCGAATACTAGATGTTTTTGTGCTTACCTAGTGTTTGTTTTTATTTTTGCATGGTTGTGGTAGGATACCTTTTTTGATGGTTTAGTTTTCAAAAATAAAAAATAAAAAATAAATAAAGAGGTGGAAAAGCTTCACGGTCTTGATGGAAATCAAGAGATGATGGTTAGGGGGGACTATGTCCAAGGCACCAACCATGGAGCTCACCTCTATTTTCTTTATTTGCTTGCTTTAACTTGTTGTTTTTTTATTTTTATTTTCATGTGTATCCTTGCTATACTATTTTTTCATACCAAGTCATCCATGCCTTTGCAACTTGTGGCTATGTCATTTAGCATCTTTGCTATACTATGTTCTACATCATTTAGGCATTAGGTCATTTTTCATATGCCATGTCATTTTCCATGCCATTTAGTTTCATATCATTTTCATATGCCACATCACTTTGCATGCCATATCATTTTCTTGTCATTTAGGCATTTAGGTCATTTTTATTATGCCATATCATTATGCCATGTCATTTTCCATATTATTTAGATATTAGGACAACTTTTATATGACATGTCATTTTCCATGTCATCTTAGAGATTAGGCTATTTTCATGTGCCATGTCATTTTTCCATGTCATTTATCATTATAGGTTATTTTTCCATGTCACTTAATACATGCATATGCCATGCCACTTATTTCATGCATTTATCTTGCTATTTGTTCATGCATCTCTACATTCCCCACTTGATTTTTGACTTTAAGCCAATCAATGGCTCAAAGCCAAGCTCTTTTTTGAGCATGCTTGTGGAAAATTAATAGTTTAGATTGGGTATTCTAACTTTGTGATTTTATTTCACTACTCATCCATGGTCAAAACAATATGATTTTTTTTACCATAGTAGTCATTTAGGGGATGCCATGATATTTTTTTCACGATTTTTAGTTTTTTTTTTTTTATCATGGCTGAAAAAATGGCTTTTGACAAAGTAGTTTTAACTCACTATTCTGACTTTGGTAAAAATTCGATCTTGGTTCCCTTGCTCCAAAATTAAGCTAATTTGTTCCCATGTATATAATTTATAAACAAGTTATAGGTCTACCCTAATTTTTTCAAATTTCAAAAAAGGGTAAAAAAATAAGGTTTCAAAACTAGTTGTGGGAGTTAAATTTGTTTTCAAGAAATAATAATTTTCTATTTTTATTAGTATATCAAGAGGGGCTGATTTGGGACATTAGTTACTGTCTTAGGGTGAGTTTCATGTCATTTCAATCATAAAAATTTGATTTTATAAAAGTCAAGTCAAGGGTGGTCAACCCGAGTTTCAAAACTAGGGAAAACTATACCTTTTTAGGGGGGTCGGTCATTTTCTTTAAAACCGAAAATTGCATTTTTTTATACCCGAGTCCAAATTAGAAAATCCAACTTAGGTCTCTTCCAAAGGTAGTCGGATACCTTATTAGGTATACGAATGTCCTTGCTTCACGGGAGAAACACATTTTCATGCATTGCATTTTCCATGTTCATGCCTATTCCATGATATCTAATTTTTGCTATCTTAGTCACGTAAATTCTATATGTATGAATATTCCATACTGATGTCATTGCTTTGATTTAAATTTCATGTTGTTATCTTGGTTATGATGTAAACATGGATATTCTATGATAATGTTATTTTGTGCTTTTTGCCTTGTCATCATTTCTTTTGCCATGTCATCTAGATTTTGCCATGTCAAGCATGCCATGTCATTAATTCTTTTGCCATGTCATTTAATCCATATGCCATGTCATTCACTCTTTTTCCATGTCATTGGTAAGGATTTGCATATTCATAACAATCTTTTTAAAATGATTTTTAATGCAATGAAGATAATGATTTCCAATAAAATAAGGATATTCCCGAGTTAAAATAATTCATGAGTTCTCCACTGGCTTGCCGGGGAGGATATCATCAATTATCATTAACAATGGAATATCTTTCTTTAAAAAATAAGAGTGATTCGGAGATTTTCTAAGTAAATAAAAATTTCTATGTATTGCCGAGTCTGCCAGGGAATATAGGAAAATTTTGAGTTAATAAATTCTGGATCATCTTCAACTAGAAATGGGATTATTTTTCTTTGAAATGGGAATTATTTTAAAATGTCAATTTCAAAATCGACTTTTATCGAGACTCGAGATAACACACAATTAATAAGGTACCATTTTATACTGGCGTTGTGGGGGTGCTAATCCTTCCCAGCATGTAACCAACTCCAGAACCCGCTTCTTTGATTTCTCTGGTTTAAAAGTGCGGACTTCAAATTTGTTTTGTAAAAAATGTTTCAATTAATTTTAAAATGTTTTATAAAATCGATTTTAATAGGTGGTCGATCACACCTAACCAAAAAAGACAGCTGGCGACTCCATTTTTTTTCAAGGTTGTTTTCAAACCGTCATTTTATTTCAAGAGAAATTAAGTCATCTTTTCCTCTGTTTCCCCAATGTCACATTTAACGAGTAATATCTCGCGATGGGACTTGTTATTTTTTAGATTGCGATAAGGATGATAACAAATCACAAAGTGAACATGTTTCTATTCTAAATTGTGGAGTGATTAGTTGGAAAATTTTAAAACAAGCTATAATCGCGGATCCTACAACCAAAGCCGAATATATCTCTACATCTGAGGCTGCGAAAGAGGCCGTTTGAATCAATAAATTCATTACTGAACTAGTTGCGATTCCTAGCATTGTTAATCTAGTAACAATTTATTGTGATAATAATGGAGCCATTGCACAAGCAAAAGAACCAAGGTCTCAGCAAAGATGCAAACATGTATTGAGGCGATAACATCGTATTAGGGAGACAACCACTAGAGGTGACATAAAGATAGAATGAGTTCCAACAGAGGATAACCTTGTTGATCCTCTAACTAAGTTGTTGTCCCACCAGAAACATGAAGGCATTTAAGCTGAACTAATACTAGATACATAGACAATTGGCTTTAGTGCAAGTGGGAGATTGTTAGTGTATACTCTAGAGGCCATTCGAATTTGTCCAAAATACACTTATTATTTTATGGATTTTATATCTATTAAAAGTTTTCATTTATCTATAAGCTTTTACTTAAGTTCTTATTAGTACTTAAATGATGAAGTCCTTAGAATAAATAAAACTTTGCAAGAGAATACAAAAGAGTTGTAATTATGAGATCATTATTGTATCGAAGCTATATTCCTTAAATGTTCCGAGTCAATGCTTTGTCAAGATACGACATTGATAAATGTGTTGAGACCAGCACATGGTTATGCTCTTGATTATGAAATAAGCAACTGATATCATAGGTTAAAGTTTGGATAAACTTGAGCTAATATATGTGTGTTTGTTACAAAAACAAGTTCACTGAACATGACCTAATCTGAGAATGCCATTTGGTATCCATGGTAAGATTCTAATGTGATAGTGGAATAAGTGATCCTCTTACTTGAGATTACTAATGATCTTATATGAGGAATGTTATACTTTGATTTACCTTACTTATGATCTTAACCATGTATGCACAGTCATGTATTATTGAGAATAACATAAGACATATGAAGATGCTTGAATAATCAATAAAGGATTCATCACCTCGAGTGATCAAGAGAATATATCATTTAGTCAATAAATCTTTGGTCAAACTAGAAGAAGGTTTTGGAATAATTTTAAAGATTATTCCAAGAGTTAATGCCTAAACCCGAGAATTAATATGGTTAAATAAGTTGTGTAAAACTAATTCATGCTCAATGTTAAACTAAGATATTTAGCGATAAAAAGATAATAGTTATACAAAAAAAAAAAAAAAAAACTAAGCACGAATAGGTTGGTTAAATCTCATTAACCTTTTTTAACAATTAGGGGGTCATCACTCATTGCTAAATAATAACCATGATCTATAAATATAAAATTGATTACTTAGATTATTAATAATGAACTCAAAAGGATTAATTCATCCAATCCAAATCAATTATTGATTATAATGTTTATGTTTATTGCCAACATGTTAAGGAACTTAATGGGTCACACACATTATTTTTATTGCCAACATGTTAAAGAAACCTAATAGGTCACACACATAAAGAACATGATTTGTGAAAGATTAAATTAGGATTAACTAAGTTGAATTTAATTAAAAGAAGTTGGTAATTTCAAGGACTAAATTAAATAAATTAAAATCAAGGAAAATAATCAAAAGATACAAATCTTATTGGAAATAAAAGATGGTCGAATGCTCCACTGAATAAACAACATTTAGCCACCCCTCTCTAAGACCAATTCTGTTCATCCAATTCATTTAGAATTTCAGTTGTTCAAACCTTATGAAACAAAGAGAGGCACCCACATATTACTAGCATAATATTCGATCAACATGCATCCCATCATTCAAAAAGGCTTTTTCACTCCTAGTTTGTGAGGACTAATGTTAGAGGCTAGACACTTGGATAGCTAAAAGTTTACGACAACCTAACTTGTGATCTTGGAGAATTAGCAGTTGCTGCATCTTAATAATCAAAGTAAGCAATTTCTGCCTTATTGATTCCATGTATGATTGTATTTTTCGTAATCAACGTGTAATTGTTTGTTTTGAGAATTGAGAAATTTTAAAATTTTCACTGTGTTTAATTACTTATTCCATGATCAATTCTCAAAAACTCTTGGATTAGTTCTCCACATAGATTCCAAGATACAAACATTGTCTTTAATAGCCTTCATCCACTAAACAATATTTTTGCAAAAAAACAACTTCATTCTTAGCCAACCATAAAGACCAAAAAGCTGTTGCACATGTTGCCAACCACCAAAAAACAACTCCAGCAAAGTTAGCCCGCAACTCCTACAAAGTTAGCCCGCAACTCCTGAAGTATAGTATTCTCTCTATTAAATGGAGATCTTCTAGAAAAAAAAAAAAAAAGACATCCAATTCTGATGAATAAATCCATTATCCTCAAAATAATTAACCACTTTTGCAAACTTGTTAGCATCAAGTTGGAATAATTTAGGAAAAGACTCTTTCAAAGCTTTGTCACCTCACCATCTATCAAAGCCAAAACAAAATATCACATCTATTTCCCACTAACCATCTATATCTTTCAGTCCTAATAAACTTCTTCACATCATTATCAGCATACAAATTAGCCATATCCCTCCACACAACTGACATCTTAGTACATGGTGTTGGTGTAAGCCCTACAAGCCAATCTAGTTAGGCTTGTAAAACACTATTTATATATTCATGTATTGCACATTATAGTTTATTAATTATAATTGAGGTATTTCTTTATCCATAAGTATTGTTATAAATGACTTGTGAAGATAAAGCCCATGAGACACAATGGCATTGCAAAGGAATTGTAAGGTGTTACAATTATGAAGATCCTTATGCATCAATGCCGTGTTTCTAAACTGTTCCTGGTCATTTTATTGTCAAGACAGGGCATTGACAATGCTCAAAGACTGGCATATGTTAAGCCTTCATGCACTTGATGCATGCAACTGATCTCATAAGTTGAAAGTATAGAGATACTTGGGGATAACATATGGGTGCTTGTTAGTTGAACAAGTTCACTGAACATGACCCGCTATGAGAGTTCCATTTGGTATTTCACTCAAGTGTCTATGGTAAATACTCTCATGTGTCAATAGTGTAAGTAATCTTTTGACTTGTGACACCAGGCCATCTTGTATGTGAATTGTCATACTTAGATTCATCACGAACGGGTCCCAATCACAAGGATGCTTAAAGAAGGTGTTATTAGGTATGACATGAAGCATACGAAGATGAATGAGTGGTCTAGAGAGGATTCATCACCCCAAGTGATTAAGGGGACATATCTCACATGTATTTGGCTTATATTAACTTATTGAAGTCCTTGGCCAAGGCAATACTTAAGGAGTTAATATAAAGCTGCAGATCTAATATGGAATGGGTTAAGAGTAGACACTAAACCAAGCTCTTTCCTATCCCGGGATATTTGATGAAGGGATCGAATTACACAGACATATTGTACACGAAAGGCTAGTCGAAGCTTGATTACTCTCTTGGCATTTGGGTGGTCATGATGCATTGCTAGATGCCGCTCATGATCTATAAATATAAAGAAGAAATTCTTAACTGAATTTATTATATTTATTGCCAACATGTTAAGGGCCTAATGGATCACACACAAAAGGTGATTATTGAAATTAAAATGAGATTGGGCCATATTAAATATTCATTAAGTGTTATGGGCTTATTGTGAATATTTAATAATATATGTGTAAGGGCTTTAGTGCAATAAGTCCAAGAGTTGGCATACACTAAACCTGATAATATATATATGCCTTATGTTGTTGCCGCCTCCCCCTTAAGGAAGAAAAACCCTGGTAGCCGCATTCTCTCACCTCCCTGTGAGAATCGACACATAGAGAAAAGAGGAGGAGGAATCAGTTTTCTTCTCGCCTGCTTCTTTTCGACAAACTAGAGTAAGAGGAGGAAGTTTCTCACAACTTAGACCACTAGCATCGTCTTGGGAAAACATAATCTCAACCTTGTGAAGGCTTTCAGATCACCTGTGTGGATTACCGTTAGAGGTCGGACAATTGGACGACTTTTGTTTTCGATAAGCTAGCATTGTGTACAAGAGCAAGAACATCAAGAATCTATGATGTGGTTTCGACAATCTCCATTACAGAGGTATGAGATTTTGATTGTTATCTGTTCTTGACAGCTTGATCGTTTTGAATTCATAGGCAGATCCATGGAGGGATTCGGTGTCTCTATGTTTTATTTTATTTCGCTGCGTTGTATATATTTAACTTGTTAATTAAATTATACATTATCTCTGTTTGAGCATGAGCTGAATCCCAACACATGGCAGCCATAATTGGACATTTGCACCTTATGTAGCTGTCACAATTTTCCTCTATAAGGAGTCTGGCTCCATATCTCCACCATCACTTTAAAAAGGAGCATAATTTTTAATTTGAAGATTAATAATAACGAGCCCCCAAATTTCTTGGGACAACATACTTTATGCAATTTAACTTTAGCAACATTTTTTTACGTATTAGAATCTCCCAAGAAAGTTCTAATATGATCAATCTTTGTATAATACCACCTTTAAGAGCTTTAATCAAGGAAATATAATAGAAAGGTAAACAAGAGAGAATAGAATTGATTAAAGTAACTCTACCTCTAAAAGATAGGAACTTCCTATTTCACAATGCAAGCTCATGCTGAATTATGTTAATCACTGGATCCCATACAACCAGCCTCCTTGGATTAGACCCAAAGGGGAAATCAGAATACTTAAAAGGGATAGTACCTCCATTGCAACCAAATAGTTGAGCCAGATCAAACATTCTACTCAACACCAATAGAATAAGATTTACCAAAGTTAATCCTCAGACCATGGAATAATCCATAAGACCTAAGAATTTTTTAAACATTGTTAAAAGCAACCTCATTCGCCTTAAAAAAAATGTATCATCAACAAACTATAAATGGGATAGAGATAAATCTAAAGAGAATCAAGAGATACTTTTGAAAAGGCTTATATCTTCAGCCTTAACAAGCATCAAGTGAAAAGCCTCATAAACCAAAATAAACAAGAATTGTGACAAAGGTTCATACTGCCTCAACATTTTCTTCACATGGAAATGAATTGTATAAGAGCCATTCACCAAGACAGGCATCCAAAGAGTTGATATATATTCCATAATCAATTTCCTCCAATTTAATTCAAACTCCATCAAGCTTATCACATGATCGAAAAAATCCCAACTAACACAATCATAGGCTTTTCAAAGTCCAACTTCAAGATAACCGTTCTCCACCGCCATTTTTCTTATTAAGGGATTCAATCACTTCATTACAAAGAAGAATACCATCTAGGACTTGTCTCCTAGCAATGAAAGCACTCTGAGTGTCAATAATCATCTTTCAAATCACAGATTTTAATCTCCTTGATAAGATTTTAACCAAAATCTTATAAAGAGAATTGATCGTACAAATATGCCTATAATTTTTTAGACCCACTAGATTATCAATTTTTGGAATTAAAGTGATAAATGATGGATTCATGCTTCTTCTTTTTTTCAATTTGCCAGACTTGTGAAACTCTCCCAAAAACTCCATCAGCTCATTCTTCAAAAAAAAATTCCAGCATTTTTTAAAGAAATTGAAGTTAAAACCATCAGAGCTTTGGGGCTTTGAACCCTTATAACTCCAAATATCATCCTTCAATTCCTCAATATAGAAAGGCAACTCTAACTCCTCAGCATCCTTGCAGAAAATATCTGTAAAAGAAGTGAACCACTTACATGCCAACTCAACCTTTCAAACTCGAAGTAGTCCCTTAAATACTTATACACTAGAATTTTTACTACCCTTGGATCGAACACCCATACACCATTTTCAAAAGAGCAGGGATATCATTTCTTTTACTCTCACTTTTACTTTGATTAAAATTTTGGTGTTCTTGTCTCCTTCTTTCAACCAAAGTATTCTGGATTTTTTCTTCCACTTCGTCAGGGTTAAGGTCCTTATGGTTACTAATCTCATCAAAATGATCAATTTTTTCTTCAACGGATACTATCTTTTCTTTTATGTTACCAAATACCTCCCTATTCCAGATCTTCAAAAATTCTTCAAATTACTGAATTAGTTTTTAAACAAAAACCAACTCTGTCATTCATAGCCATGCAACTCCACTCTTAACCTCCCAGAAAAAGCCCTTCTTCAAAAGCCAACAACCTAGAAGCTTAAAAGGCTACCACAATCCACTAACTTAGACACAAAGAGAATAGGAACATAATCAGAAATATGCCTCTTCAACCCTCTTTGGCACAAAATTTAAAGGTATTTATCTATTCTGATGAAACCAAGAATCTATCTGCACTTTCAGTTTTCATGACCATAACAAAAAATTTCTTCCCATTAAGGGGAAGATCAATAAATTCTCCCATACTAATAAACTCATTGAATTCTACTATCCCACACCACCATGGATACAATCATTTCTTTCCAAGCTAGACCTTATTGTATTAAATTCTCCTGCCGTGCACCAGCTACCACCTATATTATTCCTAAACTCAAAATTTCTCTCCATGTTGTTTTCGTAGTAGCAAAATCACAAGGAGCATACATATTACAGACAACACTACCAAAGCCATGTCAAACCCAACTTCTCTTTACCACCAAAAAAGATACTTTTAACGACACAATTTTCCATATTAAAACAATTTTTATCCAAATCACAAACAGACCACAATAATTCCCATTTGAAGCTAATAAAACAATTCAAAACTTCCATCACACCATACATTATGAATAAAAGAATCAACAAACCTCCAATTTAGTTTTTTGGACTAGCAACATCTCAATTTTATAATATTCACCATTTTCATAAAAACTATGTCTTTAGCCATATTGCACATCCCTCTATTTTTCCAAGCTAATAGCATCATTTCCAAAAAGTAACACAAAAAAAGAAACAACAATCAACCCAAAATACATAAAAAGGAAAGACAATAACAACGTAAAACAAACAGACTTGATAAAATTAGGAAATCCTCTTATCCCTAGTCTCCAATTCCTTCAGCTTACCGACCACCACTTCATCATCACAGCTAGCAAACAAACCCAAAAATTCCCTACGGTTAGACCTGGTTGTAGACACCTAATTTTGTCTAGACCCCTAAATCAGGTACATTTTCTTCCTACATTGATGTTTCAAAATGCTAAAAGGCTTTTCTCATCCTGCAGATGGTACTCCGAGGCTTAGTCTAAAAAACCAGACAGAAAAAGTCAAATTCACAAAAAGTCAACCTCGAAAAAAGTCAACCCCAAAAAACTCAACTACTGAAAAAGTCAACCCACTTTCACAATCAAGATTTGAGGTTCAATTGAAAAATGGTGAAAGAATTTTGATAATCCAAGGTCTACATTGAAAGATATGGAGTTCGGAAGTTGGGTTACGCGATTTAGTAGAAAGGAAACCCTAATTCGGGAAATTTGGGGAAAAATGCTTAAACGATCAAATTGGTCGGAATTGAAGGTCGCAAATGAAAGATAAGCACTAACTACGGGTAATAGAGAAGCTATTTGGAAGAAAATCTGATAGAAAAGTCAATTCGGAAGAAAACCGAGAATTAGGTTTTTTGGTGGATTCGATGAAATTTGGAAGAATTACAGAAATAGCCCGATTTGAAAGATATAAAGCCCTTAATTGATGTGAAATGATTAAAAAAGGATAGCCCAAGGCTCAGCTTAAAGAAAATCTGAAAATCGGACTTGTTTTGAGCAAAACTGGGTTTCTGAGGCAAAATGGCGAAATTGGAAAATATGGGAAAAATAGCAAATGAACTCCAAAAATTTTCAAAATTTTCAAATCTCATTCTTAAATAATTTCTAGGAGATTGGAAAAAGAAAATCTTTACTCGGAGTTCGTTTGCAAAATGGCCAAATACCGGGTTTCCTATGTAGTAATTCAAGCAGATAAATCCCGAAAAAATTGCAAACGAGTTCCAAAAATTCTGAAAATTTGAAAATATTATTTTTAAATTATTTGGAAGAGATTGGAGAAAGAAATTCTTGATTCGGAGTTCGTTTGCAAAATGGCCAAATCCCGGGTCCCCTATGCAGTAATTCAAGCAGATAAATCCCGAAAAAATAGCAAATGAGCTCCAAAAATTATGAAAACTTTCAGATCATATTTTTTAATTATTTGGAAAATATTGGTGAAGAAAAATCTGGATTCGGAGCTCAATTAAAAAATGGTAAAGTTCGGGTGCATAAAAAGGGCAATTTTAGAAATAAATCCGAAATAAATAGAAAATGGACTCGAAAAATTTTAAATACTTTTAGAATTCAATTTTTTATTATTCCAAAAGTATTGAAAAAAGAAAATTCAAATTTGGAGTCCGTTTTCTATTTATTTAGGTTCGGGGGGCAAAAAGGTCATTTCACCAAAAAAATCAAAAAGGGCAAATTGGTAATTGAGAAAAATATGAAAGAAGGAATTGCTGGATTTTTTTCTTCCCTTGGTCAGCCAACATAGAGGAGAAGAAGGAAGCTTGAACAATTTAATTCCCTAGTCACTATCAAGCCACATGCTACCACTAACACCTTGCAAATGGTCCCTCTTCATCCAATGGCTTAGGTGCCTTGTAGGAAAGTTGAATGCACCATCCAATGGCCAAATTTAAATGCCAAGATGACATTTTATTTTTCATAAAAGAACCCTCATCTAATGGCCAAGAATGGAAGAAAAAAGATGAGCACAATTCATCCAAGGGTGAGCATCCATTCGGTTGAGCAAGGGAGTGCATAGGATTATCTCTTTTCATCCAATGGCTTAGGCCATATACAAGGGCTGAGTACACATGTTGAGGGCTAGATTTAATCTACAAGATGTGATTTTTATGTTGGTCTCATCCAATGACCAAGAATGGAAGAGCACAACTCATCCTAGGGTAGGCGCTCAAGAGGAGCAAGCAAGGGAGTGCATGGGATTGGTCCTCTTTTGCATCTAATGGCTAAGGTTACTACAAGGGCTGAGTACACATCTTAAGGACTGCTATCAATTGGCATGATGACATTTTTATGTTGTCATCAAAATATCTTAATCTAAAGGCCAAGATTGGAGGAGAAAAAGTGCAATTCCCATCCAAGGGCTAGAGGGCCATTCCACCAAGTCTAAAGGGAGGGGGATGATTTCATTTTTTCAGAGGTTTTTTGGCTGCAAACAGTAGCTAATTTGGCACCCAAAAAAAAATGTTTTGAAAGAAACAAAAAAAAAAGGTTTTCAATAGAGAACTTGAAGGTAGTCATCTCTACCAAGCTCTAGCATAATTTTCTTCTTGATTTCCATGGTGTTTTCTTGATTTTCTATCATGTTTTCCTACTACATTTTTCATAGAAATAAAGTTTTTTAATGTTTACTTAAGTTTTCATCTCTTCTTTTTCATTAAAATGGTGGAAAACAATTTTTTTCTATGGTTTCATGCTATGGCCGAATATGGCACATTTACTTGCCTTGTTTTTTCCTTTTTTTCTTCCTTGCATGTTGTTGTGAAAAATGATTTTTACACGGTTTTTAGAGTATTTTAAGGTTCTGATTTTTTACAAAGTATGAAGCAAAAAGGTTGAAATGGCTACATGATCTTGGCTAGACCAAGTGACCATGGTTAGGAGAGAGGCTATGCCCATTTTTACATACCATAAAGCTCACCTTATTTTCTATTTTGCATGGTTTATTTTCTGTTTTATTGAGATGGAAAGGCATCATGATCTTGGCAAGACCAAGTGATTGTGGTTAGGTGAGAGGCTATGCCCATTTGATACCAACTATGGAGCTTAACTTTACTTGTTTTACTTACTAGTTTTGCTTGTTATTTATTTTTTATGTCTATGTTAATCTTTTATATATATGTTCTCTACATTATTTTCTATGCTATATTTACATATATATTTCATTTCCATGCTTGATATTGCATCCTTGCATATTCGGCCATTATTGTTCATATGCTCATGTTGTGCATTTTTTTTTTCATGTATCATGTCTTACATGTTTGCATTTTCTTGGTTTTTGTTTCATGACCATTCGGCAACTCCATTTTGTATGCCTTGCATGTGTATTTTCCTTTTGCTTCTTAACTTGTTTGCATCTCCATGCCATGAACTTGTACATTTTGATTTTAGTATGTCATATGCTTATGAAAATGCTATGATAAAATGCCACCATTGTTTTTCATGACCATTCGGCACTTCATTTTTTGTATGCATTGCATGTGCATTTTCCTTTTGTTTCTTAACTTGTTTACATTTCCATGCCATGAGCTTGTGCATTTTGAGTTTAGTATGTTATATACTTATGAAATGTCATGACATTATGCATCTTAATATGATTTGTCATGTACTTGTGTCATTTACTAAATAGGATTGCATTAGAGTCTCATGTGATCATTTGGCCTCTTCATGCATCCCTTGCCTTGTCATGCATTTGCATTTTGTTTAGGTAACATGCTTTGCATTATCATATCATGAAATTGTGTATTAGTTTCTGTTGGTTCCAGCATTGACATTAGTTTCATGAGTCATTGTATGTTCATAGTATTGCTATGCATGTTCATTACATTTTAGGTCTAGGCCATATTGGTATTGCCATGCATATTGAGTCTTAAATCACATTGGTATTGTCATGCATTACTATGCTATTTAGGTTTTAGGTCACATTAGCATTTTCATGCATATTCATAACATATTAGGTCCAAGTCATATTTGCATTATCAAGCATTGCATGCATATGGAGCTAGGATAGCATTTATTGCCCTGCAAATTCATGCTAGGCATTTAGGTTGTCTTGAATTGTCATGCATTTCCTTTACCATTTAGACCTTTAGACCATGCATTTCATACATTTCATTTGCTGTATGTTCATGCATTCCATGTCATTGCCACTTGATTTGTGACTTAGGCCAATTAATGGCTCAAAGTCATGCTCTCTAGAGCATACTTGTGGAAAATTAAGGAATTGTCAAATTTATTGTTCTACCTTTGTGATTTTTTTTAATTAAACAATTTTTGTCCAAGGTTTTTAAAATGTTTAGCTACTGTCCTTAGGTCTTTAGGATGATTTCCAACAATTTCTACTTTGATTTTTGAATGAATTTATCAAGGGTAAAAAATGTGTTTTGACAAAACAGTTTTTTCACCTAGTACTCGAACTTCTCTGATTTTTCTGGGCAATCATCTTTAATCAGAAAATTAAGGAAATTTTTTCTTGTGTATTTTTACATGTTTTGAGTCTCCAGTATTTGTTTTATATTTTTTTTAATTTTTAAAAATAGGCTAAAAAATCGTGTGGAAAAACCGGACAGTAGAGGCAGATTTGAAATCGAAAGAGGAATAATGGTTGAATTTTGCTAAGGCATTTAGAGGGGGTTGGTTAGAAGATTTAGCTATTGTCTTAGGGTAGTTTCTAAGCCTTTTTAAACTTTAAAACGTTTTTATAAATCTCGGGTTAAGGGTAGTTAAGTCTGGGATTTTAAACTCAGGAAATTAGAGGCATTTTAAAAGGGTTTGGTAAGGGTTTTAATTTTTATTCAAGTTTTCCTCAAAATTGTTTTCAAACAATCACAAAGTTTTGTTTTGTTTTTTTTAGAAAATATAATTTGGCATATTTTCCTAAGGTAGCCGGATATCTTTTTAGATATACGGATTTCTTTATTTAGAGGAAAAAAATATATTTTCATGCATTGCATTTTCTATGTTCATGCATTTTATTTAAATGTGCAATTATTGCTATGATATTTTCCATGATATTCTTATTATTTTAATTCACATTTTATGATCTTATATTTTTTTGCCATATGATTTTTAATGTTTCATGATATCCTATGCTTTTTATTTAGTTGTTTTATCATATTGTTTAGCATATACTATGTTCATGCATTATTATTTTTATTTTCATTTTCATGCATATTATATGTTAGCATTATATTAATTTCATGTCATTTCTTGTCATTTAGATCATATTCCATGTCATTTAGGTTATTTTATTTATAACATGTCATGTCATTTAAAATATGCCATATCATTTAAAATTGCCATGTCATTTAAATCATTTTTATTTCACTTAGAATATACCATGAACTTGGGATTTTTCATTTTACCTAGAATATACTATGTCATTTAAATTATTTCATATAATTTAGGTTGCATTATATTATCTAGAGTTTGTTATATCATTTTATTTATGTCATACATATTCTTGTTCATATTTTTAAATGTTTTAAAAAAGATAATGATTTTCAATAAAAAAATAAAGATATTCCCGAGTTAAAATAATTCATGAGTTCTCTACCGGGTTTGCTGGAGGGAATATCATCAATTATCATTAATAAAGGAATATCTTTCTTTCAAAAAACGAGAATGATTCGGAAAGTTTTCCAAATGAATAAAAATTTCTATATTTTGTCGTTTTTGTCGGGGAATGTAGGAAAATTTTGAATTAATAAATTTCAGATCATTTTCAATTAAAAATGGAATTATTTTTCTTAAAATTGGGAATTAACTTGAAATACTAAATTAAAAACAAACTTTTTTTACCGAGACTTGAGATAACACACAATTAATAAGGTATCGACTTATACGGGCGTTATGGGGGTGCTAATCCTTCCCCGCACGTAACCGACTCCCGAACCCGTTTCTTTGATTTCTCTGGTTTATAACGCAGACTTGAAATTAGCTTTAAAAATGTTTTAATTAATTTTAAAATGTTTTATAAAACTGGTTTTAATAGGTGGCCGATCACACCTAGCTAAAAAAGATTGGTGGCGACTCCATGTCTTTTTACGAGGCCGTTTTCATACCTTCGACCTTTTATTATTTCTAGAGGAATTAAGTCATCTTTTCCTTTGCTTTTGTTTCCCCCTCACTCGAATGGGTCCCTATGATCGGGATCACATATCGACACCTTCGTTTTTCTAAAGGAATTAAGTCGACTTTTCCTCTTTTTTTAATGTCACGCCTAACGAATAATAAAGCCTTGCAATGAGACATTGTTATTTTATTTAGGTTGCGACAGCTTGGCGACTCCGCTGGGGACTTTTTTAGAGAGCCAGGCCTAGAATTAGTCGTGTGTTATCTAAGTCTCGATTTTGTTGGTTTAATTGGTATTTAATTTTAATTCCCACGTTTTTATAAAATAATAAAGAGTATTTTGAAAATAATAAAATGTTTTAAATATGTCCATCTTCATATGCATGCATATTATTATTTGTTCTCTGGTTATTTTGTTGCGTATATTTATATGTTTGCTTGACTGATGCTTGACATTGTTTGATTTTAGAGGGGTATTTAGAATAAGGGGTGTAGAATAGGTGGTGACATGAATCTTCTACCCGTGTTCCGTCCTTTTAACATGAATCTTCTACCCGTGTTCCGTCCTTTTAAGTGGGAGTAAAGTAACTACGCCTTCATGATGATCCTCCGTATGGGCTAGTGAAACACTTTCGGAGTATAAAGTACCTAACGCCTTCGTGGTAATCCTCCGTATGGGCATAGGAAAATATACTCTAACTAATTGAACCCGCTTTTATTGGGGTGCCTTACTAGCTTTCACCGACGACAATGAGGAACAATTCGGGGCCGTAGAATCGATTCACCTTCATATAGTGAACCTAGGCGAAGCCATGTCGGATTTCTGCTAGATACCCGAAGTTTAAGAACACATGGAGGAACATTTCCAACCTTTTACCATCTTTCTATATGTTAGATTTTAAAAATTGGGTGATGATGAACGAACATCATGTCGCTCGTAATAAATTTATTATTTTGTCCCAAAGGCATCGTAATGTCGAAACTCTGTTTAAATTTTCGGCACATTTTTTTAAAGCATGTTGTTATTTATGTTATATTTGTGAATTCATTTCTTTACTAATCTATTTCTTTCTGTTTTCTTTTCTTTGACATGCATCATATACATCATCACACACTTGGAGTTTATTGGCCTCGGGATAGTCATCAACCCAAAGGACTTTCATGGAGTGTCAGGTTATTTCAGTGATAGAAGATCATGTAGTAGTCAGGGCACGGACGGAAAAAGATCAGAGGGAGGATGGTGATTGCCTGAAGAAAGATTATATGTCAGTATTGCCGGAAAGGGTCAAAGTGGATTCCAGATAGAATAACCTCCGAGGGTTAGCCGATATTTGGAATCAATGGAATGTATCAAAGAAAGAAGCCTTCACTCAGAAATATGGAGATATAGCACTATTAATTCTGATTCGGGTCAATAGTGGGTTGATTCAGGCTATGGTACAGTTTTGGAATCCTGCTTATAGATGTTTCACTTTTAATAAGGAGGATATGACCCCACTGATTGAAGAATATTCAGCACTGTTATGTATTGAATGTCCTAATCCTAATCGGGTATATTTGAAGGAAGTGAAACCTTCAGGTTTTAAGAAGAAAGTGGCTAGGATCACAGGAATGGATACAACATGGGTTGAGAGTCATGTGGATACGAAGCAGAAAAATGGATGCATTCCGTGGGAAACTCTCCGACAATTGATATTGGGTTGTTCCGACAAAGAAAAAGAAAGGGACATCTTCGCTCTAGCCATCTACGGATTAATCATATTCCCGAAGATATTGGATCATGTGGATATAGTCGTGTTTGATTTCTTTGAAAAGTTGGAACAGAAGATCAACCTGTCCCAGGCCATCATAGCTGAAACTATCCGATCTTTGAATTTTTGTAAAAGGGCGGGACAAGGGAGAATCAAGGGGTGTGTACAACTCCTTTATATTTGGATTCAAAGTCACTTTTGGAAGATAGAAAAGGTTTCCTTCAAACCGTACATGAAGTCTTTAGTTCCGATTAGGGAATTCCTTCAAAATGATTGGCCTGAAGATGGGGATGAAATGAAATGGGTCAACATGTTCCGGAATCTAAAAGGGGAAATGGTGACTTGGAAAGCTCCATGGATGGTTCCTATACCGGTTATGTACAAATGTGGGGACAACTTGGGAGTTCCACTACTCGAAATTTGGGGGTCTGTGAGTTATGCGCCTTTGTTGGTGCAAAGACGGGTTGAGTCTCGGCAATTCACACCCATGACTCATAATCTAGGATCATCAGAGTTCACTTATGGAGAAGACGGATATTCTGGAAAGGTGCGGGCAGTGCTTGAAGCATGGAAGAAAACTCACCGGATAAAAGTGGCCAGATATGCCGACATCATCACACCTGATTACTTGGTATGGAGGTAATTAAGGGTTAATGATAGGCTAATGACATCAGATGGGGAAGAGGTCCAGTTCATGAATCCGCCACCAAGGGAAATGCCATCAGAGTTAGAAATCGCAAGGGCGAAATTTGAAAAAGAAAAGGCCCAGATGAGAAAGGAGATTGCGCGACTGCAAGAAGAGCTTGACGACATGAAAAATAGGGAATCAGCTCGAGAAAGAGAAAAGGAAAAGATCAAGAGAGAAAGGGACACTGCTAAGGGCGATCTTCGGGAATTACATTTGAAGAACAAGAGGTACCGCTTTGAGCTCAGATTTGAGGGGACTCTCAAGACTTCCTGGGAATGGGAGCATGAGGTTAAAAACCTCCAGAAGGAGAATAACTACTTGAAAGAGAGAGCGAAGCATGAGGAAGCCCGAGCCAATCAACTGGAGAAGCAAGTTAAAGAAAGCTTACACAGTGATGCTTCTGCTGACATGATGGAGACTCAATTAAGAGTTGTAAACCCAAGTGCAGGTTATGTTCAAGTAATAAATTCTCGGGTGTCCGAGGTCGAACCACAGGGAAGCGTATTAGTAAGTATAAGTTTATAAATATATAAGAAAAAGAAAGTAAACAAGATATTAGGGAATCAACAACAAAACAAGATAAACAAGATATTAGAGAACAAAATAAACAAAATAACATAAAAGAAATTAAACAAGATATAAAAAATAATAAGAAAAGATGTTGAGGTTAGAGAATCCACTCTTGGTGTTATGCTAAGATTAATCTTGTTTTATTACACAATTGAAATTCACACATAAGGGAGATTTTTCAATCGGAAGGTTTAGCAATTCAGTCCAAATTGTCCAACGTCCATAGCATATGATATTATGTTCATTTGGAGTCCTCAAAACTCACAAAAAGAGTCCAAGCATTCCTTATGCCAAGGTATATGTCTACAACAAATCAAGGTTATGCAACCAAGCATTTACTGTGCCATTTTCATTGTCAATAATGAATCAAGATCCCTACTTTGCAAGTATGATTTTAAACCAAAAGAAAATATTATCTATACTAGTGTTTATAAATGATGATTCATTTTAGCTCATGTTTAAGAGACTAACCTTAGCATTTACCAAAAGCTTCACCTCATCACCTCAACAATATGATTAGCAACACATACTAGATATGAATAAAATGAAAAGAAATGTAAGAAGCATAAAAAAAAAGAAAACTAGAGAAAGGAAAGAAGAAGAAAACTTAGAGAATTTTATTACAATGGCTAATATCCTACCAATGTACAATAATACTCATCCAAGGCCCTCTATTTATACACATTTTGGAGAGCTAAATGACAAGAGACAAGCTTTATAAATTTCAAAGGTAGGTATAATAGGTGGGTGCATTTTTCTAACAATTTTCGTCATATTGTATGACAATTCTGATCAGCCAGCTTGATGGTTGATTTTGTCAATGTTGGAGGCTTGATCTGATCAAATGGTCTTCTAAAAAAATATTCCCCTATCAGTTACGGATCCATAGCCGTTGGAATCAGATCATTTGCTCATGTGGATCAGAAGATATGGTCAAAATACCAAAACGGGTCAGAACAGACGTCATTGCACATCAGCCAACTTGATGGTTGATTTCGCTAGGGAAAACGACTCCGTTTCAAGAAGTGTAAAACATGAAAAAGATAGATATGCCTCTTAACTGTGCACTGTAAAAATTTCGGCCTTAATGCTTCAGTGAAACTCCAGATATAGCTGATATGGCAAAAGGTGTCGGAACTGGAACTGAATTGGATTTGCCCTTAATTCTTGATTTAACCTAGTAATCTGAAATCACTCAAAGAAACTCGTGAAAAACACCAAATTACATAAAAATATAAAAGATCATAAACACAATTAGACTAAGCAATAATAACTCGTATTTAACACAAAACAATAATAAAACATAACTAAAAACTATATAATTATACGAGTTATCACACCCCCACACTTAGATTGTTGCTAGTCCCTAGCAACGACTCAATCCTAAAAAAAAATAAACAGGAAACAAGTTAAAGGGATCTCAAACAAACAAGCAAGATCAAGCGTAAGAATTGGCAAGGCATCTAATTAAGTATCCTTGGCATATTAAGTTCGAGTATAGGGTCAATGAGATTAAAATTGAAGGCATTACCGTACGATTGAGGAACTTCCTTCTTGGCGAGACTTTAGCTAGCCATGGAGGACTAGGCAAACTATAGCTTCATAAGTACACATGCTAAGATCCTTGTCACCGCAGTTCACAAGTGAACTCGACAAATCTGATCGATACAGAGATGAATCTGAGGCTTATGGACAAGTGAGGGGTGGGATGTTCAAACATAATCTGAGGTTTATCACAAGTTAGGCTCAAGAAATATAATAATAATGTGATCAATCCTCTCAAAATATTTCCATTCTCACTCATCCTTAGTCCTATGTTCAACATAAATATTTTGAAAAGAAAACAAAAAGCAAGAAAAGACTCGATCCACAGAAAATAGAAAAGTAAAAACCTCTCTATAATGAAGAACCTCGAATCTTGAATTCTGATTTTTTTTTTAAGCACAAGTGATTTTCTTTTGATTTGTGCCCTCATTGGGACATCTTTTATGCACAATCACATCTATTCATAATCATCATTCTTGTTTTTTTTTTTTTTTTTTTTTGAAGAAGTCACATTGGATTCCATACTTTCTTTTTCTTTCTTTTCATTCAATTGATCAAACAAGACAGATTTTCATCAGCTGTTTTTTTTTTCAGCATCTTTTTCTCAACTCATCACAACATTGTTTTGGCATCAATAAGTTCGAAGTTCACGACTCTAAAAACAGTCACTCATTCTAACTACCCTCTTTTGCATTATTCCCTTTTTTTCAGATTTCAAAAGATAACAAAATAAACAAGAAGGAAACACACAATCCCAAACCCAATGATCACAAATATTATCATAAAAGTATAAAGAGGGAATGGGGGTCGGAATCGTATCCGTTCACTTTGGCATAATTTCTGGAGTTCATATCTCGGGATCCAACCCGAAGGTTTACAACCTATGGGCTCCTAATGTAAGGGGGGCAAAGATAAGGGGCTTTCTGGATAGTGACTTTGTTCTAAGATCAGATCATGTATAGATGCAAGCATCTATGTGATGACTTAAATTTGCATGTGGAATGAAGAGAAAAAGTAAACTTACTATGTCTTCCCAGTTTTCCGTGGCTTTCCAAAGGCTCACCATGAATTCACATTCCAACAAAAATCGAACCGATCTGCCAAAAACAATCTCAAAGACATTTGATCATAAAAAATATTCAATTTTCAGAAAACCAAATTGAAAATAACCTAGATAACTTAATCAAAGCCTTTGTAACTCTATTGCTTTATCCACATGCTTGCCAAGATTATACTAATACTAAAATAAAAAAAAAAATACATACACGAAAGTAGTAAAACACATGCAGATAATAAACGGACCAGATAGTGTTTTTTTTGAAAAGATTAAATCAAACTGACAAGGTATGTCTCAAGTCTCCCTTACTCAAACCTTGTTCAGAATGAATACTTCTAAATGGCTTAAAACACAACAATTTTTTTTTTTTGAGTGCCTGAAAGAGAAT
The DNA here is from genome assembly GCA_030761205.1 of Fremontodendron californicum. NCBI lineage: Eukaryota > Viridiplantae > Streptophyta > Magnoliopsida > Malvales > Malvaceae > Fremontodendron > Fremontodendron californicum. The sequence goes on from JAULJL010000026.1 coordinate 12,955,441, forward strand.
GAGTACATGGTGTAATATATAGAGGACTGAGTAGTGAATCAGACAAGAGTAATAATGTCGCCGAAAGTGTATTTGACCTGTCAGAAGAAAATGTTAACCTAACAAAAGATTTTTGCGTGATTTCAGGAAGAAAATCAAAAAGAGAAGAAAAATCAACCGTAAAAGACCAATGCAAAAAAAAAAACGAGAATAATTACACAAATCGAACAACACGTAAATTAAACCGAAATGAAGTTATTGCAAATCAAACCAAAAGCTGAGAAGTCATTTATTGTAGTTGTGATTGTGGCTCACATCTTCCTCTGGTTTTACGTCCAGAAACGGCTTAAACACCTTCTATGAGTCGAGGATATGCTTCCCATCCAGTTTTCTTACAAGCTGGCAAACAGGGTCTTTTAACATCAGATTCCCAAGATGTTGCCATTCCCTTTGGAATTGCGGCCATAAATCAAGAATTTCTCTTTGTACGTCTCCACTAGGATGCGTCTCAAGAGAAAGTTGGATATTACCCAAATTCTCCTTACTCAGTCCATCCTTAATGAATTCAATTTTATCATCTCGATTAGAGGACGGAATCCCAATAGAACGACATTTACCGTTACACGTCCATCGTGCACATTTGTGGCAATTTGAACTCATGCGCTTTGCTCGTCGCTTCTTTGCAAAAGTACTTCTACCTGTACCTGGTAAATGCAAAACAGGAAGATATTCATCTTCACGTACCTTGGCTTCAATTATCCAACGTATGTCTTCAGGAATCCCTTTGTGCATAAGCATTCTTAATCTTTCAAATCGAACTTGGTAAAGCTTCAGTAAAATATTTCGAGGAAAAGGAGGAAATCGTTTCTGCAATCTTGTGAGAATATCATCCATCTTGAAAAAAAATGAAAAAGAAATTGAAAGAGAAATTTATATACAATATCAGTTTTGTGGGTAGCTGATGGGACCGATTTAAATAATCACGGAGTACCGTTATCCGCCATTTAACCGGGGTTAAAAAAAATTATATTTACATCTAGTTATTTTCAAAACAAGGATCAGAAAGAAAAACAACCTCTTCTTGAGTAACATGATTTTCCAAAAAGAGTTTGAGTCTTTGTCCATTTACCTTGAATACGTTACCATTTTGAGGATTCTCAATGTCAACTGCTCCATAATGATACACATGCTTAACCACAAATGGGCCAGTCCATCTTGATCTCAACTTACCAGGAAATATGTGAAGTGTAGAATTATAAAGTAGAACTTTTTGCCCAACATCAAATGTTTTTCTTGAAATTAACTTGTCATGAAAGGCTTTAGTTCTTTCTTTATGAATTTTAGAATTCTCATATGCATCATTTCTGAGTTCCTCAAGTTCATTTATTTGTAATTTCCGTAAATTAGAAGCGTCATCAAGGTTTGAGTTGAACATTTTAATGGCCCAATATGCTTTATGCTCAAGTTCCACAGGTAAATTACAAGGTTTTCCATAAACTAGCCTATAAGGAGACATGCCTAATGCTGTTTTAAAAGCTGTTCGATAGGCCCATAATGCATCGTTAAGTCTAAGAGACCAATCTTTGCGATTTGGATTAACCGTCTTTTCCAAAATTTGTTTAATCTTCCTATTTGCTAATTCTACCTGTCCATTTGTCTACGGGTGATAAGGGGTTGCAACTTTGTGTGTAATGGCATATTTCTTCATTAATGTTTCAAAAACTTTGTTGCAAAAATGTGTTCCCCCATCACTTATGATAGATCGAGGAATTCCAAATCGACTCAAAATATTTTCAATTAAAAATTTAATCACTGTTTTGTGATCATTATTTCGACCTGGAATTGCCTCTATCCACTTTGAAACATAATCTATTGCAACTAAAATGTATAAGAAACCAAAAGATGGTGGAAATGGTCCCATGAAATCAATACCCCAACAGTCAAAAATTTCAATTACAAGAATTGGGTTCAAAGGCATCATGTTTCTTTTCGAAATGGAACCTAATTTTTGACAACTTTCACATGACTTGCAAAAATTATATGCATCTTTGAATAAAGTTGGCCAGTAAAATCCACACTGTAAAATTTTTGCAGCAGTTTTCTTTGATGAAAAATTACCACCACATGCCTCGGAATGACAAAACTTAATTACACTACTTACCTCATTGTCGGGAATGCATCTTCGAAAAATCTGATCAGGACAATATTTCAACAGGTAAGGGTCATCCCAGTAGAACTTCTTTACCTCATTCAGAAACTTCCTTTTATCTTGGGGGCTCCATTGAGAAGGAATTTTTCCTGTAGCAAGAAAATTAGCAATGTCAACAAACCAAGGTGTCGTGGAGACAATTAGAAGTTGTTCATCAGGAAAAGTATCATTTATTGGTGAGGTTCCAAAAGATTCATCACAAACAAGTCTTGATAAATGATCAGCCACCACATTTTCTACTCCTTTTTTATCTCGAATGGTGATGTCAAATTCTTGCAGCAAAAGGATCCACCTCAGCAACCTAGGTTTTGCATCCTTCTTAGAGAGAAGATATTTTAAAGCTGCATGATCACTAAAGACAACAATTGATGATCCAACAAGGTAAGATCTGAATTTATCCAATGCAAAAACAACTGCAAGTAATTCCTTTTCTGTAGTGGAATAATTCATTTGGGCTCTATTTAAAGTTTTACTTGCATAGTAAATTACATGTGGTTTCTTATCTTTCCTTTTTCCTAACACAGCACCAACAGCATAGTCACTAGCATCACACATTATTTCAAATGGTAAAGACCAATCAGGAGATCTCATAATAGGAGCAGTAATGAGCATATTTTTGAGTTTTTCAAAAGCATCTTCACAATCTTTAGTCCATTCAAATGCAGTGTCTTTCATTAAAAGATTACATAGAGGTTTAGATATCGTGCTAAAATCTTTTATGAATCTTCTATAAAAACCTGCATGTCCCAAGAATGACCTAATGTCCTTTACTGTCTTTGGTGTGGGTAGATTAGCAATCAATTCAATTTTTGACTTGTCTACCTCAATCCCTTTTGCAGAAACAATGTGACCTAGTACAATACCTTTAGTGACCATGAAATGACATTTTTCCCAATTAAGAACAAGATTTTTTTCTTCACACCTAATCAATACATTTTTCAAATTGGCTAAGCAATCATCAAATGAATCACCAGAAATAGAAAAATCATCCATGAAAATCTCAAGATTACGTTCAATCATGTCACTAAAAATACTAAGCATGCATCTTTGAAATGTGGCAGGGGCGTTACATAATCCAAATGGCATTCTACGATATGCAAAAGTACCAAAAGGACATGTAAAAGTGGTTTTCTCTTGGTCCTCAAGTGCAATGGCAATTTGATTATACCCAGAATATCCATCTAGAAAACAATAAAACTCATGCCCTGCAACTCTTTCTAAGATTTGATCCATGAAACGCAAAGGGAAATGATCTTTCCTCGTCACTGAGTTAAGTTTCCTGTAGTCAATGCACATGCGCCAACCAGTAACAGTCCTAGTTGGAATTAATTCATTGTTTTCATTTTTAACTACAGTAACTCCAGATTTCTTAGGTACGGCTTGAGTAGGACTTACCCATTTGCTATCAGAGATAGGATAAATGATTCCATTATCTAGAAGTTTAATGACTTCATTTCTCACTACTTCTTTCATATTAGGATTAAGCCTTCGTTGCATTTGTCTAGAGGGTTTAGCATTTTCCTCTAAATAAATATTATGTGTGCAGATTAATGGGCTTATTCCCTTTATGTCAGCTAAGGTCCATCCTAATGCATTTTTGTGCATTTTTAAAAGTTGTAACAACTTACCTTCTTGTAGTTCATCAAGATGTGAAGAAATTATGACTGGAAAAGTTTCATTCTCACCTAAAAAGGAATATTTTAGCTCGGATGGCAATGATTTTAAATCCAGCTTGGGTGGTTCAATAGTTGATGGTACAGTGACATTTGTGAGTGACTGAAGTTCCTCAAACTTTTGTTTCCAACAATGCTTATCCTGAAAAGAATTTAACAAAGAATCAGTGTGTGAAATTTTTGAAGCATTATCAAACTCACATTCAATTAAATAAGCTTCTAAAGGATCATGGAATATGGTAGTGGTGAGATGTTCATGAACAAGTTCTTCAATGAAATCCACTTCATGTACTTCTGAATCATCACCAGGTTGCTTGCAAATGTTGAACACATTTAATTCTAAAGTCATATTTCCAAAAGAAATGTTCAAAATACCATTCTTGCAATTTATCAGAGCATTAGAAGTTGCAAGAAATGGACGGCCTAATATAACAGGAATTTGAACATTTGGTTTTGAAACAGGATGTGTGTCCAAAACAATAAAATCAACAGGGAAGTAAAAATTTTCAATTTGAACCAAAACATCTTCAACTATCCCTCGAGGAATTTTTACAGAACGATCAGCTAGTTGAAGTGTAACAGGTGTTTCCTTGAGTTCACCTAAACCTAACTGTTGATAAACAGAAAAAGGCAAAAGATTAACACTAGCACCAAGATCAAGCAATGTACGTTCTATTCTAGTGTTTCCAATGATGCATGAGATTGTTGGACATCCAGGATCTTTGAATTTTGGTGGAGTAAGGTGCTGAATGATTGAGCTCACACTTTCCGTCAGAAATGCTTTCTTTTGTACATTATGTTTCCTTTTAACTGTGCACATGTCCTTCAAAAATTTAGCATAAGATGGAACTTGTTTGATTGCATCCAATAAAGGAATGTTAATCTTAACTTGTTTGAAAAGTTCATAAATTTCTGCATTTTGATTCAAATTCTTTATTGTTTGCAACCTTTGAGGAAAAGGAGCAGGATGCATACCTTTTTCTTTGTCCAAATTTTCAAGAAGTTCAGACTTACCATCATCCTTACCATTACTTTTCGGAGGGGAAGGAGGATCTTGGTCTTTTGATGGAATGTTTTTGTCAATTGCCTTTCCACTTCGAAGAGTTGTGATAGAACTGGCATTTTCCTGTTGAGTTTCATTGGAGCAAGAATCAAGACATTGAGTAGAAGGGTTAGGCTGAGGTTGAGCAGGAAACTTACCTTTTTCTTGAGTGCGTAATGAAGCTGTCAATGTGGACAAGGTGTTATTGATCTCATTGATGTCCTGTGAAGTTTGGTTATTCACATTTGCTTGTGTTTGCATGAATGCTTGCAATGTCTCTTCCAAGGTTTGTACACGTGAAGGTTGATAGGAAAAAGTGTTGCCCGGCTTTTGAGATTGTGGTACCTGAACATGATTATTATTCCGCCAACTGAAGTTGGGATGATTTCTCCATTCAGGGTTATACGTTTCAGAGTAAGGAGAAGGAAAATGCTTTTTAAATGTGTTTATGGAATTTACTTGATCATGCAACGCTTCTTTAAGAATGGGAATGTTTGGACATTCAGAAGTGGGGTGTCCCATGATTTCACAAATTCCACAACTTTCTTCATTTTTAACCGTTTTGACTTCTTTTACTTCTCTAAGTTCCATGGCTTCAATCTTTCTAGCCAAATTAGCTACTTTAGCTTTTATCTCATCTTCTTGACTAAAATGATATTTTCCTCTGTTAGAAACAAGATTAGATCTATTGGAACTTTCAGAGGAATTATCTGTGTGCCAGGCTTGAGAGTTATCTGCCAAATGGTCTAGGTAATCAAAGGCTTCTTCAGGTTCTTTTTCTAGAAACTCACCGTTACACATTGTTTCAACAAATTGTTTAGTTTCGGGAGTTAAACTTTCATAAAAGAAACTAATAAGACGCCATTTTTCAAAACCATGATGTGGACAAGAAGTTAACAAATCTTTAAAACGCTCCCAGCACTGAAAAAATGCTTCATTTTGATTTTGATTGAAATTTTGAATCTGTCTTTTCAAAGCAGTAGTTTTATGTGCTGGGAAAAATTTCTTTAGAAACTCAGTTTGTAATTCTTGCCATGTGCCAATTGACCTTGGTTTTAAATTATGAAGCCAAATTTTTGCTTTATCTTTTAAAGAAAAAGGAAATAATTTTAGCTTGACAATTTCATTTGTACATTGTTGGTCATTAAAGGTGACACATACATCTTCGAAGTCTTTTAGAAACGAGTAAGCACTTTCCGATTCTAACCCATGGAAATTTGGAAGCAAAGCTATCATACCTGGTTTAAAACGAAAGTTGTTTGCATTGAGAGGAAAAATAAAACAAGAGGGTGATGAGCTTCGAGTTGGTTGCAAGTAGTCACGCATGGTGCGTACTTGTCTGTTCTCATCTTCAGCATGAACACTTTCATTGTCAGCCATGGTCGGAGTTGTATTAGAAAGATTACCTGAAAAAGTTTCACAATAAAATCTAACTAAACGACGAGATCTAAAATCACGTCGCCAAACAAGCATAAAACAAAGTTAATATACAGATTAGGCGGTATAACCAGCCAATACAAATAAAACAAAGTCAATATAAATATAAATATATAGAAAATTAGGCGGTATAACCAGCCAATACAAATAAAACAAAGTTAATATACAATATACATATAAATATATAGAAAATTAGGCGGTATAACCAGCCAATAAAAATAAATATACTTATAAACTTATATACTTAGTATTGCCTCCCCGGCAACGGCGCCAAAAACTTGATGGAGACTCAATTAAGAGTTGTAAACCCAAGTGCAGGTTATGTTCAAGTAATAAATTCTCGGGTTTCCGAGGTCGAACCACAGGGGAGCGTATTAGTAAGTATAAGTTTATAAATATATAAGAAAAAGAAAGTAAACAAGATATTAGGGAATCAACAACAAAACAAGATAAACAAGATATTAGAGAACAAAATAAACAAAATAACATAAAAGAAATTAAACAAGATATAAAAAACAATAAGAAAAGATGTTGAGGTTAGAGAATCCACTCTTGGTGTTATGCTAAGATTAATCTTGTTTTATTACACAATTGAAATTCACACATAAGGGAGATTCCAATCGGAAGGTTTAGCAATTCAGTCCAAATTGTCCAACGTCCATAGCATATGATATTATGTTCATTTGGTGTCCTCAAAACTCACAAAAAGAGTCCAAGCATTCCTTATGCCAAGGTATATGTCTACAACAAATCAAGGTTATGAAACCAAGCATTTACTGTGTCATTTTCATTGTCAATAATGAATCAAGATCCCTACTTTGCAAGTATGATTTTAAACCAAAAGAAAATATTATCTATACTAGTGTTTATAAATGATGATTCATTTTAGCTCATGTTTAAGAGACTAACCTTAGCATTTACCAAAAGCTTCACCTCATCACCTCAACAATATGATTAGCAACACATACTAGATATGAATAAAATGAAAAGAAATGTAAGAAGCATAAAAAAAAAAGAAAACTAGAGAAAGGAAAGAAGAAGAAAACTTAGAGAATTTTATTACAATGGCTAATATCCTACCAATGTACAATAATACTCATCCAAGGCCCTCTATTTATACACATTTTGGAGAGCTAAATGACAAGAGACAAGCTTTATAAATTTCAAAGGTAGGTATAATAGGTGGGTGCATTTTTCTAACAATTTTCGTCATATTGTATGACAATTCTGATCAGCCAGCTTGATGGTTGATTTTGTCAATGTTGGAGGCTTGATCTGATCAAATGGTCTTCTAGAAAAATATTCCTCTATCAGTTACTGATCCAATACCGTTGGAATCAGATCATTTGCTCATGTGGATCAGAAGATATGGTCAAAATACCAAAACGGGTCAGAACAGACGTCATTGCACATCAGCCAACTTGATGGTTGATTTCGCTAGGGAAAACGACTCCGTTTCAAGAAGTGTAAAACATGAAAAAGATAGATATGCCTCTTAACTGTGCACTGTAAAAATTTCAGCCTTAATGCTTCAGTGAAACTCCAGATATAGCTGATATGGCAAAAGGTGTCGGAACTGGAACTGAATTGGATTTGCCCTTAATTCTTGATTTAACCTAGTAATCTGAAATCACTCAAAGAAACTCGTGAAAAACACCAAATTACATAAAAATATAAAAGATCATAAACACAATTAGACTAAGCAATAATAACTCGTATTTGACACAAAACAATAATAAAACATAACTAAAAACTATATAATTATACGAGTTATCATGACACATCAAGGGGCCGTGAACAAGTAGGGGTCAGATTGAAGAGCAGGGCAATCAAAAGGAGACTGTGAAAGAAAGTAAGATCCAAGGAAGTCACTATAGGACAAATTTTGTAATAGCACTTTGAAAGGCGAATTACGGACTTATCTTAGGCAGTGATCTTTTTATTCTATCTGTGATGTATTTAGTTCCAGGAAATCAATGAAAGATCGTTCAATTGAAATTATCCCGGGGCCAATACATTCAAATGCATTCATATTTTATATGTTTTGTTTGTTCATTTGTACATTTACTCATATTTATAATCATTCATTTTTGAAATTCATTTATGTTCATACACTTAACCACTTATTTATTCATTTTACTTGTTCATTCATTCATATTCATACACATAAACACTTATTTGTTCATTTCACTTATTCATTTATTTATTTTTTCGTCTTCATATACGCAGTCATGTAATTATCCATTTTGTTTGATTCATTCACATTTAGTCATACATTCATTCATTCATTTTTTTATAAAACATAAAAAAAGATAAGTCAATAATTTCTAATTCATGGTTTTTAAAACTAAAGGTACAATTGGTCGCACTCAGAAAGAAACGGATTTCCGACACCCTTATAATACTCGATCTCAAGCCAGAGCTATGGAAAACGATCAGCTTGCTAGAATTGAAAGAATGGAAAGAACTCAGAGGGAACTGCAGGAACAGTTAGCTAAATCTCAGGAGGAGTCTCGAGAACAGATGACTAAACTCATGGAAATGATGAGTGCCATGATGAAACAAAAAGGGCCGGGAGAGAACTCGATCACCGGGAAAAGGTGGTAGTTGAAGAGGATCAGCCTGAAAACATACAGCAAAAGAGCCAAGAGGTGCCAATTGGGGCAGCCTCCTATGTTTACATCCAGCCAGCTGTAGAGACACAGAACTATGTTCCCGGAAAGGGTAATGTGGGAGCTGACCCAAATGATGTTAATGTTCCAAACTTTGAGGAACTAGCTGAAAAGGAAAAAGCAAAGATGATCGAGCTGAAGAGGGTCGAAATGGCAGAACCAAAGACAAAATATCAACTGTTGGAGAAGAGGCTGAGGGCTGTTGAAAGGGCGGAGTTATTTGGCATTCTGGATGCCAAAGAGATGAGCTTAGTACACGATCTAGTAATTCCCCCAAAGTTCAAAGTACCAGACTTTGAAAAATATAATGGGTCTACCAACCCATCAGCACATCTGACCATGTACTACAGAAGGATGACGGGGCATGATGATAATGAGAAACTATTTATCCATTGTTTCCAAGATAGCTTGACAGGGTTAGCAACCCGATGGTACAATCAACTAAGTCATACCAAGATTCGTTCATGGACAGATTTAGCCAGAGCTTTCATGGAATATTATAAGCATGTATCTGATATCGTACCTGATAGGTTGTCGCTACAGAACATGGAAAAGAGAACCAATGAGAGTTTCAAAGAATACTCGCAAAGGTGGAGAGATCTGGCCCCACAAGTGCAACCCCCTTTAACTAGCAAAGAAACTACAGTGCTTTTCATCAACACTTTGAAAGCACCCTATTATGACAAATTGGTGGGGAGTGCCACCAAAGACTTTGCAGACATGGTAATATCTGGAGAGATGATAGAGTCAGCCTTTAAGAATGGGAAAATAGAGGGGGGTGAGCCTTCTATTCTGAAAAAGGTATTCCCTACCAGGAAGAAAGAGGAGATCCACACAGTTAGTATCAACCAATACCCATATGCACCTCCACACCACATACACCACCAAGGCCCTATACTCCTACCACATCTTATGCACCTCTTACACCCTACACACCTTACCCAGGGTATAATCCTTATTACCCCAATGTGAACCACCTTACCCAAAATCCTTTCCCTTATACCAATAACCATAACAATCGTTTCCAACTGGCATATCCCCACAAATAAACCTCCCCCGAAACACTATCCCAAACACTCAGGGAGCCGGGCGCAATGACCAACGTTCACCAAGGAACGATCAAAAACCCCAATTTGATCCGATTCTTACCACCTATGGTGAGCTATATCCCAAACTATTGCAGGGTCAACTTGTTCCATCCGTGTATCTCAAACCTCTGACACCACCATATCCAAGGTGGTACAATGCAAACACTAACTGCGTGTACCACGCAGGAATTCAAGGACATTCAACTGAAGATTGCCTGGCCTTTAAAAAGAAAGTCCAAAGCCTGATAACGCCGGAGTTGTGAAGTTTGGGGCAAAGAATGGGCCGAATATAGCGGGGAACCCATTGCCAGATCATGCGGGGAATCGGGTAAATGCAATATGGACAGGGGAAGTCAGAAGGGTAAAAAGGGATGCCAGAGAAGTCAAGACTCCAATGTTGACAGTATGGGTCGAGATGGTTAAGGCAGGAATGGTAGGGGATGCTGACAGTTTAAAAATGGTCGCAAAGAGGGTGCAGAATTGGTGCCCGTTCCATAAGTATGGAGGTCATATCATACAGGACTGCGGGGACTTTCTGGCTAAGGTCCAAAAGATGATGGATGATGGGGAGGCCCAGTTTTATGAGGAGACAGAGGAGGAAGTAGAGGTTATTGAGAATGCAGCTAGCTACGGGATAGGAAGACCCTTGATCATTTATGATAAACCAGAGGAGAAAGTTATGCCAGTCGTTGAGGAAAGTGCGCCTAAGTTAATCATTGATTTGTTTGTTTCCTTTCATACAAGAAAAACAAAGCTGCACCATGGAAATACGATTGCAGCATGGTTATACCTGGGTCTTCGAGTCAGCAGGATATCACAGGTGTGGGGCACTTAACACAAAGTGGAAGGTGTTATGCTCCTGAGGCTGTTGAACAAGGGTTAGCAGGAAAGGATAGAGGAACAAACAAAGGGAAGAAAGCAATTGAACCAATCCATATTGAGATGAATTTGTCAAAAGAGGTAGAAAGGGTGTTAGCCCCGGTAAACAGAATGAAATAGCAGGTGAGTGAGAAGGAAGCTTGCGAGTTCTTAAAATTCATAAAGCATAGTGAGTATAGCGTGGTTGAGCAACTGCAACGTCAACCAGCTAGAATTTCAATTTTATCCTTGCTTTTGAACTCGGAGCCACACAGAAATGCCCTGTTAAGAGTGTTGAATCAGGCATACGTGGCTAACAATATATCGATAGAAAAATTGGACAGGCTAGTGGGAAACATTGCGGTAGACGACCATATATATTTCAGCTATAAGGAAATACCACCCAATGGTATTGGGTCAACAAAGGCTCTCCACATAACTACCACTTGTAAAGGGCACATATTACCAAGAATCCTTTTGGATAATGGTTCTTCATTAAATGTGATGCCCTTGGCAACTCTTTCCAAATTTCTTGTAGATATTTCTTATATGCTGCCAAGCTGCACGGTGGTCAGAGCCTTTTATGGTACCAGATTAGATGTAATGGGAACTATTGAGGTTCGTCTGGAGATAGGCCCATGCACTTATACAGTGAACTTTCAGGTCATGGATATTAATCCGTCCTATAATTTCCTGTTGGGAAGGCTATGGATACATTCAGCAGGGGCTGTACCTTTGTCTCTCCACCAAAAGCTGAAATTTGTGATAGAGGGGCGTTTGGTCACTGTATCAGGAGAAAAGGACGTGATAGCCTCTACATCTACTGAATCTCCTTATGTTGAACCCAATGAAGATGCCATAGAATGTTCCTTTAGGTCTTTGGAATTCGTAAATACAGTTTTCGTTGCTAAAGGACGAAAAATTCCAAAACCGAGGTTGTCCAAGAACACTGGGGGTAAGAACTACGGTGGAAAAAGGCTGCAGGGCTGAAGAAGATCTCAAAAAATATCTTCAGGGGATGGCCCGAGCAATGGAAGTAATGGAAAATAAAGATCGGTTTGGCCTAGGGTATCTTTCGAAAGCCCATGAGAAAAGAAAACAAGTTGAAAGGAATCGACAAAGGAGGATGGCCCGTCTTGCGGGTATGGATATTGAATGGGAGCCTATGACATTCCCACCTATCCTTCACATCTTCCGTTCAACCGGTTCTCTATTCGGAGAAAAGAATTCTGATGATGTGCTCGTAATGATAGAGCAAGCCTTCGAGAGATTCCAGGTGAATAGGGATGAGCAGATGTATGATATGGAGATCTGCACGACTGGGGAAGAAAGAATTGAAAGAGAGAATGCTAATTGGATGGTGCGACCTTGTCCACCAGGATATAGACTGACCAATTGGAGAGCAACCGAGCTACCCATAGTTTTTATATCTATTCCAATGTAATGCTTTTAAACAAATCTGAAATATTTTTGCCCGAAGATATTAAGAATTTCTTTTCTGATGGGCTTTTGTCTAAAACTTTTCATCCAATAAATAATAAACATAATGCATTTCCTTCATATTGATGTGTCCATATTCTTTCATTTATGCTATTTATTTTGCTTCGATTGTATAAATGTTTTACTATATTATTTCTTCCCTACCTATTTACAGGTGTACGGATGCGGAATATGAGGACCTTCCTGTTAGTAATTCTGAAATTGATTTTGAGGGGCCCATTTGCACGGGTGATTTTGAGGCCGACGAAGATATTGAGGATTATGGTCTACCTCCGGACTTATTAAGAAAAATAGAACAAGAAGAGAAACAAGTACTTTTTCATGAGGAGCTATTGGAATTGTTGAATTTGGGAAGTAGTGAGGAGAAAAAAGAGGTTAAATCGGGATTACATTGTCATCATCAATAAAGGGTGATTTGATAGCCTTGCTCCGAGAATAAGTAGATGTATTTGCATGGTCGTACCAAGACATGCCAGGTCTGGATCCAGATATTATGGTTCATAAGCTCCCTTTAAGGCCAGAGTGCAAGCCAATTCAGCAAAAGTTAAGAAGAATGAGGCTGGACATGCTGTTAAAGGTAAAAGAAGAGGTGAAGAGGCAGTTTGACGCTGGATTCTTAGAGGTGGAAAAATATCCCGAATGGGTGGAAAATATTGTTCCAGTACCAAAGAATGATGGCAAGGTGCGTATGTGCGTCGATTACCGAGGTTTGAACAAAGCCAGTCCCAAAGATAATTTCTATTTGCCTCACATTGATACTTTGGGGGATAATACGGCGAAGAGTTCCTTGTTTTCTTTCATGGATGGATTCTCGGGGTATAATCAGATTAAGATGGCACCGGAAGATATAGAGAAAACCACATTTGTTACAATGTGGGGAACATTCTGCTAGAAGGTAATGCCGTTTTGATTGGAGAATGCTAGGGCAACGTATCAAAGAGCCATGGTGACCTTGTTTAATGACATGATGCATAAGAGAATTGAGGTTTATGTTGATGATATGATTTCAAAGTCACAAGGAGAAGATGAGCATATTGTGAATCTTAGAAAATTCTTTGAAAAACTAAGAAAGTTTCAACTCAAGCTAAACCCGGCAAAATGTACTTTTGGAGTCACTTCAGGAAAATTGTTGGGTTTTGTTGTCAGCAAAAGGGGAATTGAGATTGATCCAGATAAAGTGAAGGGCATCCAGAATTTGCCACCTCCACGTACTTAAAAAGAAGTAAGAGGTTCTCTGGGGAGATTGAATTACATTGCTTGGTTTATTTCTCAGTTAACCGATAAATGTGATCCAATATTCAAGTTACTTCAAAAACGTGATACAGGAGAGTGGGACAAAGGGTGTCAGTTTGCTTTTGAAAAGGTTAAGCATTATCTATCAAACCCAACAGTATTAATGCCATCGGCTCTGGATAAACCGACGATATTGTATCTATCAGTATTTGAGAGATCCATGGGTTGTGTTTTGGGACAGCTTAATGAGACTGGAAAGAAAAAATAGGCGATTTACTACCTCAGCAAGAAGTACACAGATTATGAGTTGAAATATTCGTCGGTAGAAAAACTGTGTTGTGCCTTAGCTTGGACCGCTCGGAGGCTCAAACAGTACATGCTGTACCACATGACGTGGTTGATCGCTAAGCTAGATCCAATCAAGTACATGTTGAAAGCACCTTCTTTGTCAGGGAGGACGGCAAGATGGCAGGTTTTGTTGTTAGAATATGCCATTGTATATATAAGTCAGAAAGCTATCAAAGGCAGTGCAGTGGCTGAATTTTTAGCAAGTCGAGCAGTGGAAGATTATGAGCCGTTGAATTTGATTTCCTAGATGAAGATTCGATGTATGTTTTGCGAGCGGATGAGGTTCACTTGAAGAAGAAAGTATGGAAGATGTACTTTGATGGGGCATCTAATGCCATGGGGCACGGAATTGGTGCAGTGCCCATATCCCAGAAGAAGATTATTATGTACAAATAATATAGCTGAGTATGAGGCGTGTACTATGGGCCTTCGTGCAGTAGTGGATACAAATATCAAAGTTTTGGAAGTTTTCGGAGACTCAGCCTTAGTGATATACCAGGTACGGGGAGAATGGGAAACCCGGGATACAAAGCTAATCTGATATTGAGAACTCATATTGAGTTTATTGGAGGAGTTTGAAGAAGTAAGTTTCAATTACTTTCCCCAAGAAGAAAATCGGATGGCGGATGCTCTGGCTACTTTGTCATCAATGTTTAAAGTGAATGAAGGAGCGAAAGTTGTGCCGATCAAGATGAGCATATATGAGTCTCCTGCCCACTGCTTGAGTATTGAAGAAGAAGCAGATGGTCTCCCTTGGTACAATGATATCTTACAGTACATCAAGAGTCAATAGTATCCAGAACAGGCAACAGAAAACTACAAGAGAACTCTGAGAAGACTAGCAATGGGTTTTGTCCTAGATGGGGAAATTCTCTACAAGAAAGGGAAAGATCAAGTCTTGTTGAGATGTGTCGGGTCTGTCGAAGCTCAAAGAATCATAGAGGAAGTCCATGATGGGATATGTGGCACCCATGCTAATAGTCACATGCTTGCTAAGCAGATGATGAGGGCAGGGTATTATTGGCTAACGATGGAAGGAGATTGTATCAGTTATTCCCATAAGTGTCATAAATGCCAGATCTATGCGGATAAAATTCATGTGCCACCATCGCCATTGCATGTCATGACCGCACCATGGCCGTTTTCAATGTGGGGAATGGATATGATTGGCCCCATTACTCCGAAAGCTTCAAATGGACATCGTTTCATCCTGGTGGCCATAGACTATTTCACAAAATGGGTGGAAGCTGCTTCTTATACGAATGTAACGAAGTCGGTGGTATGCAGATTTGTTAAGAAGAAAATCATATGCCGATATGGATTGCCAGCAAGAATTATTTCAGATAATGCTCTCAATCTGAATAATAAGATGATGAGAGAGGTATGTACTCAGTTCAAGATCACGCATCATAATTCGGCACCTTATCGTCCGAAGATGAATGGGGCAGTAGAAGCAGCCAACAAAAACATCAAGAAGATTGTTGAGAAGATGACTGATGTGTACAAGGATTGGCATGAGATCTTGCCTTTTGCTCTTCACGCATATCGCACTTAGGTTCGCACATCTACAGGGGCAACGCCGTTTTCTTTTGTATATGGTATGGAAGCAGTGTTACCCATTGAAGTTGAGATTCCTTCACTTTGGGTTTTGATGGAGGTTGGCCTAGAAGAGACAGAATAGGTTAAAGCTCGTTATGAACAGCTAAATCTTATCGAAGAGAAAAGATTGAAGGCAATTTTTCACGGGCAGTTGTATCAAAAAAAGATGATTCGAGCCCATAACAAGAAGGTTTGACCCAGATAGTTCCGATAAGGAGAGTTGGTACTAAGGAAAATTCTTCCCATAGTGAAGGATCCGCGAGGAAAATGGGCTCCAAATTGGGAAGGACCCTATGTCGTAAAAAGAGCTTTTTCTTGAGGAGCATTGATTTTAACTCGGATGGACGGGGATGATTTTAGACATCACGTGAATGCTGATGAACTGAAGAAGTATTATGCTTAAAAAAAAAAAGTGTAATGCTATGCACATGGGAATTCGAATGATTTCCAGTGTATAAATGGAAAATCTATATATCTATCTCCCCTGAGAATTGTTTTTCAAAGAGAATATTCATGCTTGGTATGATAAATGGCCATCTTTCATATTCCCTTCACTAAGAAGAAATTATCCCTAGTCACCCCTTTGAGCCTTAGGAATTATTTCTTTCGTTGAACCCTGATCAAGGATCACCCTCTACACTGGAGGGAAAATACGAGGAAAAATAATCAAAATCATGGCAAAAAAGAGAGCCATTGGAAAATGTGAAATCAAAGAATGGCAAATGAAAGCCAGCAATGAACAATGAAAAAAAAAGTCCAAAAAGGGGACAAATGTCTCAAGAATGAATTCTCCTCCGAAAATGATCCTTGATCCAATTACCCTTAAAAACATTTTGGGCCTATTTTATCCTTTCCTTCTAAACCCGAACCTCGGCCTACATTACATACTTTAAAAGTCCATTTTGATCAAGCATGGGTATTTAATTTGAAATGTTTTTCTCAGAATTCATCCCATCTTTTGAATTGACATTTTTACCTTGGAAGCATTTAGAATTCTCAGATGCATGGTAGAGTACAAAAAAAAAAAAGGAGAGGTTTAAGCCGAAAACCCGCAAAGGGCGACTTAATACCAAATAGGGGACACTTGAGTTGAAAACCCGCAAAGGGCGGCTCAAGTACTGATTAAGGTTTGAATCAATGCTTCGTGTAAAGGGGGAGAAAGTATTTGAAAATCAGAGGATTGGGGAACAAATCAGTCTGACGTAACTACGCAAACCGAGGGATTACCCAAGTAAATTGACCGTTCAAGAGAAATTTCAGATGGTTTGAAAAATGAGGGGTCCAAGATATTCCGCATCCAGGGCATCAACAACCTATAACTTTACATTTGTTTCTTATATCCTTGATATTCACTTTTATCATTTTAAAACATTTTGTTGCAATAAATTTCATTACCCCTTTTATGACAATTGCTTGTTTCATACTTTCTTTCATACATTTTTGAGATTGCATTTTGTTTGTTATTAAAATTGAATGATGATTAGTAAACATAATTTTTTTAATAAAAGGGAGTTTTAAAGTATTACTAAGGAATAGATCTAAATCTAAGAAAAAGTTTGGAAACCACTAATCCTGATGGAAAATTCACCAAGTAAAGGAAAACAGTGAAAGTGTTGGAGACTCCGTCATTAAGTCAGAAATTTGTGAATTTCAGTGAAGTCAGAAACTGGGACTGTTTGACAAATTATCTTGAGTAAAGGGTTCTTTAAGTGGGGCATCAGTGAACAATTGAAGACTCCATCATGAAGTCGGATAATCTGTGAACCTCAAAGAAACCATGGATTAGAAATCATGACACAATCATTTGGCTGCATTCATCCTCAGGAAACATATAAGCATTTGCAAAGCATGTCATTTTCATCATTGCATTTAGCTTACATTGCAGGAATCAAGAAAACTTTGGCTTCCCAAATCGAACTCGTTTTGCTTCTCAAATGAGTCGAGCCTTGAGACCACCGTCGAGGTATTTCCTTTTTTTTAAAAATCGAATTCATTCTGTTTTATCAAATGAGTCGAGCCTTGAGACCACCGTCGAGGTATTTCCTTTTGTTTTAAATCGAATTCATTCTGTTTTATCAAATGAGTCGAGCCTTGAGACCGTCGTCAAGGTATTTTAATCACGGGTAAGACCTTCGGGCACCATTTTTAATGACTTTCGGGCACCATTTTTAAAGATCTTCGGGCACCATTTTTAAAGATCTTCGGGCACCATTTTTAAAGACCTTCGGGCACCACTTTAAAGACCTTCGAACACCATTTTTAAAGACCTTCGAACACCATTTTTAAAGACCTTCGAACACCATTTTTAAAGACCTTCAGGCACCATTTTTAAAGACCTTCGGGTACTATTTTAAAGACCTTCGGGCACCATTCTTAAAGACTTTCGGGCACCATTTTTAAAGACCTTTGGGCACCATTTTTAAAACCTTCGGGCACCATTCTTAAGACCTTCGGGCATAATTTTTTCTTTTGAAATCGAACCCGTTTCCTTAAGACGGGTCGAGCCTTGATTAGTCAGGGAATTCAATTTAAGGACAAAATCTTCAATTTATAGCTTTTTTTTTAAAAAAAAATGAATGAAAAAAGTGAAAAATGAAAAAATAAAAAAATGAAAAAAAAAGAAAAAAGAAAACCCCTTTCCCTTTCCTTCACATGTGATTTCACTAACCGTACAAAATTAGTGTTTGTTTATCTTTGCCTGATTCCTGATTCTCAGCAATAGCCAAAGAGGGGTAGCTGTAGACACCTAATTTTGTCTGGACCCCTAAATCAGGTACATTTTCTTCCTAAATTGATGTTTCAGAATGCTAAAAGGCTTTTCTCATCCTGCAGGTGGTACTCCGAGGCTTAGTCCAAAAAAGCAGACAGAAAAAGTCAAACTCAAAAAAAGTCTCAAAAAAAGTCAACCCTGAAAAAGTCAACTCACTTTCAAAATCAAGATTTGAGGTTCAATTAAAAAACGGTGAAAGAATTTTGATATCGAGGTCTACATTGAAAGATATGGAGTTCAGAAGTTGGGTTACGAGATTCAGTAGAAAGGAAACCATAATTCGGGAAATTTGGGGAAAAGTGCTTGAAAGATCAAATTGGTCGGAATTGAAGGTCTCAAATGAAAGATAAGCACTAACTACGGGTAATAGAGAAGCTACTTGGAAGAAAAACTGATAGAAAAGTCAATTTGGAAGAAAATCGAGAATTAGGTTTTTTTGGTGGATTTCAGTGAAATTTGGAAGAATTACAGAAATGGCCCGATTCGGAAGATCTAAAGCCATTAATTGATGAGAAATGATTAAACAAGGATAGCCCAAGGCTCAGTTTGAAGAAAATCTGAAAATCGGACTTGTTTTGAGCAAAATCGGGTTTCGGAGGCAAAAGGGCAAAAATGGAAAATATGGGAAAAATAGAAAATGAACTCCAAAATTTTGAAAATTTTCAAATCTCATTCTTAAATCATTTTGAAGAGATTGGGAAAGAAAATCTTGATTCGGAGTTCGTTTGCAAAATGGCCAAATATTGGGTCTCCTATGTAGTAATTCAAGTAGATAAATCCCAAAAAAAATAGCAAACGAGTTCCAAAAATTATGAAAATTTTCAAATTCATTTTTAAATTATTTGAAAGAGATTGGCGAAAGAAAATCTTGATTCGGAGTTTGTTTGCAAAATGGCCAAATCTCGGGTCCCCTATATAGTAATTCTAGCAGATAAATCCCGAAAAAAATAGCAAATGAGCTCCAAAAATTATGAAAACATCCGGATCACATTTTTAAATTATTTGGAAAAGATTAGTGGAGAAAAATATGGATTCGGAGCTCATTTAAAAAATGGTAAAGTTCTGGTGCATAAAAGGGGCAATTTCGGAAATAAATCCGAAATAAATAGGAAATGGACTCGAAATTTTTTTAAAACTTTCAGACTTCAATTTTTTATTATTTCGAAAGTATTGAAAAAATAAAATTCAAATTTGGAGTCCGTTTGCTATTTATTTAGGTTCGGAGGGTAAAAAGGTCATTTCACCAAAGAAACCGAAAAGGGCAAATTGGTAATTGAGGAAATTATGAAAGAAGAAGGAATTGCTGTAATTTTTCTTTCCTTGGCCAGCCAACATAGAGGAGAAGAAGGAAGCTTGAACAATTTAATTCCCTAGTCACTATCAAGCCACATGCTACCACTAACACCTTGCAAATAGTCCCCCCTTCATCCAATGGCTTAGGTGCCTTGTAAGAAAGTTGAATGCACCATCCAATGGCCAAATTTAAATGCCAAGATGACATTTTTATTTTCATAAAAGAACCCTCATCTAATGGCCAAGAATGGAAGAAAAAAGATGAGCATAATTCATCCAAGGGTGAGCATCCATTTGGTTGAGCAAGGGAGTGCATGGGATTATCTCTTTTCATCCAATGGCTTAGGCCATCTACAAGCTCTGAGTACACATGTTGAAGGCTGGATTTAATCTAAAAGATTTCATTTTTATGTTGGCCTCATCCAATGACCAAGAATGGAAGAGCACAACTCATCCAAGGGTAGGCACTCAAGAGGGGCAAGCAAGGGAGTGCATGGGATTGGTCCTCTTTTGCATCTAATGGCTAAGGTTACTACAAGGGTTGAGTACACATCTTAAGGGCTGCTATCAATTGGCAAGATGACATTTTTATGTTGTCATCAAAATATATTAATCTAAAGGCCAAGATTGGGGGAGAAAAGATGCAATTCTCGTCCAAGGGCTAGAGGGCCATTCGGCCAAGGCTAAAGGGAGGGGCATGATTTTTATTTTTTCAGAGGATTTTTGGCTGGAAACAGTAGCTAATTTGGCAAAAAAGAACGTTTTGAAAGAAAGAAAAAAAAAGGTTTTCAATAGAAAGCTTGGAGGTAGTCGTCTCTACCAAGCTCTAGCATAGCTTTCTTCTTGATTTCCATGGTGTTTTCTTGATTTTCTATCATGTCTTCCTACTACATTTTTCATAGAAATAAATTTTTTTAATGTTAACTTATGTTTTCATCTCTTCTTCTTCATTAAAATGGTGGAAAACAATGGTTTCATGCTATGGCCGAATATGGCACATTTACTTGCCTTGTTTTTTCCTTTTTTTCTTCCTTGCATGTTGTTGTGAAAAATGATTCTTACAAGGTTTGTAGAGTATTCTAAGGTTCTGATTTTTTACAAAATATGAAGCAAAAAGGTTGAAATGGCTACATGATCTTGGCTAGACCAAGTGACCATGGTTAGGAGAGAGGCTATGCCCATTTTTACCTACCATGAAGCTCACCTTTTTTTCTGTTTTGCATGGTTTATTTTTTGTTTTATTGAGATGGAAAGGCTTCATGATCTTGGCAAGACCAAGTGATTATGGTTAGGTGAGAGACTATTCCCATTTGATACCAACCATGGAGCTTACCTTTCCTTGTTTTATTTACTAGTTTTGCTTGTTATTTATTTTGTATGTCTATGTTAATCTTTTATATATTTGTTCTTTACATTATTTTCTATGCTATCTTGACTTATATATTTCATTTCCATGCTTGATATTGCATCCTTGCATATTCGGCCATTATTGTTCATATGCTCATGTTGTGCATTTTTTTTCATGTATCATGTCTTATATGTTTGCATTTTCTTGGTTTTGTTTCATGACCATTAGGCAACTCCATTTTGTATGCCTGTCATGTGTATTTTCCTTTTGCTTCTTAACTTGTTTGCATCTCCATGCCATGAACTTGTACATTTTGATTTTAGTATGTCATATGCTTATGAAAATGCTATGATAAAATGCCACCATTTTTTTTCATGACCATTCGGCACTTCATTTTTTGTATGCATTGCATGTGCATTTTCCTTTTGTTTCTTAACTTGTTTGCATTTCCATGCCATGAGCTTGTGCATTTTGATTTTAGTATGTTATATGCTTATGAAAATGTCTTGAGATTATGCATCTTAATATGATTTGTCATGTACTTCTGTCATTTACTAAATAGGATTGCATTAGAGTCTCATGTGATCATTTGGCCTCTTCATGCATCCCTTGCCTTGTCATGCATTTGCATTTTGTTTATGTATTATCATATCATGAAATTGTGTATTAGTTGTTGTTTGTTCCAGCATTGACATTAGTTTCATGAGTCATTGTATGCTCATAGTATTGCTATGCATGTTCATTACATTTTAGGTCTAGGCCATATTGGTATTGCTATGCATATTGAGTCTTAAATCACATTGGTATTGTCATGCATTACTATGCTATTTAGGTCTTAGGTCACATTAGCATTTCCATGCATATTTATAACATATTAGGTCCAAGTCATATTTGCATTATCAAGCATTGCATGCATATTGAGCTAGGATAGCATTTATTGCCATGCAAATTCATGCTAGGCATTTAGGTTGTCTTGAATTGTCATGCATTTCCTTTACCATTTAGACCTTTAGACCATGCATTTCATACATTTCATTTGCTGTATGTTCATGCATTCCATGTCATTGCCACTTGATTTGTGACTTAGGCCAATTAATGGCTCAAAGTCATGCTCTCTAGAGCATACTTGTGGAAAATTAAGGAATTGTCAAATTGATTGTTCTACCTTTGTGATTTTTTTTACTTAGCCAATTTTTGTCCAAGGTTTTTAAAATGTTTAGCTACTGTCCTTAGGTCTTTCGGATGATTTCCAACAATTTCTACTTTGATTTTTAATGAATTTATCAAAGGCAAAAAATGTGTTTTGACAAAACAGTTTTTTCACCCAGTACTCGAACTTCTCTGATTTTTCTGGGCAGTCATCTTTAATCAGAAAATTAAGCCAATTTTTTATCGTGTAGTTTTACATGTTCTGAGTCTCCAGTATTTGTTTTATATATTTTTGAATTATCAAAAATAGGCTAAAAAATCGTGTGAAAAAACCGGACAGTAGAGGCAGATTTGAAATCAAAAGAGTAATAATGGTTGAATTTGGCTAAGGCATTTAGAAGGGGTTGGTTAGAAGGTTTAGCTACTGTCTTAGGGTAGTTTCTAAGCCTTTTTAAACTTTAAAAATTATTTTATAAAACTCGGATTAATGGTAGTTAAGTCCGGGATTTTAAACTTAGGAAATTAGAGTCATTTTAAAAGAGTTTGGTAAGGGTTTTAATTTTTATTCAAGTTTTCCTCAAAATTGTTTTCAAACAATCACAAAGTTTTGTTTTGTTTTTTTTTAGAAAATCTAATTTGGCATATTTTCTTAAAGTAGCCGGATATCTTTTTAGATATACGGATTTCTTTATTTAGAGGAAAAAATACATTTTCATGCATTGCATTTTCTATGTTCATGCATTTTATTTAAATGTGTGATTATTGCTATGATATTTTCCATGATATTTAATTCACATTTTATGATCTTATATTTGTTTGCCATATGATTTTTAATGTTTCATGATATCCTATGATTTTTATTTAGTATTTGTTGTCATATTGTTTAGCATATACTATGTTCATGCATTACTATTTTTATTTTCATTTTCATGCATATTATATGTGAGCATTATTTTAATTTCATGTCATTTCTTGTCATTTAGATCATATTCCATGTCATTTGGGTTATTTTATTTATAACATGCCATGTCATTTAAAATATGCCATATCATTTAAAATTGCCATGTCATTTAAATCATTTTTATCTCATTTAGAATATACCATGATACTTAGGATTTTTCATTTTACCTAGAATATACTATGTCATTTAAATTATGTCATATCATTCAGGTTAGATTATATTATCTAGACTTTATAATGTCATTTTATTTATGTCATACATATTCATGTTCATATTTTTAAATATTTTGAAAAAGATAATGATTTTCAATAAAAAATAAAGATATTCCCGAGTTAAAATAATTCATGAGTTCTCTACCGGGTTTGCTGGAGGAAATATCATCAATTATCATTAATAAAAGAATATCTTTCTTTCAAAAAACGAGAATGATTCGGAAAGTTTTCCAAATGAATAAAAATTTCTATATTTTGCTGTTTTTGTCGGGGAATGTAAGAAAAGTTTGAATTAATAAATTCCGGATCATTTTCAATTAAAAATGGAATTATTTTTCTTAAAATTGGGAATTAACTTGAAATACTAAATTAAAAAACCAATTTTTTTTACCGAGACTTTAGATAACACACGATTAATAAGGTACCTATTTATACGCGCATTGAAGGGGTGCTAATCCATCCCCGCACGTAACCGACTCCCGAACCCGCTTCTTTGATTTCTCTGGTTTATAATGCAGACTTGAAATTGGCTTTAAAAATGTTTTAATTAATTTTAAAATGTTTTATAAAACCGGTTTTAATAGGTGGCCGATCACACCTAGCTAAAAAAGATTGGTGGCAACTCCATGTCTTTTTACGAGGCCGTTTTCATACCCTCGACCTTTTATTATTTCTAGAGGAATTAAGTCATCTTTTTCTTTGCTTCTGTTTCCCCCTCACTCGAACAGGTCCCTGCGATCGGGATCACGTATCGACACCTTCGTTTTTCTAGAGGAATTAAGTCGACTTTTCCTCTTTTTTTAATGTCCCGCCTAACGAATAATAAAGTCTTGCGATGAGACGTTGTTATTGTTATTTTATTTAGGTTGTGATACTGGTAATCCGTGTCGTGTTCGTGTATTTTACGTGTCATGATCGTGTTTAAGGTTTTATATATTTATAAAATTTTGATACGTTAATAATTCATGTTATATAGATTTTAACACATTCGTGTATTCGTGTCGTGTCATGTTTTATGTTGTGTTTTAGTTATTTTTTCAATATCGTGTTCGTGCCTTGTAATCGTATCGTGTTCAAAGTTGCTAGGTCTACCTGCGGGTCAAGTCCACCCTCCTTATCTCTATCATCCTCCTTATATGGTATCTATTTATCTTCTCTAATTTCCTTCTCCATTGATTTTCCACAAGAACTATCCATTGATTGATGATAATCTCTGCCAGCCACAATGCTATCTTTGTAAGTTTCCAACCACAATGAGAAAGTGAAATAACCTCCGATCCAATTTGAGCTAATCGGATAAGTTTCACTACCACCATTAAGAAACATAATATATCTCATTAATTTTATATAATTGATCAGTCATAACAAACAAGGCACCTCTACTAAAAATCTTGATATTTTAATGTCTTATCATCCATAGACATGAGCTTTCCCCAAACATTGGCAATGATCTTGAACGTATTATAACTCCAAACATGAAGAGGTACTCCAAAGCATGTTAGACAGGTGGTTTTGAATTTGACTAAAAACTTCAATTTGAACAAACCATTCTTTCAACCAGGACCAGCCAAGGCCTTTCGTTGTGAGCATCGTTTCCTTATCCTCAAACTCAATTAAGAACTATCTATCAACAAAAAAAAAATTAATTGAAACATCAAAGATTCCTTCCAACCTAAAATTCTCCATCAACCTCTCGGTTTCATAGTAGCCTATTGACATTCCAATCATACATCTTTCTATTATGAATTGCCTCATCATCCACAACAATAATACACGATTTACTACTGACATTCCCACAATCAATAGACCTAATAGGATCCTCAACATCTAATACTTTGTTTTCTAGAATTAAAACTTTATCTTGCATAAGAACTTGTAGATACATTTTCTAATTATTTAAACCAACAACGACAATATTACTTCTTTCTTCCACACCAATCACATCAACCTGATTCTGATTATCTTGCCCTAAACTTGGATTAATCATTTTAGTATCCCCAAAATTCCTTATTTTTCAACTAGACGAATTTTTCTCTAAAAAACTTATCTTTCATTGAATCCAGTAAGATTAAAATCAATATGATAATCCAATAATCAAGAACCATTAAGCTTGAATGCAACTCTCCTAACTCCCTTGACCTTTAAGCATATATCAAACAAAATCAAATTTTCTCTCTCTTTTACTCTTTTTTGTAGAATAAACACATCCAAAGCACTCCCATGATTCTAAAAAGATTGCATAACCATCTCCGGTGCACTTGTGAGGGAATGTTCTTAACAAAGTATGAATCCCATTCATAGCCATCTCTCTAATGTTGTTGAAACCTCATATGGATGTGGTTTTGGCTATTTCATCTTCCTACTTATGATTGTATAATTTTTTTTCTTTAACCTTTATAAATGTTTGTCATGTTCCAAGTTTGTTAAGTAATTTAAATAACAAAAATTAGCTTTTACTATTTGGTATTATACATTTATGCAAAAGTAACGATTTTTTTTTTTTCATATCCATTATCTACGTCTAACTCTTCCTTAGGAATATAATAACTTCAACTCTCAATACCTAATGTTGTTATATAATTATAAGAATAATATTCAAATAAGTTTTCAAATTTTACAAAACAATTAAAAATAAGATCTCGGTATTTTATTACATAAAATTTAAATTATGAGTTGTTAATTCATTATAATAAAAACCTCAATGTTAAAGAATATTTCATATGTCGTTAAAATGATTTTGATTATCTGATGTAATCTACAAAAAGTGTTTATCTTGATTTATTTAAATGAGTTGAATGATAAATATATGAAAAAAATACTATTATAATAATTCTGTTAATAGTATTTTATTCAACCATTTTTTTTAGATTTGATAGGAATTACAACAAAATAAGATTTCATGTCTTAAATTCATATAATAAAATATTAAATTTTTATTTTTATTTATTATAAAGTTCTAATATTTATTTATGTATTATGGTTTTTAAAGTTTATTTATGTGTTATCCTTGATATTATATAAAGTAATAATGTCACAAGACCTGCTCATGGACTAGACTGCGGTCCAAAATTTTTTTCTACTCTTATCCAAGTCCGGCCTTGGTCGGGTCCGGATCAACCCACAAACCCATTTCACTATTTAAATAATAAAAAAAATATTAAAAAAATATTTTTATATTAATTTTTTTATATTTTTATAATTAAATTTAAATAAAAATAATTTTTTATTACATAAACAGTTATTCGGATAGGGCCGGCCCAACCGAAATGAAAAATCCCTACCTAAACCATCCAATACGGACTGGACAGATAGCCCGGTCCTTAAACAGGTCTAGATGTGAGTTTAAAACTGAAAATGTCGTTCTTTTTTATTATTGATACATACGGAGTTCATTGGGCTTTGGGTTTTTACTAGGTCCATATGAAAGCCCATTGGGCTTACATTATACAATAGAATGATCTTTTTTATAAATGAAGTGATTATATTTGAATAGTATTTCATTTTAATCACTTAGTAATTTTTAATCAAATATGATTTTTATTTTATTTACTCTTAAATTATTTATAAAAAAAAAAAAAAAAATTATCTCTGCCTCATTTTATTTGTCAGTCTTTTCCTTTTTGGATATCTCAAAATTATATTCGCTTTTCTTTTTTGAACACTTAATGTTTTTTTTTATATTCCAATTTTATTTTTAATGATTTTTTTACTTTTAGAAATTAAAAATCATAAAACGTCAATTTTATAAAAGAAGCATAAAATTTTAATATTAAATGCACTAAAAAAAATTCACATCCTCCTTAAGATCAAACAAGGACAAAGTATATGAGATGGAGAGACAATAAGTTTACAACTTTAAAGGCAGGCTATATTTTCATTAAATTAAATATATCAACTTAATATTTTTTATTAGTAATTAAATAAACATTGACATAGATATAAACTCAGCTTGTGATATTCTAAAACTCTGCAATCGATTTAATTCTTAGTTTAGAACAACTTTTTAAGAAACAAATTGTAAAATATAAAACAATTAATAATCAAATAAAACTTTAGAAGTGTCTACGAAGTAATAATCAAATAACTCTCATGGCTGTTAGTGTAAACTATACATGCTTTCATACGAGAAATGTACATGAAATTTTTATATTAATCCCTCATCATTATCATTTATCATGGAAGCTTTTTGGCATTCATAACATGCTTAAATTTGAAATATATATATATATATATATGTATGAAGATTCATTTATATAGATTTAAAATTAATTTAATTTTATATTTTTTTTATAATTTTTTATATGATTTATATTTGTTTAATTCGACTGTTGTATTTCATTTTTTGTTCATATAGTTTATGCACATTAAATTTCAAGTTAATTAAAAATATTTAATTATTTATTTGATGTAAAAAATTCAATCATTAAATATATAATAAAAATAATAATTTCGATTAATATTATCGAATTAATTTAAATTTTTATGTACATAATTTAATGATCAATTTATTAAAATATTAATCATACATTAAATTATAAAATTAATTAATTTTATATTCACATAATTTAATTTCATCTATATATAGGTTTTTTTTATCAGAATATAGCTAAAAAAAATTATTTACCAAGATACCGTTGTTTTCAGATTAATTCCCAAAATCCGCTTATTTTAAAATCAGCTGTGAAATCGCCATCCCCATAGCGATTTCCCAGAGTAAAATTTTCAAAATTTTCAAAAAATACCAAGGGAAATCACCATGGGGGGTGGCGATTTCCCTTGGTGGTATTTTTTTTTTTTTTACTTAAATTAAAAAATATATACAAATTTATTTTTAAAATTTGTATTTTAATTTTAAAAATTGTAAATTAAATAAAAAAAATTAAAAGTTCAACGGTATATTTCTTATTTAAATATTATGAAACTTTTTTTAAACTTTTTTAGTTAAATTTTACCATATAACCTTTTAAAACAAAGAAATAATAAAAAAATCAATTTTTTTTTAAGGCAACGGTAACTTGACCGTTGCCTTCAAAATCCCCTCCTCCCACACACACACACCACTCTTCTATAAATAACCCCCCCTCATTTTTTACAATTTATTTTTATTTTCTTTCTTCTTTCTACAATCAATTTTTTTTCTACCAACAATTTTTTTTTCTACAACAATATTTAAAAATGGCTTCATCATCACTATTGAGATTGCAAGAAAATCATATATCAGAGGTTATATTTAAAGAGGTAAGTAAATTGTTGTAATATTATTTGTATTACATTATCAATTTTTAGTAATTTTTTAATTATTATTATTTTGTAAATTTGCAGTTTTATAATTTTATATTTTTTATATTTTTAATGTTTTAATTATTATAGTTTTATCATTTATTAATTAGTATTGTTTTTTCATTTTATAGTTTTATAATTATTTATTTTTTATATTGTTTAATTTTTTATTATTATAGTTTTTTTTAATTTTTTAATTATTTTTTTTTTCATTTTATAGTTTTATATAATTTTAATTTTTATATTTTATTTTTTATTATTATAGTTTTATAATTTTTTAATTATTATTTTTTTCATTTTATAGTTATTTAATTTTTATATTATTTAATTATTTAATAATTATATAAATGATTTTAAAATTTTATATTATTATTGTTTTGTTATTTTATAGTTTTAGAATTTTTTAATTTTTATATTGTTTAATTTTTTAATTATTATAGTTTTATAATATATTAATTTTTATTATTATTTAATTTAATTTAATTAATTATCAACAGGATACTCGTCGCATGTTACGTTCGAGGAAATTTACATTGGAGGACCCACATCCATCTATTATCGACCACTTAAGAAGAGCCGGATTTTATCACGCAACTCAAATTCGACGATTTTTGATACAACCCGACTTAATCAGTGCGTTGATCGAACGATGGAGACCCGAGACGCACACTTTTCATTTTCCATTTGGTGAATGCACGGTAACTCTAGAAGATGTTGCGCTTCAACTTGGACTTCCGGTCCATGGCGATGCACTTACAGGCGGAAGCTTGCTAGATTGGAATGAAGAGTGTCAAAATCTATTGGGCTCGGTACCTCCAGATGAGTATGTATCTGGCTCAACGGTGAGACTAAATTGGTTGAAATCTTTTCAAAATCTTCCATTACACGCAACTAAAGAATAGATACAATATGCTGCTAGAGCATATATTTTACGTTTGATTGGAGGATTACTGATGCCTGACAAATCGAGCAGTCAGGTACATTTAATGTATCTTCCATTGCTACGTGATTTAGAGCATGCGGCAAATTATAGTTAGGGTTCTGCGTGTTTGGCGGTTTTGTATAGAGAAATGTGTCGGGCTACAGTTCCAAAAAGCCATGACATAGGTGGATGTTTAGTGCTTCTACAATCATGGGCTTGGTATCGGCTATCATTTCTTGCTCCGCGTGTGGATGTTTCGGTTGTATACCCCTTGCAAGCAGGTAATAATCTTTACTATTTTATTAATTTTGTACAAACTTGTATTTTTATAGGTCTATTAAGATTTTATATGCATTTTAACAGGTGGAGTAGGAGTAGGAGTAGAGATTTTACAGAGACTCTGACCGACCTTGCAAGTATAAGATTGCAACTAGATCAAGTAGGATATGATAAGGTAAATATTTCGATTGTTACATTCAAGTATTTTTGTATTTAATCCATATGAAACTAATAATTTGTAATAATTATTCGCAGTTTCTGTGGATGCCATATTCCTCAAGTGAAATTATGGCATGCTGATGGAGACTCAATTAAGAGTTGTAAACCCAAGTGCAGGTTATGTTCAAGTAATAAATTCTCGGGTGTCCGAGGTCGAACCACAGGGAAGCGTATTAGTAAGTATAAGTTTATAAATATATAAGAAAAAGAAAGAAAAAAAGATATTAGGGAATCAACAACAAAACAAGATAAATAAGATATTAGAGAACAAAATAAACAAAATAACATAAAAGAAATTAAACAAGATATAAAAAATAATAAGAAAAGATGTTGAGGTTAGAGAATCCACTCTTGGTGTTATGCTAAGATTAATCTTGTTTTATTATACAATTGAAATTCACACATAAGGGAGATTCCAATCGGAAGGTTTAGCAATTCAGTCCAAATTGTCTAACGTCCATAGCATATGATATTATGTTCATTTGGTGTCCTCAAAACTCATAAAAAGAGTCCAAGCATTCCTTATGCCAAGGTATATGTCTACAACAAATCAAGGTTATGAAACCAAGCATTTACTGTGCCATTTTCCTTGTCAATAATGAATCAAGATCCCTACTTTGTAAGTATGATTTTAAACCAAAAGAAAATATTATCTATACTAGTGTTTATAAATGATGATTCATTTTAGCTCATGTTTAAGAGACTAACCTTAGCATTTACCAAGAGCTTCACCTCATCACCTCAACAATATGATTAGCAATACATACTAGATATGAATAAAATGAAAAGAAATGTAAGAAGCATAAGTAAATAAAGAAAAAGAAAAATAGAGAAAGGAAAGAAAAAGAAAACTTAGAGAATTTTATTACAATGACAAATATCCTACCAATCTACAATAATACTCATCCAAGGCCCTCTATTTATACACATTTTGGAGAGCTAAATGACAAGAGACAAGCTTTATAAATTTCAAAGGTAGGTATAATAGGTGGGTGCATTTTTCTAACAATTTTCGTCATATTGTATGACAATTCTGATCAGCCAGCTTGATGGTCGATTTTGTCAATGTTAGAGGCTCGATCTGATCAAATGGTCTTCTAGAAAAATATACCCCTATCAGTTATCTATAGCCGTTGGAATCAGATCATTTGCTCATGTGGATCGGAAGATATGGTCAAAATACCAAAACAGGTCAGCACAGACGTCATTGCACATCAGCCAAATTGATGGTCGATTTCGCTAGGGAAAACGACTCCGTTTCAAGAAGTGTAAAACATGAAAAAGATAGATATGCCTCTTAAATTTGCACTGTAAAAAATTCAGCCTTATTGCTTCAGTGAAACTCCAGATATAGCGGATATGGCAAAAGGTGTCGGAACTGGAACTGAACTGGATTTGCCCTTAATTGTTGATTTAACCTAGTAATCTGAAATCACTCAAAGAAACTCGTGAAAAACATCAAATTACATAAAAATATAAAATATCATAAACATAATTAGACTAAGCAATAATAACTCGTATTTGACACAAAACAATAATAAAACATAACTAAGAACTATATAATTATACGAGTTATCACACCCCCACACTTAGATTGTTGCTAGTCCCTAGCAACGACTCAATAAAAATAAAATAAGAAAATCTAATCTAATCCATTTTCGTTGGAAATCACGGTGGCACTTAGCATGTAACACAAGCCTTTAAACCCCTAGGTGTCCCTAGTGGACGAGTTTAGTCTCGTGAGGGTTTGCTAGAACGATACCCACAAACATTGAAAAACTAAAATATAAGTAAACTACATACACTAAAAATATTTACTCCTAATCCTTTCAATATAAATTAGAGACAATCTTTGAACAAGTCTTATAAACTAATCAATAGCTCAAAGAATTTCACAAAAATTCATGCTTGAATGTAAATAAATGAGTTAAGCCAATATTAACATAACATATTTCAATCAAAATAGTGCATATTCAACTTAATCTCAACTACTCACTACACTCTCATGATTTTCACTCTTTAAAGTAGTGGTAAAGTGTTTACACTCAATCAATCTCATGAAAACAGTTCTACCATATGCTTGCTTGTCCACCTATTCTCCACTATTTAGATCATACAACTTCATAAATCAAGAGGTCTTTTTTCAAGGTTGTAATGGGGCCAAAGGGTTATAATGTGGTTAAAGAACAAAAGGATAAAGATATCACAAAGGTTCCAAAGAGTTCATAGAGTTTAGAGACATAATAAGATCATACAAATAAAACTTCTCAAAACTCTTATAAAGCACATAATAACATAGGCTAAATATTCATGTTGAGCCTTTGCTTCATTCTAACCAACTTTGTAACATCTTTTTCTTTACTTTAACTAGAAGTTCAAGAGAAGATTTTTTTTTTTTTTTTTAAATGGGAATGTATTTGACAATGATCCCTTTCTTTTTCTCTTGACTTTTGCCTCTCTCCTCCCCCACACTTATCTTTCGTTCTAACCCAAATTTTCAAAAAGTATCCCTTGTTTTTGCAATATGTCTCAAAATATATAATCCATCTTTAGAACAAGGGTAAGGATATAAGTATATTTAGGCTAGGTGTAAGTTCTGGTTACCAATAAAATAACATATTTAATGTAGGCTCAAATTGGCTCACTAGTGGGGATGTTCTCTTAGAACATTAATAATGGATGGCTGTTTGGCTCTGGTTATAATCCTAATACCTCTATCATATTCATGTTGTCACATGTATCAATATAGTCTCAAACGGTTTAAAGCAAGTTCTAGAGAATCATGTAATCATAAGAGCACTCAAGAAAGAAATTAGATTGATTTGTATAATGCATCAATCATTATAGGCTCAAAAACTCACAAGGATGATTATACAAGTCAGATTAAGTCTAAACATGCTTCTTTCTCAATCAACATATCATATTAACATTGGCTCATAAAAAGGTTGACATCAAGCTCAATTCTCATGAAAATCTTCTCACTAATAAATCTGTTTTAGACTTATGCAATTCATATCTCATCATTGTATTAAAAAGGAACTAGAACACATTAAAATAATAATAATAATAAAGAATCATAAAAAAAAAATAGTAGACAAAAATAAAAGAAATCCTAAATCGTTCCCCCCACACTTAGTTCTTACATTGTCCTCAATATAAGTCTATTAACCCAAATGAAAGAATCATGTGTAAGAGAAAAGAACTAATAACATAAGAATATGAATAACTAAGACTCAAAACAAAACAAACTCATGCAACCTAAATAATCCTAACATACTAAACAAAAATTAACAAGTAAACATAAAAAGATTAAAATCAAACTGACAAGGTATGTCTCAAGTCTCCCTTACTCAAACCTTGTTCAGAATGAATACTTCTAAATTGCTTAAAACACAACAAACTTTTTTTTTTTTAAATTAGCAAAATATGTCCCTTACCCCCTACTAAAGGTAGAATTTAGGAGATATTACCTGCAGAGGTTGCTAACCACTTATTATAACTGAGACACAACAAACAAAATGTTAGATAATGTCACAAAGACAGAGTGCAATCCACTCCTTGCTCGTCCATATCTCTTTTTCTTTTTTCGAGCGTTTGCGAAACAACCGTAGCAGATAAATACTCATAAGCTTGGAGCTTTTTGAGTAAATCTTCAATGGTTGTAGCAGAAATTATGGTTCTCTTTGCCTCTGAAAACATGAATCCATTATCCACAGCATTATCTAAATATGAAAGCAAATTACTAAAATAACCATTAATATTAAGCAAACCAATGGGTTTCTTATTTGTGACCAAAGATGACCAAGAAGCCACGCAAGCTATTTCTTCCAATGTACCCAGACCTCCTGGTAAAGCAATGAATGCATCGGCAGAATGGTACATGATTGTTATCCGTTCAGGGATACTCCAGACTTGTATTTCCTTACCCACGGTAGGTCCACAAAAACCTGTGAATAGTTTTGGCACGATTCCTAGAACTGGACTTCCTCCGGCGTGTGCTGATGTAGCGACTGCTCCCATTAAACCCGTACTACCGCCTCCATAAATCAACTGGATCTTTTGTTGGGCAAGTATTACTCCAACTCTTATGGCTTCATCAGCGAATATGTTATTTTTCCCTGGATAAGCACCTCCAAAGACACAAATTTTTTTAATGCGCTGGGACGAAGTACTTTCCATTTTTTTTTTCAAGTGCCTGAAAGAGAATGAGTACATGGTGTAATATATAGAGGACTGAGTAATGAATCAGACAAGAGTAATAATGTCGCCGAAAGTGTATTTGACCTGTCAGAAGAAAATGTTAACCTAACAAAAGATTTTTGCGTGATTTCAGGAAGAAAATCAAAAAGAGAAGAAAAATCAACCGTAAAAGACCAATGCAAAAAAAAAACGAGAATAATTACACAAATCTAACAACACGTAAATTAAACCGAAATGAAGTTATTGCAAATCAAACCAAAAGCTGAGAAGTCATTTATTGTAGTTGTGATTGTGGCTCACATCTTCCTCTGGTTTTACGTCCAGAAACGGCTTAAACGCCTTCTATGAGTCGAGGATATGCTTCCCATCCAGTTTTCTTACAAGCTGGCAAACAGGGTCTTTTAACATCAGATTCCCAAGATGTTGCCATTCCCTTTGGAATTGCGGCCATAAATCAAGAATTTCTCTTTGTACGTCTCCACTAGGATGCGTCTCAAGAGAAAGTTGGATATTACCCAAATTCTCCTTACTCAGTCCATCCTTAATGAATTCAATTTTATCATCTCGATTAGAGGACGGAATCCCAATAGAACGACATTTACCGTTACACGTCCATCGTGCACATTTGTGGCAATTTGAACTCATGCGCTTTGCTCGTCGCTTCTTTGCAAAAGTGCTTCTACCTGTACCTGGTAAATGCAAAACAGGAAGATATTCATCTTCACGTACCTTGGCTTCAATTATCCAATGTATGTCTTCAGGAATCCCTTTGTGCATAAGCATTCTTAATCTTTTAAATCGAACTTGGTAAAGCTTCAGTAAAATATTTCGAGGAAAAAGAGGAAATCTTTTCTCATTCAGAAACTTCCTTTTATCTTGGGGGCTCCATTGAGAAGGAATTTTTCCCAAAAAGGAATATTTTAGCTCGGATGGCAATGGTTTTAAATCCAGCTTGGGTGGTTCAATAGTTGATGGTACAGTGACATTTGTGAGTGATGGAAGTTCCTCAAACTTTTGTTTCCAACAATGCTTAACCTGAAAAGAATTTAACAAAGAATCAGTGTGTGAAATTTCTGAAGCATTATCAAACTCACATTCAATTAAATAAGCTTCTAAAGGATCATGGAATGTGGTAGTGGTGAGATGTTCATGAACAAGTTCTTCAATGAAATCCACTTCATGTACTTCTGAATCATCACCAGGTTGCTTGCAAATGTTGAACACATTTAATTCTAAAGTCATATTTCCAAAAGAAATGTTCAAAATACCATTCCTGCAATTTATCAGAGCATTAGAAGTTGCAAGAAATGGACGGCCTAATATAACAGGAATTTGAACATTTGGATTTGAAACAAGATGTGTGTCCAAAACAATAAAATCAACAGGGAAGTAAAAATTATCAATTTGAACCAAAACATCTTCAACTATCCCTCGAGGAATTTTTACAGAATGATCAGCTAGTTGAAGTGTAACAGGTGTTTCCTTGAGTTCACCTAAACCTAACTGTTGATAAACAGAAAAAGGCAAAAGATTAACACTAGCACCAAGATCAAGCAATGCACGTTCTATTCTAGTGTTTCCAATGATGCATGAGATTGTTGGACATCCAGGATCTTTGAATTTTGGTGGAGTAAGATGCTGAATGATTGAGCTCACACTTTCCGTCATAAATGCTTTCTTTTGTACATTATGTTTCCTTTTAACTGTGCACATGTCCTTCAAAAATTTAGCATAAGATGGAACTTGTTTGATTGCATCCAATAAAGGAATGTTAATCTTAACTTGTTTGAAAAGTTCATAAATTTCTGCATTTTGATTCAAATTCTTTATTGTTTGCAACCTTTGAGGAAAAGGAGCAGGATGCATACCTTTTTCTTTGTCCAAATTTTCAAGAAGTTCAGACTTACCATCATCCTTACCATTACTTTTCGGAGGGGAAGGAGGATCTTGGTCTTTTGATGGAATGTTTTTGTCAATTGCCTTTCCACTTCGAAGAGTTGTGATAGAATGGCATTTTCCTGTTGAGTTTCATTGGAGCAAGAAACAAGACATTGAGTAGAAGGGTTAGGTTGAGGTTGAGCAGGAAACTTACCTTTTTCTTGAGTGCGTAATGAAGCTATCAATGTGGACAAGGTGTTTTTGATCTCATTGATGTCCTGTGAAGTTTGGTTATTCACATTTGCTTGTGTTTGCATGAATGCTTGCAATGTCTCTTCCAAGGTTTGTACACGTGAAGGTTGATAGGAAAAAGTGTTGCCCGGCTTTTGAGATTGTGGTACCTGAACATGATTATTATTCCACCAACTGAAGTTGGGATGATTTCTCCATTCAAGGTTATACGTTTCAGAGTAAGGAGAAGGAAAAGGCTTTTTAAATGTGTTTATGGAATTTACTTGATCATGCAACGCTTCTTTAAGAATGGGAATGTTTGGACATTCAGAAGTGGGGTGTCCCATGATTTCACAAATTCCACAACTTTTTTCATTTTTAACCGTTTTGACTTCTTTTACTTCTCTAAGTTCCATGGCTTCAATCTTTCTAGCCAAATTAGCTACTTTAGCTTTTATCTCATCTTCTTGACTAAAATGATATTTACCTCTGTTAGAAACAAGATTAGATCTATTGGAACTTTCAGAGGAATTATCTGTGTGCCAGGCTTGAGAGTTATCTGCCAAATGGTCTAGGTAGTCAAAGGCTTCTTCAGGTTCTTTTTCTAGAAACTCACTGTTACACATTGTTTCAACAAATTGTTTAGTTTCGGGAGTTAAACTTTCATAAAAGAAACTAATAAGACGCCATTTTTCAAAACCATGATGTGGACAAGAACTTAACAAATCTTTAAAACGCTCCCAGCACTGAAAAAATGCTTCATTTTGATTTTTATTGAAATTTTGAATCTGTCTTTTCAAAGTAGTAGTTTTATGTGCTGGGAAAAATTTCTTTAGAAACTCAGTTTGTAATTCTTGCCATGTGCCAATTGACCTTGGTTTTAAATTATGAAGCCAAATTTTTGCTTTATCTTTTAAAGAAAAAGGAAATAATTTTAGCTTGACAATTTCATTTGTACATTGTTGGTCATTAAAGGTGACACATACATCTTCGAAGTCTTTTAGAAACGAGTAAGCACTTTCCGATTCTAACCCATGGAAATTTGGAAGCAAAGCTATCATACCTGGTTTAAAACGAAAGTTGTTTGCATTGAGAGGAAAAATAAAACAAAAGGGTGATGAGCTTCGAGTTGGTTGCAAGTAGTCACGCATGGTGCCTACTTGTCTGTTCTCATCTTCAGCATGAACACTTTCATTGTCAGCCATGGTCGGAGTTGTATTAGAAAGATTACCTGAAAAAGTTTCACAATAAAATCTAACTAAACGACGAGATCTAAAATCACGTCGCCAAACAAGCATAAAACAAAGTTAATATACAGATTAGGCGGTATAACCAGCCAATAAAAATAAAACAAAGTTAATATACAAATTAGGCGGTATAACCAGCCAATAAAAATAAATATACTTATATACTTAGTATTGCCTTCCCGGCAACGGCGCCAAAAACTTGATGGAGACTCAATTAAGAGTTGTAAACCCAAGTGCAGGTTATGTTCAAGTAATAAATTCTCGGGTGTCCGAGGTCGAACCACAGGGAAGCGTATTAGTAAGTATAAGTTTATAAATATATAAGAAAAAGAAAGAAAAAAAGATATTAGGGAATCAACAACAAAACAAGATAAATAAGATATTAGAGAACAAAATAAACAAAATAACATAAAAGAAATTAAACAAGATATAAAAAATAATAAGAAAAGATGTTGAGGTTAGAGAATCCACTCTTGGTGTTATGCTAAGATTAATCTTGTTTTATTATACAATTGAAATTCACACATAAGGGAGATTCCAATCGGAAGGTTTAGCAATTCAGTCCAAATTGTCCAACGTCCATAGCATATGATATTATGTTCATTTGGTGTCCTCAAAACTCATAAAAAGAGTCCAAGCATTCCTTATGCCAAGGTATATGTCTACTGATAACTCGTATAATTATATAGTTCTTAGTTATGTTTTATTATTGTTTTGTGTCAAATACGAGTTATTATTGCTTAGTCTAATTGTGTTTATGATATTTTATATTTTTATGTAATTTGGTGTTTTTCACGAGTTTCTTTGAGTGATTTCAGATTACTAGGTTAAATCAAGAATTAAGGGCAAATCCAATTCAGTTCCAGTTCCGACACCTTTTGCCATATCAGCTATATCTGGAGTTTCACCGAAGCATTAAGGCTGAAATTTTTACAGTGCAAAGTTAAGAGGCATATCTATCTTTTTTATGTTTTACACTTCTTGAAACGGAGTCGTTTTCCCTACCGAAATCAACCATCAAGTTGGCTGATGTGCAATGACGTCTGTTCTGCACCGTTTTGGTATTTTGACCATATCTTCCGATCCACATGAGCAAATGATCTGATTCCAACGGATATGGATCAGTAACGGATAGGGGCATATTTTTCTAGAAGCCATTTGATCCGATCGAGCCTCCAACATTGACAAAATCGACCATCAAGCTGGCTGATCAGAATTGTCATACAACATGACGAAAATTGTTAGAAAAATGCACCCACCTATTATACCTACCTTTGAAATTTATAAAGCTTGTCTCTTGTCATTTAGCTCTCCAAAATGTGTATAAATAGAGGGCCTTGGATGAGTATTAGGATTAATATACATTGGTAGGATATAAGCCATTGTTAAAAATTTCTCTAAGTTTTCTTCTTTTTTCCTTTCTCTAGTTTTCTTTTTCTTTATTTACTTATGCTTCTTACATTTCTTTTCATTTTTAGTATGTGTTGCTAATCATATTGTTGAGGTGATGAGGTGAAGCTCTTGGTAAATGCTAAGGTTAGTCTCTTAAACATGAGCTAAAATGAATCATCATTTATAAACACTAGTATAGATAATATTTTCTTTTGGTTTAAAATCATACTTACAAAGTAGGGATCTTGATTCATTATTGACAAGGAAAATGGCACAGTAAATGCTTGGTTTCATAACCTTGATTTGTTGTAGACATATACCTTGGCATAAGGAATGCTTGGACTCTTTTTATGAGTTTTGAGGATACCAAATGAACATAATATCATATGCTATGGACGTTGGACAATTTGGACTGAATTGCTAAACCTTCCGATTGGAACCTCCTTTATGTGTGGATTTCAATTGTGTAATAAAACAAGATTAATCTTAGCATAACACCAAGAGTGGATTCTCTAACCTCAACATCTTTTCTTATTGTTTTTTATATCTTGTTTAATTTCTTTTATATTTTGTTTATTTTGTTCTCTAATATCTTGTTTATCTTATTTTGTTGTTGATTCCCTAATATCTTGTTTACTTTCTTTGTCTTATATATTTATAAACTTATACTTACTAATACGCTTCCCTGTGGTTCGACCTCGGACACCCGAGAATTTATTACTTGAACATAACCTGCACTTGGGTTTACAACTCTTAATTGAGTCTCCATCAAGTTTTTGGCGCCGTTGCCGGGGAGGGAATACTAAGTATATAAGTTTATAAGTATATTTATTTTTATTGGCTGGTTATACCGCCTAATTTGTATATTAACTTTGTTTTATTGGCTGGTTATACCGCCTAATTTAGTATATATATTTTTTTTGGCTGGTTATACCGCCTAATTTTCTATATATTTATATTTATATTGTAAAGTTTATATTTATATATTATCTATTTATTAACTTTGTTTTATGCTTGTTTGTTGACGTGATTTTAGATCTCGTCGTTTAGTTAGATTTTATTGTGAAACTTTTTCAGGTAATCTTTCTAATACAACTCCTACCATGGCTGACAATGAAAGTGTTCATGCTGAAGATGAGAACAGACAAGTACGCACCATGCGTGACTACTTGCAACCAACTCGAAGCTCATCACCCTCTTGTTTTATTTTTCCTCTCAATGCAAACAACTTTCGTTTTAAACCAGGTATGATAGCTTTGCTTCCAAATTTCCATGGGTTAGATTCGGAAAGTGCTTACTCGTTTCTAAAAGACTTCGAAGATGTATGTGTCACCTTTAATGACCAACAATGTACAAATGAAATTGTCAAGCTAAAATTATTTCCTTTTTCTTTAAAAGATAAAGCAAAAATTTGGCTTCATACTTTAAAACCAAGGTCAATTGGCACATGGCAAGAATTACAAACTGAGTTTCTAAAGAAATTTTTCCCAGCACATAAAACTACTGCTTTGAAAAGACAGATTCAAAATTTCAATCAAAATCAAAATGAAGCATTTTTTCAATGCTGGGAGCGTTTTAAAGATTTGTTAAGTTCTTGTCCACATCATGGTTTTGAAAAATGGCGTCTTATTAGTTTCTTTTATGAAAGTTTAACTCCTGAAACTAAACAATTTGTTGAAACAATGTGTAACGGTGAGTTTCTAGAAAAAGAACCTGAAGAAGCCTTTGACTACCTAGACCATTTGGCAGATAACTCTCAAGCCTGGCACACAGATAATTCCTCTGAAAGTTTCAATAGATCTAATCTTTTTTCTAACAGAGGTAATTATCATTTTAGTCAAGAAGATGAGATAAAAGCTAAAGTAGCTAATTTGGCTAGAAAGATTGAAGCCATGGAACTTAGAGAAGTAAAAGAAGTCAAAACGGTTAAAAATGAAGAAAGTTGTGGAATTTGTGAAATCATGGGACACCCCACTTCTGAATGTCCAAACATTCCCATTCTTAAAGAAGCGTTGCATGATCAAGTAAATTCCATAAACACATTTAAAAAGCCTTTTCCTTCTCCTTACTCTGAAACGTATAACCCTGAATGGAGAAATCATCCCAACTTCAGTTGGCGGAATAATAATCATGTTCAGGTACCACAATCTCAAAAGCCGGGCAACAGGTTTTCCTATCAACCTTCACGTGTACAAACCTTGGAAGAGACATTGCAAGCATTCATGCAAACACAAGCAAATGTGAATAACCAAACTTCACAGGACATCAATGAGATCAAAAACACCTTGTCCACATTGACAGCTTCATTACGCACTCAAGAAAAAGGTAAGTTTCCTGCTCAACCTCAGCCTAACCCTTCTACTCAATGTCTTGTTTCTTGCTCCAATGAAACTCAACAGGAAAATGCCAGTTCTATCACAACTCTTCGAAGTGGAAAGGCAATTGACAAAAACATTCCATCA
This sequence comes from Fremontodendron californicum, assembly GCA_030761205.1. NCBI lineage: Eukaryota > Viridiplantae > Streptophyta > Magnoliopsida > Malvales > Malvaceae > Fremontodendron > Fremontodendron californicum. The sequence goes on from JAULJL010000026.1 coordinate 12,996,922, forward strand.
AAAGACCAAGATCCTTCTTTCCCTCCAAAAAGTAATGGTAAGGATGATGGTAAGTCTGAACTTCTTAAAAATTTGGACAAAGAAAAAGGTATGCATCCTGCTCCTTTTCCTCAAAGGTTGCAAACAATAAAGAATTTGAATCAAAATGCAGAAATATATGAACTTTTCAAACAAGTTAAGATTAACATTCCTTTATTGGATGCAATCAAACAAGTTCCATCTTATGCTAAATTTTTGAAGGACATGTGCACATTTAAAAGGAAACATAATGTACAAAAGAAAGCATTTCTGACGGAAAGTGTGAGCTCAATCATTCAGCACCTTACTCCACCAAAATTCAAAGATCCTGGATGTCCAACAATCTCATGCATCATTGGAAACACTAGAATAGAATGTGCATTGCTTGATCTTGGTGCTAGTGTTAATCTTTTGCCTTTTTCTGTTTATCAACAGTTAGGTTTAGGTGAACTCAAGGAAACACCTGTTACACTTCAACTAGCTGATCGTTCTGTAAAAATTCCTCGAGGGATAGTTGAAGATGTTTTGGTTCAAATTGATAATTTTTACTTCCCTGTTGATTTTATTGTTTTGGACACACATCCTGTTTCAAATCCAAATGTTCAAATTCCTGTTATATTAGGCCGTCCATTTCTTGCAACTTCTAATGCTCTGATAAATTGCAGGAATGGTATTTTGAACATTTCTTTTGGAAATATGACTTTAGAATTAAATGTGTTCAACACTTGCAAGCAACCTGGTGATGATTCAGAAGTACATGAAGTGGATTTCATTGAAGAACTTGTTCATGAACATAACACCACTACCACATTCCATGATCCTTTAGAAGCTTATTTAATTGAATGTGAGTTTGATAATGCTTCAGAATTTCACACACTGATTCTTTGTTAAATTCTTTTCAGGTTAAGCATTGTTGGAAACAAAAACTTGAGGAACTCAGAAAAGATGCATATGAGAATTCTAAAATTCATAAAGAAAGAACTAAAGCCTTTCATGACAAGTTAATTTCAAGAAAAACATTTGATGTTGGGCAAAAAGTTCTACTTTATAATTCTAGACTTCACATATTTCCTGGTAAGTTGAGATCAAGATGGACTGGCCCATTTGTGGTTAAGCATGTGTATCATTATGGAGCAGTTGACATTGAGAATCCTCAAAATGGTAACGTATTCAAGGTAAATGGACAAAGACTCAAACTCTTTTTGGAAAATCATGTTACTCAAGAAGAGGTTGTTTTTCTTTTTGATCCTTGTTTTGAAAATAACTAGATGTAAATATAATTTTTACTAATCTTCAAAAAAAAAAAAAATACATTTTTTTTAACCCCGGTTAAATGACGGATAACGGTACTCCGTGATTATTTAAGTCGGTTCCATCAGCTACCCACAAAACTGATATTGTATATAAATTTCTCTTTCAATTTCTCTTTCATTTTATTTTATTTTATTTTTTTTCAGGATGGATGATATTCTCACAAGATTGCAGAAACGATTTCCTCCTTTTCCTCGAAATATTTTACTGAAGCTTTACCAAGTTCGATTTGAAAGATTAAGAATGCTTATGCACAAAGGGATTCCTGAAGACATACGTTGGATAATTGAAGCCAAGGTACGTGAAGATGAATATCTTCCTGTTTTGCATTTACCAGGTACAGGTAGAAGCACTTTTGCAAAGAAGCGACGAGCAAAGCGCATGAGTTCAAATTGCCACAAATGTGCACGATGGACGTGTAACGGTAAATGTCGTTCTATTGGGATTCCGTCTCTAATCGAGATGATAAAATTGAATTCATTAAGGATGGACTGAGTAAGGAGAATTTGGGTAATATCCAACTTTCTCTTGAGACGCATCCTAGTGGAGACGTACAAAGAGAAATTCTTGATTTATGGCCGCAATTCCAAAGGGAATGGCAACATCTTGGGAATCTGATGTTAAAAGACCCTGTTTGCCAGCTTGTAAGAAAACTGGATGGGAAGCATATCCTCGACTCATAGAAGGCGTTTAAGCCGTTTCTGGACGTAAAACCAGAGGAAGATGTGAGCCACAGTCACAACTACAATAAATGACTTCTCAGCTTTTGGTTTGATTTGCAATAACTTCATTTCGGTTTAATTTACGTGTTGTTCGATTTGTGTAATTATTCTCGATTTTTTTTTGCATTGGTCTTTTACGGTTGATTTTCTTCTCTTTTTGATTTTCTTCCTGAAATCACGCAAAAATATTTTGTTAGGTTAACATTTTCTTCTGACAGGTCAAATACACTTTCGGCGACATTATTACTCTTGTCTGATTCACTACTCAGTCCTCTATATATTACACCATGTACTCATTCTCTTTCAGGCACTCGAAAAAAAATGGAAATTACTTCGTCCCAGCGCATTGAAAAAATTTGTGTCTTTGGAGGTGCTTATCCAGGGAAAAATAAAATATTCGCTGATGAAGCCATAAGAGTTGGAGTAATACTTGCCCAACAAAAGATCCAGTTGATTTATGGAGGCGGTAGTACGGGTTTAATGGGAGCAGTCGCTATAGCAGCACACGCCGAAGGAAGTCCAGTTCTAGGAATCGTGCCAAAACTATTCACAGATTTTTGTGGACCTACCTTGGGTAAGGAAATACAAGTCTGGAGTATCCCTGAACGGATGACAATCATGTACCATTCTGCCGATGCATTCATTGCTTTACCAGGAGGTCTGGGTACATTGGAAGAAATAGTTTGCGTGGCTTCTTGGTCATCTTTGGTCACAAATAAGAAACCCATTGGTTTGCTTAATATTAATGGTTATTTTAGTAATTTGCTTTCATATTTAGATAATGCTGTGGATAATGGATTCATGTTTTCAGAGGCAAGGAGAACCATAATTTCTGCTACAACCATTGAAGATTTACTCAAAAAGCTCCAAGCTTATGAGTATTTATCTGCTACGGTTGTTTCGCAAACGCTCGGAAAAAGAAAAAGAGATATAGACAAGCAAGGACTGGATTGCACTCTGTCTTTGTGACATTATCTAACATTTTGTTTGTTGTGTCTCAGTTATAATAAGTGGTTAGCAACCTCTGCAGGTAATATCTCCTAAATTCTACCTTTAGTAGGGGGTAAGGGACATATTTTGCTAATTTAAAAAAAAAAAGTTTGTTGTGTTTTAAGCCATTTAGAAGTATTCATTCTGAACAAGGTCTGAGTAAGGGAGACTTGAGACATACCTTGTCAGTTTGATTTTAATCTTTTTATGTTTACTTGTTAATTTTTGTTTAGTATTTTAGGATTATTTAGGTTGCATGAGTTTGTTTTGTTTTGAGTCTTAGTTATTCCTATTCTTATGTTATTAGTTCTTTTCTCTTACACATGATTCTTTCATTTGGGTTAATAGACTTACATTGAGGACAATGTAAGAATTAAGTGTGGGGGGAACGATTTAGGATTTCTTTTATTTTTGTCTACTATTTTTTTTTATGAGTCTTTATTATTATTATTATTTTTTTAATGTGTTCTAGTTCCTTTTTAATACAATGATGAGATATGAATTGCATAAGTCTAAAACAGATTTATTAGTGAGAAGATTTTCATGAGAATTGAGCTTGATGTCAACCTTTTTATGAGCCAATGTTAATATGATATGTTGATTGAGAAAGAAGCATGTTTAGACTTAATCTGACTTGTATAATCATCCTTGTGAGTTTTTGAGCCTATAATGATTGATGCATTATACAAATCAATCTAATTTCTTTCTTGAGTGCTCTTATGATTACATGATTCTCTAGAACTTGCTTTAAACCGTTTGAGACTATATTGATACATGTGACAACATGAATATGATAGAGGCATTAGGATTATAACCAGAGCCAAACAGCCATCCATTATTAATGTTCTAAGAGAACATCCCCACTAGTGAGCCAATTTGAGCCTACATTAAATATGCTATTTTATTGGTAACCAGAACTTACACCTAGCCTAAATATACTTATATCCTTACCCTTGTTCTAAAGATGGATTATATATTTTGAGACATATTGCAAAAACAAGGGATACTTTTTGAAAATTTGGGTTAGAACGAAAGATAAGTGTGGGGGAGGAGAGAGGCAAAAGTCAAGAGAAAAAGAAAGAGATCATTGTCAAATACATTCCCATATTAAAAAAAAAAAATCTTCTCTTGAACTTCTAGTTAAAGTAAAGAAAAAGATGTTACAAAGTTGGTTAGAATGAAGCAAAGGCTCAACATGAATATTTAGCCTATGTTATTATGTGCTTTATAAGAGTTTTGAGAAGTTTTATTTGTATGATCTTATTATGTCTCTAAACTCTATGAACTCTTTGGAACCTTTGTGATATCTTTATCCTTTTGTTCTTTAACTACATTATAACCCTTTGGCCCCATTACAACCTTGAAAAAAGACCTCTTGATTTATGAAGTTGTATGATCTAAATAGTGGAGAATAGGTGGACAAGCAAGCATATGGTAGAACTGTTTTCATGAGATTGATTGAGTGTAAACACTTTACCACTACTTTAAAGAGTGAAAATCATGAGAGTATAGTGAGAAGTTGAGATTAAGTTGAATATGCACTATTTTGATTGAAATATGTTATGTTAATATTGGCTTAACTCATTTATTTACATTCAAGCATGAATTTTTGTGAAATTCTTTGAGCTATTGATTAGTTTATAAGACTTGTTCAAAGATTGTCTCTAATTTATATTGAAAGGATTAGGAGTAAATATTTTTAGTGTATGTAGTTTACTTATATTTTAGTTTTTCAATGTTTGTGGGTATCGTTCTAGCAAACCCTCACGAGACTAAACTCGTCCACTAGGGACACCTAGGGGTTTAAAGGCTTGTGTCACATGCTAAGTGCCACCGTGATTTCCAACGAAAATGGATTAGATTAGATTTTCTTATTTTATTTTTATTGAGTCGTTGCTAGGGACTAGCAACAATCTAAGTGTGGGGGTGTGATAACTCGTATAATTATATAGTTCTTAGTTATGTTTTATTATTGTTTTGTGTCAAATACGAGTTATTATTGCTTAGTCTAATTGTGTTTATGATATTTTATATTTTTATGTAATTTGGTGTTTTTCACGAGTTTCTTTGAGTGATTTCAGATTACTAGGTTAAATCAAGAATTAAGGGCAAATCCAATTCAGTTCCAGTTCCGACACCTTTTTCCATATCAGCTATATCTGGAGTTTCACCGAAGCATTAAGGCTGAAATTTTTACAGTGCAAAGTTAAGAGGCATATCTATCTTTTTCATGTTTTACACTTCTTGAAACAAAGTCGTTTTCCCTACCGAAATCAACCATCAAGTTGGCTGATGTGCAATGACGTCTGTTCTGCACCGTTTTGGTATTTTGACCATATCTTCCGATCCACATGAGAAAATGATCTGATTCCAACGGCTATGGATCAGTAACGGATAGGGCCATATTTTTCTAGAAGACCATTTGATCCGATCGAGCCTCCAACATTGACAAAATCGACCATCAAGCTGGCTGATCAGAATTGTCATACAACATGACGAAAATTGTTAGAAAAATGCACCCACCTATTATACCTACCTTTGAAATTTATAAAGCTTGTCTCTTGTCATTTAGCTCTCCAAAATGTGTATAAATAGAGGGCCTTGGATGAGTATTAGGATTAATATACATTGGTAGGATATAAGCCATTGTAAAAAATTTCTCTAAGTTTTCTTCTTTTTTCCTTTCTCTAGTTTTCTTTTTCTTTATTTACTTATGCTTCTTACATTTCTTTTCATTTTTAGTATGTGTTGCTAATCATATTGTTGAGGTGATGAGGTGAAGCTCTTGGTAAATGCTAAGGTTAGTCTCTTAAACATGAGCTAAAATGAATCATCATTTATAAACACTAGTATAGATAATATTTTCTTTTGGTTTAAAATCATACTTACAAAGTAAGGATCTTGATTCATTATTGACAAGGAAAATGGCACAGTAAATGCTTGGTTTCATAACCTTGATTTGTTGTAGACATATACCTTGGCATAAGGAATGCTTGGACTCTTTTTATGAGTTTTGAGGATACCAAATGAACATAATATCATATGCTATGGACGTTGGACAATTTGGACTGAATTGCTAAACCTTCCGATTGGAACCTCCTTTATGTGTGGATTTCAATTGTGTAATAAAACAAGATTAATCTTAGCATAACACCAAGAGTGGATTCTCTAACCTCAACATCTTTTCTTATTGTTTTTTATATCTTGTTTAATTTCTTTTATATTTTGTTTATTTTATTCTCTAATATCTTGTTTATCTTATTTTGTTGTTGATTCCCTAATATCTTGTTTACTTTCTTTGTCTTATATATTTATAAACTTATACTTACTAATACGCTTCCCTGTGGTTCGACCTCGGACACCCGAGAATTTATTACTTGAACATAACCTGCACTTGGGTTTACAACTCTTAATTGAGTCTCCATCATCTACAACAAATCAAGGTTATGAAACCAAGCATTTACTGTGCCATTTTCCTTGTCAATAATGAATCAAGATCCCTACTTTGTAAGTATGATTTTAAACCAAAAGAAAATATTATCTATACTAGTGTTTATAAATGATGATTCATTTTAGCTCATGTTTAAGAGACTAACCTTAGCATTTACCAAGAGCTTCACCTCATCACCTCAACAATATGATTAGCAATACATACTAGATATGAATAAAATGAAAACAAATGTAAGAAGCATAAGTAAATAAAGAAAAAGAAAAATAGAGAAAGGAAAGAAAAAGAAAACTTAGAGAATTTTATTACAATGGCTAATATCCTACCAATCTACAATAATACTCATCCAAGTCCCTCTATTTATACACATTTTGGAGAGCTAAATGACAAGAGACAAGCTTTATAAATTTCAAAGGTAGGTATAATAGGTGGGTGCATTTTTCTAACAATTTTCGTCATATTGTATGACAATTCTGATCAGCCAGCTTGATGGTCGATTTTGTCAATGTTGGAAGCTCGATCTGATCAAATGGTCTTCTAGAAAAATATACCCCTTTCAGTTACGGATCCATAGCCATTGGAATCAGATCATTTGCTCATGTGGATCGGAAGATATGGTCAAAATACCAAAACAGGTCAGCACAGACGTCATTGCACATCAGCCAACTTGATGGTCGATTTCGCTAGGGAAAACGACTCCGTTTCAAGAAGTGTAAAACATGAAAAAGATAGATATGCCTCTTAAATATGAACTGTAAAAAATTCAGCCTTATTACTTCAGTGAAACTCCAGATATAGCGGATATGGCAAAAGGTGTCGGAACTGGAACTGAACTGGATTTGCCCTTAATTGTTGATTTAACCTAGTAATCTGAAATCACTCAAAGAAACTCGTGAAAAACACCAAATTACATAAAAATATAAAATATCATAAACACAATTAGACTAAGCAATAATAACTCGTATTTGACACAAAACAATAATAAAACATAACTAAGAACTATATAATTATACGAGTTATCACATGCCTCCCATCGGATGCCTACAATAATTGTAATATATGAAAAGCAAACACAGCATTGATATGCTTTTCATATGTAGAGTGGCACCAAACTGACAGGGTGTTGCGACAATTTGGGATGCAACAACCAATTCCTGCAGTCCCGGTGAACCTTGATAAGCTTCACAAGATCGACATGTGTGGTCGTCATGAGGAATTCTGGCCTGTGAAGCATGAACATTAAATCCATTGGTGGAATATACATTATTAACGAATTCCGACTGGTTATCTGATTGTTGGTAATAATTTCAACCCATCTGATGATTACATAGGATGGTATAAAATAAAAGTCGGCCTTTTGTTTGTCCACCATCGGTGTATGAGGATGTTAGGAGTATGCCATTTACCGGACGAACTTCAACTCCAGTCCCTCTTACACAGGATATGGAAGCTCCTATACCTAGCCGACAACGTGGGCGAACGCGTCAACTGGCCTCATTGGAGTTCACAGCACCGAGGATGTCATTTAGTCATCCTGAACCTGAACGGGATCATGGAGTACCATCCAGTCATCGTTATTCCGTCAGTCACCCCGGATATGACGTTGATGAGTGTTACCGACCATCACAGCCAATGACGAGGTTAGATGACCAGCTCCCCATCCTAAGTCCATGTTCAGCATATCTAACATCAATGTATCAGTTTGGAACTCCTACGTCAGCATTTGATGGTACATCATTTCTGGGTCCATCTAGTAGTCAGGTTCCCATTATGGGTGAACTAGGTGTTGGCTCATCCAGCAGTGTGTTTCAAATTTTTGATACAGAAGAAATGACTGATGACATACAATCGGAACGAGTGGCGGTTACAGCAGGAGTTCGTGGTCGACCGTGAATACGTGCCACTAACGAGGTTGAACGACGGGTCCAACCACCACGCACTAGGAGAGCTCGACACTGTTGTTCTACACCATGCAATAATTAGAATAAATATACTTTTATCAATATAACGAGAATAATGTATTTTCAATTTGTAATATATAAATTTATATGTTTTGCATTTCATGTTATTTATTTTAAATTTGTTGAGAAATTAATTGTTATTTTTAATTTTTTTATTCAGCATATCTAACTAAAATTTTAATGTTGTTATTTAATTTATAAAAATGTAATAAAATATATTATTCAATATATTTTCATAAAATTTCTTAATTTTATATAAAATAATAATCCAAATTACATGATAAGTAGAAAAAAACTTGCATAACATTTTCCCGTAATGGCAAAATATGTAAATATTACAGGTTATGAAAACATGTAATTCCTTTATTGTTGATGCGAACTCTCCCCCGAAGTGCCAGATTGATGCGGACATTTTCGACAGTTATGACCTTCATTTCTGCACAATCCACAACGTTTTGGTTGGCCTTTCTCCCTGAGGTCCATTTCATTACGAATACGACTTGATTTTGGCCGACCATGTGGATTTTTCCGCATTTCTTGATTGGAACACACTTCTGGACCATCATATTGAGGCTAATAACCTTCATTTCCAACTGCTTCGAACTCATGTCTACAAACATTCAATATAGTTTTCAGTCTATAGACATTGTCCACATATTGCATGCAATCTACATGGACATGTGCACAAGCAGCAACTACATGTGAACAAGGGAACCTTTGTGCTTGAAACTTCCCACAGTCACACCACATGTCACTAAGCTTGACTTTGTACTTTATTGCAGAAACACCCTCTTGTGGATCAACTAACTCTTCAATCAGAAAAGATTGATTTGCTCGCGTAAAATTACGAAAAAAGTGGGAGTTAGCTTTCCTGCGATTTTCTTGCATAGTCTGTGTGACTGTTTCACAGTATGTGTGCCCTCCCTCCATTATTGCAATTTGCTTGTTCCCCATCTTAACAAAAAGTGCAGCCAACCTATAATATGTTGATTGCACTAAAGCAATAATGGGAAGATGACACGTTCCCTTCAACACCGAATTGATAGATTCAGCTAGGTTGGTTGTCATATGGCCATAACGTCTTCCTTGATCATATGATTGGGCCCACTTCTCCTTGGGGATCCTATCAAACCAATTAGCTGCCTCTGCATTTTCTCCACAAAGATTCTCATACATGAAATGAAAATTCGATCGCCCCAACTCGTATCCTAATAAAATTAAAAACAAAAGACTTGTGAATTTCAGTATTATTTTATATACCAAAGGAAATATAAGAGATAAAATAACTATGATTCGATTCCATACCCATGTTAACAATGTGTCGACGCAATTCCTTATTGTTAAACTTCTTTATAAAGTTAGCTGCAATGTGTCGAATGCAGTACACTGAATATGCATGTGGAGGATTCCATCCACTATCATCGCGTCTAATCGCAACTTTGATGGCTTCATGTCGATCAGACATCAAGCATATGCCAGGCTGTTTTGTTACATGTCTACGCAAATTAGTGAGAAAGAATGACCAAGCCTCTGTTGTCTCACCCTCCACAATGGCAAATGCAATTGGTAGTATGTTTCGGTTGCAATCTTGTGCAATAGCTAACAATAATGTTCCTTTGTATTTTCAATATAAGAAAGTACCGTCTATTTGCACAATAGGTTTACAATACGGATACCCTTCAATGCACGACTTAAATGTCCAAAATAGTTGATGGAATATTCTCTTACCCTGGACCAGTCGATCACCGTGATATGTAGGTACCGTTTGCAATTCCACAATTGTACCAGGCACGAAATGTTGCATTGCACCTAACCATTTAGGTAGCTCATTGTACGATCTATCTCAATCGCCAAAAACTTGAACAACTGCCTTTTGATTTGCTTTCCACGTTTTCTTATAGGAGGTGATGTATCCATACCGGATTCGCATCTCAGCGATCAAAACTGAAACGGAGATCTCCGGATTTGCTTCGACCAATGACAGAATGCATGAACAGATCATGTTAGAATCTAGCTTGCAATGATCTTGTGAAATCCTCCCCGATATGCAAGTATGAGGCCTTTCATATTTTCTAATCTCCCATGCCTGTTTCTTCTTCATAAAAGTTGCCTTATTCTCCAATTGCACCCTTTCCTATACATTAGACATTTGGCCTAATATTTGGTCCGCAGATTCAATTACTCTATAATCTACAAAGTTTTTGATGTTATAGTGCTTAATAGCTGAAAGCGCAGCCTCTTTCGTTTGAAATTGTAACCCAACACACAGATCAACTGCAGATGGATTAAATGTTAGAGGCGTAGCTAATGTATGAGCATACTCAGAAAATTCTGGCACTTGCATTGCCTTCAGATCCAAGGTATGCATATGGGATGCAGCCCCATATGGGGGAAGATCTCCATGAGTGTTGATCTCAGCAGGGAAGACGTCTGGGTCAGAATCACTGTTGTATCACTTGCGAATTCAGCATCCTCTTCCTGCTCACTAAAGTCACCAACATATTCACCATGGACTCCACGTGGCGGAACAGGATCAACACTAGCTGGCTCATCTTCGAGGGTAGTAGGAATTGTTTGTGAGACTAATGAATTATGAAACGTTGTATCTTGAGATAGCGGAACGACTTCTTCTGTGGGAACGTCGTATGTAGTGTGAACATAGAACGGCCCAGAATCATCATCTTCTGTGGGAAAATTTTCTGTAGTGCGAACATTTGAAGGCTCACAATCATCGTGAACATCCTCTATGTCAGCATATAACTCAAGTACACTAACATTTGCAAATGTCTCATGAGCATAAAACATGCATCTAACATCATCATCATCTTCAAGTGGAAATGTTCTATATCGGACACATCATTCACCAATAGAAAGAGGATGCCTATACTTAATCTCTTAAACTCTTTTTCTATTTCCAACTTTAATTTTTGTATGAATTTGCAGCTTCAGTTCCTCTAATGTGACGTCTTCATCAACACGAAAACTTTTAGGACGTTCACAATCAAAGGTAGCACCTTCGTCAGTATTATGAATTTGGTAATTATAGTAGACCAATGCGATCACTCTATTGCTCATGTTGTGTAGTAATGAAACTAAGAAGGATGAGAACGGAGGTACTATCACGCGGCAAAAGAAAGAAGAAATATAGAAGGATAAGAATGAGGAGGTATTAGCATTCAGAAAAAATCTGATTGAAAAACTGCTGTAGGGGGTATTGTAAACCTTCATCAGTATTATGAATTTATAATGGTTTATTATGTTGTACCGGATGACAAATCCCATCTTTTGTACAGGATGGAATCTGATTCTCATTTTCTGGCTAGGGTTAATTGACTGAAAAAACTGATAACTCATTCAATGCAAAAACTGATGATAAATCCTATCCTTTGTACCGGACTGTCCAATAGTCTCATCCACTACAGAAGGAATCCAATTTCAATATTTTCTATAGCATTTGATTGACTGAAAAATAGCTGAAACCTATTCCTTACGCTAAATTAGTAGTCTCATCCATTGCAGAAGGAATCCAATTCCAATATTTTCTGCAGCATTTGATTGACTGGAAAATAGCTAAAACATATCCCTTACCCTAAATCATTAGTCCCATCCATTGCAGAAGGAATCTAATTCCAATATTTTCTGTAGCATTTGATTGACTGAAAAATAACTGAAACCTATCCCTAACCCTAAATCATTAGTCTCATCCATTGCAAAAGGAATCCAATTCTAATATTTTTTGCAGCATTTGATTGACTGGAAAATAGCTGAAACCTATCCCTAACCCTAAACCCTAACCCTAAATCTGGTCAATACTCTCATCCATTGCATAAGGAATTCAATTCCAATATTTTTTGCAGGATTTGATTCACTAAAAAATAGCTGAAACCCTAATCCTAACCCTAAATCATTAGTCCCATCGATTGCAGAAGAAATCAAATTCCAATATTTTCTATAGCATAAAATTAAAATAATAAAAAATTTTAATTTTATATAAAATTCAAATAAGAAATTAATTTAATTTGATATAAAATTCAAATAAGAAATTAATTTAATTTTTATATAAAATTTAAATAACAAATCAAATTTTAATTTATATAAAATTTAAATAAAAAATACATTTTTTTAAAATAAAATTGTATTTTATATAAAATTTAAATAAGAAATATTTTTTTTATAATTTTAATAAGAAATAAAATTTTACTTTTTATAAAATTAAAATAATAAATTTTATTTTTATTTTTTATAAAATAAAAATAAAAATTAAATTAAATTTTTTATAAAATTAAAAAATAAAATAAATTATAAACTTTTAGTATATATATTTAAAAAAAATAAAAACAATCGAAGATAAATTTTTTTATACATGTTTGTTAGAGATCTCACATATAAAATTTAAATAAAAAATCAAAATTTTTATTTATATAAAATTTAAATAAGAAATAAAATTTTTTATATAAAAAATTAATAAGAAATATAATTTTCTTTTTTAAATTTTAATGAGAAATAAAATTTTAATAATAAATTAAATTTTATTTTTTATAAAATTAAAAAATTATGAAATTTTAATATATATATTGAAAAAAAATAAAAAAAACAAACCAAGATAATTTTTTTTATTTAATTTGTAATTTTTAAAATTAAAATACAAATTATAAAAACAAATTTGTAATTTTTTAAATTTAAGTAAAAAAATTTTAAAAAATATACCACCAAGAGAAATCGTCACCTCCCATGACGATTTCCCTTGGTGTTTTTTGAATTTTTTTTTAAAATACACCAAGAAAAATCATCACCCCATGGCGATTTTTTTGGTATTTTTTGAAAACTTTACGCTGAAAATCGTCTTGAGGGATGTCGATTTTTTAGCTAATTTTAAAACAAATAAATTTTAAAATTAACCTAAAAACAACGGATATTTTAATAAATATTTTTTTAACTATATTCTAATAAAAGACCCTATATATACACCCATCTACCTCAAAATAATGCTTTTCATCATCAAATGATCATATTATATTGTTATGGCACACGGTACAACTCTCAAAATTGATCCTAACAAGAAATTCGAGCCCAAAAAAAAAAAGTAACATTTTATCTTTGTCTTCACCCCAAAAGTGGTAGGTAAAATACCAATAACCCCTATCAATTTTAATTATAAATTTTTAACCACCCTCCCACTAATAAATTTTTTTTAAGAATTCGTTTAATTGATATTTATAAGTATTGATTAAAAATTAATTTTTTATTATTTAAAAAAATATTTTATATTTAATATATTATTTTTATTGAATTAAAAAAATAATACATTATTTATATTTTTATTTTTATATATATCATTTTAACTAATATTATTAGACACTTATTAATAATTTTTTTTTAAAAAGTAAAAATCTGTTTTAGGAGCTAAAACGATTAGAGCACGTTTCCAAAATGATTGTTACAAAACTTTTTTTTTTCTTAAATAAAAAGTTTTCAGACAAAAAAGATTTTGTTATACGAAAATAAAAATTAAAAAAAAAAAAACACGGTCCTAAAGCCTTACACGTCTGTTATTTTTTGCACGCATCTCGATGTTGACTCTTTCTTAACGCGTTTGCAGCAATTACTACGCTCGATGCGTAACACGTGACCCACTGCTGACCTCATCAATGAAAAACACAAAAAATAAAAACATTTGTAAAAAGAAGAGAGTAAAGTGGAGTAATTCATGTATGCTTATTGTATTTTTTATATTTTATTTTATTTTAATGATGTAAATATAAATATAATATAAATTATTAAATATATTAAAATTTTAAATATGAATATAATATATATTAAGTTAGAATTTATTTTATTATTTATTATTATTTAATATAATTTTAATTATTTATTTATTAATATGATTTTCAAATAAATCGACTCGCGATACGGATCTTAAATCGACTCACGAGTCAACATGCAGACCAACTCATTAGATACATCATTTAAAAAAATATATAAATAATTAAAACTAAAAATAATTAATAAAAAACAATTTTTTTTTTATTTTTTTCTCGAGTGGGTTGAGTACGGATCCTAAATCGATTCGTGAGTCAACGTGCGGACCAACCCCTTTAAATACATCATTTAAAATAAAATAAAATTCTTTTTTTAACTTTTTTACTGTGCGGGTAGGATACAGATCCTAAATTGATCTGCAAGTCAATATACGAACCAACTCCTTTAAATACATCATTTAAAAATAAAATAAATTTCTTTTTTAACTTTTTCCATAGCCGATCGAGTAAGGATCCTAAATCGACCCGCGAGTCAACGTGCGGACTAACCCTTTTAAATATATCATTTATAAATAAAATAAAAAACTAATTAATAAAATAAATTTCTAATTTCAACATTTTTTTTGTGCGGATCAAATATGGATCTTAAATAGATCCATGAATTAACGTGCGGATCAACCCTTTTAATACATCATTTAAAAATAAAGTAAAAAATTAATTAATAAAATTAATTTATATTTTTAAAAACTTTTTTTTTCATGTTAATTGGGTACGAATCCTAAATCGACCCGCGAATCAACGCATGGACCAACCCCTTTAAATACATCATTTAAAAATAAAGTAAAATAATTAATTAATAAAATATTTTTTTAACTTTTTTTCGTGTGAATTGGGTACAGATCCTAAATCGATCCACGAATCAACGTGCGTTTCAACCTTTTAAATACATCATTTAAAAATAAAATAAAATAAAATCAAATAAAATAAAAAACTAAAACTAATAATAATAATAATAAATTTTAAATTTTTTTTTTCAAATGGGTCGGGTATGGATCTTAAATCGACCTGTGAGTTATTATATAGACTAACCCTTATAAATACATAATTTAAAAATAAAATAAACTTAAAACTAAAATCAAAATTAAAATTAAAAAAAAAAAAAAAACATTTGATTTTTTTTATGTTTTAAAGGATAAAATTATCCCTAAAGTATTTCAAAAATATTAGTAATTGATTATCTTTTTACCCTCGCTATCAAACAAAACAAAACAAAAATCTTTTTGAAAAATACCAACTGAATCCCTTAGGAGTCAGGACTCGGTTTTAATAATAAGAGAAGATCCACCAATTTTCCACTTCCAAAAATAGACAAAAGAAATTTCAAGCATGGAAGAAGTTTTTTCTAACATGGATGGATTACTTAGAAACATGGGTTTTAGCTCTATTCAAACCATACGAATAGACGCATTTTGGTTGAAAAAAATTTGAGTTAAAAAAAATTTAAATTTAAAAAAAATATGATAAAAAAATATAATTTAAGAATTTTAAGTGTTTGATATTATTATGAGAAATTGAAATATATAAAAAAAATATGTTCAAAATAATAAAAATTTAGAGAATAAAGTCAATTTATTCAAAAGTCAATTTTCAAAACGTAAAAATTTTATTTTTTTAGCTCTTTAGTTTGTATTGTCAAACCATAATTTTAAGTGTAAAAATAAAAAAAAATTATCCATTTAATATTATATTTACGGTAAAATACAACTTTTGATCTTAAAAACATATTAAATGGGGCCTTAGAAAGCATGACAACCACACAATATAATAGTCAATTAGTTAATTTATGATACTTGAAAATATCCATTGCAAATATAACATATGAAGGGTAGGAAAATGTTAACTATCCATCTTACTATTTTTGAAAGTGATAATTTAAAGATTTATATTTGATACATTGATAATATATAAATTTATACAATATTAATGAATTAGATGATGACTTCTTATTAAAAATAAAATTATTTATATTTATTTTTAAAAAAAATTTAATAAAATATTTTAATATAATTTATTGATAATATATACATTGTCAATACATTAAATATAAACTCATAATTTAAATAAATATTCACAAGAGTTAATCCAATTGATAAATTCGTTTCATTATCAATCAAGATTTTGATCTCTATAAAAAATATTTTCTGAAAAAAATCTTAAATGTGCGACCGTTTAAAATCGCTCAAATTGATTTAGATTAAGAAAAAACCAAATGATACTCCTGACCACCCGAGAGGATATTCTTAAAAATAGTTACAGGACAAATTAGAGATCGTAAGCAAAAGATAATTATCAATACAATAAGATTTAAAAAAACAAAGTACATTCTTAATGAATCTATTGCTGTAAAGCAAACAACAGACAGCTTGGAAAATGCTGTTTGGTTTCTTTCTACATCTTTTTTGTTCGATAATTGAGAGAAAGTACACATCAAATCCTTTGAGAACCAAACTAATATTCCTAAACTCCTAAATGTCTCTTTGTTTTTATCCCCTCTTAGTTTTTATACTGATTTTTATGTTCCTTTTGTCTTTCTTTTTCCTTTTTTTCTTTTTTCTTTTTACAATAACAATGATGACAATAATTCTAATCAAATCTAGCTACATGCAAATACCAAGTTCAACAAAAAAAAAAAGGGGAAAAGATCCTAAATTTTTCAAAAATAGTTTTTTATATAAAACAATGGGATTACTATTAACCAGTGGATGGAGGATAATGACCAGGATGAGACCACGGCGCTGGAGAATCTGACCCACTTGCCTGAGTTTGATTAGACGGCTGCCTGAAAATGTCCATTTGTTGATGCTCAGCAAAAAGCAGAGGAAAAGGAGCAGAGGAAGATGATGAAGAACCAGAAACAGAAGAAGCTGCAAATGAAGAAGGAAAAGGTGACAGAGAAGAAGATAGTAATGGCTGTTGAATATTAGCTAATTGAGACGATTGCGTCATCTGCTGTAGCAAGCTCGTAGCTTGTTGTCCATGGAAATCAGTAGAACTCTGTAGCAACTGAGAGTACTGCCAATAATCTCTCAGCATATCATCAGTAGAGCTCTGAAGAGGTTGGGATTGGTAATATGATGGCATTGGCGTAGAATGAGATGGTGGAAAATGGGTTGTCAGAGAACCAGAAACTGATGTTTGGGTAGCAGGAAAATTCTGCATTGGTTGAGGAACAAGCCTGACATTTTCTGGGAAATTTAACTTGGCCCTGT
Organism: Fremontodendron californicum; assembly: GCA_030761205.1. Taxonomy (NCBI): domain Eukaryota; kingdom Viridiplantae; phylum Streptophyta; class Magnoliopsida; order Malvales; family Malvaceae; genus Fremontodendron; species Fremontodendron californicum. Next base: position 13,014,400 of record JAULJL010000026.1, read on the forward strand.
TTCCCCTGAATCTCAAAGCAGCTTCATCATAGGCTCTTGCTGCTGCTTCTGCTGTATCAAATGTACCAAGCCAAACTCTTGCCGCTTTGTGAGGATCACGTATTTCTGCAGCCCATTTTCCCCATGGCCTTTGCCTAACGCCTCTATATCTTCTTCTCCGCTCGCCGGTTTCTTCATGGGATGCTGATACAGATGCTGCAGCTGTTTCTGTTGATGTTGATGTGGTTGGAGCTTCACTTGTGGTTGGTGGTGCAACAATGTTTCTAGTTTCTTCAGTAACTGTTTAAAAAAAATGGAGATATAGAATTATTGATTTGACAAAGAAAGTTAATCCCATCTTCTTGTCAAATATTTACTGCTTTGAAGGTCAATATGGATTGAGAGGTTGAATCCTAAATGAAGGTGGTAATGCTAGCTGGAAACTGATGAAGTGTTTCATTTCAGCTTTGAGTTTGTAAATGTTTCTCCTAAGCTGACTAATGGAAACTTAAAAACCAAGTTAAGGCAATATAACTTGTGAAAATACATGCAATATACCTAGTAGTTTTATTCTTATTATTACTATTGTAAGAAAGTATTAAAATAAACAGTTATGTAATTCATATTTTATAAAAAAAAAAAAAAAGTCTTTTCAAGATTATGTAATCTTATGTAAGAATATGTAAGCAAAGAAAACAGGAGTGGAATTCCCTAGATTTTCACTGAAGGAAAAAAAAAAAAAAAAAAAGATAAAGAAGATGAAGAAGAAGAAACAAAATCTATGTGCAAGGAATAGTTGAGAAAAAAAATGGAGGATAAATGGTATTGATATGGAAAATATATACCAGTAGTTGCACCAGATGATGAGTCGGCATGAGAGCCTCTAAAATCAGCAAAAGTTCTTTGAATCCTTGGTACAGACTCAAGCAATTGAGCCGTACTCTCTTCTTCGCGCCCTCTTTTTTGACTAATCCATAGACCAGAACCAGAACCAGAACCAGAAGGAGAAGCAGAAGCAGAAGCAGAAGCAGAAGCAGAAGAAGGATAAGAAGGAGAGTAAACAGCAGAAGGAGAAGCAGCTGAGCCACTAAGTCCAAAACTAGACGAGACCCTGCCAGCTATGTTAGCACCGTAACCCCAATCAGCAGCCCTTTGCCCGGACACAACATGTGTAAGGGCAGATACCATTGCAGACATCTCGGTTGCTTGACTCGGTGATCCAAAAAACATTTCCGCTTGGTTGCTATGTTGAATCATCGGCTGGTTCAGTTCTCGAATTTGAGACGACTGGGAATATTGTATTTCTTGTGCGCGGCTATGTTCTTGTTGTTCGTCAGTACCGCCGCCATCTCCAACAGGAGGAGACCTGGCGTACTCACCTGACCCTCTTTGGTGCGCCACCTTGTCGAGTAAGCACATAAAAACCAATGTAATCTTTGGATTTTTTTTCTTTCTTTTTTTGGTTTTATTGAAGAAAAAAAAAATAAAGAAATTGTATAAAGAGTTACCCTGCTAAGGCGATTTTTCCGCAAAAATTGAAGGAGAGCCTTTGTTTTGAAGTGAAGGGAAGAGGGTTTTATATGTCGATAAGGAATTCCAAAAGCAGAAGCTTTGATCAGGCGCCGCCACTGAAATGGTACACTCCTGAAATTTACCGCTATACATATACGACATGTGACCCGACTGGGATGATTATCGAATATGAGTAGATTTGTTAATCAGATAGTTCATAATCCGATAGATTCAATCGGTATTGAATTTGATTTAAGCAAAAGTATTTATGATTTGTATTAGTCCAATTTGAATCATCGTTTAATTAATAAAAAATTATTTAAATTTAATTATGAAATATAAAAAAATTAATATAAAAATAATTTTTTAAATTTTATTATTATTATGTGAAAATAAACTAGGTTGATAGCCGACTTGAGCTTGTCCAAGGTCGGATTTAGATAAAAAATAAAAAAAATTTGAATCTTAATTCAATCTGATCCATGATTAAGTTTAGATATGAATAAATGTTGAATATAAATATATTTAATTTTTTTTAAAAAAAAATTATATCTTTAAATGATAATATTTATATTTAAATATGTATATTACATAAAACACTCGATCAAATCAGTCAAACTTTCATGATGTGAACATTTCATTTAGCCAGTATCTGCCATATTGTTTTGCAATCACATCTCAAATAATAATAAATAAAAAAAAAAAAAAAAAGCGGTTGCCAAATTAAAGAAAGTAAATAGTGAACTTTTATCTCCAAAAGGTTGTGATGGTGGAAGTATGGCTGGATATATGGTATGTTATCAAATTTTTTATTCATGTTTTGATATTATGAAGAACCAATGGCAAAGAGCTTAATAAGTCGGCTGATGTTTGCTTTTTAAAGAGGAGAGAGAAAAAAAAAAAAAAAAAAAAAGGGAAAGAGAAGAGAAGAGAAGAGAAGAGAAGAGAAGAGAAGAGAAGAGAAGAAAAAACAAAATAGATATAAAAGATAAAAGAGTTCATGTTTGAATTGAGTTTGTATATACCGACATAAAAATGTTAAAATTCTGGGGGGGGGGGGGGGGAAATAGCAACTTGGCTAAGGATTAATTAATGATTAGCCCATAATTAGTGAAATGGATTGTATCCTATCCAAATTGGTTTGAGTTTGAACAGGATTTGAGTTAATTAACATTGATTGCTTTTGACTAATTTTATAATTAGATTAAAGAGGGAAAGAGCAAACATAATTTGGTATTGGATATAAACTTCAAGGGGTTATTGTTGAATTTCTTACAAACTTTTTTCATTTTGATAAATTATGTTACTCGAATTTTTTATTTTTCTTAAAGAATTTATGTTTGATGCATGTATTAGATATATATTTGGATATAAATATATGTTAAGATTTTTTAAATATATGAAATTTTTTTAAAAAAAATTTAAATATATTTTCGTATCATACATATACTTATATATAACATTTATCTAAATTCGAGTAACATAATTGATTAATTAGTTTATTACTTTTAGTTTTGATTCCAATTGGCAACCAATTCATAGATTTAAAAACCGAAAGAACCTACACTTGTTTCCAAAGAAGGTACTATTTTTAATAGTTTTACATTGAAATTTTAGTTAGTTTTTTTTTTTTTTTGGTTCAGAAAGGATTTTGCCAAGTTTGAGTTAGTCTAAAAAGAAGAAATAAATAAAACAATTAAAAACAAGCATGGAAAATTATCTCATATAATAAATATATAAAAGCCAACATTTTTGAAAAAAGAAGAAAATGTATCAAATATGAATGACGTATATTATTGATATGCGGACAGTTTTAAAAATTTATCATATGTCATGTAATTAATATATTTGATTTAATATATATTTTACTAAGTTACTTTAAAAGACTCCTAATTAAATTTAACTTTTAATTAGATTAAATAGGTTGGGAGACCGTTCAATGTAAACATGATTAATATAAAAATAAAAATAACATGAGACATTAATTTTGACTCATTAATGTAATTTTCATAAAAAAAAATTGAAAGAATTAAAAAGATTAAACAAAATATAAGAAAATTTTACTATATAATTATTTTGTATAGAGATTATAATAGTTCAACCTTTTTAAATTATTTTTCTATTACTATCATAAAAAATATATATATTAGTTGATATACCATAATTGATATCAGAATATTTTTTTGATTGATTGAGAAGAAAAATTCTTAATTTAAGGAAGTAAATATTATGTATAATAATATTTAATTAAGTAAAATATTAAAGAGAATCAAATTAATAATGATAAAATTTAAAATTGACAAATTTAACAAATTTAACAAATTAATCATATTAATGTAGTATTAATTTTATAAAAAGATTGCTAAAATTAAAATTGTTGGGGGGCCAAACTAAATTTTTTCCTTTTTCTTAGTTAAGAAAGGCACATCTTCCTTGTATTTTCATGAATTTAGGGGGGCAAGGCCCCTGCCAGCTCCCCCTAAATTCGATGCATATCTGCTTAAATCTATTCATTTTTGCATTTTCTTTTACTTTAATTTTAATAATAAAAATATTTGAATTTTTTCTGTATCTTATATTATTAATTTTCCTTTATTTTCTAGCTTATTTTTTTTGATTAATAGATAAATGAAATTCCTAAACATAATTTCATATAATTTTAAAAATTTAATGAACTATGAACTTTTGGTGCAATTTTTTGTTCCAATAAGGTGTCATCAATTGTATCGCCATTTACAATAAAATTAATTTTATATAATTTCTTATCATTAGGCTTTTTCTAAATTCAGAATTGCACATCACTCTTATTTTCATTAATTTTCGTAATTATCATAATAAAGACAATTGCAATAAATTGTTCAAAAAATATATATGATAATTATTTTTACCATAGTTAAGGCGTACAATTGACCAACTTGATTTGCAACCTTCATTTAATAAAATAGAATTGTAATAAATTTTTAATTGAAAAATAGAAAAAATGAAAAGAATTAATTAATAACTCTAAAGCTCTGTCGATGCAATAGTGAGATTAGCTGTGATAAAATTGAAAATAGTGATGATTGTAAGATTAAAATCAATGTGAAACAAAATGTGTTCAACAAAAAATAGCACTGACGATGTGATAAATATGATAAGAGAAAAATAATCATTAAAAATATCGAAACTTTTTGAGTAATAAATATTAACATATTATTTTATATTAATATAATTATTGATATATTATTTAGTTGAAATAACTTATATTTACAAGTAAAAAAATATAAATTATTTTAAATGTCAAAATTCTTTATTATAATTATCACATATTTATTTATGAACTTTTATAAATATGTACTTACATGTACTTATCAAATAATTAAAACTTTATGTATATAATTTAATTAATTAATAATTAACATGAAACTTAAGGTATTTATTTACTTCAATAAATTAGTAAAAAGCTTAGGGTAAGTTATAATTATTTTCATAGGATAGCTTAAAATTTTTGATTCAAAGCAACTCTTTATTTCAACATTTGATATATCTGTGTTTTCCTTTTTACAATATATTTATTTAATTTTAAATTTTCTTAAAACATTTACAAAATGTTAAACGTCTTATAAGATATTATTTGAATATATGCATTTAAAATGTCATAATTATTTATATATATATATATATGCATACACATAAAATTAATTCGTGCATTGTAAGGATTATAATCTCTTAATTATAGTATATAAATAATAAAAAATTGTATTAATGAGTTTTTCATTTGTCCAAAATTTAATTAAATGTAGAGTTATATTTATTATTATTATTATTTTAGGTGTATGGTCAAAACACGTTTCTCTCTAACATGCTTAGCATCTTCAGTTCTACCATAAACTCAAGAGCAGAAAAAGAAAAATGGAACCATTCAATTTAAGGTGCTTCAAATTACTAAGGTCAAGAGGAGATTATTGACAATTTTATTTTATTTTTTTATGATTTCAACCAATTCTCAACACAATTACTATTTTATTTTATGTTACAGTCGAACAATTCGATTACTTGTAAATGATATGAAAGAAATCAATAATAAAATCATGAGATATTTTCTCTTCTCAATAATTGAATACTTAAACCGTTAATTTTCTTCTTTTTTAAAAAATTTAAAAATTGAGATTCAAACTTTATTTTTTAAATAAAATTGAATAAAATATTCGAATGCAAACCATAAAATACTTTAATAGTGTTTTAATAAGCTTAATTAACAAGAATAAGAAGAGTTTTCAAACTTTTTTTTTTTTTTTGGTTTTTTTTGATAAAGGGCTGTAAGGAATTTGGCTGAAGTACCCTAATGTTTCAGCTTTAAGAGAAGCTTAAGTTTGGCAAGAGTTTGTTCATTTTCTTTTTCAATTCGGTGAAAATTGTCTGTATTGAGGTTAGATTTGTGGGGACCCAAAATAGGGGCATTTGGCATGGGAAGGGATAAAGACAGCAGATTTTGGTTAATGTCAGAACTCACATCAATTGGTCAACTCTTTAAAATCATATATACTTGGAAGCTAGTAGGTAATGTGGGAGCCTTTCATAACAACATTTGGTTGATTTGAGTGATACATTGTCTAAAAGTGACAAAATTCGATTCGATTAATAAATTTTATATTGATTCGGTATGAATGAAAATATTTTTTTTGAAAAACGAGAGAGGGATATAACGGGATAGTTTTGATAAATGCTTACTCTGCTCTGTCCCGTCTCGACTTTTAAAATTATGATCTTACCTTTTAAAATATTTTATATTTTCTCTTATATTTTTAATATATATATTAGATATATATACTAAAATCATATATATATATATTAATATTTTATATATATACTAATAGTATATATATATATATATATATTTTTAAAAAATTTATATATTAAAATTATGTTTATGAATAAATTATAATATAATTTTTTATAATATTAAGTTAAAAATAATTAATAAAAATTGGGTGTAGCACAATGGAATATCGTGGAGCGGTTATGGATGTAACCGACATCCATGCAGGTGGATATTTTCAACATCCATGCAATAATGGGGCAGAGGTGAATAAAGCAATCTCCGCCCCTGTCCCGCTTTATTGGTATCCTTAGCTTCAACCTCCAAGATGAGAACTAATATTCGAATTTTGAGAGTCATCAATGTTGGGAGGGCTTTACTATTACACTTCCGACCCGATAGAGATTAGTATTCCATCAATTATAAAATGAAGATGAAAGGAACACCCTGAATTTAAAAAAAAAAAAAGAAAAAAAGTGAGAGCCTTTCACCCTAATTTTTTTTTACTACAAGTTTACAATTAATTAATCATAATAAAAAGTTATGTAAGGATTTATTATTTAGAAGTATGTTTCATGTATATTTGTTTATGTGCCGGGTTAGGTACGGTTAGTAAAAAGTTTCATTTGTTCAAAGTTTAAATCAGCCGGATTGATTCGAATTATTTTTTATTGTTTAAAAATATTAAAAAATATTTTTTATATTAATATTAATATATTTTATAATTAAATTTAAATCTATCTCAGACTTGATCTTTGAATGGATCTAATTTAATGTGTTATTTTGAAGAATTCTACTTAATTTTATTAATTACAATACAATAATTATAAGTGATATGTTCCTTATAAAAATAATTAAACAGGGATAAGGCCTCAAAATTGGCCTAAGAGCCTTGAAAGACCTTCCTTCCCTAACACCTACATTTGTTAAGAGAATGAAATGGTATTCTTATCTTTTGGAGTTATTTTGCATGTGCTTGTGTGTGCTAAATCTCCATGTAAATTATTATGGCAGTTTAATTCTAATTGTTTGTACGAGGTATCAATTAAAATTATACAATTTTGTTTTTTTAGAAACTAAAATTATACAATTTTGACACTTGTATAAAAAATATTTAACTCTTACAATTAGTATTTTTTTTTTAAAAAAAATAAAAAGAAAATTTCGAGATAGATATGGTAATTTAAATAATACCAAATAACAAGAGATTGCCAGTGTTCGAATTCAAGATTTTTTATTATCAAGACATACAAACTAACTAATTTAAACAATCCGTCGTAGTTTTGATACTTAATATTTCATATACGACCATATAATATAGTATATAAAAGCCTTATATACGTGAAATTTATGTGTTATTACAAATTTATTTAATAAAAATAAATGAATACAAGGGTTCAGTTTTTTTCCTCCAACTTATTTTTTAAAAAGAGAAACAAATAAAAATTTTAAAATATTACATGAAACAGAGAGATGTCATAAAAAAAAATTATTAGTGATATTTTAAAATTTAAACAGGAATGTTTAGAATAATATTCTTGAATTTAATGTCTGAAATGGATTAGATCAAATAAATATTTCCACTTTTAGGGAAATTACATAACTCTCCATTTAGAAGATCCATAATTATTGTTTCTCAGTACTGATTTAGAAAAATATTCTTGAAATTAATGTGCAAAATTTATTTTTGATTTTTAATATAGTTGCAATATAGCAATTGCGTTTTTTTAATAAAAAATAATTTTCAAAATTTAAAATTTTGCAATTAAAAGATATTTGTACTTAATCAATGTTGTCAGAAATCAAATTGACAATATTAGATCGATTGAATCGAAAATCGATATTTTTTAAATTTGATATACGTATTAGAATATTAGAATCGGGAAGTGATTGGAGTGGCTAACTGATGAACTATATGATTGGATTGGATTTGATTGGATCGAAGTAAAACCAGTTTTGGACATTTATTTTAATATTAAATATCTCAAAAAAAAAAAAGAAATTGAAACCTCTTATACCTTTATTAATAGCCTTACCATCTAGCCAATTACAAGTTTCTATCATGTATTTATTGTATTTAATATTAAATCGCATATCCAATAATAAAATCATCATTTGATTGAACTTGTCGAATAAATCAATTGGATTGATTGAATTGAGACCGAGACATCCATCGTTTCAAACTTCGATCCTATTATTAAAACATTGACTTACATCAATGATGCATTAACTTTGTAATAAGAAATAATATTCGAGTCTCACCAATATGAATTTGATCAAATTTTATATTAAATTTATTTAATTATATATTAATTCATTACTTAATTGATATGTTTAATTTGATTCATTATTTTTTATATGAGATATAATACCTGATTTTAATTGTAATTTTGTTCATACTTATAACTCCATCAAAAATATATATTTATATGTATTTATATATTATCGGTGACATTCAAGTACAATAATCATATTATGAATCGTCTTAAATGGTTCTTATCTTTCTAGAAAAAAGAATGGTACAAGTCTTGCCTAAATCATTTGGTACTCGAATTATTTAATTTTGGCGTTGTACTTGTACGTCATGATTGTTAGCAATTTTGTAAGCATTTAACAAATTTCATTACTGCATATTGAAGTATATAAACATAATACGAACAGAATATTGAAAATACGAACATTTACAGGTTAATCCGAATACAAAAAAGGATAATCGAGTCAAGGTTTCACCTCTGACCTTAAGACGATTATTGCCTATTTCACAGGTGCTTACAGTATATTGCAATTCGTCTCTCAGGCCTCCTCGATTATGTTGCAGTCGAGAGCACACTCAAAGGCAACACAGCGAACCAAAAAAGATGTCAGTCTCTCTCACGAAAGACGCTTGAAAAAGTCGAGAGGAAGAGGAGAAAAAATTCTTTTTTTAAAAAAGGCAGTAGTCTAGGCTATTTATAGAAAACCATAAGTCTGTTCGAACAGACACACCAAATGACAAGAACCGGTTCGGTCAAAAACCAATAGAAAGAAACTGAAGCGGCATGTCTAATCCGAACAGACAAGCAATTCAAAAAACATTAATATCCAATCTCTCAGATGAATGGAAATTGTTTGATTAAAACGACGAACTGACTCAGAATATGAGAGAATAATCCTTGAAGAGTTATTGCATCAAGATATGTAGTTTTTGGCTTTGAACCTTTCATAATGACAACTATCGAATTTACTCGGTTAACTAGTGAACATGATGTCTTGAACTATTCAGCCTTTGATGTAAACCAAGACCATAGGTATCACACAATTTCCCTTCGAACATCTTCGGTTCTCACGGTTGTGTCCATTTTGGCCCCGAACACTTCTTGGTTTCTATGAGTACTCTAGAGAATTTAGCCTGATCAATTCTCATAGAAGTGACCACGTTTCTTACTCATAATAGGTGATTGCTCATTAAGAGTATCCTGCAATACCCACTTGATTTTATCAAGCTATAAGAACCATTAAAAGCATAGCTTATCCTAATTCCTTTGCAGGCATGACTAAATCATCATAGGAATGGATAAGAGTTTTTAACTCTTTTAGTGCTCACACTCAGTTAACATAATTTAGTTGTCTCTTTTGAACCTAGATCTTGGGATCTCCAGTCAGCTAGGTTGGGTTTCCACTATGTAACTTTAATTTATAGGCTTAAGACCCATTCCCCTCGATGATATATTTGCTCTCTTCTTAAAACTTTTCGTAAGTGCGCTTCATTATCCTTTGATGTTTTCATAATCAAAAGAGATAATTCCATTTGAGAGAAATTGTCTAACGGTATTATGTCTTCGATGAAAGTGTCAAGATTTACCGTTATACAAACAACTCTGTGCCCTACCAATTGTAGATTGGCAAACGCAATGTATACAAATTGCAGGCACAGGTTTCGACCAACTTGGAATGTCTTCTAAACTTTCGAAGCAATTCCGCTTCTTCACCAGCTTTATCTAAAGCTATAACTTTAGATACCATGGTAAATCGAAGCAATTCCGCTTCTTCACCAGCTTTATCTAAAGCTATAACTTCAGATACCATGGTAAATCTGGCTATTCATATTTATTTAGAAGATTTCCAAAACATTGCAGATCCTCCAATAATAAAGATAAATCCATTAGTTGATTTGAAATCTTTAGTATTGGATATCCATTTTGCATATGGATATCTTGTATAGTGCAGTCTATAACTTTAGGTGTATCTTAAATATCTAAGTACCCCCACAATGGCCTTCCAGTATCCTTTTCAGGAATACTTGTAAATCTACTCAATTTGCTAACTGAGTACATTATGTCTTTACATTAATTTACAACCTAATGGTTTACTTTCAGGGTTTGTGCCACTCTTGGCACCATCAGGGATCACCGATCCCATGGACAAAGTCTCATACTCCGCTTCACAACGTGGTAGTCATGGTAGCACCAAGGCATGCCGATACCATACCATAACACTCTTCCCCATTTACTATATCGATACCCTCATTTACGACAAGATCATACCCGAGTAACCTTGTTGTATAAAGTTGACATTATCTCATATGTCCTTCTCTTGCCCTCAAGGACTGGGTCATGATCCCTTCGAATGAGGCACCAAACATAGTTTTAGGTCCTATCATGACCTTTTAAGTTGGAGAAACTAATACCTTCGCAAGACACCCCCACACTTTCGTGTACTTATAGGATGGTTCTAAACCCTTCCATAATTCATACGGTGTCTTGTCTTATTTCTTTTGGGGTATATTTATTTAAAATATAAATAGCTATTAAAATAGCTTCCACCCACAAGTTTTGAAGTAACCCTGAACTAATCAACAAAGCATTCATCAATTCTTTCAACGTTCGATTCTTGCGTTTCGCAATACCGTATTGTTGAGGAGTATAATGAGAAGTGGTTTGAATTTTGATTCCATATTTACCACCCCTATCACTCTTTATTTTCTTGCTTAGTTAATTTTCGACCTCAATTTTTATAGAGTTTAAAAAAATTTCAAGGCCTCGTCTTTGCTTCTTAGCAAATAGACATAACAGTATCTTTTTACCACCTCTAGTTTGCACCAACTTTAAGTCACATATATCGTTGTGAATTAAATATAGAGGTTTACTACTTCTTTCTACCGAATAGAAAGGAGTCTTAGCCAATTTGGATTCCACACAAATTTCCCATTTGTGATTTTTTTTTTATCAATAATAATTTGTGGAAGCAAATCCAAATTGTCGATTCTCTGTAAGGTCTTGTCCCACACATGACCTAATCTACAATGCCATAATTTAGAGGACACCACCAAATAATCAGAAGAAATAATTTAATTATTATTCTTGTTCTTTGGCATAACAGCCATAATATTGAGCTTAAAAGGCTCATCACATAGATATCCTCTACTCATAAACATGCCCAATTTAGTGAGTACACATTTATCCGACTCAAATATGAGTCTAAACCCGTTCTTGCTCAAAAGAGAGTCAGAAACCAAATTTTTACGAATTTTAGGAACATGAACCACATTGTTCAAAATTAGTTCTTTAACAGATGTCATCTTGAGGACCACCTTTTCATGGCCCCGTACCGAAGAGTTTCTCATAAATATTTGCTCCTTTATACTCGGAGAAACTCTTTCTATCAGAACAAACATGACAAGTGACACAAGTATAAACCCACCATTACTTAGGGTTTCCTACCATGTTCACTTGTTACACAATAACAGCGAGCTCAATCTTATTATCATCAACTAAGTTGGCTTGAGCTCTTTTCTTGTTCTGACAGTAGTCCTTCGCTCTATGACCGGGCTTGTTACATACGAAACAAATTCTCGTGAACTTCTTGAAATTCGTTCCCTTATTAGCTTGGGAATAACTAGAACCAACAAATTTCCTCTTGTTGGTCTTGTGCGAATGTTCTACAATATTTGCCTTGGCTTCTATGGTCTGAGCTTTAACCCTCTTTTTAGAACCACGATTATCCTCCTCGATTCTTAGTCAAATCCTGTAAAGTCATCTCCTTTCTCTTGTGCTTTAGATAGTTCTTGAAATCTTTCCACAAAGGTGGTAGTTTCTCTATCAAAGCCGCCGTCTCAAATGATTCACTAAGAATCATTCCTTTGGCATCAGTCTCATGGAGGATCAACTAATATTTTTGGACTTGGCTAATCAAGGTTTTCGAGTCCACCATTTTGAAATCCAGAAACTGGCCAACCACAAAATTCTTCATGTCAGCATCCTCGGTTCTGTATTTTGCTCTCTAAGGACTCCCACAGCTCTTTTGTTGTCTTGATCGGGCTATACACGTTGTATAACGTGTTGTCCAATCTGTTGAGGATATAGTTCTTTCATAGGAAGTCAGAACGCTTCCATGCTTCCACCGAGGCTACAACCGTAGGATCGGTCTCTCCCTCGTTCAAAGTCTGGGCCTCCTCCCGTAAGAACCTGGCGAGGTTGAGGGTGGTTAGATAGAACAACATCTTTTTCTGCCAACTTTTGAAGTCCAGACCATTGAACTTCCCGGGCCTCTCACAATGTGTAACATTTGGTGGCATTGGCGCTACATGCGCATTTATATTTACGGTAAACCGTTTTGTCATCTGTTATTTAAAATAACAGGATCAACTTTATATATATATATATATATATATTTTACATATATATATCACAAACGTAACTATATATATTAAAAAAAATATATATATATGTTCAAAAATATATATATAAAAATATATATACTTTCAATATAACCTATCAATATATATATATATATAATATTATAACATACTACGTTATAACAAAAATACAGCTTATGTTATAACCACGTAGATATGTAACAATATAATACATAACAGTAGTATTATAAAAAAAAAATTTAAATTCTCTCAACTCACGTCAACAGGATTTTCTTGAGCTGGGAGTTTTTCATTGATTTTCCCTTGATTTCTTCATTTTCTCATTGTTTTTCATCAAAACTGATTGTTTTCGGATTTTATTTGCAAGATTCTTTCATTTCTCATCATTTTTTTTGCCTTTCTCATCATCGAATTCTTGGAAGTGTGATCTTGCGATTGATCACAATTGGTTTGCAAATGGCGTTCATTAATTCTTCTGTTACTTCTTCGCGAGTGCCAATTTCTGATGGAATTGATAATTTGAGATCCGAGCTTCAAGAAACAATCCTCCATGGTGATTCAACCAAGGATTTTCGAGGTGAAAATGTAAATGGAGCAAAAAGCTTGATTGGAAAAGGGAAGGAGCTAGTTGGAACTGCCTATGCTGATGTGGCACAAGTTGTTGACTAGAGAAAACTTTTTGCCACATCTTCGAATTAATTGCTGTAATTCTTTCCGCCAACAGAAGTTGAAGGCTCTATCACTGTCAAACCTCCTGGAGAGGTGTTTGAAGAAGGAGTTCATTCATGGCAAAATGCTGTAGTGGCGCAATTCATAGGAAAGGCACCAAACTTTAGCTCTTTTTACAAACTGGCTAACATTCTTTGGGGCAAAGATGGAGCAATTGAGATCAAATCTGCAGGGCCAAACCTTTTCATCATTCAACCCCCAAATGCTGCCATAGAGGATTGGATTCTGGAGCATGGCCCATGGCATATCCAGAATAAACCTCTTATTATGAGGAAATGGGAATCGGGGCTTAAATCATTGGAGTTTGACATGAAGAAGCTACCAGTATGGATTCACTTGAGGGGCATCCCGCTGGAGTTATACATGCAGAAAGGTCTGAGCTACATTGCCAGTGCTCTTGGCATGCCTTTATACATGGATTGAATTACAGCAAATAAACAATGCCTAGCTTTTGCCAAGGTATGTGTTGAAATTGCTTTTGACACTGTTTTGCCAAGATCTATTAATATGGAGTTACGAGACAGCACAATTATCCCTATTACTATGGAAATTCCATGGTCCTACCAAAGGTGCAAACAATGCAACACTTTTGGTCACTTGGAAATGTCTTGTCCAAGCAAACCAGTAAGTCCCTCTAGGGTTTGGATTCCTAAGGAAAAGGATTCTAAACCTATGAATGAGGAAGGAAATGTGCAGGGAATGGGAGAGAGTCTGGGGGAAACACCTGTACAGGAAGTTCAGGAACCAGAAAGAGTCAGCAAAGGAGGCAAGAAAGTTGAAATAGCAAGCTCACTGAACAGGTTCGCTATTTTGAATTCAGTTTCTGACACTAATCCTGAACAGATAAGTTCCCCTAGTCAAAGAAGCACAGGCACTGAGGTTGTGGAGGAAAAAGAGGGGACATTCCATTTTTCACCAAAAAAGACTAGAGCTGCAGCAGCTGGGGTTGCTGATTTAATGAAGGCCCTGAAAACTAAGAAGAAAAGGCATATAGATAAAAGGGAAAAGCAAGTAAAGGCAGTGGTACCTGCCTTTGGAAGTTCTACCTCAACAACCTCATGAGTCTTCTTTTCTGGAATGTAAGAGGGCTTAATAACCCTCTTAAACAGAAAAGTGTTGCCAGGAGAATAAAAAGTCTAAAGGCAGAGTTGGTGTGTCTTCTAGAAACTAGAGTGAAGCAAAGTAATATGCCAGAAAAAATGGAGAATACTTTTCATGGTTGGCAGCTGTATCACAACATTCTTCTGCTTATAATGGCAGAATCTGGTTTATATGGAGGGATAGAATGCAGGTGAATTTGATAGCAGAAACTGATCAAAGTGTTACCTGTTCTGTTTCTCTAAACTCTAAAAAATTCATTATTACTGCAATTTATGGAAGTAATAATGGCATTGAAAGGAAGAGACTTTGGCAGCATCTTGGGGATTTACAGAGCTCTTTCTCTGAAGAGCCTTGGCTTCTTGCTGGAGATTTTAATGTGACAATCCACCTTCTGAAAGTTCAGATTTCATTGGTTCTCATGTCTTAAACTCTAACATGAAGGATATTCAAGAGTGCATGAACCAAATTGAAGTCTTTGACCATGCAAGCTCAGGCCCAGTGTTTACTTGGACTAACCACCAGATTGAAGGCTTTTTTGCTAGGAAGTTAGACAGAGTAGTGATAAATACAAACTGGCATACTCATTTCAGTCAATCACATGTGGAGTTTTTATCTCCAGGAAATTCTGATCATTGCCCTGCATGTTAAGCTGAATGTTATTACGCATTCACCCCCCAAGCCTTTCAAAATTTTCAACTTCTGGACCAAGAACCCAGAGTTTATGAAGACTGTGGAAAACTCTTGGAGGGTGCCTGCATCTGGAGACCCTATGTCCAATCTTTTCCATAAATTGAAGAGACTTAAGCTAGCATTGAGGACACTTAACTTCACAAACTATTGGAACCTTTCAGTGAGAGTTCAGGAAAAGAGACAGGAGCTGGAAGCTATGCAGATGCAGATTCTTACCCAGCTGCTACCACCAGAACTAGTAGCTAAGGAGAGACAGCTATTCTCTGAACTAAAGGAGCTTTCATCAGCTGAAGAAAGCTTTTATAGGCAGAAATCTAGAATAAGATGGATAGAGGGGGATCAAAATACACAATTCTTCCACAAACAAGTTGCTGCAAAGCATAATAGAAACTCCATCAAAGTTCTATTTGATGAAACTGGCAAGAAGCTAGAGGAACTTGACCAGATTTCAAATGAGGCCATAGTATTCTTTCAGAGGTTAATGGGAATTGAGGACAGCCAAGTCACAGGCTGCTCAAAGGAGTTTTTGTCTGAACTTCTAAAAAATCATTTATCTGTGGAAGACAAGGAGAAAATCTCCAGACCAATCACAAGGGAGGAAATAAGGAGTGCTTTCTTTGCTCAAAATGGTGATAAGGCTCCTGGACCTAATGGCTTTACTATCCATTTCTTCAAAACTACTTGGCCAATTATGGGAGAGGAGGTCACAACAGCTGCTCTTCACTTCTTCCATACCAAACAACTTTTGCCTGCTTTTAACTCCACTATTGTGGCCTTAGTTCCCAAAACTTCAAGTCCTAGTTGCATAAAGGACTTCAGGCCCATCTCTTGCTGCTCTATTTTTTACAAAAGCATCACCAGGATTCTGGCTAACAGAATTAAGGAATGTCTTCCCTTCTTGATTTCCAGTAATCAAAGTGTATTTTTCAAGGGAAGGAGTATTACGGATAACATTCTCATGGCTCAAGAGATGGTTCGAGGGTATGGAAGAACATCTCTTTCACCCACGTGTGCCATAAAGATTGACTTGCAAAAAGCTTTTGACTCCATAAGCTGGGATTTTCTTCTCAAAGTTCTTTTAGCACAAGGGTTCCGTCAAAACTTTGTTGACTTGATTGAGGTCTGTATTACATCCCCAAGGTTCTCCATCTCTATCAATGGAGGGCTTGTGGGATACTTCAAAGGAGCCAAAGGAATCAGACGGGGGGATCCTATTTCCCCATATCTCTTTGTGATGGTCATGAATGTCCTCTCTCGATTGTTGGACACTGGGGCACAGCATGGTCTGTTTGCATATCACCCTAAGTGCCACAAAATTCAGCTTTCTCATCTGTGCTTTGCAGACGGCTTGTTAATTTTCTCAAAGGGCAATCTGGATTCTATTATGGGGATCAAATGCCTACTGGAACATTTTTATTCCATTTCTGGGTTACAGCTTAACTCTCAAAAGAGTGAGATCTTCTCCTCAGGTATTGTCATCCCCAAATTATTGGAAATTCACCTGCATACAGGATTTAAGATTGGCCAGCTTCCTGTCAGGTACTTGGGGGTTCCTTTGGTCACTAGGAGACTCACTGAAAAGGACTGTGCTCCTTTGTTAGAGAAGTTATCGCAGAGGATTAATGGATGGGCAGCAAAGCAACTCTCCTATGCAGGCAGAATCCAGCTAATCCAATCAGTGTTGTTTAATGTGCAAAGCTACTGGTGCAGGCACTTTGTGCTCCCAAAAGCAGTCATCAAGAAAATCAACCAGCTTTGTACCAGATTCTTCTGGAAGGGAAAAAAGACTTCAGCACCTGGGGCAAGAATAAAATGGAGTTCCATTTGCTTGCCAAAACCAGAGGGTGGACTTGGGCTAAAAGACTTACAAGCTTGGAATAGTGCTTGTATCCTACAATACATCTGGTCCTTACTTGTTCAGGCTGGTTCACTATGGATAGCCTGGATAAAAGCTTATGTGCTTAAAGATCAAAGCCTATGGCAGGTCTCAGTAAAACAAGGAAGCAGTTGGATATGGAGAAAACTGTTGCAGATGAGAGGTCTAGCTATGCAATTCATTACACTCCGAGATGGTTTACCAGTTTGGAAATTCCCTGGAGAAAAATACCCTATGACAATGGTTTGGAATGAGTTGAGAACTAAGCAGGAGAAGGTTAGTTGGGAAAAGCTCATATGGTTCCCCTTGCACATCCCACGACACTCATTACTGGCTTGGATGGCAATTTTGAACAGGCTGCCCACCAAAGATAGATTGATCTCTTGGGGGATGGAGTTGAATGGTACATGTGTGCTTTGCCAAACTGAACTAGAAATCAGGAATCATCTTTTTTCAGAATGTGTTTTTTTCAAGGAAATTTGGCAGAGAATTCTCCAGCTTTGCCAACTGCAGAAGGCAGTTGCCAATTGGGACACTGAATTTCAATGGGTGGTTAGAAAGCTTAAGGGGAAAGCCCTCCTCTCAACCATGCTGCGCCTTGCCTGGAATGCTAGCATTTATCTGACATGGAAGGAAAGGAACAAAAGATGTTTCACACAGTCTCACTCCACGATGGAAGAGATCATTGGAAACATAAAAGAGACTGTTAGGATGAGATTATCTAGTTTGAAGAACATTTCCCCAGATGCAGTCAACACAAATCTTCGAAACAATTGGAGCTTAAGCATTGAAATGTCTCCTAGTGACTGATGGAGATGCTAGCTTGTATATGTGGTTTTTCCATTTGATTGCCAGCCTCATATGATGGCTGGAATGTTTCTTATAGCAGTTTTAACTGTTTCTTGGATAATAAAATCTTTACTTATCCCAAAAAAAAGTATTATAAAAATTATTGAATAACGTGTATCTATAAATAATATCTCACAATATATATCTATAAACTTTCAATATAAATATACGGGCCCATTGTTTCTCAAAAAGAATCTAATTCAGTATAAAAGGTTGGCGGTTGGCCCAAGGGGCGGAGCCAAAAGTCATGTCCTTATGGAAGGACAAAAACGGTTTAGCCGAAGCCAAATATATATATAAACATAAACAGTGAGAATATTCAATTTTAAAAGCAAAGAATTGTTTATCAAATCTAATCTAAAAATAATATATATGAATAAAATATATATTACAAAACACGTTCACCCATGCATGAAGCGGTTCACATATCGTTTATAATCGAAACAAAATGAAAAACCAAAAGTTGTAATGGTTGGTAACAGAGAGGATGATATATGTCTTTCTACAAGAAACATGTATAAACGTTTTGACCGTAAAGAATTGGTATAACCAGAAAATAAATGCTTTCATATAATCAAGATTTCATGTTCTAACATTAATGCTTAACAATAATGAAATAACAGAAATGAAACAAATACGACATATTAATCGTTGTTAGCAATCTTCTAAGCATTTAACAACTTTCATTACTGCATATTGAAGTATATAAACATAATACGAACAGAATATTGAAAATACGAACACTTACAGATTAATCCGAATATAGAAAAGGATAATCGAGTCAAGATTTCACTTTTGATCTTAAGACGATTATTGTCTGTCTCACAGGTTTTTACAGTATATTGCAATTCGTCTCCCAGGCCTCCTCGATTATGTTGTAGTCGAGAGCACACTCAAAGGCAACACAACGAACCAAAAAAGATGTCGGTCTCTCTCACGGAAGACACTTGAAAAAGTCAAGAGGAAGAAGAGAAAAAAAATCTTTTTTAAAATAGGCAGTAGTCTAGGCTATTTATAGAAAACCATAAGTCTGTTTGAACAGATACACCAAATGACAAGAACCGGTTCGATCAAAAATCAATAAAAAGAAACCGAACCGACATGTCTAATCCGAACAGACAAGCTATTCAAAAGACATTAATATCCAACAATGATAAGGATGATAAAGAAAGTTATAGGGGAAATCTCTGAACATTTCCACACCCAAGATAGGAATAAATTTATTTTGTTTTTTTTCTCAAGGAAATGTCCATATAATTGTTTAGGTATATATGATATAAACAAGGTAAAATGTCCAAATTTAATCCCTTCATGTTTCGAAAATTCAGCATTTATAATTAATACGTACGAGAATTTAAAAAAAGAGTTACTTCAAAACACCGCTATTTTTAAGAAGAATTCGTTTTTGGTACATTGACAATGCAAAATTTTTAATTCCACAAGCGGGTTAAGAGATTGTCACATGTCCCACTTTTTTTTTAATTAATTTTTTTTTTTATTTTTTTTACTATACTCTATCATTACGTGTCACCCTGTTAACCCTGCTTGTGAAATTTAAATATTCCACTGACAGCATACCAGATAATTTTCCTTTTAAGAAAATACTAAAATTGATAATATTTTTAAGTGAAACGTCGTTTGTTATACGCCATTAAAATTCAAAGTTATTGTAATAAACCTTAAATTCTGATCAAACATCCTATATAGAAGATTGCAAATAGTACGTTTATGGTATTCGATATCAATTTTCTTTTAGAACCGGAGCTAATTAATCTTAATGCAAGTAAATATAAAAAAGTCTCGAGTTTGAATTTTAAAATTGAGAGGTGTAATTACAAGATAAGAGAGTATTTTTTTTATTGTGTAATTCAAATTATATAATATATAGATAAAACAAAATATAATTAGTAAAAATATATCTTATAAAATAAATTAAAAGAGTCCCCTTCAATTGGATTAGCAATTGAAGGGGAATTCATCTTTTATTGCTTGCCACGTCTGTGGCAAGCATTTATATATATATATATATATATATATATATATTTAATTTGATGAAAAAAAATAAAGAAAGAAAATAGAAAAAAATATTCGTATTTTTTTGTCATAATTGTATTTTTTTTATGTTATTTTTTTGTGTCATATTCGTGTTATTATATATTTTATAAAAAATCCCTTCAATTGGATTAGCTAGCAATTGAAGGGAAATTCATCTTATTCCTTGCCACGTCTATGACAAGCATATATATATATATAAAGTTAACTATATAAAAGTGTCGTATGCTGACACGTGGTATTTTTGTATAGTTATTTTTATTTCGGGAAACAGAGAAAGAAATAGAAGAAAGAAAAAAAAAAAAAAATTTGTCTGTTCGTATTCGTGTTTTTTTTGTTTAAAATATTATAAATTTATATAAATTTTTACACTTTAATAATTCGTTTTATGTATATTTTAACACGTTTGTTTATTCGTGTAGTGTTCATATTATTTTTCGTGTTGTGTTTTAATTATTTTTCTTATGTTGTGTTCGTATCGTGTCTCAATTCAATTTCTATTTTGCATAGTTTGTCATTGTGATTCAATTTTTTTTTAAAAATTGTGTATTCGTGTTGTGTTTCAATTCATGACATATTTTGCATAATTTGTTATAGTGATTCAATTTAGAAAAAAAAATTGTGCATTCATGTTCATGTTTTTTTTGTGTGTTTAAAATATTATAAATTTATATAAATTTTTATACGTTAATAATTCGTTTTATATTGATTTTGACACATTCATATATTCGTGTTGTGTTCATGTTATTTTTCGTGTCATGTTGTTTTTAATTATTTTCTCATGTTGTGTGTCGCAATCTAAAAAATAACAAGTCTCATCGCAAGACTTTATTATTCGTTAAGCGTGACATTAAAAAAAAAAAACCGAGAAAAGTCGACTTAATTCCTCTTGAAAAATGAAGGTTTTGAAAATGACATTGAAAAAGACATGGAGTCGCCACCAATCTTTTTTAGCTAGGCGGCCACCTATTAAAATCGGTTTTTTAAAACATTTTAAAATTAATTAAAATATGTTTTTTAAAACCAATTTCCAGTCTGCATTTTAAACAAGAAAAATCAAAGAAGCGGGTTCGGGACTCGGTTACGTGTGGGGAAGGATTAGCACCTCTACAACGCCCGTACAAAATGGTACCTTATTAATCGTGTGTTATCTCAAGTCTCGGTAAAAAGTCGATTTTTAATTTGGTATTTCAAGTTAATTCCCAATTTAAAGAAAAATAATTTTATTTTTTAATTGAAAATGATCCGGAATTTATTAATTCAAAATTTTCCTATATTCCCCGACAAACATGGCAAAATATAGAAACTTTTATTAGTTTGAAAAACTTTCTGAATCATTCTTATTTTAAAGAAGATATTCTGTTATTAATGATAATTGATGATATCTTTCCCAGCAAACCTGGCAGAGAACTCATGAATTATTTTAACTCGGGAATATCTTTATTTTATTGAAAATCATTACCTTTTTCAAAACATTAAAAAAAAATATGAATATGAATATGTGTGACATAAATAAAATGACATAGCAAAGTCTAGATAATATAATGCAACCTAAATGGCATGATATAATTTAAATGTCTTAGCATATTCTAAATGAAATAAAATATCCTAAGTCATATGATATATTCTAAATGAAATAAAATATCCTAAATGACATAATATATTCTAAATGAAATGAAATAACCTAGGTAACATAATATATTCTATATGAAATGAAATATCCTAAGTCACATGATATATTCTAAATGGAATAAAATGATTTAAATGGCATAGAAAATATAAATGATATGGCATATAATCTAAATGACATGAAACATAAAATAATGCTATCATATAATATGCATGAAAATAAAAATGAAAATAATAATGCATGAACATAGTATATGCTAAATAATGTGACAAAAATAAATAACTAAATAAAAAGCATAGGATATCATGAAATATTCAAAACCATATAATAAACAACATAACATCAAAATATAAATAATAAATAATAACAACCATGAAAATTATCATAGCAAAAATCACATATTATATAATATGCATGAATAAAGAAAATGCAATACATGAGAATGTATTTTTTCCTTTAATTAAGAAAATCCGTATATCTAAAAAGATATCCGGCTATCTTAGGAAAATATATCAAATTAAATATTCTAAAACCAAAATACTTTGTGATTGTTTGAAAACAATTTTTGAAAAGCTTAGATTAAAAATAAAAACTTAGCTAAACACTTTTTAAATGGCTCTAATTTCCTAAGTTTAAAATCCCGGACTTGACCACCCTTAACCCGAGGTTTAAAAAATCATTTTTAGAGTTTAAAAAGGCTTAGAAACTACCCTAAGTCAGTAGCTAAACTTCCTAATCAGCCCCCTCTAAATAACTTAACCAAAACAGAAAAATGATTTTCCTTCAAATTCAATTCTGCTTCTACTGTCCAGTTTTAAAGCACGATTTTTTATCATATTTTTAAAAATTCAAAAAAATCTAAAAAAAAAATTGGAGACTCAGGACATTTAAAACAACACGGGAAACAATCGGCTTAATTTTCTGATTGACTGCCCATAAAAATAGGGAAAGTACGAGTACTGGTGAAAAAAATTGTTTTGCCAAAACACATTTTTTTGCCTTTGATAAAAGCATTTAAAAATCAAAGTAAAAATGTTAGAAACTCTCCTAAGGACTCACAAACAGCAGCTAACACTTTTGAAAAGTTAGGCAAAAATTGGCTAAGTAAAAAAAAAAAATCACAAAAGTAGAATAATCAATTTGACAACTCTTTAATTTTCCACAAGTATGCTCAAAATGAGCATGACTTTGAACCATTGATTGGTCTAAGTCATAAATCAAGTGGCAATGACATGAAATGCATGAAAATACAACAAATATGATGCATGAAATGCATGATTTAAAACCTAAATGACATGAAAAATGCATGGCATCAATAAAATGACCTAGACCTAAATGAACTTGCATGGCATTTAATGCAACCTTACTCTAAAATGCATGAATATGCATGGCAAAGCAAACCAATCCTAAACCTAAAGAATGCATGGAAATAACACAAACATGTAGCATGCTTAAATAAAATACACAACCAAATATCATGAAAATGCAAACCTATCAACTAACATATCAAAAATGCACACACAAAGCTTAAAAAATATGGGTGGCCGAATGGTCTATATAAAAATGAGCATGGCATTTTCACAAACACTTAATATACTAACATGCATAGCTAAAGAATAACACTCAAATCATGAAAATATAAAGTAAAGGCATGAAAACCAATAGGCATTTTCACAAACACATGGATTACAAAATGTAAAACATAAACAAACTTAAACATTTTGAAAACAGAAAATAAAAAATGCAAGACAAGTAAAATAAACATGATAATAAGATAATAGACTCAAAAATGGAAACAAGCAAGCAACCAAATTAAAACAAGCTTCATGTTTATGTATTAGAAGAAGATTTAAAGCATCAAAACTTGTTAAATATCAAGAATAACATGAAATAAAAAATGCAAACAGCAACTATACTAAAAAAAAAGCCATTTGGCCACCCAAAAACAAAAGGAAAAAAATTTCTCAAAGCTTTTTCCAAGAAAGTACAAAGAAGAACTTGAAAAAGAATATTAAAAACACTTATTTTAAAAATAAAAATCAAAAGAAACTCACCAAAATAGTAATCAAAACAGCAAATCAAGAATGGAAAATCAAAGAAAGTGGAAGAGTATGGTGCTTAAAGCAACCTCTAGAAGCTATATTGCAAGCTTTTTCTCTTCTAACTTTCTTTTCTTTTTTAAACTTTTCTTTTTGCCTTTCAACAATCGAGAGAAAATCAGCCAAAAAAAGAAGAAGAGGGAAATAGAGAGTGAATAGCTGAAAAATGAAAGAGAGAGTCCCTTCCCTTGTAGTGGCCAAATGGCCCCCTCAATGCTAGGATGTTGTCATCTTTTCTTCAACCAATTTTGATCCAAAGGCTATTGATCCAAGATGTTTAAAATGTGAAATTCTCACCCTTAGATTAGGAAATCAGCTATCCATAATTATAGCTGTTCAAGAATCTTAAGCTATTATGTTGACACTCACCCTCTTCATGCATTGGTTTATTTGGCTTAATTACAAAGGTTTGCTCAAAAAATAACTACCTTCCTCTTCATTGTTGGCCTTTTGATTAAAAATCAGAAAATATTTGCCCATCCTTGGACCTTGGCAGGCTGACCCCTCTTCTTCCAGCCCACGCTTCTTTTTTTTTTAAAGGCAAGAAAAGCCCTTTTCAGTTTCTTGGGTAAAATGACTTTTTTGCCCCCCAAACATAAATAAATAGAAAACAGACTCAAAATTCAATTTTTCTTTTTTTCAATACTTCCAAAATAATAAAAATTTGACTTCTGAAGGTTTTCAAAATTTTCCGAGCCCATTTGCTATTTATTTGGATTTTTTCTTCCAAAATTACCCTTTTGTGCTCCCAAACTTTACCATTTTTTAAACGAGCTCCAAATCCAGATTTTTCTTCACCAATCTCTTCCAAATAATTTAAAAGTGTGATCTGGAAGTTTTCTTAATTTTTGGAACTCATTTGGTATTTTTTCGGGATTTATCTGCTTGAACTACTACATAGTGGGCCCGGGATTTGGCCATTTTGCAAAAGAACTCCGAATCCGGATTTTATTTTGCCAATCTCTTCCAAATAATTTAAGAATGAGATCTGCAAATTTTTAGAATTTTTGGAGTTCATTTGCTATTTTTCCGGGATTTATCTTCTTAAATTTCTGCATAGGGGACCCGGGATTTGGTCATTTTGCAAACAAACTCCGAATCCAAATTTTATTTCGGCAATATCTTCGAAATGATTTAAGAATGAGATCTGCAAATTTTCAAAATTTTTGGAGTTTATTTGCTATTTTTCCCAAAATTTCTAATTTTGCCCTTTTGCCTCTGAAACCTGGTTTTGCTCAAAACAAGTTCGATTTTCAGATTTTCCTCAAAATGAGCCTTAGCTATCCTTGTTTAATCACTCCTCATCCATTAAGGGCTTTAGTCTTACCGAATCGGGCCATTTATGTAATTCTTCCAAATTTCACCGAAATCCACCAAAAACCCTAATTCTTGGTTTTCTTTCGGATGGACTTTTCTTTCAGTTTTTCTTCCAAGTGGCTTCTCCATTACCCGTAGTCAATGCTTATCTTTCATTTGGAACCTTCAATTTTGACCAATTTGATCGTTTAGGCACTTTTCCCCAAATTTCCCGAACTAGGGTTTTCTTTCTAGTGAATCTCCGTAACCCAACTTCCGAACTCCATATCTTTCAATGTAGACCTCGGATTATCAAAATTCTTTCGCCATTTTTCAATTGGACTTCAAATCTTGATTTTGAATGTGGGTTGACTTTTTCAATGGTTGACTTTTTAGGGTTGACTTTTTCGGGTTTGACTTTTTATGCTCGCCTTCTTAGACTAAGTATCGGAGTATCACCTACAGGATGAAAAAAGTCTTTTTACATTCTAAAACATCAATTTAGGAAGAAAACATACCTGTTTTAGTGGTCCGGACAAAATTAGGTGTCTACAGCTGCCCCTCTTTGGCTATTGTTGAGAATCAGGAATCAGGCAAAGATAAACAAATACTAATTTTTTTTATTAGTGAAATCACATGTGAAGAGAAGGGAAAGGGGTTTCATTTTTTCATTTTCCATTTTTTCATAATTTTTTTTTGAAAAGCTGTAATTAGAAGATATTGTCCTTAAATTGAATTCCCTGACTAATCAAGGCTCGACCCGTCTTAAGGAAACGAGTTCGATTTGCAAGAGAAGAAAAGACCTCGACGATGGTCTCGAGGGCTTAACCTGTCTTGTACTAAGCTGTGTTTAAAATTCTGGGTATCTCCTCCAGAAGCTTCGGCTATCACCACCAAAAACTTACTCAAGCAAAATGTAAAACTCTGGATATCTCCTCCAGAGGCTTTGGCTATCACCACCAAAAACTTGTTCAAGCAAATGTAAAACTCTGGATATCTCCACCAGAGGCTTTGGTTATCACCACCAAAGACTTGTTCATTGTTTAAAACTGTAAAAACTATGGAAACTTATGCTTGGAGGTTTTAAAAATGGTGCCCGGAGGCCTTACCCGTGATTTGAAAATACCTTGATGACGGTCTCATGGTTCGACTCATTTAATAAACAGAATGAATTTGATTTCAAACAAAAGGAAATACCTTGACGTTGGTCTCAAGGCTCGACTCATTTGATAAAACAGAATGAATTCGATTCAAAACGAACGAAATACCTCGACGGTGATCTCAAGGCTCGACTCATTTGATAAAACAGAATGAATTCGATTTAAAACAAAAGGAAATACCTCAACGATGGTCTCAAGGCTTGACTCATTTGATAAAATAGAATGAATTCGATTTAAACAAAAGGAAATACCTCGACGATGATCTCGGGGCTCGACTCATTTGATAAAATAGAATAAATCCGATTTAAAACAAAAAGGAATACCTCGACGGTGGTCTCAAGGTTTGAATCATTTGATAAAACAGAATGAATTCGATTTAAAATAAAAGGAAATACCTCGACGATGGTCTCGGGGCTTGACTCATTGGATAAAACAAAATGAATTCAATTTAAAACAAAAGGAAATACCTCGACGGTGGTCTCAAGGCTCGACTCATTTGATAAAACAGAATGAATTCGATTTAAAAGAAAAAGAAATACTAGGAATGATTCTGGGTTTGGTTCATTTGGATAAAATAAATTTAACTTGAAAAAGAAAGGAACATACCTCGACGGCGGTATCAGGGCTCGACTCATTTGAGAAGCAAAACGAGTTCGATTTAGGAAGGAACGTACCTTGACGGTGATCTCGGGGCTCGACTCATTTGAGAAGCAGAATGAGTTCACTTTGGGGAAGTCCAAGTTTTCCTGATTTCTGCAATGTTAGCTAAATGCAATATGAAAATGACATGCTTCGCAAATGCTTGTATGTTTCCTAAGAATGAATGCAATCAAATGATTGTGTCATGAATTCTAATCCATGGTTTCTTTGAGGTTCACAGATTATACGACTTTATGATGGAATCTTCAATTGTTCACTGATGCCCCACTTAAGGAATCCTTCACTCAAGATAACTTGTCAAACAGTCTCAGTTTCTGACTTTAGCTGAAATTCACAGATTTTCTGACTTCATGATGGAGTCTCCAACACGTTCACTGTTTTCTTTTCTTGGTGAACTTTCCAAACCTTTCCCAAGATTTAAATCTATTCCTTAGTAATACTCTGAAATCCTTTTATTAAAGATTTTTTATTACTAGTCATCATTCAATTTAATGACAATCATGATGCATCTCAAAAATGTATGAAAGAAAATATGAATCAAGAAAAAATGTCATAAAAAGGATAACAAGAATTTATTGCAACAAATGTTTTAAAATAGTAAAAGTGAATATCAAGGATATAAGAAACAAATGTAAAGTTATAGGTTGTAGATGCCCCGAATGCGGAATATCTTGGTCCCCTCATTTTTCAAACCATCTGAAATTTCTCTTGAACGAGCAATTTACTTGGGTAACCTCTCGGCTTTCGTAGTTACGTCAGACTGAGTTGTTCCCTTTTCCTCTAATTTTTAGATACTTTCTCCCCCTTTACACAGAGCATTGATTCGAACTTTAATTAGTACCTGAGCTGCCCTTTGCAGGTTTTCAACTCAAGTGTCCTCCATTCGGTATTAAGTCGCCCTTTGCGGGTTTTTGGCTTAAACCTTTCCTTTTACATTCGTTTTTTCATTTTCATTGTATTCTACCATGCATCTGAGAATTCTAAATGCTTCCAAGGTAAAAATATCAATTCAAAAGATGGGATGAATTCTGAGAATAACCTTTAAATTAAATATCCATGCTTGATCAAAATGGATTTTCTAAAGCACGTAATGTAGGCCAAGGTTCGAGTTTAGAAAGAAAGAATAAAATAGGCCCAAAATGTGTTTAAGGGTGATTGGATCAAGGATAATTTCTTTAGGAGAATTCATTCTTGAAATATTTGTCCCTTTTTTGTACTTTCTTTTTTCTTTTTCTTTTTTGCTTTGTTGGCTTTCATTTGCCACATTTTCCGATGGCTTTCTTTTTGCCATGATTTTTTATTATTTTTCCTCGCATTTTCCTTCCAGTGTAGAGGGTGATCCTTGATCAAGGTTCAAAGAAAAAAATAATTCCTAAGGCTCAGAGGGGTGACTAAGGATAATTTCTTCTTAGTGAAAAGAATATGAAAGATGACCATTCATCATATCAAGCATGAATATTCTCATTAAAAAGCAATCCATAGGGGAGATAGATATATAGAATTTCCATTTTTACACTTGGAATCATTTGAATTTCCATGTGCACAGCATCACACTTTTTTTTAAGCATAATACTTCTTCAGTTCATCAGCATTCACGGGATTTCTGAAATCCTTTCCGTTCATCCGAGTTAAAATTAATGCTCCTCCAGAAAAAGCTCTTTTTACCATATAAGGTCTTTCCCAATTCGGAGCCTACTTTTCTCGCGGGTCCTTTACTATAGAGAGAATTTTCCTTAATACTAAATCTCCTTCCCAGAACTATCTAGGACGAACTTTCTTGTTGTGGGCTTGAATCATCCTTTTCTGATACAACTGCCAGTGACAAATTGCTTTCAATCTTTTCTCCTCGATGAGATTCAACTGTTCATAACGAGCTCTAACTTATTCTGCTTCTTCTAGGCCAACTTCCATCAAAACCCGTAATGAAGGGATTTCAACTTCAATAGGTAGCACTGCTTCCATCCCGTATACCAAAGAAAATGGCGTTGCCCTTGTAGATGTGCGAACTGAGGTACGATATGCATGAAGAGCAAAAGGCAAGATCTCATGCCAATCCTTATACACATCGGTCATCTTCTCAACAATTTTCTTGATGTTCTTATTGGCTGCTTCTATTGCCCCATTCATCTTCGGACGGTAACGTGCCGAATTATTATGTGTGATCTTGAACTGAGTACATACTTCTCTCATCATCTTATTGTTCAAATTGAGAGCATTATCCGAAATAATTCTTGCTGGCAACCCATAACGGCATATGATTTCTTTCTTAACAAATCTGCATACCACCGACTTTGTTACATTCGCATAAGAAGCAGCTTCTACCCACTTTGTGAAATAATCTATGGCCACCAAGATGAAACGATGTCCATTTGAAGCTTTCGGGGTAATAGGTACAATCATATCCATTCCCCAGATTGAAAAGGGCCATGGTGCAGTCATGACATGCAATGGCGATGGCGGCACATGAATCTTATCTGCATATATCTGGCATTTATGGCACTTCTGGGAATAACTGATACAATCTCCTTCCATTGTCAACCAATAATACCCTGCCCTCATAATCTTCTTAGCAAGCATGTGACCATTAGCATGAGTGCCACATATCCTTTCATGGACCTCTTCTATAATTCTCCAAGCTTCGGCAGATCCGACACATATCAACAAGACTTGGTCTTTTCCTTTCTTGTAGAGAATCTCACTGTCTAGAACAAAACCCATTGCTAGCCTTCTCAGAGTCCTTTTGTCATTTTCTTTTTCTTGTTTTGGATACTGTTGACTCTTGATGTATTGCAAGATGTCGTTATACCAAGGAAGGACATCTGCTTCTTCTTCAATACTCAGACAGTGGGCAAGAGACTCATATATACTTATCTTTATTGGCACAACTTCAGCCCCTTCATTCACTTTAAACATTGATGACAAAGTAGCCAGAGCATTGGCCATTCGGTTTTCTTCTCGAGGGAAGTAATTGAAATTCACTTCTTCAAATTCCTCCAATAAACTCAGTATGAGTTCTCGGTATTGGATTAGCTTTGTATCTCGGGTTTCCCATTCTCCCCGTAGCTGGTATATCACTAGGATTGAGTCTCCGAAAACTTCCAATATTTTGATCTTTCTGTCCACTGCAGCGTGGAGCCATAGTACACGCTTCATGATTGTTTGTACAATCAAAATCCAATCTAGCAGTGAAAGGATAATAATCTTTTTTCTGGGGATATGAGCACTGCACCAATTAAGTGCCCCATGGCATTAGATGCGCCATCAAATTACATTTTCCATACTTTCTTCTTTAGGGGAATCTCATCAGCTTGCGAAACAAACATCAAATCTTCATCCGGGAAGTCAAAGTTCAACGGCTCATAACCTTCCACTGCTTTACTTGCTAAGAATTCAGCCACTGCACTGCCCTTGATAGCTTTTTGAATTACATATGCAATGCCGTACTCTGACAATAAAACCTGCCACCATGCCGTTCTCCCTGACAAAGAAGGTGCTTCCAACATTAGTCGATTGGATCTAGCTTGGCAATCAACCACGTTGTGTGGTACAACATGTACTGTCTGAGTCTTCGAGCAGTCCAAGCTAAGGCACATCACAACTTTTCTACCGACGAATATTTCAACTCATAATCTGTGAACTTCTTGCTGAGGTAGTAAACTACATGTTCTTTCTTTCCAGTCTCATCAAGCTGTCCCAAAACACAACCCATGGATCTCTCAAATACTGATAAATACAGTATCATTGGTTTATCTGGAACAGATGGCATTAACACTGGTGGGTTGGATAGATAATGTTTAACCTTTTCAAATTCAATCTGACAACCTTCATCCCATTCTCCTGGATCACGTTTCAAAGAAACTTAAATATTGGATTACATTTGTCAGTTAACTGAGAAATAAATCAAGCAATGTAATTTAATCTCCCCAGAAAGCCTCTTACTTCATTTTGAGTACGAGGTGGTGGCAAATTCTGAATGGCCTTCACTTTATCCGGGTCAATCTCAATTCCTCTTTTGCTGATGACAAAACCCAATAATTTTCCTGAGGTGACTCCAAAAGTACATTTTGCCGAATTTAGCTTGAGTCTAAACTTCCTTAGTTGTTCGAAGAGCTTTTTAAGATTCGCAATATGCTCCTCTTCTCCTTGTGACTTTGCGATCATATCATCAACATAAACCTCAATTCCGTTATGCATAATATCATGAAACAAGGTCACCATGGCTCTCTGATATGTTGCCCCAGTATTCTTCAACCCGAATGGCATTACCTTGTAGCAGAAGGTTCCCCACATTGTAACAAATGTGGTTTTTTCCGTATCTTCCGTTGCAATCTTAATCTGATTGTATCCTGAGAATCTGTCCATGAAAGAAAATAAAGAACTCTTCGCTGTATTATCCACCAGAGTATCGATATGGGGCAAAGGAAAATTATCTTTAGGGCTGGCCTTGTTAAAATCTCAGTAATCAACACAAATCCGCACCTTGCCATCCTTCTTCGGTACTAGAACAATATTTGCCACCCATTCTGGATATTTTGCCACCTCTAAGAATCCAGCATCAAATTGCTTCTTCACCTCCTCTTTTATCTTTAACAGCATGTCTGGCCTCATTCTTCTCAATTTTTGCTGAATTAGCTTGCATTCTGGCCTTAAAGGGAGCTTATGAACCACAATATCCGGATCCAACCCTGGCATGTCTTGGTAAGACCATGCAAATACATCCACATATTCTTGGAGCAAGGCTATCAATTCACCCTTTATTGATGATGACAATGAAGTACCGATTTTGACTTCCTTTATCTCTTCACCATTTTCCAGATTTATCATTTCCAATAATTCCTTATGAGTAAGTACTTGTTTCTCCTCTTGTTCTATTTTTCTTAATAGATCCGGAGGTAGACCATAATCCTCAGTATCTTCGTTAGCCTCAAAATCACCCGTGTGCAAATGGGTCTTTCAAAATTAATTTCAAAATTACTGATAGGAAAGTCCTCATATTTCTCATCCGTACACTTGTAAATAGGTGGATAAGAAACAATATAGGAAATATATATAATGAAAACAAAATAAATAGTAAAAATGAAAGAATATGGACACATCAATATGAATAAAATGCATCGTGCTTGTTATTTATTGAATGAAAATGTTTAAACAAAAAGCCTATTACAGAAAAAAAAAAACTCTTAACATCTTTGGGTAAAGATAATTAAGATTGTTTATTTTTTTTTTTTAAAAGTATTACGTTGGAATAGACTTAAAAACTATGGGCAACTTAGTCGCACTCCAATTGGTCATATCCTGGTGGACAAGGTCGCACCATCCAGTTCGCATTGTCACTTTCCATCCCTTCTTTCCCAGTCATGCAAATTACCATATCCTGAATCTGCCCCCCCTTTATTCACATGAAATTTTCAAAAGCTTACTCGATCATTATGAATACATCCTCTGAATTCTTTTTTCCGAACAGAAAACCAGCAGAGCGAAAGTTGTAAAGGATTGGTGGGAAAGTCATAGGTTCCCAATCAATATCCGTAGCCGAGAAACAGGCCATCCTCCTTTGTCGGTTCCTTTCAACTTGTTTCCTCTTCTCATAGGCCTTCGGAAGATACCCTAAGCCAAATCGATCTTTCTTTCCCACTACTTCCATTGCTCGGGCCATCCCTTGAAGATATTTTTCGAGACCTTTTCCAGCCTTGTAGCCCTTTCCCACTGTGGTTCTTACTCCCAGCCTTGTGTTCTTGGACAATCTTGGTTTTGGAATTTTTCGTCCTTCACGATGAAAATCGCATTTAAGAATTCCAAAGACCGAAAAGAACATTCTATGGCATCTTTATTGGGTTCAACATAAGGAGATTCAGTAGATGCATATGCTATTATATCTTCTTCTCCTGATACAGTGACCAAACGGCCCTCCATCATAAATTTCAGCTTTTGGTGGAAAGACGAGGGTACAGCCCCTGCTGCATGTATCCACGGCCTTCCCAACAAGAAATTATAGGATGAATTAATATCCATGACCTAAAAGTTCACCGTATAGGTGCATGGGCCTATCTCCAGAGGAACCTCAATAGTTCCTATTACCTCTCTCCTGGTACCATCGAAAGCCCTGACTACTGTGCAACTCGATAACATATAAGACATATCAACTAGAAACTTAGATAGGGTTGCCAAGGGCATTACATTTAATGAAGAGCCATTATCCAGAAGCACCCTTGGTAGTATATGCCCCTTGCAAGTGGTTGTTACGTGAAGAGCCTTTGTGGACCCAATACCATTGGGTGGTCTTTCATCATAACTGAAATATATATGATCGTCTGCCACAATGTTTCCCACCAACCTGTCTAACTCTTCTACCGATATGTTGTTTTCCACATATGCCTGATTCAACACTTTCAATAGGGCATTTCTGTGTGGCTCCGAGTTTAATAGCAAAGATAAGATGGAGATTCTTGCTGGCTGACGCTGCAATTGCTCAACCACACTATACTCACTCTGTTTTATGAACTTTAAAAACTCGCAGGCCTCCTTCTTGTTCACCGGCTCTTTTATCCTGTTTACCGGGGTTGATCCTCTCTCTGCTTCTTTTGACAAATCCATCTCAATATGGATTGGTTCAGTTGCTTTCTTCCCTTTGTCCAGTCTTCCATCCTTTCTTGTTGATCTCTGTTCAACAACCTCGGGGGCATAACACATTCCACTTCGTTTTAAGTGCCCCACACCTGTAATATCTTGCTGCCTTGATGATCTGGGCATAACCATGTTGCAGTCATATTTCCATGGTGTAGTTTTATTTTCCTTGTATGAAAAGGAAGAAGACAAATCTATGATTAGCTTGGGTGCAATTACCTCAACAACCGGAATAGTCTTCTCTAGTTCATCATAATAGATGATCAAAGGTCTTCCTATTCGATAGCCAGCTGCGTTCTCAATAACCTCTACTTGCTCTTCTGTCTCCTCGTAAAACTAGGCCTCTCCATCATCCATCATCTTTTGGACTTTAACCAAAAAGTCCCCGCAGTCCTGTATGATATGACCTCTACATTTATGGAACGGGCACCAATTCTGCACCCTCTTTGCAACCATTTTTAAACTGTCTGCATCCTCCGCCATTCTTGCCTTAACCATCTCGATCCACACTGTTAACATTGGAGACTTGACTTCTCTGGCATCCCTTTTTATCCTTTTAACTTCCCCTGTTAATACTGCATTTACCCGATTCTCAGCATGATCAGGCTATGGGTTTCTCACTACATTCGGCCCATTTTTTAACCTAAACTTTACAACTTCGGTATTGATTAAACTTTGGACTTTCTTTTTGAAAGCAATGCAATCCTCCGTTGAATGCCCCTGAATTCCTGCATGATATGCGCAGTTGGTATTTGCTTTGTACCACCTTGGGTATGGTGGGGTCAAAGGTGTAAGATATACAGGAGCGACAAGTTGGCCTTGTAGTAATTTGGGATATAGCTCACCATAGGTGGTAGGAATGGGACCAAACTAGGGTTTTTGATCGTTCCTTGGTGAACGATAGTCATTCCGCGTGGGACCTTGAGTATTTGGAACAGTGTTTCGAGGAAGGATTATCTGTGGGTATATACCAGTTGGAAACGGCTGTTGTGGTATATTGGTATATGAGAATGGATTTTGGGTAAGGTGGTTCACATTGGGGTAGTAAGCATTATACCCCGGGTAAGGTGTGTAAAGTGTAGGAGGTGCATAGGATGTAGTATTAGTATAGGGCTTGGGCAGTGTGTATGGTGTAGGAGGTGCATAGTGGTATTGATTGAAACTGACTGCATGTGTCTCCTCCTTTTTTTTTTGCAGGGAAAACCCTCTTCGAGGTAGCAGACTCACCCCCTTCCATTTTCCAGTTCTTAATAGCAGACTTTATCATCTCTCCAGATATCACCATATCTGCAAAGTCCTTGGTGGCACTCCCCACCAATTTATCATAATAAGGTGCTTTCAAGGTATTGATGAAAAGCACTGTAGTTTCCTTGTTGGTTAAAGGGGGTTGCACTTGTGTAGCCAGGTCTCTCCATCTCTGAGAATATTCTTTAAAGCTTTCAGTAGCTTTCTTTTCCATGTTTTGCAGAGTTAGACGGTCAGGTACCATTTTATTCACATGCTTGTATTGTTCCATGAAAGCTTTGGCTAGATCCATCCAGGAACGGATCTTAGTACGGGTAAACTGGTTATACCATCGAGTTGTGGACCCTATCAAGCTATCTTGAAAACAATGGATAAGCAATTTTTTGTCTTCGTCATGTTCGGTCATCTTCCGGCAGTACATGGTCAGATGCGCTGATGGGTTGGTAGTTCTGTTATATTTTTCGAAGTCTGGTACTTTGAACTTTGGAGGAATCACCAGACCTTGCACTAAACTCATTTCTTTGGCATCCAGACTGCCAATAGCTCCGCCCCTTCAACTGCCCTCAATCTTTCCTCCAGCAGCTGATATTTTTTTCTGGGATTCTGCCGTTTCAACTCTTTTCAGCTCAGTCATCTTTGCCTTTTCCTTTTCAGCCAATTCTTCAAAGTCTGGAACGTCTACATCAATTGGATCAACTCCAATATTACCCTTTTTAGGACCAAAATTTTATGCTTCAGTCGCTGGTTGGATGTAAATATAGGATGCTGCCCCAGTCGAAAGTTCATTTCCCACATGCTGGGATGTCTAGCCATTCTTCTGTACCACCTCTGGTCGGTCTTCCTGGTTTACTGCCCCCCTTCCTGAACTGAATTTTCCCCTGGCCATTTCTGCCTCATCATGGTATTCATCATCTCCATGAGTTTGGCCATTTGTTCCCGTGACTCCTCTTGAGACTTAGCCAACTGTTCCTGCAGTTCCCTTTGAATTCTTTCCATCATTTCAATTCTAGCAAACTGATCGTTCTCCATAGCTCTTGTTTGAGATCGAGTATTGTAGGGGTGTCGAAAGTCTGATTCTTTCTGAGTGCGACCAATTGTACCTTTAGTTTTAAAAACCATGATTAGAAACTCTATTGAGACCATCTTTTTCTCTTAATATTAATAAAAATGACATGAATGAATAAATGACTAAATGTTAATGAAGTAAACTTGTCTATCCCCAACCGACCCAGCCGACGAGAATGCTCCTAGCCAGCAACCAACACGCAACCCAGCCATGCCCCCACCACCCATCCACCAGACATCCACCAAACACCCGCCTCCCCAATGAATGATTATAAATATAAATCAATGCAATGCCCCCCCCCCACACACCAGGCCAAGAACCAATGCAATGCTTAACCAACCACCGGTCTTTCATGATTTCCTGGAGCTAAATACATCAAAGAAAAAGATCACTGCTTAAGACAATCTGATAATCTGTCTATCCTAATTTCAAAAATGCTATTACAAACACCAATCCTATAGTAACTCCCTCGGGTCTTGAGCCTTATTTACTGTCCTCTTTTGATTGCCTTGCTCTTCAATCTGAACCCTACTTGTTCACGGCCCTTTGACATGTCAGCAGAAGCATCACCAATGTAAGCTTTCCTTAGCTTGTTTCTCCAGTTGATTGGCTCGTACTTCCTTATGCTTTGCTCTCTCTATCCAATAGTTTTTCTCTTTCTTTAGGTTTTGATCTCTTGCTCCCATTCCGCAGAAGTCTTAAGGGTCTCCTCAAATCTGAGCTCGAAGCGGTACCTCTTGTTCTCCAAGTGTAATTCCTGAAGATCGCTTTTAGCAGTGTCCATTTCTCTCTTGATCTTTTCCTTTTCTCTTACTCCAGTTGGTTCCCTATTTTTCATATCCTCAAGCTCTTATTGCAATCGGGCAATTTCCTTGCTCATTTGGGCTTTTTCTTTTTCGAAATCTGCCCTTGCAATTTCTAACTCTGATGGCGCATCCTTAGGTGGTGGACTCATGAACTGGACCTCTTTTCTATCTGATGTCAACAACCTATCATTAACCCTCAATTCACTCCATACCAGGTAATCAGGTGTGACGATGTCGGCATATCTAGCTACCTCCACCCGATGAGTTTCCTTTCATGCTACTATAATCTCACGTACCTTTCCTGAGTATCCATCTTCTCCATAAGAAAATTCCAAATCATTAAGGTCATGGGTTGTAGGAGTAAACGGACGGGATTCCGATTGTCTTAGTACCAGCAGTGGTGCATAGCTCACTCCTCCCCATACTCCCAATAATGGAACCGAAGCTTTATCTCCGCATTTGTACAATGTCGGCATAGGAGCTATCCATGGAGCTCTCCAA
This sequence comes from Fremontodendron californicum, assembly GCA_030761205.1. Lineage (NCBI taxonomy): Eukaryota > Viridiplantae > Streptophyta > Magnoliopsida > Malvales > Malvaceae > Fremontodendron > Fremontodendron californicum. The sequence goes on from JAULJL010000026.1 coordinate 13,051,707, forward strand.
ATTATCATCTCAGCCCTGATATTCCGGAATATGTTGATCCATTGTTCCTCAGTCCTATTTTCAAGCAATCCCTCTTAAGAAATTCACCAATTGGTGCAAAAAGACTTCCAATACGAGCGAAGAGGGAAATTCTCCTGTTTACAAAAATGGCTCTGAACCCATATGTAAAGAAGCTGTATACAACCTATAAAACGCCCTTTTCCTTCCCGTCTACAGAAATTCAACGATCGGATTGTTTCTGTTATAATTACCGGGGCTGGTTTTATCCTCTGCTCAAACCTCTCAAAAACATTAAATATCGCCACATCCACATACCCTAATGTCTTTGGGAAGATAACTAAACCATAGATAGTCAAAGAAAAAATATTCCTACCTGTCTCCTTACTTGAATGGCTATGGATTAGGGTCAGTAAAATATCCCATGATATACAGTAGCTTACCCCTTTTCGGACAACATGGCTTTCGACCCAATTTCTTTCCACTCCCAGAATCTTAGACACCTTTTTCTTGAAACCCGGCGTCTTTGTATCCTTCAAATAAATACGGTCGGGAATAACATTCTCAATATGCAGCAAGATCGAATATTCCTCTATGGTTGGAATCATATCCTCTCGGTTGAAGGTAAAACACCGATAAGGGGGATTCCATAATTGCACTACAGCTCGAATCACCTCACCACTGACCTTAACCTGAACTAACAATGCTATGTCCCCATAAGTCTGAGTGAAGACTTTTTTTTCTTCTGATATGTTCCATTGATTCCATATATCCATCAATTCCTGGAAATCATTTTGCCTGATAGTAAGATCAACCTCGGCTGGCAATATTGACACATATCCCATTTTCAAACAATCCCCATTATCCTGCTGACCTTTCTCCGACTGTTTCCTAACATCTAAATGCTTCTCTACCACTGAGACATTCTGACCCTCCATGGAAGCCCTTTTGCTTGAATATTATCCCGAGACCAATAACCTTTCATGTGCAAAAAATGATGACAAGAATGCAAAAAAAAAAAATGAATTAGAAACGGGAATAAATTCAAATAATACAAAAACATATAATTCAAAACAATAATTATCCCTAAGGACGCCAACAAAATTTCGGTATTATAGCACCCTTGGGACGACACACCAACACTTATTACGGGCATTGTGATGTACGTTCATCATTGTCCGATTTTCAAAAATAAACTTATTCGATAAGTAGAATAGAAGGTAAAAGGATTGGAAATATTCCTCCATGTGTTCTTAACTTCGGGATATCTAAAATTGGAAATCTGGCATGGCTTTGCCTAGGTTTACTATATGAAGGTGAATTAGTTCTAAAAGCCCTGAATTGTTCCTCACTGTCGCCGTTGAAGGCTAGTAAGGCACCCCGATAAAAGCGGGTTCAATTCGTTAGAGTCTATTTCCCTAGCCCATGCGGATTGTTAATCACGAAGGCTTAGGTAATTTAGTACTCCGGAAGTGTTTCACTAGCCCATGCGGATTGTTAATCACGAAGGCTTAGTTACTTTGCTCCCACCTAAAAAGACGGAACCCGGGTATAGGACTCATGATATTCAAATGCACGTGTAGTGTGTGAGGAGAAATAACAAACCTTTCACCACCTATTCTACATTCCTTATTCTAAATGCCCCAACAAGATTAAACAACATAAGTCATCAATTAATCAATAAATGAATATATGCACCAAAATAACCAGAGAAAAATTATAATATGTATGCACATGAATATGGACATATTTAAAAACATTCTATTATTTTCGAAATTATCCTTATTTTTTAAAAAAAAAATATGGGAATTAAAATTAAATACCAATTAAACCAATAAAACCGAGACTTTGATAACACACGACTAATTCTAGGCCTGACTCTCTAATAGTCCCCAGCGGAGTCGCCAAGCTGTCGCAACCTAAAAAATAACAAGTCTCATCGCAAGACTTTATTATTCGTTAAACGTGACATTAAAAAAAAATCGAGAAAAAGTCGACTTAATTCCTCTTGAAAAATGAAGGTTTTAAAAATGACCTTGAAAAAGACATGGAGTTGATACCAGTCTTTTTTACCTGGTGTGATCGGCCACCTATTAAAACCGATGTTATAAAACATTTTAAAATTAATTAAAACATTTTTTTAAAAACCAATTTCAAGTCTGCGTTTTAAACAAGAGAAATCAAAGAAGCGGGTTCGAGACTCGGTTACGTGTGGGGAAGGGTTAGCACCCCCACAACGCCCGTATAAAACGATACCTTATTAATAGTGTGTTATATCAAGTCTCGATAAAAAGTCGATTTTTAATTTGGTATTTCAAGTTAATTCCCAATTTAAAGAAAAATAATTTCATTTTTTAATTGAAAATGATCTGGAATTTATTAATTCAAAATTTTTCTATATTTCCCAACAAACGTGGTAAAATATAGACATTTTTATTAGTTTGAAAAACTTTTCGAATCATTCTTATTTTAAAGAAGATATTCCGTTATTAATGATAATTGATGATATCTTCCCCAGTAAACCCGGCAGAGAACTCATGAATTATTTTAACTCAGGAATATCTTTACTTTATTGAAAATCATTACCTTTTTCAAAATAAAAAAACATATGAATACGAATATGTGTGACATAAATAAAATGACATAGCAAAGTCTAGATAATCTAATGCAACCTAAATGGTATGATATAATTTAAATGTCTTAGCATATTCTTAATGAAATGAAATATCCTAAATCATATGATATATTCTAAATGAAATAAAATATCCTAAATGACATAATATATTCTAAATGAAATGAAATGATCTAGGTAACATAATATATTCTATATGAAATAAAATATCCTAAGGCACATGATATATTCTAAATGGAATAAAATATTTAAATGACATGGCAAATATAAATGATATGGCATATAATCTAAATGACATGAAACATAAAATAATGCTATCATATAATATGCATGAAAATAAAAATGAAAATAATAATGCATGAACATAGTATATGCTAAATAATGTGACAAAAATAAATAACTAAATAAAAAGCATAGGATATCATGAAATATTCAAAACCATATAATAAACAACATAACATCAAAATATAAATAATAAATAATAACAACACCATGAAAATTATCATAGCAAAAGTCACATATTATATAGTATGCATGAATATGAAAAATACAATGCATGAGAATGTATTTTTTTTCTCTAATTAAGAAAATTCGTATATCAAAAAAGATATCCGACTATCTTAGAAAAATATATCAAATTAAATATTCTAAAACCAAAATAATTTGTGATTGTTTGAAAACAATTTTTGAAAAGCTTAGATTAAAAATAAAAACTTAGCTAAACCCTTTTTAAATGACTCTAATTTCCTAAGTTTAAATCCCGGACTTGACCACCCTTAACCCGAGGTTTAAAAAAATCATTTTTAGAGTTTAAAAAGGCTTAGAAACTACCCTAAGTGAGTAGCTAAAGTTCCTAATCAGCCCCCTCTAAGTAACTTAACTAAAACAGAAAAATGATTTTCCTTCAAATTCAATTCTGCATCTACTATCCAGTTTTAAAGCATGATTTTTTACCCTATTTTTAAAAATAAAAAAAAAATCTAAAAAAAATACTGGAGACTCAGGACATGTAAAACTATAAGAGAAAAAATCAGCTTAATTTTTTGATTAAAGATGTCTGCCCAAACAAATAGGGAAAGTACGAGTACTGGATGAAAAAAACTATTTTGCCAAAATACATTTTTTTTGCCTTTGATAAAATCATTTAAAAATCAAAGTAAAAATGTTAGAAACTCTCCTAAGGACTCACAAACAGTAGCTAACACTTTTGAAAAGTTAGGCAAAAATTAGCTAAGTAAAAAAAAAATCACAAAGGTAGAATAATCAATTTGACAACTCTTTAATTTTTCACAAGTATGCTCAAAATGGGCATGACTTTGAACCATTGATTGGTCTAAGTCATAAATCAAGTGGCAATGACATGAAATGCATGAAAATACAACAAATATGATGCATGAAATGCATGATTTAAAACCTAAATGACATGAAAAATGCATGGCATCAATAAAATGACCTAGACCTAAATGAACTTCCATGGTATTTGATGCAACCTAGGTCTAAAATGCATGAATATGCATGGCAAAGCTAACCAATCTAAACCTAAAGAATGCATGGCAATAACACAAACATATAGCATTCTTAAATAAAATACACAACCAAATATCATGAAAATTCAAACCTATCAACTAACTTAACAAAAATGCACACACAAAGCTTAAAAAATATGGGTGGTCGAATGGTCTATATAAAAATGAGCATGTCATTTTCACAAACACTTAATATACTAACATGCATAGCTAAAGAATAACACTCAAATCATGTAAATATAAAGTAAAGGCATGAAAACTAATAGGCATTTTCACAAACACATGGATTACAAAATGTAAAACATAAACAAACTTAAACATTTTGAAAACAGAAAATCAAAAATGCAAGATAAGTAAAATAAACATGATAATAAGATAATAGACTCAAAAATGGAAACAAGCAAGCAACCAAATTAGAACAAGCTTCATGTTTATGTATTAGAAGAAGATTTAAAGCATCAAAACTTGTTAAATATCAAGAATAACATGAAGTAAAAAATGCAAACAGCAACTATACTATAAAACAAGCCATTCGGCCACCCCAAAAACAAAAGGAAAAAAATTTCTCAAAACTTTTTTCAAGAAAGTATAAAGAAGAACTTGAAAAAGAATATTAAAAACACTTATTTTAAAAAGAAAAATCAAAAGAAACTCACCAAAATAGTAATCAAAACAGCAAATCAATAATGGAAAGTCAAAGAAAGTGTAGGAGTATGGTGCTTAAAGCAACCTCTAGAAGCTATATTGCAAGCTTTTTCTCTTCTAACTTTCTTTTCTTTTCTAAACTTTTCTTTTTGCCTTTCAACAATGGAGAGAAAATCAGCCAAAAAAACAAGAGTGAAATAGAGAGTGAATAGCTGAAAAATGAAAGAGAGAGTCCCTTCCCTTGTAGTGGCCGAATGGCCCCCTCAATGATAGGATGTTGTCATCTTTTCTTCAACCAATTTTGATCCAAAGGCTATTGATCCAAGATGTTTAAAATGTGAAATTCTCACCCTTAGATTAGGCAATCAGCTATCCACAATTACAGTTGTTCAAGAATCTTAATCCATTATTTTTACACTCTCCCTCTTCATGCATTGGTCCATGTGGCTTAATTATAAAGGTTTGATCAATAAATAACTATCTTCCTCTTCATTGTTGGCCTTTTGATTAAAAATCAGAAATATTTGCCCACCCTTAGGCCTTGGCCGGCTAACCCCTCTTCTTCTAGCCCATGCTTCATTTTTTTAAAAGGCAAGAACTTTTTTAGTTTTTTGGATAAAATGACCTTTTTGCCCCCCGAACATAAATAAATACCAAAAGGACTCCAAATTCAATTTTTATTTTTTCAATACTTCCAAAATAATAAAAAATTGAATTCTGGAGGTTTTCAAATTTTTTCGAGCCCATTTGCTATTTATTTGGATTTTTTCTTCCAAAATTGCCCTTTTGTGCTCCCAAACTTTACCATTTTTTAAACGAGCTCCAAATCAAGATTTTTATTCACCAATCTCTTTCAAATAGTTTAAAAGTATGATCTGGAAGTTTTCATAATTTTTGGAACTCATTTGGTATTTTTTCGGGTTTTATCTGCTTGAATTACTACATAGTGGACCCGAAATTTGGCCATTTTGCAAACGAACTCCGAATATGGATTTTATTTCGCCAATATCTTCCAAATAATTTAAGAATGAGATCTGCAAATTTTTAGAATTTTTGGAGTTCATTTGCTATTTTTTCGGGACTTTTCTTCTTGAATTTCTGCATAGGGGACCCTAGATTTGGCCATTTTGCAACGAACTCTGAATCCGGATTTTCTTTCGCCATTCTCTTCAAAATGATTTAAGAATGAGATCTGCAAATTTTCAGAATTTTATGAGTTCATTTGCTATTTTTCCCAAATTTTCCAATTTTGCCCTTTTGCCTCTGAAACCCGGTTTTGCTCAAAACAAGTTCGATTTTTAGATTTTCTTCAAACTGAGCCTTATGTTATCCTTGTTTAATCACTCCTCATCCATTAGGGGCTTTAGTATTACCGAATCAGGCCATTTCTGTAATTCTTCCAAATTTCACCGAAATCCACCAAAAACCCTAATTCTCGGTTTTCTTCCGGATTGACTTTTCTTTAAGTTTTTATTCCAAGTGGCTTCTCCATTACCCGTAGTCAGTGCTTATCTTTCATTTGGAACCTTCAATTTTGACCAATTTGATCGTTTAAGCATTGTTCCCCAAATTTCCCGAACTAGGGTTTCCTTTCTACTGAATCTCCGTAACCCAACTTCTGAACTCCATATCTTTCAATGTAGACCTCGGATTATCAAAATTCTTTCACCATTTTTCAATTGAAATTCAAATATTGATTTTGAAAGTGGGTTGAATTTTTGGGGTTGACTTTTCGGGATTGGATTTTTCAAGTTTGACTTTTTATGCTCGCCTTCTTAGACTAATTCTCGGAGTACCACTTGCAGGATGAAAAAAGTCTTTTTACATTCCGAAACATCAATTTAGGAAGAAAACATACCTGTTTTAGTGGTCATGTCGTATCTCAATTTATCCCATATTTTGCATGCTTTGTCATCGTGATTCGATTTTAACTCTAAATTCATTTACTTATGATATTAAAATATAAAAAAAATTAAATAAACAATAATTATTGAATATGATTTAATTTATATTTATTTATGATTATTAATTAATTAAAATTCTATAAGTATTACAAAAATTCCCAGCGAAGCGGGGGAAGAATTCTAGTATATATATATATATATATTATTTTGATAAAAAAAAAAAGAAAGAAATAAAGAAAGAAAGAAAAGAGAAAGAGAGGAAGGAAAGGAAACAGAAAAAAAAAATATTTGTGTATTCGTGTCATATTCATGTTATTTTTTCGTCTCATAATCTTATTCAATGTATTATATATCTTATAAAAGAAAATTAAAGTAGTCTCTCATTGCTCCCTCAATTGAGGGAAAATTGCTTGCCATGTGGCAAGCAATTACATTTTTTTTTTCAATTCTTTTTATACTTACCACGGATTGTATTTATGTTATTTTTTTTGTATTATAATTGTATTAAGAGTATTACATGTATATAAATTTTAACACTTTATGTATAGATTTTGACACATTCGTGCATTCGTGTTATGTTAGTGTTATTTTTTCGTGTTGTATGGTGTTTTAGTTATTTTTTCGTGTTCACGTCGTATCCGAAATTGTCAGGTCTAATTAGCCTTATTCAAATAACTTTAATTTTGTGTCGTGTTGATAGATTTTTACACATTTGTGCATTCGTGTTGTGTTAGTATTACTTTTAGGTGTTGTGTTGTGTTTTAGTTATTTTTTCGTGTTTGTTTCGTATCCAAAATTGTCAAGTCTAATTGACATTATTAAAATAATTCTCAATTTTGTGTCAAGTTCATTTTATATAAATTTTGACACGTTCGTAAATTCATGTCGTGGTCATGTTATTTTTTCGTGTCGTGTCGTATTTTAGTTATTTTTTCATGTCATGTTCGTGTGTGTCATTATTCAAATAACTTCTAATTTTGTATCACGTGTTGTATAATGATTGCTTTTTTATTTTTTGAAAAATAAAGTCATATTAATTTTTTATTTTTATATTATTGTATTAACAAGTTATCGGTAAAAATTAAAATATTGAATAATAATAATATGAGATGAGTTGATGTAAGTAATTTTTTTTTTTCAACTTTTGATGTTGTTTCAAAAGAAAAAAATATTATGATGATTAAATAGTAAAAAAAAAACTATATTAAATGATGTTATAAGTTATGAGTTATTGTATAATAGTTGTTGGATTTATATTTTATTATTATTTTTTAATATGAATAGAAATGATAGATATCAATATAATTTAAACGAAAATTTTGATAATCATCTTAATTTTCGTACATATAATAAATTAAATTTGTGTATTCGAGTTGTATTTGTATTACTTTATATCTATACCTTACTTTAAAATTTATCAAGTTAGTTTATCATAGAATTCAATTTTAACTCTAAATTCATTTTATTTTTTACGTCATAATCGTATTCAATGTATTGTTAATGACAATAAAACTAAAGCAATGCGAGAATTCAAACACTAGTATAGGTTTATAGTTAACGGTTAATTTCCTTGTAGGTAAATCTTATTAGTTTGTGCACATTTTTCAATCATAGGCCGGATGATAATTATATATATATATATATATATATATATATATATATATATATATCGTATTCAATTTATTGTCAATGACAATAAAATCGAAGCAACGCGAGAATTCAAACACCAATATAGATTTATAGTTATCGGTTTATTTTCTTCTAGGTAAATCTTATTAGGTTCTGCACATTTTTCAATCATAGGCTGGATGATTATTATATATATATATATATATATATATATTTCATTTATTTCTACCAAGATTTGAATCACCCTTAAAACATCAATTTTTTTTTTTACATTTATGATGAAAATAATTAACAATTTATTAGCAACATTTGACAAATAAAATGAAATCAATGAATTTTTTTTTTATTTAAAATTATCAAAGATTGAATTCTATTTATACTAAAATTAAAATTTTAGTACTATATACAAAAGGATCGTACGATGTTAACCAAATCAATAAACTTCATAATATGGCATGGTGTTATATTTAAGGGGAAAAAACTTATACCGGAATAAAAAGAGAGATTTATATGTTAGAATTTTAATATCAAATTTATTAAATATTACATCTTAAAAATGATTGCATAAATCAGTTCAATTACCTGCTCAAGGGTCGGGCCTGGGTAGAGTTTTTTTCGATCCCAACCCGAATCACTATTTATATAATAAAAATATTTTTTATGTAAATTTAATTATAAAAATATATATTAATATAAAAATAATTTTTATTATTTTTTAAATAATGAACCGGATTAATAGGTCAACCCAAACTCATCCAAAGTCAAGCCTAGATAAAAAAATAAAAAATAAAAAAATTAAATCACCATTCGATTCATGAACACAAAAATTGGAATTTGATACGACTACATTCTAATTCTAGAACCACTACCTTATCTTTAAGAAAAATAAATACTCATTAAAGATTGTTGGATCGTACGCTTTTAGTCATCATCTTTGAAGAAGTCATAGCCAGCAGACAAGGGCAGCAAATCCTTTAAACCGTCAGCCGTTTAGTTTCCGTACATCATTGTATTTTCTAAGAAGCGATATTTATTTATTTTTTTGAGAAGAAGAAGAATAAATTGATTACCAGTATCTACCATTATTATTATTTTACGTTTCGCGTTTCGCGTTTTACTATAAATAAGCATGGAGTTTAGAATAATTCCAAGAAGTTTAAACTTTATTATATATAAAAAAAAAACTTTATTATCAAAATCTGAATTATGAATTTTAGCAGCACAGACAGAATTATGTAATCTTTACATCACTATGACCATTGACCACCTAATCTTTTCACTTTAATTAATTAATTTTCACTAGGTTCAACTTTTAAGTAAGCTGTACATTATGGACAGTATGACACATCTACATTTAAACTTATCCAAAAAGCTAGATTACTTAGTTTTATTTAATATGTGAGCTTTTGGTTCAAAGATTAGTGCATGTTCTCTTATTAAAAAAAACATAGTTTGATTCCCCATATCTCAAATTATCAACAAAAAAATATATATTTTAAATTAGAATTGATATAAATTATTATTTAATTAATAAAAAAATTTATTTTTATTTAATTATAAAAAATATATAAATATATTTTTAATATAATATATTTCAATTAATAAAATAAAATTTTCAAACTCGACAAATTAGGTTTTGAACAAACAAATTTTTTTATTATTCGAGTCTGATCCGACTTAATTTATAAACAAATCTATCTGTTTTCATCTTTTATTTATTTATTTATTTTTTTTATTATTATTATTATTATTATTATTATTTGCATTGAACTCAATGGTCTGAATTTTTTTTTATCTTCATTTCTATTTGAAAAAGGATCATATAAGCATGCTAATATGTTTCTTCTTGAAATGCACACGTTTAATTAGTAGATTATTTATTATTAATGCTAGTTTGTCTCAACATCGAGTCCTTGTTTCTTTTTCATAATATCATTATTATATATAAGATATAGCTCCTCATCCTCGTTGTCGGCTGATTGTCCAAAAGGAAAGGCAATTAAAAGGATTTTATTAATGAATATTTTAAGAATATTATTCAAGGTTATCATATATATATATATATATATATAGTAATATTTTTATTTAATACATTGAAAATTATGAATAAATTTGTTAATTTTTGTATTTAATATAATTCTATTACTATATATAGTATATTAATTAATATTAAAAAATATCCTTAAGGCATTCATTAACAAAATCTTAAAATAAAATAGGAAAATATTAATCAATTTCTTGTGATACTGATTAAAGTAATATATGTAAAAGAAAATATTAACCAGTGTCACTAGACATTGATTAAAGTGATATATATTTAAAAAATAAGTAATTAATAATTTTTTTTTAATTCAGTAAAAATAAAATATTAAATGCAATTTTTTTTCTAAATTAGTAATTAAATAAAGGTTCCCTTAATCCGTGCCTATAGATATCGGTTACGCGGATCCACATATAAAAAATATATATAATTAATACATCATTTTTTTTTAATTCAGTAAAAATAATGTATTAAGTATAATCTTTTTAAATAATAAATAAACAATCTTTAATAAATATCTATAAATACTAATTAAATAAACCCGATACAATAAATAATCAAAGCATGCAGCCACAACCCACGACCACGAGGTATACAAGGCTTTAATGTATAGGGTAAATCTGAAAAACATGCCATGTAATAAAAATAACCACTTGTTGGTCTAACAAGTAAGAATAATTTGTAAAAAGAAAATGAAAATATCTGAAATTAAAGAAAGAGAAATTGTAAAGACATTTTTTCTCCTTCAACCATCTTCATCTGTTATTCTTTTCATCCCTTCCACTCTCCACCCTCCTCTCTCTCCCTTTCTTTTTATTCTCCCATAACTGTCGCAACAATTAACAATATTGGTTTTAATGAAAAATACCACTAAAGGATAATACAAATTTTTATTATCTAGGGTTTTTTGTTTACAGAAAATTCTTGAAGACAAACTGAGCAATATCAAGTGGCATGAAATACTAAAACTTATCATTTCTGCAAGTCCCTTCTATAAGGTAGTTGGAAATTGTAAAAGCCAAAGTTTATGTCCAGTTAGGGTTGTGTCGAATACAATGCTAGAATAATCTATTATTTGCTCCAATCTGCAAAAAAAAAAAAAAAAAAAATTACGTATAGACAATAATTTAATAAAAGGTTTTTTTATTTAAATATAGCCAAAAAAATTTCCCAAAATACCGTTGCTTTTATATTATTTCCCAAAATACGCTGGTTTTAACATTAGCTGGGAAATCGCCACCCCCCATGGCGATTTCCCAGCATCAAAAAACTGATTTTGGCTAAAAATACCAAGGGAAATCGCCATGGGGGGTGGCGATTTCCCTTGGTGTTTTTTTCAAATTTTGCTAAAAATACCAAGGGAAATCGCCACCCCCATAGCGATTTTCCTTGGTATTTTTAACCAAATTTGTAAAAAAGATGAAGGGAAATCGCCATGGGGGGTGGCGATTTCCCTTCATGTATAATTTTTTTTTTTAATTAATAAACAAATTTTAATTTTTTTTAATTTGTAAATTTTATTTTTTAAATTTAAAAATTATAAATTAAATTAAATTTCTTATTAAATTTAAATATGGAAAAAAAAATTCTTATAAAAATTAAAAAAACAAAATAATATTTCTTCTTAAATTTGTATATCAAAAATTATATTTGTAAGTTTTGTTTTAATTTTAAAATTTTGTAAGTTTTGTTTTTTAATTTTAAAAATTATAAATTAAATTAAATTAATTTTTTGTTAATTTAAAAAAAAAAAAATCGTAAGGTATATTTTATTATTTAAAATTTATGAACAAATTTTTTTAAATATTGTTAATTGATTTGTATTAGATAAAAACAAAAAACAAACAAAAAAACTTGCATTACATTTTCATAAGCAAACAAGTGAAATTCTGGAAAGCAAAAAAAAAAAAAAAATCAGCTATATTTCAGTCCATCAAATGCTGCAGAAAATATTGGAACTTGATTCTTTCTGCAATGGATAAGACTGATGATTTAGGGTTTTAGACAGGTTTCAGCTATTTTCCAGTCCATCAAATGCTACAGAAAATATTGGAACTTGATTCTTTCTGCAATGGATAAGACTGATGATATAGGTTTTTAGACAGGTTTCAGCTATTTTCCAGTCCATCAAATGCTGCAGAAAATATTGGAACTTGATTCTTTCTGCAATGGATAAGACTGATGATATAGGTTTTTAGACAGATTTCAGCTATATTCCAGTCCATCAAATGCTGCAGAAAATATTGGAACTTGATTCTTTCTGCAATGGATAAGACTGATGATATAGGTTTTTAGACAGGTTTCAGTTATATTTCCAGTCCATCAAATGCTGCAGAAAATATTGGAACTTGATTCTTTCTGCAATGGATAAGACTGATGATATAGGTTTTTAGACAGGTTTCAGCTATATTTCCAGTCCATCAAATGCTGCAGAAAATATTGGAACTTGATTCTTTCTGTAATGGATAAGACTGATGATATAGGTTTTTAGACAGGTTTCAGCTATATTTCCAGTCCATCAAATGCTGCAGAAAATATTGGAACTTGATTCTTTCTGCAACGGATGAGACAAATGATGGGATTTATCAATCACATTTTGCATTGAATAAGTTATAACTTTTTCAGTCAAATAGTCCTAGGCAGAATATCAGAATCAGATTCCATCATATACAAAGGATGGGATTTGTCATCTGGTACAACATAATGAACCATTATAAATTCATAATACTTATGAAGGTTTACAATACCCTCTACAACAGTTTTTCAATCAGATTTCTCCTGAGTGCTAAAACCTCCTCATTCTCATTCTCATCCTTCTATATTTCTTCTTTCTTTTGCGGAGTGAAAATACCTACATTCTCATCTTTCTTAGTTTCATTACTACACAACATGAGCAATAGAGTGATCGCATTGGTCTACTATAATGGCCAAATTCATAATACTGACGAAGGTGCTACCTTTGATTGTGAACGTCCAAAAAGTTTTCGTGTTGAAGACGACGTCACATTAGAGGAACTGAAGCTGCAAATTCATACAAAAATTAAAGCTGGAACTAGAAAAAGAGTTTCAGAGGTTAAGTACAGGCATCCTCTTTCTATTGGTGAAGGATGTGTCCGATATAGAATATTTCCACTTGAAGATGATGATGATGTCAGATGCATGTTTTATGCTCATGAGACATTTGCAAATGTTGGTGTCCTTGAGTTATATGCTGACATAGATGATGTTGACGATGATTGCGGCCCTTCAAATGTTCGCACAACAGAAAACTTTCCCATAGAAGATTATGATTCTGGGTCGTTCTATGTTCACACTACATACGACGTTCCCACAAAAGAAGTCGTGCCCTTATCTCAAGCTACAACTTTTCAGACTTCATTAGTCTCACAAACCCTAATTCCTACTACCCTCGAAGATGAGCCAGCTGGTGTTGATCCTGTTCGTCCACGTGGAGTCCATGATGAAGATGTTGGTGAATTTAGTGAGCAGGAAGAGGATGCTGAATTCGCAAGTGATGACAATACTGATTCTGACCCAGACGTCGTCCCTGCTGAGATCAACACTCATGGAGATATCAACACTCATGGAGATATTCCCCCATATCAGGCTGCATCCCATATGCATACACTGGATCTGGAGGCAATGCATGTGCCGGAATTTCCAGAGTATGCTCATACATTAGCTATGCCTCTGACATTTGATCCATCTGCAGTTGATCTGTGTGTTGGGTTACAATTCCCAACGAAAGAGGCTGTGCTTTCAGCTATCAAGCACTATAACATCAAAAACTCTGTAGATTACAGAGTAATTGAATCTGAGCCGACGAAATATTATGCCAAGTGCGTAATGTATGGGAATGGGTGTAATTGGAGAATAAGGGCAACTTTTATGAAGAAAAAACAGCTATGGGAGATTAGAAAATATGAAGGGCCTCATACTTGCACATCGGGGAGGATTTCACAAGATCATTGCAAGTTAGATTGTAACATGATCTGTTCATGCATTTTGTCATTGGTCCAAGCAAATCCGGAGATTTCTGTTTCAGTTTTGATCGCTGAGATGCGAATCCGGTATGGATACATCACCTCCTACAAGAAAACATGGCAAGAAAAGCAAAAGGCAATTGTTCGAGTATTTGGCGATTGGGAAAGATCGTACAATGAGCTACCTAAATGGTTAGGTGCAATGCAACATTTCGTGTCTGGTACAATTGTGGAATTGCAAACGGTACCTGCATATCACGGTGATCGACTGGTCCAGGGTAAGAGAATATTTCATCGACTATTTTGGACATTTAAGTCGTGCATTGAAGGGTATCCGTATTGTAAACCTATTGTGCAAATAGACGGTACTTTCTTATATGGAAAATACAAAGGCACATTATTGTTAGCTATTACACAAGATGGCAACCGAAACATACTGCCAATTGCCTTTGCCATTGTGGAGGGTGAGACAACATAGGCTTGGTCATTCTTTCTCAGTAACTTGCGCAGACACGTGACAAAACAGCCTGGCATTTGCTTGATGTCTGATCGACATGAAGCCATCAAAGCTGCGATTAGACGCGATGGTGGATGGAATCCTCCACATGCATATTCAGTGTACTGCATTCGACACATTGCAGCGAACTTTATGAAAAAGTTTAACAATAAGGAATTGCGTCGACAAATTGTTAACATGGGTATGGAATCAAATCATAGTTATTTTATCTCTTATATTTCGTTTAGCATATAAAATAATATTGAAATTCACAAGTTTTTTGTTTTAAAATTTATTAGGGTACGAGTTGAGGCGACCGAATTTTCATTTCATGTATGACAATCTTCGTGGAGAAAATGCAGAGGCGGCTAATTGGCTTGATAGGATCCCCAAGGAGAAGTGGGCGCAGTCATATGATCAAGGAAGGCGTTATGGCCATATGACAACCAACCTAGCTGAATCTATCAATTCGATGTTGAAGGGAACGCGTCATCTTCCCATTACTGCTTTAGTGCAATCAACATATTATAGGTTGGCTGCACTTTTTGTTAAGATGGGGAACAAGCAAATTGCCATGATGGAGGGAGGGCACACATATTGTGAAACAGTCACACAAGCTATGCAAGAAAATCGCAGGAAAGCTAACTCCCACATTGTTCGTAATTTTACGCTAGCAAATCAATCTTTTCTGGTTGAAGAGTTAGTTGCTCCACAAGAGGGTGTTTCTGCAATGAAGTACAAAGTCAACCTCAGTGACATGTGGTGTGATTGTGGAAAGTTTCAAGCACAAAGGTTCCCTTGTTCACATGTAGTTGCTACCTGTGCACATGTCCATGTAGATTGCATGCAATATGTGGACAAAGTCTATAGACTGGAAACTATATTGAATGTTTATAGACATGAGTTCGAAGCTGTTGGAAATGAAGGTTACTGGCCTCAATATGATGGTCCATAAGTGTGTCCCAATCAAGAAATGCGGAGAAATCCACATGGTCGGCCAAAATCAAGTCGTATTCGTAATGAAATGGACCTCAGGGAGAAAGGCCAACCAAAACGTTGTGGATTATGCAGAAACGAAGGTCATAACCGTCGAAATTGTCCGCATCGATTTGGCACATTGGGGGAGACTTCGCATCAACAATAAATGAATTACATGTTTTTCTCAACTTATCATGTATTTTGGATTATTATTGTACATATAAGGGAAAATGTAATGTAAGTTTTTTTGTTTGTTTTTTGTTTTTTGTTTTTATCTAATACAAATCAATTAACAAAATTTAAAAAAATTTGTTCATAAATTTTAAATAATAAAATTTACCTTACGAAATTTCTTTTTTTTTAAAAAAAATTATAAAAAAATTATTTTAATTTAATTTATAAATTTTAAAATTAAAAAACAAAACTTACAAATTTTTAAAATTAAAACAAAACTTACAAATATAATTTTTGATATACAAATTTAAGAAGATATATTATTTTGTTTTTTTAATTTTTATAAGAAAAAAAATTTTCCATATTTAAATTTAATAAGAAATTTAATTTATAATTTTTAAATTTAAAAAATAAAATTTACAAATTAAAAAAAATAAAAATTGTTTATTAATTAAAAAAAAATTTACATGAAGGGAAATTGCCACCCCCCATGGCGATTTCCCTTCATCTTTTTTGGAAATTTGGTTAAAAATACCAAGGGAAATCGCCATGGGGGGTGGCGATTTCCCTTGGTATTTTTAACAAAATTTGAAAAAAACACCAAGGGAAATCGCCACCCCCATGACGATTTTCCTTGGTATTTTTAGCCAAAATCAGGTTTTTGATGCTGGAAAATCGCCATGGGGGGTGGCGATTTCCCAACTAGTGTTAAAACCAGCGTATTTTGAGAAATAATCTAAAAACAACGGTATTTTAGGAAATTTTTTTTTTGGCTATATTTAAATAAAAAAAACCTTTAATAAAAGGTGTATGCAAAACACAATAATAGAAAGTAATAAAGGACATGCAAGACATTTTCATAAAACAGTAAAACCATGTGCAGGTAGAGAGAGAAACGAGGAGAGATAGAGGAAAGGAAAGAAAAAGATTTTTTTTTTAATTCTAAATGATTCATTAAGGGTAAAAATGTTTTTACAATTTTTTTAGCAACAAATTTTTTTTTTTATTTCTCTTTTACAAATTATGATTAGTCATTATACCATTGAACAATTATGCTACTGTTGGAGCAGTTTTTTGAAGTTTACCATAATGTATATGCTTTTTTTTCTTTGGTGGGCTCAAAGTATTATATTATTTTGATGGATCTATTTTAGACCTGTTTATGTATAGGGTCGAATCGTGACTCGAATTTTATTTTATTTTATTCAGGCTTGATCTTAGGCGAGCTTAGACCTTCGTTGACTCGTATTACTGTTTATTTAATATTAAAAAATTAAAAAAATTATTTTTATAACTAAATTTAAATAATAATTAATTTTTTATTATTTAAACAGTGATCTAGACCGGTCTGGATCATTAAAAATCCTATCCACACCTGGCCCAATATGGGTTAGACCTATAGAAAAATTAACTAAAACATGACAGAAAACACGAACGAAAAAACACGGACACGACACGAATACACGAACATATGAAAATATATTTAACACATCAAATTTTATATAAATATTAAACACCTTAAATACGGTTATGACAAAAAAAAATATACGAATACAATATAAATACACGAATATCTAGATTTACAAGTGACCCACCACCATATTTGGATTTTTGCATTTATTTTTTGGATTCAAACTATTCAGTTAAGTGCTTTTATATACTTGGAAATGGATAATCATCTCATGGAGTGGGTCATAAAGTAATAAAAAAAAGGGAAAATGCTAAAGAATATTCCCATAAAATATCAGTCCTAACTATGAAAAATAGTTTCAATTCCACTCAAACAATAACTACATGTATTTTCTTATTCAAAGAATTAGGTTCGAATATCCTTTCTTCGAAAATAGTCTGAACAAGTAGGAGACGTTATCTCTATCTTTTAAATTTGTATATTTATGCACATCAGCACACATCACTTTTACTTTTGTCTTTTCACTTTCATATTCATTACCATTTAGCATATATACCTTTTATAGGGGTAAGATATTGTGAAACGAATCTCACATTGTTAATAGCCTCTGATTAGATTGTGATTTATATGCAATGATTCATTCTTTCAGAAGCTTTTTTTTTTCAAAAGATAGGATCGTAAGGATCACTACTCAGGTTTTTAAAATCGACAATATTTTATAATGAAAATATTCCAACAATCTTTACATCAATATTATTTATAAGAAAAATTTATTGACCCTAAAAAAAAAGTATAGTCCACAATCTTAATTAGAGAAGACTAGTATTAACTGCAACTTATAATTCTCTTATCGAATTGTCTTTTTTTTTCAAAAACAAAACCGTAATGACTAGCTGCCAGATTTTTTAAGTAGATAATACCTACCGTAACAAATAGAATCCAACAATCTTGCATCAATAAACTTTAACAGCTACAATAAATTGCTTAGATCCCTACCATTTGAATGGCATAATTAAGTTGAGAGGAATCATTTGGCCAAAAAAAAAAACAGTTCAGAGGAACATTCAAAATCTCAGCCCATATTGCATCCTAAAATACTTTTCATGGTGCAAGAAATGTTCTTCCCACATGGTTGGGTTGGGGAAACATTCCAAATTTCAGCCGCCCATAGAGAAGGAAAATATATAGTTAAGAACATTCGGCTTGGATCCATGCATACTTTGATTATTAGTTCCAGATGAAAGATAAAATATATATATATATATATATATATATACTCATTATATTGACGTACTAAATTCACTAAAATTTTCAATTAGAACAATTAGTTTTCTTATAAGATAAGTTCCAAATTTATCATTTTATTTAAAGTGGTGGATCAAATTTAATTATCGCTCATCTCAGTTTAATATGTATTTTTTAATTTGATTAAAAAATGATTAAATGTTAACGGTAAAAAATATTTCTTTACTTTTATATAAAATATTCCTTCTAGTGTTACTTTTTATCAATTTTTAATTAAAATAAAATTACAATATTTATAATTGCATCACAACTAAAAAATGGGTGATGAATTTGATCATCACAAGTGGAAAATTTTGGACTTATCCTATATATTGTTTATCAATAAAGGTAAAACTTGCAATTTGATGGTAGATTATACTGCTAATAAAATCGATTTAATTTGTTAAATACAAACACCAAACAAATAAATTGATGATCCATTTATTAATCTGACATAAAATTACATTCAATTTCTTTTACAAACTTATTATTTGAAAGAGATTAAAAAGAAACAAAAAGAAAACGATAAATAGGAAGAATTTACTGTAGAATAATTATATATATTCAGGCTTATATCGCGCACGCACCTTGCTCTTATGGTGACATTTTAAATTTTAATACAAAAGAAAGACTGTTTACGGTAAACCTATTCAAAAATCGAGTTATTCGGTTGGTCCGATAGATCCGATTCAAATTGGAACGGATTTGGATAAGGATTTTTTAATTTGTGTTGGTCCGACCCGACTCAAATTACTATTTATTAAATAAAAAAAATTATTTAAATTTAATTATAAAATATATTAATATTAATATAAAAATAAAAATAATGTTTTAATAATTTATGAACAGTGAAACGGGTTTTCGAGCAGGCCCGAAACGGGTTTGGATAAGGAAAAAAAATTAGGATCGTGATTCGGTCCATGGACAGATCTAGTTGCCGGTAAACACAATATTTTTTAATTATTAATTAACAAAAAAAAAAAATAGTCTCAAACTTAATGTATAATATCCTAATTAGAAAGAACAAATGATCAGATTCTCAGTAAAAATAGGAGTTATTGTGAAGTGAATTAAAAATTGATTTGGGAAACGACTTAGCTTGGAGGTTGGTGGCCCGAATGGCCTAAATGGGTCAGATTCAAGGATTTCGAAGTTGAGATTCAAGGATTGGATACATGCCAATCCCACGAGGAACAATTCAAATTAAGAAAGTAAATGATAAATCATACCTAAGCTTTTTATGAAGAAAATGTGTTAATAGAAGAAATTAGATGGTTGAAATCATACTAAGATCTGTCCAAGGGTAGGTCCGATTTTATATGTAGATTCGTTCAAGGGTAAATTCGATCTGCAAAGAGCAATCACCTATTATGAGTAAGAAACATGGCCATTTCTATGAAAATTGATCAAGTTAAATTCTCTAGAGTACTCATAAAAACCAGGCAGTGTTCGGGGCCAAAATGGACACAACCATGAGAACCAAAGATGTTCGAAGAGGTATTGTTTGATTCCTTGTCTTGGTTTACACGAAAGGCTGAATAGTTCAAGACATCATGTTCACTATTTAGCTGAGTAAATCCGATAGTTGTCACTATGAAAGGTTCAAAGCCAAAAGTTACCTATCTTGATGCTATAACTCTTTAAGGTTAAACTCTCTCATATTTCGAATAAGTTTGTCGTTTTAATCAGACAATTTCCATTAATGTGGGGGATTGTTGGATATCAATATATTATTTGGTGTATAAATACGAAATATGTATACTAATACGTAGGTTGTCGTAAGTAGATACACGGTGCATATTTTATGTACACAATTGATCTAATGTTTGAATGAGAAATTAATCTCTAAGTACCCACTTGAAGAGGAAGAAAGTTGGTTGATGTTAGTGATTGGTGTGGAATCCCACATAGGATGATCAAAGGCTTAAGCTTGTGGTATTTTAAGCCTTTTTTCCATGTGGCGTTGCGCCACAAAGGGCACCCAAGTTTTGTGGTGGGTGAGGACCTACACAACTTGGACTGGACCACACACACACGCGCCACCGCCGTTGAGCTGATTCGGGCCGGACTTGGGCTAGGTTGAGTCGGGT
The DNA here is from genome assembly GCA_030761205.1 of Fremontodendron californicum. Classification (NCBI taxonomy): domain Eukaryota; kingdom Viridiplantae; phylum Streptophyta; class Magnoliopsida; order Malvales; family Malvaceae; genus Fremontodendron; species Fremontodendron californicum. Next base: position 13,072,497 of record JAULJL010000026.1, read on the forward strand.
TTGGGTCAATAATTAATTTTTTACTGCCCAACCGATATATTTATTTGGTCCAAACTGAACCGGTTCAGCATTCTCCAACCAAGAAATTTGTCTGTTTAAGAAGTATCTTTTCAGACTGAACCTTTTTGTTTGTTAAAAGTTTTGTCTGTTCGGTTTAAACTAAGAACCTTTTAATTCTCAAAAGCTGCCTGTTTGGCCGAATAGGTTTTGTTCCAAATGATGTGTCTGTTCCGAAAAATCATCTATTTTTTTATAAAAACCTGAGCAGTGCTTGTTAATTTTTGTACCAAAAATTAGTTTTAATTTTTACTACACCGCTCTTGTTTTTCTTGTGTCTTTTGTGAAAGAGACCTACATTTTTTCTGGTTCGCCGTGTTGCTAAGAGTGTGCTCTCGACTGCAACTTAATCGAGGAGGCCTGGGAGACGAATTGCAATATACTGTAAGCACTTGTGAGACATGCAATAATCGTCTTAAGGTCAGAGGTGAAACCTTGACTCGATTATCCTTTTCTGTATTCGGATTAACCTATAAGTGTTTGTATTTTCAATATTCTGTTCGTAATATGTTTATATATTTCAGTATGCAGTAATGAAATTTGTTAAATGCTTACAAGATTGCCAACATTTTACAGCACTACTATTTGTAGCACCTTACAGTAATTTGTACAACACTTTATTTTCATACAAAAGATTATGCTACAATAAGTGTTGTAAACCATTTTTTACAATAAAAATGTGCAATGTTGAAAAAATCGGATCGGAAGTCAAACCAGTGTGACCTCTAGGTCACCGGTCCAATCAATTGAACCAAATTGTTCAATTTAAAAGTAAATTAAATGTTAAATATATGATTTTGATATTAAATTAGTATTAAATATAGTCATTAGTTAATAAAAAAAAATGTGTTTGGCTTAATGGTATAGTCTTTACTATATATGCTTAAGAGGTTAAAGGTTCAAATCTCACTATTTACTTAAATTTTTTAATAAAAAAAGTAAAATTAATAAAAAATCAAATTTTTATCAGTTTAATCCGGATTTTTATCGATTCACGTATCGAACCGGACAAACTGTCGATTCCTGATTCAACTGGCCCGACCGGGCGTCCGGTCTGGTTTTTTAATCACTGAAAGTATGCATAAAAATTGGTACAAGTACTTTTTGTAACAAAAATATTTGTAATTCATAACATAAAATATTTGTTGCTAAATGTCACATTTGTTATAGTGTATATTAGACATGTTAATGGGCCATGTCTGGATAGAGATTTTTTTAATTTGGTTCGGCTTGGTCCGGCCTGAACTACTGTTCATCAATAAAAAAATATTTTTTGTTTAAATTTAATTATAAAAATAAAAATAAATTTTAATATTTTAATATTATTTTAAATACTGATATGGGCTTTTGGACTGGCCCGACTAGCGTCTGAGTAAGGAAAATAAAAAAATTCGTGTCGCGGCCCAGCTCATGAACATGTCTAATGTATATTAATTGTGTAAGATTAAGGGTGTGTTTCATAAAACATTGAAAAATTTCAACATTTAATTTTTTCAATGTCTTTGATATCTATATTAAATTTTACTTAATAGAAAATTTGTAACAAAAAAGTGTTGAATGAGATAAGTAGGTAAAAAGCTACTTATCACTTAATATAGAAAATGTTAAGTTAATTTTATTTTTAAAAAATTTATATTTGAACTAAATTATCTCTCTTTTTTTTTTTTTTTTTTTTTTTTTTTTTTACAAAAATGAGATATTTAAGTTATCTTTTTAATTTATCCAGAACTATAAAATTTTACTTTAATAGGATTAAAATTGTGAAATGAATAATTTTCAAATTAAAGATTTACAATTATCAAATAATATAATTATATTCAGTACTTAATTTTTAGTAATATACTAAACAATTTTTATAATACAAATTCAGTACTTATAAATTCAATACTTAATTTTCCAGAAAATACATAATTAAAATGACAAATGTAAATGTCATGGAACATGCATGATCATAGAATTAATTTTTCATGAGAGGAATCACATAAATAGCATATGTCGGAAAATATTACCATACCCCCCGGCAAACCCAGCAAAGCTTGGAAAATAGTTCTTTCATATGACACTTACATGATTTCGAGTAAAACAAAAACCATACGTTGCGATTTTATAAACACGTTCGTTGAATAATTTTCAACCTCCCCGGCAAACCCGGCAAAGATCGGGAACTAATTCTTGCCAAAATATTTAATAAACCGAAAAATACGTTTTTATGACAAATTAAGTAAAAAGACATTTTAAAAATGCAATGCATGAGAATGTATTTCTTCCTTGAAGTAAGGGCATCTGTATACCTAAAAAGGTATCCGACTAGCTTAGGAAGAGACCTAAGTTGGATTTTCTAACTCGGATTTAAAAAGAAAAATCGAACTTTTTGAGTAAAAGTAAACTTGACCGAATTTAATTTTTCAAAAGGCTCTAATTTTTCCTAGTTTTGAAACCCGGGATTGACCAACCATGACCCAACTCTTAAAAAAACAAATTTTAGGATTAAAATAACTTAAAAATTACCCTAGGATAGTAGCTATTGTTCTAAATCAGCCCCCCTCCTAATGCCTTAACCAAAACAAAAAATTATTTTCTTCTTGAAAACAAATCTCACCTGTTTTAAAACGTGATTTTTTTACCTATTTAAAAAAAATAAAAAAAAATGTGAAAACATTACAGGAGATCTATAACATGTTGACCTCTATGGGAAAAAAAATTGGCTTAATTTTTGGAGCATGGATACTATGACCGAATTAACCAAAACAAAAAGTTACCAACTCAAAAAAAAAAAAAAAAAAAACAACAACTCTGACTCTCACAGGGAGTCTTGAAAGTTTTTTTTTTTTTACCTTCTAAAAAAATTCAGAAAATCTAAACAAATTATGGGAGACTTATAACATGTCGACCTCTATGAAAAAAATTGGCTTAATTTTTAGACTAAGGATGACCTACCCGAAAATTCATGGAAGACAGAATAGTGGGTAAAAAACTGCTTAACCAAAAAATATTTTTAAACTTTTGATAAAAAGGTCCAAAAATCAGAATAAAAATGTTAGACTCTCCTCTAAGGTCCTACAACCAGTGATAAAAATTTCTAAAAATTTGGGCAAGGGCTTCCTAATGAAAAAAAAAACCATAAAGTTAAACCATAAAAGTTAATCTTCCACAAGCATGCTTATGAGAGCTTGGCTTTGAGCCATTGATTGGCTTAAGTAAAAAATCAAGTGACAATGAGATGAATGCATGAACATGAAGCAACAAATATACGAATCTACCCAACCACAATTAACTCAAAAACAACAAGCCAAGCAAGATCAAACAAGCAAAAGCACAAGCTCACCAACAACATACCATTCGGCCAAGCAAGGAAAAATAGGAAAAAAAATTGTTTAAACTTGTTATTTGGTAGAAAGAAGAAGAAATATTTTGAAAACATGTTTTGAAAAACAATTTTATTTCATGAAAGAAAATAAAATAAATAGAAGAATAATAAAATCATATGAACAAAGCATGGAGGAGAACATAAAAACATAAAATAAATAATGGAGGAGGAAGAGAGTAGCTACCTAGCTTAAGCTTTCCAAATCAAAGTAGAAAGAAAATCCCTTAGCAAAAAAAAAAATGAAAATCCTCTTCTCTTTTTTTTCTCTCTCTCTCTCTCTCTCAAGAAAGGCTTCCAACCTTAAAAAAAAATTCCTCCTTTGGAATGTGAATGGCCGGCCCTTGGTATTGTGCTTGGGAGGGTGGCTTTTTCTTTTTTACCCTTTGTCATGCAATCCATGCTCCTCCAACACCCCTTGCAAAAATGTCTCCTTCAAATGCCCATTTCCTTTAAAAATAGGGAATTTGTCCCCTATTTGCATGGTATTTTGCTTAGAAAATAGGGAACCATAGCCTCCCATTGGCTAGCAAATTCCACCTCAACCATTTGTGTCTTCTATCTCTTATAAAATATCTTTGCCATTTGTCAAAATCATGGAGGCTACTATAAAAATATCCTCCTACATGGCATTATTTATCCTATTTGGCATCATCACATTAACTTCACATGCTCTTCACATGGCCATGCAAATTGAAGCATTCCTATTGGTTTAAAATGCCATGTAGGTAAAGTAGTAGAGAATGTAGTCTTTGTAAGAATGTTATCTTGCTATCCATCCTTAGCCACTTGATCCATGATGATCACACTCCCTCTTTGAATCAGCTGCTGGCTGGAAATGGCTTGGAAATTTTTAGGCCATTCAACTTTTTTAATTTGCAAATTGGCTCTTTCGATTTCTTTGGTAAAATTGCACTTTGGCCCCCCAAACTTTATTTTTTTGCAAAAGGACTCCAAATTCGGTTTTTATTTTTCCAACCCATCCAAATAAATATAATATTGAGATCTGGAGATTTTCATAATTTCCCGAGCTCATTTCCTATTTTTCCCGGAATTTTCTCTTAAATTTTTCGGTTAGTGGCACCCAAAATTCACCTTTTTCATTTGAAATCCGGTACCGGATTTTTATTCACCAATCTCTTCCAAAAAATATAAAACTCAGATCTGGAAGTTTTCAAAAATTTTGGAGCTCGTTCTCTATTTTTCTCTAAATTATCTTCTGGAATTTTCGCTTAGTGCACTCGAACTTTGCCCTTTTTCAAATTAGCTCCAATTCTGGATTTTTCTTCGCCAATCTCTTCCAAAAATTATAAAACTCGGATCTAGAAGTTTTCATAATTTTTGGAGCTCGTTTGCTATTTTTTCTGGAATTATCTTATGGAATTTCGGCTTAGTGCATCCAAACTTTGCCATTTTCCAAATGAGCTCCAATTCCGGATTTTTCTTCACCAATCTCTTCCAAAAATTATAAAACTCAGATCTGAAAGTTTTTATAATTTTTGGAGCTCATTTGCTATTTTTTTTTCGAAATTATCTTCTAGAATTTCCAATATTGCCTTTCAACTTCCAAAGCCTCGTTTTTACTCAAAACAGGTCCGATTTCCAGATTTTTTTTTTCCATTGCCTTTTTTATATATTGAATTGGAGTTGATCTGAAAACGCCCAATTTTTTCGTTCAAATTCCCCTCCGATTTGATTTTTCCTTTTTCCAATATCAGGAATTTTCTCATTTTTCCTCCAACCGGCTCTTTTCTTGGAATTACTTCAAACTGAGCCTTGGGCTATCTTTGTTTACTCACTCTTTATCAATTAGGGGCTTCAACTTTACCGAATTGAGCCATCTCTGCAGTTTTTCCCAATTTTGCAAAATTCACCAAAAAACCTAATTTTCGGTTTTCCTTCCAAATTGACTCTTCTTTTGGTTTTGCTTCCAATTGGCCTTTTTAGTACCCGTAGTCATTGATTATATTCCATTTGAAACCTCCAACTTCGACAAATTTGATCGTTTAAGCACTTTTCCCCAAATTTACTGAATTAGGGTTTCCTTTTCACTGAATTTTCATAACCCATCTTCCGGACTCCATATCTCTCGTTGTAGACCTCAGATTATCAAAATTCTTTCACCATTGTTCAATTAAACCTTGAATCTTGATTTTGAATGAAGGTTGACTTTTTTAGTAATTGACTTTTTGGGTTGACTTTTCGGAGTTGACTTTTTCCGGATTGACTTTTCAAACTGAACTCCGAATGATAAGTCTTGGAGGACCATCTACAATATGAGAAGAGGTTTTCTGCATTCTAAAAAAAGTACAAGGAAGAATTTACCTGATTTAAGGGGCCTACACAAAATTAGATATCTACAAGATAGACTAAGGCCTCGTTTAGCATTGCTTCTAGCACAGCTTTTGAGGTCAAAAGCTGCTTTTCACCGCAAACGCAATGCTAAACAGATAAAAAATTTGGCTTCTGCTGTTGAAACCATGGTTTGAAAAGCCAAACCAAAAAGCCAAAAAATATAGCTTTTGGGCTTTAAAAGCTGGCTTTTGGATAAAATGACTTTATTATCCTCACATCTCTACACTTTTATTATTTTAAACATATCTTTTTTTGACATTTCAATTTTCTACAATACTTTTTTCACAGCAATGCTAAACACTTACAAGTTTTTAAACCACACTTTTTCACAACACTTTATAAACACACTTTTTTCAACTCGAGCTTTTTCCAACCCAAGCTTTTTCCAACAGCAATGCTAAACTAGCCCTAAACCCTCGTGCTTAGCTTTGAGTACACTTAAAAAGTAAGTAAAATGTTGAATTTACAATCTTTATTTTTGAAAAAGAAGTGCTTGATGAGAAGGGTTTTTTTCAATGTATTTTGGGATTGGGAAATACTTTCCAAAAGTGACATTCCAACATTCTCTTGATCTCTACGGCTTTTGGGTTTTAATTTCTTAAATTAAACAAAGTAATGTGAAACTGAAGGCCTAGCTCTGTAATGAACAAAGGATTTTAAAAGTTGGGGCATGAATTTCATATTCTCATCCATTTGCAAATTGAAAAAAAAAAAAAAGGATTAAACAAAGTGGGAAAGTGATCTGATCATCCTAACATAGACACTCAATCAAGAACAAGGTGGACTAAACCCAACTCTAGGTGCATAGCCATGCAAATGGGACATGGGATTGACCAATAGACTTGTCCAAGAGTTGGATTATTCGTCTAAGTTCGAAGGCCTGTTCGGTATTTGAGAGGGTTTGGACAAAAATATTATACTCGAAAAATGGATTTGAGCAAAAAAATGAGATCCGTTTAAAAAATAGGTTGAGCCTTGACTTTAACATTCAAGGCCCAAGCCTGGCTCGACCCGTTTTCTAGTTAAGTAATATATTATTTTTATTTTTATATATAGTATGTAATTTATATCATATTAAGTTGTTTATGTTTAAAATTTTAATAAAGAAAAATATATAAAATTATTAAATAATATATATTTTTAAATGAGGTTGTTTCAATAGTTTATGCACCATAATTGTGTTTTTTAGACATTAAGTTGTCTCTTTTGTAATTTCTGCTACCTGAACTTTGCATAGGCCTATTTGAGTGCTCCAGTGATTGTCATTGGTTCTATCATGCTAGTTTTATTTATGGGTTAAAATGTTTCAAAAAGCTCCATTGATATATTTCTTTGTCATTATGACATCCATTTGTTGTTGAGTCGTGGAGTATTTTAGAAATTCATAGGTGTGTTATGAGGTTTGTGTTCTCTCTAATTTGGTTGCTGAAGTATATCTGATATGTGTTTTGATTGTGCAGATTTGCTACATGTTTTCTTGAATTTATCTATAAATCTCAATTTAAAAATATATATATATATTTAATTTTTTTAGAAAAAAAATATGGGCAGGCTAAACGTGTTTGAGCTATCAATTTACAAATATAGACGGATTTTGGCAAAATTTGAGACTCATATTTTTGGTCGGGCCGAGTTTGGACAAGCATTATAGAGTTGATACCATACATAGGCCTGTCCCGATCCATAAATACTTCAATTTGTTAATATCTCTCTCTTTTTATTATTATTAAATATAAGGCAAATAGTTTGATATATATATATATATATATATATATTGGAAGAAATGGAAGAAAGCAAAATCCATAGACTACTGAATTTCTTTCAATTTTTTTTTTCTTTTAAAGAAAAACAACAATTCAGACTGCATTACTTGGGTTTGATTGCAATTCTTGCATTTTGGTAAGACAGAAATTTTACAATTAAATATAAAGCAAAACATATATAGCGTTGATACCATACATAGGCTTGATCCGAACCCGGTCTGACCCAGCTCGGCCATGGACACCTCTATTGGCCAATATCTATCTCTTTATTATTATTAAATATAAGGCAACTAGTTTGATATATATATATATATATATATATTAGTATTTGTTATCACATGCATTCGCATGTGATTACTCATTGTTTATTTATTTTTTAATATATAATTATATATTTTAAAAATAAATAAAAATAATAATGCATATTAAGTAAAATTTGCATGTAAAATTTGTTTCATGTACAAATTATATCAAATTATTATATTATTTTTAATATTAATGCAAAATTAATTATGAAGATAAAAAATTCAATATAAATTTTAACTTTTTATTTATATCAAATAAATTAATTCATTTTTTAAAATTAGTGAAAAATTAAAAAATTTAAGATAAAGCAATTCTACATAAATTTTTAATTTTTATTTATTATCAAATTAATCCATTTAACGAAAGTGTTTTAATGAAATTAAAATTGTTTCTTATGAATTAGATCAATATTATTAATAATAAAAAGTATTTATAATGACAATTTAAAAATATAATGAACAACAATGATTATTTTCGACAATTCAAATTTTTTTACATATTCGTGCTTTTATATATATATATATAATATATAATGGAAGAAAGCAAAATCCAGACTACTGAATTTCTTTCAAATTTTTTTCTTATAAAAAAAAAAGAAAAAGAAAAACAACAATTCAGACTGCATTACTTGGGTTTGATTGCAATTTTTGCATTTTGGTAAGACATAAATTTTACAAATAAATTCTCGATTATAGTAATTCTGTTATCAATCAAAAATCAGGTTTTTAAGTGTTTAGTTTGGGTTGAATATTGTTATACCCACTGGATGAGTATAAAAAAGTATGTAAGATATAACATATCTTATATAACATATATCTATTTTACATCTATCGATCAAACAGTCACATAGAATTAAGGTATAAAAAAGTATGTAAGATACAAATTCTGCATATTCAAACTAAAATATTATTTTCTGCATAATGTCTCATTCATTCTTTTTGTCTGTTTCGACTATTCTTTGAATACTAACTAATTTAATTAGAGTGTCAGAGAGTACTAACTCCGACACCCTTTTGATTTTTTTTTTTTTTTATCAACAGCTTCAACTCATCTCATCTCCGACAGCTCCTCCGAACCTATCAACTCCAACTCCAAAAAAATCAACAAATATGATTCTTATTTAATTTTAATTATTTTTCTATGCATTTTGTTATATTTTATTTTGTCAGCATGTTTTTTATTAGACATTTTTATATTGTCACACCACTTTACCACAATATTTTCAAACATTTAGAGACCTTAATTTTTCATCATAGTTTTTAACTCTAATTTAATTAGAGGTAATAACAGTTCGGTTCGACTCGATTTTAGAAAAAAAAAAATTACGGTTAATGTGCAATAATATTCCATCGGTTCGGATCGGTTCAACGATTTTTAAAATTTTAAAAAATTATCTTTTTCTATAGTATTTTAAAGTTTTTTTTTCACTAATTTAGAATTAAAATATTTATTTTTATTTTATAAAAAATAAAAAGTAATTAAAAAATAAAATTCAGTTCAGTTTGAATAATTACAGTTTTTTAACTTATGAACCAAAAATTGAACCGAACCAATAAATTTAATTATTACCCGAATGAAATTCGAATCTAATTCTATAAAAACCAAATCAAAACCGAACCAAATACTACTATTTGAATCAATTTTCAGTTTTTTCGATTTTTTTTCTCAACTCTAACTACAATTCTTTTAATAATAAAAAGTCATTTCGTAATTTTCTTTTACTGTAATCTTCAACTGCAATCGTAGACCAAAGTAATCTAGCCACTTTTTTCCACAAACATATGTTCCACGCTCAGAGGGGAAATGTAGAATTCAAAAGGGGGGGACTATAGGCTGAATTACATGATGAATTTCTCTCTTTTCCTTTCATCTACTTGTATGCAATGTCTAAATTCAAACTAAAAATTCTCAAATTTTAACAAAGAAACGAGATAGTGTTAACCTATATAGTCTTGAGGGGATGCAAAAACTGGTGATGCTCATTTCTCTTCTACTTTTAGTACAAAAGCAAAGGAAGCCTTGAGGCTCAAATTTGGATATGTACTTTCTATCTCAATTTCTTAGATTTGGTAATTCGCGTATTCGTATCGTGTTCATGCTATTTTCACATGTTATAATCGTGTTTAAATTATTTTATATTTATATAAATTTTAATACATTAATAATTTGTATTATATAAATTCATACTCAGATATTCATGTTGTGTTCATGCCATTTTTTCGTATCGTGCCGTATTTTATTTATTTTTCTCGTATTGTATTCGTGTTATGTAATCGTGTCGTATCTAAAATTATGAGATCTACAATTACCACTCCACCCTACCATTTTAGTCAAAGTAGCAATGCTCCTTTTCTTTTCTTTTGGAAAATGATAGAATTTCACTCTCCAGAATAAGCTTGATGAGTGATCATATCAGTACTGTTTCACTTGCTAAATGCCCAGCAAGTCTTGTCGATTACTTTCAAACACGTGATTCAATGATATATAAATACGTTTATCCTTCTTAAAAAATTGAAATCGAATTCTTGCGTTTTCAAATAAAAAACAAAATGTATGTCTTACTAGTTTTGACAAGTAGACCGGTCTTGATTATGTAGAAAAAGATATTGAACACCAAATGTCAAAGATAAGATCCTCCAGCGGCGCCGTTAGCCAAATCTCAAACACATAAATAAAAAATGTGCTGATTTTAAGAGTATTTTCTTTCTCATGATCATGAACAATCTATCTGAAAATGACTTAATTTTTGCAGCTCAGCATGGGCGGTGCACCAGTTTTTTAGTTAGTTAAAGAAAGGGAAATTAAGAACCCTTCAAAAGAGTCAAATTTGGAATGACTTATTAGATGACTATAAGCCACTTCAAGCACTTGCACTCTTTTCAACTGCGATATCTATATAATCTTTTGTGTTCAAGTTCATTGCATCTCAAAATTTCATCATTTCATCACATTCACCGCCCTTTCACTGTCAAGCCCCACCTATTTTTTTTTTTCACTAATTTCATTTTAGACCACGTTGTTATGCCCTTATAATCCCACTAAAGCCTGAGGTTTTGGCAATTGGCATTGATGTATGGGACATCCACAAATAGAAACTCTCATAAAAATTATTTTGGTATAAATAAGATCGATAAAAAAATTTAAAATTGTAAATGATAAAATTCAAACTCCAAATACTAGACCTCTTAAGAGTTATTGCATAAATTAAATAAATTAAACTTTAAAATTTTTTAAAAATAATTATATAAATCAATTATACTAAATTCTGAATTGGTATAAATGTTTTTTCCAAGTTAATGATTGTCACTCAAAACCCCACTTCCATTCATAGCTAGCCTAGCTTCATTGTGAAACTAGTTTAAGATCAGTGTCAAAGAAAGAAAAAGCAGAGTTCCCAGTCAGAAGAATCAGTCTGGCGGTGGCTACTCATTGGGCTTTTTTTTGTCAAACTTTTCGTTGAAAAGTTACACGCATGCCCGCTCACATACACATACGTTTCAAGGTTATTAACTCCCGAAATTCCGGTATAGAACACCCTGGACATGAAGAAAAAAAGATCACAAAAAAAGCATACTAATGAAATTAACATTGCAAAGATATGCTCAAATGCTTCATCCTGAAAAGACTTGTAATTAAAGCACTTTAGACTTTTCAAAAGTTGAGTGCTTCTAGCTTTGTACTAATTAGGGATTTAAATAACGATTTTAATACATTACGATTGTTATTTTGCGATTTTGATTTTTTTCGTAATTGATATTTACGATCGATATTTATCGCAATTGATCACGGTAACAATCATTACATCCGTAACTGCGATAAACACGATGTGATAAAAAACACATCCACAATCACAATTTAAATCTCTGATCCTGATCTTGGGTGCTGGCAAAGGCGCTAACTTCAAATTGCCATGTAACTCCGAAATTCTTCCACGTTTCCAGAATGATTCCTGAAAGTATTGAAACGACTCGACAATTTTATTTTATTTTTTGTCTTGTCCTGGATGCGATGCCCTTGGAACAACCGAATCTAAAGAGTAAAAAAAGGTTGGAAGTTCTATTCCTTTTACACTACAAATAAGGAGCTTAACGACTAAGGAGAACAAATAAGAACACAAATGGTAGATTAAAAGGTTGAAAGTCTTTTTCAGGTAGAGAAATACCCTTCCAGATCATCTGGAACTAGAAGCTACAACAGCCTGGAAAGTTGAAGCACCACTTTAACACACATTTTCAGCTATGCCAAGGATAGCTACAAATCCTGTAGCCATTTCAGAATTTTACAAGGTCCTACATTACAGTGAAAGAAGCCAGAAAGCAAGGGCTTTACCAATTAAATCTAATTACGGATTAAAATCTGAACCAACCTCATTTGATTTAACAGCATTACAACTAAAACTTACTCTATTTACTGTACCAAAAGAAATTAAGAGAAATGAAGTCCTCTCAGTCGGTCTTCATTTAGAATATTTAACCTGCGCCTGCATGAATTTGTTGTAATCACATGAGTTATAGTATATCAAGATGAAAATATTCCTTTCATATACTATCAAATACCTTGAAACTATACCTGTACTAACTGTATTAGTTTTGCCAATAATGGAAAGTCTGCAAAGAGTATGCTTATCAGAAAGTAGTTCCACACTATGTTACCCAAACTCGAGAATGAGTGTCAGCTACGAGTATATGTCTGACACGAGTATACTCAATATTTTTTTTTATGTTTTTCCATATATTTGAAGGATCATACCCCATATCCATGTCCAAATATTTATCGAACACAGATGTCGAATAATGATACTTTAGAAAAAATGAAGAATCCGGATAAGATACGTTCCACATACATCTAAAGTATTATACGGTTGATATTCTTATCAGAGCCGCATTTATCAATGATCTGCTGACAGGTGCTGTCACTATCAAAATCATTTTCCACACACAAAACAAAACTGATCAGTATATATCCACTGGTAGAATGTCCAGTCATCAGAATAACAGAAACATGATTCACTATAGAAATCAAACCAAAGATAGGAAAATAAAAATAGAAAGAAGATATTACCCAGCCGCAATGAGTGCAACTTGGTTGTTTGAATCCAATAGCAAGAGGGAGCTGGTTGCAAGGGAAATTTCCAAACCAATTAAAAGAAAAACCTAAACAGAATCCAAAGCTCAACTTAGGACCCTTCTTTGTAGTTGACTTTTGGCAATGAATGATATCTATATCTCACAACATGACAAATCAAAAAGTTTTCCCTTTTGTTTTGTTGCAGCTCATGTCAAAGTCATACAAGATAATCAACACTAAATGCTACATACTATTTTCAGTAAAACCTTTACAATCCTAGTTTTCCTCAAAGGATTTTCAAATTTGACGGCGTGGGTTACAAATCAAGTAACTTAGAAGATTTAGTCAAAAGATTAATTTTAAAGAAATGAAGCTCAATTCATTTGCAACAGTGCTTGAAATGGCTGACAATTGACAAAGTGTACAATGTATGAATTAGTTAGGACTACTAAAAGAAACATTAAGTGGCGGTAATATAAATCTCACATTGATTAAATTCGGCTTATCCTACATACTTGACAATAACAATGGACTCTACATCTATCATCAATAGGTTTTAAGTTACAAGTTTTAACTAAAATTTAACTTGGTATTAGAGCAGGAGCTGCCCTTGTTAATTGACCCCTCCTTCATAGCCTTGTTATGCCTATGCTAGACAATAACTTTGTTATCCTTACGCTTCAAGTTCAAGCCACATGATATGTCCATTATCTCTACAAGGGAGGGGGAGTGTTAAGTAATGATAAAATATATGACACATTGATTTTATGTTTGGAGTATCTGGACACTTGAACATATAACAAGGGCTTTCCCACCTATTGCCTAGTGGTTTAGGTAGGAAGCTCTAAAATTTAACATGTTTGATAAAGATTAAACATGACGCCCCCCTTACTATCCAAAATCAAAGAGAAAATTTCTCTAGACAGCAATTTACCATTTTCAGCTTTTCGATAGCAAATGACCTTCGACTAAGATTGTGTCATTGCCAACTGCTCATGACAGTACATAATAAATATTGGCCTAAAAAAAGTCCTAAATCAAGGCCGGGAAAGGCAATTCGAGCCTCATCCAAAGACAAAGGCTAAACTCATATACAAAATAGAGAACAATAACATTAATGGTACATGTGACTGTGACCATCAGATAAAACAAGGATCAGCTGAAAACAACAGAAACTTTTATATAACATAATGTGAGTTTTCTTCTACAAACATTTAGTAGAGGACTATGTACGATTCATACTTACTAATTGACAACACCCTGATGAAAAGGAGCCACCTAACAGTTCATGCAAAAAAGCTATATGGAGAAAACATGCTAGACTAGCTGTAGTTTCAAGATGGTCAGATCTATACTTGCACTATATTAGTATCTCTTCATTCCATTTAGAAGGTGATTGATGCTCAAGAGATAAGCATAAAGCCTTCGACTGCTCTTATCTGTCAATAAGATCTTCATTAAAAGATTCGGTAAAAAGGAATTCTAACTTCCACAAGCCATGCACTCTTCTCCATTTTGCAATGAACATACAGTTTGTGCCATATAGGCATTGACATCATTGCTCACCAGGTTAACTTTCCCGTATTTCAACACAAATTAACCAAACGTAGTGTCAATAATATATATGGAAGCTACAAACTAGATGCTATTGACAGTTACATCAGTGAAGAAAATATTTTCTATCATTCTAATTTGATTTTAAGGTACAAGTATTTCTTTTTAAGTCTAGCATGAAATGTTAAAAGAAAAGCAAAATAAGAAAAGGAAAGGAAAAGAGAAATCCATTGCAAGCAAACTAGATATTAATTTGAAATGTCATGAAACAGATTCTTTTCAAGTTTCTACATTATTTTTGCACGACTTTTTTTGCATGTTCCATTTTGGAATACCAGACCCTCTCCCCTATAAGATGAAACATTAGAGGAAAGAAAGAGAATTACATTGTTGAGAACAGAACTATCAACAGTAAATCTGATGGCATTGGCTGTAGCACGTGATTGTAGATAATACATCCTTGTTTTCAGACCCTAGGGGTAAAAAAGATGCGAATCTCATTAAATAACAAAATTGAGTATTGTTTTTTATGTAAAAAAAATGAAAAAGTTTAATTTCTACAATGCAATGAAAAATAGTAGAAACCTCATTAAATAATTTGCAATTTAAATGTCAAATCAAGCATTAGCACTACCATAGAACAATTGTAATTTTTTTTTTCTTTCTTTTTGGCCATTGAAAATTGTAAATTTTAAACCTTAAAATGTTGCATAAAGAAACGATAACTTGGACCAAAGCATAAAAATGCAAGGAAGTTAGCTTTCCAAGATCAGGTCGCTCCATGTGAATATTCAAACTCTTACTCTGATCTATGCAGCATCCCCGACCAACAGCCATGTCAACCAGGGTCTTTTGCTTGATCTCCCACACAGTCCTGGTATTAGATGACAACACTAGCTTAGAGTGATAACAAGATACGTTACATAGCAGTGCAAAAAGAAATAGATAGGAACCAAAGGTATCTGTACTTGTAGATAGCTTTCAGGTCATCATGTATTTCTGGTATTCTAGAAACTGAGCCATTGTGGTAGAGTATCTAGGTCTTAAGAGCATGACATCAAAGGCCCATTTCTGTCAAATCATGAAGCAGGTGCTTGTTCACTACAACAAATTCACCAGCAAACCTTATGTCTTTCTATGGGTAATATAGCATGTCTTAAATATATAATAAAAGAGTTATTTTTACTCTTCAAACTTTAACAAATTGGTATCAGAGCAAGACGGTCAGTGACCGGAGTACGTATATCGGAGAAAGACAGTCTGGGACTGTGAAGATTATTGGTCTGGGACCAAGACGATCGAGGATCGTAGTTCGTAAAGACGTGGAAATTCTGCCGGTACACGGTCAGGGACTGTGAAATTAAGTGAACAAGAATCAAATTTGAGGTAAGTGCAGGGCACTCTCAAGACACTATGGCAGATATTTCTAATTCCGCTAGCAACATCGAGAAGCTCAATGAAAACAATTACAATACGTGGAGCATCCGGATGCAATATTACATGCTCGGGCAAGATTTATGGGATATTGTTAACGGTGAAGCTTCAACACCACCAACTGATGCCGGAGAACTAAGAAAATGGAAGATCAAAGCCGGTAAGGCCATGTACGTGTTATCAGTCACCATTGAGGATGGTTTATTACAACGCATCAAGGATGCAAAGACACCGAAGGAAGCCTGGGACACACTCACAATGTTGTTCGCGAGGAAAAATGATGTTAGGCTCCAACAATTGGAGAATGAACTCCTGTCAATATCGCAGTAAAATATGTCAGTAAGCGAATATTTCTCTAAAGTTAAAACTCTTTGTGATGAAATTTCAAAATTAGATCCAGAAAATGCCATTACCGAAACGAGGATGAGAAGAATTGTCATCCATGGCTTGCGACCTGAATACAACGGGATTGTTACTGCAACTCGTGGATGGAGCAAAGAACCAACTTTAACTGAGTTGGAAAATATCCTAGCCAATCAAGAGACTTTAGATAAACAAATGTCTAAAGTCTTGATAAAAGATGACGAGAAAGCACTCTTTAGTAATAAAAGAAGCTTTAATAAAAGAAGCAAAGTTGTTACAAAGCCAGGCGTGGAAGAAAATAAATTTTGAAGGCAAGAAACATGGCCAAAGCAAGGGGGAAGGAGCTTTCGACAAGAGGGAGCCCAGCATGTTCGAGAAAGAGACAAAAATGAAAATAGGTATCATCGTCAAAACAATCAGTGTTACAACTGTGGAAAATCTGGTCACTTTGCTCGAGACTGTCGGTTTAAGCAAGTCCAAGGCAACGCGGCAACATCGTCACGAGAAGAGAATAATAGCGAAGAAGAGTGGGATTTTCAAGCATCAATTGCTATTGAAGAATGCGAAGAACTTGCAGCTGCTTGCATCACCGAGTCAGAAGAAGAGTGTTCACTCGCATCGGTGAGTAAATTAATTGACTATAATAAAGATTGGATAGTTGATTCTGGATGCTCAAATCACATGACTGGAGATAAGGAGAAGTTGACTAATACCTCAACATACAAAGGAGAACGAGTTGTGGTAACTGCAAATAATTCAAGGTTACCTATTACTCACATCGGCCAAACAACTATTGTGCCACGGTTTAGTCCACACCAAATCGAGCTGCAAAACGTATTCCATGTGCCAGGTATGAAGAAAAATTTGCTATCGGTTTCACAACTCACTGCCTCAGGAAATTATGTCGTGTTTGGTCCAAATGATGTGAAAGTATATCCAAACTTAAATCCAACAAGTACACCAATAATGGAAGGGAAGCGTCTGGAGTCAGTCTACGTTATGTCCGCTCAGACTGCATATGTGGACAAGACAAGAAAGAATGAAACAGCTGACTTGTGGCATGCGAGGCTTGGGCACGTGAGTTACCTCAAGTTAAAGGTAATGATGAAAAAGTCTATGCTCAAAGGTCTTCCTCAATTAGACATTCAAGAGGACACAGTATGTGCCGGGTGCCAATATGGGAAAGCTCACCAGTTGCCATACGAGGAGTCAAAGTTTAGAGCTAAGGAGCCTCTCCAGCTAATTCACTCAGACGTGTTCGGGAAGATAAAGCAGCCTTCTGTCAGTGGCTGCCAATACATGATAACTTTCATTGATGATTTTTCAAGGTACGTCTGGATTGATTTTATGAAAGAAAAATCAGAGGCACTTACTAAATTTATAGAGTTCAAAGAAAAGATGGAAAAAGAAGTAGGCCGAAAGATACAATGCCTACGCACAGATAACAGGGGAGAATACACATCCAAGGAGTTTTCAGAATTCTTACAGGAATGCAAGATACGCCGACAATTGACATGTCCGAACACTCCACAACAAAATGGAGTTGCCGAGAGAAAGAATCGGCATTTGGCTGAGATATGTCGAAGCATGTTACATGCGAAGAATGTGCCACCTCGTTTTTGGGCAGAATGCATGAAGACTGCAGCTCACGTGACTAATAGGCTTCCACAAGCAAGGCTTGGTTTTATCTCACCCTTTGAGAAACTATGGAACATCAAACCCACGGTGAGTCACTTTCGAGTATTTGGTTGCGTATGTTATGTATTTGTACCAGATCATCTACGTAGCAAATTCGACAAAAAGGCAATTCGTTGCATATTTGTGGGATATGACGATCAAAGAAAAGGGTGGAGATGTTGTGATCCAACGAGTGGCAGATGCTATGTATCCAGAAATGTTGTGTTCGATGAAGCTTCGTCATGGTGGTCACCACAAGCAGTTCTGTTGCCAAACTCAAAAGAAATTGAAGAAAAACTTCAAGAAAATATGGAGGAACAAATTGAGCTTGAAAAGACTCAACCAAATGACGAGTATTCAGAAAAGGCCCTTGATGAGGAAAAATCATTTCGAGAAAATGAGTTCGATGAAAGAGATTCTCAGCCACTTCTGCGCAGGTCATCACAACAACGCAAACCAAATCTTAAGTATGCTAATGCTGCTCTAATTGAAGAAATAGAGCCAACAACTTATGAAGAGGCATCTGAGAAATTGGAGTGGAGAAAAGCCATGGAAGAAGAAGTTCAAGCCCTGAAACAAAACGAGACATGGGAGTTGGTGCCAAAGCCGAAGAAGATTGAACCCATCTCATGTAAATGGGTTTATAAAATAAAGACTCGACCCGATGGATCAATAGAAAGGTATAAGGCTCGATTGGTGGCTCGTAGATTCTCTCAAAAGTATGGGGTGGACTATGATGAGACCTTTTAGTCCGGTTGCAAAGATTACAACAGTACGAGTATTACTTGCCCTTGCAGCAAGCATCTTGGAAGTTATGGCAAATGGATGTGAAAAATGCCTTCTTGCACGGAGAGCTAGATCGAGAGATTTATATGGAGCAGCCCGAAGGATTCACAAGTAAAGTTCATCCGAATTATGTGTGTAAGTTGAAAAAGGCACTCTACGGATTAAAACAAGCACCGGGAGCATGGTACGGTAAAATTGCCGAATTCCTAATACAAAGTGGTTACTCAGTTGCAGCAGCAGATTCGAACTTGTTCGCGAAAGAAAAAGGAGGTAAATTGGCAATAGTTTTGGTTTACGTGGATGATCTAATCATCACCGGAGACAACGAAGAAGTAATCAAACAAACTAGAGGCAATCTCTCAATACGTTTTCAAATGAAAGAGCTTGGAGAGCTGAATCACTTTCTCGGGCTAGAAGTAATCCGTACCAAAGAAGGAATATTCTTATGTCAACACAAGTATGCAAAAGATCTTATACACAAATTCAGGATGACTGATTGCAAGTCGATATCTATGCCTATGGAAGCCAATGCAAGACTCTGTAGTGAAGAAGGCAAAGAATTGGAAGACTCAACAAGTTATAGGCAACTAGTGGGTAGTCTAATCTACCTTACATTAACAAGACCCGACATTGCATTTGCTGTTGGAGTAGCTAGCCGATTCATGGAGAAACCAAGGAAACCTCACTTAGATGCGGTTCGACGAATCTTGAGGTACGTAAAAGGAACTATTGATTTTGGACTTCTATACAAAAAGGGAGTTCCGTGCCAAGTTATAGGATATTGTGATGCCGATTATGGTGGAGATCATGATACAAGACGATCAACAACTGGCTACATGTTTAGTCTTGGATCCGGCATAATCTCTTGGTGTAGCAAAAGACAACCTACAATATCATTGTCAACTACAGAAGCAGAATATAGAGCAGCAGCTATGGCAGCACAAGAAAGCACGTGGTTGATACAGTTGTTAAAGGACCTGCACCAACCGATTGACTCTCCAGTACAACTCTATTGCGATAATCAGTCAGCAATAAGCTTAGCTGAAAATCCAGTCTTTCATGCCAGAACCAAGCACGTAGAAATACATTATCATTTTTTACGTGAAAAAGTACTTCAACGAGATGTTGAACTGAAATACATCAAGACTGAAGAACAAGTAGCTGACTTGTTTACCAAGGGACTTAGCGGTGCAAAATTCGATGAGTTCAGAAGACGACTTGGTATGACTACCAAACCGACATCAAGAGAGTAGTTGTTGAGGGGGAGTGTTAAAGTCAACAACTCCTCTAGAATTCTCTCATCTAGAATTCTCTCCAAACTTTATTATTTCTCTAGGTCTTTCTAGAATTTTCTTAGTCTTCTTTCTAGAGTTCTTTCTAGATTTTTCATTGTTCTTTCTCTAGAATATTAAGCCAACATACTAGAACATTATAGGTTGGTTTAGTAACCAACATAGAAAGCTATAAATAGGGTGGGATGTAAGTTGTTGTGCGTGAAGGAGTGAAGTTGTGAGTACATATTAAAAGAGTGTAAGTGTCTAGTGTATATTTGTCTTAAATATATAATAAAAGAGTTATTTTTACTCTTCAAACTCGGAGTGAAGTTGTGAGTACATATTAAAAGAGTGTAAGTGTCTAGTGTATATTTGTCTTAAATATATAATAAAAGAGTTATTTTTACTCTTCAAACTCCAACATAGCATGCATCAAAGAAGAATGACAATTGAAGATTGCATGGTAGTATGGTACCATCTTATAAATTTAAGTCTATCATAATTATACTCACATTCAGGAACAACATGATGAAAGAAATAGTATGTCAAAAATGCTATTTCATTCTACCATGACAGCATATTATAAATATCACTTCCAAGTTCCAACCATAGAAACCACATTTCTTTTGTTCATTCTTACAATGAAAAGGATCACATAATTATATTTCAACAGATTTGTAGACAATATCGAACACGAAAAAATAACTAAAACACAATAAAACACGAAAAAATAATACTAACACAACATAAATGCACGAATGTGTCAAAATCTATCAATACGATACAAAAAAATAACATGACACAAAATTGAGAGTTATTTGATTAGTGCGAATTAGATTAGCAATTTTGAACCCGACACGAACACGAAAAAATAATTAAAACATAATACAACACGAAAAAATAACACTAACACAACACGAAAGTACGAATGTATCAAAATCTATACACAACGTGTCAAAATTTATATATATATATATATATAATACAATTAATATGATTATAATACGAAAAAAATAATATAAATACAATATAAAAAAATTTAAAAAAATATTTAAACTGCTTGCACGTGGCAAGCAGCCATCCCTCAATTGAGGGATATCTTTTATATGTTTTAAATAAATATCCTATTTAGAAAGAACAAATGATCAAAATCTCAGTAAAAATAGGAGTTATTGTTAAGTGAATTGAAAATTGATTTGGGAAACGAGGAAAGAGACTTGGCTTGGAGGTTGGTGGCCCGAATGGCCTAAATGGGGTCAGATTCAAGGATTTCGAAGTTGAGATCATCAGATACTCAAAAGGCAAAGAAAAAAAAAGCCAAGAAATGGTCCAAGGATGACTTGATAAAGATGCCCAAAACGTGGATACATACCAATCCCACGAGGAACAATTGTCAAATTAAGAAAGTAAATAATAAATCATACCTAAGCTTTTATGAAGAAAATGTGTTAATAGAAGAAATTAGATTGTTGAAATCATACTCTGCTTCACGAGTAGATTTGTCCAAGGATAGGTCCGATTTTATATGTAGATTCGTTTAAGAGTAAATTTGGTCTACTTTAACTAGGCTTTGAATAAGGTTTTAAAATTTAGATTCGGTCAGCCAGGCTCAGAATTATTTTTCAATTAATAAAACATTTTTATTTAATTTTAATTAAAAAACATTTAAAATGTTAAAATATAAGAGTTTTAATAGTTAGATCGGGTCTTAGACAAATAAATATTTTGTTATCCAACTTGGCCCAAGCCGAATTAATCTATGACAACTCTGTTCACAATTAATCAAATTCTATAAGTTACTAGAATTTGTTCCCCGCTTCGTTGGAGGATTTTTTTTAATATTTATAAAATTTTAATTAAATTAACAATCACAAATAAATTTAAATTGAATCATATTAAATCATTATCATTTATTTAAATAACTTTTATATTTTAATATCGTAAAAATAAATGAATTTAGAGTTAAAATCGAATCATTATGAAAAATTATGCAAAATATGAGATGAATTGAGACACGACACAAACACAATACGAGAATAATTAAAATATGACAAGACACGAAAAATAACATGAACACGACACGAATACATGAACATGTCAAAGTCTATATAAAACGAATAATTAACGTGTAAAATTTATATAAATTTATAATATTTTGAACACAAAAATAGCACGAATACTAAAACACAAAATTTTTTCTAAATTGAATCACTATAACAAATTATGCAAAATGTGTCATGAATTGAGACACAACACGAACACACAAAATTTTTCTAAATTGAACACAATGACAAACTATGTAAAATATGAAATGAATTGAGACACGACACGAACAGAGCATACAAAAAATAATTAAAACATAACACAAAAAATGACATAAACACTACACGAATACACGAACGTGTCAAAATATATATAAAACAAATTATTAACGTGTAAAAATTTATACAACTTTATAATACTTTAAACACACGAAAAATAACAGAATACACATTTTTTTCATTTTTTTTTCAAACCTTTGTTTTCCCTTTTTTCATCTTTCTTTCTTTTCTTTAAAATATCACGTGTCAGTCATATATGCTTTTGTGTAGTTAAAATTATATATATGTTAGATACTATGATAGTATGTACTTTTATTCTCAAGGAAGATTTGTTGTAATTTGACCTTCATATTTTTCTTGTTTCAAAGAAAGTGATGGAAGAAAATTGAATTCATATCGTGTAAAGAGAGTGAGAGAGGTCTATAGCTGTTAAAATAGTAATAATTGAGTGATCAACCATTCTTGTAAAAGATCAGGGTGAGCTTTAGATCGGTTCGATTTCAAAATTTCTAAAATTGATTAAATTTTAGATCGATTTTTCGATTTTGATTTGTTTGGGTTATGATTTTTGATTTGTTTGGTTTATGGGTTATGAATTGGGTTAGTTTAATTTTGGATTAAATTGAGTTTGGTTGAGTTAAATTGTTAATTGGGTTTGGATCTAAATAAAAATAATATTATTTATTTATTTTTTTAATTGAGTGTCGGTTTGTTCATCGGTTCAGTTTAAAAATAAAAAATCGCAAACCAACCGAACAAATTAACCAATCTAAACCGAAATCGAATAAACCGAATCGAATGAACCGAATTGCTTCGGTTTCAGTCAATTTATTTGGTTATCCGACTTTTTGCTCACCCTTACAAAAAATAAGATCAATGAAAATATTCGAATTATCACTACAAAAAATTTCATTCCAAGCAATAATTTTTAAGGTAATTTGTATAAATGTTACAAAATATATATATATATAATATAAATAGTGTTATACTGCAATAAGTTAGTACAAAGTTACGTTTTACAATAAAAATATATACAAAATTATTGCTAATATCTTTTACAACACTACTATTTGGAGCACCTTAAAATAATTTGTACAACACTTTATTTTCATACAAAAGATTATGCTACAATAAGTGTTGTAAACCATTTTTTACAACAAAGTATGCAATGTTGAAAAAATTGGACCGAAAGTCAAATCAGTATGACTTCCAGATTGCCGATCCAATTGGTTGAATCGGATTGTTCAATTTAAAAATAAATTAAATATTAAATCTATGATTTTAATAGTAAATAAGTATTAAATATAGTCATTAGTTAATAAAAAAGTGTGTTTGGCTTAATGATATAGTCTTTACTATATAATTAAGAGGTTAAAGGTTCAAATCTCACTGTTTACAAACAATTTATTAATAAAAAAATGAAATTAACAAAAAATGAATATTTTAATCAGTGAAAGTATGCATAAAAATGGTTACAAATACTTTTTGTAACAAAAATATTAAAAATTGTTACAAATACTTTTTGTAACAAAAATATTTGTAACATAAAATATTTGTTGCTAAATATCACATTTGTTATAGTGTATATTAGACATGTTCATGGGCGGGTCTGGATAGGGATTTTTTTAATTCAGGTATACTTGATCCGGCTTGAATTACTGTTCATCAATAAAAAAATATTTTTTATTTAAATTTAATTATAAAAATAATTTTTTATATTTTAATATTATTTTGAATAGTGATATGGGGTTTCAGACCGGCCCGACTCTAGTCTGAGTAAGAAAAATAAAAAAAATTCCGGGCCGCAGCCCAGCTCATGAACATATCTAGTGTATATTAATCGTGTAAGATTAAGGTATGTTTGATAAAACATTGAAAATTTTGAAAATTTTCAACATTTAATTTTTTCAATGTGTTTGATATCCATATTAAATTTTACTTAAAAGATAATTTGAAACAGAAAAGTATTGAATGAGATAAGTAGGTAAAAAGCTACTTATCACTTAATGTAAAAAATGTTAAGTCAATTTTAATTTAAAAAAAATTATATTTGAACTAAATTATCTCTTTTTGTTTTACAAAAATGAGATATTTAAGGTACCCTTTTAATTTTTATCCAGAACTATAAAATACTACTTTAATAGGATTAAAAGTGTGAAATGAATAATTTTTAAAATTCAAGAGTTACAGTTATCAAACAATATAATTATATTCAGAACTTAATTTTCAGTAATATACCAAATTATTTTTATAATACAAATTCAGTACTTATAAATTCAATACTAAAAATTTAATACTTAATTTTTTAGTTTATCAAACAACACCTAAATGAAGAATAAATAAGTCTTATACAATATACATATGATTACATGACTTTATCGATTCAATTTATAGTAGGTATTAGCATCGTTCTAAAATATATAATTTTTCTTAGGATGTACTGGTTTAGAATATAAATTTAGAAGTAATTCAATATTGTATACCATACAATTATATCATAATATTAATTTAATACAATTCACAATTTGGTTCTCAACTTTGTTTTAATTGTGGAAATTTTGCTTAATTTTTTGTATTGTATTTTGACACAATTCGTTATTATTAGTCATCTATAAATTGTTATTTCCAAAGCTTTAGTCAAAGTTCTTTTTTTTCTTTCCACAATATTAATTTTTGTTTTTAACAATTCAATTTCAGTGAAAGAATAACAATACCTAGATGTGTATAAAGATATCTATGGTTAGACTTTTCCAACATAAAATCAAAAAGAAAAGAAAAATTGTAAATGGGTAGGTTAAATGGTCCCATACATCAAGCTTTGCATTATTATGAACAAAAAAGAAAGAAACATAAGCATGAAGAATGAATTGAAAAAAGAATACAAAAATAAAACTTTTGTCATTGATGAGGTGGACTAAACCCTCATGCTTAGCTGAGTACACTTAAAAAGCAAGTAAAATGTTGAACTTACAATCTTTATTTTTGAAAAAGAAGTGTTTGATGAGAAGGGTTTTTTTTTCCAATCTATAATGGGATTGGGAAATACTTTCCAAAAGTGACATTCCAACATTCTGTTGATCTCTACGGCTTTTGGGTTTTAATTTCTTAAATTAAACAAAGTAATATGAAACTGAGGGCCAAGAGACTTGCTAGCTAGGTAATGAACAAAAGATTTTAAAAGTTGGGCATGAATATCATATTCTCATCCATTTGCAAATTGGAAAAAAAAAAAAAAATTAAACAAAGTGGGAAAGTGATCTGATCTTCCAAACATAGGCACTCATTCAGGAACAAAGTGGACTAAACCCAACTCTAGGTGCTTAGCTATGCAAATGGGACATGGGATTGGCTAATAATCTGTCCAAGGGTCGGGTTATCCGTTTAAGTTCGAAGCCCTGTCCGATATTTGAAATTTTGAACAAAAATATTAGATCCGAAAAATGGGTTGGGCAAAAAAATGAGGCATGTTTAAAAAATGGTTGGGCGTTGACTCCAATATTCAAGGCCTGAGCTCGATCCGGCTCGGCCTATTTTTTAATTAAATAATATTTTATTTTTATTTTTATATATAGTATGTAATTTATATCATATCATATCAAAATTAAATATATATTATATTATAGCGTAAATATTAAAAAATATGTTAAATTATTCATGTTTAAGAATTTAATAAAGAATATATAAATTTATTAAATAATATGTATTTTTAAATGAGGTTGATTCAATTGTTTATGCACCATAACTATGTTTCTAGGCATAGGTTGTCTCTTTTAATAATTTCTGCTACCTGACTTTTGCATAGGCCTATTTGAGTGCTCGAGTGATTGGCACTGGTTCTATCATGCTAGTTTAATGTATGAGTTAAAATGTTTCAAAAAGCCCCATTGATATGTTTCTTTTTGCCATTATGACATTCCTTTTTTATTGAGTTGTGGAGTATTTTAAAAACTTGGAGGTGTGTTATGACTTACGAGGTGTGTGCTCTCTAGTTTGGTTACTAAGTATATCTGATATGTGTTTTGATTGTGCTGATTTGTTACATGTTTTTTTGAATTTGTTAAAAAATCCTAATTTTTAAATAAAAAACAACATATATTTTTATTTTAAAATATATATATATATATATATATATATATATAGACTGGTCTAAGTGGGTTTGGACTACCAATCTACAAATATGATCGGATTTGGGCAAAATTTGAGACGCATATTTTGGGCCGGACCGGGTTTGGACAAGCATATATAACGTTGATACCAAACATAGGCCTGATCCGAACCCGGTCTGACCCAGCCTGGCCATGGACACCTCTATTGGCCAATATCTATCTCTTTATTATTATTAAATATATGGCAACTAGTTTGATATATATATATATATATATATACTAATATTTGTTATCACATGCATTCGTATGTGAATGCTCGTTGTTTATTTATTTTAGAATATATAATTATATATTTTATAAATAAATAAAAATAATAATGCATATTAACTAAATTTTGTATGTAAAATTTGTTTCATGCACAATTATATCAAATTATTATATTATTTTTAATATTAATGCAAAATTAATTATGAAGATAAAAAATTTAATATAAATTTTAACTTTTTATTTATATCAAATAAATTAATTCATTTTTTAAGATTTGTGAAAAATTAAAAAATTTAAGATAAAACAATTCTACATAAAATTTTAATTTTTATTTATTATCAAATTAATCCATTTAACGAAAGTGTTTTAATGAAATTAAACTTCTTACTTATAAATTAGATCAATATTATTAATAATAAAAAATATTTATAATGGCAATTTAGAAATATAATGAACAACATTGATTATTTTCGACAGTTCAAAAGATTTTTCATATTCGTGCTTTTATATATATATATATATTACATTAATAGGATTAAAATTGTGAAATGAATAATTTTCAAAATTCAAGATTTACAGTTATCAAACAATATAATTATATTCAGTACTTAATTTTCAGTAATATACCAAATTATTTTTAAATACAAATTCAGTACTTATAAATTCAATACTAAAAATTTAATACTTAATGTTTTAGTTTATCAAACAAAACCTAAATGAAGAATAAATAAGTCTTATACAATATACATATGATTACATGACTTTATCAATTCAATTTATAGTAGGTATTAGCATAGTTCTAAAATATATAATTTTTCTTAGGATGTACTGGTTTAGAATATAAATTTAGAAGTAATTCAATATTGTATACCATACAATTATATCATAATATTAATTTAATACAATTCACAATTTGGTTCTCAACTTTGTTTTAATTGTGGAAATTTTGCTTAATTTTTTGTATTGTATTTTGACACAATTCGTTATTATTAGTCATCTATAAATTGTTATTTCCAAAGCTTTAGTCAAAGTTCTTTTTTTTTTTCTTTCCATAATATTAATTTTTGTTTTTAACAATTCAATTTCAGTGAAAGAATAAAAATACCTAGATGTGTATAAAGTTATCTATGTTTAGACTTTTCCAACATAAAATCAAAAAGAAAAGAAAAATTGTAAATGGGTAGGTTAAATGGTCCCATACATCAAGCTTTGCATTATTATGAACAAAAAAGAAAGAAACATAAGCATGAAGAATGAAATGAAAAAAGAATAAAAAAATAAAACTTTTGTCATTGATGAGGTGGACTAAACCCTCATGCTTAGCTTTGAGTACACTTAAAAAGTAAGTAAAATGTTGAATTTACAATCTTTATTTTTGAAAAAAAAGTGTTTGATGAGAAGGGTTTTTTTTTTTTTCCAATGTATATTGGGATTGGGAAATACCTTCCAAAAGTGACATTCCAACATTCTGTTGATCTCTACGGCTTTTGGGTTTTAATTTCTTAAATTAAACAAAGTAATATGAAACTGAAGGCCAAGAGACTTGCTAGCTAGGTAATGAACAAAGGATTTTAAAAGTTGGGGCATGAATATCATATTCTCATCCATTTGCAAATGGGAAAAAAAAAAATTTAAACAAAGTGGGAAAGTGATCTGATCATCCTAACATAGGCACTCAATCAGGAACAAAGTGGACTAAACCCAATTCTAGGTGCTTACCTATGCAAATGGGACATGGGATTGGCCAATAATCTGTCCAAAGGTCGCATTATCCACTCAAGCTCGAAAGGCTATCAGATATTTAAAATTTTGAACAAAAATATTAAATCCAAAAAATGGGTTGAGCAAAAAAATGAAGTATATTTAAAAAATGGGCTGGGTCTTGACTTCAATATTCAAGGCCCGAGCCCGATTTGGCTCGACCTGTTTTTTAATTAAATATTATTTTTTTAATTAAATATTATTTTTATTTTTACATATAATATGTAATTTATATCATATCAAAATTAAATATATATAATATTATAGCGTAAATATTAAAAATATATATTAAATTATTTATGTTTAAAAATTTAATAAAAAGTATATAAATTTATTAAATAATATGTATTTTTAAATGAGGTTGATTCAATTGTTTATTCACCATAACTATGTTTTTAGGCATAGGTTGTCTCTTTTAATAATTTCTGCTACCTGACTTTTGCATAGGCCTATTTGAGTGCTCGAGTGATTGGCACTGGTTCTATCATGCTAGTTTAATGTATGAGTTAAAATGTTTCAAAAAGCTCCATTGATATGTTTCTTTTTGTCATTATGACATGCCTTTTTTATTGAGTTGTGGAGTATTTAAAAAACTTGGAGGTGTGTGCTCTCTAGTTTGGTTACTGAAGTACATCTTATATGTGTTTTGATTGTGCTGATTTGCTACATGTTTTTTTGAATTTGTCCAAAAATCTCAATTTTTAAATAAAAAATAATATATATTTTTTATTTTTTTTTTAGAAAAAATATGGACGGGTCTAAGCGGACTTGGACTATCTATTTACAAATATGATCGAGTTTGGACAAAATTTGAGGCCCATATTTTGGGCCGGACCGGGTTTGGACAAACATATATAGCATTGATACCATACATAGGCCTGATCCGAACTCGGTCTGACCCAGCCCGGCCATGGACACCTCTATTGGCCAATATCTATCGCTTTATTATTATTAAATGGGATAATCTCATGAATAGCCCCTAAAGTTTATCAAATTTGTCAATGTGGTACATATACTTTAAAAATGTTTAATGTGATACCTGTACTATCATATTAATATTGTACCTTGACCTAACACCGTTAAATATAGATGATAATGTGGCATTGACCAATCAGGTGATAACTTTGGACCAAAGCATAAAAATGCAAGGAAGTTAGCTTTCCAAGATCAGGTCGCTCCATGTGAATATTCAAACTCTTACTCTGATCTATGCAGCATCCCCGACCAACAGCCATGTCAACCAGGGTCTTTTGCTTGATCTCCCACACAGTCCTGGTATTAGATGACAACACTAGCTTAGAGTGATAACAAGATATGTTACATAGCAGTGCAAAAAGAAATAGATAGGAACCAAAGGTATCTATACTTGTAGATAGCTTTCAGGTCATCATGTATTTCTGGTATTCTAAAAACTGAGCCATTGTGGTAGAGTATCTTGGTCTTAAGAGCATGACACCAAAGGCCCATTTCTGTCAAATCATGAAGCAGGTGCTTGTTCAATACAACAAATTCACCAGCAATTTGAAGACAACAAATCACTACATACATGGGAGGAATGATAAAAACAACAAATTCATTCAGACAATATGGGGACTGGATGAGGGCATCACCAACCAAGAAAACAGGTGCTAGATCCTGGAAAGGAAATGATAAAAGCAATTTTCTGACCCAAAAAGTTAATCAACCAAAAGCATCCGGCAGTGCCAGGCAGTCAAGAGGGTGGATACGACGGTGATGGACAGTTGCATGGGAGGAGACATCAGTATGCTGAACAGGAAAGAGGTCTTAATTATGAAAACACCAGATACTGGCATGCAGTTGAAGATAGGTCAACCGAATCTACAAACACAAATTGCGGCTGCCATTAAGTATTTTAGACCGCAATTTCAGGATGGTGCAAATAAGGAAATAGATGATGGTAGTACAAGGAGAATCAACCATGCAGTAAATGATGGGATATGTTTCAGTGAGGAGCGGATGTCTTGGACAATCCATAAACCTTCCATAAAAGATGCAGTAGGGTTGACTCAGAATGATGGAAAGGAGAATGTCAAGGAACAGGGAAAGGCCATAATGACAGTAGAGGCCACTGACACGTGTAAAGATGCTAAAGTTCATGCCAAGTGGAAAAAACTTGCTCGAAAGGTAGATAGCAATAGTAAAGAGAAATGAGCATGCAAGAGGAAACACAATGAGGACAACACAGGTAAAGACCCAATGGACATAGAAAAGGATGGGAAAAAGGCAAAAACTGATATAGAGGAGGGAGCACATATACCAGATCCAATGGCGAGGGCTGGCTTCCAGCTCCGCCGATCATCATGAAAATACTAAGTTGGAATTGTCGTGGGCTTGGGAACTCACGGACAGTTAGAGCTCTGGGGAAGCTCGTTCAAAAACAAGATCCTGATGTGGTGTTTTTATGTGAAACAAAATTGAATTCAGCTGAATTTGATAGAGTTAGAAGGAAATGCATGATGAACAATTGCTATGTGGTCGACTGTGTGGGCAGAAGTGGAGGATTAGCGATGATGTGGCAAGAAGATGTTGTGATATAGCTGAGGAGTTATTCTAAAAGTCATATTGATGTGGAACTAATGAAGGAAATCATGTTTAAAGCAGAATGACAGGATTTTATGGGGAACCAGAGACAAGCAGGAGGGGGAGCTTATGGGACCTTCTCAAAAGGTTAGCGCCTCAATCCTCTGTACCTTGGGTTTGCTTTGGTGATTTTAATGAGAATTTACATGGAGGAGAAAAGAGTGGAAGATGTTTGAGACCAGACAGCCAGATGGAAAATTTTAGAAATGCAGTAGAAGATTGTTGTCATCTGCTTGATGTAGGATATAAGGGGGCTTGGTATACGTGGACTAACAAACGGGGAGCAGCAAATCTGGTTCGGGAGAGGATTGACAGATTCTTGGCTACAAAGGATTGGTGTGAAAATTTTCCTTATTTATTAGTGGAGCATCTGGTTAATACCTATTCGGATCATTGCCCCTTACTGCTAGACACTTTTGGCAGTAAAAGAAAAGCAAAAAAAAGAGGAAGGAGTAAGAGGTTTCATTTTGAAGCAGAAAGGGCAACAGAACCAGATTGTGAGGCTGTAGTTTCAAAAGTATGGAAAGAAACGATACACAAAGACACTCTTAACAGAATAGATGAGATTGGGGGAGAGTTATCTAGATGGCATTCGGTGAACATAGGTGCTATTAATTCTAAAATCCAAGAATTGACCAATCAGATTAATTGGCTTCAACAGATGGATCCTAATGATGACAACTTGAACAAGAAGAAAGCAGCTAGAGTGCAAGTGAAAGAGTTAATGGACAAGGAGGAAAGTTACTGGAAGCAGCGGTCAAGGGTTAAATGGCTCAAAGCAGGTGATAAAAACACAGCCTATTTCCATGCACAGGGTAACACACGGAGGAAGGCACATGATTTTGGGCCTCAAAAATGAAGATGGTATATGGTTAGACAAAGAGGAAGAAATGAAAAGAGTAGCTCTCTGCTACTTTCAGAACCTGTTTGAATCCAACAGCTCCCAAACAAACGAGGCTATTCTTGAGGCAGTAGACTGTCGTGTAACAAGAGGCATGAACCACTTTCTTCTTACCGAGTTCAGAGCTGATGAAATAGTGACAGCCATCAAACAAATGCACCCTACAAAGGCACCAGGTCCTGATGGTATGCCTGCCCTCTTTTTTCAAAAATATTGGAATATTGTAGGTAATGATGTTATAGCATTATGTTTGAATGTACTTAATGGTAAATCTGATACGCAAACTCTCAACCACACTCATATTGTCCTCATCCCTAAGATAAAAAACCCAAAGAACATGACCCATTTTAGACCCATAAGCCTTTGTAATGTCATTTACAAGATTGTTGCTAAAGTTCTTGTAAACAGATTGAAGCACATCCTCCCTGCCTGTATCAGCAAAAATCAAAGTGCCTTTGTTCTTGGAAGGTTGATCACAGACAACATAATGACTGCTTATGAACTGGTGCACACTTTGAAGATGAAAAAACAGAAAGGGAGAGGCTGTTTTGCTCTTAAACTTGACATGAGCAAAGCATATGACCATGTAGAATAGCCTTTCTTAAAGGCAATCATGCACGGAATGGGATTTGAGGATAAATGGATTTCTATTGTAATGCGTTGTGTTTCATCAGTGTCATTTTCCCTTCTTTTTAATGGCATGATAACAGACTCTTTCACTCCGAGCAGAGGACTCCGATAAGGTGACCCTCTGTCACCATTTCTTTTTCTATTCTGTACAGAAGGATTATCGGCTATGTTGACCAAAACGCAAAACAATGGAGAGTTTTTAGGTGTGCAGGCGAACAGAACTGGCCCTCGTGTTAATCATCTTTTCTTTGCAGATGACAGCTTATGCTTTGCAAGAGCAAACAGAAGCAATGGAGAAAAGCTGAAAAACATGCTAATGACTTATGAGGAAAGCTCAAGCCAGAAGATAAACTATGAGAAGTCAATATTATTCTTCAGCTCCAACACACCAACTGTGCAAAGAACTGAATTACAGCAAATGTTTGGTATCCAAGTTACAACTAATCCAGAGAAATATCTAGGGCTGCCGACCATGGTTAGGAGAGGGGAGAGGGAAGAAGGCGTTTAAAGAAATCATAAATAAGATGCATGGCAAAATTCAAAGCTGGTGTAGGAAGATGTTATCCTTTGGTATTAAAGAAGTTTTCATTAAAGCTATTCTACAATCTTTGCCCACTTATGCAATGAATTGTTTCTTGCTCCCAAAAAACTTATGTGATGAACTTACTAGCATCATAAGAAGCTACTGGTGGTCAAGTAAACAGGGAGGTAAAGGTGAATGCTAGTTGCGTTGGGATCAAGTGTGCCAGCCAAAATATGAATGGGGTCTTGGTTTCCGTGATCTACATTTGTTCAACAAGGCACTGTTAGCAAAAGCAAGGGTGGCGCCTAATGCAGAACACTGACTCATTGGTTTTCAAAGTCTTCAAAGCCAAGTATTTTCCAAATTGTTCATTTATGGAATCTAAACTTGGCTCATGTCCGTCTTTTATCTGGAGAAGTATACACAATGCTAAAGATGTGTTATTACATGGGACGAGATGGAGAGTTGGTGATGGTAAATAAATCAATATATGGGGGGACAGCTGGTTAACCTTAAATGGAGAATTCACCATCCACTCGGATAACAATACATTGCAAAGGGATACTAAAGTGGAGATGCTTATTGATGTAGCTACAATGCAATGCAAAGAAGATTTAATAAAGGAAGAATTCACGCAAGATGAAGCTGAGGCAATCTGCAATATTCCACTGTACACTAATGGCACTCCAGACAGGTCAGTTTGGCACTACAATAAATATGGGAATTACACAGTTAGAAGTGGCTATAGAATTCTTCTAAACATGAGATCTGGTTTTGGACCACAAAGGAAAATATGGAGTACTTTGGGAGGTGAACATTCCTAACAAGATCAAATTGTTTGTCTGGTGGTTGTGTCATGGCATCCTCCCAACAGGAGCAAAACTAGCTTCGAGAATAAAGGACATAGATAGAAGATGCATCAGATGTGGAGCTGAGACAGAGGATGAAATACATGCGCTGAAGAATTGCATTGAGTCTCCAAAAGTGCTGGAATAGAGCAAACTGCCTCAGCAAATAATTTCTGCCTAAGTCAATAGCTGTGTTGAGTGGATGGAGGAAGCTATTAGGCATTTGAACACAGAGGAGTTTGAGTTCTTTTTATTCATCCTCTGGGCCTTATGGAATGCAAGAAATGAAGAGTTTAAGAACTAGAAAAAAGATATCTGAAAGGAGACTTGTGGAGAATACCAGGAATTACCATGCAGAATACAGACATGCTCAAGTGCAACAAAGGCAACAACAACAAACAAGCATTGGGATATACTGGAAACCTCCTCCCATGCAATTTATGAAAGCCAATTTTGACGGTGCTCTGGATGTTCAAAACAGAAAAGGTGGTATAGGAGTGATTATTTGAGACTTTGAGGGATTTGTAATGGGGGCAACAGCGATTAAAATCAAACATGTGAAGGATGCAAGTATGGTCGAAGCATTGGCAGCAGTAAAGGCATTAGAAGTGGCAAATCAGATGGGGCATCGACGAATAATACTAGAAGGGGATGCATTACTGGTCACGAGGAAGCTACTGGCAGAAGAAGAAAACCTCTCAACTATTGGACCCTTCATGGCTAAAAAAAGAATCAGAATGCAAACATTTGCAGAATGCCTAATACAACATACAAGAAGACAAGGAAATGAAGCAGCTCATTCTTTAGCTAAGCTTAGTTTAATAATTCCAGAAAACTCATTTTGGCTAGAGGAATACCCAGAATCTATACACCAAGTTGTAATGACAAATGCTATTAATATATAATCAGAAGTTATTTTCAAAAAAAAAAAAAAAAAAAATCACTACATACATTAAAACCTTAAAACTCTACAACTATAGATGTTGGAGGTGTAAGGCTCAAAGCACTTATTGTTGCCAAGAATCTGGCTGGTTGAAGCAGTTGGCATAGCTGCTACAAGAAGAAAATTTCTCACTCCATTCTTGGATATCATTTCTCTAAGATCATCCCAATCCCAGCGATCTGATGGTATTACACCCTACATGTCTACCTGAAGTATTCCCTAATGGAAAAGAAGGGAAGTTAAAGTTCTACCTTGTAAATCCATTGTTCGTATTCATTCCATATCTCTTTCTATGGGTAATATAGCATGCATCAAAGAAGTATGACAATTGAAGATTGCATGGTAGTCTGGTACCATCTTATAAATTTATGTTTATCATAATTATACTCACACTCAGGAACAACATGAAAGAAATAGTCCAATACAACTATCAAAAATGCTATTTCATTCTACCATGACAGCATATTATAAATATCACTTCCAAGTTCCAACCATAGAAACCACATTTCTTTTGTTCATTCTTACAATGAAAAGGATCACATAATTATATTTCAAGAGATATGTAGACAAAAAAATTTCCCGAAATGCAACTCATCCAGAGTTTGTACAGCAAATGATTCACAAAAGCAAAGTCATATACTTGGAACAACTAAAACTATGGCATTCTATAGTCTATCTGAAACCTGTTGGAAATTACATGTAAAGTAGATACCTTGCTCACAGGACTCCCACTATACGTTTTGTGTAAGGACTATCTTTTCCAGCCAACTGAGAGGAAGCTTTCAGTGCATGGTAATAGATGGCCTCAAATATATCCTTATTTAGCTGTTGAGCCTGTATTCAACAAAGAAAGACTTAAATCCAGCTAAATCAATTAGCAAAAGTAAATTAAATAAATCGAGCAACTCTGGAGAATCAAATGGCATGCCAAGCAAGACGAAAGCATCAGCTAGACCCTGAACTCCTATACCGATTGGTCTATGAAGTGCATTTGACCTCCTTGAACTTTCATTTGGGTAATAATTGACATCAACGATTCTATTAAGTTTTTTAGTAACAGTTGTGATAACCTATCAAAGAAACAATTAAAAGAAAAAAAGCCATTTCAGAAGTCCAATTCTTCCTGACATAAAGGAAGAAATACATTACATCAAGACATCAGCTAAAGGTAGTTTTTCTTTTTCAAGCGTGACAATTATAGACAAGCCCATTAAAACAAATATGCATGAACCTGCTTCTTATTTAGTTTTTACATGTGACAACCACATTTTATATAGAGAGTGCAAACCGTCAAAATACCTCTGCTAATATTTCAAAACCAAAAATATCTTTTCTTCCAACCTCTAGGAACCCCCTAAAGAAACATAAGTATCAATCATATACTAATATAGATTATTTGACAACAAATAAGATCTAAAAGCCCTAGCTATTCCCTGACAAATCGGGGCAGAGCAATAGTGCCAGATTGCACACTGCAGTTTTTGTTGGACTTGAGGACCCAATCACCTCAGTGCACAGGTTTGAGGACTTAATAGTGCCTAGATTCTGCTGGTTAATTTTTCTGTTGCAAGAATCCTGTACATGTAAAAATCAGTAAATAAATAAGAGACCAAAAACGAAAGATTTCAAAACATAAAATGTAAAAGCAAAGATGTTGTGAAGAGCATCCAAAAAAAAATAAAGATATCTTGAAAAAACATACAAGTTTTCAAAATTAATCCATAAAAAAAAAAAAAAAAAAAAAAAAAGAGAATACCTTGAAAAGCTTATAAAGAGCGTAGTACTAAAATGCGGCCGTTACGCAACATAACGGCCGCATCGTAACGGAAAACAAGGTTATCGAACCGCAATTTTGGCATTACACGTTGGAGAAAATGAATCACGATTGCAGCGGTCGAAACACATTAAGTAATGTTGTGACAGCGGCTTAAAAGCGGTGTAACATCCACAACATTCATGCTCTGTTCTGTCAAAACACATTTCTTTTGATTTTGCTCGGCTACTCTTTATATTTCTTCCTCCACCCATTGTTGCAATGCAACACCATTTTTGTTTGAGTAGTTCTATACTTCTATTCCCAATATATTTAATTTAGTTGCATATATGTTAAAAAACTTGTATTTCAATTTTGAGGATCCACAGGTAGTTTACATGGCTATTGTGGGATCATTTCCTTTCAACTTATTTCTTTCTAGATCTGGAATGCTTTCTTGTGTTGGAATAGCAATACTTGCTTGTAAGTAAACGTTCTATCATAATAATTCTGTCTCTTTGCATGGTAAAGGACCTATTTCTTGTATCTACAGGAAGAGGTCAGGGCTCATGGTCAGGCTATCTTCCTGTTATTTGTCCTATATTATTGTAATGTAATGAAGAGAATTAAGAGAATTCTGGAATTCAATTCAATTATGAAAATAATATGATACAAGGTAGTTATATACAAGAGGATATTAGTATTCTAGGAAGTTTTACTAAATCCCTAAAAGATAGGAAACTAATCTTTTAATTTACTCCTAATTTACAGCTCTTAATTTACATCTATCTTCCTATAATTATGGTCTACTAATTTACAGCTAACAACACTCCCCCTCAAGCTGGGGAGTAGATATTTTCCATCCCTAGCTTGATTACAATCTTCTGAAATCCTGAACTCATCAGTCCTTCAGTTAAGACATCTGCTAGCTGGTTCTCTGTTGAAATATAGAGAGTGCAAATCAATCCACTTTCAAGTTTCTCCTTAATGAAATGTCTGTCAACCTCCACATGTTTAGTTCTATCATGTTGAACTAGATTATGAGCTATGTTGATTGCAGACTTATTATCACAATACAGCTTCATTGGAGTCTCCCATTTAATCTTCAAGTCATCTAGGATAATCTTGAGCCATAACAGTTCACAAATACCTTGTGCCATCAATCGAAATTCTGCCTCTACACTAGATCTTGCTACAACTGGTTGTTTCTTACTCCTCTAGGTTACCAAATTTCCACCAATGAATGTACAATAACCAGATGTTGATCTTTTGTCAGTAACACAACCAGCATAATCAACATTTGTGTATGCTTCTAGTTCCATACTTTTTCCCTTTCTAAAGAGAATCTCTTTTCCTAGGTTGCCTTTCAAATATTGTAAGATCCAATATACTGTATCGAGATGGACACCCTTAGGATTTTGCATGAACTGACTCACAACACTCACTGCATAAGCAATGTCTGGCCATGTGTGAGAGAGATAGATTAGCTTCCCTACAAGTCTTTAATACATGCTTTTTCAACTGATTCTCCTTCCATAGACTCTCCTAATCTATGATTTGGCTCAATAGGCGTATCTGGTGGTATACAACCAAGCTTACCTGTTTCTTTAACAAATCAAGAACATATTTTTGCTGTGAAACAAAGATTCCTTCCTTTGACCGAGCTACTTCTATTCCTAAGAAGTACTTCAATTTTCAAAGTCCTTTATTTCGAACTCTTTTGCTAAATACTTCTGAAGAGCCTCCTTTTCCTCTGGATCATTCCCAGTTACAATTATATCATCCACATAAACTATCAATGTTGTGACTCCCCCTGAAGCCGAATGCTTGATAAATAATGTATGATCACCCTGACTCTGTTTGTACTCATATTCAACATTGCCTTAGTAAATCTTTTGAACCATGCCCGGGGAGACTGTTTGAGCCCATACAACGCTTTTTTTAGTTTGCACACTTTGTTTTTACCCAGATTTATGCCAAAACCAATGGGTACTTCCATATAAATTTCCTCCTCAAGATCACCATGTAAAAAGGCATTCTTCACATCGAACTGTTGTAAAGGCCAATCATAATTTGCTGCTAAAGATAACAATACCCTTACTGTGTTCATCTTCGCCACTGGTGCAAATGTCTCTTAATAATCCACCCCATAGGTCTGTGTATATATCTTGGCTACTAGTCTCGCTTTATACCTCTCAATGGATCCATCCGACTTATACTTCACTGTGAAGACCCATTTGCATCCTACTGGTCTCTTTCCAGTTGGTAATTCCACTAGTTCCCATGTTTTATTTTTCAACAAGGCCTCCATTTCTACTCTCATTGTATGCTTCCATTCCTCTTTGCCAAGTGCCTGAGATAAGGTATGTGGGATGTCTACAGTGTTTAGATGGGTAAGAAAGTTTTTGTGCGAGGTTGATATTTTTTCAAATGACACAAAATGGGATAAAGGGTGTTATGTGCATTTTCTAACACCTTTTCTTGTGGCTATAGGCAGATCCAAATCAAGAACAGTAGGTGATATCTCAGTAGAAGGACTTACCTCAGTCCCAAGTGACGATTTGGTTTCTTGAACTTGCACATGATTGATCACGGGCTTTATCCTTATTGAGTAGACCTATAATGGCTTTGTGAGAGTAGAATTTATTAGTTTTGATGGTTCTTCGGAAAGGTTAGAACCTGAAGGTGACTCAATAGACTCGGCTTCAAAAATAGGTTCAGAGGTAAGTTCTATTTCAGAAGTGGGTTTTGTTTGCACATGAGATATTTTAACTACCATTGATGGTTCTCTAAAAAAAAAATCATTATCCTCCATAGATGATGTCTCCCCCTGAGGATGAGGGCTAGAAAAATAGCTTTCGTGTTCAGCAAAAGTGACATGAGCAGAGACTTAGGTTTTACGAGTGTAAGGATTGTAGCATTTGTACCCTTTTTGAGTAAGTGAATATCCTATGAAGACACACTTGACTACTCTAAGATCTAATTGCTTCGACTATGAGAGTGAACATTAACAAATGAGACACATCCAAAAACTCTAGGGACTAACTTCGTTGACATATTGAAATCTGGAAAATACTTAGAAAACACCTCCATTGGACTTTTAAAATTAAGGACTCGAGACGGGATACGATTTATTAAATAAGCTGTAGTAAGGACAGCTTCCCCCCCAAAAAGTTTTTGGAACATTTTGTTGAAACAAAAGAGCACGGACAAAGGCTAACAAATGACCATTTTTTCTTTTGGCAACTCCATTTTGCTGGGGTGTGTCAACACAATAAGATTCATGAATAATTCCCTCCTTTTGAAAGTAAGGAGACAAAGTTTGATTAAAGTAGTCTCTAGCATTATCAGTCATCAACCTCTTAATTCTAACATTGACCATTGTAAGAAAAATAGGAAAAATGTTGCTCACATCAGATTTTTGTTTTAGCAAATAAATCCATGAGACCTGAGTACAATCATCTATGAACGAGACAAACCAACGAGCCCCTGAAATGTTTGGAACTCGAGATGGACCCCAAATATCATTGTGGATCAAGGAAAAATGAATAGTAGTTCTTTTATTACTCAAAGGAAAGGACACACGTCAGTGTTTAGCAAATTCACAAATCTCACAGTAAAACTTATTCAAATTAACATTCTTAAACAAAGATGGAAACATGACACTAAGAACACTAAAGGAAGGATGTCCAAGTCTAAAATGGTGAAGCCAAATTTTGTCTTTATTGGAATGAGAATTGCTGGACAGAAACAAGAGAGGTGATATGTTCCCACTGTTCACTTGGTCACTAGGTAACTTAAGATAATAAAGGCCATGTCTTACCTTAGCATGGCTAATCGTCCTCCTCGTAATTTGATCATGAATTACACAGAAATATGAGAAAATATCATACTACAATTTAGGTTTAAGTTGATGAACAGACACATTGTAGATAACTTAGGTACACGTAACACATTTTTAAGAACTATGGATGGGCTTAGAACAATGTCTCCTTGGCCTGCAACAGTGGCCAGGGATCCATCAGCAATGACTATTTTTCTCTTGCTTGGACAAGGATGGTATGTGAGAAATTTGTATGAAGAATGGGTCATATAATCGGATGCCCCAGAGTCAATAACCCAAGAGTTTGAAAATTCAGAACCGGAGGCACTTAAAGCATATAAAGAATGGTGCCAAGGAACAGGTACCTGTAGACTTTTCTAATGAATCAAGAAGTGATCTCAGCCGTTTAATATCATTTTTGTTGAACTAATTATGTTTTCCAGTT
This sequence comes from Fremontodendron californicum, assembly GCA_030761205.1. Lineage (NCBI taxonomy): Eukaryota > Viridiplantae > Streptophyta > Magnoliopsida > Malvales > Malvaceae > Fremontodendron > Fremontodendron californicum. The sequence goes on from JAULJL010000026.1 coordinate 13,113,419, forward strand.
GTTTGGTTGAGAGCTACCTCTTTGGATTGGGCGATAGAAATATTATTGGTCATGGAAGACACTTTGAAAGTGCAATGAAGGCCCTTTTTGAGAAAATCAGCAATGAAGACTGCTGATCAGTGACCAGAAACTGTATGAAGAGACTGTTTTTGAAAGAAAAAATCAGCAATGAATGCTGTTGATTAGTGACCAGGAATTCAACAATGAAGGCTGAAAAAAATTGAACAGAAATTATGTTTTGGACAGATTTCAGATCCCAGGAAAAGAAAACAAAAATGAGCCTATAGCTCTGATACCATGAAGACAATTAAGAGAATTCTGGAATTCAATTCAATTATGAAAATAATCTAATACAAGGTATTTATATAGGAGGATATTAGTATTCTAGGAAGTTTTACTAATCCCTAAAAGATAGAAAACTAATCTCTTAATTTACTCTTAATTTACAGCCCTAATTTACATCTATCTTCCTATAATTATGGTCTACTAATTTACAGCTAACAACAGTAATTTGTCCTCTAAGTTACAAAAATAGTGAGGCGTTATAACTTACAATGGGTGAAGCTTACTGTGGTGGAAAATGGAACTACACAGCAGCTGTCATTGTTGTTCCACTAAACAAAGTCTATGTACTTTTTCAAACACAATAGGACAATAATTGTAAAGTTTGATTGATATATCAGCTTTATTAAAAAAAATTATTTTCGAAAGAAAAAGAAATTAATTTATTTTGCTTGAAATCACATTTGCAGGAAAAAGAAATAATCAGATTCCAAAATTTTTGTTTTTCTTTCTCCATTCAAAAGTTGTGTTTTAGTATGAAATTTAAGTGTCTCCTATGCATCATTCTCAACTCATCTAGAAAGTGAGAAATATAGGAAGCTGATAAACTCTTCTCTGTCCAGCATCCAAACTCTAACATTCTCATCCATTTGTCAGTTTTAGCTAAGTCATTTTTTTATTAATATTATTTTTTTATTACTTTCAAAGTGTCTTCCATGACCAATAATAATGTTTTATTAGTTAAGTTTGGGTATTTTATGTAAAGATTATCTTTTGAATATTTGATTAGTTGTATTTTTTTGGTTTTATTATTTGACTTTTTTTTATGAAATATTATTTTATTGTTGGTTATAAGTCTTACAGCTTAAAATTTGATTGTAATAACATTTTGAGTGAAATTCATGGCTAATGATATGTTTGTTGCAAGGGTTTCATAATCTCTTCCTTCCTCTTGAAAATCGAAGTTGATCCTCCTAACTTTTTGAGTCTAACTTTAATCCTAAGGTAAACCGTAAAATCCATATTCAATTTTTAGTCCATTTTGTTTGAATTGGGTTTAAATTTTATATATGTATGATTAATTAAAAATCCAATTAATATAGGCAATGATTTCACATGCAGTTACAAGTAAAAATGCCATGTCAAAAAAATAAAGAAGGTACACCTCCTAGTGTTGATTTTGGTTGGAAGTGGGAGGAAGCTATTGAAGGTAATCGTAATCATGTTAGATGCATTTTTTTTGATAAATTTATCAAAGAAGGAATAACACGATTGAAAGAGCATTTGGTTGCAAAAAAATAAAGGAGCGTAACACCTTGTCAAAATGTCTCAGCAAAAGTGAGAAAAAATATTGCCCAACAGCTTAAAGAATTTCATAATGAAAACGCTGCAAAGCATAGGAGGAAAGATGAATTAGAGGAAAAATTAGAAGACCATGGAGTCTATGGAGATAGTGCAGATGATGATGAACTAACTGTTGCAAGACGTGAAAGTATAAGATCTCAAGCTGAATAGAAGGAAAGGCAACGTCGAAGAACACAAACTGGTCAGGATGCAGTTTATAAAATTGTAGGTAATAGTTTTGAATCACATGCAAACGCAAAAGCTGCTCGCGGATTTAGAAGATCATTTATTGTTCGTACTTGTGAAAGAAGTGGGAGTGGACATCAATGGCTTAATCTTGACTCTCCTGAAGCTATTTTAGCTAACATGAATCCTATTCTCCAAAGATTAAAATGTTCAAAGCAATCAAAACTTACTACAAACTTTTTGAAAAATGCAAAAGCTAAGGTAGGAAAAGCAATATCAAAATTGATCTTGCATGAGGCTTTGCCTGCACAAATTGTTGAGTCACCATTTCTACAACATGTACTTCAAGTTACAGCGAAAGTTGGAAATTCAATTAGGGGTACTTCTGCTCATGAGGTGACAAGAGTGTATTTGGATGAGGAATACAAGGAGATACAGGAATAGGTAGATAGCTTTAAACCAATATGGGAAGAAAGAGGGGTGACCATTATGTGTGAGAGGTGGAAAGGGACTACTAATCAACATATCATCAATTCCTTGATTTATAGTCCTAGAGGTATTATTTTTAGAAAATCCATTGATGCTAGTTGTCGCAATACTGAGTATTATTTTGGTTTAATAAATAAAACGGTGGATGAAATCGACGAAAAATTTGTTGTTCAAGTGGTTACAAATAATGAAGCAACTATCAAAGCTGGAGGTTATATGTTGATGCCAAAAAAAAAGCATTTGTATTGGTTGCATGTTCTGCTCACTGTTTGGATCTTATTCGTGAAGAAATTGGCAACAAAAAAGTGTGAAAATGTGTTAGATGAGACAAAAAAGATAATTAGTTTCATATACAATCATACTTAGACAATTGACTACATGAAAAATTTTACCAAGGGCAAAGAACTCTTACGTTTGGTATCACAAAGTTTACTACCAATTTCATTACTTTGGAAAACATTGTTAAAAATAAAAAAACATTAATGGAAATGGTGACATCTTCAGAATGGAAAATGTCCAAGCATGCAAGAAAATCGGCTGGATTAGATATGATGGAAGTCATTGACTCCAAAGAATTTTGGAAAAAGACTGTTGAGATTCTAAATGTGTAAGAACCATTACTTAAAGTGTTGAGAATGTGTGATGGCAATGAAAAGCCAACTATGGATTTTATTTACGAAGCTATAGATAGAGCAAAGTTAGCAATTAAAAAAGATTGTTGCTATCATCAAAGATATTGGGAAATCATTGATAGAAGATGGACTTCTCAACTTCATAATGATTTGCATTCTACTGGTATGTTGTAAAACTTTCAAATATTTTAAATCGTAAAGTATTTTATTTAAATACTTACTATAATATTTATTTATTATATAGGATATTTCTTAAATTCACAATTTCAGTAAGGAGGCAATTCTTAAAGCCATATGATTCATGAAACCATGAAAGGGATTAGACATGTTATACAAAAGCTAGAACCTAGCTTAAATAATCAAATTTTGGCAATGAATCAGGTATATATTTATATACTTTAATTCTTAAAGAAATTTATAAATTATCATACTTTTTATATAATTACTAATTTATTATTTTAGTTGTTGCTATATCAAGATAAAATGGATACTTTTGGCACACCATTAGCTCAAACTGCAATTCCAAAGACTAATCTTGGTAAAAAATAATTTAATATTAATAATTATGTACATAATAAGATTTTGTTATAGATATTTTACGAGTTGCATCGTATTATTTATGTTTTTCATGTAGCTGAATGGTGGTTTCATTATGGAAGTTGTGCACCTCAACTTCAATGTATTGTTGTTAGAGTTTTGAGTCAAACAACTTCATCATCAAATTGCAAGTGCAATTAGAGTACATTTAGCTTAATTCACACCAAGAAGAGAAACAGGCTAAAGCATAAAAAACTTCAAAAATTGGTTTATGTCCATTATAATATGAGGTTGAAGCTAAGACACATGCAAAGAAAAAGTAAAAGAGAATTAGAATTGGGATTTAATCCGATCAATCTCGACAATATATTCGAAGAGGGGGATCCTTTAAATGCATGAATTGAAGAAAGAGAATATGTTATGCTTGATGATGAACAAAATTTTGCATGGTTGCCTGAAGAGTTACTCAATGAAAGTGGTAATTAAAATCTTGCTGAAGAAACTCAAGGTGCAGATATGGACAATATTTCACCTACTGAGGAAAGTGTTCATTTATCTACATCAAGTGGTGACAATGATGGTGATGATTCTGGTGGCAATAATGAAGGTGCGTATCAAATCGAACCTGAACAAAGACATTCTAGTCCTTATCATGGAGACCTAGGTATGAGTAGATTTCCTAATGATGTTGATCCAAGTTTGTTTGGAATAAATGCATCTAATAGTATACAAAATAAAAGAGGTAGGGATGGTAGAGCTCAAGTGAGGTTGAAAGAAGACTTTCATGATTCATTTAAAGGTTCTTCCTCACGTAGTTTAACTACAAGTTTTAATGAAAATGAAATCAGCGAGTCGTCATCTCAAGCTAGTAATTCTTACCAACCAAAGACATTGTATCCACCTTACTTTAAACAAAATTATAGTTATAGACCTTATGCTTACCATTTACCACATCCCATGCTTCCCACCAATGATACACCTTATGGTTCCATTCTTCCAAATTTTGCATGCAATGTCATGCCTCCATCACTTTCAAGAGATACTACAACCATGAATTCTACTTTTATTTTTCCATATGGATGGGAAGGTGGTCAAAACCAATGAAGTGATGAAAGTGCTAAATGGCAGTCACGGATTTCGCCGTAGATGTGGTCGCAGTGTCGCTGGTGTTGCGGACGTTACATTACACATAACGGTTGTGGCGGATGTGATTTTTTTTTCAAAAATCACATTTTCTTACAAAACAATATATTTGTACATTTTGATATCATATTTTATTATTCTAATATTCATAATAATTTTATGAGTTTTATTTAATTTATAAAAATAAGAACTCTAATTTTATATATAATTTTTTTTTTTAAAACATAACATGGATGATAATACCATTCAAATATTATCAAACTAAATCATACAAATAACAATAACAACCATAAATTCAATAAGTAGCATTCCAAATAATTTCATAATTTCAAATGAAAAATTAATTGAACATCAATTTAAAAAAAAAAAAAGAACAAAAACATAAAAATTTTATCTCATAATTTACCACCAAACTAAATGACGTGGAGGATCCAAAGCACCTCTACTTTCATCACTTCCTTGGTTTTGATTACCTTCCCATCCGTGTGAAAAGATAAAAGTAAAATTCATGGCTGTAGCATCTCTTGAAAGCGATAAAGGCATGACATTGTATGCAAAATATAGAGGAATTGAACCATAAGGTGTATCATTGATGAGAAGCATGGGATGTGGTAAATGGTAAGCATAAGGTCCATAATTAGAATTTTATCCAAAGTAAGGTGATACAATGCCTCTGGTTGGTAAGAATGACTAGTTTGAGATGACGACTAACTAATTTCATTCCCATTAAAATTTGTAGTTAAACAACGTGAGGATAAACCTTTAAATGAATCATGAAAGTGTTCTTTCAACCTCCCTTGAATTCTATTATCCCTACCTCTTTTATTTTGTATACTAGTAAATGCATTTATTTCAAACAAACATGGATCAACATCATCAGGAAATCTAATCATACCTAGGTCTCCATGATAAGAACTAGAATGCCTGTGTTCAGGTTTGATTTGATACGCACCTCCATTATTGCCACCGGAATCATCACCGTCATTGTTACCACTTGATGTAGATAAATGAACACTTTCCTCATTAGATGAAGTAGGTGAAATATTGTCCATATCTGCACCTTGAGTTTCTTCAGTAAGATTTTCATTATCACTTTCATTGAGTAACTCTGCAGGTAATCATACAAAATTTTATTCATCATCAAGCATAACATTTTTTTCTTCAATCCATGCATTTAAGAGATCCTCCTCTTCGAATATATTGTCGAGATTGATCAGATTAAACCTCATTTCTAGTTTTCTTGCACTTTTTCTTTCCATGTGCCTTAGCTTCAACCTCATATTATAATGGACATAAACCAATTTTTTATTTTTTTTGTGCTTTAGTCTGTTTCTCTTCTTAGTGTGAATTAAGCTAAATGTACTCCAATTGCGCTCGCAATTTGAAGATGAAGTGGTGTGACTCAAAATCTAACAGCATTGCATTAAAGTTAAGGTGCACAACTTCCATAATGAATCCAGGGATTCAAATAGCGGTGGCGTAGCGATGTCGCGGCCGCTATTTCGCGATAGCGGTACCGTCCGCCACCGCTATTCGAGTAAAAATGGCTGTGAAAAAAATCACATCGAAAACGGTCGATCGCGACCGCGAAAAACGCTATAACGGAAAATAACGGCCAAAACAGACCGCTATTTTCGCTATCAACAAATATAACTCACAAAAATTCAACACAAGAGAAAATACTTTAAAAGATGGGTAAGAAGCGGACTAGCAAAAATCATGATACCATAAAATAGCCGCGACGAATACTGGCGTTGTTCGGTTGAAGACGGGCAAGAGTGCCAAAACAATAGAGTAAGGAGTGGGACTATAGGTGGCTTGTGGTGGGCTGAAGGCAGAGGGGAGGGACTAAAGAGGCTGTTGGCTGGTGTAGGTAGGCTAGAGTCTAATTGTGATATAAGATTGAGAGTGTGAGAGTGAGAGGTGAGTGATTGAAGAAGAAATGGACAGAATGAAGAAGGTAGAAGACAAGATGAGAGAGGTGGCAGACGGCAGAGAACCAGAGATAATTGCGAAGAAGAACTGAAAGTTTAAAGAGTACAAAATTTTGGGAATAAATTTGGAGATGAAATTAGGGAATTGTGGGGTGGGAAGGTGGGGAGGAATTAAAAAGGGCCTTGGACTCAATTCTGTTGGGTGTTTTAGACCCAAACCAATTATTTGCAAAAAAAAATTAATTTAGTATTTTTTTTTTTTTTGTTTTGATATTTGTATTATTGTTAAATTTTTTATATTAGATTAATTTTTAATTTTGTTTTTGTAAAAAAAATAAAAATTAAAAAAATCATCTTGCATTTTAATTTTTTTCAATTTATGAACTTTAATTTCTGTGAAATTTTTTAAAAGGAAAATTTAATGAATTTTAATAAAAGTGAACTTAGATGAAAAATATCATAAAGTGTCATAAACGATTTTAAAAATCATTAAAAATGAATTTTTATGATTATAAGTATAATTTTTATGTTTTATAATAAATTGTGCAATTTTGAAAAAAAATTCACGACCGCCATGACTGCAATGATCGCAATAACATCTATTACGTCCGCAAACACGATAAACGCGACGTGACCGAAAATGCGACCGCTACCGTAATTTAAATCCCTGAATGAATCCACAATTCAACTACATGAAAAACATAAATAATAAGATGCAATTCGTAAATTATCTATAAACATATCCTCATTATGTACATAATTATAAATGTCGAATTCTTTTTTAACAAGATTAGTCTTTGGAATTGCAGCTTGAGCTAATGGTGTGCCAAAAGTATCCATTTTATCTTGATATAGCAACAACTAAAATAATAAATTAGTAATTATATAAAAAGTATGATAATTTATAAATTTCTTTAAGAATTAAAGTATATAAATATATACCTGATTCATTGCCAAAATTTGATTATTTAAGCTAGGTTCTAGCTTTTGTATAACATGTCTAATCCCTTTCATGGTTTCATGAATCATATGGCTTTAAGAATTGCCTCCATACTGAAATTGTGAATTTAAGAAATATCCTATATAATAAATAAATATTATAGTAAGTATTTAAATAAAATACTTTACGATTTAAAATATTTGAAAGTTGTACAACATACCAGCAGAATGCAAATCATTATGAAGTTGAGAAGTCCATCTTCTATCAATGGTTTCTCAATATCTATGATAATAGCGACAATCTTTTTTAATTGCCAACTTTGCTCTATCCATAACTTCGTAAATAAAATCAATAGTTGGTTTTTCATCGCCATCACACATTCTCAACACTTTAAGCAATGGTTTTTGCACATTCAGAATCTTAACAGTCTTTTTCCAAAACTCTTTGGAGTCAATGACTTCCATCATGTCTAATCCAACCGGTTTTCTTGCATGTTTGGACCTTTTTCATTCTGAAGATGTCACAATTTCCTTTAATGCTAGTTTATTTCTAACAATGCTCTCCAAAGCAATGAAATCGGTAGCAAATCTAATGATACCAGGACGTAAGAGTTCTTTACTCTTGGTAAATTTTTTTTATATAGTCAATTGTCCAAATATGATTGTATATGAAAATAGTTATCTTTTTTACCTCATCTAACACCTTTTTCACACTTTCTTTGTTGTCAATTTCTCCAAGAATAAGATCCAAAAAATGAGTAGAACATGCAGCCCAATACAAATGCTTTCTTTTTTGCATCAACATATAACTCGCAGCTTTGATACCCATTCTTGTATCTCCTTGTATTCCTCGTCCTAATAAACTCTTGTCACCTCATGAGCAAAAGGACCCTTAACTGATTTTCCAACTTCTGCTACAACTTGAATTATAAGTTATATAAATGGTGATTCAATAATTCGTGTAGGTAAAGCCTCATGCAAGATCAATTTTGACATTGCTTTTCCTAGCTTAGCTTTTTCATTTTTCAAAAAGTTTGCAGTAAGTTTTAATTACTTTGAACCTTTTGATCTTTGGAGAACAGGATCCTAGCTTCAGGAAAGTCAAGATTAATCCATTGATGTCCACTCCCACTTCTTTCATAAGTACGAACACTAAATGATTATCTTTTAAATCCACGAGCAACTTTAGCGATTACACGTGATTCAGATCTACTACCTCTAATTTCATTAATTGCATCCTGACTAGTTTGTGCTCTTCGACGTTGCCTTTCCTCCCATTTAGCTTGAGATCTTATACTTTCATGTCTTGCAACAGTTAGTTCATCATAATCATCATCTGCACTATCTGCATAGACTCCATGATCTCCTAATCTTATTCTTTTCTCTAATTCATCTCTCCTCCTACGCTTCACAGCTTTTTCATTATAAAATTGTTTAAGCTATTAGGCAATTTTTTTTTCACTTCTGCTGAGACATTTTGACAAGGTGCTATGTTCCCTTTTTTTGCAGCCAAATGCTCTTTCAATCATGTTATTCCTCATGTGATAACTTTATCACAAAATTTGCATCTAACATGATTACGATTACCTTCAATAGCTTCCCCCACTTCCAACCAAAATCATCACTAGAAGGTGCACCTTCTTTATTTTTTTGACGTGGCATTTTTACTTATAACTGCGTGTGAAATCATTGCCTATATTAATTGGATTTTTAATTGATCATACATATATAAAATTTAAACCCAATTCAAATAAAATGGACTAAAAACTGAAGATGGATTTTACGGTTTACCTTAGGCTTAAAGTTAGACTTAAAAAGTTAGGAGGATCAACTTCGATCTTCAAGAGGAATGAAGAGATTCTGAGAATCCTTGCAACAAACATACCATTAGCCATGAATTTCACTCAAAATGTTATTACAATCAAATTTTAAGCTGTAAGATTATAACCAACATTAAAAAAAGATTTCATATAAATAAAAAAAATACAACTAATCAAATATTCAAAAGATAATCTTTACATAAAATATCCAAACTTAGCTGATAAAACATATTATTTTTTTAAAGTAATAAATAAAATATTAATATTAATAAAAAAAGACTTAGCTAAAACTTACAAATTGATGAGAATGTTAGAGGTTGGATGCTGGATAGAGAAGAGTTGGTCAGCTTCCTATATTTCCCACTTCCTAGATGAGCTGAGAATGAAGCATAGGAGACATATTAAATTTCACACTAAAACACAACTCTAATGGAGAAAGAAAAGCAAAAGAAAAACAAAAATTTTGGAATCTAATTCTTTCTTTTTCCTGCAAATGTGTTTTGAAGCAAAATAAATTAGTTTCTTTTTCTTTCAAAAAGTAAAAAAAAAAAAAAAAAAATTATTAAAGCTGATATATCAATCAAACTTTACAATTATTGTCCTATTGTGTTTGGAAAGTGCATATACTTTGTTTAGAGGAACATCAATGATAGTAGTTGTATAGTTCCATCTTTCACCACAGTAACCTTCACCCGTTGTAAGTTGTAACGCCACACTATTTTTGTAACCCTGAGGACAATTTACATTACAATAATATAGGACAAATGACAGGAAGATAGCCTGACCATGAGCCCGTGACCTCTTCCTGCAGATACAAGAAGATAGGTCCTTTACCATGCAAAAAGACAGAGTTATTATGATAGAAAGTTTACTTACCAGCAAGGACTGTTGTTCCAACACAAGAAAGCACTCGAGATCTAGAAATAAATGAGTTGAAAGGAAATGATCCCACAATAGCCATGTAAACTACCTGTGGATCCTAAAAATTGAAATACAAGTTTTTGAACATATATGCAACTAAATTAAATATATTGGGAATATAAGTATAGAACTACTCAAACAAAAATAGTGTTACATTGCAACAATAGATGGAGGAAGAAATATAAAGAGTAGCCGAGCAAAATCAAAAGAAATGTGCTTTGACATAACAAAGCATGAGTGTCGCAGACATTACACTGCTTTTAAGTCGCTGTCGCAGCATTATGCAACGTGTTTCGGCCACTGTGACCGTGATTCGTTTTCTCCAACGTGTAACGTCGAAATTGCGGTTCGGTAACCATGTTTTCCGTTATGATACGGCCATTACGTTGCGTAAACCTAGTTTTCCGTTACGATGCGGCCATTACATTGCGTAACGGCCAAATTTTAGTACTATGCATATTACAACTAAAAGCTTTGGGTAAAAATAAACGGCGGAATTCACATAACTTACCATAAAGTGAGAAGCTTTTGGTAAAATAAACAGCAGAATTCTCATAACTTACCATAAAGTGAAAAGGAAAAATTATATAAGTGGCAGTACTATAGTTTAGCTTATGAATACATTCAACAGTACCTTTCCATGGTTCTTTCTAAGATCTAGAAACGCGAAGATATCAGTATTTCATGTTTCTAAATATATAACAAAAGTACCTAAATCAAGACAAGAAAGTTCATATCAAGATACAGCAGAATCCAGCAACTGTTGACCATAAGCTAGACAAGATTTTGCATGCATAGAAAAATGGAACTATATATGTAGATACCTTTTGTTTTACCACCCTCTTGGTCAACATAGCGAGCAGTATCATTAAATACTCGAGGAGCAAGGGAATAATGCCATTGGAATTCCCATTTGCTTCACAAACATAACTGCCTGTAGCATGTATATTATGAATGGAGTGACCAATTCCTCCGGCTGATTTGCTAATAACAACGCATTCCTTCAGTGTATCATATATGCCATCAAAATTGTCATCCTTCATACAGAGCAGGAAACAGCTACTCAACTGCCATATTAAAGGAGAAAGAACCACAAGGTTAAGTTAAAAAGAAAAAGCAAAAAGGCAACAATTGTTGATTAACAAATAGATAAGTCACAAAACAAGATCATACTTGAGGCTAAGGAGTTCCTGCATTGAAAAGGGTTAGTGTAGCATGAGTGAACCAACGTTGAGACATCAAATGGTAGGTATTGTAAGCAAAGAGTCAATATCAACTTTATGGATACCAAATTACCAATAGCGACCCTCACCAACATGTGTTGTGGCCTTTCCACAACTTTTCCATCCATTTTAAGTAATACCTTTGGAGGATTTTGAAGCCAAAATAATCAAAATCCCTGTCATCTATGATCTCACCGTCCAGGCATGCAGCATTCTTCAATAAAAGTAAGACCAGGGTTTCAAATAGCGGCCACGTCACGGAATAGCGGCCGCTATTTCGCGGTAGCGGCGGCTTCCGTTACCGATATCAACCGCTATGGAGGTGTGAGCGGCGGTTCACACTAATAGCGGTAAAAAGCGGTCGCAAATAGCGCCATAACGGAAAATAGCGGTAATATCGGCCCGCTATTCCCGCTATTGTTATTTAATAAAAAAAAAAAAAGAGAATTGAAGGTTGACTGCTAAAAAAGTTACTCAAAAATACAAAAAAATCAACTTCATCAACAAAATACTTTAAAAATCATTAAAAACAAAATTTTATGATTATAATTATAATTACTATGTTTTACATTAAGTTGTGTAAAATTGAAAAAAAATTCACGACCGCAATGACCGTGATAGCATCCGTTACGTCCGCAATCGCGATAAACGCAACGCGACCGAAAACGCGACCGCGACCGCAATTTAAATCCCTGAGTAAGACAACCACTTGTATTAATCACTCCGCATACCATTCAACTAAGGCACTAAAGAAACATAAAAAAAGCATTGCAATCTTTGAAGAAATCAAAGTAAAATAAGGTAATAACTTAATCGTGCCATGACAACAACCTACTTAAGCGAACTAAAAACAATTCAATGCTAATGACCTTTCTAAATTACAGATATTATAGATAGTTTTGCCTAAAAAAAAAGTCAATTAGCAAGAGTGAAGAGAACTACTGAAATGTTGAGATTACCTTCATAATTATCTCATAAACATCATCAGCAATAAGAGGAGCCACCTTTCCAGACTTCTTGTTTACGTAATTATACATGATTTGAATCCTGCATCAAAACCATACAATACATAGGCAGCCTTGTTCTTAAATACAGAACTATTGAGAACCTTATAACATTCTGTTACAACCAAAAAATTACTCACGTTTCTGAAAATGACTTCTTAGTACTTTTATGCAGATTGGAAACGGCTATTCTTGCCGCCAACTGTTCCTCAGCGTTCAGTCGAAGCCACTTAACACGGTGATCAACAAAAGAATCCAATAAAGGAAGAAAAATGAAGCCCATTTAAAGCCAGATACCAAAACTTTTTTTTTTAAAGGAAGAAACAGACCAAAGCACAATCAAGGTAGTTAGCAGTCAAAGCAGCAGCGGTTTCAGCGGCTAACTCAGCAAGCTCCCTGGTGACACCTCCGTAGAGCCCAGAATAGACCTCGAACCACAAGCACCGGGTCACAGTGATCTTTGCTTAGCCCGTAACTCAGCTTCTTCAATGTGGCCGTGATCTTGTCGAAGTGAACTGGTTCTTGACGCCCATCTCTCTATCACGAATATAATTGGGTTGTTTCTTTAAGGAATATCGTCAAATGGGTAATCGGTAAAAGCTTTACAAATGGTATTTATAGAAAGAAATGGTGTTGGAAAAGGGAGAGGCAGTGTTTGAAGTTTGAATTTGAAACTTCCAGTCCTTTCATTTAAAAAAAAATTGGTGGGGTGGGGGGTTGGCCGTTTATTAAGTTTCGGGTATTTGAGTTGTTGGTTTGTTCAATGTTTGGCCCAAAGGTGTTATTGGGTTATTAGTTTCTAAAACTTTTTTTATATATTTTTCCAACAATTTTTTTTGAGGAAATATAATAATTTAATATTATTATTAAAATATCTGATTGAGTTAATGTTATGATTCAAATGATATAACCTAATTAAAAAATTTAATTAAAACTTAAAATAAAATTAAGAGTAGCTAAGTTTTATATTTTTTTTTATAAAAACACATTAATATTACATGCCTCTTAAAAAAACTACTTATTTTTACAGACATGAATTATTATTTTTATTTAAAAAAGTATTTTCAAAACACCCACGTAACAATAAAAATCCAATAATAAGCGGTCAAATTCTAATTTTATTAAAAAACTTGTAATTTTGTCCTATATCAATTTCAATTCACATTTTAGGTTATACTATTGACGGTGAATTTTTTTTAATTTTCACAAATAGATTAATAAGTTTTCGTATATCTCATTTTTATTATTATACCTTAAAAAATATGTATCATCCTAATAATCTTACTTCTGGATTTTAATAATTTCACTATCAGTGACCTAATGATTTCTCTTCAATAAAACTCCAATAATGTCAAATGATATTCAACGTAGTTCAAATTCACCTAGCCCTCTCTCCAAATTAAAAAAAAAAAATCAAAAACTTTATCTTTTAAGAATAATATGCTATGAAATCTTAAAACTTTGTTGAGCCTGTCTGGCCTAAGGCCGGCCAGGCCATTTAGCCATAAAACTCAAGAGAGATCAAACAAATCCAACAAGCCGGTTCAGGACCAAGTTCCAACATCAGCGAACTTAGGATCAAGCCTAGGAACACATGGACGCCTCCTTTTTCCCGAGCGGTCACATCATCGATCACTTCGACGCCTACTTGGGGCAACGTAAGGTATTAAATGTCGTAGTCTCTCATCGACAGACATTAAATGCAACCGTCTCCCGAGCGAGGCCCCCTAGATCGCTTACTCCAAATGTCCAACCGGAGTCGAACATGTGGAATTGGGCAGGTCGCCCGAACGGGTATAAATGGCCCTTTTAGGGACTCCCCAAGGTAATCTCTCTCTCTCTAAGAACTTCTAACTCTCACTCTCTCTCTCCCAGACTATCTTCTCCAAACACTGACTTAGGCATCGGAGCATGTCCCGGAGCTCAACCTCCGGCACCTTCTGATCCTCTTTCTTTGCTCGAAGGACTTTAAACCACTAAGAGGACCACCTCAACACAAATAGACATCAACATTTGGCGCCGTCTGTGAGAAACAACAAGTCATGTCTTTACCACCATCTCAGCAAACCACCTCACCAGGCCCAAGTACTACCTCTAACACCTACTCCTCCACACCCCCAGTTACGGGTAGTTTCCAGTCTCCACCCTCGCGAACCTTTCTCAACTCGCCAAGACCTGGCACCAGCTACCAAACCCCCCTTATACCCAACTTCTGGCTCCAACAACCATATTACCCCCTGAACTATTACCAAAACTTACTCACAGCCACTTCTCCTACATTCTCCACCTCCCCAACTCTAGTGCGAGATGCCCTACCAACCATCCAACAAACCCACCACACAGCTACGGCCAATCCGCTAGAAGCCCAACCTAACGACAGGAGACAAACGACAATCTCCTTTATCCCCGGAGTCGACCCCCCACCAACTGGCCAAGAAAACACACCAGCCACATTACCACCAACCACCTCTACAGGACCCCCACTAGTGCTCGACCCCACTATACAACCACCCAACAACACCTTCTATCCCCAATATTGTCGTACGTCGACCCAACATACCAAATGCTCATGAACTAGATACAAGCCCTCCAAGCTCAGTTGGCTGAGAAGCAACAGGCTGCACGATAGACTAACCAACACGCCCAATTCCAAAAAAGCAATGATAACAACCTGGAGGAGAACTATGCCAACGTTCTATCAAGGCAGCCATCGGACGGCTGCAAGTAGGGCGCACAAGCATAACAAGGAGGAACGCTCCAAAGAGCGACCCCAAAATGAAGAATACCCATCCATCCATAAGGAGCCCACCGTGGGTACTGTCGAGGCCCAAATGGCCGCCCTCATAAAGGAGGTCCACGGCATGATGAAAGACAAGACAGAAGAAGTGGAATGGATGACAGATGATAATAGCCCCTAACCCTGGAAATCCGACGGGAGCAGGTGCCCAAGAAATCATGCTTCCAAATGAGACCTACGATGGCACTAAGGACCCCACAGGCCTCTTCATCGAGTACAAGAACTACATGGATCTACTAGGAGCCAGCGACGCCCAGAAGTGTCGAGTGTTCATATGGCACTCAGGGTGCATGCTAGAACATGGTACCACTCGCTGCCAATGTTGTCAGATTTCACTACGCAAGTACGTATCGCAAACAAGTAATAAAGTGGAAGTAAAGTGTCAAACCTACGAGGAATTGCTATTAAATCCGTTAAGTACTAAAATTAACACAACTTAATCTTATCTAAACAACTAATTAAAGATGATAATTAAAAACTAAATTAAGAGAAACTAATATTGAAAGGAAGTAAATTAAAAAGGATTAATTCAATTAATTATAAAAGCCTAGGATTACAACTTCCCTCAACACTTCACTTGAATCTTTCTTTACCTTTTAACTTGATTAATGATGCTGAGTTGTTAACCTAGAGTTCTATCTTATTTATAAGTATCTGTCGATAGTCTCATAAAAATATCCTTCTTAACCAATTAAATATATGTCTATGATAATTGAATTAAAGAAGAACACATTAAGCTTAGGCTCTAACAATGGTTACACATGACAAGTAAGTATATTTCTACCCTACCTGCAGATCAATTCATCCTAATAAATGAATATGAAACATGTGGCATTCAATCCATGTCTAACACTAAACTCCCTATGTCTAGTTATATTTAGGTTAACAAATCAATCTAATTGGTGATCAAGCAATTAGAAGCATTAAGAACAAGAATGAACAAACAACTCAACAAATCATTAAATCAAGCTAGAGAGAGAAAGTAAATTCAAACTATGTGTTGAGTTTCATTAAATCCTCGTAAAAGAAAATTAGTTCATGATAATTAATGAAAACAAATAGTCAAATAGTTTCACCATCATTAACAACACAAGAAAAATAAAGAAGAGAAAAAAGAAAAGAGAAAACTAAGAGTTGTCAATTCTTGAATCTTCCAATCTTCTTGAGAGCTTTTGATGGCAACTACCCTCTTGAGAGAATTAGGTTTTTAGAACTCCAATCCCCTTTATTATGACCTAAAAGAGTCCTATTTAAAGTGTCCAAGGTCTTCAGGAGTCCGAAACTTCGTGCACAAGCAAACAGGTAAGTATCAGCGTTTTTATTTTTTTTCCCATGATTTTACTATTCATGACCTGGCGCTGCAGCGTTGACTCTCGAATTTGAGTGCCAGCCTTCTCGGTTTGCTGCACTTCGTCTCTATCGTCTTCTCGAATTTCGTCAGCTGATTTGGAAGGGCAAATCTTGTCTGATTTTGAAAAGTCTTAGACCGATGGAAAGGTATGGAAGTCAGATTCAAAAGTCATGGGGACGTTTTCTCAAATAAAGACTTTAAGATCATGTTTTTCTTGAAACAAGCTCCGGAGGTCGAATCTGCCTGCTCATTGCTTTACACCGTTTTTCATCGTTTTGCACCTCGAAGCTCCAGATCACCTTGGACCTATAAAAACACATAAATAATAAATAAATAACTATTTTAAACATAAAATGGATAAATAAAATAAATATAAAAACATCTAAAACTAATCAAATCCTAATAAAAGCCTCAAAGACTTAGCCGATTTAAATGCATAAAAGGTGGTAAAAAAACTATATTTCCTAGAGTTATCACACCCCCAAACTTAAGATTTTGCTAGTCCTCGAGCAAAACAAAACAAACTAACTAAATAACCTGACACAAAACATCACTCAAGATAAATGCACTCAAACAATGATTTCTTAATTTTCCTCAAAAGTTACCTCAAAATCCTGATTCAAAGTAGAACATAAACATAATCCAAATCCATGATTCAATTCAATCATAAACTTCATGCTTGAATGTTTTCAGTGTGTGTGTGTGTATAATCTCTTTGCAAATCATCACATGCAATTTAAATAAGTTTATATCAATGCAAAATACGAATTAGTACTAGATTCTTATAGGTTTGCTTTTCATCTCTCTCCACTAATTTAGGCTAACACTTCATCAAGGATCAAGTAGGCCTTTGTTAAGCTTGTAATGTAAGGCTAGGGTCAAGGTATGATAAAGGATAAATTTCGGTTTAAGTCACCCATAGACACTTTACATTTTTTTTTTTCAGTATTTTTTAGAGCCATAGTCTTTTCCTCAAATTACATACTTCATTCTTTGAATACACATTCTTTTTGCTTCACCAAATTTTTCTTTTTTTTTTCTTTTTTCTGTTCTTTGTTTTCGAAAAACCATAACCCTTTTTTTTATATCACCACTTCACCCAGATTCGACATGGCTCCTAATTGTTTCCTGTAATCATACACATGCCTAGGTAGTGAGGGTAAATCATGGTTTTTCTTATTTGGCTAGGCTAAAAGATTCGGCAATCAAAGAAAATAGATATATCAATTAGGCACAAAGAGGTAGACTAAGGATAATATATATATATAGGTAAGCTTGAAAGGCTCAAACGATCCAAAGATGGCCTAAATCATCTCCTCAACTTAATGCTGTCTAGGATTTCGCCTTGAGAGAGAATCAAACAAATTCTAGGTTCTAGACAAAATTGCAATTCACATCAACATATCAGTCTCTAAATAAGCAATGCAAATCTAAGCAAAAGATCAAGTACTCAATTTGTGAAAATCACATCCTAACATGAAACTAAGAAAAGAATTTAACACAAATTCTTCTCATGCCTATATTTTCCCAAGAATCAAGATAAATCAATAACTAAAATTCATCATTGGATAAGGATTCCATCATAATAAGTGCAATATATCTCAAGCTAAAACAAATTTTTTTTATAATAAAATTAAACAGTCACACAAACTAAAATAAATCTAAAGACACACCCCCAAACTTAAAACAAATATTGTCATCAATGTTTGGAAATAAAAAGAGTAAGAACAAGAAAACTCCCCTATCGATGAAAGCAACATAGGAGAATATTTAGTTTTCCTTTTAGACTTCATCATGCTTGTCCAAGTTGGGTAAGTAGTCACTACAATAGAAAACAAAGTAAATTAAGAAATTCCTAAAAATTAAAATTTAAAACGAAAAGAAAAGAAAAGAAAAAGAAAAAGACAAAGTTTAAAACTTGGGTTGCCTCCCAAGAAGCGCTTGATTTATAGTTATCGGCTTGACTATCTCATTGTTCATCATCCTGTATCCAAGCACTTGATGATTTTTGATTCATGCCATTTGGCTGTTCTTTCTTTGAACAGTTTAGCAGTCTTGTAGGCTTTAAAGCGAAATTCATCTCTTTCCGTGATAGAACTCAAGAATGCTTTAAGTGGATCAATGGGATAAATCTTTATAAATTCCTCGTTCTTAGCACTATCTATTCTATCGATTAGTTTCGGCTATTGGATGCATTGGGGAACAGGCTGTGGTGGTGGGTCACACTGAATCCATTCTTCTTGAGCTTTCACAAATTCTTCTTCAATAAGCTCGGTTGGCAATTCAAGCTCTTTGCTATCCTCTTCTATCTCTTGTTAAATCCCAAGTGTGTTGGCGTTACAATGCTCTTGTTCACCTATTCTAGAATTAGATTCAATGTCACCTGGAAGAGTTTCTTAAGGGCAATTGTTAAAGGCATTGACAAGCTAGTTCATTTGTGTTTCAAGACTCCTAAGTGTTGCCGCTTGACTCTGAAGTAATGCTTCTTGACTTTGAAGTTCTGCTCCTTGACTTTGAAGTAATGTTGATTGCTCCTGATGATAGTGTCGGTTATTGCCATGAACTACATAAACATCTCCTCCAATGAAGGATTCGTTTATGGAACCGATGCTTGAGCTTGTGATGAGAACTCAAAAGGATATGCTTGATTGTCTGAATATGAGGACCATTGATTGTTGTTCCAAGAATAATTTTGGTGATCTCCCCAACCTGGATTGTAGTTGTTGGAATAGAAATTATTCTCCTGCATATTATAGTTTCCAACATATTGCATTGATTCAGCATAGGTTGGGCACCAATCATTATGATGTCCACCCCTACAGAGCTCACAAATTTCAAACGGGCTTTGGACATAAGGTACACACAAAGTGTCAAATTTCTTGTTAAGTGCAGCCACTTGTGCAGATAAAGCATTGATTGCATCCCATTTATAATCCCACATAATGCATCCAAAAACCTAAAAATAAAGAAAAATAAAGTTTAAATTAAGACTAAGGTTGCATGGTATTAATATTAACAAAAATAATAAACAATTCCCCGGCAACGGTGCCAAAAACTTGTTGTCAGATTTCACTACGCAAGTGCACGTATCGCAAACAAGTAATAAAGTGAAAGTAAAGTGTCAGACCTACGAGAAATTGCTATTAAATTCATTAAGTACTATAATTAACACAACTTAATCTTATCTAAACAACTAATTAAAGATGATAATTAAAAACTAAATTAAGAGAAACTAACATTGAAAGCAAGTAAATTAAAAATGATGAATTCAATTAATTATAAAAGCCTTGGATTACAACTTCCCTCAACACTTTGCTTGAATCTCTCTCTACCTCTTAACTTGATTAATGATCCTGAGTTGTTAACCTAGAGTTCTATCTTATTTATAAGTATCTGTCAATGGTCTCATAAAAATATCATTCTTAACCAATTAACTGTATGTCTATGATAATTGAATTAAAGAAGAACTCATTAAGCTTAGGCTCTAACAATGGTTACACATGAGAAGTAAGTATATTTCTACCCTACCTGCAGATCAATCCATCCTAATAAATGAATATGAAACATGTGGCATTCAATCCATGTCTAACACTAAACTCCCTATGTCTAGTTGTATTTAGGTTAACAAATCAATCTAATTGGTGATCAAGCAATTAGAAACATTAAGAACAAGAATGAACAAATAACTCAACAAACCATTAAATCAAGCTAGAGAGAGAAAGTAAATTCAAACTATGTGTTGAGTTCCATTGAAATCCTAGTAAAAGAAAATTAGTTCATGATAATTAATGAAAACAAATATTCAAATAGTTTCACCATCATTAACAACACAAGAAAAATAAAGAAAAAAGAAAAGAGAAAACTAAGAGTTGTCAATTCTTGAATATTCAATCTTCCAATCTTCTTGAGAGCTTTTGATGGCAACTATCCTCTTGAGAGAATTAGGTTTTCAGAACTCCAATCCCCTTTATTTTGACCTAAAAGAGTCCTATTTAAAGTGTCTAAGGCCTCCTAGAGTTTGAAACTTCGCGCACAAGCAAACAGGTAAGTATCAGCGTTTTTATTTTTTTTCATGATTTTACTGTTCACGACCTGGAGCTGCAGCGCTGGCTTTTTGCTTGCTCATTGCTTTGCATCGTTTTGCACCTTGAAGCTCCAGATCAACTTGGACCTATAAAAACACATAAATAATAACTAAATAACTATTTTAAACATAAAATGGATAAAGAAAATAAATATAAAAACATCTAAAACTAATCAAATCCTAATAAAAGCCTCAAAGACTTAGCCGATTTAAATGCATAAAAGGTGGTAAAATAACTATATTTCCTAGAGTTATCAGTCGACAGGTTCCATTGATAACTTTCAAAAATTCGGGAGGACGTTCAACACCCATTTCCTCGCCAATAAGGCCACCTTCAAAACATCGACGAGCCTCCTCGCTGTAAGACAGAAGGAAAGCGAGACTCTGAGAGAATATATCCGGAGGTTCAACTCCGCCACCATGGAGATCAAGGATCTGCACAACGACTGGGCCATACAGGTATTCATCTCGGGTGTTTGCCATGAAGACCTTCAGTACGCCCTAACGGATGAAAAGCCAGAGAAACTCTACAACCTGTATGAGAAGGCCTAAAGATATGCCGAAACGGAGGACATGAAATTGGCGGAGGGACCAGAGGAAAGAACGGATTACCAACAGGGCCAAGGGCACTCTCCGAAGAACAAGCAGGGATACCAAGACTGTAGAAGACAGTTAGGGCTTGACTCATGACGGCAAAGATCTAGGTCGCCAGACAAAGCGGCCCATCAGGTTAACTCTGGCCAAACTACACAAGGTCGTGGGCGAAGAGGAGAAAGAGCCTCATACTCTAAGTTTGAAGAATATACCCCTCTCAACGCTTCAAGGGCGTACATCCTGAACGCAGTGGCCCATGAGGGTGTCTATGGGAATGCCATACCCCATGAAAGACAATCCAGCCTGCCTTAACTTCAAGGAAAAGTGCCATTATCGCAACGATGTGGGGTACAACACTAAAGATTGCATGTCCTTGAAAGACGCAATCAAAATTGCTATCAGGAAGGGACAAATCAAACAGTTTGTCAGGAAAACGGTCGCCCATCAGAGGCAGTCATCGGTGAATAGTCAGAGAAGTGCAGATAGAGCAGAGGGGAAAAAACCCATGCAAGGGGTGATAAATATGATAGTCGGGGCACTGAATAATGGACCGCCAGTAACTCCAAGAGAAAAGTCCACCTCAGAAGTGTAATGATAGTTGATATAACCCCTAAGAGAGCAAAACAGAGTGAAAACTGGATGGTAGACTTCACCGACAGCGACGTCGACATCTTAGAGGACAACAAAAATGACCCAATTATTGTAGCAGCCACTATTGGAAACATCAGAGTAAAAAGGGTATTCGTCGACAATAGCAGTGTAGTAGAAGTTATCCAATGGGAAGCCTTCAAGAAGATGGGCATCCCTGAGAAGGATTTGAGGCTAGCAAGCCCGATCTTCGGCTTTGCCAACCAACCAATCCCATTAAAGGTTCGGTCACCTTGCTAGTAACAATGGGAGATGGCGACCACAATCTCATCGTCATTTCTGAATTCTTAGAGGTCGATCAACCCTCAGCTTACAACGCTATCTTTGGAAAGCTCGTAATGAGGAAAGCCATAATGGTGGCCGCCGTCTACTGCCTGATAGTGAAATTCTCAACACCTATGGGAATTGGTTACATGAAAACGAATCAGCAAACGGCATGACAGTGCCATATGTTATCCATACAGCTCGTTAGAAAGAATCAAAGGGTTGAAATTGATCTTGAGAAGGCAGAAACTAAGGGGTAGACACTCGATTTTATCCGGTCTATTAATTCGAGACTTAATTTGACTTTTACAAAGTCGATTATTATCGAGTTTTAAGATTTAGGTCTATTTTTGTCTAATAAAGTCTTTGATTCGATTTGAGTCTTGTTTGGCCCGTTTTAGTTTTTTCTTCTTCTTCTTGGATTTAATTTATCGAGCCTTAGAGCACACTTAACCGGCCCACTTGTGTTGTAACCATTACTATTCATAAATTAATATTATTATTATTATTATTATTCTTATTATTATATTATTATTATTATATTATTATATATTATTATATTATTATATATATTAGTATTATTGTTATTATTATTAAAATTAGAAAAATCAAAGAAAATTAAAAAAACCAGAAAATTAGGAACCGAATCTGTGGAAATTGGTGGGATGAAAAACATGGTGTTTTGGTTTACTTGGAAGTTGGAACCAAAGAAAAATCTGAAAAAAAGGAAAGTTTGTGGTTTTAAATCTGTGAAAAAAATCAAAGGAAAACCAAAAGAAATAAATAAAAAAAAAAGAAAAAAGGAAAACCGGATCTGCATACCAGCAAACAACCTTGCTCTTCAAGAAAAAACCTTAGATTTCTACCCCTATAAATACCCATCCCATACCAGCAAACATACACATATCCAAGAACATAGAAAGAGTAATCGACAAGCAATAGAAAGGGATTTTCGATTTTTTAAAGGTATTTTAAAACATTTGCTTTGTTTGTTAGAAATTTAAACATGGTTTTGAAGAACATCAAGCAAGGAAAAATAAAAGTTTTTGGGTTTTGATTTTCGGATATAAACAAAGGAGGCTTGTTTTCTTCCTTGGAATTTCTTCTTAAATTCTTTCGGAAAAGCTTGAAGTTGATTTAGAAAACAAAGGACTTAGAAATTTTAAATATGGATTTTGGTTTAATATTCGGTAAAACTCGGGTTTCAAAAATCTGGTGAAGGGTTGTTGGTTTTGGGAGACAGAAGACAATTTTTATTTTTATTTTTTATATAAAATGGAGAATGAAATATATATATATATATATTTTTTTTAAAGCTTTTGAGAAAAGCTCCTTGGATCAGGTGCGTAGGGTCCGCGCACTGACCCATGCACATCCTAACCCATTTGCTTACAAATTTTTTTTTTATATTCTTTTCATTTATATATATATATATATATTTGCATTGGTAGTTAATTATTTTAATTACATATCTTTTATTTAATTAATATTCAGCTTAATATTTTTATTTAGTGTGAATATTATTATTTTCATTGATTGTTTATTTATTTATTTTATTTTATTTTCTTTGTTAATTTATGTTTAGTATGAATTTTTATTTTATTGATTGTTTATTTGTTTATTTATGCTTAGTATGGAATTTATTATTAATTGATTTATTTATTAAAAATCAAAATTAATTAGATTTTATTTTTTTATTCATATAACATGTTTTCATAATTTACTATAACAATTGAGATTTATTGATGATGAAATCTTGAAAAATTAAGAAATGGTCAATTTCTAAGAATTTTTAGGTGAGAAATTTTTTAGGTATCTAACCCGAATGGTGGAAAATAACCTAAAATTTTTCTAATATTTTAAATCTTCAATTTTTAATTCTTAATCTCTGTAAAATTAAATTTACGTAAAATAAAATATTTAATTTCGACGACGGATCTTTATAAGAACAAATGGTTTCTATTGAATACTCTTGAGGTGAGGTGGATTTCAAAAATCAGTCATGAATTGTGGAAAATATTTTTGGAATCTTTTCAATGTTTAAATAAAAAATAAAAGACCTATCCGACGATGGAATTTTAGGGGATTGCAAACGGTCGATCTTCTAAAAATTTCTAGGTGAGAGAAGATTCTCCTAAGTTCCGCCAATGATGGAGAATTTAGGTGATGATTTTCAATATTATTGGTCAAGATTTATTTTTAATAATAAAAATATGTTACAATAACAAGGTAATTTAAAATTAAAATTTAGGATTTATAATTATCCTTTTCCATAAAATATTTAATAAATCCGATGATGGAGCCTCTTCAGGGGAACAAATGGTGTCCTTTGAATACTCTTGAGGTGAGGAGAATTCTTTTTGGTGTTCCGCCGACGATAGAGAATACCTTAAAGAAATTTTCCAATATTTAAATATTCGATTAATAAATAAATTAAATAAAAATTAGAGACCATTTAATTAAAGACTAAACCTAGGGTAATATTTGACTAATTAGGTACTGTCCTCCAGGATGGACGTTGTGGGGGTGCTAATCCTTCCCCACATGTAATCGTACTCCCGAACTTAGTTATACTAAACTAAACTAGGACCTATCCTTTTTATGTACCTTCGTCGAGCTTAGGATTACTATAAATCAGATAGATTCTCATAGGTGACTAATCACACTTAGCAAAGATGATTAGTGGCGACTCCACAATTCGCGTCTAGCATGTCGAATTCGCGTTTGGCACGTTATGACAGTTTGGCGACTCCACTAAGGACTTTAGAGAGTCGAGCCATTAATTAGTCATATGTTACCCTAGGTTTGAATAAATGGTCTTTAAATATTTTCCTATCTTTATATGATTCCTTGCATGCTTATTAATTGTTTTACACACACTTTATGTACATGTGCATAACATAAGCCCTATACCCGGGCTCGTCCTTTTAGGAGGGGGTAAAGTAACTACGCTCTTGTGAGGTGATAACCTTTGCATGGGCTAGTAAAACACTCTCAGGTTGTAAAGTACCGAAGCTTTCGTGAGATGATAACCTTCGCATTGGCTAGGGAAATACAACCACCCAAATTGAACCCTTTCCTTTTGAAGCCTATAATGGGCGAGGATCGGGGTGCCTTACTCATCCTCCATGGATGAAGTTAAGGAGCAATTTAGGGACCTTTTTAGATTGTCTTTTTTTTTTTTTGGATAATTACCTTTTTAGATTGTCAAGTATCCTAAAACCCGCATATAAATAACACTTAAGTGGCCAACTTTAAGATAGAGCCATGCCCCTCCTTATGTAGAAAATAACCTAAGTTGACACATGAAAGAATGTTCTTGCTTTCTTTCCACATCTTTGTGTGAACAATTTTATCTTTATTTATGAAGTTCTTACTTTGTTATAGTCTGCATTTAACTTAATTGCCTATTACTAAACTTTTAAAATCTTTTATGATTGTAATTTGAATTGTCTTTATTCTCATGAGTTTGTATCTTTGAAATATTCTTTTGCTCATCCATAACTCATGCATACATTCCTCGTAATGCTCATGCATACATTCCTCATAATGCTCATGCATCACATAAAATGACATAAATAATGCATACATACTTCACTCATGCATGATCTTCATGCATTCATCACATAAAAGGAGTATAATAATGTTGGTGATTTCTTCTTGAGAAGCAAAGATTCAAGAGATATGAGTGACCAATTAGAAGCACGAATTAATGCATTGGAGGAAAATCAAGAAGATTTTGGAAATGATGGTCGAGAGTTGAAAGACCAGCTTTACCAGTTGATGAAAAGGGTTTAAAGTCTTGGTCAAGCAAAGGCGGATCATTCTCAAGGATCTTCATCAATCTTGACTCAATCACATGATAAGCAACCAATATGTCAAGATCAATCAATCTTTTGCAAGACTAATGGCAATGCACTGGGCGGCCCAAGTAATGATCCAAAAAAGTAACAAGAAAAGCTGCAGGTGGCTGGACTTAAGAGCTTGATGTCTAATACGGAGATTCTTGGTTCCACACGATCTCTGTAGATTGGTTTACACTTGAACCCATACTATCATCCTGCCACTTTTCAACCACCTTTTAGGTCTGTTATGCGAAAAGGACCATGGGGCAATCAAGAAAGAACCCGTATTGACCCAACTCTAGTGACATACACAGAATTACTTCCCTTTCTCATCCAAGCGCATCTTGTCACACCAGTTTTACTGGAACCACTTAATCCTCCTTATCCCAGATGGTATGATGCTAATGCACGATGTGGTTATCATTCTAGAAATCATGGTCACTCTGTGGATAATTGCTCGGCTTTAAAGCATAAAGTGCAAGGTCTGATCAAAACAAGTTTGTTGAAGTTTGAGAAGAAGAAGCCAAGTGTTGAAGAGATCTCATCAATAGCTGCACCTTGATTTTGGAATAATGGAAATTTGAAGTTCGAAGATGGGGAATGTCACTTTGAATACTCAATCTGGATGATTCCAAATTTTTGATGTTTTCATTTTCCTAGGCATGAAATTTTAAGCATTAATTAGGGGTTTGGCAGTTTTGTTTCCTTTCATTTTTTGTTTAAAATTGCTTATGTTCGCATGACTAATTTTCAAGTTCAAATGAAAATATTTTCGATCTTAAAGAAATTGGTGATTATTTGTCAGGATTGAATTTTGCAACCCATTCCCATGTCCAATTGCAAATCAAACTACTTGAAAGCTTGATTACTTTGACGGTATAAGTTTGAAATTTCATAAACCTCCCTTTTCATTTGACCATGAAATGAATACCAAAAGTCAGTAATCTTCATCTGGGCAATGAATAATGAAATGGATGATTAATTTAAAAAATATTTTTGAAAATCAATGCATGAGGCACTCTCTTAAAAGAATTTTGATCTTTGCTATCTGGGGCTTCAAACACATTACAGATAAGTTCTTTCACCATGCCCGAACTTGTCCTTTCTCGAATGGTGTCCTTTACTTGCATATGGAGCAAAATTACCTTAAAAGCCATATCATCCCAACGTTCTTTAATGCCTTGACTTGAACAACATATATTTTCACCCAAAGTTATCCTTTGCCCACATCTTGGGGTAAAATTACCAAGAAATCAAATTACTCGATGTTTCTAATATCCTTCTGACTTGTGCAAATTGCATGAACATCTTGAGTATATATTTTGAAAAGAAAAATTGTTAGATTGGGCCTTCACTTAAATGACATATTGAGATGATAGATCTTGGAGATAAGTTGCAAAAAAAAAAAAATGATTGTGACATCATGCATTCCAAAGGCAAAGTGAAATTTTAATTATCTCCCCTAGGATTGCTCTTCAATGAAAGTATCTATACTTAATATGAGAAATGGTCATTTTTCATGTTCCTTTCACAAAATGAGAAAATTATCATTTGCTACCCCTTTTGAGCCTATTAATTTCTCTTTGAATGAACCCTAACCAAGGATCACCCTCTACACTGGGGCGTAAGGATGAAGAAAAATCTTTTTGGAAAAGCATGAGTGAGTGACTCTTATTTCTTAGCAATGAAAAATGCCTTATGCCTTGGGGCAAGTGTTAAAGTTAATTGAGTTCCAAAGTTTTGAACTTCCTTCAAAAAAGAAAAAAAAAAAAGAAGAAGGAGAAAAAAAAAGAAAGGAAAGGTGAAAAATGATGATCTTTTTTGAGAAGTAGAAATGAGAAAAGTCCTCACGAAAAGAAATGATCATTAGAGAAAGATATGAAATGTTTTGAGAAGCAGAAATGATGAATGTCTCACGAAAAGAAATGATCATTGGTTTAATTACCTTTAAACATATATTTTGGGCCTGATTATCCATTCTTTCATAACCCTAAGCCCTAGCCCACATTATGTGCTTTAAAAGTCCATTTTGATTAAGTATGGATATTTAACTTGAAGAGTTTTTCCTTAGATTTTACTCCATCTCTATGAATTCACATTTTGTCTTTGGAAGAATTTTTGAATTCTCAAATGCATGATGAAACAATCAATGAAAAAAAAAAAAAGAATGAAGCTCTAGGGTGAAAACCCAAAAACGGGCAGTCTAGAGCAAAAATTGAAAATATGAAAGCAACTCTTGAAATTTTGCATGATTGTGCCAAGGCCCAATAAGAAAAATGAGGAGAAAAGACATCTTGAACCAATCAATGCATTGAACACTAACACTATTTGGATGATTTGGTCCAAAATTGAACATCCTTTTCCTCTCTTTCCTAAATTTTGAGCTTATCCTAGCTAGTCTTGCCATTTGTTAAAATGCCATGTATCAAGAAACTAAAATGGAGTGCCAAAATAGATTATGCTTTAAAAACAAATCTTTGAGAAAATGCTTTTTCCAATGAATTCATTTGTGAGCCTATACGAATAAACATTGATCTTCCCTATTGTGTGACAAAGCCTTTCTTGATAACCAAAACCTTTGACAGATTGAAATACTCAGTTCACCTGAAAGAGTCAAATTGTGATTCACCTCATCCATCCTTGGAAGTAATCACCAGTTTTTGAGAGATCCAAATCTCACATTTTGTTAAAAATGAAAATTTGATTTTGAACATTAAAATAGTGATGTAGGGCAATTTTTCATTTGATATGGGGGCAAATGAAAAGATTTTTGGACAAATTCATCATTTTCAAAGAATTTTCAAAAACAAAACATGAAAACATTCAAATTTGGAATGATTCATTTGAGTTTTGGACCAATATAAAGAAGAGTGACTTTTTTGGGGGCAGAAAGAATGTTGAGAAGGCTTTTGGGTTTTCATCACCATGACGAGAGGAATGGGTTTACGAGAAAGGAAGTTGTAGAGACGGTGAATGGCTGAGTAAACACTTCTTGCAACATTAACAATAAAGATCTTTCATTTTTATGTTTGAAGTTGACATCTTGAAGCAAAAGAAGAATGACAAAGAAAGCAATGAAAGAGTCTGGAAATTCATCTGTTCAAATCCTTGGAATTAAAAGAGTTGTCTTTTGAGAAGGAAAGGGTGTTGTGATCGACTAATGAAATTGGCGAAAGTTAATCCAGTTCTACGTCTGAGCATTTGGAAGCTAAAAAAGGATGAAACAACAAGTTGGAGTATCTTTTTCTCACAATTAAAGATTCATGCATGTGCATTACATTTATGACTTTAGTTCATTTCTAGCATGACATCATGACTTTGTTTGCATTTGCATTGCATTTATGACCTTTATTCATTTCGTGCATTGCGTTTGTAGACACCTAATTTTGTTCGGACCACTAAAACAGGTATGTTTTCTTCCTAAATTGATGTTTCAGAATGTAAAATGACTTTTTTCATCCTGTAGGTGGTACTCCGAGACTTAGTTTAAGAGGACGAGCATAAAAAGTCAAACTTGAAAAAATCAACCCCGAAAAGTCAATCCTAAAAAATCAACTACTGAAAAAGTCAACCCACTTTCAAAATCAAGATTTGAAGTTCAATTGAAAAAGGGTGAAAGAATTTTGATAATCCGAGGTCTACATCGAAAGATATGGACTTCGGAAGTTGGGTAATGGAGATTCAGTAGAAAAAAAGCCTAATCCGGGAAATTTGGGGAAAAGTGCTTAAACGATCGAATTGGTCAAAATTGAAGGTTCCAAGTGAAATATAAGCACTGATGATTTGTAAATCCTTTTATTTTAAATTGAATTCATTATGTTTCATCAAATGAGTCGAGCCTTGAGACCACCGTCAGGTATTTCCTTTTGTTTTAAATCGAATTCATTCTGTTTTATCAAATGAGTCAAGCCTTGAGACCACCGTCAGGTATTTCCTTTGGTTTTAAATCGAATTCATTCTGTTTCATCAATGAGTCGAGCCTTGAGACCACCGTCGAGGTATTTCCTTTTGTTTTAAATCGAATTCATTCTGTTTTATCAAATGAGTCGAGCCTTGAGACCACCGTCGATGTATTTCCTTTTGTTTTAAATCGAATTCATTCTGTTTCATCAAATGAGTCGAGACTTGAGACCACCGTCAAGGTATTTCCTTTTGTTTTAAATCGAATTCATTCTATTTTATCAAATGAGTCGAGCCTTGAGACCGTCGTCAAGGTATTTTCAAATCACGGGTAAGGCCTGCGGGCACCATTCTTAAGACCTCCGAGCATCATTTTTTAAAGCCGCATACAGCGCATTTTTTTTAAATCATGGGTAAGGCCTCAGGGCATCATTCTAAGACCTCCGGGCATAATTTTTTCTTGCAAATCAAACTCATTTCCTTAAGACGGGTGGAGCCTTAATTAGTCAGGTAATTTAATTTAAGGACAATATCTTCTATTTACAGTTTTTCTCAACAAAAAAAAAAAAATGAAAAAAACAAGAAAATGAAAATGGAAAAAGAAAAAAGAAAAAAGAAAAAAGAAATCCCCTTCTCTTCACATGTGATTTCACTAACCAGACAAAATTAGTATTTGTTTATCTTTGCCTGATTCCTGATTCTTAGCCATAGTCAAAGAGGGGCAGCTGTAGACACCTAATTTTGTCTGGACCACTAAAACAGGTATGTTTTCTTCCTAAATTGATGTTTCAGAATGTAAAAAGACTTTTTTCATCTTGCAGGTGGTACTCCGAGACTTAGTTTAAGAGGGCGAGCATAAAAAGTCAAACTTTAAAAAAGCCAACCCCGAAAAGTCAACCCCTAAAAGTCAACGACTAAAAAAGTCAACCCACTTTCAAAATCAAGATTTGAAGTTCAATTGAAAAATGGTGAAATAATTTTGATAATCCGAGGTCTACATCGAAAGATATGGAGTTCGAAAGTTGGGTTATGGAAATTCAATAGAAAGGAAACCCTAATCCGAGATATTTGGAGAAAAGTGCTTAAACGATCGAATTGGTCAAAATTGAAGGTTCTAAGTGAGATATAAGCATTGATTACGGGTAATGGAGAAGCCACTTGAAAGAAAATTTGAAAGAAAATTTGAAAGAAAGTCAATCCGAAAGGAAACCGAGAATTAGGGTTTTTGGTGGATTTTGGTGAAATTGGGAAGAATTACAAGAAATGGCCCGATTCGGTAGGAATAAAGCCCCTAATGGATGAGGAGTGATTAAAAAGGATATCCCAAGGCTCAGTTTGAACAAAATCTGAAAATCGGACTTGTTTTGAGCAAAATCGGGTTTTGGAGGCAAAAGGGTAAAATTGGAAAATTTGGGAAAAATAGCAAATGAACTCCAAAAATTCTGAAAATTTGAAAATCTCATTTTTAAATTATTTAGAAGAGATTGGTGAAAGAAAATTTTGATTCGGAGTTCGTTTGCAAAATGGCCAAATCTCGGGTCTCTTATGTAGTAATTCAAGAAGATAAATCCCGGAAAAATAGCAAATGAACTCCAAAAATTCTAAAAATTTGCAAATATATTTTTAAATTATTTGGAAGAGATTGGCAAAATAAAATCTTGATTCAAAGTTCGTTTGCAAAATGGCCAAATCCCGGGCCCCCCATGTAGTAATTCAAGCAGATAAATCTCAAAAAAATACCAAATGAGTTCCAAAAATTATGAAAACTTCTAGATCACACTTCTAAATTATTTGGAAGAGATTGGTGAAGAAAAATCTTGATTTGGAGCTCGTTTAAAAAATGGTAAAATTTGGGGGCATAAAAGGGCAATTTTAGAAGAAAAAATCCAAATAAATAGCAAATGGACTCGAAATTTTTTGAAAACTTCCAGTATTCAATTTTTTATTATTTTTAAAGTATTGAAAAAATAAAATTTTAATTTGGATTCCGTTTTCCATTTATTTGCATTCGGGGGGCAAAAAAGTCATTTTACCCAAGAAATCGAAAAGGGCTTTTCTTGCCTTTCAAAAAAATCAAACTTGGGCTGAAAGAAGAAGGTCTAGCTGGCCAAGGCCCAAGGATGGGAAGGAGGTTTCTGATTTTTTAATCAAAAGGCCAAAAATGAAGAGTTAGTTAGTGATTTTTTGATCAAGCCTTTGCAAATAAGCCACATGGACCAATGCATGAAGAGGGAGAGTGTCAACATAATGGCTTAAGATTCTTGAACAGCTGTAATTGTGGATAGCTGATGGCCTAATCTAAGGGTGATAATTTCATGTTTTAAACATCTTGGATCAATAGCCCTTGGATGAAAATTGGTTGGAAGAAAAATGACAACATCCTAGCCTAGAGAGAGGGAAGGTTCGGCCACTACAAAGGAAGGGTTTTCTTTCATTTCAGCACACTCTCATTTATTCTCTCTTTCTTTTGGTTGATTTTCTCTCCATTGTTGAGAAGCAAAAAGAAAAGTTTAGAAAAGAAAAGAAAGTTAGAAGAGAAAAAGCTTGAAAGATAGCTTCTAGAGTTTGCTTTCAGGACCATACTTGTGCACTTTCTTTGATTTTCCATTCTTGATTTGCTGTTTTGATTATTATTTTGGTGAGTTTTTTTTTATTTTTCTTTTTAAATAAGTGTTTTTAATGTTCTTCTTTAAGTTCTTTCTTCATATTTTCTTATAAAAAGTTCTTGAAATATTTTTTTCTTATTCTTTGACATGGCCGAATGGTCCCCTTTTTTTGTTGTTGTTTTAGTTGTTTTTTTGCTTTGTTATGTCATGTTATTTTTATATTAAATAAGTCTTGATGCTTTAAATCTTCTTCTACTACATGTACTTGAAGCTTGTTTTAATTTGGTTGCTTGCTTATTTCCATTTATGAGTCTATTGTCATGTTCTTGCATTTTTTATTTTCTATTTTTAAAATGCTTAAGTTTGTTATGTTTTATATTTTGAAATCCATGTGTTTGTGAAATGCTTTTTAGTTTTCATATCTCTACTTTATATTTGCATGATTTGAGTGTTATTTTTTAGTTAAGTATGTTAGTATATCAAGTATTTGTGAAAATGCCATGCTCACTTTGAACATGAGGCCATTCGGCCACTTAACTTTCTTTGCTTTGTGTGTGCATTTTTGTTATGTTAGTTGATAGGTTTGCATTTTCATGACATTTGGTTGAGTATTTGGTTTAAGCATGCCCCGCGTTTGTGTTATTGCCATGCATATTTTAGATGTTAGGATTGGTTTGTTTTGCCATGCATGCATTTTAGACCTAGGTTGCATTAAATGCCATGCAAGTTCATTTAGGTCTAGGTCATTTTATTGATGCCATGCATTTTTCATGACATTTAGGTTTAAACTCATGCATTTCATGCATCATATTTGCTATATTTTTCATGCATTTCATGTCCTTGCCACTTGACTTATGACTTAGGCCAATCAATGATTCAAAGTCATGCTTTCTTGAGCATACTTGTGGAAAGTTAAAGAGTTGTCAAATTGATTATTCTACCTTTGTGATTTTTTTTCCTTAGCTAATTTTTTTCTAACTT
This sequence comes from Fremontodendron californicum, assembly GCA_030761205.1. Classification (NCBI taxonomy): domain Eukaryota; kingdom Viridiplantae; phylum Streptophyta; class Magnoliopsida; order Malvales; family Malvaceae; genus Fremontodendron; species Fremontodendron californicum. Next base: position 13,146,943 of record JAULJL010000026.1, read on the forward strand.
TTCAAAAGTGCTAGCTACTGTTTGCAATTCATTTAGAGATTCTTAAATATTTTTACTTTGATTTTTAAATGATTTTATCAAAGGAAAAAATGTGTTTTGGCAAAACAGTTTTTTCACCCAGTACTCGTACTTTCTCAATTTTTCTAGGCATTCATCTTTAATCAGAAAATTTAGCCGATTTTTTCCCCTTGTAGTTTACATGTCCTGAGTCTCCAGTATTTGTTTTAGATTTTTAGAACTTTTAAAAATAGGGTGAAAAATCGTGGTTTAAAACTGGACAGTGGAGTCATAATTGAATTTGAAGGAAAATCATTTTTTTGTTTTGGTTAAGTTACTTAGAGGGGGCTGATTAGGAAGTTTAGCTACTGACTTAGGTAGTTTCTAAGCCTTTTTAAACTCTAAAAATGATTTTTTAAGTCTCGGGTTAAGGGTGGTCCAGTCCGGATTTTAAACTTAGGAAATTAGAGCCATTTAAAAAGGGTTTAGCCAAGTTTTTATTTTTAATCTAAGCTTTTCAAAAAATTGTTTTCAAACAACCACAAAGTATTTTGATTTTAGAATATTTAATTTGATATATTTTCCTAAGGTATCCGGATATCTTTTTAGATATATGGATTTCCTTAATTAAAGGAAAAAATACATTTTCATGCATTGCATTTTCCATATTCATGCATATATAATATGTGATTTTTGCTATGATAATTTCTATGGTAATGTTATTATTTTGATTTATATTTTTGATGTTATATTGTTTATTATATGGTTTTGAATATTTCATGATATCCTATGCTTTTTATTTAGTTATTTTTGTCATATTATTTAGCATATACTATGTTCATGCATTATTATTTTAATTTTTATTTTCATGCATATTATATGATAGCATTATTTTATACTTCATGTCATTTAAATTATATGCCATATCATTCATATTTGCTATGTCATTTAAATTATTTCATTTCATATAGAATATATCATATGACTTAGGATATTACATTTCATATAGAATATATTATGTTACCTAGATCATTTCATTTCATTTAGAATATATCATATAACTTAGGATATTTCATTTCATTTAGAATATGCTAAGACATTTAAATTATATCATATCATTTAGGTTGCATTATATTATTTAGACTTTGCTATGTCATTTTATTTATGTCATACGTATTCATATTCATATTTTTTAAATGTTTTCAAAAAGGTAATGATTTTCAATAAAATAAAGATATTCTCGAGTTAAAATAATTCATGAGTTCTCTGCCGTGTTTGTTGGGGAGGATATCATCAATTATCATTAATAACGGAATATTTTCTTTAAAATAAGAATGATTCATAAAGTTTTCCAAACTAATAAAATTTTCTATATTTTGCCACGTTTGTTGGGGAATATAGGAAAATTTTGAATTTATAAACTCCGGATCATTTTCAATTAAAAATGGAATTATTTTTCTTTAAATTGGGAATTAACTTGAAATACTAAATTTAAAACCAACTTTTTACCGAGACTTGAGATAACACACGATTAATAAGGTACCGTTTTATACGGGCGTTGTGGGGGTGTTAATCCTTCCCCACATGTAACCGGTCCCGAACCCGTTTCTTTGATTTCTCTGGTTTAAAACGCAGACTTGAAATTGGTTTTAAAAATGTTTTAATTAATTTAAAAATATTTTATAAAACCGATTTTAAAAGGTGGCCAATCACACCTAGCTAAAAAAGATTGGTGGCGACTCCATGTTTTTTCAAGGTCATTTTCAAAACCTTCATTTTTTAGAGGAATTAAGTCGACTTTTCCTCGATTTTTTTAATGTCACGCTTAACAAATAATAAAGTCTTGCGATGAGACTTGTTATTTTTTAGGTTGCGACAGCGTTCATGACATCAAGACTTTGTTTGCATTTGCATTGCATTTATGACCTTTGTTCATTTCATGCATTGCGTTTATTGCATTAGGACTTTGTGTTTGCATCTGCGTGTTTAAAAGACATTGGCATTTGCAACATCATTTGAGACATTTCCATCATTTATCATTGTATTTGTGGACTTTAAAGATATTGAAAAGAAAGAGATGAAGAAGATGGAATGATAAGCTTGAGAATCTTTTTACCACAATTGAAGATAAATGATGATTACATCTGTTGCATTTGCATAGCATGTTAGTCATCTCATACATTACATTCATGACATTAATTGTAATTCATGATATTCATGCATATATTGCATTCGTAGTTTAAGTACATTTATTATGCATACATTTAATTTGCATTCATGACATTCATGCATTCATGATATTCATGCACAACGTGCATTCTATAACTTTGAATCTTAAATCGATATAAGAATGATGATTGGTTTAGAATTCAAGAAATAGGAAACCTTGATTAAGGAGGACCTCTTCAGAATAAATGTTGAATCCCTATTGAGGAATTTTTTTTTAAGACAATTGAAAAATATCTTGTGAACCTGGTTGAACCTTGATCGAGGAATCTTCCTCAAGATGACATCTTTTACCTCAGTTGAGGAAATCTCTGTTGACTTAAAAATCTTGACTTAAGAAAAATTTTGAAATTTGGTTAAAGAAAACTGATTCAAAATTTTGAGTTGAATCCTTAATGGAGGAATTTTTAAAAGATCCTCAGTAGAGGAATGTTTTCATTCAAAGATCCTCAGTAGGGAATATTTTCTTTCAAAGATCGTTTGTGGAGGAATTTTTTTTTCAAAAATCCTCAGTAGAGGTATATTTTCGTTTTAAGGTCCTTAGTGGAGGAATGTTTTCTTTTTAAGGTCTTCAGTGGAGGAATAATTTCCTCAAAAATCCTCAGTGGAGGATATTTTATTTTTAAGATTCTCGATAGAGAAAAATTTTCATTTTAAAAGTTGATGCCTTAGTGAAGGAGTACATTTTTTAAAAAAATCTCACAAAAATTCGAATGTGACTAGTGTCTACGTCTTTGCACAATTCCTGTTTCACAGAAAATGCGCAAAGAGGGACAACTGCAGTCACCCAATTTTATCCGGGTCTGTTAATCCGAGACTTAATTTGACTTTTACAAAGTCGGTTATTATCGAGTTTTAAGATTCGGGTCTATTTTTATCTAATAAAGTCTTTGGTTCGATTTGAGTCTTGTTTGGCCCTTCTTTTTTTTTTTCTTTCTTTGATTTAATTTATCGAGCCTTAGAGCCCACTTAACCGACCCACTTGTGTTGTAACCATTACTATTCTTATACTAATATTATTATATCAATATCAATATTATTATTCTTATTATTATATTATTATTATTATTACTATTATTATATATTATTATTATTATTAAAATAAGAAAATTAGGAACCGAATCTGTGGAAATTGGTGGGATGAAAAACATGGTGTTTTGGTTTACTTGGAACCAAAGAAAAATCTAGAAAAATGGAAAGTTTGGGGTTTTAAATCTGTGAAAAAAATCAAAAGAAATAAAAAAAAAAAAAAAAATCGGATCTGCATGGCAGATCCTATCCTTGCTCTTCAAGAAAAAACCTTAGATTTCTACTCGTATAAATACCCACCCCATACCGCAAACATACACAGATCCAAGAACACAGAAACAATAATCGTCGAGCAAAAGAAAGGGATTTTCGATTTTTTAAAGGTATTTTAAAATATTTGCTTTGTCTGTTAGAAGTTTAAACATGGTTTTGAAGAACACCAAGCAAGGAAAAATAAAAGTTTCTGGGTTTTGATTTTCGAATATAAACAAAGAAGGCTTGTTTTCTTCCTCGGGATTTCTTCGAAATTTTTTTCCGAAAAGCTTGAAGTTGATTTAGAAAACAAAAGACTTAGAAATTTTAAATCTAGATTTTGGTTTAATTTTCGGTAATTTCAAAAATCTAGTGAAGGGTTGTTGGTTTTGGGAGAAAGAAGACAATTTTTTTTTTTTTTACAGAAAAAGGAGAATGAAATAAAATTTTTTTTTGAAACTTTTGAGAAAAGCTCCTTGGGTCAAGTGCACAGGGTTCGCGCACTGACCCATGCGCATCCTAACCCATTTGCTTACAAATTGTTTTTATATATTCTTTATATTCTTTTCATTCTTTCATTTATATATATATATATATATATATATATATATATATATTTATATTGGTAGTTAATTATTTTAATTACATATCTTTTATTTAATTAATATTTAGCTTAATATTTTTATTTAGTGTGAATATTATTATTTTCATTGATTGTATATATTTTTTTCTTTGTTAATTTATGTTTAGTATGAATTTTTATTTTTATTTTTATTTTGTTGATTGTTTATTTGTTTATTTATGCTTAGCATGGAATTTATTATTAATTGATTTTATTATTTATTTATCTTTAACATTATTATTGTATTTATTAAAAATTAAAATTAATTAGATTTTATTTTTTTAATTAACGTAACATGTTTTCATAATTTACTATCAAAATTGAGATTTACCGACGATGAAATCTTGGAAAATTGCGAATTATCAATTTCTAAGAGTTTCTAGGTGATAAAATTTTTTAGGTATCTAATCCAAATGGTGGAAAGTAACCTAAATTTTTTTTAATATTTTAAATTTTAAATCTTCAATTTTTAATTTCTTTAAAATTAAATTTACGTAAAATAAAATATTTAATTTCGACGATGGATCTTCATAAGAACGAATGGTTTCTATTGAATACTCTTGAGGTGAGGTGGATTTCAAAAATCAGTCCCGAATTGTGGAAAGTATTTTTGGAATCTTTCAAATATTTAAATAAAAAACCTATCCGATAATGGAATTTTAGGGGATTGCAAATGGCCAATCTTCTAAAAATTTCTAGATGAGAGAAGATTCTCCTAAGTTCCGCCAATGATGGAGAATTCAGGTGATGATTTTCAATATTAATGTTCAAGATTTATTTTTAATAATAAAAATATATTACAATAACAAGGTAATTTAAAATTAAAATTTAGGATTTATAATTATCCTTTTCCATAAAATATTTAATAAATTCGACGATGGAGTCTTTTCAAGGGAACAAATGGTGCCCTTTGAATACTCTTGAGGTGAGGAAAATTGTTTTTGGTGTTCGCCGCCGACGAAGAATACCTTTAAAAAATTCCAATATTTAAATATGTGATTAATAAATAAATTAAATAAAAATTAGAGACCATTTAATTAAAGACTAAACCTATGGTAATATTTGACTAATTAGGTACCGTCCTCCCGGATGGGCGTTGTGGGGTTGCTAATCCTTCCCCACACGTAACCATACTCCCGAACTTAGTTCTGGTAAAGTAAACTAGGACCTATCCTTTTTATGTACCTTCGTCGAGCTTAGGATTACTATAAATCGGATAGATTCTCATAGGTGACTAATCACACCTAGCAAAGATGATTAGTGGTGACTCCACAATTCGTGTCTAGCATGCCGAATTCGCTTTTGGCATATTATGACAGGGGGCACACGGAAGAGACTGGGGGGCAGCTAACCGAGGCTCAGGTCAACCTGATCGATAAAATCATGCTCACCCTAGAAAGCCTAGATAACAGGGCGGAGAAAAGTCAGTATAAGGCAGAGCCTGCGGAACTAACAAAGACGATCCCTTTGTGTCCGAAAAACCCAGCTAGAACAACTAAGATTGGGTTTTCTTTGGGAAATATAGAAAGACAGTCCCTAGTGACTATGTTGCAACAAAATGCTGACATTTTTGCATAGTCGGCAGCCGACATGCCAAGAATAGATCTGAATATTATCACCCACTCTTTGAACGTGAACCAGCAGTAAAGCCAATAAAACAGAAGAAACGTCAGTTCCCTCTGAGCGAGTCAGAGCAATTAAAGAAGAGGTTGAGAAACTACTCGCCTCCGACTTTATAAGGAGGTGAGCTACCTAGGCTGGCTCGCCAATGCGGTAATGGTAAAAAAGGCCAGCGGGAAGTGGCGAATGTGTGTGGATTTCACTGATTTGAACAAGGCATGTCCTAAGGATAATTTCCACCTGCCCGCCATAGATCGCCTGGTCCACTCTTCAGTAGGGCACAAGTATCTGAGCTTCATGGACGTCTTCTCCGGCTACAATTAAATTAGAATGAACCCCGACGATCAGGACAAAACGTCATTCGTCACGGAGGAAGGTCTATTCTGTTATCAAGTAATGCCCTCTAGGCTAAAGAACGCAAGAGCCACCTACCAGAGGCTAGTAAACAGACTCTTTAGAGACCAGATTGGGCGGAATATGGAGGAGGTATACGTAGATGACATGTTGGTTAAAAGCTTCTCTCTAGACCAACACATCCTCGACTTGGAGGAGGTCTTTGGCGTCATCAGGAAGCACAACATGAGATTGAATCCAGAGAAATACGCGTTTGCAGCAGGGGCTGGAAAGTTTCTTGGCTTCATGGTCTCCAACAAAGGAATAAAAGCAAATCCAGAAAAGATTCAGGCGATCCTAGGCATGAGCCCGTCGAAAAATACCAAGGAGATGCAAAGGCTCACGGGTAGAGTGGTCGCCCTAAACATATTTGTCTCCAAGCTCGCCGACAAGTGCCTACCTTTCTTCAAGGTGCTCTGGGGAGCCTCCAAGTACCAATGGATTGAAAATTGTCAAAAAGCTTTTGAAGAATTGAAGAAGTATTTGTGATCGCCACCCCTACTCACGAGCCCCTCGCCAGGAGATCAGCTATGTATCTACTTGGCAGCCTCAAACGAAACCGTGGCGGTTGTGCTGCTCAAAGAAGAAGAAGCCCACCAGGCCCCGGTTTACCATGTAAGTCGAGCTCTACAGAACGGGGAAATTAACTACACTCGGCTGGAGAAAACCATATTTGCCCTGATAGTTGCAGCCAGGCGCCTAAAGCAGTATTTTCAAGCTCACCCTATCAAGTATTGACGGACCAACTGCTCAGGGAAGTCCTACAGAGGGTAGACACGTTGGGCAAGATGGCCAAATAGAGCGTCGAGCTGAGCGAATTCGGTCTAGAGTATAGGCCAAGGAAGGCTATCAAGGCCCAGGCCTTAGCAGACTTTATAGCCGAATGTTCATTCGCCAATGCCATCACAGCACCGGTCCACTACCCGGAAGAGCCCCAACCTAACCCTAATGACAAAGAGACACCACCATCACCTCTAGAACCAACCTTAGTACAAAATCCCCAGCAGTCGAAGCCCGCCCCTAGCAGTACATGGACACTATATGTGGACAGATCCTCAAGAAAAGAGGGATCAAGGGCCGGAATCCTGCTAACTGACCCCAAGGAAAGCGAATGGCAATACGAGTTATCCTTCGGCTTCCTCACCTCCAACAACACGACGGAGTACGAAGCCCTCATAGCGGGGCTAGAGTTAGCACTAAAGCTCGATGCAAATAAGCTACTTATGTCAACTGTCTCTCAGCTGGTGGCAAGACAAGTAAACGGGGAGTATGAGGTCAGGAAGCCAGGCTTGGTAAAGTATCATAATTGGGTGCTGAATTTGAAGCAATAGTTCAATCACCTAACAGTAAAACAGATCACCATAGAAGAGAATTCTAGGTCCGACTCGCCGTCCAAGCTCGCCTCTGCTATCGAGATCACATAAAAGGGAAAGATTCTCCTCAAACATCGCCCCTCACCAAGCCACCAAGATGGGGAAGATCTCTTTCAACTAACTGACGACTAGAGCTGGTTGACCCCTATCGCGAACTTTCTAAAAGATGGAACGCTACCAAACGACCCAAAAGAGCAGTTAAGGCTGAGAAGAAAGGCCGCCGGATACACAATAATGGGCGACGCATTATACAGAAAGTCATTTAGTGAACCCCTACTGAGATGCTTAGAACCAATGGAGGCCGACTACATCCTCCGGGAAATCCATGAAGGTGTATGCGGAAATCACATGGAAGGCAAGTCGCTAGCACAGAAGGCACTGAGACAGGGTTTTTACTAGCTGACGATGAAGAAAAATGCCACGGAGCTAATCAAAAAATGTGATAAGTGCCAGAGGTTAGCTTCCGTACCAAGGCAACTGACAGAGTTACTTAACCAACTGTAGAGCCCTTGGCCATTCGCAATGTGGGGTATTGATATCCTGGGACCGTTTCCCATTGCCATCGGCCAAAAGAAATTCGTAGTTGTTGCCTGCGAATACTTTACCAAGTGGGTAGAAGCGGAAGCAGTGGCGACCATCACGGAAAGGGTGATTGAGAACTTCGTCTTCAAGTCTATGGTGTGCAGATATGGAGTTCCTAACACCATTGTGGCAGACAATGGTGCACAGTTCTGAGCGGGCAAGTTGAAGAAATTTTGCGACAACTTCAAAATCCTACTGACTCACAGCTCAGTCAAACACCCCCAAACGAACAGACAAGTAAAGGCGATGAACAAGAAGATCCTCCAAGGCTTGAAAAAGAAGCTTGACGACGCCAAGGGGTCATGGCTGGAGGAGATGCCAGGAATCTTGTGGGCCATCAGAACCATGTCCTACTCAAGGACAGGCGAGACACCTTTCAACCTAATGTACGGGACAGAGGCTGTAATACTAGTAGAGATAGACATCAACTCCCTCAGAACAACCTACTACGACCCCGCCCCAAACGAAGAAGCACTCAGAGCAAACCTAGATCTCCTGGAAGAAACCAAGATTGGGCACAAGAAAAACAGGTTGCCAAATCACACCAGGTCGCCAACTACTACAACACGAAAGTGAAAGACAGGCAATTTCAAGTTGGTGACCTCGTCCTCAGGAATAGCGAAGCTAGCAGACCAGTAGGCGAACAGGGAGAGATGACCCCGAATTGGGAGGGACCATACAAGGTAACCAAAAAGATTGGCTTTGGACCTTATGCACTCGAACAGATGGACGGAAGCCCAATACCAAGAACCTAGAATGCGATTCACCTAAAAAATTACTACATGTAAACCTGTACTTTCTTTTGTTGGGAATAGTCTGGGCTCATGCATAAACAGATTTATACAAAAGTAAAGTAGCGGAAGTAAACATAAAAACACTCGGACTATCGCAGGATCACGGATCATGATTTACAAGGGTTTCATGACATTTAAAACTTTAAATCACCAATAAAATCAGAATCATACATACTCGAGAACTCGTAATCCCGAGTATGCCGATCCCTGCAACAAGTCAGTAACTGGACAGTCACCGAACGACATCTCCGAGGCCACGAGCAACACATGTGTCTTGCCTCCAATGGTAATCCACACGAACGGCTGTTGGCACTTTCGTAAGGTCTCGGAGATTGCACTGTGCTAGCAGTCCATCACTCGATCAATAACCAAAAGGCTCTTCCTTATAATTTCTTACAAGTGCCGAAAACCAAAGAGAGGTAATTTGGCAACAAAGAAAAATCTCACTAAAGAAAAAAATTTAGAGGTTTGGTTATGGAAAAATCCTTTTTGGCCGAATCTGATTTTTACCTTTAGTGAAAATCAGATTTTTCTATCACAAAGAAAAAAACAATTTTCTTCCTTTAGGACTCACTAAAACCGTGAGGCACAAATGCATGTCATATGTTTCTTTTGCACAATATTCAAGAAAGAATAATCACCACAAAACTAAGTCACAATTCCATGCAAAAGTTATTCTATTTCACGTTTTTCAAAGAAGGCATATCACATAAACCGTGTGTCACACACCTACTAGAATTCTATTCTATTTACGATAAAAACAAAAAGAATTATATTTTCCATGTAACTCTCTTTGCCGGCCCTCATTTTTGGAATATGATAGGAATTTTAATTTTATTTAAATTCCTAATCGCATGAGAACTCATCTCATTTAAAAGTGAATTAGTTTTACCCAAACACTTTCACAAAGGTTTGGTTGAACCTAGCACTTTTAAGTCTCTATTCGGCTATCTTGGATAGATAAGGGATATGAGTTTAAATTAAATAAAATAACCTAGTTGAGGTGAAACTCTTTCAACCTCAAGCATTTCAGTTCAACCAAAACTCTAATTCTTAAAGCCGAGGTTAAACATATCCTGGATTATGTCTATGTTAATCGCTCAGTTTCACAGGGATAAGAGATTGATTCCAAATCAAACCCTTAGATTCCTAAATGAACTCAACCAGCTCGGATTAACAGAGTCCTTATTCAAGTGAAGCTTTTTTTCACTTAACAAGTGTTAGAATCCTAGTCAAACAATAACTCTTAGTGCCGGACTTGGACTTGACATAATCGAAGCAATGTTCGGTTTAGTGAAATAAGATAAGTCAAAATTTAATTCGTAAACAAACTCTTTTAAAACGAGAAACTTTTTCTCATTTCGGACAACTTCATTTTCGGCCAGGACAACTTATCTTAAGACATGTCTAAATTAAGACATGGTCTACTTCAGACAAGCTTATCCACGTTGTCTTGTTAAGAAATCTATATTTGGATTTCCTAAATCCAAATTATGTCTTAACCTTCTTAATTTGAATCTTATTCAATTAGGTCCTCCAAATTAACCTTTTACTAAATTAAGTCATTACTTAATTAAATCTCGAGCTTTAGCCAACAATTTCGTCTTTGTGTGTGACCCATTAGGTTCCCAACATGTTGGCAATGCGTATAAATTAATCCTATTAATTTATACACATAGATCAAGAGCGGGATCTAGCAACCCATCATGACCACCCAAATGTTGAGAAGTCAACGTGACCTCATTGAAACCTTTCAATAACCAGCCTATCAGTGTAATAAGATCATTTCACCTAATATCCCAGAAAGCCCATGAGCACGGTGCAGTGTCTGCTCATGTTCAATCCATATTAGTTCTTACAGCTTATGGTTAACCTTATGAATTTAGAGAAACGATTTCTCCTAAATCCATCATGCTCTGGCCAGAGACTTCATTAAGTTAATCGAAGCCAAGAACAAACAAGGTATGTCTCCGATGTCACTTGGAGTGGTGAATCCTCTCCGGATCATTCATCCATCTTTGTATGGTTCATGTCATACCCAAAACCACCCTACCATAAGCATCCCTTCATTTGGAACCCGTTCAGATGGAGTCAAAGTATGACACTCCCTATACAAGATGACCTAGTATCACAAGTTCGAGAACTAATTTACATGACTGGCACGTGAAAACATTTCCATAGACACTTGAGTGACCATACCAAATGGAATTCTCACAGCGGGCCATGTTCAGTGAACTTGTTCAATAGATAAGAACCTACATGTTATCCCAAGTATCCCTCATACTTCAACCCATGAGATCGGTTTCTTACTTCACAAGTAAGAAGGCTTAACATGTACTAGTCTTTGAGCATTGCCAATGCCCCGACTTGGCAATACGATGACCAGGAACAGTTTGAGGAACAAGGCTTTGATGCATAAGGATATCACAATTATAACTCTTTATAATTCCTTTGCAAGGCCATTATGTTCCATGGGATTCACCCGATTAGTACTTAATAACTCCTTATCATCGTACTAACATGAAGAAAAACCTTGTATCTCTAATGTATAGTGATGGGTTTGCATTATTAACTGTAGATCCCCTGTCCATTCTGATTGGCTCTAGGGCATATACTAACATCTTTTACTTAAAAGATAATACAAATCTCATTTTGCAAGCATAACTCTTTTTATCACCTCGCCTGACTTACGCTCGACGAAGCCCAACGGCCTTAACTGGCCCCTCTATGCGTTCACGCATGCTCTCCATAAGACACCGTGTATAACGTCTGACGGCCTCTAACTGGCCCCTCTATGCGTTTATGCACACGTGCTCACCATAAAACATCATTTATCATGCCCAACGGCCTCTAACTGGGCCCTCCATGTGTTCACGCACGCGTGCTCACCATAAGACACCGTGTATCACGCCCAACGACCTCTAATTGGCCCCTCCATGCATTCACGCATGTGTGCTATCCATAAGACATCGTGTATCATGCCCAACGGCCTCTAACTGGCCCTTCCATGTGTTCACGCAACGTGCTCGCCATAAGACACCGTGTATCACGCCCAACGGCCTCTAACTGGCCCCCCATTCACGGCGAACTTCCCTGTCCCACAACCAGCAAAGCAGCAACCTGCAACAAACTTAAACACCTCGCCGACACACAAAGAACTAATGTCCAAAGAGCAAACCTAGTAGAGGATCTCGACAAATCCAATCAAATAAACTCAATATAAAGAGGTGCAAACAAGCAAGACAAGACAAACGATGCAAGAAATTCAAAAACTTTTTGTCGTAACAAATCTAGTCGCGGGATTCGTCATGGTGTGACATTGAAAAAGGGAAAAAGAGGAAAAGATGACTTAATTCTTCTTAAATTAAAATTGAGGGTTTGAAAACAACCTCGGAAAAGAAATAAAGTCATCACCAATCTTTTTTGGCTAGGTGTGATGGCCACCTAATAAAATCGGTTTTTTTATAAAAATATTTTAAAATATTTTTTAAAAATCAATTTTGAAGTTTGCGTTTTGAACCAGAGAAAACAAGTGCGGGTTCGGAAGTCGGTTATGTGTGGGGAAAGATTAGCACTCCTACAACGGCCGTATAAAATGGTACCTTATTAATCGTGTGTTATCTCGAGTCTGAATAAAAGTCAATTTTAGGTTTGGCATTTAAAACTAATCCCTTTTAAAAAACGATTATATTATTTGAGAATGATCCGAAATTTATTAACATAAAAGTTTCCATATTTTTCGACAAACTCGGCAAAACATGGAATTTTGCTTTTATTTTGAAAATTCTCTGAATCATCATTGTTTGTGAAGAAAAAAAGATATTCCATCGTTAATGATAATTGATGATATCCTCCCCGACAGACCCAACAGAGAACTCATGAATTATTTTAACTAGGGAATAACCGTGTTTTATAAAAAATCATTAATTATCTTTCATGCATTTTAAATCATAAAAAAATGGTCATGAATATGCAAATCAATACTAAGATATAAATGTAATTTAAACAACATGTACAATTATCATGGCATTGTAAACATTTATTATGGCACGCTTGACATGACAAAATCTAAATGACATGGCCAAAAGAATGAATGACATGGCATGCTTGACATGGCAAAATCTAAATAGTATGACAAGAATTAATAACATGGCATGCTTGACATGACAAATCCTATTATGACATGGCAAAAAAAATAATGACATGGCATGCTTGACTTGGCAAAATCTAAATGACATGGCCAAAAGAATGAATGACATAGCATGCTTGACATGGAAAATCCTATTATCGCATGGCAAAAGAATTAATGACATGGCATGTTTGACATGGAAAAATCTAAATGACATGGCCAAAAGAATGAATGACATGGCAAACAAAGAGATCATATAGGCAACAATCACAAAATGACATCATCATAGAATATTTATAATCACATCATGATCACACTAACAACATGAATATAAAATGACATCAACATGAAATATTCATAAACATAGAATTTGCGTAATTAAGATGACAAATGTAGATATCATGGAATATGCACACATCATCATTTTGAAATTGATTTTTCTTGTGAGGAATCACATAAATGCATATGTCAGAAAATATTATCGTACTTCCCGGCAAACCCGGCAAAGCTTGGAAAATAATTCTTTCATATGACATTTACATGATTCCTAGTAAAATGAAAACCATACCTTTCGATTCCATAAACACATACGTTGAATAATTTCCTAACCTCCCTGGTAAACTCGGCAAAGGTTAGGAACTAATTCTCGCCAAATGTTTAGGAAACCGAAAAATACGTTTTTACACTAAATTAAATGATTTTTTTTTTAAATATGCAATGCATGAAGATGTATTTCTCCCTTGAAGTAAGGATATCCGTATACCTAAAAAAGGTATCCGACTACCTTTGAAAGAAACTTAAAATGGATTTTTAAAAACCAAAATACTTTGGGTTTGGATTTTAAAAAAGTTGGAATTTTTGGATGGAAAAATCCTTGGCCGAACCTCATCTAAAAAAGCTCTAATTTTCCTATTTTTGAAAAACCCGGGTTGACTACCCTAACCTGATCTTTGTAAAATGAATTTTTATCCTTGAGATGACATGGAAATCAATCTAAAACAGTAGCTAATGACTCCAAATCAGCCCATCCTTTTTACAAATAAAAATAAAAAAAATTATTAGTTTAGAGAAAATTCATTTTAACTTCAACAACCAGTGTTAGAAAACTATTTTTCTACCCCTTATAAATTTTTTTAAAAAATCTGAAAAAATCATTTTAACTTGAAACATGATGGTATTTATGAGGAAAAATAAGCTTTAAAGTTGGACTAAAAATGACTTGACTGAAATTGCATTGAAATCATAACAATAGACTAAAAACTGTTTTACCAAAAATCATTTTTCCACCCTTGATAAAAAATTCTAAAAATCCTAAAAAAATTTACCAGAGGTTCCTCTAAAGGTCTAATACATGTGATTAAAAAATATTTTTATTTTGACAAAAATAACTTAGTAAAAAATTGCTCAAAGTCAAAATATCTAACTTAACAATCCATTAGTTTTTCAACTAGTTTGCACAAGAGACTTTGGCTAGAGACCATTGATTGGTCTTAGCCAAAAATCAAGTTGAGAATTGTATGAATGCATGATTTTACATCCAAACAAACATATGAAAATGATCAAACATAAGCTTGAAAAAAATAAATAAGCAAGAAAAACCAAGGTTGGCTCAATGGTTTGTTCCTTGGACATAGTCCACCCTAACCAAAATCACTTGATATAAATCAAGATCCTCAAGCTTCTCAAACCTTTTATTTGATTTTTTTTAAAAGAAAAACCAAAGGAAAAAATCTATCCTACCACAATGGTGAAACCCACAATCAACAAGTAAGAAAATCAAGCAAAGACAAGCATAATAAAGCCCTCTAGGTTTCGGCCATGGTGAAAATATGTTGAAAATTTTTATCAACTTTGTTATTTTGTAAAGAATAAAGAATAAAGGAAAGAAAACCTTTATAAATTTATTTTAAAAACCTTTTATTCAACAAAGAAAGTTAACAATCACATGGAAAAGAAGAGAAAAAGAACATGAAATCAAAGAAAACAATTCAAGAAGAATAAATGAAATAACTATCTAGCAAAACTTTCCAAATCAAGCACTCAAACTTCTCCTTCTTTCACCCTCTTTCTCTTTCTCTTTTCTTCCTCCAAGAGTATATAATGAACATTGCCTTTGAAAAAAATGACTCCTCCTCTCCTTAGGGCTGGCCAAAATTCCCTCTATATGTTGGTGTGCTCATTTTTTTTATATAGCATTTTTCATGCTTTGCATGCTCTCCCAACATCCTTGCCACATGGCTAATTCTTGTCCCCTTCTTGCATGATGCTTTCCTTAAATTAAGGGTTCTTGTCCCCTTTTTGCGTGATGCTTCCCTTAAATTAAGGGTTTCATAACCTCTCATTGGTCAATAATGCCACCTAGATTATTCTTGTTTTCTATCTCTACAAAATATCTAAGCCACTTGTCATGATCATATAGCTTAATACCAAAATATCTTCCTAGGTGGCATTTTTAATCCTATTTGGCATCATCTCATAGCCTTCACATGGCTTTGCAATTTGTAGGCCTCCTATTGGCCAAAAATGCATGTAGGCAAGTAGTAGAGAATCTTGTCCTTTCTTAAAAATGTCATCTTGCTTTTCAATCTTGGCTATTTGATTTAAGATGATCAAATCTCCATCTCCATATCCCTCACCATCAGCTGGCTGAAAATGGCCTAGAATTTTTTAGGCTATTCCTCTTTTTTTTATTTGCAAAATGGCCCCTTTTGTTTTTTTGATAAAATTGCATTTTAGCCCTCAAACTTAATTTATTTGCAAATGGACCCCAATTTCAATTTTTTTTTAAAAATCCATCCCATCCAATATAAAACTTAGGTTTAGAGGTTTTCATAATTTTTCGAGCTCGTTTTGCATTTTTCTCGGATTTTTCTCTAAAGTTTCGGTTTTGTGCCTCCGAAACTTTGTCTATTTCCATTTAAGCTCCGATTTCGAATTTTTTCTCCAATCCCTTCCATCAAATATAAAAATTAGTTCTGAAAGTTTTCATAATTTTTCGAACTAGTTTTTTATTTTTCCCGAATTTTTCTCTTAAAATTTAGGTTTAGTGCCCCCCACACTTTGTCTATTTCCATTTGAGCTCCGATTTTGGATTTTTCTTCTCCAATCCCTTCCATCAAACATAAAACTTAGTTCTAGAAAGTTTCACAATTTTTCGAGCTCGGATTCTATTTTTCCCTGATTTTTTTTTTTTTAAATTACGGATTAGTCTCCTGAATTTAGCATATTTGCGTTTCTACCCCAATTTTGGGTTTTCTTCTTTTCATTTCCTTCTTTCCATCCTAAAACTTAGTTCTCAAAAGTTTGGCAATTTTTCAAGCTCGAAATTCTATTTTTTCTAATTTTCCAAAATTACCCTTTAGCCCTTGAAACCTCGATTTTACTCGAAATAGGCCAAAATTCATGATTTTCTTTTTCCACTGTCTTTGTCATATATTGAATTGGAGTTGGACCGAAAATTCCTATTTTTCACATCTGAATTCCTCTTCGATTAAGTTTATCCTTTTTTCTCAAAATTAGGATTTTTTTTTTCATTTTTCCCGTTTCTCCTTCAATCGGCTCTTTCTTGGGATCCACTTCAAATTGGGACTTGGGATATTTTTATTTATTTATCATTCATCAACCGGGGGCTTTAATTTCACCGAATCGGACTATCTCTGTAGTTTTCCCTAAATTTATGAATTTTCTATTTATTCATTAAATCTTTATTTTCCTTTTTTCTCTTCAAACCATATCTTCCTTCAACTCTGCTTCAAAATTGGACCTTCCAATATCCATATTTATTTATCTTATTCCATTTGGAACCTCCAATTTCGACCAATTTGATCGTTTACGCACTTTTCCCTAAATTTGCAAAATTTCCCATTTTTCCTACACTGAATTTTGCAATTTGTCTTTCAACCTCTTTATCTTCAATTGTAGATCTCTGATTATCAAAATTCCTTCACCATTGATCAATTTAACTTTGAATCTTGATTTTGACTAAGAGTTGACTTTTTTAGTAGTTGACTTTTTGAAGTTGACTTTTTTTGGGTTGACTTTTTCCTTTTGACCTCCGAATCAAAGTCTTGGAGACTCATCCATGGAATAAGAGGAGACTTTTTGCATTTCGGGAAATTGAAAGAAGAACTTACCTTGTTGAGGGGTCCCGGAAAAAATTAGGTGTCTATACTTTTATTTATCATAAGATATATTATAGGGTCCTAAGTCTTGTTTACAAGGTCCTCAGCTACAGGATCGCTACCCACCCCATTTACAATCCCTTCCCCACCATCAACAGGTTGATGGCCTCCAACATAAATATCCTCAGGAGGATCCACGATCAAGGCATCAGCAGTAGCAACCTCATCAAGATCAGTGGCGGAGGAAGTTGTTCATCTACGGGAGTCTGAGGAAGGGAAGGCTCACCCATAGGAATCTGAGGCACAGAAGGAGGCACGCCTATTCCAAATGTCCCCCTCAACCCCTCGATAGTGGCTACATCAGGCTTGTAAGGGTTAAAACTCTTCGAAACATCCTGGATGGCGCGGAAGTCTATCTCACTACAGTCCAAGGGGCCGTGAAACAATTGAAACCCAGTGAGAGTAATCTCTTGAAATAGATCGCCCATTGACACTGCCTCATCCAGAACCTTATCGGTCTCCGTCTTTAAGGTAGCAACAAACTTCACGTTCTCATCCTTAATAGCCTAGGCAATGGCTTTCTCCTTCTCCATACCAGCCTCCTGATAACGCTACTTCACCTGAGCAAGCTCCCCCTCAGTCTTGGGGATTTTCTCCTGCAACGTGGCGATCTTCCCACGAGCAATACCTAGTTGGCGATTGGCCTCGCCCAACTTGTCAAGGCAAGACTTCTCATTGTCCGACATCCTATTCTCTGCAGCTTTGGCTCGTAGATCTGCAGCCTTAGCCATTGCATCCGCAACATCAGCCCGCTCATTAACAGCCTTCAACAAGGCCTCCAACTCTTCGATGCGAGAAGCGGACGTGCTCGCCTCGTCCTTAGTGCTGTAGAGACGGGCATCAGCCTCACCACTACGATTATAGGCGGCAATGCCAGTGCCCACTACTTGCCAAAGTAAAACACCAAGGTTAGAAACCTACAATGCAACCCAAGAAAAACACATCAACCAGGCGTCCACCTACCTCCAGCAACTGGGTATGCATACTGCATTAGAGACTAGGCAGCGTACACCCTTCCATCACCTTAACTTCGCGCGAGGGGTAGTGGTCGCGAACTAGGGCTGGCAATGGGGCGGTTTTTTGCTTACCCCGACCCTAACCCGAACTTCATATGCTTGCCCCTAAACTCGCCCCGAACCCGACAATGCTGAAGACTTTAACCCCGACCCCGAAAAGACTTCCTTGACCCGCCCTGCCCCAAAAAAATTGCATCTTTCACTGCTTTCAATTTCAGACCTACTTTTGATGTTATGGATACTGCTAAACAACTTGCACTCATTTAGTGCACTCACCTATTTCAAATCTAAACTTACTACATGAAACAATTGACAAGCATAAATTCAAATATAAACTTACTATATGAAACAAAATAAACAACTAAAGTACAACAAATTCAAAAGGCAAACTTAAATTGTTTTAACCACCACAATCAACTAAACTTACTACATAGTTGACAAGCACATAGTTGACAAGCATAAGTTTTAAATTTACTACATGAAACAAAATAAACATCTAAAGTCCATTACAATAAAAAGAGCAAACTTAAATAGTTTTGACATCCATTCATCCAACACCATAAGATGGTGAAAATTTTCAAATACCACAAAAAGGAATCCCTCCATCATCAATAAGCTTCATATTCTCTATTCTCCTCTAGCCACACTAGTCCTATAAATAAATTCATTCAATCAATATATAAAACCAATAATATAATAAAGACAGTATAGATCAAATTAGAAAAAACAATAATATCATTTACCAAATAAGTTATCATTTCCTCTATCTCACTTTCATCAACAATCTTCGTAGAAAGAGGTTCCTCCTATTGAAATTGATTCTAAAATGGAATAATTAAAAATAAGATATAACAAGAAAATAATAACTAAAGACATAAGCAAAATGAAAAACAAAATTACATAATAAGCATTTTTGTACTTTCTTCTTCAACCCATAACCAATTTTGAGAACATGCCAAAGCTTCTACAGTTGATGGATGAAGTCTATTATATTGTGCATTCACCAACCTCCCTCCAATACTAAAAGTAGACTCCAAAGCAACAGTAGAAATTGGTATGGCATAAATATCTTTAACAATAACTTGTAAGGTAGGATATTGAGGCCCAGTTGTCTTCCACCAATTCAATATATCAAAATCTCCCTTTCTTGGTATGACATCCTCTTTCAAATAACTATCTAACTCTGACTTTACTTTCGATTTCTTCCTTCTTTTTTTTCCTTGAAACATAATCATCATAATCTCCCAAATTTCCTAATTCACTAGCACGACTAGCTAAAGATGTAATGTTTGATGTAGAAGGTCCACTCTCTGACAAAGTCATTTTTTCCTGATACTCTTGAAGCAAATCTCGACATATTTACATAATCTATCAATTTCAGGTTCAGCATTTTCTCCATAAATCTTCTCAAAGTAATACTCCAACAACTCTATTTTGTACCTTGGATCTAAAATTGTGGCAACACCCATGATACCATGCACATCATTCCAATATTTTTCAAATTTGCCTAACATGCTCACTGCCATCCTCGCAATAGTTACATTGTGTCAGAAAATCCCTCAGTAATATCATAAAACAATTTCAACTTTTCACAAATCTCTATTGACATAACTCAATCATTTTCAGTTGGCAAATATTTGTACAAAGGATCACCATGTAATTGCACACAACGAGGTAAGACATCCTTATAAAACAAAGCTACTTGGAGCATTAAATAAGTAGATATCTTTCGTGTTTTTTTTTTTTTGATATCAAGACACAATTTTCTTGAAGTTGGAATGCGCAATTGGTGCGCTGCCTCTTAAATTTTCCCCACCTTTTTGGAGTAGCACCCCAAAAAAGGACATTATCATGAATTCTTTCTATTCCCTATCCAATCACACTCAATCCATCTTTCACAATCAAATGCAAGATGTGTGCACAATAATGCATATGAAAAAAAAAAACCCATTAAGCAAGAGTGTATCACTACCAATTCTATCAACTAGCAACTCAATGACACCATCATTCACACTACAATTATCCACGGTAATAGATGAAAGTTTCCTATCAATATTCCAATCTAAGAAGCATTTCATCAAACTTAAAGCAATGACATCTCTTGTATGTGGGGTTGACACATATTCAAACCTAATTAAACAATAAATCATTTGCTCAAGTTTAAGAATAAATTTAATAATGTTGACATGCTTAATAAAAAATGAACACTATAATAACAAAGCATTTTAATAAAATATACATGATGATGCATTTTTGTAAAATCCATGAATTATTGATGTAATGAGCAGTGACTGTCATGTATCCTCTCTTTTGGTGATCTGCAGTCCACATATCAGTTGTGATAGCAATTCTCCCTTTATTAGCTTCCAACTTAGATATTGATTTTGCCTTCTCCTCCTTGAAAATATTCAAAATATCACTCTTAATAGTGTTTCGAGGAGGCATAGTAAACAAGGGTTGGAGACTAGAAGAATACTTTCTAAACTGTACATGATCAACCATTGATAAGGGATACTCATGCATGATTATCATGTTGGCAAGCTCTCTCCTTGTGAAATTTTGATCAAAGTAAAAGTTTTTCATTGTTACATTTTTATCCAACTTCTTTTGAATACCTACTAGCACTTGTTGTTGAATGTCCATTTGAGATCGCTTGTTGCACCTTTCTAAATGCTCACGCAAATGACTTGTCCCATTCTTAAAATCACCACCAAGTTTTCTCTTGCAATAATTACATATTGCCTTCCACTCATTGTTGATCTTTTCTTTCTTAAAATGTTGCCACGCTTTTGATTTTAACTTCTTTAGGTCGTATGCCTCACTATCATCAATAACCTCATTAGCTGGACTTAATGTTGGAGTTGCATTTTCATTAGAACTTGGAACGGGACTTTCGCCAATTGGTAATTGGAGCGAGTTAGAAGTGGGAGATGTTGAGGAAAATGAATTCTCCCCTACATTAGATATTTACCTACATACATAATGAAAGTCAAATAAGTGAAATTATACTAATTCGTAAATAAGAAAATGAAAACATATTTAAATAAACATAATAGAATTTCTAGCATTATGTACACATTGAAGTTGAGTTAATACAACAAAAACATGAATCGGCATTGTTATTGTTGTACTAAGAATTTTATTAAATCATAGTAGCAGTACTAAGAATTTAAATCATATGCTTGAATTTTGTTGTTGTTGATATACATATAGTAGTAGCAGTAGTAGTGTTTTGTTTGTAACGAAATTTTTATCTACCTATATGCCCTACTTAATAATAAATACTTTAAAATCAGTTAGAGGATATATTTTGCTAAGAATAAAACCAGATTTAAACCAAACAAAGAAGCAAAATTCATAGCAAACTATCTAACGTTCTTATCAAGTAACAAAAAAGCATAGCAGCAAATTAATGAAACTAAAAAGTTTTGGGGATTTTTTTATTTTAAATTCATGATTTTAAATTTCTACGATTTTGATCAGCAACCAACAAATGCGTTAAAAAAAGAGATATAAGATAATATCAACAACAACAAAAATACTATAAATTAACACAAAGAAATAACTAAAAATTACAAAGAAATAAATTAGGAAGACATGAATTAGGGATTCGGGGGAAGAGAAAAGGAAGAATAATATAAAGCAATAAACAAAGTACCCGACTTGAGTAAGATTCACTTGAAAAAGAAAAAAAAAATTGAAGAAGGAAGAGTTGTATCCGTAGGCTGTGGTAACTGGAGGGGTTGTAGAAAGCAAGAGGCAGCAGTGGTGCTAACAAAGAAAATAGGTAAAATTTGTATAACCCTAAGAAATATAAAATAATAATAATAAAATACATTAATGGTATTTTGGTAAAACTATCGGGGCGGGTCGGTGCGGGTTTCTCCTAAACCTGACCGAGACCCGAAAATGTTAAATTTTTAAAAATACCCTAACCCGCCCCATAACCGATTTTCAAAAAAAAAAAAGAAAACCGCCCCTATAGGGTCGGGTTCGGGTGTTTTTGCCATCCCTATCGCGAACCCTGTCCATGGACTTGTCAGCATCCCCCAAGAACAAATCCAAAGGCATACGCCTTTGCCACCCGAAGTAAGAGGTATACCCCTGATTGGTGTGGCGGGGCTTATTTTTACTGGGACATGGTGCAGAGTATCTGGAACACCCCGTCGGCGATCCCTTCTTGGGGGCGGGAGCAGGGGAAACAGAGGCCCTGTCCTCGAGAGAGGCAATAGCACTATGAACAATAGCAAAAAGGTTATTCTTTCCTTTTTGTGATGGCTCGGTCCATGTCACTTTCTTTGCCTTCTTTGCCGCACTCGTCACAGCTGCCAAGGCTCCTTTTATCTTAGACCCGGTGGCGGTGGAGAGGGCAGCAGAGACCTCGCCCACTTTCTGCTTCTTGGATGAAGGCTCTTCTCTATTTCCACCCTTGGTTTTCGTCGCCACGTGCTTGGTAGTAGTGACAGTTGGGGGAACAGCGGCAAGAATCTACTTGCTCGGGCTAGGAACCTTTTGTGGAGCCTTCTGGCTATGCCTCGCCATGATCTGTTCTCTGAATATGTTCATATCTGCAAATAAACAAACAAAGAAGATGAGACCACATCATAATTCGATATAAAGAAGAAACACTATACCAGTTCGCCACCCCCTAAACACAAACTCCGCCGTGGCAGAACTACCACTATCTGTATCAGAGCTGACGAAACTCTCGACACCAGGCACCCAGTCATCGTCGTAGTCTATAATGATAAACTCTACCTCCGAAGCTCCTGGGCGTTCACCAACCCCACTCTCCTGGGAACTCGGGGAGGATTGCAGTTCCATCACAGCAGGAGCAATAGCGACAGCAACTGGATCAGGAACCCAAGGCACTAAGGCGAGCATATCACTAAATGCTTCAAAGCCATTACCTTGCTCTGCGCCAACCCCCTCTGACCCAGCGTCACCCGTGGCGAGAAAGGTGCTCGCCTCATTCTGTGGAGCAATCCCTATCTCACCTTGAGATATAGTGCCTGCCTTACCCTGAGGGATAGTACCCACACATCCTCAGTACCCGCCACATTCTTACCCCTGTGGACAACGCCCGCCTTCCTACCATTCTTGACAGGCTGAAGATGGCCTATCAAGAACTTCGCCACGTCGTTTACACCACTCTTGGGCCATACCTCACGTTCTATACGCTTCATGAAGTTGTAACCCTGGGGCGCCACCCTATTCGGACTAAAGTTCTCCAGGCAATGCCTATAAATCAGGGTGTCCGACACAACCATCATCCAGTTGATTGTATGACTCTGATAATAGTCATACTGCTCCTTTTCCAGATCGTCCATCCTCACTAACGAGTTCTGTGAATCCTTGGGAGGCTTACACCACTTCACTTTAAAAGGCCACTCCTTCTCCAATTTCAGCTCCACGACGAAGAACAACGTCCTATAAATATGATTGTTGTTTGGAGCATTGAACACCACCTTATTCTCCTGAGAACTCAAATAGGAATAGGTGCCTTTCGTCTTCAGCTGAAATAAATTACGGAAGGCTTTATAAAGAGGAACCACATTCCTCTCTCGACAGTCGATGAAGTAAGCCACCATCACAGGCCACGACGTGCCCGTCAATTGAGCGGCGGAGACCCCGTACCCTTCAAGACATGTGGCAAAGAAGGGATTTAGAGGCAAATGAAAACCACCTTTGAACATATGCTCGAAGAGGCATAAATTTTTCCCGTCATTCTCCGCCTCACTTGGACGATGACCCTCTGCGGGGTCATAGAACTCGTAACGATAGTTGGGGAGGTAGACACCACGAGTCAACATAAGCGAGTCAATCTCCTGCTCAGTCATGGTACAGGGGAGGTCGTCATCCCACTCCCCATCCTTGCCCTCGCCAGCCGTTTCATTTTCCCCATAAGCCCATTTGTCTGCTTCCTCCGCACCACCACCAACCTCACCACCTGCACCACTTGGTCCGGTAGCATCGCCTGCGGCCAGCCTAGCCCCTTCCTCTATTTCCTGATCCAGATCACCCAAAAATGCCTCAAAATTCGAAAGATCGACGACCCTAGACCTCCTCTCCACCATTTCCACCGATTCGGAACCGTCGCTATTCGTCATGACCATTTTATAAAACTTTGGCATCCACCACCAAACCACTACAAAAGAAATGCAAAAATCAAAGAAAAATAAGAAAACGACATCGAAAACACCTAGACAGCCTTACAACGACCTCGTCGGAGCACGACACCAGCAAATCGAAGCACAAAACACATCGAAAGTAAAAATCGACAGCACGTCAACAACAAAAGCAAGACAAACAGACCTAAACCCTTCCTAAATACCCCTATTTATAGCAGAAGGGCTGCCAAAAGACACCCTGCTAGCCACATATCATGCCACTGGATGACCAACACGTGGCCCTTTCGCGAACAGCACGCCCAGCAATTAAAGGCGTCATTAAAGATGGCTACACCAAACATCGCATCATACCAACCAAAGGACAGAATGGACGCTCGCCATGTACGTCCTCGCCATGTCGCATCGTTCGAACCAAAGGACAGAATGGAGGCTCGCCATGTACACCCTCGCCAGAAATTGTAGCTGTCATCAAAGGATGACAGACACATACCTCCTCGCCACCATAGAGAACCCGCCACGGCACTACCCACAAGCAGTCACAGGCTCTCTGTCAGTCACTTTATAACCTCCACCTCGTCTGGGGGGCAATTGTTGAGCCTGCCCGCCAGGCCACTTAGCCATAAAGCCCAAGAGAGACCAAACAAGCCTAGCAAGCCAGCCCAGGACCAGGGTCCAACATCGGCGAACTCAGGACCAAGCCCAAGAACACGTGGAAGCCTCCTCCTCCCTAGCAGTCACATCATCAGTCACCTTGACGCCCATCTGGGCAGCACGAGGCATTAAATATCGCAACCTCTCCTCGACAGGCATTAAATGCAGTCGTCTCCCGGGCGAGGCCCCCCAGACCGCTTACTCCCAATGTCAAACCGGAGTCGAACATGTGGAATTGGGCAGGTCGCCTGAACGGGTATATATGGCCTTCTCGGGGACTGCCCAAGGTAATCCCTCTCTCTCTCTCTCTCTCCCAGACTATCTTCTCCAAACTCTGACTTAGGCATCGGAGCGTGTCCAGGAGCTCAACCTCCGGCGTTTTCTGACCCTCTTTCTTTGCTCGAAAGATTTCAGACCACCAAGAGGACCACCTCGACACAAATGGACATCAACAAACTTCAATATCTTCCTCTAAACATTCTAATAGAACAACAGTACAACACTAAGATTAACAAACGAAAAAAAAAATTAACTCAATTATATATTGCCAAGTAAAATTGATGAATGATAGATCAATAATTTTTTAATTTTAGAGTTAAATAGTCTCAAAGCACATACGAATTTGTTAGAATTTGAAATTTTGAGATGGAATTTACGAAAAAAAAATAAAAAAACCACCTTCAAATCAATATATAACCCAATTGACATTTTTATAAAAAAAAAATTCATAAAAAAGAAATAGAAAATTCAAAAATAACAGAAAAAGGAAATTAAAATTACTTTTATAACCTTAATAAACTTTTTCTCTTGAGGTAATAGTAAACCTGTCAATTCTGACCCGAACCCAAAAAACCAATCCTACCGACCCGAACCCGATCCAATCCGATTTGATCATAAAAAGTCAACAACCCGAACCCGCCCAACCCGAACCCGAATCCAAAACGATCTAGACTCGAAATAACCCAAACTTGAATTGACCCAAACCCAAAATGACCTGAATCTGAAATGACCCGAATCCGAAATAACCTGAAGCATTAACCCGAAATGACCTGACCTTAAATTAAATATAATTTTATTTTAAAAATATTAATTTAATAAAATAAATAAAGATGACAAGATTATTAATTTATTTTAATTTTATAACTTTAAATTATCTTTTAATTTTTTTTTACTATTACAATTTTATCTATTTTTTACTATTATTTTTTTAAATTATAATTAAAAATAAATTATTATTATTATTTAGTTTTAGTTTTTATATTTAGTAGTATATATTATAAAAAAAGTTCTTTTTTTTTTGATAAAATAATTAAATAGATCGATAATAATTATTTTAAAACAAAAAAATAATTAATAATAATTCAATAAAACTATATGTTATATTACTTATGATAATCTTATAATATAATTTAATTTTAAACAAATTAATATATCTGTTATTACTTCTGATAATCTAATAATATGACTTAATATAAATTATATCTTTTTATTCTCATGGGTATACATATGATTTATAATATTTTATCGTTACACATATTATTTAAAATAAATGTATTATTTTTAATTTTAAAAGTATAACCTTTTCTCATGCAATATAGAACAAAATACATAAAAATAGGTTATTGATAATGATATATTTTATGTTAATGATTGGTACATTACGTTATAATAATCTCTTATCATGTTATTTAAATTAAATTAAATAGTTTCTTATTAATATACATTTTTTTTGGGAATAAATGTGTTGTTTTTAATCTCAAAAGTATAATTCGTTAAATTTTATCATGTAATTTTTTAAAAGAATATAAAATAGATCATTGATATGTATATTTTATTATAATGATTTATATACATTATAATAATACATTATCATGTGATATATAATAAATTAATCTTTTATTGTTTTACATGTTATTTAAAATAAATGCATTGTTTTTAATTTCATATTTATAATATCTTATCATATGATTTAGATTAGTTTCGTCAATAGTCATAATATTGGTCCATTTAACGATAATTGCTACTAAGTTCATAAAAATAGATAAATTTTTATTTTATTGTAAAGAGTTACAAAGAGAAACAAATCGATCGTTGGCTTTAACAATAGAATTGTACTCGTCGTGCACGTAAAGTTTCGAATCGATCTGATATCTCTATCATATTGATCGAGAATATTGTCTTTTTCAATATATATTAATGGTTGAAATTTTTCTACATTGAATAAATAGTTAGACATTTTTAATTTACTCAAAATTCGACATGCATGATCTACATGAATAGAACATGAAATATGACGGTCGAATTGTTAAAATATTAATCGTATAAAAAATTTATAAAAGTGTGAAAAATAATTTAGTTTTGCACTAGTGTAAGTGGATCCCTCTTCAAGAAGAGGAGGAATCCACTTACACTAGTGAAAACAAAAATAGTTTTATACAATTTTATAATTTTTTATACGATTAATATCTTAACAAACCGACTTTGGATTTAGCAATATAATTGTACTTGTCGTGAACGTAAAGTTTCGAATCGATCTGATATCTCTATCATATCGATTGAGAATATTATTTTTTTCAATATATTTAACGGTTGAAAGTTTTTTACATTGAACAAAATAGTTAGATATTCTTAATTTACTCAAAACTCGACATGCATGATATACGTGAACAAAATAGATATTAATCATATAAAAAGTTATGAAAGTTATAAAAATGTGTAAAACTAATTTTGTTTAACACTAATGTAAGTGGATCTCTCCTCTAATAAGGATTATACATTATACAAAAATATTATATATGTCAGTACTTCAGTATGTTAAGAATTGTATCTTTACTTATTATAAATTTTTTATTAATTTAATTTTATACATTATATTTAAATTTTAAAAATATTTAGCATAATTAACATTTATTATTATGTTTTTATTTTGAATAAACATTTATTATTATATTTTATTATACTTGATAATTAAACTTTTAAGTAAAGCTTTTAAATCTAATTTAATTTTAGTAGAAAATCATTTTAACTTCTAAGATTGGTTCACTTGGTAAAACTTTTAGTATTAAGGGTTACTTATCAGGCTAAATGCTAAATTTAGGATCAAACTTATTAGCACATGAGTGAATCAGGGTTAAACCTTTTATTTCAGTCTATTAAGGGTTCAACCTTTTCGAGCTATGACAAATAAAGATTTATGATTGTGTTTAACTTGCACGAGCCAAAACAATCAGTGAGATTAAAAAAAAAATGCTGACATGTCATTTTTTTTACATATTTGGCAAGAGAGGTGGCCATTTAATTAGTAAATTAATTTCTAAAAGTAAAAAAAAAAAGTAAATGAATAAAAAATATTTATAATCGAAAAAAAAAACAAACATTAGAAACAAAAAATCCCAAAATCAGATCTTCTCCTTATTTCGATCTGAAATATGAAAATAATCAGCCTGAATTTTTTTTTTTGCTAATTTCTTATCTCTCACACTCTAATTACACACTTATTTCTCACCCACAAAGTAATTTTTTTTCTAGAAACCTTCAAGAATTTGTTTTTCAGTTGGGTTTTCAAGATTTCTAGAATTTGTTTGGGTAATATGAAAATTTGACAAATCGTCTCTCTGTAAGTCTCTAATATTTTGTTTATCATAATCTTAATAAAAAAACCCATTCACATAATCAAACTTACAGATATTGGATGTCATAGGTTAGCTTTGATGAATCTTTCCTTTGATGAATCAAAATTTACCCATTCACCTAACCCATTATTTCCTTTGTTTAATACCCATTTCCAAGAGTAGGATCTTGAATTTCGAAAACGTTTGTTCCATCCTTGCTACTTCTTTTGTTGACCTTAATCATCTCCTTTTCAAAATACCAGATCAAGGAATGAATTAATGAATCATAGGGCTAAATCAAAATATGCACTGATTTTGGTTTGGGTTTTCTTTGGTGAAGAATTATTTACAAACGTAAAATGAATTTCGATTTTAATTAGAAACAGATTTGGGATGAAACCAAAGGAATGAAAATGAATTTTGAATTTTTTTTTTTATAGAAATGAGAATGGATATGAGTTCAAATAAAGATTTCTTGAATTAGGGGTTTGAGTTATCAAATATAGGGATTTGTTTTTTATTTTGTTTTTAGATGAAATCATTTTATCTATTTGAATTTTATTTTTATTTTTCAGAATTTTTATTTTTTGTTTTTAGAGTGCCATGTATGCAAAAAAATTACATGCCAACAATTTTTTTTTAATTTTTTTGGCGTGTGTACATTAAACACAGTCATAAGTCCTTATTTGTCGCAACTCGAAAAGGTTGAACCCTTAATAAACTGAAATAAAATGTTTAATCCTAATCCACTCATATGCTAATAGGTTTGGTCCTAAATTGAGCATTTAGCCTATTTATCAAGGTTCGAACCTTTCAACAAATATAAAATTATATATTTTTCAAATATCTAAATAGATTCATGTAACGATTTCAGATACATGATAATATCCTATTTATTTTTAAATATAATTTATTTTTATCTTCCAATAAAATTATAATAAAATCTTATTTCATCAAATAATATGTTTAAATTTAATCTGATTTGATTTTAAAAATTAATAAATTGAATCTAACATTATCCAAATCCAAATAACCCGAGTGCCAAACCTGAAATGATCCGAATCGAATAATCCGAATGTCAAACCCGAATGATCTGAATCCGAAATTAACCCGAATTTTTTAAAATCCGAATTGATTCAATCTGAATGGATCCGACCCAAACTCAACCCGACTCGTTCAATTGACAGAACTAGGTAATAGTAATAGAAACTCTTTCTCTATGGTTTTCCACAATGCAGAATGGAATCTTTGTTTTTCGAGACTAAATTTGAATGCTTTAAATGAATATACTAGCGTGATCCCATTTTTTCCCTTTTCTTTTTTATTTAACTTTAAAATTTAAACCTTTAGCGTTTGCTTCTTAAAGAGTGATATCATTTGTTTTTAACTTTGATTTCGGTATTGGTTTTTAGGGTTTTCGAGTTGATTTTTGAAGACGTTGAAAGATAGCTCTGTCGGTTTTTGAGGATTTGAGTGAAGCATAGAGTGGATGGTAGAATTGTAAATTTGAGGAAGTTTTTTTGGGGTGAAAAGCTGAGATCTGTTTCGGGAGCTTTCAAGGGACTGGTTGATGAATGTGCGTACTGTAAGTTCAAAATACCTATGCAATTGTTGATTTTAATGGGTTTTTGAAGTGGTTTAAGCTTTGTATTTGAGGAAAATGATGATTTTACTGGATTTTATTAGTGGGCGGTAGAATTATAAATTTGAGGAAGTTTTTTGACTGGATTTAAATAGTGGTCGTAATTACGTTCGTTATTTTGCTATATCGACTCTTTCTACCATCGATATTCACCTATGATTTACTGCAATTAGTCGTGATAGAATTCATTATGTTTGCAATCGTAATAAACGTGATACGATTGAAAACGCGTTTACAACTGCAATTTAAATCTTTATTCTGAGATAAAAAGTTGAGATCTGTTTCAAGAGCTTTCAAGGTACTAGTTGATGAATGTGTGTAGTGTAAGTTCAAAATATCTATGCAATTGTTGGTTTTAATGGGCTTTGAAGTGGTTTAAACTTTATATTTGAGGAATATGATAATTTTATTGGACTTTATTAGTGGGTGGTAGTATTGCAAATTTGAGAAAGTTTTTGGATAGAGATTTAAATAGTGGCTGTAACGAGATGTTATGATCGTTATTTTGCTATATCGGCTCTCTCTACCACCAATATTCACCTATGATCTATCGCAATTGATCGTGATAGCATTCGTTAAGTCTGTAATCGCAATAAACGTGACACGATAAAAAACATATTATCGTAATTTAAATCCTATTCTGGGGTGAAAAGCTGAGATCTGTTTCAAGAGCTTTCAAGGGACTGGTTGATGAATGTGTGTACTGTAAGTTCAAAATATCTATGCAATTGTTGATTTTTTTAATGGATTTTTGAAGTGGTTTAAGCTTTGTATTTGAGGAATACAATGATTTTACTAGATTTGTTAGTAGGTTTTAATAATTTTAAGGGTTTGATAGGCAATGTTGAGGAAGATTGAAAAGGGTAGACATCTACTGTTAGCAGAGGAGGGAAAAAAGCCCTTCCATCATTAATTTTCTTTCCCCAAAAACTCATTATGTTAGTCTTCCATAAGTGCTACGCCTCCACGAGCAGTTATCAGATTCTAATTTATTATTAAGAGTGTATTTGGTAGAATGAAAAAAATAGAAGGATGAGATAAGGAAAGTAAAAAAAAAGGGAAAAAAAATGTGAATTTTGAGTGTGCTTGGTAAGAAAGAAAAGTGAGAGAAAAAAAATATGAGAAATGATTATTTTTCCCCTTAAACGCATAAAAACACATCCTTCCAAATTAGAACGATAAGTGAAGAGAAAATAAGAGAGTTGTGAATTAAGTACGCACATTTACAAGATTATCCATCAAGTTTTTAAAATTTATTTTTTTATCTTAATTTACAAAAAATATAATGATAAATTTTTATAATTTTTATTTTATTTTTCAACTCTACAAAATAATAAATAAATTTTTTTTTCTTCACTTTTTCATCTTTTCAAAAAAAATTTCACCCTGTCAAGCAGAACCTAAATGTTTCATGTTCATGTGAAGCTTTCACGAATTCTTTTCATAGTCGAGCATCTACTGGCAGGTTAATTCGATCAAATAGTGTAGGGAGTAGGAGGAAAGCCATACGCATCAAAGCCGAGAAGCGTCGTTCGGATTCACATTAGAGGAAGAGTTTCCATTACCTCAAAAGAAAAAAAGTTTATTAAGGTTATAAAACTAATTTTAATTTCCTTTCTATTGATTTTATATTTTTTTATTTTCTTTTTATTAATTACTTTTTATAATCGCAACTAATAAGAATTTATAATATACCGGTTGTTTTTGTAATTCTCCTTTCATTTTATTGATATTTGAAATTATCAAAATTGTGTATGTTTATTAAAATTAAGGGTTAAAGGATAAATTTGTTATCATATTATAGGTGGTTATTGAAATTTGTCATCATATTTTATTTTGATTGATATTTTCTATTGCACTTTTGGGATTAAAAGTAAATTTACGGCTATACTTTTATTTGATTAAGTTTTACAACAAAACTTTGATTTTTTTATTGAATTTTACCATTCAACTTTAATTTTTGGATGACTTGAAGATAAAATATAACAAAAAAATATTCTTTCAAATATTTCATTTTAATAATTAACAATAATAAATTAATTTATAAAAATATTAAAAATTAATATAGAATTTTTATTTTATAAAAAACTAAAACTTAAATTTTTTACTCTTTTTTTCTTTCTTTTATTATTCAAGTCTTTTGTAAATGATGATGGCATCGATTAGTAGTAATGCTCAAAATCGAAATTTGACTGTCGAACACCAAATCCGACATATCCATGTCATTTTTCTAATTTTTTCCATGTTGGTATTTTTTCTTTGTCATATCATTTTTATTTTTTATTTGATAGAAATACAATATAAATAAAATAGTTAATATTTTCTTCTTTGTCACACTATTTTTTCTATTTTTTATTTGTAATTGATACAAGCATAATATTAAATAAAATAGTTAAGATTTTTATTTTTTGTCACATTATTTTTTAAAATTTTTAAATTGGTACAACGAAATATTTTATAAGATATTATATTCTTGTTAATTTTAGAAAAATCTTAACATGATAAATTTTAAAAAAATAACATTGTGAACGGGATATGTCGGATTTGATGGCCGATGATCAAATTTGATGTTAATGCATTACTACTGACTAATGTTGATGCACTCAAAAGAGTATATCTTATTTAATCCTTGCACTAAAAATATTAATTGCAAAGTATAGTAGAAGCAAGGGTCGAGTCCACAGGGATTGGTGTTTAATTTAAGAGTTATTAGTTTATACTTAAATTCAAGAAAAACAAAATAAAAAGGGAGTTTTTGAAATCAAGTTAAAAATAAAGCAATCAATAAAAGTAAGAAGTAATAAAATAAGATGAAATCAAATATGAGAAAAATATGGCTAAAGGTTCATTCTCCACCACTAGACATCATTAAGAATCAAATTCAGATCTATCAACATCAATTAGCTATCAAAGTTAACAACCGTAGATAACAACATCCTGTGTTACCCCAATCCTTCTTTAGTTCGTCGTTAAGCAGGACGAACGCCACTACTTAATCTCTAACTATCAAACAACCTAGGATAAACATCTCTAAATTTAATTTGACAGCAGCTTTATGATGAGAAAGATAGGTTTATCTAAGCAACAAAAGCATGAACATGAATTGTTTAACTTAGGTTATGTTCCACTTTGCAATTAGCGAAAACTTGACCATAATCATTAATAACAAATTGCCACTTATGAATAGGAAATCAAGACAATTACACTGATCAAGACTTCTAAACTAGCATTAGATAATTATCAAGATCTATCTAGTATGCATCCTAAACAAATCAAGATAAAAATCATAAACAATTCTTGTAGAAGAACATAAACAACTTTGATAGAAAACTAATGATAGATAGAATCTCAAAACATGTCTAGGGCTTTGAAATCACCCTTAACCAAAAAGAAGTTTAGCCTTGCATAGGCATAGTTAACATAAACATGAATATTCAAAAGAAACTAAGAAAAATAAAATAAAACTAAGAGAAGAAGAATAAGAAGAAGAAGATTGATAAATAATCAATAGCATCTCATAGTTGGTGGCTCAAAAGATGGTATTTATAGAGCTTTCAAGTCTTGGAAACCCTTTCTTGCTGATCAAGGAAGCTAGGAGTCAAAGCAGTGCAAAATAGGCAAGATTTTCGAGTTTTGCGGTTTTTCCCGATTTTGAGGACAATAGGGTCGGCGCCGCGGTGCCAAGTACACTGACTTGCACTTTTTGCTTGCTGACGTCGATTTCGCGACTGCTGCACTATCTTGCACTTCGTCGGCTGATTTGGATGATCATCCGTTGTCCGATTTAGGCGTGTAAACTATTGTTGGAAAGGTATTTAAGTCAGATTCAAAAGTCAAGAAGGAAGTTTCTTCAAATAATGATTTTAACATAATGATTTCCTTGAAACAAGCTCCAGATGTCAGATCTGCCTGATCATCTAGCACTAAGAAATTGATCTTTTTTACTCCCAAGTCTTCTTCCATCTTGTGATTATAATTTTGTAAGCTCTTTACCATCATGATTGACATGTTTTGACTTCATCTCTTCCAAAATACCTATAATTAATAAAAATATAATAATTGGTCAAGGAACTTAAGAATTAAAGCACAAAGTATAAGGAAATAATACATAAAAATGTATGCAATTACGCACTTATCAAATGCCATCACCAGTCACCAATGACTTGAAGAATAGAAGAAAGACAAAAAAACTGATATAATAAAAAATAAATATTCTATGTTTCAATATTTTAAATATTTTTTGTTAATTAATTTATTATTGATAATTATTAAAACGAAATATTTGAAGGAATATTATTTTTTTAAAAAAATATTATCTTCAAATCAACTAAAAACAAAGTTGGGTGGCAAAATGTTAATAAAAATTTAGTGGCAAAAATCAATCAAACAAAAATATAGTGGTAAAATTCAATATTGAGTGCAAATTTATTCTTAATCCCAAAACTAAAAAGATAAATATCAATCAAAATAAAGTATAACAAAAAAATTTAATATCCACTTATATTACGGTAAAAAATCATTCTTTAATCCTAGAATTAAAAATTCAGCACTATAGTAAGATAATAGATTAATAGTTACGCAAAAAAAGTTATTAGTACAATGGAGAAAAATTCTCCATTGATCTTGAATTAGATCTGTTTAAGGATCGGGTTACCCGTCCAAACTCGAAGGTCCGTCCGATATTTGAGAGGGTTTGGACAAAAATATTAGGTTCGAAATATGGATTTGGGCAAAAAAATGAGGCCCGTAGAAAATGGGTCGGACCTTGACTCCAACAATCAAGACTCGGGCCCAGCCCGACCTGTTTTTCATTTATATAATATTTTATTTTTATATTTTTATATATTATATAATTTATATCATATAAAAAATATATTTAATATTATAGTGTAAACATTTAAAAATATGTTAAGTTATCCATGTTTTAGAACTTAATAAAAGGAAAAAAAGAAGATAAAATTATTAAAAATTAAATAAAAAATAACATATTTGACTAAATTTTTTTAGAAAAAAATAATATATGCAGGCCTAAACGGGTTTGAACTATCCATTTACAAATATGAACGGGTTTGGACAAAATTTGAAACCCATATTTCGAGTCGGGCTTGGACAAATATATATAATATTAATACCATACTTAGGCCCGGCCCGATCCATGAACACCTCTACCTTGAATCAAAGGTGTTTTAATTGTGAGAAATAAAACTATTGTTTCTTTCACCACTCCCTTTCCATATACAAAGATAGCAAGATTCTCAACTATCTTCTCTTTTGGCACGGTTTTCATCTATCACTAGAATGCAACTCGTGCCTTGTTGCGTGGAATCCATTATTAAATGTACGATGATACAAAATTTTCAGTTTGGTTAACTTGTATATTCAAGATTGATCATTGATGATCATCTTTTTCCTTACAAAATATTCTTATACGAAATGACTAAAGAAGTTTAGATTTTAAAATAGTTTAGGTTATGTTTTTTTGGATTTCATACTTGATTTCAGGTTTTAAATGATTTTTCGAAGATGTTTTCAAGTGGATTTTCATGGCACAACAGAAGGTATTCCGATATTCATTCCATGGTATTTGGATACCCCTGTTTTTAACTAAAGTTGTCTAAATTTTATACTAGGACATTCGGAAGCCTGAGCTTTGGCATTCAATACTCCTTTGTTTTTTTTCACCAAAATTGTTTTTCATAAATAGCATTCATATGCCCCTCTAATAGCAGTTCAATGCCCTGATTTTGTTTCATCCTATGTAAAAATTGGTCATGGGCATTCGAATGTCCTCTCAATGACATTCAGATGCCCTTTTGAAGTTGACCAAAAATGTCTTGCTCAGATCAGACATTCAGATGTCTTTCCCATGACATTCAAATACTCAATCTCATTTGTCGATTTTGTGGCTATTTTTTAATGCATTAGAATGTCCTTTTGTGAGCATTCGAATGCTCTTTTCTAGAATGATAAAAACATTTACTAGAATGGATATTCGATATCCTTTCCCGAGCATTCAGATCTTTACATTGGATCTTATTTAATTTATGTAATGTACTTATTTTTGCCTTCAAATTGCCTATTTATTTATTTATTATTTAATTTATTTATTTATAATTGTCCTTTAGTCTATGAAATTTTACATTTAATGCTATTTATCTTATTTTGCAATTTATTTATTTTACTTTGTAATTTACTTTTCCGTAATTTATTTATTTTATACATTGCACTTAATTATATTTGTTTATCTATTTTATACATTTATTTTTCTTATTTAATTTATTGTCATTTAATTTCTTGCTCTTTATTTTATGTTAATTATTTATTTATTTACTTTTGATTATTAAATTAATGTGGCTAAGCACTACAAAAAAATTTCCATTTACTGACGGTCTAAAATCCGTCAGTATAACCTCAAAATCCGTCGGTATAGACCTAAAAGACTTTTACCGACGGAAGATATGGATATTCCGACAAAAAATATACTGCACTTAAAGCCTTGTCGGTAAGAGAATTACTGACGGGCTTTATCCGTCGGTAAAGCCTTATGAACCAATAGTGACAGCTATTCCGTCAGTAAAATGATTCCCAATATTTTTTTTATTACTACAATCTTTCCGTCGGTATAAAGTTAGTGTCCGTCGGTAAAACACTATATTTACCAATGCCCTATCCGTCGGTAAAAGTCCAGTTTGCCAATTTTTTATCCATCAATAATGCTTAATTTGCCCGTCAGTATTGCTACGGAATTGGTATAAAATCTGATGTTTAATTGCTAAATAGTTTTTCATTTATACATTTTACGTTATTAAAATTCGTTTTATTATAATTATAATTTTAAATTAAAATTAAAAATATTAAATTAAAATATAATTTTTAATATAAAAATATCTCATAAAAATAAAGAAAGAAAACAAATTGTCTTATAATTAATAAGTGTGAGTCACAAATAATTAAGTTATAACGCAAAACTTTAAGTTCAAATAAATATCAAAACATGTTTCCTAACATTGAATTACAAAATAAAAATAACAATGTCAAACATAGATTTTCCAAACTTCTTACGGGTTATAAAATATGATCCAATCTTCTTACGGTGCATTCCCTGTATTCAAATAGACAAATATTTTATAATTAAAAGCAATAAAATAGATTAACCAATAAAGATATATAGAATTAAAAGTATTAGAGAGATCAACAACTAAATGCTAAAGCAACAAATTGATGCATCAGACAGAAATCATCTCCATGCAAAAACAGATAGGAAAAAGATATTAAACATTAATCACAACATGCAGAAGACGTGTCTACATAAAATGTACTCAGCTTCAATAAGGAACATAATTAATTATAGAACCAACCAACCAACTATCTATATAATATAATTTTATCAACAAAAAAAAAAGTTGCCTATCTATAAGCACCAGAAAAAAAGTGAAATAAGCACATAGTAAGCTTCATACTTTGCTAAAGTTGGTTAATCTCTCATAATCTCAGCAAAGAAAATTTAAAATATATGATAACTCAGGATCAAGCCCAACTAAAAAGCCACTCCAGCAAAGCACCAATTATTTGTTTAACTATCCAGCAATTCTATAGGCTATATCAATCAAAAGTACTAAAATCAAAAGAAAACCATCTGCAATACTACTGCATCAAGAAATAAGCAAATGGGTCACAAGGGAAAGGCTAAGAAGAATGGTGCATAAAAAATTATGATATTAACCCTGTACTAAGGCCCAAATCTAGTTCAAACAAGCAAAGAATCAAGTTAACATACTACAAAAGCATTGAAAGTAAAAGAAACCTCAATCCAAGCAAATGAGCCCTAAATGCTAGACTAGAAAGTTTCAACTTAGTGATTCCACGGTCCCTTAGCACCAACAAAAAAGCAAATCAACTTCAGACACCACATGATGATATATAGCACATGATGGCTTTTGAAAATCTTTTAACAAAAGGCAACATGGATGAAGGAACATTCATTGGTGTAATAGACTTAGGTAATAAATCTCTGCATTGACAGAAGTCTTCAGAAAAAAGAAAAAAGGTTCCTAAACTCTGGTAAATTTTGAAACCATGCTTGTAGGAGTGTGGCCAGACTCTGAGACTTTCAATGATAGGGGCATGAGTCCAACTCCATCTCGTTGGAAAGGAATATGCCAAGAGGGACTTCTATTCAACTCCTCGAATTGTAACAAAAAACTTATTGGAGCTTGCTGGTTCATCAAAGGTATCTTGGATCAAAGGTATGGGAAACCCCATGAATATTTGCCCTAAACACTAGCACTAAATTTTCTAAGTTCTAAACTCTCAAGGTTTTACTTCATTAGCTAACAACAGTATAATTTACACAAAATAAAACTGACCTTGATTTGAAGATTTTCCTCTATTTGTCAGATGCACCACTGTTTTCTGCTTACTGTAAAATACACTGCTTACTGCCTTCAATAGTATCTCTGAGAGCTTTACCTCATAAAAAAAAAAAAAACAAATTCCAATTCAAGATGAAAAAGAAAGATAAAGATAAAAGAAACCATCGACAAACAGATTCCAGTAGTATCAAGAGCAGGAAAGAAAGATAAATTGCCAATTTCGTTTGCATGGCCTATGGATCAAGAGCAGGAAAAGCTACTCAAGTATATGCAAAACAACCATTTCAAGATTCCGTTCTGAGTGTTTTTAACTCAGTTTGTCCAATTTTGTATTAGGATAAGCATGTATTGGTGGATGCAGGCAGGGTATGCCGTATGCCTAAGCTAATATCAAATTTGGTTTTGGTTAGGCTAATGCCTAATGGGCTGGTCCCTTTAATTTAATGCCTCTAA
The DNA here is from genome assembly GCA_030761205.1 of Fremontodendron californicum. Lineage (NCBI taxonomy): Eukaryota > Viridiplantae > Streptophyta > Magnoliopsida > Malvales > Malvaceae > Fremontodendron > Fremontodendron californicum. The sequence goes on from JAULJL010000026.1 coordinate 13,186,017, forward strand.
GCGGTGGCTTCCACTACAAGTGATTAAAAAAAAAAAAAAAAAAAAGACCTATTAACAAACTTAGATGAAAATTAATGTTGGTAAGCAGTGTAGAGTCTAGACTAGAGAACTAATAAATATAATGCAGCTGGTAGGTAACTCCAAGCTCAAGGCAGGGAACTGGATTAACCTCTTCTGCTTTGATTTGCTTGTGCCTATAATGTTATTAAAAAATATATTATAATAAAATGTATATAATTATTCTTTTCTATTATCATTTTAATAATGAGTAGTTAATTTTTGGATTAAGTAAATTTTTTATTTATCCAAAGAAGCAGCAGATAGCATAGCAGCAATAATGAAACACATAAGAGGCATACAATCACCAAGCATTACATAGGTCCCTATTTACTAAGTCCAAAGCAATGTTCTTAAGGCCAGAGAGCCTGAATTTAATAACTGCAACAATAGAACTGAAAAGTTTGTGAACAGATCAGTTTATCATTCAGTGTCCTGCTGATGCACTATTTTTATAATGGGTACAAGTAATAGTAATTGGAGGACTAATTTGTTCTGCTTAGCAGTTGATTAATTTGGGCAAGTAGAGGAAAGCATCCGCATTGGAATACACAAGAAATGGATACAATTACACAGGTTAGACGAAAAAATTGCAATTGTGACAAGAGGCGGTAGAGGGATTGGAGAGGCAAGGCAACAATGATGATTTTTGCTGGACATGGTGCCTAAGTAGTGATTGCTGATGTGGAATTATACATTTGAAATTTGAAATTGACGGCAAAGCATTTATAGTACAAATTTTGATTCATACTGAAGCTCCAGTCCATTAACACCAAGTCTCACCAAACAGTAAAACAGCAAGAAAACAAGCAAAAACCATGAAGAAAAGTCCAAATAAAGCAGCAAAGAATGAATAAAACCAATCTCACAACATCTTTAGAAATATGCAAAAGACAAATCAGGAACAAAATAAGTAAAAGGATTTTGACAATGCTAACTAAAACAAAGAAAACCTAGAAAGCAGGCCCAATTAGCAAAAAGAAGAAAAAGAAGAACAAAAACTGCACCATGATTGAGTTGTAATAAAATGAAATGAAAATGAGAGAGGAGATGCTTGCCTGACTTATTTTGATTAACACATAGGATGTGCGCACTGAGGTATTTGAAGGCTCGTATCTAAAATAGAGCAGCAAACACCCAAAGATTTGAAGGCAAAAATGTTCGATCTAACGACGACATGACTGAGGAAAAAGAGCTAGCTTATTCAATACCTTTGGGACATCATCTTCTTCGCTCCAAGAGAAGGCCAACCAGAGATGCGCGAACGTCAAAAATGAAAAAGACAGCCGAAATATATCCTAAACTTTTATCGGGTCAAATAAATTTGGCCATTGCTATAGAAATTTTAATTAAAAAATGGTAACATTTTAAATATCCATTGCTATAGAGTTTTTAATTAAAAAAAATTTCTCATTTTTTTATAAACATACCTATACTGACGGAATAAAAAAATTCATCAATATATATAATGTTTATACTGACGAATAATAGTAATCCGTCAATAAAAGTACCATTGATACCGACGGATAAATAAGACGTAGGTATATGTGATGTCTATTCTAACGGTATCACAAATCCGTAAGAATAACACTTTTTACTGACGAAATTTGACCGTCAGTATAAGTTGGCGTCAGTAAATGGCAATTTTTTTGTAGTTGTTGGGGAGTATTCTCGTAGTCTTTTCACGAGAAAACATTATTTTTGTTTTATGGAGTACTATGAAAATTTTCGAGTAAAAGAATAATTTCCTAAATTTTGCCAAGTTGTTGGGGAATCTGAGAAATTATTTGACTCAAGTAATTTTCATGGTATTCCGTCAAAAAATAATTATTGATTCCAGTTAAAATAAAAAACAAAATTTATTTATGATGCTTTATTATTTTTTATTTTAATTGTCATTTAAATGCTTATTTATTTATTTATTTCTTGCCACATTTATTGCAATATTTTAATAATGGAATTATATATGAAAAATCATTTTTTGTCAGCATTGTGTTATTTTCTTTAAAAAAAATGCAATATCCTCTAGTGGAAATAATTTTTGAGTCTTTTTCAGGTTGTTGAAGGAATTTTCAACAATTATTCTTCACAAAGGAATACCCTTTATAAAGAATAAAATGAAAATTTTAATCGAAAAAAGGGTTTTGCTAACGAGTGCCTTTAAAACACTTTTTAAGGTTAATTAATATACTATTTATAGTAATAATATTATATTAAATGTATTAGTTGACAATTTTATTCATCATTTCCAAAGCAAAAGATGAAAATATTTGTCGATAAAGTGGCAAACTTTGCTGCATTAGTTCAGATTCAAGATTGTAATTATTTTTTATGTTTTTGTTGGGATTTGATTGTTGCTATAAGTGTGAGCATTATCTGAAGTTTTTTGTACAACTTAATGTTATGAAATCTTGTATGGGATGTAGTTGATCACATGTCTTGTAGTTGGTGACATTAGGTAAACTTTGGAGATATATTGTTCACATTACACAAGAAATGTAGTTGACAACTTTGATAAATCTGATTTCTCTTTCTCTCTTGTTTTATTTGCTTCATATTTTACATTGAAGATTGTTCTTCTTTGAGTTTCCAACATGGTATCAGAGCTGCATTCTTAAAGGACCTAAGCTTTTTTTTTTCAAACACTATTCTACAAGAAGAAACACAGTGATCGTTGCCTTCACAGCAACTTGAAACCACAGCAGCCTTAGAGAAGGATGTCTACAAGCAGTTTTTCTCCTCCCTCACCTCCTGTGTTTGCAGGAGAAAACTACAATATTTGGGTAGTAAAGAGAAGACCTACCTACAAGCTTATGACCTCTGGGAAATGGTGAAAACTGGCAGGGAGCCACCACCTTTGAGGGCCAATCCAACACTGGCTCAGATAAAGCAGCACAGTGAGGAATATGCCAAGAAATATAAGGCCATGTCCTGCATTCAAAATGGAGTTCCTGATGTGATCTTCACTAGAATCATGGCTTGCGAGTCACCTAAGCAAGCATGGGACAAGTTGAAGAAGAGTTCCAAGGTTCTGAGAAAACCAAGCAGCAACAACTCATAAATCTGAGGAGAGACTTTGAGAACTTGAAGATGAAGGAAAGTGAAACTGTTAAGCAGTATTCTGACAGAATAATGGTGATTGTCAACAACATTAGGCTTGTTGGAGATGAGTTTGGTGACAAGAGGGTTGTAGAAAAGGTACTCACTACATTTTCTGAGAGATATGAATCCAAGATTTCATCTCTTGAAGACTCTAGAGATTTGGGCAGCATCTCTTTGTCTGAGTTGATTAATGCTCTTTATGCTCAAGAGCAGAGAAGAGCAAACAGACAAGAAGAACATGTTGAAGGGGCTTTTCAAGCAAGAAGCAAAGAGAGAGTAGGTTGCTCATCCAGCAAAAGGAAAAAAAACTACTATGACAAACGAGAGAAGCAGAAAAAGAAGAGAGAGAGCACTAAAAATGGTGGCAAGAAGAAGTATCCACCATGTGCACATTACCAGAAATCAAAACACCTGGAGAAGTATTATTGGTTCAGGCCTGACATTCAGTGTCGAGGCTGCAAACAAATGGGCCATATAGAGAGGGATTGCAAGAACAAAGGATAGCAATAGAACACACAAGCTCAAATTGTTGATGTGAATCAACAGCAAGAGGAATAGGTGTTTGTTGCATGCTGCTATGCAACTTCCATTGAAACCAAGTTGAACTGGTTGATTGACAATGGCTGTACAAATCACATGGCTTCTGATTAGTGCATGTTCAAAAAGATTGATAGAACCTACACTTCAAGGGTCAGAATTGGCAATGGAGACTACATTGAAGCTAAGAGAAAAAGTGATGTGCTTGTGACTACACCATCAGGGACTAAAATCATCACTGATGTCTACTTTGTGCCTGATATTGATCAAAATCTTCTAAGTGTTGGCCAATTGTTAGAAAAAGGTTATTCTACTGTCTTTAAAAACAAGACATGCTTCATTTATGACTCAGCTGGTAATGAACTTATTTCTGTTGGAATGAAAGAAAGAAGTTTTACTTTGAATTTGAATTCTCTAGAACCTGCTATGTATGCTAGTGCTACAGATGAAACTGTTCTTTGGCACAAAAGGTTGGGACACATCAGTTACCATAGCTTGAGTCATTTGCACAAGAATGATCTCGTAGCAAATTTTCCACAAATACATGAATACAGTGATATGTGTGAAGTATGTCAGCTAAGAAAGCAAAGCAGATTGCCCTTTCCTGTAAACAAAGCCTGGAGAGCTTCAGAGAAACTTCAACTTGTGCACACTAATGTTTGTGGCCCTATGAAGACTTTGTCTCTAAATGGAAGTAAGTATTTCATCCTGTTATTGATGATTATACAAGGATGTGCTGGGTTTATTTTCTGAAGCAAAAGTCTGAAGTTGCATCGGTATTTTGGAAGTTCAAAGCCTTTGTTGAAAACCAGACAGGATGCAAGCTGAAGGTAATTAGATCAGATAATGGGATTGAGTACACCTCAGACAGGTTCAAGGAGTTTTGTGAAGCTGCACGGATTGAACACCAGTTGGCAGTCACATACAGTCCTCAACAGAATGGTGTGAGTGAAAGAAAAAACAAGACAGTGATGGAGATGGCCAGATGTTTACTCTTTGAAACGAATTTGCCTAAGAAATTTTGGGCAGAGGTAGTGAACACCTCAGTGTACTAGCTGAATAGACTCTCTACAAGGGTCTTAAAGACTATGACTCCATTTGAAGCTTGGTTTGGATTCAAACCATCTATGCTTCACCTGAAGACTTTTGGCTGCTTCTGCTATACACATGTTCCAGATGTAAAGAGAGACAAGTTGGACAAGAAGGCTCAAGTTGAGATTCTTACAACAGCAGCACAAAAGGTTACAGGATTTTCAATCCTTCAATAGAGAAGATCTTCATCAGTAGAGATGTAAAGTTTCAGGAAATGGAACTTTGAACTGGGAAAAGGCTCAGGCTGAATCTGTTGAAAACAAGATCACTGAGTCTGGTGTACCACAAGACCAAAATGATGTTGTCACATATAAAGAATCAGATGAGGATCGACCTATAAGGGGAACTAGACCTCTCTCTGATATGTATGACAGGTGCAATATAGCTGTTATGGAGCCTGCTGATTATGAAAAGGCTGCAAAGACAGATGAATGGAAAAAAGCTATGCAGGAAGAGATTAATATTTTTCAGAAGAACCACACTTGGACACTTGTTGATAGATCAAGTAACAAAAAAGTGATCGGTGTGAAATGGGTGTTCAAGACCAAGCAAAATGCTGATGGATCTGTTAACAGACTGAAGGCCAGATTGGTGGTAAAAGGGTATTCTCAACAGTTTGGGGTAGACTTCTCAGAAACCTTTGCACCTGTGAAAAGGTTGGATACTATAACGTTATTGTTGGCCTTGGTTGCTCAGCAACAATGGAGAATTCATCAGATGGATGACAAGTCAGCCTTCCTAAATGGTTACTTGAAGGAGGAAGTCTACATTGAACAGCCTGAAGGCTTCATCATTGAAGGATGTGAATCAAAGGTTTACCAACTCAATAAGGCTCTGTATGGCTTGAAACAGGCACCTAAAGCATGGTATGAGAGAATTAACAGTCATCTTCTTGAGCTTGGATTTAAAAGAAGCATCAGTGAGCTAACACTATATGTGAAAAAGATAGAAAAAAATTTGCTGGTTATATCCTTATAAGTTGATGATTTACTGGTAACTGGCAGCAGTAAGAACCTAGTGATGGTCTTCAAGAAACAAATGGAGGTTGTGTTCGAGATGACAGACCCAAGAGAAATGACATACTTTCTTGGAATGGAGATTCATTAAATTAAGAAAGGTATCTTCATTAGCCAACAAAAGTATTCCTTGAAGGTGTTGAAAAAGTTTAACATGGAGAGCTGTAAACCAGTAAGCACACCTGCAAACCCTAGTGAAAAACTCTCCAAGGATGATGGTTCTGAAAAATTTGATGAAGGAGTCTATAGAAGCTTGGTTGGCTGTCCGTAATACCTAATAGCAATTAGACCAGACATTATGTTTGCTATTAGTTTACTGTCCAGGTTCATTGCATTGCTGCAACATTACTCATTTTAAAGCAGCAAAAAGGGTGCTGAGATATGTAAAAGGGACTGAAGGCAATAGGGTCTAGCTTTTGAAGGGAGATAAGCTAAAGCTAACAAGTTATACTGATAGTGATTGGGCAGGCTCAACTGATGATATGAAAAGCACCTCAGGATACCTTTTTACACTTGGTCATGGCTGTTTTGCATGGAGTTCAAAGAGTCAAGACACGGTTGCATAATCCATAGCAGAAGCAAAGTATATTGCAACTGCTGCTGCTGTAAATCAGGCTATCTGGGTGAGAAAACTTTTGTGTGATCTGAATCTAGTTCAAGAGGAAGCAACAAAGATAAAATGTGACAATCAATCTGTTGTTGCAATTGCAAAGAATCTGGTTTTTCATGGAAAGACTAAGCACTTCAACATCAAGCTTCACTTTGTGAGAGAAGTGCAACAAAACAATGAAATTACATTGGTTCATTGCAGTTCAAAAGACAGTTGGCAGACATCTTCATAAAGCCTCTTTCTAAAGCTAGGTTCAAATGTTTGAGGGAATTAATTGGTGTTGACAGCAAAGTAGCCAAGGAGGAGTGTTGACAAAGTGGCAGACTTTGTTGCATTAGTTCAGATTCAAGATTGTAATTCTTTTTGATGTTTTTGTTGGGATTTGACTGTTGCTGCAAGTGTCAGCATTAGGTGAAGTTTTTTGTACAACTTAATCTTATCAAATCTTGTATGGGATATAGTTGATCACATGTCTTGTAGTTGGTGACATTAGGTAAACTTTGGAGATATATTGTTCACATTACACAAGAAATGTAGTTGACAACTTTGATAATTCTAATTTCTCTTTCTCTCTCGTTTTATCTGCTTCATATTTTATATTGTAGATTGTTCTTCTTTGAGTTTCCAACAATATTACAATCTATAGTAACCTTAAAGAGTGCCTTTAAGGCACTCGTTTGCAAAATCCTCGAAAAAAATATTTTATATTGAAACCTAAATATAATAGTTGGACCTTTTCATATCAGCAGAAACTGTTGGGATAATTGGTCACACACTTTAGCTTGGCATCAGAGTCATGTTCTGGTAATTCTATTTCTTCTTCCACCACTAGTGTTAATTCTTCCTCTTCTACTACAAACACCCTACTTAACATTATATCAGGGCTCTCGAGTTCGAATCATAACAACCCCTTTCTCCTTTAATATTTCTTCACACAATGCCTTATTGCCTATCGGAGATGCTTTAATCCTTCTTCATCTTGCACCTTTCTTCTACACTTGGGTCCACGTGCAAGCCCATTAATCATTCATCCGACTTGCATGTGAAGGAGCGTGTTAAAACTTAAATATAATAGTTGAGCCCTTTCCTATCAATTTAAACTTTTGAGATAATTCATCACCCACTTTAACATTCTATATTCCACCAAGTTATTAGGGAATATAGGAAATTTTATTGTGACAAAAATCTTCATTTCACTTTCAAATATAATGCTTTATTTTTTCATAACATAAATTATTAATATTAATAGCTTATTAAGAGAATTATTTTTAAATATCGAAATTGAAATCATTTTTGTCAAGATAAAATATAGTACATGATTAATTAGTATTATTTTAAGACGGAAGATGTAGAGATGCTAATACATTTCACATGCGTAACCACACTCTAGAACCCACTCTATTTTTCTTTGATTTTATGTAGACCCAAAATATCATTTTAATAAATTTTACGATTTTTTTATAGATGATAAAAAAAAAAAAAAAAAACATAGCCAAAAGTACTTGATGAAGATTCTTTTTTATATTTCTATTTCTGATTTTTCTTTTCAAAAAAGATGGGATCGATAAACTTTAATGAAAATTATTATTTTTATTTTTTAAAAAAAATAAAATCTTTTAAGTCTTAGGTGATCGAGAGACTATTACAACAGCCATCATCAAACATAACCCCTTCCTACACCATGAATCTCCTGAAGTCACCACCACTAACTCAGCTAAAGACAACCTCCATTAGAGCTACCATTAATCATACCGAAAACCTCCATTAACCTTATACTGAAACCATCTTCATTAACATCGAAAACCACTTTTTCTTTTTCTACAAAAAAAAAAAGAACAACAACCATATTCCAAAAAAAAGTAAAAAAAAAAAAACCATCTTTTTATCTAAAAATTACAATAAAAACCCAAAAACAATTATGTCAAAGAACCTACCAGCATATTCTTTTAAAGGAAAGCAACATAAACACATGCACACATACAACCATCGAAAAATAGCTAAAAGAAAAAGAGAGAAAAAAATCTCTCTCTTAGGGTTTCGGGTTTAAGGTAGTTTTAGGAGGTTTTGAGACTCCAAAACTGATGGTATGGAAAAGTAGATGGAGGAATAAAAACATACTAGAGATAAGTTCGCTTAGAACGGCGGAAGTAGAGGTTTTTGGTGGTGGAAATCCGCAACTTTTGGTTTAGATTTAGGCTTTTGAGGATAGTTTTGGAAAAATTCATTGGCATATGAGAAAAAGAGAGAAAAAAGAAGATTTCGGATGATTTTTGGATGAAATTTGAGTGGACAAACAACAATCGACAGTGGCAAGGAGCGAAAACGATGATAACAAATTGCTAGATTATGGGTAAGGTGGAAAATTTTCTTTGAAGGTTTGAGATTTTAAAGAGAGAGGACTTAGAGAGAGAAGGAGAAAGTGAAAAAATAAATAAAAAATTTTGGGACTTTTATAGAAGCATCAAACGGTGCATTTAAGAGGAAAAGAAAGAAGAAAAAAAATGAAAAACAAGAGAGGAAAAAGAAAAGAAAAAAGGAAGGAAAAAAAGAAAGCGAGGTTGCTTCCAAGATCGTCCAGGATCCAACCCATGTTGGGCCTGGATTAACCCACGTTAGAACAAGCCCAATGCTTTTTTTTTTTACCCATCAGATTTGTTTCTAGTCCAAAGGCTAACGAGGTATATTTTTGAGTTTTTATAAAATTTATTTATCGTCATTCTCATGTTTACTTTTACATATATATTTCTTTTACAAAACTTCTAAAAACTATATATTCCTATTATCAAAGTCAGAATATAGCCCCTAAAGCTACCAAGTCAATCAGTGATTTTTTTTTTTCAGTCTAAGTGAATTATGACAATTAACTATATATTTGTACCTAAAATTATGTAAATTGTACTTAGTGCCATAAATTTGATTGCAAGAAAAAGTACAGTTGACTAAAGGGCAGCCACCCTATTAATTTTCATTCATCCCAAAAAAAGAGAAAATAAAACTATTTTTATATAAGGTTTACTTAATTGGTCTATTAATTAAAGATGATTTAATTATTAATTGAATATATATATATATATATAGGGTGTGCTTGGTAGGGTGGAAAAAGTTGAAGGATGAAAAAAGAATAGTGGGAAAATGGAAATAAAATGAATTTTGAATGTGCTTGATAGGAAAGAAAAGTGATAGAAAAGATGATTATTTCTACCATAATACACAAAAACAAATTATTCCAAATTGGAATGATAAGAGGAGAGAAAATGAGAGACATGTGAGTTAAGTGTGCATATTTACAAGATTATTCATCATTTTTAAATTTTATCTTTGTATCTTAAATTACAAAGGGTATAATGATCAAATAATATAATTTTCTTTTCTTTTCTCTCATTTTTCAACTCTACCAAGCATTGAATAGAAAGAAAATTACTTTTTTTTTCCACTTTTCCATCTTTCCTACCAAGCACATAAAAGGAAAGAACAAATATGTTTCCTATCTTTCCTTTTTTCTGCTCCAACAATTTTTTATCTTTTCAAATTTTTTTCCACCCTACCAAGTAAAGCCTTAATGTATTACTTTATTGAACTAAAAAAAAAAACTATTAATTACATGTTTATTTTAAATATCACTTTAACTAATATCACTAGCTAAAGGTTAAAATTTTCCTTTTATATATACTAAAATTTGCCACACCCACGATGTGGGTGAAAAAAATTTTAAATATAAATTTTATGTTTTGAAAAATAATGATATTTTAAAAAATGTAGGTAATTTTTTAAAAGATGTTAAGAAAAGAGTGAATAGTTTTTTTTTAAAGATGAGAAATTACATGAATAATAATGCATAGTTTATTTAAGAGTTGGATAGTTTGTTTAAGTGGATAGTTTTTTTAGAAAAGTAAGTTTTTTAGAAATAAATAATTTTTTATATATAAAAATATTAAAAGACATAATTACTCCTATTATATTTTTTATTTTATGATTTTATTGATTTTCTTATATTTTCACCAACTGAGTCGGTGTTACATGACTCGTGATATCAACTCAGTCACTCTTTTTATAATAGTATAGATAGATATAGTATAGACAACTGAGTTGGTGTCAATTGACTCGTGACACCAACTCAGTCACTTCTATTATATATAATATAGATATATATATATATATATATATATATATAAAAGACTGTATCAAGCAGCATGTTACTTGCAATTCTTGAAAGATAACAAATAAAATCATGACGGCCATACTCAGCTTCACCTATATTGGATTCATGATCATGGCAACTGTTCTCTTCTTTTCTTTCCTCACTCACACCAGAAAAAACAGAGGGCTCCAATGGAAGTTGCCTATAGTTAGAAAGTTGCTGAAATTGGTTAGCAGCTTCGACCAGATTCTGGACAGGAATGTTGAAATTCTTGAAGGCAGCGGTGGCACACTTTTTGTACACAAAAATTATCGGTTAGTAAATAAGGATATTTTGCTAACAAGCGATCCTAACAATGTTCATCACATAATGAGCACATGCTTCTCAAAATATCCCAAAGGGATCGAGTGGAGGAAGCAATTCGACATATATGGAGATTCATTGTTCAATTCTGATTTTGTTCAATGGAAGTGCCATAGAGCATTTATCAGAGGCTTCCTGAATCATCAAAGCTTCCATGAAATAATGGGAAAGATTTTTGAAGATACCTTGGAGAAACAATTGATCCCAACTCTTGAGAATATTGTATCTAAACAACATGTACCAGTTCTTTTTTCACCATTACTTCCCATGAAAATCTATTTTCAAAAGCGATAGCCGATGCTTGTGAAGCAATGTCTTTCAGATACTTCCTACCAGAGAGTTTGTGGAAGTTACAAAAATGGCTAGCTATTGGAAAGGAGAAGAGACTAAGGGTCCCATTGGATCCCACCGCATATCCGGTGCAGCGGGATCCCAAGGTAAATTTGGAGGGAATTTCCCCCCAACCGACTGCACCTCCAGTGGAGGTGCAAACGCACCAGAGCTTCGTCCAAGGGTCCAGTCATGGACTGAACCTCCGGTGGAGGGGGGTAATTCCCCTTTTACCCCCTCCACTGTTTTTTTTTTAATTTTTTAAAAATTTAAAATTATTTATTATTTATTTTTTAATTTTAAGTTTTTAATTTATTTATTTTTTAATTTATTTTTTAACATAAATTTATTTTTAAAATTTTTTAATTATTATTTAACATAAATATAATTTTAATATATATTTTATTATTTAATATAAATATAATTTTAATTATTTATTATATATATAAACATTTTCATCTAATACCCTTAACGGTCATTTTTTTCCCACTATAATTCACCTCATCATCATCGCTGCTTTTGAATCCAAATACATATCCCACTACAAGAGGACGGACTTTTACCGACAGAATAATCCGTCGATAAAAGTCTATTTTTCGTCAGTGATGCATTTTACCAATGGAATATTCCGTCGAAAAAGTCCGTCGGTGATACTTAAGTCAGTGATGCTAATTCGATTAGTAAAGAAAAATCCGTCGGTAAAGAAACTTTACCGACGGACTTTTACCGACAGAATATTCTGTCGGTATTGTTTTTCTTTACTGACGAAAATTTTCGTCGGTATTATTTTATCACCGACGAAATTGTTCCATCGTAATTTTCTTTACCGACGGTTGAATGTGGTCGGTACTAATTTATTACCCACAGATTATTCCGTCAGTAATTATTTTTTCTAAACAAAAAAAATAATATTTTAAAAAAAATTATTAAAAAAGTTTTTCAAATAAAATGTAAAATTTATATAATTATACCATTAAAAATAAAATGAAATTCGTAAAAATATAAATAAAATAATATTCAAATGTATCCCAAATAGAACTCTGTTTCTTCTGCGTTTTAGTTTTACGCCATTCTCCTCGCATTTTATCTGTAAAATAAAAAATATTAAATTTATTAGTAAATATATATATATTGCATACACATATAAAATATATTACTTGACAGATCATGCAATTACAAAATAAATAAATAATATTAACTTTCTAATCATCATCATTCTCGTCGTTTTAATCAGCATCATTGTCATCGTTGTCATCATAATCTTCTTTTTCTTCTTCTTCTTCTTCTTCTTCTTCTTCTTCGAAATCACTATGAATAAAAAGTTGAGGATTGTCAAGATCTTCTGAATTTGTTACAATGGTGGGAGTAGACACATCCATTTGTTGATAAACCCCTTCGTTTAGATCAATTATTTCTCCTGTACGAGATCCAATGTCAAATCTACTCCTAGCCTTTGTTTTAAACACAGCCTACCAATCTCGACGTTCTTTTCTATTCGATGGATAAGAACTGTAATACACTTGTTGACATTGATGAGCTAAAACAAAAGGTTCATTACAAGCAAGTACTGACCTATACTTTCTTTCAACAAGCCCATTATGAGGATCTACCTGAATTCCTTTATCCGTATCAAACCATCGACATTTAAAAAGTACGACCTGATTTCCCATACCAAAATATTCTAAATCCACAATGTCTAACAACATTCCACAAAAGTCATGCGAAGAATCATTATAACAGTCGCCTTTGATGCATACACCGCTATTCATGGTTTTTAGATTTTTTTCATAATCTAAAGTATGGAACTTGAAACCATTAACGAAATATCCAGAATAACACCAACCCATATGTCCTAGACCATAAGATAACACAACTATACGAGAGTTATGTTGACTTGAATATTGCTGAACCTATATATGCACGGTGAACGAAAAAAGGAATACAATATTACATTCAATATCAAATTGTATCAAGCATTAGTGGAACATAGAAATTAAAGAATACTTACGTAGTCCTTAAACCATTTTCTAAATCTACCTGCACGGACTTTCTCCAACTCACCATCAGAAATGTTCGGTGCATCAATTTTCACTATCTCATCAAACAACCTAAAAATGATTGGATACATAATGAGTTTCCCTAATTTAATTATTAATTTCACAATTAATATTTAAGAGAACAGTAAATCTCTTACTCAATATAAGGTATGACTTCTTTGCAATTCAATAATACATATAATTCAGCTGCATCGTACTCATCGTGCTCTAAGTAACGAGCCGTCGTTTTTTTTTGGACCAAAAGATCTCACTTCATGTGTGAAAACTGAGAGTCGTCCCATGGGATTGATAACTCGTATAATTATATAGTTTTTAGTTATGTTTTATTATTGTTTTGTGTCAAATACGAGTTATTATTGCTTAGTCTACTTGTGTTTATGATCTTTTATATTTTTATGTAATTTGGTGTTTTTCACGAGTTTCTTTGAGTGATTTCAGATTACTAGGTTAAATCAAGAATTAAGGGCAAATCCAGTTCAGTTCCAGTTCCGACACCTTTTGCCATATCAGCTATATCTGGAGTTTCACTGAAGCATTAAGGCTGAAAATTTACAGTGCACAGTTAAGAGGCATATCTATCTTTTTCATGTTTTACACTTCTTTAAACGGAGTCGTTTTCCCTAGCGAAATCAACCATCAAGTTGGCTGATGTGCAATGACGTCTGTGCTGACCCGTTTTGGTATTTTGACCATATCTTCTGATCCACATGAGAAAATGATCTGATTCCAACGGCTATGGATCCGTAACTGATAGGGGCATATTTTTCTAGAAGACCATTTGATCAGATCAAGCCTCCAACATTGACAAAATCAACCATCAAGCTGGCTGATCAGAATTGTCATACAATATGACGAAAATTGTTAGAAAAATGCACCCACCTATTATACCTACCTTTGAAATTTATAAAGCTTGTCTCTTGTCATTTAGCTCTCCAAAATGTGTATAAATAGAGGGCCTTGGATAAGTATTATGATACATTGGTAGGATATTAGCCATTGTAATAAAATTCTCTAAGTTTTCTTCTTCTTTCCTTTCTCTAGTTTTCTTTTTCTTTATTTACTTATGCTTCTTACATTTCTTTTCATTTTATTCATATCTAGTATGTGTTGCTAATCATATTGTTGAGGTGATGAGGTGAAGCTTTTGGTAAATGCTAAGGTTAGTCTCTTAAACATGAGCTAAAATGAATCATCATTTATAAACACTAGTATAGATAATATTTTCTTTTGGTTTAAAATCATACTTGCAAAGTAGGGATCTTGATTCATTATTGACAATGAAAATGGCACAGTAAATGCTTGGTTTCATAACCTTGATTTGTTGTAGACATATACCTTGGCATAAGGAATGCTTGGACTCTTTTTATGAGTTTTGAGGACACCAAATGAACATAATATCATATGCTATGGACGTTGGACAATTTGGACTGAATTGCTAAACCTTCCGATTGGAACCTCCCTTATGTGTGGATTTCAATTGTGTAATAAAACAAGATTAATCTTAGCATAACACCAAGAGTGGATTCTCTAACCTCAACATCTTTTCTTATTGTTTTTTATATTTTGTTTAATTTCTTTTATGTTATTTTATTTATTTTATTCTCTAATATCTTGTTTATTTTGTTTTGTTGTTGATTCCCTAATATCTTGTTTACTTTCCTTTTCTTATATATTTATAAACTTATACTTACTAATACGCTTCCCTGTGGTTCGACCTCGGACACCCGAGAATTTATTACTTGAACATAACCTGCACTTGGGTTTATAACTCTTAATTGAGTCTCCAACAAGTTTTTGGCGCCGTTGCCGGGGAGGCAATACTAAGTATATAAGTTTATAAGTATATTTATTTTTATTGGCTGGTTATACCGCCTAATTTTCTATATATTTATATTTATTTTTATTGGCTGGTTATACCGCCTAATCTGTATATTAACTTTGTTTTATGCTTGTTTGGCGACGTGATTTTAGATCTCGTTGTTTAGTTAGATTTTATTGTGAAACTTTTTCAGGTAATCTTTCTAATACAACTCCTACCATGGCTGACAATGAAAGTGTTCATGCTGAAGATGAGAACAGACAAGTACGCACCATGCGTGACTACTTGCAACCAACTCGAAGCTCATCACCCTCTTGTTTTATTTTTCCTCTCAATGCGAACAACTTTCGTTTTAAACCAGGTATGATAGCTTTGCTTCCAAATTTTCATGGGTTAGAATCGGAAAGTGCTTACTCGTTTCTAAAAGACTTCGAAGACGTATGTGTCACCTTTAATGACCAACAATGTACAAATGAAATTGTCAAGCTAAAATTATTTCCTTTTTCTTTAAAAGATAAAGCAAAAATTTGGCTTCATAATTTAAAACCAAGGTCAATTGGCACATGGCAAGAATTACAAACTGAGTTTCTAAAGAAATTTTTCCCAGCACATAAAACTACTGCTTTGAAAAGACAGATTCAAAATTTCAATCAAAATCAAAATGAAGCATTTTTTCAGTGCTGGGAGCGTTTTAAAGATTTGTTAAGTTCTTGTCCACATCATGGTTTTGAAAAATGGCATCTTATTAGTTTCTTTTATGAAAGTTTAACTCCAGAAACAAAACAATTTGTTGAAACAATGTGTAACGGTGAGTTTCTAGAAAAAGAACCTGAAGAAGCCTTTGACTACCTAGACCATTTGGCAGATAACTCTCAAGCCTGGCACACAGATAATTCCTCTAAAAGTTCCAATAGATCTAATCTTGTTTCTAACAGAGGTAAATATCATTTTAGTCAAGAAGATGAGATAAAAGCTAAAGTAGCTAATTTGGCTAGAAAGATTGAAGCCATGGAACTTAGAGAAGTAAAAGAAGTCAAAACGGTTAAAAATGAAAAAAGTTGTGGAATTTGTGAAATCATGGGACACCCCACTTCTGAATGTCCAAACATTCCCATTCTTAAAGAAGCGTTGCATGATCAAGTAAATTTCATAAACACATTTAAAAAGCCTTTTCCTTCTCCTTACTCTGAAACGTATAACCCTGAATGGAGAAATCATCCCAACTTCAGTTGGCGGAATAATAATCATGTTCAGGTACCACAATCTCAAAAGCCGGGCAACACTTTTTCCTATCAACCTTCACGTGTACAAACCTTGGAAGAGACATTGCAAGCATTCATGCAAACACAAGCAAATGTGAATAACCAAACTTCACAGGACATCAATGAGATCAAAAACACCTTGTCCACATTGACAGCTTCATTACGCACTCAAGAAAAAGGTAAGTTTCCTGCTCAACCTCAACCTAACCCTTCTACTCAATGTCTTGTTTCTTGCTCCAATGAAACTCAACAGGAAAATGCCAGTTCTATCACAACTCTTCGAAGTGGAAAGGCAATTGACAAAAACATTCCATCAAAAGACCAAGATCCTCCTTCCCATCCGAAAAGTAATGGTAAGGATGATGGTAAGTCTGAACTTCTTGAAAATTTGGACAAAGAAAAAGGTATGCATCCTGCTCCTTTTCCTCAAAGGTTGCAAACAATAAAGAATTTGAATCAAAATGCAGAAATTTATGAACTTTTCAAACAAGTTAAGATTAACATTCCTTTATTGGATGCAATCAAACAAGTTCCATCTTATGCTAAATTTTTGAAGGACATGTGCACAGTTAAAAGGAAACATAATGTACAAAAGAAAGCATTTCTGACGGAAAGTGTGAGCTCAATCATTCAGCACCTTACTCCACCAAAAATCAAAGATCCTGGATGTCCAACAATCTCATGCATCATTGGAAACACTAGAATAGAACGTGCATTGCTTGATCTTGGTGCTAGTGTTAATCTTTTGCCTTTTTCTGTTTATCAACAGTTAGGTTTAGGTGAACTTAAGGAAACACCTGTTACACTTCAACTAGCTGATCGTTCTGTAAAAATTCCTCGAGGGATAGTTGAAGATGTTTTGGTTCAAATTGATAATTTTTACTTCCCTGTTGATTTTATTGTTTTGGACACACATCCTGTTTCAAATCCAAATGTTCAAATTCCTGTTATATTAGGCCGTCCATTTCTTGCAACTTCTAATGCTCTGATAAATTGCAGGAATGGTATGTTGAACATTTCTTTTGGAAATATGACTTTAGAATTAAATGTGTTCAACATTTGCAAGCAACCTGGTGATGATTCAGAAGTACATGAAGTGGATTTCATTGAAGAACTTGTTCATGAACATCTCACCACTACCACATTCCATGATCCTTTAGAAGCTTATTTAATTGAATGTGAGTTTGATAATGCTTCAGAAATTTCACACACTGATTCTTTGTTAAATTCTTTTCAGGATAAGCATTGTTGGAAACAAAAGTTTGAGGAACTTCCATCACTCACAAATGTCACTGTACCATCAACTATTGAACCACCCAAGCTGGATTTAAAACCATTGCCATCCGAGCTAAAATATTCCTTTTTGGAAAGGAGAATTTGGATAATATCCAACTTTCTCTTGAGACGCATCCTAGTGGAGACGTACAAAGAGAAATTCTTGATTTATGGCCGCAATTCCAAAGAGAATGGCAACATCTTGGGAATCTGATGTTAAAAGACCCTGTTTTCCAACTTATAAGAAAACTGGATGGGAAGCATATCCTCGACTCATAGAAGGCGTTTAAGCCGTTTCTGGACGTAAAACCAGAGGAAGATGTGAGCCACAATCACAACTACAATAAATGACTTCTCAGCTTTTGGTTTGATTTGCAATAACTTCATTTCGGTTTAATTTACGTGTTGTTCGATTTGTGTAATTATTCTCGTTTTTTTTTTTGCATTGGTCTTTTACGGTTGATTTTTCTTCTCTTTTTTGATTTTCTTCCTGAAATCACGCAAAAATCTTTTGTTAGGTTAACATTTTCTTCTGACAGGTCAAATACACTTTCGGCGACATTATTACTCTTGTTACAGGTTTTTGTAAACGCTCGGAAAAAGAAAAAGAGATATGGACAAGCAAGGAGTGGATTGCACTTTGTCTTTGTGACATTATCTAACATTTTGTTTGTTGTGTCGCAGTTATAATAAGTGTTTAGCAACCTCTGCAGGTAATATCTCCTACATTCTACCTTTAAAATTTGACATTGGGGACAATGTCATATTTTAGTAGGGGGTAAGGGGCATATTTTGCTAATTTGTAAAAAAAAAAAAAAAAAAATTTGTGTTTTAAGCCATTTAGAAGTATTCATTCTGAACAAGGTCTGAGTAAGGGAGACTTGAGGCATACCTTGTCAGTTTGATTTAATCTTTTCAAAAAAAAAAAAAAACACTATCTGGTCCGTTTATTATCTGCATGTGTTTTACTACTTTCGTATATGTATTTTTTTTGAGTATTAGTATAATCTTGGCAAGCATGTGGATAAAGCAATAGAGTTACAAAGGCTTTGATTAAGTTATCTAGGTTATTTTCAATTTGGTTT
Source organism: Fremontodendron californicum (assembly GCA_030761205.1). Taxonomy (NCBI): domain Eukaryota; kingdom Viridiplantae; phylum Streptophyta; class Magnoliopsida; order Malvales; family Malvaceae; genus Fremontodendron; species Fremontodendron californicum. The sequence continues at coordinate 13,204,760 of JAULJL010000026.1, forward strand.
TCTGAAAATTGAATATTTTTGATGATCAAATGTCTTTGAGATTGTTTTTGGCAGATCGGTTCGATTTTTGTTGGAATGTGAATTCATGGTGAGCCTTTGGAAAGCCACGAAAAACTGGGAAGACATAGTAAGTTTACTTTTTCTCTTCATTCCACATGCAGATTTAAGTCATCACATAGATGCTTGCATCTATACATGATCTGATCTTAGAACAAAGTCACTATCCAGAAAGCCCCTTATCTTTGCCCCCCTTACATTAGGAGCCCATAGGTTGTAAACCTTCGGGTTGGATCCCTAGATATGAACTCCAGAAATTATGCCAAAGTGAACGGATACGATTCCGACCCCCATTCCCTCTTTATACTTTTATGATAATATTTGTGATCATTGGGTTTGGGATTGTGTGTTTCCTTCTTGTTTATTTTGTTATCTTTTGAAATCTGAAAAAAAAATGGGAATAATGCAAAAGTGGGTAGTTAGAATGAGTGACTGTTTTTAGAGTCGTGAACTTCGAACTTATTGATGCCAAAACAATGTTGTGATGAGTTGAGAAAAAGATGCTGAAAAAAAGAGTTGATGAAAATCTGTCTTGTTTGATCAATTGAATGAAAAGAAAGAAAAAGAAAGTACGGAATCCAATGTGATTAAAAAAAAAAAAAAAAAGAATGATGATTATGAATAGATGTGATTGTGCATAAAAGATGTCCCAATGAGGGCACAAATCAAAAGAAAATCACTTGTGCTTTGAAAAATCAGAATTTAAGATTCGAGGTTCTTCATTATAGAGAGGTTTTTACTTTTCTATTTTCTTTGGATCGAGTCTTTTCTTGCTTTTTGTTTTCTTTTCAAAATATTTATGTTGAACATAGGACTAAGGATGAGTGAGAATGGAAATATTTTGAGAGGATTGATCACATTATTATTATATTTCTTGAGCCTAACTTGTGATAAACCTCAGATTATGTTTGAACATTCCACCCCTCACTTGTCCATAAGCCTCAGATTCATCTCTGTACCGATCAGATTTGTCAAGTTCACTTGTGAACTGCGGTGACAAGAATCTTAGCATGTGTACTTATGAAGCTATAGTTTGCCTAGTCCTCTATGGCTAGCTAAAGTCTCGCCAAGAAGGAAGTTCCTCAATCGTACGGTAATGCCTTCAATTTTAATCTCATTGACCCTTTACTCGAACTTAATATGCCAATGATACTTAATTAGATGCCTTGCCAATTCTTACGCTTGATCTTGCTTGTTTGTTTGAGATCCCTTTAACTTGTTTCCTGTTTATTTTTTCTAGGATTGAGTCGTTGCTAGGGACTAGCAACAATCTAAGTGTGGGGGTGTGATAACTCGTATAATTATATAGTTTTTAGTTATGTTTTATATTGTTTTGTGTCAAATACGAGTTATTATTGCTTAGTCTACTTGTGTTTATGATCTTTTATATTTTTATGTAATTTGGTGTTTTTCACGAGTTTCTTTGAGTGATTTCAGATTACTAGGTTAAATCAAGAATTAAGGGTAAATCCAGTTCAGTTCCAGTTCCGACACCTTTTGCCATATCAGCTATATCTGGAGTTTCACTGAAGCATTAAGGCTGAAAATTTATAGTGCACAGTTAAGAGGCATATCTATCTTTTTCATGTTTTACACTTCTTGAAACGGAGTCGTTTTCCCTAGCGAAATCAATCATCAAGTTGGCTGATGTGCAATGACGTCTGTGCTGACCCGTTTTGGTATTTTGACCATATCTTCTGATCCACATGAGCAAATGATCTGATTCCAACGGCTATGGATCTGTAACTGATAGGGGCATATTTTTCTAGAAGACCATTTGATCAGATCAAGCCTCCAACATTGACAAAATCAACCATCAAGCTGGCTGATCAGAATTGTCATACAATATGACGAAAATTGTTAGAAAAATGCACCCACCTATTATACCTACCTTTGAAATTTATAAAGCTTGTCTCTTGTCATTTAGCTCTCCAAAATGTGTATAAATAGAGGGCCTTGGATGAGTATTATGATACATTGGTAGGATATTAGCCATTGTAATAAAATTCTCTAAGTTTTCTTCTTCTTTCCTTTCTCTAGTTTTCTTTTTCTTTATTTACTTATGCTTCTTACATTTCTTTTCATTTTATTCATATCTAGTATGTGTTGCTAATCATATTGTTGAGGTGATGAGGTGAAGCTTTTGGTAAATGCTAAGGTTAGTCTCTTAAACATGAGCTAAAATGAATCATCATTTATAAACACTAGTATAGATAATATTTTCTTTTGGTTTAAAATCATACTTGCAAAGTAGGGATCTTGATTCATTATTGACAATGAAAATGGCACAGTAAATGCTTGGTTTCATAACCTTGATTTGTTGTAGACATATACCTTGGCATAAGGAATGCTTGGACTCTTTTTATGAGTTTTGAGGACACCAAATGAACATAATATCATATGCTATGGACGTTGGACAATTTGGACTGAATTGCTAAACCTTCCGATTGGAACCTCCCTTATGTGTGGATTTCAATTGCGTAATAAAACAAGATTAATCTTAGCATAACACCAAGAGTGGATTCTCTAACCTCAACATCTTTTCTTATTGTTTTTTATATTTTGTTTAATTTCTTTTATGTTATTTTATTTATTTTGTTCTCTAATATCTTGTTTATTTTGTTTTGTTGTTGATTCCCTAATATCTTGTTTACTTTCCTTTTCTTATATATTTATAAACTTATACTTACTAATACGCTTCCCTGTGGTTCGACCTCGGACACCCGAGAATTTATTACTTGAACATAACCTGCACTTGGGTTTATAACTTTTAATTGAGTCTCCATCAGGGATCGACATCTCCTCCATCATCATTTCGGGGCACCCGAGTAAATATTGTTTCAACATTTGGTTCTAAGTATAAGACGCAGAACGATGAAATTTCTTCCATTATATACGCCTCAACTATTGACCCTTCAACACATGCGAGATTTTTCACTTTTGCCTTTAGATGATGTAGAAATCTAAGATTCATAAACGAATACTAAATTAACAAATGTTCAATTCAATAAAGTAAATAATGTAAAAGATTACGTACATTCTTTGTTAATTGCCTTTCGAATGGATACATCCAATGATAATTGACAGGTCCACCAACTTTTGACTCATAAGGTAGGTGAATAGGCAAATGTTCCATTGAATCAAAAAATGCTGGAGGAAATATTTTTTCCAACTTGCAAATGGTCTCAACAATATTGGTTTTCAACAACTCCATCTGGTCCACATGAATTTCTGTAGAACATAAGTCTCTGAAAAAATGAGAAAGCCAGTAATTGCATACCAGATTGTGTTAGGTACCAAATCTCGAGACGCAATTGGAAGTAACCGCTGTAGAAAAATATGACAGTCATGGCTTTTCATGACATAAAACCTCCCATCAACCACATTTGCTCAACGGTTGATATTCGAGACAAATCCATCGGGAAGTCGTACTTCTTTTATGCAAGTACAAACTCTTTTTTGATCTTCCCTGTTTAATGTGTAACTGGCTTTAGGCTTGTACGTTGTTCCATTACTTTTCACCAAATCTAATTCCGACCGTTTGCAAAGCAACAGTAAATCCATTCTGACATTTATATGTCTTTTGTTTTGCCCTTCACATCCATCATTGTGTTAAACACGTTATTAAATACATTTTTCTCAATATGCATCACATCCAAATTATGAAGAATGAGATGGTATGCCAATAAGGTAACTCCCAAAAAATACTCTTTTTCGTCCAATTGTGACATTCTCCGAATCCAATCAACTTCTGTTCACATAATTTACTACCAAATGTGATATCGGAATGCTATCTATACTTTCCAGAATTGCCTCACCAGATAATCGCTCAATTGAAGAATCATGCTATCAGATCCTCGAACCATATTTACTATCAGATCTTTTAATATTATTCAAAATTGACTTTCCACCTTCCAACTGATCTTTACCACCAACAGGCTCCCCATTTATTGGAGATGATCTCGGAGAAAAGTCTATACTTTCTCAATACTCTTGTGACATTAACCCCACAATTGTAGCATGAGATATCTGATGGACAAAATTTTGAAATTTTAATTGGAAAACCTTTTCCACCGCATTCTACTTCATCAATAGAATTAAGTTATTTAGTCACGATGGAAAAAAAATATCTTTTGTAAAATCATTACTAATATTGAAATTACCCTCCACTTCTAACAAATTCCCTCAAAGATTAGCAATATTTTTAAATGAGTCATAGTTCCATGCATGAACAGGCACTTTGAAGCATTTAACTCATGCAATTCTAATTTGTATTCAATATCTTCAGACCATTGTTCAATGTCAACCAGCCATTATTTAAGCCATTCCTACTCACTTTGTTTCATTGTTCCCAAAGTTTCCTCATCTGCAAGTTTTGTCAAAAAGTGTTTGGCCGAAATTTTCTTTGCAAAGAGATATTAAAGACATCTTGCACATGAAAATTTTCTAACAACCACTCAACCCCAAGCAGACATTTCGCTTTGGCAATAACAAACAACTCCAGATTAGACCTGACAATTCGTGTATCCATATCGTGTTCGTATATTTTTTTCGTGTCATAATCGTGTTTAAGGTTTTTGTCAACTCCAGAGTTTCCTCATCTGCAAGTTTTGTCAAAAAGTGTTTGGCCGAAATTTTCTTTGCAGAGAGATATTAAAGACACCTTGCACATGAAAATTTTCTAACAGCCACTCAACCCCAAACAAACATTTCGCTTTGCCAATAACAAACAACTCCATATTAGACCTGCCAATTCGTGTATTCATATCGTGTTCGTGTATTTTTTCGTGTCATAATCATGTTTAAGGTTTTTACATTTGTATAAATTTTGACGTGTTAATAATTTGTGTTATATAGATTTTGACATGTTCGTGTATTCGTATCGTGTCCGTATTTCTTTTTCGTGTCGTATCGTGGTTTAGTTATTTTTTCGTGTTGTATTCGTATCGTGTAATCGTGTTGTGTCCAATATTGCCAGGTGTACTCCAGATTGTGCATGGCTTCATTTTCAACCACCATTTTGAAAGATTTCAATTGTTGTACTTCATTCTCTTTTCTATTGTGGATAACATGATTCACCATTGAATAAACAACCTTTGGTCTCTTTTCTGTCACCTTGTTAAGTAGTGCCTGTTTGAATGATCTATGCTCAATAACTACAAAACTATTTGCATCCTCTTTAACCTATAAACTTAGGTCCACTAGCACTATATTCGATTTTAAAATATCAATCCAAATTTAAACAAATTGTCAATTTGACATTCCTCCAAAAAACGGATCTACTATTGAATCTTGACGAGTTAACTCTAATTTTGTGGTCTAAAATCCAAATCCCATTTAATTTCTCCACTGCTCTATAGCACCTTCTAGATCAACAAAACAAACAAAACCAAATTTTTTACCACTAACACTCTTTTTTAAGGAATGATGACATCCACTACATTTTCATGATGCTGAAAGATTTGAGAGAGCCATCTCCAACGAACTTTTGGGGAAAGATTATTCACAAAAACAAAAAAAAACACCATCCTTGAATCACCACAGTTTTCTTACTCAGTTTTCCTTACTACTAATAATGCATACTAATCACTAATAAAATGAGTGATAAAAGGTTTTTCTTCATCATTAGTAAACAAATAAATAGATTACGTACTAATTGGATAAAAGCTCATAGAACATAAAAGCCTTGCAAAGGAAGTATAAAATGTTATAATTATGAGATCCTTATACATAAAAGTCATGTTCAAAAGTTGTTCTTGGTCATTGTATTGTTGAGACAGGGCATGGATAAAGCTCAAATGCTAACACATGTTAAGCCTCTATACTTATGAAGTATACAATCCATCTCATAGGTTGTAGTATAGAGACTTGGGGATAGTATATAGGTGTTTGTTATGAGAACAAGTTCACTCAATATGGTTCGTAATTAGAACTCCATTTGACAACTCACTCAAGTGTCTACGAAAAAGATTCTCATGTGTCAGTTGTGTAAGTAGTCATCTAACTTGTGATGTCAGGTTATCTTATATGTGAATTTTTAGAAGGAAAAAAAAGTAAAATCTTTTACCAATAAGTATGATCGGTACAAACCTGTACGGCCTGTATGAACCAATAAAAAAAAAGAAATAGTACAAAAACTTAAATATAATAATTTACCTTAAAATGATATGCACTTATCAGTACAGAGTTGATAACATTAATTGAAATGCGTGAACAAAAAATAATTTTATACATAAGATAAGTTGTTATCTCCTTAAGAGAAATGTCCAAATTTTTAAGTACATAACTATTTATTAAATAAAATTTTGAATCTAAACATCTGTCAATCATATTCATATTAAAGATTAAATGACCTATTGATTCACCTAATTTTAAGATTTTTTTTTTTGGTTATCTCAGCTTTGAAAAGAAACTCTTTGGTCAGTAACATTATAGAAGTGGTGTATCCTTAGTCATCCCCTTATTAAACACTAATAGATCTCTATTTTAGTATTCATGTCATTATTTTATGCCAATTGGCCTAGTCCATGTCACCATTTGTATCACGACATCATTTTGTGCACAAAACTATGATGTGTAACACAAAATGATGTGTAATGCTGACATAGCATGGAATGATGACATGGACTTGGCAACTGACACAAAACGATGATCCATTAGTGTTTAAAGGTTCCATGATCAGGAATGCATTACCTATGAAATGGTGGTAATCAAAATATTATTTGTCAAACTTGGATGATAATAAAAAAAAAAGGAAAAACTCAACATTTTTTTTTTTGCTCAATAAAAGATTTATTGAAAACCATAGGAAAACGTTACAAGACAGTAAACAACTCCCACCCATTCAAACCTTTGAATACCTACTGTAAATCCACAAAAAGCCTCAGTTTCACCCATAATGATCTCTAAATGAATAAGAACTATACCCACCTGTATTACACTAAAATCAAATAAAATACAACCTTTAACTACATAAACTTCACCACAAAGCCAAAAAAAAAAATTTATCCTATCAACGCCTGCTTTAGTAAGAAAATCCGTCATGACATTAATTTTTCTTGGAATCTTCACAAATTTAATGTTAATACATATATCACGCAAACAGTCAATCTCATTCGTTGTCTTCCATAATTTCCATGGTCTTGTGTCATTTCTCATACACCAAGCCAGAGCAACACTTGAATCAGATTTTATGACTAGCTCAAAATTATCACAATACCCTATTTTCAAAAACATTTCCATGGCAAATATGATTGCCATCAACTCAGCAACATTGGAGTCACAACATTGCTCGTACGTTTCCAACATCATCTCTCAAAACCCCTCCACACCCTGCTGGGCCAGGTTTACCACGTATAGATCCATTAATATTGAACTTTAGGACACCGACAACAGGAGGCAACCAACCTGACACAATACATCTAACTTTACGGGGTTTCAACATACCACATACAATAGGGTTCGACCACCAAGCCAACTCCATAATAGTAAACCCTTCCTAACCAGATTTTGCCCACAACATGGATCTCATTTTTACAAGGAACATGGCTTCATTAGTTTTAACAACTTTAGCATCGAAAAAAGCCATAGAGTCTACAACGCTGCGGCCCACGAAATCAACCACCAATCTTTCACGCATCCATTAAAAAGAGAATCCAAACATAACAAAATAAAGTTGGCCAAAGATATCGATTGGACCCACTTCATATTCCACCATTGTAGGAAACAACACCAAATTTGAAGATCCACTCAGAAGCAAACAGGACGTGATTCGCATCCTCATCCGTATGATTACACTATGGACACCTTCTTTGAGCACCAGAAATTGAAATACCTCTATTAGCTAAAAACATCTTAGTTGGAATTCTTTCAAGAAACAGCAACCATAGGAAACACTAAACCTTTGAAGGTATTCTTAATTTCCATAATAGACCCCAGTTAAACCCCACACTATCCTCAAGTAATTGGTTTAATAACAAAGACACTTTTTTTACAGAAAATATTCCAACTCTATCATATTCCACACAATTCTATTTCTCTTAGTACCCACCAGTTGCACTTATTTGATATAATTAACGATCTCATTCACCATTGCACGCTCTGTTTCCAGTAATGGACAAGAAAAAAGAGAATCTCATACTATATTATCAAAACGATTATTAGAAGCATACTCAACAACCTTAGCCAACTTAGATTTAGCTAATCTAAATAGGTGCGGGATCAAACTCGTAAAGACTTATCTGAAACCCATATATTCAACCAGAACATAATCTCTTTTCCGTTCCCCACAACCCACCTACAACTCTCATACCCAACCATTTATTCAGATTCTGATCCTCACTAACCTTTATCACCTTTCTCCAAATATGGGACATATTCCTCCTATTTTTGTCATTAGGAAGCTACTTAAGACTACCCTGCCCGTACTTCGCCTCCAGAATTCTCCTCCATAATGAATTTTCCTCAGTAGCATATTCCACCACCATTTAGCTAGAAAGGTGAAATTTTTAACACTCAAATTAGCAACCCCCAGCCCACCCCTTTTCTTTGTCGCACACACCCTTTCCCATTTAATTTTCTCCATTTTCCTTTTTCCTCATAACCACCCCATAGAAACATCCTACGAATTTGCTCAATTTTCCTAATTACTCCACTAAGCGCTTTGAAGATCGACATATAATATAGAGGTAAGATAGATAGGGCAGAATTTATCAAAGTTAACCTCCCCACCAAAAAACAGGTACTTACTTTTCCACATCGATAATCACTCTCGGATTCTTTGAATCATCGGTTCCTAAAGTGCAACTCTTCTCGGATTAGCATCGAGAGAAATTCCAAGGTAATTTAACCGGAGTTGGTCAACTCCGCATCCATAAGCGACCGCTAACCTCTCCACTGATTCCTTCACATCACCAATTGGGACAATAGAAGATTTTTTTAAAGTTAATTCTTAACCCTGAGCACACCTAAAAAATACATAGAATCCTCCTTACATTTTCTAACACTTCTACTTTTGCTACAAAGAACAGAATCGTATCATCCGCAAACTGTAAATGTGATATCACTACCTCCATCTCCCCTGCCTTTTCCAACAATAAATGTAATGCTTCAGCGACCAATAAGAATAGCAACGGTGATAGCGGATCACCTTGGCGCAATCCCTTTTCCATCTAGATTTCAAGTGTAGGTGACCCATTCACTAAGATTGAAACTCTAGCCGTAACCAAGCACGACCAGATCCAATTTCTCTATTTTCTCCCAAAATTCATATTAGTCATAACAAAATCAAGGAAATCCCAATCAACATGCTTTTTCAAAGTCCAGTTTCAAAATTACTCCTACATTCCCTTATGTACTACTATTTATCGAGTCCACAGCTTCATGAGCTAACAAGATATCATCCAAGATTTGCCTCCTTGGGATGAAAATTGATTGAGTCTCACTAACCAGCCCCCCAACCACCAATCTGAGACGTTTAGATAAAATTTTAGCCCAAATTTTATACAACGAGCTTACCAAGCTAATCGGTCTATAGTTATTTAGACCCGCCGGGCATTCCACCTTCAGAATTAAGGTGATAAAAGATGAACTGATATCTTTTTCCAATTTTTCAGAACTATGAAATTCCATTAGAAAACACATTAGATTATCCCTCAACGTCTCCCAAGTCTTCTTAAAAAACTGAAAGTTAAAACCATCTGGACTAGGCACTTTAGAACCCTCCATTTCCCAAATCACAGCCTTCAGTTCTTCTTTCGAAAATGGAATTTCCAACGCCTCAGCCTCCTGGTACGAGAGTTTCTTAAAAAGGTAAAACAATTGCAACTTTTTTATCCCAAGATTTATCTTTCGGCAAATGCCTTTGAAAAGACTTGAAAACCTCTTCTTTGACGCCTTTGGTTCAGAGATCCATCTTCCATAACATCCAACCCCAGTATCGCATTTCTTTTCCCTTGACTTTCATTTTACAATGAAAAATATAGAATTTCTGTCACCTTCTTTAAGCCAAAGCTTTGTTGATTGCCTCCACATCGCTTCTCTATTCTTCACTGCATCCCATAATTCCATCTGGACTTTCTTTTCTCTTCTATCTCAATTGGCTCGAGCACTTTTTATTCCCCGAATCTATCATAGAAATCAACTCGATCCTCAAGATTAGAGACTTTTAAATCAACGTTACCAAATTCCTCCTTATTCCACTTTTTCAACAAAGTCTTTGTCTTACTAAGTTTAATCCTCAGATTATAGCCTGCCAAACCACTTCTTCCCATTCGCTTTTATTCCTCCATAGTAAAACCTAGAAGCTTTTTATTCTTCAACCAGAAGTCAAACATCTTAAAAGGTTTTGGGCCCCAATCATAGTCTTTAGCAGCAAAAAGAATCGGGTCGTGATCAGATGTACTTCTTTTCAAACATCTCAGGCCCAGGTCTTTAAATCTCATAAGCCATTCCAGAGACACAAAACATTTATGCAGCCGACTACATCTATTGCCACATCCATACCATGTAAACTTCTTTCCCAGCAAGGGCATTTCTATAATTTCAGAAGCACTAATAAACTCATTAAACTCCTTCATCTCCACACCTCTATTTAAGCACCCGTTTCTTTCAGACTCCAACCTCATTATGTTAAAATCACCAATAATGCACCAATAACCACCCATCTCAAATTTCACTTTCAAAATTTCTTCCCATAAAATCCTTTTACCCACCACATCACACGGAGCATAGATATTACAGATAAAACACTCAAAATTCCATTAAACCTATCTACCCTTTATTACTAGAAATCTTTCGTAGCACCTCTGCTAACAAAGTTGAAACTATTCTTATCCCACAACATCACTAATTCGCCCGATCTACCCTTAGACGTTGAAAAAACCCAACCAAAATTGCTATTGCCCCACAAACTAAGAATCTTACCATCCTCCAAATTTTCTAACTTTGTTTCTTGAATAGCGATTAATTGCAGCTTATAATCCCCTATTAACTTCTTTAACAGTGAACACTTCGACAGACTACCCAATCCACGAGCATTCTAGCTCAAGACTTTCATACTTGATAGCCACCTTACACCCCACAATTCAGATCAAACCAAACTACTAAACCCAACTCTACAGTATATATATAAAAAAAAAAAAACTCACCTCTTACCAAACACATCAATATCTTCGAGAATTCAGCTCCTTAATTCTCTCAACTACCATCTCGTCTTCACAATTTGCCACACAACCCAACTTTTGCCCAGCATCCACGTCGCTTCTTCATCCTCCACACGAATTTTTCTCAAGTCTTTTAAGTCACCTTCAGATAATGACACATTCACCACTTTTCTTAGTTGCCTCTTCTGTGCTAATCCCCTTTTATTTATCCTTTTTTTACCTTTTTTATTTGATTTGGCTTTACAATCCAACTTATAGACCTAATCCTCCTCCAAATCCTCAAGATTTTTTATTTTCCTTCTCCCCGAGCTTTTTCTATCCGTCTTCTGGTTACCCTCTCCTTATCACTTGAATCCCTATTCGAACTACTATCTCCACTGACATAAACATTATTCATCCCACATAAGGCCTCTTCAAATGGAGTCATATCCTTACTCACAAGGGCCAAATCACCGACTTCCTCAAAGTCTCCATTTATGGGCCTACTAGAATACTGAATTGGCCCAATAGTGCTATCCACCACATTAACCAGGTCCACATCTTCCATCAAATACCCCACCTCACCAGACAAGGAAACATCCATGTCAGTACCATTCTCTTTTTCTTTGTTCTCCTCGTTTTCAATCCTCGAACTACTGCTATCTACCTCGATATCAACATATTTTCCATCTACCCCAACATTAATGATTCCAGTTGTCTTTATCCCCTCCCCAAGCACGCAAGACCTTACCTCTTCACTATTGTTCTCCTTCTTCGAAGAAAACCACCATTGAAACCAACGTGACTGTTGAAACAACCATCTTTCGAGCTAGCCACTGGATCGTTCCACTCTTGACACAGAGCCTCCTCATTATCCTGGTTGAAATCAGTTTCTGTTACTCGAATCGAAAATCTCTTCTCACCACATATAACAGTAATATTTTCATCAATTTTTGAATATTCATAAGTTTGGATAAAAATATATCCTCTGGTAAATTTTGAATTATTATGAGTTTTCTAATCCACCTTCAGAAATTAATCCCAAATGTTAGCTATATTATGAAAAGTCGATCGACTCCATGCATGGATTGGGATTCCATAACATAAAATCCACGTATTCCTGCTCTGCACAGAGAAATTGTCAGTCCAAAGTTCCACCTCTATTAACCATTCATTCAATCCGGACCAAATCTCCATACTTAACTTATCGACTATCTTTTTGTCTTCAAACTCGATTAGAAAATATCCACCTGCCAATTTTATCACATTAACGTCAAAACATCCAAACCTATGGAGATTTTCTAAAAGCCAGGCGCTATCAAAGGGACCATTTTCTTTCCCAACCACACTCCTTTCAAGCCCAAGAAGCATCTCCTCATCAATGACACCTTCACACAATTTGCTACCTTTTACATAATTAGAAGACGAACCTTCATTTCTCTTCTCCACTATATCAGCCTCCTTCTCTCTTTCGCTATTCAACAAGACTTGCTTATAAGATTTCCTTCCCAAGACCATTTATGGATTCTGCTCATAATATGAAGAATGATCGACCTTCTTCTTGGAATAACCTTCTGGCATATCAACATCCTTACATACAGCATCACTACCCCTGGCTCATTGTACCCTTACAAACCCTCTGATTCATATCAACACCAGATTCTGGATTCACCTTTCTCCAGTATGCATCTCTACCTCTGAACCTTGCCATATTAACCACCAGTCTATAATAAAAAATCCAAGCTCTGTTAAGATTCCTAATTGCTCTCTTTGCATCTTGTAGCCTTTCAAATCTAACAAAACCAAATTTATTCCCCTTCAGGCTTCTTTTCTAGGAATAAAAACATCCATCACTCTCCCATGATTCAGAAAGATTTTTTTAACCTCCAATGAATTCTTGGAGGAATATTATTGACAAAAACTGAGAAAATTGCCATTCTGATATTGATTCTAAGTCTAATTCGAAGCTTGTGACTGATGAACACAGAATCTATCTAATTCTGATGTTGATTCTTTTCATGTTGTAGCAAGTAGTTTTCGTGTTGAATAGAAAGTAGTTTTTTGTGTCCCTTAGGGGACTAAATAAGTAATTAACTTACATTTTAAAAGCAAAACTCAATTCTTAAGTACAAGGTAAAGGATTTACCCATATATATAATATTTTATCATTTTATCATTTTATCATTTTATATACATTTTATATAAAATTATATGCATTTATGTAGTAAAGGTGTTCATAGACCGGATCAGGCCAGAATAGAAAAACTATTTGTCCAAGTTTGGCCCAATCTGAAAGCTTATTTATTATTTAAAATATATTAGAATATTAAAAATATATATTAATATTAATATATTTTATAATTAAAATTAAATAAATAATAATTCGAGCCAAACCAAATTGGCTCAGATTATAAAAACCTATTTCAGACCCGATCCAATTCATACCGAATCTGTCGAATCTAATATCTAGCATTGATACCTCTTTATACCAACTCCGATAATAACTTCATATGATAGAGTAAATACTTAGTCATATATGAGGAGATAGTCAATGAAAAATATATGAAACTAGAGTCGACATAAACACGCACCAAAAGAAAATCATACTTGTTAGGCATAAACACGCACCAAAAGAAAATCATACTTGTTAGTTGCAACAGAGGAAGGAGAATGTGATATTATTTACTATCTATTAATTTTGAGTCCTGAGGGACACAAAGGGGATTTTTTCAAAAGTCCAAGTTTTTTCCATCCTGTTTTTTCTATTTCTAGGGCAAATCTGAATTTTTGGAAATGATTTGAAAAAAAAAAAAAGAACAGCTGAGAGAGATAAGCAGATGAGAGGGGAGGAGAGGAGAAAGAAAAATAGAGGTCGAAGGTAGGGGAGGAGAAAGGTGGCTGAGAGGAGGGTGAGCCACACGGTGACTGGTTGACAGAGGTGGCTGGCTGAATGGGGAAACGGTGGAGGAGAGGGAAGAAAGTGGAGGAGAGAGAAAGAAAAGAAATAGTGAAAAGGAAGAGGAGAGGAAGTTGCTGGTGACGGAGGAAGAGAGAGGAAGAGGAGAATAAGTGGAGCGGGACAGCTGCCTTGACATGGTTGGTGACGATGCAGGCAATCGATCGACAGAAAGTAGAAGAAGAAAAAGAAGAAGAAGAAGAAGAAGAAGAAGAAGAAGAAGAAGAAGAAGAAGAAGAAGAAGAAGAAAAGGGGGGAGAAAAAAAAAGAAATAAGGAAAAATATTTTTCTTTTAAATAAGGAAAAATATATATTTTTTTATTATTATTGTTGCTTTAATTTTTTAGAATTTATTATTTTCACCAAAAAATTAACAAATATATGTTTAATGAAATTGTTTTTATTTTTTATGTATTTAAAACATTTATGAAAATTTTCCACTATTCTTTATCATCGTCTTATTGATTTTTTAAGGAAATAAATCATGATTTATAAATAATTATAGGATTTGATTTATCATTTGTATTTTTAAAACTAAACAAAAAAAGTATTACAAAATAAAAGAGATAATGAAAAAATAAATAAATTAAAAAATGTTAAACATTTTTTTATTTCATTCCTTAAATATATATTTTTTTATAATTTTAATTTAAAATAATTTAATAAAAGTATCCATATATAATTTTTTTTTTTTTAAATTTAACTCCCACAACATCGGACGGGATGTTTTCTAATTATTTATATATATATATATATATATATATATATATATATAATACTGACTTAACACGGCATAAACCACAAGGAAAAAGAAATTGCATATTTAACGGGCAATTGACAGGAGGGACCGAGGGATCAACTAAAGGGAATTAATACGGGCATGTATTTTCATGAATTATTATTTTATACATTGCTATTGCTAACTCCACAAATGATTTTAGATGGTTAATTCAATAACTATTATTAAAATGAACTGCATAAAATAATAATACAATTTTAGTTTTTATTATATTTGTGTATAATTTATGAATCTAAATGATTTTAGATCAAAGTTTTATTGTATAATCCAATAAAATAAAATCAACATAATCATTATTAGATCAAAAATTTATGTGTTCGTATCATATTCATATATATTTTTTTATGTCATAATCGTGTTTAAGGTGTTTTATATTTATATAAATTTTGACGTGTTAATAATTTATTTTATATAGATTTTGACATATTCGTATATTTATGTCTGTGTTTCGTGTCGTGTTTTAGTTATTTTTTTGTGTCATGTTCGTGTCCAATATTATCAGATCTAATCATTATTCATTATATTTATGAGAAAAATTAACATTATTGAATTGCATTCGCTATATCGACTAAATACAACATTTGTATATATGTATCATGTTATGTGTTTTTTTTTTCTCGTATCAATTGTGTTAATATAAGCACAATATAAATTATTAAATGTGTCAAAAATTTAACACTAATATTATATGTGTATTAAGTATTTTGTATTAATCATATTTAAATATATCATCTTTATTAATCATATTATATTCGTATTGTATTTTCATAACCTATCTAAATTGTTAGATCTAATAACAATTTTAACTACTAAAATGGATTTAATAAAATAATAATAATAAAATTGGCCCACCATTATTATTTAAATTGACTTTTCCTCTAATTGATGACTGATTAAATACCCACAAGTATAAAACATTGAAAATTTCCGGCTAGCAAAGGACAACTTCCCCAGGCAAGCTATATTTGCCTTGAATTCTTATCTTCTAGCCTGATTCAAATCTATATTTGACTCGAATTCTTATCTTCTAGCCTGATTCAAATTAAATATCGTGTTGCTCATCTAGCTAGCTTACTCAACATATAAGAGCTTTATAAATAAATGGGCACAACCTGAAGAGATTGAGGCGTATTATTTTGAAATAATTTTGAAATTAAAAATTATTTTTTATCGTAAATGTAACGTTAAATAAGTAAAAAAATTAATTTTTGTTATTAAAATCATGGTTTGAAAAGTCAATCCGAAAAGTCAAAAAATATAGTTTTTAAGTTTTAAAAGTTAATTTTTGGAAAAATTCTAAAAAAAGTTTTTTACCGTGAGCTTCTGATAAGCTTAGAGTAATCTTATCCGTCATATGATAAATGAATGATCTGAACATTTGAAACCAAAAAAAAAAAAAAATCTTGCAACCGGTTTACCTGATGACTAGAAGATGAATAATACCAACCCACTTCTCATTTTCTAATCAGTTTCTAAGAACCCTAAACTTTCTAATCACCATCGCCTCCCCCTACATTTTCCTCTAAAAAAATCGAAACCCCCAAATTAAAAAACCCTCACCCTTCTGTTTTTTAACAACCTAACCCCATTATATGTACTTTGCAGCTTGAGGATTTTATAGTTGGGTTCTGTTTTGAGTGTAAACTTTTATGTTTGATGATTTGTGCTTTTTAAGGTTTTGGATGTTCTGAAGTTTAAGAGTTTTGTTGGTATTTTGGTTTTTGACAGATGAGAGGGAGAAAAGGGGAATCCAAAGGGCAGGACTCAGTTCCAGGTTTGTTTTTTATTAATTTAATGGATCTTCAATTTTTGCTTTGTTTCTGGAGCTTTTTTTTGTAAACTTGAGTGCTGGGATTTGTGTATTCAGCGTTTCTCCTTTTGGTTTAAGAATGTGGAAATTTGATGTGGATTTTGGTTGAACTTTTTTGGTTTTGATTAGGGACTCCATCCAATCCTCCATCAGGGGTTTCATTACCTGATAAGAAGACATTGGAATTAATTCTTGATAAACTTCAGAAGTGAGTCTTGAACCCTTTTTTTTCTTCTCCCTCTTTATCTCTTTTTTCTTTTCTCAACTTGGTGTTGCTTATTTTAAATTGGGTGTGAATTGTGGCAGGAAAGACACTTATGGTGCATATGCTGAACCGGTTGATCCTGAGGAGGTAAGCAGAATTTACTTCGAAAGCATCGACAGCTTGTTCCTACTAGGCATTCTGGGTTTTGGAGTTTGATTTCGTTTGTCTTAGTAAGTTTTGATTGATTTTTACAGCTTCCTGATTATCATGATGTGATTGAGCATCCAATGGACTTTGCCACGGTGAGGAAGAAATTGGGAAGTGGGTCTTATTCTGAGCTGGAACAATTTGAGGTATGTATTTATGGTTTACACAGGCTTGGTTTATGTAGCTGAAGTTCTCTTGGGATATGGGGTTTTTCTTGGGATAATTCCAAAGTCCATTTCAGATTTTACCAGTTTAGTTCTTATGTAGTTCTTTAGTTATGTAATTCCAGTTTTCTTGTGACTTGCATCGGTGCTTTATAAGGAGATGTTGCTTTCTCCTAGTTTTTTACTCTCTGCGGTGTTAACTATGGACCAAAATACTTCAAATTTCAGTCAATTCTATATGATATTGTTCACACTGTTCAACCTTAGACCTCTGCTGCTACTCAGGTTTCCTAATTTGGAGCTTACCAAAAGCTCACGGTAACAAACTTACCGTAGAACCCCCATGGAGAGTGTCATGATCATATGTTATGATCTCTGTAGTATTGGGATGCAGGAACAGCAGCAGAGGTCTAAGGTTTTTGCTCTTTTTTGTACAGCAATTACGAGGTTATGTTTTTCGACAGCAATAATCTTTGTTTTCCAGTTTAAAAAAAAAAACTTTGTCGAGTTCCAAATATGGTGCCATTGACATGCTTTGAAGGGAGTTTGTAAGAGCTGAAAGCAAATATAGTGAGTAATAAAAGCATGAAAAATCATGGAGAAAAATGCCATTGGGACAAAGTTTTCTGGGCACTTGGTCGGGACCAAATGGATGGAGCAACCTAGAAAAAAGGTATAATTCATTAGCTAAATGGGTTGATGAGTCATTTTGGTACCAAATTGCATTAATAGTACTACTGGCTATGGTTAAATGTGTGAAAATTTTAAAAATAAATAAATAAATTAGAGTAAAATTAATGGTTATATATCCTCATGAAATTTCTGGTGTCAATCGATGTTTTTTGGTTTTTACTCTACAATAAGTTACATCTATATATATCTTTATTCAATATTGTTACTGATGTGATTCTTCATATATATGACCTTTATGTCATAGTCAGGCATATGAATGTGGTAAATCAGAATCACATGCTTGTTTTCTTACTATGAAAAGATCAAACAGATTTGTGGAGGAACCAGCTACAGTATTCAATTCAAGGTTTTTGAAAGGAACAAATATATAATATAGAATTCTAAGATATGGATTTAATTTGTAAATTAAGCACTTTCCCAAACAGCAAGTTGTATAGTTTTATCAAGTTTTTAGTATATATATATATATTTCAAGCATATAAAAACTTGTAAAAATATGTTAGACCCTTTAGTCTTTAACCATGAAATATATATATATATATTATCACTTGTTCAAAAATGTACATATAGGATTAATTGCTTGGAGAGTATTTTAAACGTGTGGGACAGATTTATATTAGTCTCTGAGCTGATAAACCATGAGGAGAACACTTTACGGAAAAGGGTATGTGATGCTGCTCTTAACCTCCATAAAGCTAGGATATCTCCTTGTACAAAGCTGTCGCAGAAGTCAGTTGGCAAGTTGAAGCTGTGAAGTAGGTAATTTCTTTCAATAAATCATCTAATTTGTCATGTTTCCTTCTCAGTATATAGACAGTGTTATATGTATTTATATGTAATTATCCTGTATTGGTGAATGTCAGCACACCGGGTTGTCACAAGTTTTTTGATGATTGTGAACTCTTGGAATTCTGAAACGCAAGAGATAATTGCTTCTCCACAAATTTTGCAACGATTTCCTCACGTTGAAAACTGATGGCTCTGGCTCTGGCTCTGCATAGGGTTTTGGGTGCTTAAAATCCTGGGGATTGCTTGGTACAGATCAAAGATTATTTGTCTTTTTATTGTTGCTTTAAATCTCATCTTGATGGCTCTGCTTTTTATCTATTGTTGCTTTAATCTCATCTCCATGGTGTTGAACTGTCGATCAGCCCTAAAATTTTGGTTGCAGCTTATATGATTTGAATTGGGGTTTAGGCTGTAGGGTTGTCAGTTTAAGTTTTTTTATTATATTTTTTGAATGAATTTATTTGATCAGGAGGAACTCAAGGAGTGGGATCAGTGTCTTTTGATGCTAGGAGATGAGAAGTTTGATGAACATGGGAATGTTTATGACGCAAAGGATAATAGTGCCATGTACTTAGAGAAAGATGGGGAAGATCGTGAAATCAATGTAATGTTACAATTCTACGTCTGCAAAGTTCAGTCCACATTTCTTTTTTTTTTTTGTTATTAAATTTGTACTATGAACATATTCATATTAGTGTACGAATGTTTGGTTCAGATTATATTCTAGTTTTTATTTTTTTGTCATAACAATATGTATTTTATATGGCTGATTTGGAATGGTCTTTATAGATTTTCATGTGGCATCGCCTTTGCTTTGTTTTTCAGCAGAAAAATCTACAATGGACAGTGGTATAATTTAATATAGGTTTTTCTTTTAATTTAAAGGCGTACCTATCAACTTAAGGAGTCATAACTGGATGAAGTTGAATATGCATGATATGCATCTATTACATAATAGTAACTCTTATATCTATTTAAAAAGTCTTAAATACATAACATAAGGTAAAAATTTTAAATTAAAGTTATAACTTGTGATTTGAATTGGTAATTAATAACTTGAGGCAATTATTGTGTTTGCAATACATAGCCATTGATTTTGTGCATTTGACTTGGATGAGATTAAAGCCCATGTAAAAGAAGTAAAAGAAGTTGGAACATATCTACAAATATTATGATGGAAATGCAATGGTATCATAGACTTGTCAAGTTGAAATTTTATAAATATGGAAAGATTAGCAGATTGAAGTCTCACAATTGTATCTTAGACTTCACCTACTAACTTCACATTCAACAACATTAGGAGATTCTGAATTCGAAGGACGATCCTCATGAAAATGTAGTGTTCTAGAATCCATTATAATTCTGAAGAAAAAAAAACAAAAAAACATATATCTTGTAAAGGCAAAAAATTAAATTGTATTACTTAAAATTTATATATTTTATAACAAGTAAAATTAACGGTTCCATGTAAATGCTATTACTTAAACATTCTATTCAGTAACCCATCAAAATCACTACCCATGAAAATATGCAATTATGAATATTATATAATTTATAACAAGTAAAATAACCGGTTCCATGAAAATTGTATTAGTTAAACATTCTATTCACTAACCCATGAAAATATTTATGAATATTACACATTTTATAACAAGTAAAAAAACTGATTCCATGAAAATTATATAACTTAAACATTGTATACTAACCTTTGTATGGAATATTTGGTTCAATAATGTGCTTGAAAAAAACGCAAAGTATCAAACATTGTATATTAATGTTAAGTGATAAAAACATAATTTCTAAACATATAAATATTTTTTTATATTTTTTTATATTTATATGTAATTTATTATATTTATATTTTATTTAGCACGTTTATATGTTAAGTAATCAAATTTGTAATGATTTGTTATATTTATATGTAATTTTTTATATTTATATGTAATTCGTGAATTTGTCAAGTTGATATGTAATTTTTCAAGTTGATATGTAATTCGTCAAGTTCATATGTAATTTGTCATGTTCATATGTAATTCGTGAATTTGTCAAGTTGATATGTAATTCGTCAAGTTCATATGTAATTTGTCATGTTCATATGTAATTCGGGAATTTGTCAAGTTGATATGTAATTTCTCAAGTTGATATGTAATTTGTCAAGTTCATATGTAATTTCTCAAGTTGATATGTAATTCGTCAAGTTCATATGTAATTTCTCATGTTCATATGTAATTCGGGAATTTGTCAAGTTCATATGTAATTTCTCAAGTTGATATGTAATTCGTCAAGTTCATATGTAATTTCTCATGTTCATATGTAATTCGGGAATTTGTCAAGTTCATATGTAATTTGTCAAGTTGATATGTAATTCGTCAAGTTCATATGTAATTTCTCATGTTCATATGTAATTCGGGAATTTGTCAAGTACATATGTAATTTCTCATGTTCATATGTAATTCGGGAATTTGTCAAGTTCATATGTAATTTCTCAAGTTGATATGTAATGCGTCAAGTTCATATGTAATTTGTCATGTTCATATGTAATTCGTCAAGTTCATATGTAATTTCTCATGTTCATATGTAATTCGGGAATTTGTCAAGTGATATGTAATTTCTCATGTTGATATGTAATTCGTCAAGTTCATATGTAATTTGTCATGTTCATATGTAATTCGGGAATTTGTCAAGTTCATATGTAATTTCTCAAGTTGATATGTAATTCGTCAAGTTCATATGTATTTGTCATGTTCATATGTAATTCGGGAATTTGTCAAGTTCATATGTAATTCCTCAAGTTGATATGTAACTCGTCAAGTTCATATGTAATTTATCATGTTCATATGTAATTCGGGAATTTGTCAAGTTCATATGTAATTTGTCAAGTTGATATGTAATTCGTCAAGTTCATATGTAATTTCTCATGTTCATATGTAATTCGGGAATTTGTCAAGTTCATATGTAATTTCTCATGTTGATATGTAATTCGTCAAGTTCATATGTAATTTGTCATGTTCATATGTAATTCGGGAATTTGTCAAGTTCATATGTAATTTCTCAAGTTGATATGTAATTCGTCAAGTTCATATGTAATTTGTCATGTTCATATGTAATTCGAGAATTTGTCAAGTTCATATGTAATTCCTCAAGTTGATATGTAATTTGTCAAGTTCATATGTAATTTATCATGTTCATATGTAATTCGGGAATTTGTCAAGTTTATATGTAATTTGTCAAGTTGATATGTAATTCGTCAAGTTCATATGTAATTTGTCATGTTCATATGTAATTCGGGAATTTGTCAAGTTCATATGTAATTTGTCAAGTTGATATGTAATTCGTCAAGTTCATATGTAATTTGTCATGTTCATATGTAATTTGTCAAGTTCATATGTAATTTGTTAAGTTGATATGTAATTTTTCAATTTGTCAAGTTTATATGTAATTTGTCATGTTTATATGTAATTCGTCAAGTTGATATATAATTTGTCATGTTCATATGTAATTTTTCAATTTGTCAAGTTTATATGTAATTTGTCATGTTTTATATGTAATTCGTCAAGTTGATATGTAATTTGTCATGTTCATATGTAAAAAATGGTGACCTGATAACCTGCTACTCAGGTTTCCTAATTTGGAGCTTACCAAAACCTTACCGTAAGGAACTTACGGTAGAACTTCCCTAGTTTTTGGATAAAATAACTTTATTATCCTTATAACTTTATACTTTTATTATTTTAAACATATCTTTTTTTGATATTTCAATTTTCCACAACATTTTTTCACAGTAATGTCAAACAGTTAAAAGTTTTTAAACCACACTTTTTAAACACACATTTTTCAGCTCAAATTTTTTTCAACTTAATTTTTTTTCAACAACAATGTTAAATAACCTGAGACAAGTTGACTCTTATTCTGGAGTCCAAAAGCCAACTCCATTTATTTTCTCGACCACCCTACTAGCACCTTCTAGATCTGCAAAATAAACAAAACCAAATATTCTACACTATCACTTAAAAAAGAGAAATGAAGACATTCACTACATTTCTATGATATTTAAAGATTCAAGAGAGTCATCTCCAATAAACTTTTGGGGAAGATTATTCACAAAAACAAAAAAAAAAAAAACAAAAAAAAATCATTTTTGAATCACTACAGTCTTTTTATTATTAATAATGCATACTAATCATTTATACAATAAGTGATAAAGATTTTTTTTATCATCAATAAACAAATAAAAAATTATTACGTACTAATTGGATAAAAGCCCGTGAAACATAAAAGCATTGCAAAAAAACTATAAAATGTTATAATTATGAGATTCTTATGCCTAAAAGTCATGTTCCATAAAGTTGTTCTTAGTTATTCTATTGTTGAGACATGGCATGGATAATGCTCAAATACTAGCACATGTTAAGTCTCTATACTTATGAAGTATACAATCGATCTTATATGTTGAAGCATTAGGAAACTTGAGGATAGCATGCAGGTACGGATGGTAATGGAGCAGAGCGGGGGCGGATATTGCAAAATTCGCCCCCGCCTCGCTAGTGGAATAATCTGCCACGCCCCCCGCTCCATCATGGATGTTGAAATTTCAATACCATTATCACCTCCATGGATGTCTGTTACATCCATAACCGCTCAGCCCCGCCCCATCCGATATTTATTAGTTATTTCTAATTTTTTTCAAATAATAAAGTATTAAAAAAAATAAATATAAATTCAACATAAGCATCAAATGATAAAGTATTAGGTTTAGGTTTTTAAAAAGAAGAATAAAAATAATAAGTTTAGTTGTATTATTTTATTATCCTTTTAAAAACTAAATATTTAAGGGTAAAATAATAATTTCAATATTCGAGGCGAGGCAGAGCAGGCAATTACCAGAACTACTACATCCCTGCCTTTCAAACAAAAAAAAAAGTCCCGTCCCGCTTCGCCTCCATTGTTCAACAAAAAAAAAAACTTCTTCATTCGGAGCGGATCGGTTCAAAATTCATCGGACGGTTCGGGTTTTGCTATCCTTACATGCAGGTGCTTGTTATGAGAACAAGTTTACTGAACATGACGTGTAATGAGAACTCCATTTGTCAACTCACTCAAGTGTTTATAAAAAAAATCTCATGTGTCAGTTATATAAATAGTCATTTAACTTGTGATGTGAGATTATCTTGTATATAAAAAAAAAAATTAAAAATTAAAATTTTTTACTAATCAATATGACCAATACAAAGCAAGTCGATACAAATCTGTATGACTTGTATGAACCGATAAAAACACAAAATAGTAGAAAGACTTAGATATATTAATTTACCTTAAAATTTATGTACAGTACCGACAACATTAATTGAATTAATTGAAATGCATGAACGAAGAATAAATTTCTAAATAAGTTAATATCCGTTGTTATGGATCTTGTGTAATTGAAAAGCAACCGCGACATGAGACCCCCATAGCTTGTTGTAAGTTTTAAGTTTAGTAATTTTGGTTAATATACGAAAACGCGACACATTTAATAAATAAAAAAATAATATAATAAATACAATATTACATATTTAAATATAATTAACATGATATGTTTAATTAATACACATATCGTATTCGTATTTAGGATTTTGATACATTTAATAATTTGCATTCTGTTTATATTTACACAATTAATACAAAAAATATGAAACTCGACATATTTACGCAAATTATCAAATTTACTTAGAATTAGAGTGTGAGTAGACCAGTTCACAGGCCGGGCAGCCCGCTCGGCCTAGCAGGCCCGATCCGTATTGGGTCGGGCCTAGGTAGGATATTTTGTGATCCGAACCTGCCCGAATGACTATTTAACTATTGAAATATTATTATTTTATTTATTTTAATTATAAAAATAAATTTTTTTATTTTTAAAATAGGATGAATATTGCTCATGGGCCCGCAGATCGATCTGGGCCCATCCAAAGCCGGACCTGAATAAAGATGTTAAAAAAAATTCGAACATCAGCCCAGCCCATAAGCACCTCTAAGTGTGAGAGATGACTTTGATCTTTAAGTGAGGAGAATAATTAATTTCTTAAATCCTAATCAAATGACTTTTTATAGTTTGTAATTTTTTTTTATATTGTATTTCGTGATGATTTTGTTTTTATATTGAGGGACAACGGGATTCAAACGGCCGATCTTTGAACATAAAGAAGCATGTATTAATTAATATTGAACCAAATATTTGGGTATTGTGATGGTTATTTTTAAATAAAATATATATTCTTTTGTGATGAATATTTTTTAAATGCATGACTAGTTTTTTTTTTTTTTTTGTAAATCCAGAGTGTCTCCGTTCTCATTTTATTATGGTTGATGAAAACTTAATCCCTGTTGGATCGAGAGTGTAAATAAAATATTTTAGTAATATCAATACATCATTTTATTTTTTTTATTAGGGAAAGATATTTTATTAGGCCACAATAATAATGTTAAATTTTTAATTTCAATGATCAAGATTCATTCATTTGGTAACTTTAAATATAAAAAGATTAGAGATTAAAAAAATATTAAATGAGTCTCAAAATTCTTTCATATTTTTTTTTTTAAGTAAGCTCTTAAGTTTTTATTGTACCAATCAAGCCTTTAATTTTCAATTTATACTCAAATAAGCTTTTACTTAAAACGGAAGATTGACTTCTAATACAATCTATCACTAGTGGGATTTTTTTTTTTCTCATGAAAGCTAACATTTTTTTAATTTTTTTTTTTTTTCACATGAATACTGACATGATTGAAAATTGAAAAATCATTTATCTTTGTTTCTTCCTTTCTCTCTCCTCCCAATTTTCACTCTTGATCCTTCAACATATATCAATCTCGATGTTATCCAGCCCGATCAAGTCAGTCGATGTCTAATTTAGGGTTGGTATAGTTGGAAACGACCTCAAAACGAACCGAAATAGCTTGAAAGATGTTGGATCTAGTTCGATTTCTTTTTTTTTTTAATTTTTCAAATTTTCAATTTTTGTATACATCATCAAATCACATTAACTTTCATGTGAACAAAAAAAAATCTAATTGGCATTGGCTGTAATAGAAGATAACCTTCTGTTATGAATAAATTTTTATTTTGGTATAAATTAAAAGTTAAAAATTTATTTAAGTACAATTAAAACATAAGAGTTTACTTAAAAAAAATGGTAAGGTCAAGAGTATTTTTATTATTTTAGTCCCCCAAAAAAAAAATTAATGAGTAATACGAATTACCCCTAAGAAGAACTAGTAAGCTTGCACAAAAAGAAAAGATATAATAAATATAATCGTATTAAAAAAAAAAATTCCTTCCTCATTCATTTTTTTTTTCATTTAAATTTTTTTTATTTAAAAACTTTTAAATAACTCTGTTAGCTTAATATAATAAATATAATTAATTAATTAATTAACAAATAAAAATTGAATAAATGTATAAATAAATATTAAATTCTATAATTTAATAAATAATTAATAAGTGAACAAAAATAAATATTTTTGTAATTAACATGAGTTGACGAAAATAGTTAACTACTATCTTTTAAAAAATTATTATTATTTTGATATAAATTTGTTATATGAATAAATACATAAAAATAATAAATGATTGAATATTACTTTGTTAAATTTCAATTTGACAAAAAATTGATATATTACTATAATTTTATTAATTTTCAATTATTTATTAATAAAATTATTATTTTACATAAAAATAATTTTAGCAATTTTCAATTATTTATTAATTTCATAAATGACAAATAATTTAAATTTTTTATTATATACAAATCTTCTTATTACAATTCATTTCACCGTCACCGTTGCTTTTATATTCAAACAAATATATAACCACTGATTTTATCTCACCATTATAGTATTCAATCTTATTACTATAATAATTAATCTAACCGCCATCACTGTTTTCAATCACACTTGAAATCAATTTTACCATTCATCTAAATCGAGCCTAAACAATTTCAAAGGCATAGTCTATTCCAGGACTTCCTAACAGCAAGAAGAGTCAAGCCAAAGGACCTCAAATGTTTACCACGGGAGCTGAAAAACCAAAGCTCATTAACAGCAACCAAAGCAAGAATAAAAAGATCATAGCAAGATTCCAATCAGCAAAGTAGAAGAAAATTCAACTCCAATGGCAAAAATCATAGTGGCAACTGGACAGGTTCAGGTTCATTTCAATTTGGCTTGTTTCGGTTCAAAAAAATTTTGGTTCGAAGTATTTTGGTATCAAAACATTATTAGTTTTGATATCTCGATTTTGGATCATTCTACATTCAGACCATTTCAGTTTGTTCATTTTGGATTCAACTAATCTCGGGTTATTTATAATTCGAGCCTTTTCGGATTTTTATGAATTTTGGATCGAATAAGTTTTAAGTTTGGTCATTATTGGTTCAGATTACTTCAGGTTTGGATTGAGTTTGGCTCAAAATATTTTCGGTTCAGAGAGCCTCAGATTTAGATTATTTAGATTTTGGATTTTTTCATATTCAAATTTGGCTAAAATATTAAAAATCTCCAATACTTTCCTAAATTTCTTAAACAATCCCTTATCCTTCAATTGTACACAATTTAGCTCTTAAAGTATTACTTTTACTTAATTAAACCCTTATTTTACATGAAAATCACTCAAATTTGTTAGACAAATAGATGTTTAATTAAACAGAAGGAATATTTTAAGGGGTTTAATAGATTTTTACATTATTATTATATTACACAAGGCATTTCTATTACAAGAACTTAAATTAAAATTAAAGTTGTACAATACTACTATAAGCAGATCAATTTCTACAATAACTTATTCCAATCCCTCAGTGGCAACCAAGTCTTGCATGCACTATTTAGAGTACAATAACTTATTTTTATTATGTATGGACCGCTCTGATGCTCAACTGCATCTCTTCCTCTTCCTAACTGTAACCATTAAGCCATGCTTCATGTGAAGAATGGTACTAAGCTTAGGAGTTACTATATGGTTTTGTACCAGTTTGACATGGTAATTTTGGATGATGGCTAATGCAGTGGCCTTCATTACATTA
Source organism: Fremontodendron californicum (assembly GCA_030761205.1). NCBI lineage: Eukaryota > Viridiplantae > Streptophyta > Magnoliopsida > Malvales > Malvaceae > Fremontodendron > Fremontodendron californicum. The sequence goes on from JAULJL010000026.1 coordinate 13,232,634, forward strand.
AAAGCAATCTCCTTTCCTGCACAAACCCTTGGCCCTGTGTTGAACACAAAGAACTTGTGAGGTGGTTCATGTTTGATCCCTCCTTCATCTGTGATCCATCTCTCTGGCTTGAATTCATGGCAATCCTCTCCCCAGATTGATGCCATCCTTCCCATTGCATACGATGAGATTATAACCATTGTTTTCTTATTGGTTTGATGGCCAGAGGGAAGGTTGTCGTCATGGAGAGGAGTTCTTCCCATGAAAGGAACAGGTGGGAACAGTCTTAATGTTTCACACAGAGTTGCATGGAGATAAACCATTTTACTCAACTCTTCTGCATCGAATGTTAGCCATTTCGTTGTTCCGTTTTCTGGCAAAGACTTTCTCATTTCTTCTCTAATTTTGGTTTCAACTTCTGGGTGCTTTGACAGAAGCCAGAAGAACCAAGTTAAGACTGTACTCGTAGTGTCATGAGTAGCAAACATAAGACCTAAGACGTTGTCTTTGATTACTTTGTAAGAGATTGACAAAGATTCAACGAGCTTGTGTCCAATCATGTGAAGCTCTAGTGCGTTGAAATCCACCTCCACCTCCTCGTCTGTTACTCTATTGCTTAGTTCTTTTCGCTTTAGGGATATGTATTCTGAGAATAAGCGATCTAGGGTAATCCAAGCATCCTTTAGTTTCTTTTCTTTTCCAATCCCAAGCCATTTTTGTGATCTCCAAACACTTTCTGGAAGAAGATGCCGAGCAAATATTGCTTCAAAAGCATCAGATATGGCGTCTGAGAAGAGATTTTCATGGGAATCGACACGGAAAGAACTAGGATCATAGCCCGTAGCCATTCTGCAAGCAATGTAAAACATGTGCTTACTCAGCAGATGTTGCAAATCGACCGGAACCTCTTGTCTCGAGAGACGCTCAAGACTTGGGATTAACTCTTCCATGCTATCCTGAAAAATCTTTGGCATGAGTTGGTGGAATCTCTGATGACTTAAAAATCCTCTAATAAATACCCTGTGATTCTTCCATTCCTCGAAATCAGAATTGAAAAGGGTTTCTCCAAAAATATCAAACTTCTTTTTCCACTCAATCCCTTTTGGATAGGCCAAGAAATTTGCGCTCATGATGTGATGCACATTGGCAGGATTGCTGGTCAGTAAAATATCCATATTGGCAAACCAAGGGCCCTTGAACAGAAATGTGCCCCCGTTGCTTTCAAGAATTTCGGTACTCTTGTCAAGAAGCCGGTCAAGGCTCCCAACAACCGCTGGCAACATCCCAATTACAGGCCAATTCCATGGAAGCCTGCTGTTTTTTCTGGAATAGACAAGAACAACAATGAGCAGAAAAATTGGTAAGATCAGGAATTGAATATAACCTAATATTCCCATCATGATTGTGAGTATTCTTGTTTCAATCTCTTCAGGTATAAAGCTCTTATATATTTGAGTAAGCTAGCTAGACGAGCAACACGATTAATTTGAATCAGGCTAGAACATAAGAATTCAAGTCAAATATAGCTTTACCTGTGGAAGTTCTCCAAGTTTTTAACCGGAAATTTTCAATGTTTTATACTTGCGGGTATTAATTAAATATTAATCAGTCATCAATTAGAGGAAAAGTCAATTCAAATATGAATGGCAGGACAAAGTTTTGATTATTAAATCCATTAGCGAATGCAATTCAATTAATAATTTTAATTTTTCTCATATAATGATTATGTTGATTTTACTTAATTGAATTATACAATGAAACTTTGATCTAATATCCTTCAGATATTCATAAATTTATACACAAATATAATAAAAATTAAAATATCTATTACTTAAGATTAAAGCAATCCCCCATAATTTGAGGGGATTACTTCACCAAAACTTGCCACAATCTATTACCTGATTAAAGCAATTCCTTCAATTTGAGGGAATTGCTTCTTCACCTTACCACGTGGTAAGTTTTTTTTTTTTGTTTATTCATGTGTATTTATATTATTTTTTATATCATAATCATATTTAAATTATTATATATATATTTTTTATATGTTAATAATTTTTTTATGTAGATTACGACACGTTCGTATATTCGTGTCGTGTTCATTTTTCTTCGTGTTTTGTTTTAATTATTTTTCTCATATTGTATTCGTATTGTATAATCATGTTGTATTCGAAATTATCAAGTCTAATTAGCACTATTCAAATAACTTCTAATTTTAATATATATTTATATATTAATATTGAACATTGAAAATATATTAAATATTAAATAATAAAAATTTATTAAATATAATAGATCAGCTAGATGAACTGTTATTTCTTTAAACATAAGCTTTATATGTAATTTACAAAGTTTTATATCTTTTTCTTTTCCTTTAAGGTAGCGTTTGGTATCATTTTTAATATCATCATGGTAATCTAATCATCGAGGTGATCTCATTATTAGAGTGATCTTATCCTTCCTTATTTTTAATCACTTTGTTTGATTAATAATCATTAATTTTTGAAAATTAAAGATTTGATTTATAATCATTTTGTTTGGTTAATAATTATTAATTTTGGAAATTAAAGATCATTATGTTTGGAATTACTAAAATCAAATATTATTTTGTTCAAAAGTACCAAAATAACCATGCATATATTCTAATAATTACACAAGTTAATGATTTTAATTTTATTCAAAAATAATAATTTGTAAAATATTAGTAATCTTTTATTTATTTTATAATTATGTATAATTAATTATAAATTAACAAATATATTTATTAATAAGTAAACTAATATTAATAGTATAAATTATGTAAAAAAAATATTTGAATTAAAAAATAACACTTATATCTATTAAAATCATAATTAAACAAAATAAAAAGATTTGTTATATATATATATATATTTATTTATTTATAAAAAAAAAAAAAAGATAAAAGAAATTAGCACTAAATTTATTTTTTGAACTTGGTAAAATGAATATTAGTTTAAAAATATAAAATTTATAATCCTTACAATAAATTTTAGCTTTTTTCCAACCCAAAGAGTAGGGATGACAAAACCCGAACCGCCCGATGGATTTCGAACCGATCCGATCCGAATGGAGAGATTTTTTTTTGAACAATGGATGCAGGGCTGTGCTGTTTTTTTGTTTGAAAGGAGGGGACGGAGCAGTTGCAGTATTTACCTAATCCGCCCCGCACTGCCCGACTAGTAAAATTACTATTTTACCCTTAGATATTTAATTTTTATAAGGATAATAAAGTAATTATACATTCTTCCTTCTAAAAACCTAACCTAATATTTTCTCCTTTTCTCTCCAACCAACCTGCCATTTCTCCCTTCTACCTCTTCTTCACTGTATCACATTGAACCTTTTTCTCCCTTCAAAATTCAAATTTTGCTTCCCCAGTTGACAGAAGAACACTCCAGTCGGTTCAAAAATCGGTGTAAGTTTTGGATTTTACTGTATTTAATTTATTGTTTACTTTTTTTTTTTTTTAAGGAAAAAATTTGATTTGATTCATTTTGATTCTAATTTTTAATATTTTTGAGGGTTAAAGGATCTACAAAATTGAAGTTGTTAATCTGAGTAGAAAAGAGTTGTTAATCTTTTTTCACTAGGATCTGCAAAATTGGAGGTCAAAGTTGGACACCCAAGTTAAAATATACTGTAAATTTTCGAAATTAGCCATGTCAATCTTCTTGCAGCTCTAGTTTTAATGGAAAAAGGAAATAAGGCAAATGAAACACCTTCTTCTTGCATCACTGTCCAACAGGCTTTAGCTCCCTATTAGCCATGTCAATCTTCTTTCGTACCATAGCAACTTCCTTCCTTAAAGGATCAAACAACACTTCAAGTTCCTAACAACATATTCGGCGACCAAATTTAAATGATATAATTTTTGTTACATTTTCAAAACAAAATCTCTTTTGGATGCATAAGAAAGCTTTATTATTTGAAAAAAATTAGAAATAACTAATAAATATTGGATGGGGCAGAGCGGGGCAGGGCGGTTATGGATGTAACCGACATCCATGGAGGTGTTAGTGGTATTGAAATTTCAACATCCACGGCGGAGCGGAGGGCAGGAGCGGATATGGCAAAATCCGCCACCGCCCCGCTCCATTGCCATCCCTACCAAAGAGAGTGTCCATATCGCTCGGTACTATTCACCTTCTTTTTTTTTGTGCAGGGAAAAGAAAGGAGAGGAAAAAAAAAAAAAAGAAGGGAGAAAGGAAAGAGAAAAAAAATTATGTATTTGTGTTTTTTTTTATTTATTTAAAGTATTATAAATCCTATATATAAATTTAGAACATTTTGGAGTGCAGGGCTGTCCACGTCGCCCCACTCTTTTCTTTTTTTTTTCTTTTCTTTTTTTGTGGAAAAGAAGAAATGAGAGAGAAAAAAAAAGAAAAAAAAAAGAAAATGAAAAGAAAGGAAAAAGGAAAAAGGAAAAAAAAATTGTGTGTTCGTATTATTTTTTGTGTTTACAGTATTATTAATCTATATAAATGTTTACACGTTAATAATTTATTTTATGTATATCTTTACATGTTCGTATATTCGTGTCGAACACGTTCGAATATTTTTTTGTCTTCTTTTTAACATTTCTTTTTTAATTTTTTTTTTAATTTAACTATTGTTTTAAACCTGTTAATTGGACGAGTTGGGTTAGTCTCAGGTCAAGTCAATTCAGGTTGAATCAATTTGAGTTTTAAAATTTTTGTTCATTTTCATGTTTGGATTATTTTGGGTTCGTATCATTCGGGTTTGACACTCGAGTTTAATTTTTTCATTTTAAAATCAAATCAGACAAACTTTAAACAAATTAATTGATCGAGTCAAATGTAATCAGAATTTTATTGAAATATAGAAAATAAGTAATAAATAATGTTTAAAAATAAATATAAACATTGTAATTTTTAATTAAAAAATAAATATTTATTAAACCTGTTTTTTTTAGGATTCGAGCATGATCTGATAATTTTTCAAATTTAAGTATCTGTTTTACTTAAAGGAGTATTATTGTATAACTGAAATCGTTAACCCAATTCATTTACATATTTGTAAATATATTGTTATAACACAATGTACAAATCATTAATGTAGACACCTAATTTTGTCCGGACCACTAAAACATGTATGTTTTTCTCCTAAATTGGTGTTTCAGAATATAAAAATACTTTTCTCGTCCTGCAGGTGGTACTCTGAGACTTAGTCTAAGAAAGCAGACATAAAAAGTCAAACTTGAAAAAGTCAACCCCGAAAAAGGTCAACTACTAAAAAAGTCAACCCACTTTCAAAATCAAGATTTGAAGTTCAATTGAAAAATGGTGAAAGAATTTTGATAATCCGAGATCTACATTGAAAGATATGGAGTTCGGAAGTTAGGTTACGGAGATTCAGTAGAAAGAAAATCCTAGTTCGAAAATTTTGGGGAAAAGTGCTTAAACGATCAAATTGGTCAGAATTAAGGGTTCCAAATAAAAGATAAGCACTGACTACGGGTAATGGAGAAGCTACTTGAAAGAAAAATTGAAGGAAAAGTCAATCCGAAAAAAAAAAAAAAAAAAAAAAAAAAAAAAAAAAAAAAAACCCGAGAATTAGGGTTTTAGTGGATTTTGGTGAAATTGGGGAAAATTGCAGAAATGGCCCGACTCGGTAAAACTAAAGCCCTTAATTGATGAGGAGTAATTAAACAAGGATAGCTCAAGGCTCAGTTTGAAGAAATTCCGAGAGAAAAGCCGAATGGAGGAAAAACAGAAAAACGAGGAGATTCTCGATACTAAAAAAAGGAAAAATCAAAACAAAAGGGAATTTGATCCTAAAAATTGGGTGTTTTCGGACCAACCCCAATTCAATATATGAAAAATGCCCAGGAAAAGAAAATTTGAAAATTGGACTTGTTTTGAGCAAAATCGGGCTTCGAAGGCAGAAGGGCAAACTTGGAAAATTCGAAAGAATAGCAAATGGGCTCCAAAAATTCCCAAAATTTTCAGACCTCATTCTTAAATCATTTCAGAGAGATTGGCAGAAGAAAATCTTGATTCGGAGTTCGTTTGCAAAATGGCCAAATCTCGAGCCCACTATGCAAAAATTCAAAAGGATAAATCCCGAAAAAATAGAAAACGAGTTCCAAAAATTCTAAAAATTTGCAGATCTCATTTTTAAATTATTTGGAAGATATTGGCGAAAGAAAATCTTGATTCGGAGTTCGTTTGCAAAATGGCCAAATCTCAGGCCCACTATGCAAAAATTCAAGCAGATAAATCCTGAAAAAATAGCAAATGAGCTCCAAAAATTCTGAAAATTTGCAGATCTCACTTTTAATTTATTTGGAAGAGATTGGAAAAAGAAAATATGGATTCGGAGCTTGTTTAAAAATGGTAAAAGTTCGAGTGCACAAAAGGGCAATTTTGGAAGAAAAAATCCAAATAAATATCAAATGGGCTCGAAAAATTTTGAAAACTTCTAGAATTTAGTTTTTTATTATTTCAGAAGTATTAAAAATATAAATTTTTAATTTGGAGTCCGTTTGCTATTTATTTAGATTCGGGGGTCAAAAAGGTCATTTTACCCAAGAAATCGAAAAGGGCTTTTCTTGCTTTTAAAAAAATGAAGCATTTGCTAGAAGAGGAAGGGTCAGCCGGCCAAGGCCCAATGGAGGGCAGATATTTTCTAATTTTTCATCAAAGGGCCAAGGGTGAAAAGGAAGGTAGTTATTTTTTGTGATCAAACCTTTGAATTTGCAACACATGGACCAATGGTTGGAGAGAGAGCCTATTTATGACATCTTTATGACATCATAATTCAAGGGCTGATGATTCTAATCTAAGGGTGAGAATCCTACATAGAAGTCATCTTTGATTGAAGGTCATAGGATCAAATTTGTTAAAAAAAATTCTAGAACCTCCTAGGTTCTTCCTAGGCCAACCGGCCACACTATCAAAGGGGGGTCTCTCTTTCATTCATTCACTCTTGGTTTGGCTGATATTCTCTCCATTTTTGAAAGACAAAAAAGAAAAGATTAGAAAGGCAAAGAAAGGAAGAGGAAGAAAGGCTTGCAATATAGCTTTGAGAGGTTGCTTAAAGCACCATACTCTTATACTTTCCTTGCATTTCCATTCTTGATTTTATTGTTTTCATTGATATTTTGGTGAGTTTCTTTTGATTTTGATTTTTAAAATAAGTGTTTTTAAGTTTCTTCTTCAAGTTCTTCTTGTTACTTTCTTGAAAAAAGCTTTGGAAAAAATATTTTTTCTTGTTTTAGGAAGAGGCCGAATGGCCCTTTTTTTTTATATGGTTGCTATTTTGCTTTTTGTTTCATGTTGTTAGTGGTATCTAGCATGTTTTTTATGTCTTATATCTTCTTCAAATACAAAAATATGAAGATTTTTTTGATTTTGTTGCTTACTTACCTCCATTGTTGAGTTTACTAGCTTGTTTTCATGTTTATTTTCCTTGTCTTGCATTTTTTATTTTTTGTTTTCAAAGTGTTTAAGTTTGCTCATGATTTGCGTTTTGCTAATCCATGTGTTTGTGAAAATGCCTATTTGTTTTCATGCCTTTACTTTATGCTTGCATCATTTAGCATTATTTCTTTTAGGTCTTGCATGTTAGTATGTTAAGTGTTTGTGAAAATGCCATGCCCATTTTGAAGTTTAGGACCATTCGGCTACCCCTTTTTCTATGCTTTGTGTGTGCATTTTCATTATACTAAGTTGATAGGTTTGCATTTCCATGATATGTTTTTGTGTATTTTGTTTTAGTATGCTATATGTTTGTGTTATTGCCATGCATTCTTTAGGTTTAAGTTTTGCTTGCATTATCATGCATTTCATGCATTTTAGACCTAGGTTGCATTAAATGCCATGTAAGTTCATGTTAGGTCTAGGTCATTTTCTTGATGCCATGTATTTTCCAAGTCATTTAGGTTTTAAATCATGCATTTCATACATCATATTTGCTGTATTCTCATGCATTTCATGCCATGCCACATGATTTATGACTTAGGCAAATCAATGGCTCAAAGTCATGCTCACTTGAGCATACTTGTGGAAAATTAAAGAGTTGTCAAATTGATTATTCTACCTTTGTGATTTTTTTTACTTAGCCAATTTTTGTCTAACTTTTTAAAAGTGTTAGCTACTGTTTGTGAGTCTTTAGGAGGGTCTCTAATATTTTTAATTTGACTTTTAAATGATTTTACCAAAGGCAAAAAAATATGTTTTAGCAAAACAGTTTTTTTTTTCATCCAGTACTCGAACTTTTCTGATTTTCTGGGAAGTCATCTTTGATCATAAAATTAATCCAATTTTTTATTTTGTATTTTTACATGTTCTGAGTTTCCATTATTTTTTTTAGATTTTTTTTTAATTTTTAAAAATAGGTAAAAATATCATGTTTTAAAACTGGACAGTAGAGACAGATTTGAATTTGAGGAAAAATTATTTTTCTGTTTTAGCTAAGTTACTTAGAGGAGGCTGATTAGGAAGTTTAGCTACTGTCTTTGGGTGGTTTCTAGGCAATTTTAAACTTTAAAAATGATTTTATAAACCTCGGGTTAAACATGGTCAAGTCCGGCATTTTAAACTTAGAAAATTATAGCCATTTTTAAAAGGGTTTGGCTAGGGTTTTAATCTTCATTCAAGCTTTTCAAAATTGTTTTCAAACTATCACAAAGTATTTTGATTTTAGAAAATTTAATTTGATATATTTTCCTAAGGTAGCCGGATATCTTTTTAGATACACGGATTTCCTTAATTGAAGGAAAAATATATATTTTCATGCATTGCATTTTCCATGTTCATGCATACTATATAATATGTGATTTTTGCTATGATAATTTCTATGGTATTGTTATTATTTTGATTTATATTTTATGGTGTCATGTTGTTTGTTATATGATTTTGAATATTTCATGCTAACCTACGCTTTTTATTTAGTCATTTATTTTTGTTACATTGTTTAGCATATACTATGTTTATGCATTATTATTTATTTTTTTTTTTCATGCATATTTCATGATAGCATTATTTTATGTTTCATGTCATTTTATGTCACTTAGATTATATTCCATGTCATCTAGATTATATTATTTAGAATATATCATGCCATTTAAAATATGTCATATCATTTATTTTGCCATGTCATTTAAATCATATCATTTCGTATAGAATATATTATGTCACTTAGGACATTTCATTTCATTTAGGATATTTGATTTCATTTAGAATATATTATGTCACATAAGTCATTTCATTTCATATAGAATATACCACGACACTTAGGATATTTTATTTCATTTAGAATATGTTATGCCATTTAAATTATATCATGTCATTTAGGATGCATTATATTATCTAGACTTTGCTATGTCATTTTATTTATGTCACACATGTTAATATTCTTTTTTTTTTAAATGTTTTTATATAAAAAAAAAAGATAATGATTTTAAATAAAAATAAAGATATTCTCGAGTTAAAATAATTAATGAGTTCTCTATCGGGTTTGCTAGAGGGATCTTTCTTTCAAAAAACGAGAATGATTCGGAAAGTTTTTTCAAATAAATAAAAAATTCTATATTTTGCCGATTTTGTCGGGGAATATAGAAAAATTTTGAATTAATAAATTCCGGATCATTTTCGATTAAAAATGGAATTATCTTTCTTTAAATTGGGAATTAACTTGAAATACTAAATTAAAAACTGAATTTTTATCGAGACTTGAGATAACACACAATTAATAAGGTACCGTTTTATACGGGCGTTGTAGGGGTGCTAATCCTTCCCCACACGTAATCTAGTCCCGAACCCGTTTCTTTGATTTCTCTAGTTTAAAATGCAGACTTGAAATTGGTTTTAAAACTGTTTTAATTAATTTTAAAATGTTTTACAAAATCGATTTTAATAGGTGGCTGATCACACCTAGCTAAAAAAGATTAGTGCCGACCCCATATCTTTTTCAAGGTCATTTTCAAAACCTTCATTTTTCAAGAGGAATTAAGTCGATTTTTCCTCGGGTTTTTTTAATGTCACGCTTAAAGAATATAAAGTCTCGCGATGAGACTTGTTATTTCTCGCGATGAGACTTGTTATTTTTTAGGTTGCGACAATTATAATGCAATACACATATCAATGACCTATTTTATATAATTTAAAAAAATCTCATGATAAAACTTCAGAAATTATATATTTATTTTAAATAATAGGTATAACTATAAAAAAAAAATATTATGAAATATTATAAGTATATCTATGATAATTAAAATATATAATTTATTTTAAATATTATTATAAAATTATCATAATTAATATAACATTCTTACAAAAAGAATAAATTCATTTAATAAATTTTGAACATTTTTCTATTGCAAGGTGTACATGTGTTAAAAAATATTGTTAATCTCTTTTAAATTACTTTATTTATTTATTTTTAAAATTTAATTTTAAAAAAAAAAAAAGGAAGAGAAAGTGAAGTGTCGTACTTCACTTTCTCTTCTTCTTTTTTTTAACCATATGTATTTATTTATTTATTTATTTTATCCTTTCACCTATATTTATTTAACTTTTTTTAATTTTTTACATTTAAAATAAAAAATACAAAGAAAAAAACTTTAAAGGGATAAGTGAAGACAACTTTTTTGAATTTTGGATATTTTCTTCCATAAAAAAGTGTCTACATCATATTTTTTAATTTTTTTTTTTTTAAATAATTTAAAAAATAAAAGAAAGACAAAGTGGAGTGTCGTGCATTGTATTTTTTATATTTTTTATTTTATTCTTTCATTTACATTTACTTAATGAAAAACTCACCTTGACATGGGTATGGCTGATGATGGATCCATTTTAAAAATAACAAAAAAAATGAAAATGTAATATAGATAAAGTAACAGGTGAAAATTTAATGAGAGAGAATAAAGTTGCCTTGAAATTGAGAATAATAAATAGATGGGAAAGTAGTTAGGGGGTAAAAATAATAAGGGAGAAGAAAAGTTGCTGGAAATTTGAGAATTTGGAAGAAAAGTTGCATGGGGAGAGTTGTTCACTCATTCAATACTCTCTTTTCTTTTTATTTTATTTTTTTAATAAAAAATAAAAAATGTCAATGTATTTTTAGTAAAAAAATATGAAGTATCCGGTAGGTGTATTTTTTTCATTAAAAAAAAAAAAACAACCGAGATTTGAGGAAAGGGTAGGTGAAAAAAAATCCTCATTTTCTTCTTTTTTTGATTTTCCTGATCTCATCTTCATTTCTCTTTCTAAATTTTCATTTTCTTATGAAAACAACTTTTTCTTCGTTTCTTTCTCTTAATAAACTTTGCTATGCAATTGTCTTTTTCTCCTTTTTTTTTTCTTTTTCCTTTTGTCAAAACATAGACAAAAAGAGGATAGCTGGTGTGTTCATTCTCTTCTTTCTCACATACTCCTCATCTTATTTCTCTTCTCCCTTTCAATTCCTGCTCCCCATCTCTTTTAATCACCAACCTATTCCTATCTTTTTCAGACAGCTTTGATAGACCCATGTATTTGATTTTTTTAGTCAAATCATCAGAGCAGTCGGCTAGATGAATTGGGCAAAGGAAATCAAAGAGGGGGAGGCTGTAAAGTTTTCATTTTCCCTTTCCTTTCTCCATCAATTATCTTGGTTTTTTCATTTTCCCTATCTCTAAAATTGTAATAAAAAAAGGGATTGATGAATCAAAAAATGAGAGGGAAGGATGATGCTAGATGGAGGGAGAGGCGGTGCTTCTTGCGAGATCCAATCAGTTTGTTTTATATAAAAGTCGAATGGAACAAAGAGACTAAAAGAGAGAAAAGACAACGGTGGAAGCTTGCATTTTTTTTGGTTGAGATATGTGATTTTTTTTTATTCAAGAAGCATTTTCTCGCTAGTGGAATAATCTGCCACGCCCCCCGCTCCATCATGGATGTTGAAATTTCAATACCATTATCACCTCCATGGATGTCTGTTACATCCATAACCGCTCAGCCCCGCCCCATCCGATATTTATTAGTTATTTCTAATTTTTTCAAATAATAAAGTATTAAAAAAAATAAATATAAATTCAACATAAGCATCAAATGATAAAGTATTAGGTTTAGGTTTTTAAAAAGAAGAATAAAAATAATAAGTTTAGTTGTATTATTTTATTATCCTTTTAAAAACTAAATATTTAAGGGTAAAATAATAATTTCAATATTCGAGGCGAGGCAGAGCAGGCAATTACCAGAACTACTACATCCCCGCCTTTCAAACAAAAAAAAAACGTCCCGTCCCGCTTCGCCTCCATTGTTCAAAAAAAAAAAAACTTCTTCATTCGGAGCGGATCGGTTCAAAATTCATCGGACGGTTCGGGTTTTGCTATCCTTACATGCAGGTGCTTGTTATGAGAACAAGTTTACTGAACATGACGTGTAATGAGAACTCCATTTGTCAACTCACTCAAGTGTTTATAAAAAAAATCTCATGTGTCAGTTATATAAATAGTCATTTAACTTGTGATGTAAGATTATCTTGTATATAAAAAAAAATTAAAAATTAAAATTTTTTACTAATCAATATGACCAATACAAAGCAAGTCGATACAAATCTGTATGACTTGTATGAACCGATAAAAACACAAAATAGTAGAAAGACTTAGATATATTAATTTACCTTAAAATTTATGTACAGTACCGACAACATTAATTGAATTAATTGAAATGCATGAACGAAGAATAAATTTCTAAATAAGTTAATATCCGTTGTTATGGATCTTGTGTAATTGAAAAGCAACCGCGACATGAGACCCCCATAGCTTGTTGTAAGTTTTAAGTTTAGTAATTTTGGTTAATATACGAAAACGCGACACATTTAATAAATAAAAAAATAATATAATAAATACAATATTACATATTTAAATATAATTAACATGATATGTTTAATTAATACACATATCGTATTCGTATTTAGGATTTTGATACATTTAATAATTTGCATTCTGTTTATATTTACACAATTAATACAAAAAATATGAAACTCGACATATTTACGCAAATTATCAAATTTACTTAGAATTAGAGTGTGAGTAGACCAGTTCACAGGCCGGGCAGCCCGCTCGGCCTAGCAGGCCCGATCCGTATTGGGTCGGGCCTAGGTAGGATATTTTGTGATCCGGACCTGCCCGAATGACTATTTAACTATTAAAATATTATTATTTTATTTATTTTAATTATAAAAATAAATTTTTTTATTTTTAAAATAGGATGAATATTGCTCATGGGCCCGCAGATCGATCTGGGCCCATCCAAAGCCGGACCTGAATAAGGATGTTAAAAAAAATTCGAACATCAGCCCAGCCCATAAGCACCTCTAAGTGTGAGAGATGACTTTGATCTTTAAGTGAGGAGAATAATTAATTTCTTAAATCCTAATCAAATGACTTTTTATAGTTTGTAATTTTTTTTTATATTGTATTTCGTGATGATTTTGTTTTTATATTGAGGGACAACGGGATTCAAACGGCCGATCTTTGAACATAAAGAAGCATGTATTAATTAATATTGAACCAAATATTTGGGTATTGTGATGGTTATTTTTAAATAAAATATATATTCTTTTGTGATGAATATTTTTTAAATGCATGACTAGTTTTTTTTTTTTTTTGTAAATCCAGAGTGTCTCCGTTCTCATTTTATTATGGTTGATGAAAACTTAATCCCTGTTGGATCGAGAGTGTAAATAAAATATTTTAGTAATATCAATACATCATTTTATTTTTTTTATTAGGGAAAGATATTTTATTAGGCCACAATAATAATGTTAAATTTTTAATTTCAATGATCAAGATTCATTCATTTGGTAACTTTAAATATAAAAAGATTAGAGATTAAAAAAATATTAAATGAGTCTCAAAATTCTTTCATATTTTTTTTTTTAAGTAAGCTCTTAAGTTTTTATTGTACCAATCAAGCCTTTAATTTTCAATTTATACTCAAATAAGCTTTTACTTAAAACGGAAGATTGACTTCTAATACAATCTATCACTAGTGGGATTTTTTTTTTTCTCATGAAAGCTAACATTTTTTTAATTTTTTTTTTTTTTCACATGAATACTGACATGATTGAAAATTGAAAAATCATTTATCTTTGTTTCTTCCTTTCTCTCTCCTCCCAATTTTCACTCTTGATCCTTCAACATATATCAATCTCGATGTTATCCAGCCCGATCAAGTCAGTCGATGTCTAATTTAGGGTTGGTATAGTTGGAAACGACCTCAAAACGAACCGAAATAGCTTGAAAGATGTTGGATCTAGTTCGATTTCTTTTTTTTTTTAATTTTTCAAATTTTCAATTTTTGTATACATCATCAAATCACATTAACTTTCATGTGAACAAAAAAAAATCTAATTGGCATTGGCTGTAATAGAAGATAACCTTCTGTTATGAATAAATTTTTATTTTGGTATAAATTAAAAGTTAAAAATTTATTTAAGTACAATTAAAACATAAGAGTTTACTTAAAAAAAATGGTAAGGTCAAGAGTATTTTTATTATTTTAGTCCCCCAAAAAAAAAATTAATGAGTAATACGAATTACCCCTAAGAAGAACTAGTAAGCTTGCACAAAAAGAAAAGATATAATAAATATAATCGTATTAAAAAAAAAAATTCCTTCCTCATTCATTTTTTTTTTCATTTAAATTTTTTTTATTTAAAAACTTTTAAATAACTCTGTTAGCTTAATATAATAAATATAATTAATTAATTAATTAACAAATAAAAATTGAATAAATGTATAAATAAATATTAAATTCTATAATTTAATAAATAATTAATAAGTGAACAAAAATAAATATTTTTGTAATTAACATGAGTTGACGAAAATAGTTAACTACTATCTTTTAAAAAATTATTATTATTTTGATATAAATTTGTTATATGAATAAATACATAAAAATAATAAATGATTGAATATTACTTTGTTAAATTTCAATTTGACAAAAAATTGATATATTACTATAATTTTATTAATTTTCAATTATTTATTAATAAAATTATTATTTTACATAAAAATAATTTTAGCAATTTTCAATTATTTATTAATTTCATAAATGACAAATAATTTAAATTTTTTATTATATACAAATCTTCTTATTACAATTCATTTCACCGTCACCGTTGCTTTTATATTCAAACAAATATATAACCACTGATTTTATCTCACCATTATAGTATTCAATCTTATTACTATAATAATTAATCTAACCGCCATCACTGTTTTCAATCACACTTGAAATCAATTTTACCATTCATCTAAATCGAGCCTAAACAATTTCAAAGGCATAGTCTATTCCAGGACTTCCTAACAGCAAGAAGAGTCAAGCCAAAGGACCTCAAATGTTTACCACGGGAGCTGAAAAACCAAAGCTCATTAACAGCAACCAAAGCAAGAATAAAAAGATCATAGCAAGATTCCAATCAGCAAAGTAGAAGAAAATTCAACTCCAATGGCAAAAATCATAGTGGCAACTGGACAGGTTCAGGTTCATTTCAATTTGGCTTGTTTCGGTTCAAAAAAATTTTGGTTCGAAGTATTTTGGTATCAAAACATTATTAGTTTTGATATCTCGATTTTGGATCATTCTACATTCAGACCATTTCAGTTTGTTCATTTTGGATTCAACTAATCTCGGGTTATTTATAATTCGAGCCTTTTCGGATTTTTATGAATTTTGGATCGAATAAGTTTTAAGTTTGGTCATTATTGGTTCAGATTACTTCAGGTTTGGATTGAGTTTGGCTCAAAATATTTTCGGTTCAGAGAGCCTCAGATTTAGATTATTTAGATTTTGGATTTTTTCATATTCAAATTTGGCTAAAATATTAAAAATCTCCAATACTTTCCTAAATTTCTTAAACAATCCCTTATCCTTCAATTGTACACAATTTAGCTCTTAAAGTATTACTTTTACTTAATTAAACCCTTATTTTACATGAAAATCACTCAAATTTGTTAGACAAATAGATGTTTAATTAAACAGAAGGAATATTTTAAGGGGTTTAATAGATTTTTACATTATTATTATATTACACAAGGCATTTCTATTACAAGAACTTAAATTAAAATTAAAGTTGTACAATACTACTATAAGCAGATCAATTTCTACAATAACTTATTCCAATCCCTCAGTGGCAACCAAGTCTTGCATGCACTATTTAGAGTACAATAACTTATTTTTATTATGTATGGACCGCTCTGATGCTCAACTGCATCTCTTCCTCTTCCTAACTGTAACCATTAAGCCATGCTTCATGTGAAGAATGGTACTAAGCTTAGGAGTTACTATATGGTTTTGTACCAGTTTGACATGGTAATTTTGGATGATGGCTAATGCAGTGGCCTTCATTACATTAAAAGCAATCTCCTTTCCTGCACAAACCCTTGGCCCTGTGTTGAACACAAAGAACTTGTGAGGTGGTTCATGTTTGATCCCTCCTTCATCTGTGATCCATCTCTCTGGCTTGAATTCATGGCAATCCTCTCCCCAGATTGATGCCATCCTTCCCATTGCATACGATGAGATTATAACCATTGTTTTCTTATTGGTTTGATGGCCAGAGGGAAGGTTGTCGTCATGGAGAGGAGTTCTTCCCATGAAAGGAACAGGTGGGAACAGTCTTAATGTTTCACACAGAGTTGCATGGAGATAAACCATTTTACTCAACTCTTCTGCATCGAATGTTAGCCATTTCGTTGTTCCGTTTTCTGGCAAAGACTTTCTCATTTCTTCTCTAATTTTGGTTTCAACTTCTGGGTGCTTTGACAGAAGCCAGAAGAACCAAGTTAAGACTGTACTCGTAGTGTCATGAGTAGCAAACATAAGACCTAAGACGTTGTCTTTGATTACTTTGTAAGAGATTGACAAAGATTCAACGAGCTTGTGTCCAATCATGTGAAGCTCTAGTGCGTTGAAATCCACCTCCACCTCCTCGTCTGGTACTCTATTGCTTAGTTCTTTTCGCTTTAGGGATATGTATTCTGAGAATAAGCGATCTAGGGTAATCCAAGCATCCTTTAGTTTCTTTTCTTTTCCAATCCCAAGCCATTTTTGTGATCTCCAAACACTTTCTGGAAGAAGATGCCGAGCAAATATTGCTTCAAAAGCATCAGATATGGCGTCTGAGAAGAGATTTTCATGGGAATCGACACGGAAAGAACTAGGATCATAGCCCGTAGCCATTCTGCAAGCAATGTAAAACATGTGCTTACTCAGCAGATGTTGCAAATCGACCGGAACCTCTTGTCTCGAGAGACGCTCAAGACTTGGGATTAACTCTTCCATGCTATCCTGAAAAATCTTTGGCATGAGTTGGTGGAATCTCTGATGACTTAAAAATCCTCTAATAAATACCCTGTGATTCTTCCATTCCTCGAAATCAGAATTGAAAAGGGTTTCTCCAAAAATATCAAACTTCTTTTTCCACTCAATCCCTTTTGGATAGGCCAAGAAATTTGCGCTCATGATGTGATGCACATTGGCAGGATTGCTGGTCAGTAAAATATCCATATTGGCAAACCAAGGGCCCTTGAACAGAAATGTGCCCCCGTTGCTTTCAAGAATTTCGGTACTCTTGTCAAGAAGCCGGTCAAGGCTCCCAACAACCGCTGGCAACATCCCAATTACAGGCCAATTCCATGGAAGCCTGCTGTTTTTTCTGGAATAGACAAGAACAACAATGAGCAGAAAAATTGGTAAGATCAGGAATTGAATATAACCTAATATTCCCATCATGATTGTGAGTATTCTTGTTTCAATCTCTTCAGGTATAAAGCTCTTATATATTTGAGTAAGCTAGCTAGACGAGCAACACGATTAATTTGAATCAGGCTAGAACATAAGAATTCAAGTCAAATATAGCTTTACCTGTGGAAGTTCTCCAAGTTTTTAACCGGAAATTTTCAATGTTTTATACTTGCGGGTATTAATTAAATATTAATCAGTCATCAATTAGAGGAAAAGTCAATTCAAATATGAATGGCAGGACAAAGTTTTGATTATTAAATCCATTAGCGAATGCAATTCAATTAATAATGTTAATTTTTCTCATATAATGATTATGTTGATTTTACTTAATTGAATTATACAATGAAACTTTGATCTAATATCCTTCAGATATTCATAAATTTATACACAAATATAATAAAAATTAAAATATCTATTACTTAAGATTAAAGCAATCCCCCATAATTTGAGGGGATTACTTCACCAAAACTTGCCACAATCTATTACCTGATTAAAGCAATTCCTTCAATTTGAGGGAATTGCTTCTTCACCTTACCACGTGGTAAGTTTTTTTTTTTTTGTTTATTCATGTGTATTTATATTATTTTTTATATCATAATCATATTTAAATTATTATATATATATATTTTTTATATGTTAATAATTTTTTTATGTAGATTACGACACGTTCGTATATTCGTGTCGTGTTCATTTTTCTTCGTGTTTTGTTTTAATTATTTTTCTCATATTGTATTCGTATTGTATAATCATGTTGTATTCGAAATTATCAAGTCTAATTAGCACTATTCAAATAACTTCTAATTTTAATATATATTTATATATTAATATTGAACATTGAAAATATATTAAATATTAAATAATAAAAATTTATTAAATATAATAGATCAGCTAGATGAACTGTTATTTCTTTAAACATAAGCTTTATATGTAATTTACAAAGTTTTATATCTTTTTCTTTTCCTTTAAGGTAGCGTTTGGTATCATTTTTAATATCATCATGGTAATCTAATCGTCGAGGTGATCTCATTATTAGAGTGATCTTATCCTTCCTTATTTTTAATCACTTTGTTTGATTAATAATCATTAATTTTTGAAAATTAAAGATTTGATTTATAATCATTTTGTTTGGTTAATAATTATTAATTTTGGAAATTAAAGATCATTATGTTTGGAATTACTAAAATCAAATATTATTTTGTTCAAAAGTACCAAAATAACCATGCATATATTCTAATAATTACACAAGTTAATGATTTTAATTTTATTCAAAAATAATAATTTGTAAAATATTAGTAATCTTTTATTTATTTTATAATTATGTATAATTAATTATAAATTAACAAATATATTTATTAATAAGTAAACTAATATTAATAGTATAAATTATGTAAAAAAAATATTTGAATTAAAAAATAACACTTATATCTATTAAAATCATAATTAAACAAAATAAAAAGATTTGTTATATATATATATATATATTTATTTATAAAAAAAAAAAAGATAAAAGAAATTAGCACTAAATTTATTTTTTGAACTTGGTAAAATGAATATTAGTTTAAAAATATAAAATTTATAATCCTTACAATAAATTTTAGCTTTTTTCCAACCCAAAGAGTAGGGATGACAAAACCCGAACCGCCCGATGGATTTCGAACCGATCCGATCCGAATGGAGAGATTTTTTTTGAACAATGGATGCAGGGCTGTGCTGTTTTTTTGTTTGAAATGAGGGGACGGAGCAGTTGCAGTATTTACCTAATCCGCCCCGCACTGCCCGACTAGTAAAATTACTATTTTACCCTTAGATATTTAATTTTTATAAGGATAATAAAGTAATTATACATTCTTCCTTCTAAAAACCTAACCTAATATTTTCTCCTTTTCTCTCCAACCAACCTGCCATTTCTCCCTTCTACCTCTTCTTCACTGTATCACATTGAACCTTTTTCTCCCTTCAAAATTCAAATTTTGCTTCCCCAGTTGACAGAAGAACACTCCAGTCGGTTCAAAAATCGGTGTAAGTTTTGGATTTTACTGTATTTATTTTATTGTTTACTTTTTTTTTTAAGGAAAAAATTTGATTTGATTCATTTTGATTCTAATTTTTAATATTTTTGAGGGTTAAAGGATCTACAAAATTGAAGTTGTTAATCTGAGTAGAAAAGAGTTGTTAATCTTTTTTCACTAGGATCTGCAAAATTGGAGGTCAAAGTTGGACACCCAAGTTAAAATATACTGTAAATTTTCGAAATTAGCCATGTCAATCTTCTTGCAGCTCTAGTTTTAATGGAAAAAGGAAAGAAGGCAAATGAAACACCTTCTTCTTGCATCACTGTCCAACAGGCTTTAGCTCCCTATTAGCCATGTCAATCTTCTTTCGTACCATAGCAACTTCCTTCCTTAAAGGATCAAACAACACTTCAAGTTCCTAACAACATATTCGGCGACCAAATTTAAATGATATAATTTTTGTTACATTTTCAAAACAAAATCTCTTTTGGATGCATAAGAAAGCTTTATTATTTGAAAAAAATTAGAAATAACTAATAATTATTGGATGGGGCAGAGCGGGCAGGGCGGTTATGGATGTAACCGACATCCATGGAGGTGTTAGTGGTATTGAAATTTCAACATCCACGGCGGAGCGGAGGGCAGGAGCGGATATGGCAAAATCCGCCACCGCCCCGCTCCATTGCCATCCCTACCAAAGAGAGTGTCCATATCGCTCGGTACTATTCACCTTCTTTTTTTTGTGCAGGGAAAAGAAAGGAGAGGACAAAAAAAAAGAAAGAAGGGAGAAAGGAAAGAGAAAAAAAATTATGTATTTGTGTTTTTTTTTTTATTTAAAGTATTATAAATCCTATATATAAATTTAGAACATTTTGGAGTGCAGGGCTGTCCACGTCGCCCCACTCTTTTCTTTTTTTTTCTTTTCTTTTTTTGTGGAAAAGAAGAAATGAGAGAGAAAAAAAAAGAAAAAAAAAGAAAATGAAAAGAAAGGAAAGGAAAAAGGAAAAAAAATTGTGTGTTCGTATTATTTTTTGTGTTTACAGTATTATTAATCTATATAAATGTTTACACGTTAATAATTTATTTTATGTATATCTTTACATGTTCGTATATTCGTGTCGAACACGTTCGAATATTTTTTTGTCTTCTTTTTAACATTTCTTTTTTAATTTTTTTTTTAATTTAACTATTGTTTTAAACCTGTTAATTGGACGAGTTGGGTTAGTCTCAGGTCAAGTCAATTCAGGTTGAATCAATTTGAGTTTTAAAATTTTTGTTCATTTTCATGTTTGGATTATTTTGGGTTCGTATCATTCGGGTTTGACACTCGAGTTTAATTTTTTCATTTTAAAATCAAATCAGACCAACTTTAAACAAATTAATTGATCGAGTCAAATGTAATCAGAATTTTATTGAAATATAGAAAATAAGTAATAAATAATGTTTAAAAATAAATATAAACATTGTAATTTTTAATTAAAAAATAAATATTTATTAAACCTGTTTTTTTTAGGATTCGAGCATGATCTGATAATTTTTCAAATTTAAGTATCTGTTTTACTTAAAGGAGTATTATTGTATAACTGAAATCGTTAACCCAATTCATTTACATATTTGTAAATATATTGTTATAACACAATGTACAAATCATTAATGTAGACACCTAATTTTGTCCGGACCACTAAAACATGTATGTTTTCCTCCTAAATTGGTGTTTCAGAATATAAAAATACTTTTCTCGTCCTGCAGGTGGTACTCTGAGACTTAGTCTAAGAAAGCAGACATAAAAAGTCAAACTTGAAAAAGTCAACCCCGAAAAAGGTCAACTACTAAAAAAGTCAACCCACTTTCAAAATCAAGATTTGAAGTTCAATTGAAAAATGGTGAAAGAATTTTGATAATCCGAGATCTACATTGAAAGATATGGAGTTCGGAAGTTAGGTTACGGAGATTCAGTAGAAAGAAAACCCTAGTTCGAAAATTTTGAGGAAAAGTGCTTAAACGATCAAATTGGTCGGAATTAAGGGTTCCAAATAAAAGATAAGCACTGACTACGGGTAATGGAGAAGCTACTTGAAAGAAAAATTGAAGGAAAAGTCAATCCGAAAAAAAAAAAAAAAAAAAAAAAAAAAAAAAAAAAAAAACCCCGAGAATTAGGGTTTTAGTGGATTTTGGTGAAATTGGGGAAAATTGCAGAAATGGCCCGACTCGGTAAAACTAAAGCCCTTAATTGATGAGGAGTAATTAAACAAGGATAGCTCAAGGCTCAGTTTGAAGAAATTCCGAGAGAAAAGCCGAATGGAGGAAAAACAGAAAAACGAGGAGATTCTCGATACTAAAAAAAGGAAAAATCAAAACAAAAGGGAATTTGATCCTAAAAATTGGGTGTTTTCGGACCAACCCCAATTCAATATATGAAAAATGCCCAGGAAAAGAAAATTTGAAAATTGGACTTGTTTTGAGCAAAATCGGGCTTCGAAGGCAAAAGGGCAAACTTGGAAAATTCGAAAGAATAGCAAATGGGCTCCAAAAATTCCCAAAATTTTCAGACCTCATTCTTAAATCATTTCAGAGAGATTGGCAGAAGAAAATCTTGATTCGGAGTTCGTTTGCAAAATGGCCAAATCTCGAGCCCACTATGCAAAAATTCAAAAGGATAAATCCCGAAAAAATAGAAAACGAGTTCCAAAAATTCTAAAAATTTGCAGATCTCATTTTTAAATTATTTGGAAGATATTGGCGAAAGAAAATCTTGATTCGGAGTTCGTTTGCAAAATGGCCAAATCTCAGGCCCACTATGCAAAAATTCAAGCAGATAAATCCTGAAAAAATAGCAAATGAGCTCCAAAAATTCTGAAAATTTGCAGATCTCACTTTTAATTTATTTGGAAGAGATTGGAAAAAGAAAATATGGATTCGGAGCTTGTTTAAAAATGGTAAAAGTTCGAGTGCACAAAAGGGCAATTTTGGAAGAAAAAATCCAAATAAATATCAAATGGGCTCGAAAAATTTTGAAAACTTATAGAATTTAGTTTTTTATTATTTCAGAAGTATTAAAAATATAAATTTTTAATTTGGAGTCCGTTTGCTATTTATTTAGATTCGGGGGTCAAAAAGGTCATTTTACCCAAGAAATCGAAAAGGGCTTTTCTTGCTTTTAAAAAAAAATGAAGCATTTGCTAGAAGAGGAAGGGTCAGCCGGCCAAGGCCCAATGGAGGGCAGATATTTTCTAATTTTTCATCAAAGGGCCAAGGGTGAAAAGGAAGGTAGTTATTTTTTGTGATCAAACCTTTGAATTTGCAACACATGGACCAATGGTTGGAGAGAGAGCCTATTTATGACATCTTTATGACATCATAATTCAAGGGCTGATGATTCTAATCTAAGGGTGAGAATCCTACATAGAAGTCATCTTTGATTGAAGGTCATAGGATCAAATTTGTTAAAAAAAAATTCTAGAACCTCCTAGGTTCTTCCTAGGCCAACCGGCCACACTATCAAAGGGGGGTCTCTCTTTCATTCATTCACTCTTGGTTTGGCTGATATTCTCTCCATTTTTGAAAGACAAAAAAGAAAAGATTAGAAAGGCAAAGAAAGGAAGAGGAAGAAAGGCTTGCAATATAGCTTTGAGAGGTTGCTTAAAGCACCATACTCTTATACTTTCCTTGCATTTCCATTCTTGATTTTATTGTTTTCATTGATATTTTGGTGAGTTTCTTTTGATTTTGATTTTTAAAATAAGTGTTTTTAAGTTTCTTCTTCAAGTTCTTCTTGTTACTTTCTTGAAAAAAGCTTTGGAAAAAATATTTTTTCTTGTTTTAGGAAGAGGCCGAATGGCCCTTTTTTTTATATGGTTGCTATTTTGCTTTTTGTTTCATGTTGTTAGTGGTATCTAGCATGTTTTTTATGTCTTATATCTTCTTCAAATACAAAAATATGAAGATTTTTTTGATTTTGTTGCTTACTTACCTCCATTGTTGAGTTTACTAGCTTGTTTTCATGTTTATTTTCCTTGTCTTGCATTTTTTATTTTTTGTTTTCAAAGTGTTTAAGTTTGCTCATGATTTGCGTTTTGCTAATCCATGTGTTTGTGAAAATGCCTATTTGTTTTCATGCCTTTACTTTATGCTTGCATCATTTAGCATTATTTCTTTTAGGTCTTGCATGTTAGTATGTTAAGTGTTTGTGAAAATGTCATGCCCATTTTGAAGTTTAGGACCATTCGGCTACCCCTTTTTCTATGCTTTGTGTGTGCATTTTCATTATACTAAGTTGATAGGTTTGCATTTCCATGATATGTTTTTGTGTATTTTGTTTTAGTATGCTATATGTTTGTGTTATTGCCATGCATTCTTTAGGTTTAAGTTTTGCTTGCATTATCATGCATTTCATGCATTTTAGACCTAGGTTGCATTAAATGCCATGTAAGTTCATGTTAGGTCTAGGTCATTTTCTTGATGCCATGTATTTTCCAAGTCATTTAGGTTTTAAATCATGCATTTCATACATCATATTTGCTGTATTCTCATGCATTTCATGCCATGCCACATGATTTATGACTTAGGCAAATCAATGGCTCAAAGTCATGCTCACTTGAGCATACTTGTGGAAAATTAAAGAGTTATCAAATTGATTATTCTACCTTTGTGATTTTTTTTACTTAGCCAATTTTTGTCTAACTTTTTAAAAGTGTTAGCTACTGTTTGTGAGTCTTTAGGAGGGTCTCTAATATTTTTAATTTGACTTTTAAATGATTTTACCAAAGGCAAAAAAATATGTTTTAGCAAAACAGTTTTTTTTTTCATCCAGTACTCGAACTTTTCTGATTTTCTGGGAAGTCATCTTTGATCATAAAATTAATCCAATTTTTTATTTTGTATTTTTACATGTTCTGAGTTTCCATTATTTTTTTTAGATTTTTTTTTAATTTTTAAAAATAGGTAAAAATATCATGTTTTAAAACTGGACAGTAGAGACAGATTTGAATTTGAGGAAAAATTATTTTTCTGTTTTAGCTAAGTTACTTAGAGGAGGCTAATTAGGAAGTTTAGCTACTGTCTTTGGGTGGTTTCTAGGCAATTTTAAACTTTAAAAATGATTTTATAAACCTCGGGTTAAACATGGTCAAGTCCGGCATTTTAAACTTAGAAAATTATAGCCATTTTTAAAAGGGTTTGGCTAGGGTTTTAATCTTCATTCAAGCTTTTCAAAATTGTTTTCAAACTATCACAAAGTATTTTGATTTTAGAAAATTTAATTTGATATATTTTCCTAAGGTAGCCGGATATCTTTTTAGATACACGGATTTCCTTAATTGAAGGAAAAATATATATTTTCATGCATTGCATTTTCCATGTTCATGCATACTATATAATATGTGATTTTTGCTATGATAATTTCTATGGTATTGTTATTATTTTGATTTATATTTTATGGTGTCATGTTGTTTGTTATATGATTTTGAATATTTCATGCTAACCTACGCTTTTTATTTAGTCATTTATTTTTGTTACATTGTTTAGCATATACTATGTTTATGCATTATTATTATTTTTTTTTTTCCATGCATATTTCATGATAGCATTATTTTATGTTTCATGTCATTTTATGTCACTTAGATTATATTCCATGTCATCTAGATTATATTATTTAGAATATATCATGCCATTTAAAATATGTCATATCATTTAATTTTGCCATGTCATTTAAATCATATCATTTCGTATAGAATATATTATGTCACTTAGGACATTTCATTTCATTTAGGATATTTGATTTCATTTAGAATATATTATGTCACATAAGTCATTTCATTTCATATAGAATATACCACGACACTTAGGATATTTTATTTCATTTAGAATATGTTATGCCATTTAAATTATATCATGTCATTTAGGATGCATTATATTATCTAGACTTTGCTATGTCGTTTTATTTATGTCACACATGTTAATATTCTTTTTTTTAAATGTTTTTATATAAAAAAAAAGATAATGATTTTAAATAAAAATAAAGATATTCTCGAGTTAAAATAATTAATGAGTTCTCTATCGGGTTTGCTGGAGGGATCTTTCTTTCAAAAAACGAGAATGATTCGGAAAGTTTTTTCAAATAAATAAAAAATTCTATATTTTGCCGATTTTGTCGGGGAATATAGAAAAATTTTGAATTAATAAATTCCGGATCATTTTCGATTAAAAATGGAATTATCTTTCTTTAAATTGGGAATTAACTTGAAATACTAAATTAAAAACTGAATTTTTATCGAGACTTGAGATAACACACAATTAATAAGGTACCGTTTTATACGGGCGTTGTAGGGGTGCTAATCCTTCCCCACACGTAATCTAGTCCCGAACCCGTTTCTTTGATTTCTCTAGTTTAAAATGCAGACTTGAAATTGGTTTTAAAACTGTTTTAATTAATTTTAAAATGTTTTACAAAATCGATTTTAATAGGTGGCTGATCACACCTAGCTAAAAAAGATTAGTGCCGACCCCATATCTTTTTCAAGGTCATTTTCAAAACCTTCATTTTTCAAGAGGAATTAAGTCGATTTTTCCTCGGGTTTTTTTAATGTCACGCTTAAAGAATATAAAGTCTCGCGATGAGACTTGTTATTTCTCGCGATGAGACTTGTTATTTTTTAGGTTGCGACAATTATAATGCAATACACATATCAATGACCTATTTTATATAATTTAAAAAAAATCTCATGATAAAACTTCAGAAATTATATATTTATTTTAAATAATAGGTATAACTATAAAAAAAATATTATGAAATATTATAAGTATATCTATGATAATTAAAATATATAATTTATTTTAAATATTATTATAAAATTATCATAATTAATATAACATTCTTACAAAAAGAATAAATTCATTTAATAAATTTTGAACATTTTTCTATTGCACGGTGTACATGTGTTAAAAAAATATTGTTAATCTCTTTTAAATTACTTTATTTATTTATTTTTAAAATTTAATTTTAAAAAAAAAAAGGAAGAGAAAGTGAAGTGTCGTACTTCACTTTCTCTTCTTCTTTTTTTTAACCATATGTATTTATTTATTTATTTATTTTATCCTTTCACCTATATTTATTTAACTTTTTTTAATTTTTTACATTTAAAATAAAAAATACAAAGAAAAAAACTTTAAAGGGATAAGTGAAGACAACTTTTTTGAATTTTGGATATTTTCTTCCATAAAAAAGTGTCTACATCATATTTTTTAATTTTTTTTTTTTAAAATAATTTAAAAAATAAAAGAAAGACAAAGTGGAGTGTCGTGCATTGTATTTTTTATATTTTTTATTTTATTCTTTCATTTACATTTACTTAATGAAAAACTCACCTTGACATGGGTATGGCTGATGATGGATCCATTTTAAAAATAACAAAAAAAATGAAATTGTAATATAGATAAAGTAACAGGTGAAAATTTAATGAGAGAGAATAAAGTTGCCTTGAAATTGAGAATAATAAATAGATGGGAAAGTAGTTAGGGGGTAAAAATAATAAGGGAGAAGAAAAGTTGCTGGAAATTTGAGAATTTGGAAGAAAAGTTGCATGGGGAGAGTTGTTCACTCATTCAATACTCTCTTTTCTTTTTATTTTATTTTTTTAATAAAAAATAAAAAATGTCAATGTATTTTTAGTAAAAAAATATGAAGTATCCGGTAGGTGTATTTTTTTCATTAAAAAAAAAAACAACCGAGATTTGAGGAAAGGGTAGGTGAAAAAAAAATCCTCATTTTCTTCTTTTTTTGATTTTCCTGATCTCATCTTCATTTCTCTTTCTAAATTTTCATTTTCTTATGAAAACAACTTTTTCTTCGTTTCTTTCTCTTAATAAACTTTGCTATGCAATTGTCTTTTTCTCCTTTTTTTTTTCTTTTTCCTTTTGTCAAAACATAGACAAAAAGAGGATAGCTGGTGTGTTCATTCTCTTCTTTCTCACATACTCCTCATCTTATTTCTCTTCTCCCTTTCAATTCCTGCTCCCCATCTCTTTTAATCACCAACCTATTCCTATCTTTTTTAGACAGCTTTGATAGACCCATGTATTTGATTTTTTTAGTCAAATCATCAGAGCAGTCGGCTAGATGAATTGGGCAAAGGAAATCAAAGAGGGGGAGGCTGTAAAGTTTTCATTTTCCCTTTCCTTTCTCCATCAATTATCTTGGTTTTTTCATTTTCCCTATCTCTAAAATTGTAATAAAAAAAGGGATTGATGAATCAAAAAATGAGAGGGAAGGATGATGCTAGATGGAGGGAGAGGCGGTGCTTCTTGCGAGATCCAATCAGTTTGTTTTATATAAAAGTCGAATGGAACAAAGAGACTAAAAGAGAGAAAAGACAACGGTGGAAGCTTGCATTTTTTTTTGTTGAGATATGTGATTTTTTTTATTCAAGAAGCATTTTCTCTTCTTTTTTTTATTTAAGAAGCATTTCTGATTTCTTGCAATCCTTTCTTTTGGCTAACCCAAAATTCCAATCTCTTTTCTTTTAGAATTTCAGTTCAAATTCATGGTATTTTACGAGTTCAAAGCTACTTTAGAAGGCTAGTTCAAAGCTACTTTAAAGGGCACCAAGCATCACTATTTTAAGAAGATTCAAAGAGGAATTGCTACTTTTCAGTCATTTATTTTGTTTCTGTTATTTATTGCTTTTAAATTATATTTGTGCAAAATAAGAAATTGTCAAAACCTGATATTTCTATATCTCTTACTACAGTTTTCAGATGAGAGAAAACCAGGAAAGGATATGTGGTCTTACTACAGAGACAGAGCTGCTGTTATTATACAAAAGCAGATTAAATGTCGAAATGCTAGGAAAACGTTTAAGAACATTAGTCAGGTATGCCAAGCTTTAGTTAATGTCAAAATGCTAGGAAAATGTCGAATTAAGGTTAGAGCTTTATAGAATTGAAGTGCATGACTTCAAACTTGGCATGTTTATGATCAAATGGTGGCATCATTACCATATGAAAAAAATGTGCATTTTAAGTTAGGTATGCCAAGCTTTAGTTGCATATGTAATTTACAGCTTTTGGTTGACTATTATACTTAATTTTACTCTTTTTACCTTTGCCTTTTGGTTTATAACTTTACATTGCAAAGTAAATAAATGTTAGTTTAAGAAGGATGTGTTGTTATTGAAGTATGATGATGTTAAAATTTGAATATGTACTAACTACTTTGGTGATTTCTTGAGAGTTGGTATCATTATTGAGCTTAAAAATAGTTTAGTGAGACCATTTTGACTTATTGTTTATTCATCCAAGCGACATATCTTTTTTCTCAAAGGGTCACAGACAATTTTTTTTTTTTTTTTTGCTTGAGGATGTTCATATTTTTGCTAGGTATTTTCTTTTTTTTAATTGGTAATTACACTATTTTTTTTGTTTTGCATCTTTGGTGATACACTTTTATGTAGTTTGAGTCCAAAAAAATGGGTATTTGTGTGGAATATATTTGAAGGTCTACATGAAGAAGATAAGCCACAGATTATAGGAAAGATAGTTATTGTTATCAAATATTAGGCGACGAGGAATATGTACATCCACGTGTTTGCTCGCACAGGCACAAACAACTAATGTGACTTTTTAATGCTCATCCTTAACGAGAGAATTATTACTGTCTTCTTGCCAATTACTTTCTACCCTTACTATTTTTTGGCACAGCTTCTATTATTTCACTAATCAAGTCCCCTTGCTTTTTTGCCATTGTTCCATGTGACAATTCAATGCAAATTTATAAAGCTTATAAAGTTAAGTAAAATTTTATGAAAATGGATGTAGTAAATACAAGTTATTTGATATTGGCCAAAAAAGATATAAGTTACTTGATTGGTACCTGAGTTTTGTTCTTATTCTTTTGAACTAATAAGAGCATATGATTTCTATTGCATGTGATAGTTATTTAGTGTTCGTCACTCTATTTGATATTTATATAGTGGTTTAATTCTGTAAAATATGACAGATTAACCTCTAATACACAAAGTAACAAAGACAGATAACATACTTGGGGTAGACAAATCATTTAAAAAGATTGAATATAGAAGCAAATAAGAACTCAAACCTTATGTAGAAGGTATGATTTAAATTGAATTTATTTCTACTAACATATTATTAATTGCAATATAGTTTTCCCATGTAGAATTGTTGCCTACCACTTGGACTGTTGTGGAAATATTGGAACATTTTAGTATCTTCCTTGATTTATGAATTTATCACATCTTTAATTCATATTCACCAGTAGCCATCAAAATTAATGGTTGAATGCTAAGTGAGAGTACTTATTTTAATTAGTAAGTAAACTTTCAACTTTAATTTACAAGATGTATAAAATGAAGTTGAATTTTTTTTCTATTTTTCTATTTCAATGCATAACTACAAATTATTGAGAAAGAGATAGAAAATAAATCTTGCATAGATCTATATTGTAGTAAATAAAGAATTATACTTATTATTTTATATAAGTATTGCTTGAACATGTCTGACAGTGTCTCTGAAACCAGAAACTTTTCAATCATTGCAATTTATTTTTATCAAACAACTAAATCAAAATCACTCACATGTGCCTTTAGCTTATTTGATTCTTTGAGATTTTTTCTTTTATTATTAAGAACTTAACCAATATGTAATTTTCATATTTATGCCTTTATATCATTTTATAGGAATTCACTTGATAGTATTACAACTTTTGTCATTGCTTTGCAAAAGTAGATTGATTATTTGCATGTTATAGCCTTAGTTGTTTAATCTCCTTATGACTGATTAATATAGTATCTATGCCAATGATCATTCCTTTTGTTGATGATAGAATCAATTCTCTATAAATTCTTATTCATTAGAGTTAGAGGTGGAAGATGGGATTACTATTTATCAACCTATGAAATTCCTGCAAAAAAAAAAGTGTTGAAGATGGCGGTTAAAATGGAAACTATTTCAAGTTTTCGAATAATTCATTAACTAGTGTATACAACAATGGTAACGGTATGCACCATTAAAGAAGTTGTTTGATATATGGTTATAAGACTGTCCAAGAGGTTTTGATAGAAAATTCTTCATGTTATAGCTTTAAGATTGTCCAAGAGATTTTGATAGAAAACTCTTCATGTTATAGATTTAAGTTTGTTCAAAAGTTTTTTATAGAACTTGGTTTTGTTTTTACAGTGGTTGAGTATAGGTAGGATTTTAGCAATTGAGGGATTTGCTTTTCAGAAAGTAGTCTTACATTTGATTTATATCCTATTGATAACCATGATTTATAGTCCTTGATAACCATATTTACTTAGTTCTTTTGGAATTCTCTTCTTGCTTTATAGTTTTGTAAATTTTGGTATAGAATTATGCTAGAACTTTTATTCTTTGCATATATTTAAACTCATTTTGATTACTATAATCAAATGCGAATATATTTTCAAAAGAATTTCATAAAAGAAACATTTTTCATCCACAACATAGCGCGGGTCTAATTCTAGTATAAAATAAATATAATTTTAAGAGAAAGTAAATTTTTAATTCACATATTAAATGGATAACATTGTTTATAGTTGATTTTATATATCACTTTACCTTAGTGATAAAAGTTTTTCACCTTTTAGATTGGAATTAGATCACCATCCAAGATCTAATCATTATCAGTGATCCAAGATCACTGCCACATCCAAAGCAGTGATATGATCACTGTTGATAATACAAGACCACTGCCATGTAGTATCATTAAGTACTTATCAAACATAATAATTTATTCACCATGTGTAAAAATCATCATGATTTTTAGAGTAATCTTCACATACCAAACAATACCTAAAAGTGAATCATAAAACTCTAAATCCCTCAAAATAGTTTGAAAAGATAAAAATTTACCTTCCCAATACTTTCTTTTTTTACCATTTCGTACAATATGCTTTCAACAACTAACCTTTTTTTCTTGATATCTCAGCTTCTACAACTAAATTAGCAAGTTTATTCAATGCTAGACAATCAAACTGACAATCATCAAATTTAATATCAAGTTTTTCGAATGTAAAACTATATAAAAATTAATTGATATTAAAAATAATAAAAATAAATAAATAAAAAACAACGTTAATGATTTTTAAGTTTTGAATTTCAAACTTTAGAATGCTTAGATTACAAAATTAAATAAATATCTTTTCTATCAATCTTAATTTTAATCAATTTTTTTTTCTCCTTTTCAAAAATGTCAATTACTCAATCTATAACAGCAATTATAGAATAAATTTCAGCTTTATTAATTTTTAATTTTTTTTTTTTGATAATTTTAGTATAATAAAATCTTAAATTAGTTCTTATATTTCTAAGAACTACACCCTAACAGCCTTAACGTATTTCGTATCTATCGAATTATAAAAGTATACAACATAAGATAATAACATTAATTCTCAATAAACTATATATCGCTACTTATTCAAAAATATAACATATAATATTCTTAAAACAAACTTTTAATAAATATCAAAATATTAAAATGATTTATTATTTATTTCTATTAATTGTTTTTTATTTTTATTATATGAAACAAAATAAATTTATTACTTTAGTTTATTTTATTTTACTATTTTTCATTTTTAACATAATATCATCTTAAAAATCTAAAATAATAATAATATTATTAGTATTTATTATATTATTATATTTATAATAAAAAAATTATAATATATACATATTAAATTATTCACGTGAAAAAAATAGTAATAATAAAATCCGAAATACTCTTAATCTGAATTATAAGCAAGTCCCCTAATCATTTATTGGTATAGATGCAAACTAAATTTGAATTGTACTTATTACAAACTATCAAAAACAATTATTAAATTTTTCGAATAAAAATTTATATATGAATTAATATATTAAAAAAAACAAGGTTAATAATATTTAAGTTTTAAAATTTAAACTTTGAGATTTACGTATATCAACCTTATATTAACTTCATTTATATGCCATCAAAATTTTGTAAAAATCTTTTTCATCAATCTTTTTTTATCCTATCAAAAAAGTCAATTACCAAATCTATAACACTAATTATAGAATAAATTTTAGTTTTATAAGTTTTCAAAAAAAAATTTGCATTTGATTATAAAAAAATCTTAAATCAGTTCTCATTTATCTCTAAGAATTATATCCAACTATTTTAGTAGCATTAACGTATTTAGTATCCACTAAAATATAAAATAAAAAAAATACAACATAATATAATAACATTAATTCTCAATAAATTACTTATTGCTATTTATTTAGAAAGTATATTATATAACATAATTTTAAAACAAACTTTCAATAAAATATAAGTTAGTACTTACACTTTTTCGGGTTTTTCCTAATTGGACTATAGACTCGTAACATTAGTCGAAATCTTCCAATTATTTTCATTTCATTACTTTTTGATAGTTTTCAAATTTGTTGAAAATTAAATTTATACTATCTTGGTTTATTCTCATAATACATTAAGAAATGGCCGAACGTCAATTTTCTTTTGTAATCCAATCTTTTTTATATATTAAGATAAGTTATATTTATTTTTAATTGATTTCATTGAATACTCGTTTAAAAGTTTTTATATTTTGAAAATAAAAAACAAATATCAATAGATAAGCTTGCAAATTAAATCTAATACAGTAAAATAATAATTTAACAAAACAATTTTAGTTAAATAAAGCAACCTTTAACAAATATTTGCCAAACTATTTACTAGCTATTAATAATTGATATATTTAAAATTTATTAAATTTTAGTGTTTTAAATTAAAAAATATTACTAATTGAATAAAAAATAATTATTATAATATACAAAACTAATACTTAATTATTTATTAAATATAAGTTAAACATAATAATCAAATTACTACTAATTTTATTTATTTAAAAAAATTGATAATTTTTTCATATTTATTATTTATGTATCAACAAAAAATATTGAATGAATATATATTCAAAATAAAGTACTAATAAACTTTTTAAATATCATATATAATATTTAAATCTATTATTATTATTATTTTTTGATAAAAATGTTAATATATACATGTTAAATTATTCACGTACAACGAATGTGCAAAAAAAACTTATCACAGTTCTTCTACAAGCTTATGATAGCTCAGTTATTTAAAAAAATTATATATTTTTATTTTCTTTTGAAAGTAAATCACAAAAATTTAAATTTCTAAAAATGCTCTATGATTAGCTACCCAATACTTAAAAGAAAAATTAATAAACACATTTTATAAGGCAAAATCTTATAAGAATTACCTTTAGATTTGTGAGTAAAATTATAATCTTTCTTGACATAAAGTTCAGAAAATCTATAATCAAGTATTTACACAAATTTATGATTAGTTAGATGAATCGGTATTTCTTTAAACAAAAATTTTATGTACAAAGTTCTATATCTTTTTTTTCTCTTATGAAAGTGAAAGTTAGAATCACAAATCTCTTTAATCCCTCAAAATGGTTTAGATAGATAAATACAATGTTTTAAAAAACCAATTAAACTGACAATTATCAAATTTAGTATCAAGTTTTTCGAATAAAACCTTACATATGAATTAATTGATATTAGGGGGAAAAAATAAACTTAATAACTTTTAAGTTTTAAGTTTTGAACTTGAATTTTTAAGATTTGTTATTTCTGTCAATCTTAACTTGAAATAATCTTTTTTCTACCATCTCTCTATCAAAAAAGTTTATTATCCAATTTATACCGCAAATACAAAATAAATTACAGATTTATGGGTTTTCAAATTATCTAGCAATTCAAAACCCAACAAAATCTCAAAATCAATTATTTTGCATCTCTAAGAACTACACCATCAGCAGTCTTAGCATCTTTAGCAACAAATGCAACATAATAGTCTTAGCATCTTTAGCAACAAATGCAACATTATATCTGAAAAACATACCACATAAGATAAAAACATCAACTCTTCATAAACTGAACAAATATTCACTGTCCATATTCTCTGCTCGCTTAGTGTCTTCATTATAATCATGCCATATTTTCAATACAGTTAATTGTTTAAAGTTAAAACTAACTCTATCATGAACACATGTCAAATAATTATTAGAGAAGCACCAAAGGGCACCAAAAAGGGGCAGAAGATATTTATTCAAATAAACTACGTACCGTTACTTATCCAAAAAAGCATACCATATAACATAATATTAAAACAAACTCTCAATAAACTACAAGTCAGTATTTACCCTTCTTCGGGTTCTTTCCAAGCGGATTTAAGGTTTGGAATATTAGTCAAAGTTTTTCAATCGTTTTCATCTATTACTGCTCGATGGTATCTGAGTTCGTTGAAGATTAACTTCACATTCTCCTGGTTTGTGCTCATGATCAATTGAGAAACGATCTCAGCACCAATTTTCTTTTGAAACCCTTTTTTTTTTTTTGTATATTAAGATAAATTACATTTATTTTTAATCGATTCACTTGTTTAAAAATCTTTATATCATGAAAAGAAAACAAATATAACTAAATAAAGCTGTTTATTAAATATAACACAGTAAACTAACAACTTACCATAATATTTCTAGTTGAATAAAGCAACCTTGAACAAATCTTTTGCCAAACTATAACATTTAAGTTTTTGTAGAAATTGATCTACTTATAATTTTAATTTTAATTTAAGTTCTTGTAACAGAATGTCTTGTGTAATTTAATTATGTAAAAATCAATTAAACCCCTTAAAATAGTATTTTGTTTAATTAACTTCTTAAACTACTATTCTTATTTAATTAAATTCTTAAAATATTATTTTTGTTTAATTAAACATCTATTTGTTTGATAAATATGAGTGATTTTCATGTAAAATAAGGGTTTAATTAAGTAAAAATAATATTTTAAGAGTTTAATTGGTATATTTGAAGGATAAGGGATTGTTTAAGAAATTAAGGAAAGTATAGGAGCATTTTTAGTATTTATCCAAATTTGAATCTGAAAAAATTCAAAACCGAAACAATCTGAATTTGATGCGCTCTAAATCGAAAATATCATGAGCCAAACTCAAGCCAAATCTAATCTGAACCAATAACGACCAAACCTAAAACTTATTCGATCCAAAATTCATAAAATTCTGATAAGGCTCAAATTATAAATAACCTGAGAGTAGAATGAACAAACTGAAATGGTATGAATGTGAAATGATCCAAAATCGAGATAATCAAAACTAATAATATTTTAATACCAAAATACCTCAAATCAAAAATTGTCTGAACCGAAACAAGCCAATTGAAATGAACCTGAACATGTATAGTTACCACCATGTTTTTTGCCGTTGGAGTTGAATTTTCTTCTACTCTGCTGATTGGAATCTTGCTGTGATCTTTTTATTCTTGCTTTGGGTGCTGTTAATAAGCTTTGGTTTTTCAACTCCCGTGGTAAACATTTGAGGTACTTTGGCTTGACCTTCTTGCCGTAAGGAAGTCCTTGATTTTAGACTGTGCCTTTGAAATTGTTTAGGCTTCATTTAGATAGACGGTAAAATTGATTTCAATGAGATTGAAAATAGTGATAATGGTGAGATTGAATATTCTAACGATGAGATTAAAATCAGTAGTTGGATATGTATTTGGATGCAAAAGCAACGGTGACGATGAAATGAAGTGAAGTGTAGTGAGAAAATAAAAATGACCATTAAGGACATTAGATTAAATTTTGTATATAATGAAAATTTTAAACTATTTATCATTTATGAAATTAATAAATAATTGAAAATTGCTAAAATAGTTTTTATGTAAAATAATAGATTTTTAATAAATAATTGAACATTAATAAAAATAGTAGTAATATATTAATTTTTTTAATAAAATTGATAATGATATGTTTACACAAATTGAAACTTAACAAAGTAATATTCAATCATTTATTATTTTTATGTATTTATTCGTATAACAATTTTATATCAAAATAATAATAATTTTTTAAGAAGATAATAATATATTTACTCATATAAAAGTAACTAATGTTTGTTTTCTTAATTATTTATATAGTTAACTATTTTAGTTAACTCATGTTAAATACAAAAATATTTGTTTTTGTTCACTTATTAATTATTTTTAAATTATAGAATTTAATATTTATTTAATATTTATTTATTAATTAATTATATAATTATAAGATTGTATTTATTATATCAAACTAACAAAGTTATTTAAAAGTTTTTAAATAAAAAAATTAAAATGAAAAACAAAAAAAAAATGAATGAAAAGGAAATGTAAAGTGGCAGGACAAAAAAGAAGAAGGAAAAAAGAAAGAAAGAAAAAAAAAAAAAAAAAAGCAACAGGGGTAAAAGGGGAAGGAAAGCTATGGTGGAACTTAATTTTTCTATTGGACCCTTAAGGGTATAGTCAATTTTTTGTGTTTTATGGTTTTTGTTGTTGGTTTGTGGCTTTGGAGTATTTAGTTGTTGATTTTTAGTACTTCAGAATTTTTTTTTTTTTTTTACAAGTTTGCTAGTTCTACTTAGGTGTAATTACTCATAAAAAAAAATTACTAAAATAATAAAAATACTCTTGACCCTACCATTTCTTTAAGTAAACTTTTATATTTTAATTGTACTTAAATAAATTTTTAACTTTTAATTTGTACTTAAATAAAATTTTATTTCAAACGGAAGATTAACTTCTATTACAACAAACGACAATTAGATTTTTTTTGTTCACATGGAAGTTAATGTCGTTTGATGATGTGTACAAAAATTGAAAATTGAAAAAAAAAAATTAAAATAAGAACTCGAACTAGATCCAACCTTTTCCAAGCTATTTTGGTTCATTTTGAGATCGTTTCCAGCTATACAAACCCTGAACCTAACCTCGGCTAACTTGATCAGGTTGGATAACGATCGAGACCGATCTACGTTGGGGATCAAGGGTGAGAATTGAGAGGAGAGAGAAACAAAGAAACAAAGATAAATGATTTTTCAATTTTCAACCATGTCAGTTTTCATGTGAAAAAAACTAAAAAAAGATGTTAGCTTTTTTGTAAAGAAAAATCCCACTGATGTAGGTTGTATTAAAAGTCAATCTTCCGTTTCAAATAAAGACTTATTTGAGTACAAATCGAAAGTTAAGGACTTGTTTAGTACATAAAAACATAAAAATTTATTTTTAAAAATATGAAGAAAAAAAATTTTGAGACTCATTTAATATTTTTTTATCCCTAAATCTTTTTATATTTGAAGTTACCAAATGAATGAATCTTGATCACTCAAATTAAAAAAAAAAATAAAAAATAACCATCACAATACCCAATTATTTGGTTCAATATTAATTAATACATGCTTCTTTATGTTCAAAGATCATCCGTTTGAATCCCATTGTCCCTCAATATAAAAACAAAATCATCACGAAATACAATATAAAAAAAATTACAAAATACAAAATGTCATTTGATTAGGATTTAAGAAATTAATTATTCCCCTCACTCAAAGATCAAAGTCATCTCTCACACTCTAATTCTAGCTAGATTTGATCATTTGTGTAAACGTATCGTGTTTCGTATTTTTTTTCAATTGTATAAATATAAAAACAATACAAATTATTAAATGTGTCAAAATCTTAAACACAAAAACGATACGTGTATTAAATGTATCGTGTTAATCATGTTTAAACATATCGTATCGTACTTATTGTATTATTTTCGTGTTTATTAAATATATCATGTTTTCGTATATTATCCAAAATTACTAAACTTAATCCCAGGACTCTATTTCATCCCAACGCCAATGTGGATCTATTGTGGTCAAGCTTGTTGCCTAGCTTTCTCTCTCTCTCTCTCTCTCTCTCCCTCCCTCCTTTTTTTAGTCTCCTTTTCACAATTTGTTGGAAAGTGTCTCTATGGATACAATTTATTATCATATATTTGAGATTTCAGTTTGGTAAAATAAGATTAATTAAACTGATAGGTTCAAATCTTATTATTTAATCTTGTACGATTTTTTTAATGGTGATATATAACAATCCATCGTAAAAGCTAATTAAAGTCGCAAAACCTGTAGCAAGCTGCAACTGATATCAGCCCTGAGAATCGAGGGCTCTCGTCTGACTTTGACCTGGTTTTTTTCTTTGTTGTAGTCTATAAAAGCAGCCAATGACTCAGATATATAGCAACAAAAACAATGAGCTCTTGACTTCAACCTTTGAATTCTCATGTTTTCAATATAAACGTGGCTTCAACTTCAGCTTGAACACCACTTTTCTCGTTCCAAACATGAAATTTAATCAATAAAGGAATAAATAATGCTAATTAACTTTCTGGATATTATAATGAAAAGACGGTTCATGAAACTTGCAGAAATTATAATGGAAGGACAAGGTAGATTTTAACATATATTAGGTACCTTAATCATCGAAAATTGAGCATCCACAGCAAATAACTTTCTTGTTGAACAATACGAAATCCTAACATCTGGAGAACCTTTCTAGCTTATTATAATATCAACTTGACCCAATGCTCTTGGCATTATCTACAAAGTTGTCTTTAGCATTGTGTTCAAGATACATTTCTAGCATTTGGTATTAGCTTTTGAAAAAGCTCTTTAACTTCAACCGTTATTTGATTTGTTTATGAAATTTGAGATTTTTTTCATGTTGTTGAAGCTATCTTAATTTTTTATGGATGTTCTTTTGTTATATTTGTTTTTGAAAATGCTCTTAATGTAGGAGTCTTAAAATACTCTTTAGTTGTTGTTAGTGGTTATGCTTAGTTTAAGTTAATAGTTTATTTGATTTGTTTGTTTATTGTTCATAAATAGATTTTTAATTGCTCACAAACATATTTAACATATTTGATTATATGTTCATAAACATATTCGTTGAATGTTTGCAAACAAATTCATTTAAATGAATCGAACTCGAACACATCTATTAATAAACGAGCCGAACTCGAACACAATTTTAAAAATTCTAAACGAACACGAACAGAGACATACTAGTTTAAACCCGGTTCGTTTACAATCTTAAAAAACACTCTTTCTTGATAAGATTCGGATCCAATGACTAAAACTAGCCCTTGGCTGAGTTTCAGAACCACACCAAAAAAAAAAAGGGATGGATGCCACCAGTCTATGAAACAGAGAAACTTAGTCGCCATAGCGTCAACCTTAACGGCTTTTACGAAGGTACTCGGAGAAGATACAGTGCCGTTCAAGTTAAACAATAAACACGCATAGATTAAAATGGCATGGATTTCGTAGGCAGGCAGAGACAGAGAGGCAGAAGAAGTTAGCAGAGAGAAAGAAGCTTTTTACCCAATATCAAATATTTCTAAGAACTCAATCTCTGGAGAAAAGCAGGAAAAAAAAAAAGTATCCAGCACCATAAAAGCAATTAGACTAGCGTTACACAAAAAGCAAGATAAAAGACGACCTACAACAACATATAAATATCCTTGGCAATAACGAATCCTTAATGCCAATACCATTGCAATTTCTTACCTTTAAACTACTATTGTGAGTTCTCTCTTATTGTCTGCAACTGAGAAAATGAAATTCGGATTGTTGAGCCACCAAGTGAGCTTGCATGCTTGGACACAAGGGCTTCAGTAGCTTGCTCCTCGGTTTCAAACAAAACAAGGGCTTGCTTCTTTCCCTTCATTTCAAACAGCTTGGTATCAACAATGCTGCCATGTTCTGCCAAGTGATTCACAATTTCCTCTTCAGTGACATCCTGAGGTAAAGTGGAAAGATGAACCATTTTTGTTGGGGCACAGCAGTAACGGTAGTTCTTTGCAGCGTTGCGATTAAAGCGGTTGAGATTTGAGTTCACATATTCATGTGTGTCAGCTCCCTGTGTTATGTTTGGATGTTTTGAAAAGTTGACCTCCATTCGCTTCCCATATAGCATGGCCCCCTGAATCTCAAAATTGCAAGTGTGTGAGTGAGTCCAGTAAGAAGGAATTCTAATTCAGAACTATGCATATCATAATGGCACCACAGACAATACTCAACATCAATACCATTAATGAGAAGCGAAATGTTGAACATCTAAAAAAAGCCGTCAAAAGGTTAAAACGAAAAGCTCATCTTTCGATAGTATGTTAATTTGCCCAGACTCTCTCATACAGAGTGCAAGATAGTTCCATTTAAAACATACGTCTAAAGAATAGGGAGTTAACCATTCAACTTATTGAGTAGTGAGTTTCCTAGATATACCTTGCGATATAAGAGGGAAAAAAATGAATTTTTATAAAATTGTCATCAAATCATAATCGACACTGAATCAGATGCATAAAAAAGGATGAAGATAGAGTAAAACGGAATTCCTCCAGATTATGAATTACTCAGCTCAATAATTTTACATTTAGAACAACATAAAGGCACATTACTGGATAGAATCAGGAACTACGGACATTCCTATAAGAAAACAGCTCTTCTTGATCAGAAATAACTTGGCACACTATAAAACCAATAACAAACCGAGCATTTTCCAACTACGTAGGGTCAACTATATGCATTATATTATTAAGCCACCATACTGCATTCCAAATTATATGATTTAACAAGCTTATTGTGAGAATTGTCTTGAATAGACCATAGTGTCGGAGTATGATCAAGCTACTTGGACTCAGATATGAGTGTCGGATACGGGTATATGTCCAACAAGGGTATGTTGATCATACTACTTGGACTCAGATATGAGTGTCGGATACGGGTATATGTCCAACAAGGGTATGTTCAATTTTTTCTAAGTTTTTCCATATATTTGGAGGGTCATATCCCCATACTAATGTCCGGATATGTGTCTGACATGGGTACTCAAGAAAAATGAAGAGTCGGAGTAACATAGATCAAGATAGCCAACCTTATATGGTGAGAGAACAAATTGTAATTTACTTCCAAGAAAAAATATCAGCGACTCAATCTAAGAAATTTTGAGATAAGTTATTTTTCAATGAGAATTAAAAATCAAAGAAGTGCATTTCGAGAGATTCAAAAGCCAAACCTTGAGAAAATGTACTGCCAGTTCAGCCTGGAAGCCATCACCCATCTGAACAAGAGCATGATCTGGTTTATTGCGTAGAAGTTTAATTCTCACAATATTTCCATACAGAGAGAACAGGTTGAATAGCTTATCCTCATCTATTCTCTGAAAAAAGATATTAATTGTCAAGCTCGAAGATAAAGAAGTCCATAGTAATTTTGTAATTCAAACAAAAACTTCAACGAAAAAAAGGATGGCAACTAGCTTACATCAGGATTTAGATTGGAAACAAGAATTGTACACCTATCATTTGTCCCACTTATTCCAGGAGGCAAACCTCCTCCAAAAGCTGCTGCAATAGCAGCTGCATTAGCCATCTACATTTCTTGGAGAAGAGGGGGGAAATTCAATTATTAAATGTGCTAGTATGTCAAAGATAAAATAAATAAACAGATTTTTTGCAAAATCCATTCTGCACTTCACATTGTTCACAACAATTTCACACAGTTACAGAATCTAGAACACTGTATGCACTATGCAGGATGAAAATTGACAGACACCCTTTGCTGGAGTGCAACAACTTTTGTTTCCATCAAAAACCTTAACTAGGTAAAAGGAATTGTATCAACTGCAAAAACTATGTTTAGCATGTTTCTTTCTTTTATTTATTTATTTACCTTCTTTTCTCGGTTACCCCAAAAGTCCAAATTCTTTGAGGTGTCCAGGTGGGGAAGGTACAGGAATAAAATGCACAAGAATGTAATACAGTTGCATGTGATATCCTCTAGCCCAAATTATGTCCACAATCCAAGTTTGATAAAACTCATTTCAATTGTCAAGAATATATTGCATGTTCTAATAGTCAGTCATGAAATCAAACACAAAAAAAAGTAGATGGGTGCTGAGAACACATTTGGAATGCATAAAAAGCAGATGTTTGTCACATTCCTACTGAAACAAGAATTTAAGAAACAATAGAGGTTAGTTGGCAGACATCCTGAGTGTTCCCACCAAATAAAATAAAGATGATAATACCCCCAAGATCAGAAAGAATCCTCTCATATATATTTAGACCATGATCCGAGCAATACCCACCTGTGGAAATCCAACTGAAACACAGGAAAACCAACAAGTGTCATTTAATAAGGAAAACAATCAAATAATGAGAAACAATAAACAAATCGATGTACAGGTACCAAATTAAGCACCTGGCCTAGCTCCATGAGCTTCGTACTCGTACATACCTCCTACATCACCATACCCAGGATGCTGCATTTATATATATATATATATATATATATATATATATATATATATATATATATATATATATGCAAATTAAAATCATAAAGGAAATAACTGCAAAAAAAAAAAACTGCAAATATGCACATACACTAAAAGAAGATTTATGTTGAAAAGGAAGTTGCACAAATTGAACTTACCTGTGAGGATCTGCCCTTCTGTTCTGTTGGAAGATTTGGGTTTGTGAAGTCCCTAAGCAAGGGGAAAAATACAATGTTTAGTAGCATCAACATAAAAATGTCAACAAGATATAAAAGAGATTAAAGAGAAGCAACTGGCTAGTAACATACCTTGATCGATCATTATTGGAATGGACTTGTAATTCATCAAGGCTGGAATCAGAAAATGACTAATAAATTAATAACAATGGTTTCTTAAGAAGTATAATCAAATCAGACCCAAAAAAAAAGGGAAGTATAATCTAAGAAACAAATGAACTTCCATGCCCACATGCCCGAGGCCCCAAAAATGATATGATCGTTACGTGTTGAAAACA
Source organism: Fremontodendron californicum (assembly GCA_030761205.1). Taxonomy (NCBI): domain Eukaryota; kingdom Viridiplantae; phylum Streptophyta; class Magnoliopsida; order Malvales; family Malvaceae; genus Fremontodendron; species Fremontodendron californicum. Next base: position 13,276,159 of record JAULJL010000026.1, read on the forward strand.
TACTTTGAAAATTGTATATCCAGATGACAGCAGCCATCATAAATATTACGGCCCTGCAAAACAGCAAGATATTAACCTCCTTCCAAAAGCAAACCACCAAATAAAATATGAGTTTACCATCCAAAATAACTTAACAATTATAGAACTAAATATACCTGAAGAGAAGTTCTAGCTGAGACAGCACTCTGGCGTCCTTGATACTGGATCAGAGCTTGAAAACCTATACAGTATGCAAGAACATGAGGAAGAAGGGAGGAAAGACTTTCGGAAAAACACAAAAAGTTTATTCAAAATTGTGTGGCCATGACCATGTATCCAAAATGTAAGGTGTAAACACATTCACAAAAATCACTACAAAACACAATAGAAAATGGAAATCTAGAAACTTCACAGCTTTGAAATTATTTCTTACTATGCTGGTCTTCACATAAATACATTTACAAAAAAGCCCTTTCAAAGAAAAAAATTATATATCCAATCCATCTATATATTGTGCAAGAGTTCAGGAGGCAACTTTCGAAAGTAGAGAGATGGAGAGAGAAAGAAAACGTGAAGCTGACCAGCCGACTTCTGAAATGTGACGATCTTCTCCACAAATCCATGAGGTGAGAAAACCTGGTGTAGCACTTCCACAGTAATAGGATATAGCATATGATGGATAGTAACCAGAAGGATTCGATTTGGCTGTGTATCCAGAGTGTGCCCAATAGCAGACCCGCATAGAGACAGAAGAGAGAGAAGAGTATAAATGAAGAAGTATAGATAGAGATGAGAATAATAAAGAAACACAGACAAGAAGAAGATCAAAAGAATAAAAAAACAATCATTGAATATGCAGCAAAAAAGGCCTTTAAAATACTAAAATTGAAAAGAAATATTCAAAGCAAGGAAGGAAAAGGAAGTCAAAAGAGATTTGATCTAGTTATTTCATTCCTATGTATTTGAGGTTAGTTGTGCAACAAAGAAATTTATCACCTCAGATATTATGCACCCTAAAGTTGGACAATATGATGTATAGAACTAACAGGACAAAGGATTGAACATGTTCTTTTTTAGCTAGAATTAAAATAAACAGATCATAGTCAATAATCCACAATTGAGTAACACCCTAAGTAACTTGTACCAAAATAGCTTGAATACCGATATGACTTTCTAACCTTTTAAGTGTTTCTCGTTTTAGATTAAAGGTTCAAAATTTTTCCAAAAAGAAGAAGAAAATACAACCAGAGACAGTAGGATGTAAAGCACTAAGCACAGAACACATCTGACAGAAAGCAATATATTAATTTGCAAAGGCAATGCAATAAACAAGCAGATTGCATTTTGTCAGTATGACTTATCAACAAGATATGGTGAAAAATACAATTCAGGAAGGAACACTAGAAATCAAACAGCTACTACAGCATACCCAACCACCAATATTACACTAGGAACTTAATTAAAACAGTTCCCCTTCCCAAGTCACTCAATTATTAAAAACAAAAGTTCTGCCTTTCATATTATGAAATTAACCAATCTTTCAGTGATCCAGTATAGAGTATTTTTCCACAGTGATCAATCAAGTATTACTCCCCATCATCAAATGTAAGAATTATTTAGAAATTCAGGAGAAGCCCACATTCTTTACTTGCTCAGCTTTAGAAAAGCAAACTGCCTCAAAGTATGTTCAAGTTAAGGTCTTCCTCATAGTCATTTTACTCTATCATAGTACTCTCCTTATTTTCAACATGGTGCATCAATCATCCCAATAGCCTTAGGTTCACTGTGGAAACTTTGCCTCAATATTACTGAATGATCCTTAATGTCAAAGATGATATCAAAGACAAAAATTGACAATTAATCAGAAAAAATCATATCCAGTTCTTTGCTAGTTCAAATGCTACAAAATACAAATTGTCCCACAGAAACTACTTCATTTGAAACATCTTTCTATACTTCATTTTGTATCCACTATATATAATATGCTAATTTACTAACCTCATCACCTCGTCCTTGAGCATTCTGATCCATTGTTGTTAGTTCCTGATGGGATGAGAATTGGACGTAAACATTCCTCCCCCTGGAACATTATAAAATCATGCATAAGGATTTGAAAATAAGGAGCCCAAACAGAAACAAATACAATACTTTTTTACCTAATAGTTGGTTGAACATTAGTGTAGAACTGCAATGCATTGATGGCTGAAGGAACATCTTGCATTTGAAGAAGAGCCTAAGCACAACCGAAGAAAAAATATATATTAAATCTAGCTACGGATAAATTTTCAAGTTTAAACAACTAAATCTACCACAAGGAATCAAGTAAAAACCTGATTCTTTGCACGGAGCATTACAAGCTTTGTTATCACTCCAAATGGCTGAAAAAGTTGAAGCAAATCATTCTGAAAGAAAAGGAAGGAGATGCATCAGATAACACACGTTTAACATTGAAGAATATGCAGTGCAGTTACAAAAATGAAATCATATGCTATGCATTTTCAGCAAACAGCATTTTTATCCCCTTTAAGGAAATAAAAGTATCTTCGGTACAGTAATTGCTGCTATCATCAACTCCCATATTAAAATAACTTTCCCAGCAACTTGCTTCAATTCCAACTACATTAAGATGAAAACCAAATAACGGACATGTATACGGACTACTAACTTAAGCATCATAGGGTAGACAACTGACAGTTTTGTTTGTTTCAAGTTAACATTCATTTTCTGTTATAGCGTTAAGACTGCAGAATTCACCAATCACCCTTCTCCATCTGGACACCCAAATTAAAACCATCCCATAAATCTAGTTGTTGAGGGGGAAAACGATCCCACATCAATTAGCCAAGGATTGGACCGTGACTTTATAAAGCAAGGGTCATCATTCTCCTATCGAGGCGCCTTTTCTCAAAAGACAAAACCGTGAAAACAGTCTTTAGACCTCCAAAGCAGACAATACTTTATAGCGGGCGCAGTCCAACAATCCTTGCATCAACACTAATCACCATTAAGGCACATCCTTTTAGAAGCAGAACAGAATCTTTTACAGTGAGAAAAAAAAAATTAAGTTTGTTTATAAATACCACAGATTTAGGAAGCAATCTTACATAGAAGTTCCCTTTAAATGGTAATTTTTTTCTTTTTATGGGAATGGGAATTAAAAAATGCACCAAAAATTTTTAACTTTTTTTAATTTGATGGATTTTATTTGATTTGAAACAAAGTTTTTTTTTTTTTTTGCATTATTGAAGCATACACCCTAAAAACAACCATGAGCAGTCCAAAAAAACAAACATTTTGATTAATACTGAAGTCGCAAATTAGAAGCATTGCCATAGAAGTAGCTGTAAGAGAAAGAGTAAGCAAAGAAAAAAGAAAGAGGCTTTACTTCAGAAATTTCGTGGCCTACGTTGCGAACATGAATGACTTTGGAAGGTTCCGCCATTGGCAACGACCTGGAACGAACTCAACCACTATCAATAATCGTTCTTTCACCATTTTTCCTATCGAAGTAACAAAAATAATATCTTTCTATCGAAATTGCGAGCAAATGAAAACAGAAGTTACAAGGAAAACATAAAACAAAAACAAAAATTCTCACTAAAATTAAGTATTAAGATAAACTGTTACAGTATCAGCATTTTCGAATTTTGTACAAATCATATTGGTCTATACCAATATCAATACCTGTCAATACCAGTACATAACAGTCCGTGCCATTGTTACAATGTTTTTATGTTTTTAAAAACAGATTCATTTACTTGATTCTTTTAAACCAATTTTTAATGTTTTTTTTCTGTCTTAATCATTTTTATTTTTTTATAATTATATTTAAAAATAAAATATATTCATTAAATTAAATTATTAAATTTAATTAATAATAATTTATTATTTTCTTTTTAATAATTTTTATTTTTTTATTTATTTGATGTTTACAAATTTTGAATATTGAATATTAAATATTTAAAATTTTCTATTTTCTATTTGTATATAAATAAATATAAATATATATATAATGGAAGTTTGTTTTAATCTAATTTGAAAATAATTTGAAAATAAATTATATATATGAACAAATATTTGAAAATTTTAAATAAATTCGATATCGTATGTCAAAATAAATACATATCAATATATATTAATCCAAAAAAAAAAAAAAGGTTATACGATAGTGACTACCATGATTAACTATAGTGCATCTAACAGTCAAATCGTTCAAAGAAGAAGAAAGCAGAGATGCGTGTGAAAGTCAAAAAAAAAAAAAACTAAAACTCCGTTTGGCTTCGAAGAAATCAAAAGAAAAAAATGGAGGCTTTCAATCTGACAATTGGAGAAATTAAATTGCAATAAATCGAATTTCTCTAGTGATTATTTTAGAAACAAAAGAGACCGTTATATTTAGTTAAAAGTTAAAAAACAGTGAGATGAGAGAGAGGAAGAAGAAGAAGAAGAACAACTTGCCTGAGAAAGAAGGAGGGGGAGGAAAGAAGGCGGGATTTGAGAGGGGAATCAGAGAAAAGTTGTAGAAGTTTTTCTTGGCATGTTTATTTTGCCCTATCTCTTTCCTCTTTTTCTCCCTAAAACACCCCCGCTTTTTTTCTTCCTTCGACCTTGGTAATTGGTATTACCTTAGGTCAGATTGAATTAATTTTTAATCTTAAAATTCTTAATTTAGTATAACGAGTTAATTTTAAAAATACAAAAAATTAAATAAATTATAACTTCAAATAATAGAATAAAAATATTCATATTTTTCAATTTTTTTTACAATTTAAAAAAAAAAATCATCCATTTTTTTTAAATTTACACAATTTTTTTAAATATATATATTTTTCTCTTTTATCCAAATAACAGGTATGCATATATTTAATTTTTAATAATTTTGAACATATTTACAATAACTAATTTAGAAAATGTTTTCCTTTTAATATTTTAATTTAATGTGAATTAGGTGTTTTTTGGTAAACTGAAAAATTAAATACTAAATTTTTAGTATTAAATTTGTATTATAAAAACTGTTTGATATATGAAAATTAAGTATTGAATATAATTATATTATTTGATAATTGTAAATATTGAATTTTAAAAATTATTCATTTCACAATTTTCATCTATTTTATATTATTTTGGATAGCTTTGGATAAAAATTAAAAAAGGTAATTTAAATATCTCCTATTTTGAAACCAAAAAAAATAGATAATTTAGTTCAAATATAATTTTTTTAAAAAATAAAATTGATTTAATATTTTTTGCATTAAGTGATAAGTAGTTCTCCACCTACTTATTTCAATAAATGCTTTTTTGTTGAAATTTTTCTATTAAGTAAAATTTAATATAGGTTATCAAACACATTGAAAAAAATAAATGTTGAAATTTTTTTAATGCTGATATGAACCCTTAGAATTGAAACCCTTTAAACCCACTAACAATTCAAATATCCTAATCCAAGAAATTCAAGATTCAAGTTGAAGATCTAAACTCAATGAAAATAAGTTTCAAGAACCTAGATTTGGTTGTTGAACGTCATAAAGGAAACATTTGATAAGTTCAAAAGTTATTTCAAGTACAATAAAAAAAAAATCTCTCAATTGAATAAAATTCAAAATACTATTGATTAACTAATGTAGGCGGCTAAACACATGTTTATATAGCTTCCCTACCAAGTCTTAGGTCACCTAGTACTTCTATCCTAATACATTACCTTAGTTGGCTGACACCAATTCAAAATGGACTTTCTATCCTAGACCATAGTAGGCCAACACTAATAATACTAAATAAAAATAGGCTGAACAAATTCAAGCCCAAAACATTAAAAATAAGTCCAACAAGATTAAAGAAATAGACCCCACAAACCCATTAAACTTAATACATATAATAGGCCCACACGCTTAAGTGGATTAATGAATTAAAAAAGCACACTCTTGTCACATCAATTAATGAATTAGGATTGCCCATTTCAATCCCTCTATATGCCACTTGGATTAGCTTATATATCATGGATTAAAGCTGGTCTTTCTTCATTCAAAAGCTCATTCTTGAATGTTGAAGCCTTTTTTGAACACTTTGCAATATAGTCCAAGTAAATTCCACTAATATTTGCAATGTTTTTTTGATTTTCTTGGATCTTGACCATATGGAACTTGCATGAATCTTTAAGAATTGGGACATTTTGGATCCTATCAAATGCATTAAAAATTTCAATGTCTTATCAAACAAACCCTTAATTCTAATAGAACTAGTGGTATAATTGAGCCGAGTTGAGCTCAAGTTTTAAGAAGTTCAAGCTTGACTCAAAATTCGTGGTTCAAAACTCGGCTCGAGTTTCACTTTTAAAACTCGAGTTTTATTCGAGATAAAAGTCAAATTACTCGATCTCGCTCGATTAGTCTCGTTTACCTAGTAAAAATGAACTCGATTCCCATGCTCGACTTCAAACTCGATTATTAATGCTCGAGCTCGAATTGAGATTTTTCAATATTACTTAAATATATATATATATTAAAAATAAAAAAACTCGATTAGGCGCGAGCTACTCTAGTCAAGCATTAGGATACTCGAACCCGGCTCGCTCGATAGCTCGAGCTGTTCGAGCTTGAGCTTAACTCGATAATGACCGAGTCGAATTCGAATATTTTTGAGCCGAATCCGAATAACTTACGAGCACTAATGTCTCGTTTACACCCTGAAATAGAATGAGCAATTACTTTCAACAATTATTTAGTTGTAAACAAAAAATAAAGGAATTGAGAAATTATCTAATACACCGAGTTTTCAGACTTCACAAATAAGGTTCGAAGGGTGACACATACTTCTTAAGGTATAGTAAAAAAATAAATAAAAAAAATAGGATATGTGACAGTCTTTTAACCCCGCTTGTAAAATTAAAAAATTTCACTATCAATATATCAAAAATAAATCTTAGGAAATTTTCATCAAAGTACTAATTGTTAATACTATAACAAAACCCAAGCCAAGCCATCTTCTAACAATTTTGCCCAGCCCTATGTTGCTATAATATATACTAAACTGTTTCCATAAGCATGAAAGAAAGAAAAAAAAAGAAAAAAAAAAAAAAAAAGCAATGCGAAGAAATAAACAAAGCAATGCCAACTCTAATCTCATTACACATTTCCATAACAAAATCTATAATTTTGTATCACACTTTTTGAATTTTACTGAATTCAAAAATATTATACATTAACTACTTAATCAAATGCTCAACTATTTTAAATTTTACTGAATTTTATCATTATAATTCTGATTGTATTGACTGTTGAATAAAAAATAACGAAATCGAATATTTCACATTATAGTGTATTAATGCAAATGTCAAATTTTACCATTATACTTTTTAATTTCATTACTTTTTATATATAAAGCAATTTATGTGTTATAGATTATTTTGTTAATATAAATGGTAATTTTCATAATTTTCATTGCTTTATGATAAAAAATCAACAAATAAAAAAATAATAATAATAATGAAATTATACAAAATTAAAATAAAATGACAAAATTCAATACTAACCCTTGTAAATTTGATGTTAATGCCTTGGATATTTTTGTACCGACCTGACATCCTTTCTTAGATAACATGGTATTTTAATGTTGACCATTTTGAGATGAATTAATTTATTTTACTACAATCAATCTAAAAAATATACATTTTACATGATTAAATTATAATCAATATTTTCTAATTCGAAGAAAAAAAAAAAGAAAAACAATATTTAAATGCATCAATCGGTTATGTTACTCTAACTCTTCAATTTTCTTGAAGTATCCGTATCCGATACATATTCGAACATAGGTATGAAAATGTGACCCTAAAACTTAAAATATATATATATATATATATATATATACCCATGTCAAGCATATATCCATATTCGACACTCACATCCGAGTCCGAGTAACATACGAGTAACATAATCAATCGGAGACAAAAGCAAGATTCAAGATAAAAGAAGAATCCACTTGGTCAGACTCAGATGAGATAGATTGATTATTAGCTTTACTTTGGCTGGTCTAAGAAGAGCACCCAATCATACAATGTACCAACCATGATGCCGCTTAACCAGCAAGAACAGGTCAAATTCTAGAATATTATACTCCATTAATAAGTGCTAAAATTTGTGAGGAAAACTACAATTTCAAAGGAACACACTTGAAAAATTGTTTCATACAACCTTCATAAACCACAACTGTTACTCCATCAACGGTATATTCCAAGATCCTCTTGCTCATATTCAGGCGTCAGGTTCCCGTCCATTACTTTCGCAATTCACGAGTGGATCTTACACAGGGATGCGTGTATTGAAAAATAATGGACATTATCCCAACCCCCATATTCAGTGCTTAAATTCTAGCATGCAAGGGAATGATCAAAGTGCAAACATAGCAAAAAGGAAAAACAAACTGAAGTACATCATCCGGTATAATTGGTTTAAGACCAATATATTAGGCAAAAACTGTTGCGAATCCTCAGCAGTTCAAACATCCAACACAAATTGATAAATCAAAAGAAATCCAGCTGTTCCATTTCAAAAAGGAATAGAGAATAAGATAAACTAAGCTTAAGGAAAAAAGAAAACCTATATGAATATGATAGCCCAAAATTCCTGACCAGTCTGAAAACTTATGCCTTGAGCCGACCATAGAATTTCTGTTTTTCCTCTGTTGTCTGGAAACGTCCGTGCCCAAACTTTGAAGAGGTGTCGATGAACTTGAGTTTGATTTCCTCCAGAGCCAAACGAGATGTCTGGTTAATAAGAGACTGGCGAAGTGTAACCACCCTCTTCTTAGGTCCAACACAGCATCCTTTGATCATCAGGTAATCACTCTTCACAACACCATAGTGAGGGAAGCCACCCATAGGGGTGATATCTTTCTCAGTCCTGAATAAAAGGCCACACATTCAACAATGAAATCAAACAGAAACCGTTGAAAATCTCAATACAAGACCTTCAAAACAACTCCCAAATCCCGATCTGATGGAAGTAAATATTTAGGTATATTCTACAGAGTTAAACTTAATTAGACAAAATGCACTAACCTGTCATAGTCGGTTACGGCAGAGTGGGTCTCATCACCATCCTTGCCAACCCTGTAAACCTTCTTGTTCATCTCAGTACGGTGGTGGTATCCATTCTGACCTGCCCTGGCAACTGTAAAGGAGACTCTAGCAGGATGCCAGGCACCAATACAAGCAACCTTACGCAGACCTCTGTGGGTCTTACGGGGCAGACGTGTGACACCCCAACGAGTGACAACACCTTCATAACCTTTACCCTTTGTGACACCAATGATATCAATCATTTCATCCTTCTGGAAAACCGCATCAATGGGGACTTGCTTCTCAAAGAACTTGTAAGCAAAATCAACCTTGTCAGCAATAGTTCCACCATTGACTTGGATCTCCATTAGGTGTGCCTTCTTCTGCTTCAATCCCTTCATTTTCCTAATCTGTAATGTACTTAGTCAGAAAATTTTGTCCACCTTGAAACAGGTTTAATAAAGAATTTAAGATTTACAATATGAAAACCAAGCATTTCAAATGAACACTTATACAGTGCAAAAATAAGAAAACATGATTGACTTCGAAAGAATTGAGCGAGGAGCAGTATGAGGTGAAAATCTCATGTACGGTTCTGTAGAGTGACAGTAAGGGTGACTTATCTGTCAACTTCTCCACTATCACCCCCAAAAAACCAAACTCTACCTTACATAAAGTTGCCATAATACGATTAACCTCTCGGTTTGAAATCACTGCTTATATACCTGGTATTCGCCATAATTCACAAGAACATTCTATAGTCTTAGTAAGAGGGGAAGGGAAGTCAAACATTGTTATAACCTGGGTGTGGGCCAAGACCCTAATAACAGTGGCATATTTCTTCATCTTTTCCAGCTGAGCCTGGATACTCTTCTTCCCTTCTTCACTCTCGTACTGCTTTGAGTACTTGGTGAAAGCCTTCTTCTTGGACTTGCACCAGTGCTTGTAGAACCTACGTTTGACTTCCTCGCTCAGATGCTGAGCCCAGACAGTGTTCAAGGAGCGGAGGCCACGTGGTGTCTTCACGTATCCAACAACCCCAACAATCACCATAGGAGGGGTTTCAATGATTGTAACAGCTTCACATGTCTCCTTCTTGTGAAGCTCTATACAGAAATAAAGAGCACAAATTTGGTCAAAATTCTAATAAAATTTTGAGAAGTGTAAAGCATTTGATAAATGCAATTCAATCAAAGAAGCTCTAATTTTCGGGTAAAAGTTTATAAAGCTCAAAGAAAAGATATCTGCATCTCAAACAATTAAAATGATTTGGGAGTTACTTGATCAAAATCAACTTACTAGATCCGGGTTTTTCGACCTCTCTGACAATGTGCGTCATACCAGCCTTGTACCCCAAAAAGGCAGTGAGCTTGCAAGGTTTGCTAGGGTCATCCTTTGGGAATGCCTTCACTGCACCAACACAAAATAACATCATCAGATAAAACACAAAGAATTGTTATTGACTTATTTCCAAACAATATATATATATATATATATATATATATTTTTAGTCATTTAATTACTACACTTTCAGCTGCAATACTAGAATTTCTACAGCTATATATTACTAGGAAATACATTATTATTATTATCAAATAAACAAAAAATGAAAGAGAATACCTTTTCCTCTGTGACGAGAAGCTCGCTTCCTTGGAAGAAATCCAAGGGAACCATGCCTTGGGTGCTCAAATTTCCTGTGAGACATTCTTCCCCTACTTCACCACCCAAAAAAAAAACATAACAAAAATATAAATAATCCATAACCAAAGCAATGTTCTTCCTATCAATCTATAGAAATAACCAAGAATAAAAGAGCCAAAACAGAAAGAGTTCGTTACGTAGAACTTAATAAAAGAAATTATAAAGATTTACAGAGTGACACCAATTCATTTTCTTATAAAAGAAGCTGAGAATACAGTTTATTTTTCTTTTACTTTCCTCCATTTTCTATCGAAAAGTAACTAAAAGAGAGAATGAAAGAGAGAGGTGACCTGAGTTGGGAGACTCCTGCGGCTGGCTACTGTTGCTTGCTGGCTGTTACACTCCCAAACAGAGAATCGCTAAAACCCTAGCTGTTGTTTTTTATAACATAACGTGGACCTATCAATTGAGCGGATCAATTTGGACCGGGTCAATTTGGATTATTTTGATTTAATATTTGGATTGTTTGGATTCAGGTGATTTAAATTCAAGTTATTTCAGGTTTGACATTTAAGTTATTTAAATTCTTATCATTCAGGTTTAATTTTTAATTTTAAAATTATATCAGATCAAATTTAAATTAATTATTTAATCGAATCAGATTAAATTAAAATTTTATTAAAATATATCAAATATATATAGACACTGTAATTTTTAATTAAAAATAAATATCTATTTAACTTAATTTTTTATATTCGAATATAATCCGATAATTTTTCAAATTTGAGTATACGTTTTACTTAAAATAGTATTATTGTATATCTGAAATCATTAACTAAATCCATTTACATATTTGTAAATGTATTGTTATAATATAATACACTTATTTTATATACTTTTAAAAAATTACATATTTGTAAATGTATTGTTATAATATAATACACTTATTTTATATACTTTTAAAAAATCATATGATAAAATTTAAAAATTATACATTTAAAATAAAAAATAACATATATATATATATATAACCATAAAAGATTATATAATTTGATCTAAAGGTCAATTTGTTTCATCGTAAAATGACTTTCAAAAATTATTTTCAAAGTTTTCTAATGTTTGGTTGGCAGAAAATAACCAAGTCAACTGAAAATCATTTTCTGGTCAAAGGAAAATAGTGTCCATTTTGAGGAAATTGTCTTAGATTTTTATTTCGTAAAACAATTTCCATAGCTCATCTCCTCTTTCTTCCTCTTTTGAAATCCCTAACACAAATTCCTAACTTCACCCATGACTCATCACGAACCAAGCAGAACTCAACCCAACTCCGGTGGTCACCACTGAAGCTATCGGCGACCACCACAAAAGCAACCGACGACCACCACTCTCTCCTCCACACTCTTTTTTTCCTTCAATCATAACAAAACCATCAAAATCCTTCCACTTTGAACTCCAACCTCCTCTGTCTTAATGTTTCTCTTTGCACCCACCAAGAAAACCCACAAGCCCCATAAAAGACTCTCCTCCTCCACAACTTTTTTTCTCCTTCCACAGCTTTCTCTCTCTTTCGACTCCTCCAATTCAGTTAAAAAACAGAAAATAAATTGTTCTTTTTTACTCATATATTGCTATTTCATTCTTTTATTGTGCTTATTCTATGAGTTTTTATGAATTTGAAATGTATTTCATGTATTTTGAAGAATTTTGCTTGATTTGGGTTTTAAGATCATGATAAATAAAATGTTGAGGATAATGAAAAGTGTTATTTGTTGAATAGGAAGATGACACACTTAGGGGTGTTCACTATTCGGTTTTAATTGAATTAACCGATCGAAATTTAATTCGGTTCGATTAACGATTAATGATTTTGAAAAATTTCGATTATCGGTTAATTCGGTTCGGTTAAGCGAAAATAATCGAATTACACGAATTAATCGAAATTATGTAATGTTCATGCTTTATCATGCTTTCTTAGTTGTGTTTGTTTGATATTTGGATTTTATAATATGTTTTACTTTTGGATTTTGATTGGTTGGACTTGGATAGATTATTTGGATATAAAATCATGTATTAAAAATAGGTTAGCAAAATAAATTAGGTATTTATTTCGGTTAATTAAAAATTGACTAAATTAATTGAAATAATTTCGGTTCGGTTAATTTATCGTTTTAATTATTCGATTCGGTTAACGATTAATGAAAAAATACATTCGATTAATTCGATTAATCGTAATTCAATTCGATTATTAAACGAATTAATCGAATAAACACCTCTAGACACACTTGGTTGACAGGAGTTAGAGTTTGGTGGTGTTTTGGGTTAGAGAGAGGTAACAATGAGATAAAAAGGAAAGGGAAAAAAGAGGAATAAAGAAAATGTTGGATGTGTTGATGGCTCAACAGGGTGTTTTTCATTTGAAACAAACACCAAAAATTGAATTTCGATAAAACCATCTAAACAATTGAAAATGGTTTATTTTTTGGAAAATATCTTTCAGGAAAATTTTATTTTTTTCGGAAGTTGTTTTCGACGAAACAAACAGAGCTTAAATTACATGATAAAATATTATTATAACATAATATACAAATTATTATGATAAAATAGACGTTCAATTATTAATAATCTATTTAATATGCTTTATTCTAAATTATATGAGAATGAATTATATTTTTAAAATAAAAGTAATACTTTTATTTTAAATAAATGTATAACTAAAAAGAATGTTATGAGATCATCATAAATATATTCATTATAATTAAAATATATACTTTATTTTAAATTTTACTATAAAATTATCATAATTGATATAATATTTTTATTATTTATTTAAGAGATTATTATATATTTAAAAGATTATTTTAATCTTTGAACAATTATTTTGAAGTCTTAAACAATTAATTTAAGAAAGTTATTATGGTAATAATATAACAAACTTACTTATAAAAGAATATAATAAATTTACTATTTATCCAATCCAACGGTTTGATTTAAAATAAATATATTAAGATTGATTTATAATCGATTGATCAAAATTTTAATTCCTAACACTATATATAATAATATCAAGCTTTTTTCATTTTCAAATTTTCTCCACAGTCATTGACTAAATGATGCATACTTTATCATATTAAAAAAAATAATTACAAGATATAAAATTAAACTAAATTAATAATTTATGTTATAATTATTATTTCTATTAAACTAATATTTTTAAAATAAAATTATTCTTAATTTAAGTTCGATTTATTTTAGATTAATTGTCGGGGTCAAATAGAGTTCGTGACATTTCGGGTTCGGGTCAATTTAGATTCGAATCATTTCGGTTTCGAGTTGGATCGAGTTCGGATTGTTGATTTTTTTTATCAAATCGAATTGGATCGGATTTAGATTCGAATGAATTGATCGAATTTTTCAAATTTGATTCAAAATTGACAAATTTAACATAACATATTTAAATAACTGAATTTACATAAAACCACATTTCTCTTTCTTAAATTTATAATTTTGTCTCTTAAATTTATGTTTTATCACAAAATGATGGCGCCCTCCCCTTGTAGATTAGACTTGGATATTAGGCTCAAGTTCTGCGTTTGGGTAGGCATAACCATTCTAAAAATATTTAATTTATAATAATATTTTTATTTTCTTTATCCAAAAAATAATAATCTAATTTTATCTCAACTTGTATATTGATTTTTGAGTCGAGAAATATTTTTGAAATGTGCCAAAAATAAATTTGTCATATATTTATAACATACAATAAAATAAAAAAAATTAATGGTTCTACTTGACACATGTCGAGCTCTTTTACTCGACACGTGGTAAATTATTTTTATTTTTAAATTTTTAGTTTTTTTAAATGATATATTTAAAGAGGTTAGTTTCACGAGAACTCACGGGTGGATTTAAGATCCTTACCTGACCCATTCGAGAAAACAAATTAAAAAAAAATTATTATTAATTACTTTCAGTTTTTTATTTTTAAATGATGTATTTAAAAGAGTTGGTCCGCACGTTGACTAGCAGGTCGATTTAGGATCCATACCTGACCCGTTCAGAAAAAATAAAAAAAAAATTATAATTTTTTTAAATGATGTATTTAAAAGGATTGATCCATATGTTGACTCGTAGGCCGATTTAAGATACGTACCCGACCCGCACGAAAAAAAGTTAATTTTTTTTTTAAATAATTATTTTTTATTTTTTTTTTAAATGATGTATTCAAAGGGTTGATCCGTATATTGACTCGCGGGTCGATTTAGGATCCGTACCCGACCCGTTCGGGAAAAAATAAACAAGAAATTTATTTTATTTTATTATTTTAGTTTAGTTTAGTTTAGTTTAGTTTTTTTTTTAAATGATGTATTTAAAGGGGTTGATATGCACGTTGACTCACGGGTCGATTTAGAATCTGTACCGAAGCCTCTCGAGAAAAAAAAGTTAAAATAAGAAATTTATTTTATTAATTATTTTAATTTTAATTTTAAATGGTGTATTTAAAAGGTTGGCCCATATGTTCACTTACGGGTTGATTTAGGATCCGTAATCGACCAGTTTGAAAAAAAAATTAAAAAGAAATTTATTTGATTAATTATTATTTTTAAATGATATATTTAAAGGGGTTGATCCGCACATTTACTCGTAGGTCGATTTAGGATCCGTACCAGACCCGTACGGAAAAAATTAAAAAAAAATATTTTTTATTTTATTTTTAAATAATGTATTTAAAAGGGTTAATCCGCACGTTGACTCATTAGTCGATTTAAGACACGTACTTGATCGACTCGGAGAAAAAGTTAAAAATATATATTTATTAATTATTTTAATTTTAAATGATGTATTTAAAGGGGTTAATCCGCACGTTGACTCGCGGCGATTTAGGATCCATATTCGACCGGCTTGAAAAAAAAATTTAGAAATTTATTTTTTTAATTATTTTTATTTTGAAAACTTAACTTTGAAATTGTTTGAAAGAAAACTCTTAGGCAAGTTCTGAGAACAGATGCTGGAGGATGCAATGGTGAGACTGGGTTGAGCTCTTAGTAGTTTTAATGACCTAGAGTTACATAGATATTGTATTGAACTAAATGAGATACCAAAATGATTTTTCAAATTGCCAACAATCAAGTTATGTTGTCAACTCATTTCAACTTGGGCAACTTGCGTAAGTGGATTTTTTTTATAAGGATTTTATTAATAAGTTAGCACTTTTTATGGTTAATTAACATTTTATTTTTAATAATATTATTTTATTAAATATGATAGTTATTGGTTAATATACGGATTTTCAAATGCATTAAAAGGAAATATTATTTTATATAATAATTTTAAAGAAGGCATCTGTTAGCAATGTTTTTTTTTATTTATAAATAAGCACTCCATTAAAGTTATGATAGAGGGATTTCATACCGTGGGCAAAACTCACGTTAGACTTCATCGGCTTGACAATTTGAAAGCTTCTCTCTTACCTGATTGCCCAACCATGGTTATAATATTTTAAAATAAAATATAAATTGATTTTTAAAAAATGTTTTCTATATTTTTTTATGTTTGTTTTCTAGAAAATTGATTAATTAATGAAAAAAAATCAAAACTTAAAAATTATCTTTCACAGAGAATGAAAATTTTTCAAAAAAGATTTGTAAATAAGCCGAGCTACTTGCCACTTGAGTTGGGCCTTGGACATATTTTTTTAAGCCCAAACTTTGTAAAAGGGATCAAATAATTCATCAAAAGTGCGACAGTTAGTAGCGGCAACAGCTAGCATATTTTTGGGCAAAATTGAATCAATGAATATTGAACAATGTTACTTGGAACACGAATAGATCCAATATGAGAAACGAGAATCGGAGCAAAAATTGCTGTTTACTTAAAACGATTCGATAAGGGTAGGAACGTAAAATGTTTTTTGAATCATATAATATAATTTATTCATATTTTTATGTATATATATATATAGTTCAATTTAATTAAAATAATGTAAACCTATATGAGATATTGAAGAGTTTTTTTTGCTTGGTTTTCCAATGTGAGGCGTAAAGGATAATACAAGTCGGCTAACAATATAAAGTTTGCTACGTTTAATTCTATTTTAATTTAATTTGTATTTAATAAAATAATTAAATTAAGTTAAAAATTTAAACGATATTAGTGCTTTTAAGTTTTAATTAACAACCTATTAAATATAAAAGCTAAAACCATCGGCCCCACCAATAATAATATTTAACTTTTACAAAAAAAATTAAAAAATCCTATAACTTCAAGTCTCGTCTTTTTTTTTTTTTTTTTTCTTCTCTGATTTGCACTTTGCAACTTTTGGCTTCTCTCCCCCAAAACAGAAAAAGAAATGAGACCGTTATTCTCAAAGAAAAGCTTTTCTGTAAACTCTCTCACAATCCTCTCGTACACTAAATCACTTACAGAAAGCTGAAAGAGAGTAAAAAACTTCTAGACAAATTTGCTCATAGAATCGCCACTCATTTTTTAACAAAATTTCTTGAATTACATGTCAGATTATCTCAATTTCACTTTTCCATTTTATTCTATTCTATTTGTTAATGTGATCATAGGATTTGCCGAATTAGATCGCCAACGATCGAGATCGTGCGATCTAATTCGAAAATTGTGAGGGGGAAGTGATTTCTAGTAACACTGATATAGATATAAATGTAGACATTATTGCAATTGTTGGAACAGACTGCTTCACCATGATATCTCCATCTATGCCAACATTATTGCAAGTTTCTACAAAATGTGCAATATGTTCCTTGAGTTTCCTTTGCCGTCAAACTGTTGGAACTTTGAAGGTTGATATTTCTCAAACATCCACAGTTGATCGATCCTTTGAGAATATGGCTTCTGTATGAAGGTTGAGTGACACTATCAACTTGATCTTTAATAACTTCCTTGATAAGATCTCTAAGTTGACTAGTAGTGACCACTTCATTGACATTTTATTGAGAATACTTGGTAACTTCCATGCTTGAATTTTCACCATCCTCTTAGAAGATTGATTAGCGATTTTGGTATGAATCGTTGGTCGTTTTCCCGTGATATTAGTAATTATGTCCATCATGAAAGCAATTTGATCATCCTTATTTTTGATGCTTGTTGCAAAAGGTTCAACAACTATTGCAAGAAGCACAACTTGTTCTTCCAATGATGTAGTGCTAGTCATCGTGACAACCACTACCCCATAACTTATTTTTTAAGGAGATGATGAAACAGAACTACTGCTTGAATAATTATCTTATTCCTTGAATGATAATTGGGGACTTGCGCTTGATCCAAGAGAAAAAGCAAATTACCTAGCAAATACTTCTTCTAAACTTTGAATCAGAAAGGAAGTATCATAAAGTGCATTTTGACCAAGCATTGAAAAAGTTTGATCAGATATCTAAGCAATAGCTCTAGTCTTTCTCCTAGTGCCAAAAGGATGGGCAGAAATATCAATGCGATGAAGTGAAGTAGACTACAAGATTTGCTCGAGTAGACTTGAGAGCTGATTTGTTAGCAATGTTTTTTTTTTTTTCTTTTTTTTTAGACATTGCAGCTTGGGAACTTAAACTTTGAAGCAAAGAGATGAGAGGTCGAGATGGTCCCACTAGGATACAAATTTCATGTAAAAAATAAGACAAAGAAAATTGGTGACAAATAATAAATTTATTTATCAAACTTGGAAATTACAATATCTGAAAATCCTTAAAATAAAAAAAAATCCTCTAATTCTTTTATTCACAAAGAAAATATTGCTTCAAGGGTCTGGATAACTTGATCCTAAACAAACAAAATTCATCTTCTTTCTTGTAACTACACAAGATTGAAGAGTAATTTACTTCAAAGGTCTTAATGACTTGATCTTGAGCAAACGAAATTTATCTTCTTTCTTGTAACAACACAAGATATAAGAGCAATTTACTTCAAGAGTCTTGATGACATGATCTTGAACGAATAAAATTGATTTCATTCCTTTTGGTAGAATAAGATTGAAAAGCAATTCCTTGAGAATTTTTAAAACCAAATGCAACGTTCTTCAATTTTTTTTTATTTTTTTATTTTTCAAAACTTGATTCTTCAGACTTTGAAGAACATAAAGTCTTCAAAATATTTTTCGTCTCTTCAAAATTATGAAATTATGTAATGGTTTAAGAGAACATCCTATTTATAATGCTAGCTTGCTAGGTGAGAGAGAGTTATAAAAAAATTCAATATCTTTATTTTATCTTTAAATTAAATTAATTAAATTTAATTAAAAATAAGATAAGATACTCATGAATTATTGCAATTTGATTAGCCGAAATTTGAATTTATCTCTAAATCATTTTTATTTAATTTAAAAATAAATTGAATGACTCATAAATAATTTATGATTGGTCCGGTTCAATTACAAATTTTTGAATTTTGATTTGTCAGAACATGTGTATTTATCTTTAAATGATATATTTAATTAATTATAAAATTAATCATTCAATAATTAATTATTATGATGTCATAAATCTCACATGACGATAATCAATTTATTAATTAAAAATTCTTTAATTAAATAATTAAAAATTCAATAAACATATGATAATTTATAATTGATAAAAAAATTTATCCTTAGTTCCAAAAAAAGTGTTAGGTAAAGCAAGAATAAATAAAGTATATATTTTACACGAAAACAATGTTAGATACAAATATTAAAGATCTAAAACATATCTATTAAAAAAAAAAAACTAAATCCATACTAAAATATTTTTTGAACATTTTTTTTTTCAACTAACACAAACCACAAACCCATAAAAATTACGACAAAAAAGAACTAATCCAAAAAAAAAAGAAATATTTTTAAAAAATAACGAAAAAGGGAATTAAAATAAAAATTAAGTTAGAATCAACGACCTTCAGCAAATCCATTCAAAATTTTCTAGTAACCATAAATAACAAAAAATAGACAAAAAGATATTTCAAAATTGGTCAACTTACCGGTCACTCGAAGAAGATTTCCCAGAGATTTCATTAGGAAAAGCAATCCACACTAGTGTAAGAGCAGCAAGATAATGCTCCGGCTAGGGTTTGGGTTGGTTGACTTATGAAAAAAAAAAAACTTATTTTTTACTTTTTTAATTTCTTTTTTGGAGTTGATTGACTTATGAAAAAAAATAAAAAAATTCTCCCTGAAATATTTTTAATGATGAATTAATTGTTATGAGAAAATCTAAAATTTGAAATTGTAGTTGGAAATTTTAATGAATATTCAAAAAGGAATGCAATTTTGGATTTTTTTTTAAAAACAAAAAGAACGAACAAAGCGTCAGTAGGAAGGAAACCAAGGATAGATCATGTTTAAACAGCTTTACCGACTTTCCAAGCAAAGAGATTCCTCCACGTGGCAATATTTCATATAGACTTATCCATGGAAGATTAGAAAAGTAATTTTTCAAAGTTCAAAACCCACTCGCTCCATCACTGCAAATAACTCAGAAATCGCTGGACCACCAACCAACCCTAAAACTCACGATCTGTCGAGCAGTAATGGCGAGTAAAAATAATTCAACAAAACACAGCGAGTGGATAAAGTAATCTTAAGGTCCCACTCCCTTCAAAATTTTAAAAGAGCGCCAAAACTTGCCGTTTGAAAATTTGAACTCAAACAGCCGACTCCAACCTCCTATTTTTATCAGAAAACGAACAACATTTAACTACGCTCAAAATCTCTTTCGCTATATTCTTCTTCAGCAGCTTTCGTTCATGGAAAACAAAAAAGGGTTTTCTTTTTTATTAAAAATTTGAATTTCCATTAGATTTCCCTTTAATTTTTTTTCTTAATTATTGTTAAGAGATGGATTTTCATGGCATGAAGAGAAAAGAACTGCAGGCGCTATGTAAAAAGCACGGCGTCCCTGCAAATTTAACCAACCGTGAAATGGCGGATCGTTTGGCTTCCATTTTTAAGGTACCTTCTCTTTCATTTAATCATCATCATCTTTTTTTTTTTTTTTAAATAAATTTCTGCTACTGCGCGTTTGGCTTTCAATTGGGAATCGCATCTATGAATTAAGGCTAAATTTCGATCATGTGAACAGCTTTCCGTTGTTTTTTTTTTCCTGTTAATTTTCTGTATTTTAATTTTTTAGGTTAAGTAAAGAAGGAATTTTGTGAGTTTCTTTATTTCTTTTCTGTAGATTTGAAAGTAAATTTAAACAGGAATTAAGAAAAAGAAGTAACAGCAGGCATTAAATTCTAAATTTTGGTCGTGGAATTTGTTTTCTCTGCTTTATTGCGTCTTAAGCATTAGGAATTAGAAGTTTAAACTCTCTTTTTGTTATTTTTACTATTTGCCTTTTATGAAGCAAAAAAAAAAAAAAGTTTATTCGATTAGAAAATCAAACAATATTTTTGAACCGTTTAACGAATATTGAGAATTTCAATTTTATGGACAAAATAAAACATGTTTGAATTGATATTACATTTCGTTTTTTTAAACAAACATTTTTTTATTAATGGATTTTACTTTTGAAGATATAAATTTTTTTAAAAAAATATAAAAGCATGTAGTACAATAAATTTCTGTGGTACATTGATTTAATTCAACTATCATATATATATATATATATATATATATAACTCTGTTCTTTTATTTGTTTTTCTGTTTTAAACAGGAAAATGAAGATCCTGTTTCGTTAGAAAAGTTGAGCACTAATCCAGAAGAAATAGGTAGTGAAAATGAAGTTAAGGTTGTCAAAAAGCAGTTACAGAAAGTCAGGTTTAGTCCTGAAAATGAAACCTTTGAGTACGAGGTTTCTGTCCATCAGCGGCCTAGAACAAGGTCTAGGAAGCAAATGTTGTCCAAGAATCCTGCCCAGGTAATTGAAAATGCTCCAAATAGTGAAGATATTAGGAAAGTTGAGGGCTGCCAAGTTAGAGTCACAAGGTCTAGAGTGCAAAATTCCGTTGAAGATGATATAAATATGGGTTTTTCGCCTCCTGTTGGGAGGAAGAGAGGGAGAGGAGGAAAGAAGAATAAAGACGCTGAGGTGACTAATATTGGCAATTCTGAGGTGTTAGAAATGGGTCAGAGAGAAGATGTCAAGAATGGTCATGATAAAGTTACTGGTGGGTTAAGTGGGAGGCAGTTAAGAAGTAGGAAGAATGTGACTCAGGAAGATTCAAAGAAGACAAGGAATGGTAAAGGAGGTGTTGAGGTTCATTTGTTGGATGAAAGTTCTGAAGAGAGTAATGTTCTTGAGGATGTGAAATCCAAAACTGGCCCAAAGCAATCAACGAGGAATGGTAGAAAGGAAGACCAATCTGTGGCATTGAGCAGTGAAGTGGAAAAGGTTG
This sequence comes from Fremontodendron californicum, assembly GCA_030761205.1. NCBI lineage: Eukaryota > Viridiplantae > Streptophyta > Magnoliopsida > Malvales > Malvaceae > Fremontodendron > Fremontodendron californicum. The sequence goes on from JAULJL010000026.1 coordinate 13,298,153, forward strand.
AAGTTGTTTCTAGGGTGACACGGCAGTCAAGGGCACAATCCAAAGATGTAGCTTCTATGGTAGAAAACGAAGTTAAAATAGTTGGGGTAAAAGGAGGATGTGAAGAGGTTCTTCAACTCAAACAACCTCAGAAAGGAAGAGGGAAAAATGCTTTGAGACAGAATGCTGGGCCTCAAAGGATGAGTGCTGAAAGCAGTTTACTTGCTGTAGGAGGTGCTGAAGCAGAGAAGCCTTTGCGGCGATCAAAACGTAATACAGAGACAGATTGTGCCAAAAGTGCTACATCAGTGAAAAGTGAAACTCAGGTAACAAAGGTTCAGGAGCAATCTGAAAGAGATATTGCACTTGTGGAACCTCCAGAATGTTTAAGGAGATATTCTTCCAGGCGAAAATCTGTTGTATCTCAGAGTGGTAAGGGGGGAAATAAGGAAGAATTCTTGAAAAATGAGACCAGAAAACGAAGTAGGACTACTGAATTGGATGCAATTGTGGAACATAGTAGTGAGATTGAGAAGGCCGAGTATGCCATTACTTCACAAGACGAAGCCCCCTTGAGGAGGAGCAGACGCAAGACTGTAATTCTTAATGCTCCTGCTCTAACTGATGCCGAGTTGGCAAATAAGGAAGATATTGGTAAAATGGAGCAGTTAAGAGCACCGCTTCTAGGGAAAAGCATGACTGAAGAATTACCGAGAAAGTCCAGTCGAAATTCTTCTCGATATAGTTTATCAGGAACATCTAAAGAAGATCAAATTGCTGTTGCCAAAAATGACCAGGGAGTTGAGCAACAAACGCAAGAGCCTATTCTGGAAGAAGAAAAAACTTCTGTTCTTGAGCATCATCCCGTAATAGAGAAACCCCAAAGAAGATCCAATCGTATTACTTCTATAAGTGCCTCTGCTGCACCTCCCAATCCAACTGCCAAAGGTGTTGAGAAGAAGCAGCAAAGCGAATCTATAATGGCGATTATAGAAGAGGAAGCTGCACTTGCTGAGAGTCTTCCAGCTCCTGGAGAATTACTAGCTGGAAAGGATGCGTTAGTTGTAGCTGAAGGTGCAGGAAACAAAAATGATCTTGATTCGAACGTCAGCAAAGAGGCTGTCAAGAATGCTGACGCATGCTCTAACAAAAGGAGAAAGGGATTGAGAGGGAATTCTGGAGCAAAGAAGCAGTGTGGATTTGCAGAGGCCTCTCCTCTGTTTCTTGACATGGAAGAATGCAAGGATTCTACTGGAAATATGGAAGAAACTCTGATTGCAACATCTGTGAAGTTGGTGGGCCCTTCTACAGACCAAGAAATGAAGCAGTCTGCTTACAAATCTGTGGCGGTTTATGAGAAGGAAAGCAATTTAGTGGGAGATGACGTAGAGAAATTGGTCCATGGCGGCAATGTTGAGAATGAAGTGAATTGTATGTCAAGTCAGTCCCTCAATACAACATGTGTAGTCGATGATGCTAATTGCTCAGACCCCAAACGCCTAAAATTTGAAAGCGATGGTAGTCACGTGGTGGATTCTTCTGAGATAACCTTTCCAGCTGAAAGCCATGGTGGGTCAAATTCCCAACTTTCCCTCGTTCTGTTATGGTTTTTTTTTTTCCTTTCAAAATTTAATCCATAAATGATGTTTATTCATCCTTGAATTCATTTGTTTGACTATTCCTCATTTCCTTGGCTCTTGAAAATAAAATAGCTACAGCTGAAATTGCTGTCAATATTGCAGGAAATGGAGTGTCTGATCAAGAAACGAAGGGAGATATAAAACTAATAGACACACAATCTGCTCATGAATCTTTGGTTGTTTACAAGGAGGATAGAACCCTTGTGGAAAGTGATAAAGAGAGGTTGGTCCAGGTTGATACTGCTGACGGTGAAATGAATCACCATCAGTCAAGTTGGTCTTTAAATGGAAGAGGTGCTGTTAATGACTCTAATTGCGTTGAATCTAGACAGATAGAATTTGAAAGTAATATTATCAACGTGGACTCATCTGAGATAACTTCTCTAGCTAATGGTCTTTCATTAGCAGATCAAAGAGATCGTACAGGTGAGTAGTGAGTGTATTCAGTTTTTGATTTCATAAGAAACTGTATTATATTAATTTTGTTACTTGTCCACTGTGCACAGGTTCAACCTCCACCTTCCTGAACTCAGAGAAAGAATTGGGGACAGAGCCACCAGGGGGTGAAAACACTAACTTCGCGAGTGGTAATGCGAATGCTGATGATAGCAGAACTCCTTTTGGAGAGGCTCAGATCTTAGTGGAATTAAAAGATACCAATGTCACTGCTGTTGAATCCATCAAGGAGGCAGTTTTTAACCTGAATGAATTTGGTGAAAGTAGTGGTTTGAAGAGTGAATTAGAAAATTCCCTGAAGAAAGATGAAGAAATGATTGCTACTAGTTTTCCTAATAGAGAAGGGATTCCACACATAGAGAGTTCTGTTGAGGCTCCTGAAAATCAAGAAAGTAGTGCTCAATTTCATTTTGCTACTGCTGAAACAGATGCTCAAAAGATATTCAAAATCCAGCAGAGCTCATATAGCAACACTACTGCCCCAGAAACTCCATGTGGACCTGCACCAGGAAACCATTGTTTGTGAAATTCCTTTCCTTTCCTTCACTTCTTTAGCTATGAGCTTTTTAGAACATATAATTATGCACGGATTGCTTTTTTGGTCTTTTTTCCTTCATTGCAGCCGAAGATAAAACATGCAGGGCTGAAGCTTCTGACTCTGCAGGAAGTGGGATGTCTGATCAAGAAAAGAGTGAGGATCTGAATCCAGGAAATGCACTCTGTATTCATGAATCTGTATTAATCTGTAAGGAGAATACTGGATTGGTGAAAAATGGGGAAGAGATAAGGATCCATGATGATAATTTTGAGGGTGAGTCTTGTCCGTCCTTGAAAAGAACAGGTGCTGTTGATGATTCTAACTTGGTTGAACCTAGAATAGTTGATTTTGAAAGCGATGACAGCAAAGTGGTTTGTCCTGAGATAGCTTCTCTAGCTGATGTTTTTTCTTCTGCTAACCAAGGAGACCTTGCAGGTGAGTGAGTTTATGTACTTTTGATGTTATAAATGAACTATACAATGTTAAATTTCTTAGTTGCTCACTTAGTGCTTGACAATTTGCAGGCAAAACTTCAAGTCGTATAGAACTGGAGAAGGTACTGGAGACAGAAGAACCTTCTGAAAACATGTACTCTATAAATTATAATATGGACGCTGAAGGAATTAGAACTCCAGTTGCAGAGGACCAGATAAAAAGGCAATTAAAAGATGCCAATACGACTGTTGCTGACTCAGTTGAGGATGTAATTTTCAATGATCTCCTTAATGAACTTGGTGAAAGTATTGGTTTGAAGAGAGGGTCAGAAATTCCCTTTAAGAAATCTGAAAAACTGAGTGCTAGTAAGTTTTCTGATGAGGAAGGAATTACACTCACTGAAAGTTTTGTGAAGGCTACTGAAAAGCAAGAATATAGAGATGAGATTGATGTTGTTGCTGCATTAACTGGTACACCAAATATTACAGAAATGAAGTGTAGTTCAAGTAGTGACACTGCCACTCGCGAAACACAATTTGGATCTGCACCACAAAGCCAAGGTGTGTGAAATTCATTTTCTTCTTTAGTTATAAGCATTTTAGAACATATCATTCTTTGAGAACCTTTCTGATTTTTTTCTTCATTCCACTTCAAGATAAATTATGCAATCAATATGTGGAAACCAGTTTGGTGGAGGATGACAAAGAGATACTGATCCAGGATGATACCATTGAGGGTGAAATAAAAAATCAACCTGGTCTGGCTTTGAATAAAACAGGTGCTCTGGATGATGCTTTGGTTGAATTTGAAAGCAATGCTAACAAAGTGGTTTGTTCTGAGATGACCTCTCTTGCTGATGTTTACTCTTCAGCCAATCAAACAAATCTTGCAGGTGAGTTTATTTATGATTTCAAAATGAACTATACCATGTTGATTTTCTTAATTTACCACTTAGTGCTTGATATGTGCAGGTGAAACTTCAAATGAGTTGAAACCGGAGAAAGTATTGGATTTAGAAGAATCATTAACGGGTGAAAATGTTAAGTACAGAAGTGATAAAATTGAAGTTGAAGATGACACAAATCCTGCTCAAGAGGATCAGAGTTCAATGCACTTAGAAGATGCCAACATAATTGCTGCTGAACCAGTTCAGGAGGAAGTTTTCTGGGATCACTTCAATAAATTCTGTGAAAGTTGTGGTACAAAGGAGTTTGAAGTTTCCTTGAAGAAAGCAGAAGAAACAAGTACTGATGATTCTTCTGGAATAGTAATGGTACAAACTGAAAGTTCAGTTGAGATTAATGAAATGAGTGAAGCCACTGGCAAAATACATACTGTTACTACTGAAACTGGTCAAAGAACAATTATGACAATGCAATGGAGCTTGAGCGGTCACGATAAAACTTTGATAAGTCCACTTAGACCTCAAGTAGGCAGCCAAGATGTGCAAGGTACCTTTACTTTTCACTTTCTATTTATTAACTTTTCAGAGTATTGAATGCTGATAAGAGTGTTTACATTAGATCAAGGCAGTTGTTTGATAATCTTCTTCCTAACACTTTCAGGTACAATATGTAGAGTTGAAACTGCTGTAAGCAATGCAGGATATGGAATGTCTGGTCAGCTAAAGAATGAAGAAAATGTGAAAATAGTGGAAAATGAACATCAAGAGACAATAAATACTGAAAAAAAGTTTCTTGACGAGAGTTCTGAAGGAAACTTTTGGGCGGATGGTGTTTGTGATCCACTTTCAGAAAGTATAGACAGTCAATGTGCAAAAGATAAAAAAATTGACATCTCAGACGGAAGCTTTAACAATGTTTCTGGTGAAACACAGGAGAAACATATCTGTGAAATTTTAGATGGAGAAGGAACATATCCTATTTCATCAGAAGAAACGGATAATGATATACTGGAAACTGCTTCTCATGGTGATGGTTGTCCACAATGTGAGTGCATATTAGGATTTTCCATTTTTTTTTTTGTTAAAATATTTTTTACTGTTGCTTGATTCTGTGGTAGATGATACTTTTAATTGGATTTCTCTTTCTTGCTGATCCTGGTTGTTTTGACAAGAGCTTTTGTTTTCTATCAGTTCAGTTTTATGAACACTTATATGAATACAAATAAAGGAAGAAATGTTGCAGTTCCGGAGGCTAGGATGTTCTTCGGAAAATAACAAAAGAATTTTATTGATTTTATTTGCTAAAGAGATGGAATTTATCATTTACTGCACCAAATAACTAAAATGGTGCTATGAGCAAAGATGAAAAATCCATTCAAAGTCCTTAAGTATCAAAATATCTAAAGAAAATGAGAAACTTTTATTACGGCATGCATTTTCTGATTATATATTTAGAAGGGCTTTTCTTGTTTCTGACTGTTTCAGGTATTTGTAACGAGAAATTGCCCACTAATGGCTGTCTGCCTGTCAGCAATGACATGCAAGAAAAATCTGAGGCAGTTTGCATGGATAATAAGAATCTGAGGAATGAAATTCCAGCTCAACTTGCATTGGAGCAGTTGGATAATGAAAGTGAAGCTGCGAAGCAAGGTGCTGAAAATGGAGAAGACAACGCTAGGGATTTTAGTAATGCCACTCAAGCTTTGCCATCAGAGGAATTGACTGCACCTATTACTTCAGAACCTTTTTCAATGAGGCCTCTTGATCATGCGCTGGTGGATGGAGAGAGGAATTCTAGTGGTGAAAGAGTTATGGATCATCCTTTCATTAAAGACTTTGCTGCAACGATGGATAGCAATGGAATCAGTGCGAGCAGAGAAACAGATGTTGGACAGGAAGATAATATCGTGGAGAAAATGGCGATATCCGCCCTGAAAGTTGAGCTTGCCGAGTACAATGGAGGCAATGTGGATGCAGAGTTGTATGGCACCAATATGGTTGACACAGAAACAATATTTCAAGAAACTGACATTTTTGGGGTGGTGAGTAGTACTGAAGGGATGTCAAATGCATCTGCATCTGTGGGAACTGAGAACTATGGTGATCTTGATGATCAAGGTGATAAGGTTGGACTCCAACGTGATTGTAGCTCTTCCTTTGGATTAGATGGTTTGACGTCAACTGTTGGCATACTTGTGAATAACATTTCAATGGTTGGCACATTGGGGAGCACTTTAAATAGTAACGATCCTCAATCGGGAACAAAAGCTGATGATCCTGATGTAAACGATAGCCATGAAGCAAAACAATTTGATACTGCCTTCACTATTGAAGAAGCAGGGGTCGAGGATGGTAAAAAAACACTTGTTTCTCATCAGAGATCTTTACATGGTGGTAAACAGGAAGATGTCTCATCATATGCTGATACACCTTGCAGCAAGCCTGAAATTAGTATTGGTAACTAATTTTTACTTCTTTAAATGCTGATAAAATTTTAACTTGATGCAATTGCAACTCTTGACTAACATTACATCAAAATAGATTAGATGGCTTTTTATCACTATTTTTTTTTTTTGTTGCATTTGTATCAAATGAGATGATTTTTGTTTTTTCTGTTTCTTGTTCCTGTGGCAAAGCAGAAAAAAAAGAACTTCATCCACAAGTTATGGATGACATCAATGATGTGGGGGGAACTGGAATCTCTATTGACTGCAAAGGTATAGTTGTTAATTGGTTTGAGCCTTTTAACTTTTATGAATCAGCTTTTATACTCACAGGCTATGTTGCTCCTACTTTTTATTGTTATTGAAATATTCGTGCCCGACATATATCCGGATATGGATATGGAGATATGATCCTTCAAAGATCCTCCAAATACATGAAAATTTTTAAAAAAAAAAATTGAAGATACCCGTGTCGAATAGATATCCGCATTCGACACTTGCACCCGAGTTCGAGTAACATAGCTGATATGTTCTAGATTTATTTTCATCCTTTAGAGGAGGTGACTCTAGTCAATGGGTTTGCTTTTTCATGATCATGATACAGTTACAAGGGAGGAAAAAGATGGGTGCCAAATAAATACCGGAGGTTTTAGTGATGTAACTGATGGTTCCTTTGTAGAAAGGAGCAAAGGAGATCTTGAAGAGATTGCTGAAGCTAACTCTGATGATTGTGAAGGTTCTGTGAAAACAGCCACAGCCATGGATAGCATTGACAGTTTGGTTGTGAACCAGCCTCTACGTTTGGATGAAAGGAAGAGTTGTGACCTAGAGACTGAGGAACCACATGCCTTACATTTGACTGAAAACATAGCTAGTGACTCCAGGGAAGTTGAAAGCTGCAGTAAACTGGACATTGGTTCTTCAGTGAAACCTGAGATGGTTGTAGATTGCTCTTCCGTTTTCTCAATTTGTGCTACTTCTGATGGTAAGTACTCATTCCCTTGATTTCAAGTACAGATTTGTAAAAGATATCACTCTTTTAGAGTAGTACAGCAAAATCTACATTCACTGATGATGTTAAAATGGAACAGAACATAAACACCTGGAGAATCCTGATGAATCAAACATCTTAACCAACATGGAGATGAGTTTGTTTTTGGGGGTTGAAGATGAAGTTAAAAAACCAGATGCAAAGGCTGGTGACAGTAATGATGTTGTCAGAGAATGCAATTCAAGTGGCATCAAAGAGGAGGATTATGTTGGCAGATCAGATGTTGAGGACACAAATTTCTCAGTGAAAAAGGATGGTCCTGAAGTTATTGAAGAAACGATGGAGTTGACCAGGAAAGATGTCTCAGGCCTGGATGCAGCAATGGCATATAAATCTCCCCTATTAAAGAATTCAGAAGTTGGTAGAGGTAGAGAAAACATTTATTTTTTCGTACATAATTTCATTCTTTGCATTGAGGGCTGATACAAAAGAACGTTGCTGATTTACCATTGACAAGCTTTGTTGCTCCGACTCTTCATTTTTTTTTAAAGTATCCGTATTTGATGCATATCCGAACATGAGTATGAGGATATGATCTTCAAATGACTTTCTAAATATATGGAAAAACTTAAAATAAATCAAATATACTCGTGTCGGACATATACCTATGTCTGACACTTACACTCGTGTCCGAGTAACATAGTTAACAAGCATGAGCTAATTCCTTGAGTTTATGTTTAATTGTTTCTTCGCAGTTGAAGCCTTCAGAACCGAACTAAATTTGCTATCACCTCAAAAGAAAAATGTGACTGCAAAAAAGGAAGGGAGCAACAGTGTGTCGGTTAAGCAATTGATTTCTTCCATAATGAAAAGCAAGAGCAAGCATGGTTTGATTCAAAGAACACCAAAGCGACCGATATTACATGACATGAAGGAGAACGAGGCTAGCAGCAAGAGGGAGCAAATTGGAAACAGGGCAACGCCTAAAACATCATCCAAGAGGCCGCCTCTTGAGCGTATCTGAAAGTAATTAGACCTAACTGTTTCTTTATGGTTCTTTTCGTAGAACAGGAACCCATTTTTTTCTACTACATATATGAGCATACCTCATGCATTATTTGTTTGTAGAATTGTGAAAACTTTATATTTGTGCACATTTGATTTGGTTCTGTATTTTGATTATTTGGTGAAGCTTTGATGTATGACTTACAATGATGCCCTTAATTTATAATTCCTGCTGTATTATGTGCTTTTTTTAGTAATAAGATTAGGAGTATTTCAAGTTAGAAAGTGTTACCTACATTTCTTAAAAATACATAAATTTTGCAATGAGATAAAAAAGGTTTTTCAAGTATTCTTTAATTTTTATTATTTGTTTTTAAGAAGTATTTTTAATTATTTTCCTTCTAAAATTTGCTTAAGCAGAATCAATGAATCTTTTGCATATATTTTCATTGATATGGTGTATTCAAGATTTTATTTATTTTTATAGTGCTTATATTTTGTTTTACTTTATAACAAACGACAAATAATCACCAAATGCCAATTGCAGTTGAGGAAAACCATAACTTTTCCTGGGTGACATTCTGGATATCTGGGTGATGTTTGTTTGCTACTAAGATTGCTGCTATTTCTTATTAGTAAGACAATGGAGAAAGTGTAAAAAGCACTACAAATTCCAATCCAAGTTTGGAACAGACAATTCATGACATTTATGTGAAGTCCCTTATTGAGAAGGGAATATACATTATAGATATTACAAAGGAGACTTTATGAATTCAATAGCTTCCAACCCACAAAAGTATAGAAAGAATCAATGGAAAAACTCAACAGAACAACAAATATTGAAATCCCAGTTCTATGTTATCTACAAACACCTTGCAACATGTTTTTCCTCTTTTTAACTCACCTTTTACAATGATACGTGAGGGCAACCATGTCGCCATCCGAGGGATGTCTTCATCTTCTTCGACCAAAAAGTGCAGCCGATTTATGCTATATTTTCAGACTTCATTAAACACGAAACATCTAATTCTTCCCCCTTTCTTCTTCTTCTTCTTCTTCTTCTTTTACTGTATTTTAGTCACAGTTCAACCCGCACACTTCTAAAACAATGCCTCCTCTTGATACAAATGGGTTGACTCGAGCCCACAAAAGAGAGAAAATTGATGCTAAAAGTATTGACCAAACCACAATGATGGTGGGAAGCCTGTCTTGTTTCCCCATCAACCCCTTGAGGAAGGGGTAAAGATGAACAATGACCCAGATTGCAAAGAACAGTCTACCAAATAGAGGCCCCCATGAGTCGTATCCGTTAGAGATGGCATCGGAAATCCCAACTATGACTCCAATTATGTTGATGATCAACAACGTCATGGGAGGAATCAATAAAGATGTCCACTTGAATAAGTACAGCTCCGAAAATTCTCCATCATCTCCTCCTTTCGAGGTAACAGTGAAGTTCGTGTTAACACCTGCTAAAACCTTCAGCAGACCCTGGAAGAGCGCAAATAGGTGCGATGAGACACCACCGATCACCCAGAACTGCTCGTTTCTCCACCAGTCATGTATTCCGACACCTCCCCACTGCATTTCGAGGATACTAGTCACAGCTATGACTATGAAGAGAGACATGAACAGGATGCTGGCATAATTACTAATCTGCATAAGGAAAAAAATCAGTATTAGCTGAAATTCTGACAAAGCCAGATAAAGTGCAGTCCAGATTTTGAAATTTCCCTCGGGTATATCTAGCAATAATTTGATAATATTATAGCTACAGCCCAAAGAGGGGCATTGTTCATATAGATTGCATAGGACAAGACTCACTAGTATGGTTCCAAACTAAATGAAATGCATCACTAGCAGGATTTTAGTACCCATAAATTCTCTAGCTTAAGAAGATTAATAACCTATGTTACTCGGACTCGGGTGTGAGTGTCAAACACGGGTATGTTTCCAACACGGGTATGTTCAATTTTTCCCAAGATTTTCATGTATTTGGAGGGTCCTTGGAGGATCATATCCTTATACACATGTCCGGATATGCGTCGGATACGGGTACTTCAAGAAAAAATGAAGAGTCGGAGCAACATAGTTAATGACTATAATTACAGCATCAAAATCATGTCCTAAGGATGCTCAGTCCAATTCTTAATAATTTTTGAAATACTACGATGAATTTCAGGTCCGATACCTGTTCTTAGAATTAAAATGAGAAAACTAAAATCCGCATCATATGAGCTTTCCTTTGATGTAGTAAAAGCATGTTGATAATGAGCAGTCATACTATCACCTACAAACAGTTCTAAAATTACTAGTCCTAGCTGATTGTTTTTTCTAATTGATCCCAAAATAATTAGGAAGCATGCATGTTAGAAAGATATGCTACTCAGAAATTCAGACTTACCTCTGGGACAATAAACTTTCCAGTAAGGAGACAGATAGCCGGCAGTGTACAATAAACGAGCAGTGGAATTGACGTTAACGGGTACACAACTGAGGCTATATACGAAAAGCGCTCCAAGGATTTCAATCCACAACCATACCCATACCATATCGGGCAATGCCTGCTAAAGAAAATTTCAACAGATCCCAAAGCCCAACGTAGAACCTGGTGCAGACGATCTGAGAGGTTAATAGGAGCTGAACCCTTAAATGCAGGCCTTTTCGGAATGCAGTACACTGATCGCCAGCCATGGCAGTGCATCTTGAAGCCTGTTAATATATCCTCTGTAACAGAGCCATATATCCACCCTACCTGGATGATGATCGGAATTGATGAGCATCACTATCGAAATGCAATAATTCAAAGAAAAAAAACTTCGAAAGACAAATTAATGTATTAAGTTCGAAACGGTTTCTACATACTTCTTTCCCCCAATCTGTTTTATCTTCATAACAACAGCTGATGACATGGATGGCTTCTTTCAAGAGTGATGCAGTAGTTGCTCCCTTTGGAACTCCTCCATCCTCCATAAGTGTTGAAGCAATGAAAACTGGTGATTGACCAAATTTCTTCTCAAATTTGATTCGTGGCATAAGGGATGACTTTTCATTGTCTATACCTGCAATACGAAATGATGGCACCATAAGTGATAAGGGTCTAATATAATCTACTTTAAGCAAGAGAGCACGTAAACAAAGCGATAAAATAGGAAACAAAAAGTCTGCATAGGAGACTATTCCGAGATAATTGATAGTTACAACCTAACAAAGGGATTACATGCCATGAGGAAAATTCTGTAAGACATTTTGCAGACGCATACTAGAAGCCAATTGGAAAACAATCCTTACCTTCAATTCCCTCCTCAATATTCTCTAGAGCATGCATCTTCTTTGAAACTTCGTTGTTTTTCTTCTTATCATTGGACTTTGCTTTCCTATTCTTCTTTTTAGATCCGCAACAGAAGAAGCAGCAGCAGCACCATTTTGGCAAACAATTGCATGTCCTTCTTGGAGGCTTTTTCTTGACAGGGGCATCATACCCATAGAGTGCCTGCCTCCTGAAGACGCATCCAGTTCCAACATAAATAGGTCCTTGAATCCCATCCAGTCCTTTCATGTTGATCTGTTTTCAGAAAAATATAAAGATATCATCTTCTCCTTTTAGGAAGAAACATGTGTCTGCAACATTAACGTTTGCCAAAATCTATACGTACATCAAAAAATACAACATTTCGATTTGAGTATCTATCATGTCGATCAATGCCATCGAATCTTTGAGGAAATTGGACATAGCAGATTTTCTTTCCTGAAATAGGGTCCATCATGAAGCACATAGCTTCACGAAGTGCCTTGCTGTTGTTTATATAGTGATCACAATCAACATTCAGTAGGAAAGGAGCATTGGAGATGATAGCAGAAACGCGCACCTTCATTAATCAGCCAAAAATTATTAACAATTAGATAAATCAGACAACAGACAGATCAGAGGACATGCCAAGCTGAGACTGTTTTGTGTGTGCATGCTTGAGATAGAGATATACCAAAGCATTCATGGCCCCAGCTTTTTTGTGGTGGTCAAATCCTGGTCTTTTTTCACGAGAAACATAAATTAGACGAGGTAATTCATTCCCTTCAATATCACGAACACCATCATGACCAAGGAAAACCTATAGCAAAGAATACCAAATTTTTACTATGTTATTGCATACTGGAAATAGTTTGGGGGCTGGATAGCATCTGAACCACATCTCAAACAGCATTCAAAGAAAACACCTCACCTGGATCATTCCAGGATGATCCCTGACATTGTTTCCTGGCCATGGAGTCCCATCCTGCATTGTCCAACCCTCTTCTGGAACCTTTTGTGCCATGGCAACCAAGCCATTTATTCGAATTTTGAACTCTTCATAGTCCCTCTGTATAACAAATTAGCAACACCGGATATGAAACATCATTTATTGAAACCAATGGAAACAATTTTTTTGTGAACAACAGTGCCATGCATAAAAATAATGAAATAGCAATTATATGAATTGATGTTTTCTTTTTCCAAATGCAAATAGACAACCTCTCTGCCTGCTAAAATTTTATGCTTAAGTAATGCAATCTCTCTGTCTACAATTGGTTCCTTCATGTAGTATGTAAGTAGGCTAGTCAAGTGGCGGACACTGGCACAACATATTAAAATTAGGAGAAAAGTTACAAACCTTCATGGCACGGCGTTCCCTAACGAATGTTGGATCTACTTTATCTCTCAAATAGTCAACTTTCTGAGCAAAATACCATTCTGGAGCTCGGGGTTCAATGTTGAACCTCTTACAAAATGGTACCCACTTTCTTGCAAATTCAGATGTCTCAGACAGAGCCTCAAAAGTGAGCATGGCAGCACCATCATCAGAGACATAGCATGCTACTTTATCAACTGGATAATCTGCAGAAAGGATAGACAGAACCGTATTTGCAGTGATAAGTGGTGGCTCCTTCATGGGATCAACTGTACTCACAAATACGTCTACAGAAGCTAGCTCAGATGGCTTCCCTTCTTTCTCATACCTAAAAAAAAGGAAAAGAAAAACTAATAATAACTAAAACTGAATTCTCTCTCTGACATGCACACAAGTTTAATGTCAGAACAAAAGGAAGGAGAGAGAGAAAGAGTGGGGAAGGGAAGAGGAGAAAGGAAGATGAAATCACCTCAATGATAAACGATCAAGGTACGTTTCCCGTTCAATTGGGTACCATTTCGGGAACTGATCCAATATCCATGATGCAGCAAACCATATTTCACAGATGACTGATATAAGCCACAGAACATAAGCATCATTCACGGGATGCAGAATTCTGTAGTGAAAAAACAACCCCAGGACCGTAAGCCTGAGAAGGATTACTAATCTATATGGATTTATCTTGCTAGAGGGGATTGGTAGTTTCCTTGAAAGTGGCTGCCTGCCTTCATCCATCCTATAACAACACATAAATTTTACTTTTTTAGTCGTGAATGTGAAAAAGCAGGTGTTAATGAATACAACTACTTCTCTAAAATTAGCCTACAGTGTGTTTGGCAATTGAAGTTGATACTAATTACTACCATGTTTGATGCAGAGACCTGAGATACAGTATGAATAACTTTTTCAACATAGAAAAATGGTGCATTCATTTGCTCAAAACATGAAAGTAACATATATGCAAAGAGGATACAAACTCTAGAGCCAACAAAAATTAGATAATGCAATCATATAAAAGATTGATATTTCTCATGTGAAAAGAAAGCAAGGAAAAAACTATTCGCTTTAGAGAAAAACAACAATTATGCTTATATAATTAACCATAAATACCCTTAATGATTAGCAACTCAGGCTTTAGCTGAAGCAGCCAGGTCTTCTTCTGAATCAATTGACAATTTCTATATTCTTTTAATCCAGAAAAGGAAGAGGAATCTAGTAAATAAACAATTGCAGGAACAAGCTTCTATGACTTAAACATGCTCAGACCAAGCAAAAAGAATATCAGAGGGTAAATGCACCTACATTGGCAAATCAGAATCCTCAAACTCATCTCCATTATTTCCTTCATGCTTAACCACCTGCAGTTTCTCATTCTGTTTTTTCTTCCAATCCTCCATTCTTTCCTTCCATGCAACAGTTCCATACCCATACACAGCCAAATCTTTCTTAGGATCCATTGGTCTGGGTGGCACTGGGATATCAACGACAGAAACTATATTAAGCGCTATAAAATAGACTGAATGGGCATGTAAATCAGCGCAGTTCACAGAATTACAACAAATAATCTGATATTAACAAACAAGTTCAGAAGCATTTCAATTAATCATTTGAAATTAAATTACAAGTTCTCATACATTTCTACCAATCATATGAAATAACTTACAAGTCATGGAAGGATCAGGAATTGGCATTGGATGAACACGTTTTCCACGACTCATAAAGGGAGGAATGATAAGAGCATGCTTATCAGAGGAAATCCCAACATCCTTCATTAATAATCAATTAGATATGTCAGCCACCAATGTAATAGCAAACTCAAACGAACAAAATTTTGACTGTAAAACCAATTCACCTCTTCGCCATATGTCAGGAGAGGGATCTCTGTAGCAATAGATGCGGCATCCAGCTCTGCTGGGGTGCTTATCCCAGAAACATGAGGTTGGGAACCACGATTGATATTGAATCGAGCAGAGAGCATGGCCGCGGCAATATGGTGAGGATCTCTCCTATCATGGCTTGCGATATCAAACTCATTCTCCAAATCATCAGCACCATCCTCTTCCTCATCCCCTTCCACACGGGGGCAACCTGGAATAGGTCACATTGTTAGCTAAATGTCGAAAACTATTACCAAGTTGCTCTCTAATGGGTTTTTACTAAAAGATCAACTTATCAAGGCTCACCTTTAATGCGCTTGTATCGGGTTTTACATTGAGGGCATGCTTGATTGCCCTCCCTTCTTTCATATTCATAGCAAGGCCTGCATACTGGGAATGCACACTCATTGCAGGCAACAAATGGCTCCCCATCAACAGAAATCTCTATCTCATCCCCACAGATCTGGCAAATCTGCCCACTTAATTCTTTAACAGATGTCACCTGCAAGTCATAGTTACACAATTAACAATGTCAACGGCCAGCAGATCATGAAAATTGCTTTTCAAAACACCAGATAAAAGACTTTAGGGCCGGCTTAAATAACAAAATTTATGCAAATTCAGAGTTGCTAATTGCCTGAATTGGATGCATCTACCGGCTCTGAGATCTACAAACTATTAAATGAATTACTAAATTGGGACAAAAAGGAATGGTTACTGAACTGTATATGAACACTAACCCCCCAAAAAAAAAAAAAAACACACCTTAAGAGAAAAAAAATTCCTGGAATTTGATACTCTATCAAGCTGAAGAAAACAGCCCACAGAAGCATGGATAAAATTTTTTGCTGCTCCACCAACCAGAACTAAGAAAATAAGTCACCAAAATCCAAAACTGGGGATCCAAAAAAAGCCTCAGACACTAAAAGAAGCTCTCAAAACAACACATTTACCAACTCTTACTCCTCCAAATTCCTTCACTAACTATCAGTGTAGCCCACAGCCACTGACAAAAAGCTAAAAAAAAGCAACAAACTTTGAAGGTACTTACTCTTGCAATCTCATCAGCATTAATGAGAACAAACTCATTCCTGTTGTGAGAACCGGCAACGAGTCTTCCTTTGGTATCCATCTAGCTCCCAACCCCAACAACAAACAGAGCTCAAAACTTCAAAAGCAAGAGAAACCCACTTCAATAGAGCAATCTCTCTTTCTCCTTCATTACTCAAAACTCATAAAGACCAAAGCTTTACCTTCCCACCTCTCTCTCTCTCTGTATTTCTCTCAGGCACCCATTACAAGGCACAAGAACCCCCACCTTATACAATGAACAAAAACACAGCTTTAGAG
Source organism: Fremontodendron californicum (assembly GCA_030761205.1). Taxonomy (NCBI): domain Eukaryota; kingdom Viridiplantae; phylum Streptophyta; class Magnoliopsida; order Malvales; family Malvaceae; genus Fremontodendron; species Fremontodendron californicum. The sequence continues at coordinate 13,314,439 of JAULJL010000026.1, forward strand.
AGAGAGAGAGAGAGGGGTAGAGAACCAAATATAGAAATACAGCTAGAAATAAAATATGATGTCAATTATTATAATAAAAATAAATAAAAATATTATACTATTAAAGAAAAAAGAAATAGTTTTTTGTTTTTGTGTGACTGTTTGTTTATTGATTGATTCTTTCCTTGAGAGAAAAAAGAAAGAGAGACCCGGTTTTGCCAACAAATGGGCCTCTCTGTTAAAAATATATAAAAATTAAAAGCTTTGGGTGGTGTTGATCTGTGACACGAGTCTGATCAAAAGCTTCTTAATGAAAACTCAACGCTCAAGGGGACGAGATAGGGACACAGACAAAAGCAAATCCGCCAGAGAAAGGAGAAACCAAATCATACAGATCTACTACATTACATTACATTACATTACATTTCATTTTCTTTTCTTTTTAGATGCAGAAAGCTTTGCCACTTCCCATCTGTAAAGTTGTTGAACTGTAAAAGTCTCCCTTACAATGTCGACTTATAACTGTAAAAAACTAGCTACTGAGAAATTAAAAATGGGGTTTAGAGTAGGACCCATGTTTTTGGGTGGTGGAGTTGGTGGGGCCAAGGGGTTGCCCCACCGTGCCACGATGGTGCTTGACGGTGGTAAAGGGTATTTTTGTAATTTACAAATTTTGGTTTTTTTTTTTTCTTTCTTTTTGATGGAAAACTTTTTTGGATTATCAAAAGAGAGGTTTTTTTATTTAAATATAGTTAAAAAAAAATCTTAAAATACCGTTATTTTTAGATTATTTCTCAAAATCCGCTGGTTTTAATACTAGTTGGGAAATCGTCACCCCCATGGCGATTTCCCAGCGTCAAAAAACACATTTTGGCTAAAAATACCAAGGGAAATCGCCATGGGGGTGGCGATTTCCTTCATGTATAATTTTTTTTTATTAATAAACAAATTTTAAAATTTTTTTTAATTTGTAAATTTTATTTTTTAATTTTAAAAATTATAAATTAAATTAAAATATTTTTAGGTTTGGTTATTTAATTATTTTAAATATATATTAAAAATGTAATTTAATTTATTATTAAATTTTTATAAAAAATAAAAATATATTTCTTATTAAAATTTAAAAAAGAAGATTATATTGATTATTAAATATTTATATCAAAAATTGAATTTTTTATAATTTTTTAATATTATAAAAAGCAAAATTTAATTTATATCAAAAATATTTTAATGATGTAAAATGTAAACAAAATTTTTTTTGAAAGAAATTTATCGAGTTACTTTTTTAAATAAAGAAGTTATTTTTAAGTTGGTATCGTAAAATTATTTTTTTAATTTGATTTTTTTTATTGAGTTGGTATTCGATTAACTCGTGACATCAATTTAATCATTGTTTTTAATAATAGTATAGATTGTTACAGTTTAAAACTGGATATTTGATAAAATAATTTTAATTTAATTTATGATTAAAATTTTAAAAAAATACAATTTTATTTCTTATTAAAATTTAAAAAAGAAAATTTTATTTCAGTCCATCAAATGCTGCAGAAAATATTGGAATTGGATTCCTTCTGCAATGGATAAGACTGATGATTTAGGGTTTTAGACAGGTTTCAGCTATATTTCAGTCCATCAAATGCTGCAGAAAATATTGGAACTTGATTCTTTCTGCAATGGATAAGACTGATGATATAGGGTTTTAGATAGGTTTCAGCTATATTTCAGTCCATCAAATGCTGCAGAAAATATTGAAATTTGATTCTTTCTGCAATGGATGAGACAAATGATGGGATTTATCAATCACATTTTGCATTGAATAAGTTATAACTTTTTCAGTCAAATAGTCTTAGGCAGAATATCAGAATCAGATTCCATCCTATACAAAGGATGAGATTTGTCATCTGGTACAACATAATGAACCATTATAAATTCATAATACTTATGAAGGTTTACAATACCCCCAACAACAGTTTTTCAATCAGATTTTTCTTGAGTGCTAAAACCTCCTCATTCTCATCCTTCTATATTTCTTCTTTCTTTTGCGGAGTGATAATACCTACATTCTCATCTTTCTTAGTTTCATTACTACACAACATGAGCAATAGAGTGATCGCATTGGTCTACTATAATGGCCAAATTCATAATACTGACGAAGGTGCTACCTTTGATTGTGAACGTCCAAAAAGTTTTCGTGTTGAAGACGACGTCACATTAGAGGAACAAAAGCTGCAAATTCATACAAAAATTAAAGCTGGAAATAGAAAAAGAGTTTCAGAGGTTAAGTACAGGCATCCTCTTTCTATTGGTGAAGGATGTGTCCGATATAGAACATTTTCACTTGAAGATGATGATGATGTCAGATGCATGTTTTATGCTCATGAGACATTTGCAAATGTTGGTGTCCTTGAGTTATATGCTGACATAGATGATGTTGACGATGATTGCGGCCCTTCAAATGTTCGCACAACAGAAAACTTTCCCATAGAAGATTATGATTATGGGTCGTTCTATGTTCACACTACATACGACGTTCCCACAGAAGAAGTCGTGCCCTTATCTCAAGCTACAACTTTTCAGACTTCATTAGTCTCACAAACCCTAATTCCTACTACCCTTGAAGATGAGCCAGCTGGTGTTGATCCTGTTCGTCCACGTGGAGTCCATGGTGAAGATGTTGGTGAATTTAGTGAGCAGGAAGAGGATGCTGAATTCGCAAGTGATGACAATACTGATTCTGACCCAGACGTCGTCCCTGCTGAGATCAACACTCATGGAGATATCAACACTCATGGAGATATCAACACTCATGGAGATATTCCCCCATATCAGGCTGCATCCCATATGCATACACTGGATCTGGAGGCAATGCATGTGCCGGAATTTCCAGAGTATGCTCATACATTAGCTATGCCTCTGACATTTGATCCATCTGCAGTTGATCTGTGTGTTGGGTTACAATTCCCAACGAAAGAGGCTGTGCTTTCAGCTATCAAGTACTATAACATCAAAAACTCTGTAGATTACAGAGTAATTGAATCTGAGTGGACGAAATATTATGCCAAGTGCGTAATGTATGGGAATGGGTGTAATTGGAGAATAAAACAACTTTTATGAAGAAGAAACAGCTATGTGAGATTAGAAAATATGAAGGGCCTCATACTTGCACATCGGGGAGGATTTCACAAGATCATTGCAAGTTAGATTGTAACATGATCTGTTCATGCATTTTGTCATTGGTCCAAGCAAATCCGGAGATTTCAGTTTCAGTTTTGATCGCTGAGATGTGAATCCGGTATGGATACATCACCTCCTACAAGAAAACATGGCAAGCAAAGCAAAAGGCAATTGTTCGAGTATTTGGCGATTGGGAAAGATCGTACAATGAGCTACCTAAATGGTTAGGTGCAATGCAACATTTCGTGCCTTGTACAATTGTGGAATTGCAAACGGTACCTGCATATCACGGTGATCGACTGGTCCAGGGTAAGAGAATATTTCATCGACTATTTTGGACATTTAAGTCGTGCATTGAAGGGTATCCGTATTGTAAACCTATTGTGCAAATAGACGGTACTTTCTTATATGGAAAATACAAAGGCACATTATTGTTAGCTATTGCACAAGATGACAACCGAAACATACTGCCAATTGCCTTTGCCATTGTGGAGGGTGAGACAACAGAGGCTTGGTCATTCTTTCTCAGTAACTTGCGCAGACACGTGACAAAACAGCCTGGCATTTGCTTGATGTCTGATCGACATGAAGCCATCAAAGCTGCGATTAGACGCGATGGTGGATGGAATCTTCCACATGCATATTCAGTGTACTGCATTCGACACATTGCAGCGAACTTTATGAAAAAGTTTAACAATAAGGAATTGCGTCGACAAATTGTTAACATGGGTATGTAATCTAATCATAGTTATTTTATCTCTTATATTTCGTTTAGCATATAAAATAATACTGAAATTCACAAGTTTTTTGTTTTAAAATTTATTAGGATACGAGTTGAGGCGATCGAATTTTCATTTCATGTATGACAATCTTCGTGGAGAAAATGCAGAGGCGGCTAATTGGCTTGATAGGATCCCCAAGGAGAAGTGGGCGCAGTCATATGATCAAGGAAGACATTATGGCCATATGACAACCAACCTAGCTAAATCTATCAATTCGGTGTTGAAGGGAACGCGTCATCTTCCCATTACTGCTTTAGTGCAATCAACATATTATAGGTTGGCTGCACTTTTTGTTAAGATGGGGAACAAGCAAATTGCCCTGATGGAGGGAGGGCACACATATTGTGAAACAATCACACAAGCTATGCAAGAAAATCGCAGGAAAGCTAACTCCCACATTGTTCGTAATTTTACGCGAGCAAATCAATCTTTTCTGGTTGAAGAGTTAGTTGATCCACAAGAGGGTGTTTCTGCAATGAAGTACAAAGTCAACCTTAGTGACATGTGGTGTGATTGTGGAAAGTTTCAAGCACAAAGGTTCCCTTGTTCACATGTAGTTGCTGCCTGTGCACATGTCCATGTAGATTGCATGCAATATGTGGACAAAGTCTATAGACTGGAAACTATATTGAATGTTTATAGACATGAGTTTGAAGCTGTTGGAAATGAAGGTTACTGGCCTCAATATGATGGTCCAGAAGTGTGTCCCAATCAAGAAATGCGGAGAAATCCACATGGTCGGCCAAAATCAAGTCGTATTCGTAATGAAATGGACCTCAGGGAGAAAGGTCAACCAAAACGTTGTGGATTATGCAGAAATGAAGGTCATAACCGTCGAAATTGTCCGCATCGATTCGGCACATTGGGGGAGACTTCGCATCAACAATAAATGAATTACATATTTTTGTCAACTTATCATGTACTTTGGATTATTATTGTACATATAAGAGAAAATGTAATGCAAGTTTTTTTTGTTTTTTGTTTTTATCTAATACAAATCAATTAACAAAATTTAAAAAAATTTGTTCATAAATTTTAAATAATAAAATATACCTTACGAAATTTCTTTTTTTTTAAATTATAAAAAAATTATTTTAATTTAATTTATAATTTTTAAAATTAAAAAACAAAACTTACAAATTTTTAAAATTAAAACAAAACTTACAAATAAAATTTTTGATATACAAATTTAAGAAGAAATATTATTTTGTTTTTTTAATTTTTATAAGAAATTTTTTTCCATATTTAAATTTAATAAGAAATTTAATTTAATTTATAATTTTTAAATTTAAAAAATAAAATTTACAAATTAAAAATTAAAAATAAAAATAAAATTTGTTTATTAATTAAAAAAAAATTATACATGAAGGGAAATCGCCACCCCCATGGCGATTTCCCTTGGTATTTTTAGCCAAAATGTGTTTTTGACGCTGGGAAATCGCCATGGGGGGTGGCGATTTCCCAGCTAGTGTTAAAACCAGCGAATTTTGGAAAATAATTTAAAAGGAACGGTATTTTCGAAAATTATTTTTTTTAGCTATATTTGAATAAAAAATCTCAAAAGAGAAGAGAGTTAAAAGTACAGAAAAGAAGAGAGAGTTCAGTTAGGTTAGCTGCCTTAACGGGAAGTGTCTGTCAATCACATTGAACAGAGAAAGTTGTTTGAGAGTTGAAACTTGGAATGGAAGAGTTGGGGAAGTGACCAAAATGGGCTTAGGGTTTATCCTCTAAAGTTATTACTATTATGAAGCCAAATAACTTTATTCAGTGTTTAAAGTGGTAATAACATTAACATAACTACACCAATTATAGTAACCAAAAGTTAGATCATTGGTTTGCCTATCTTTATTGCTTTTCAATTCAGGGATTGCTTATGGTTTTAGGTTTCTAATCTTTGCTTATTAGTAGTAGAGAAGAAATATGAAAAAAAAAAAAAGAAATGAAAGAAAGGGTATTGTTCTCATGCTGGATTGGACATTGTAGAAGTAATGTAATGGTAAATTCTTTGTCTAGTCTATATTAACATATGTACTTATTTCACAATAAAATTTATTTGGTATGCACGCTGGACATATTTTTATGGTTGTAGATTTGAGATAATTTAAACATGTGATGTTCATGAGTTAAGTAGATAAGAGTTGAGATTAAAAGTAGATTAATTATTTTTAAAAAAATAGTTTATTTAATGAAGTGTGAAAATTTATAATTTCAATTAAGAATGGTAATGAATAGTAAAAAATTAGATTTTTGATATTCTTTGATCTATTTTTTGCGGAGTTGGATATTGTAAATAAGATAATTTGTGGATTCAGATATTAGATTTACTATCCGCAGCGGATTCAGATATAAATCATAAGATATCTGTTATTCGAATCTGTTTTGATTTTGATTCGGATAGTGTCAGATATCCGAATTCGTTATCTGAATCCGCTTTATTTATACGTATAATAGATTTCAATATCTGAATCCGATATCCATTTACATATTTAATTATTGTTTAATTTTATATATTTTAAAAAAGATTTAATATATTCGGATATTTAGCGAATTCGTATATTTGACGGATATTATTTTTTAAATCGGATGTGGATTCAGATAGTAAATGAATAATAAACAAATTTAAATAAATTTAAAAAATTCAAATTCAAATATTTAAAAAATTATAAATATCCTATTCATTGTGATTCATAATTTCAATATTGTATAAGGGTAAGTTATATGTAATGTAATACATGGGTTAATTAACCATCAACACATTTTCATTTGGAAAAATGAAAATCTTTAAGTTTAACATAATAAGACAACTTTGAAAGTGAAAGTTCATCTATTCCTAACGGATATATATATGAATTAATTATAGTTAGAAACGAAAAAACAATTAGATCATGCGTTTTCCTGTTTTTTTTTTTTTTTTTTTGAAATCAAGATTTATTATATATTAATAGCATCAGTCATTACAACTTGATGTATAACAGAAGGATAATGTTCTATCCAAAATAAATCTTCAGTAATTTGTAAACTATACCTAACTAAAGCATGTGCTACAACGTTTCCTTCTCTTCTGGTATGTTGGGCTTTGCATTCATCAAAATTGTTCATCATAAGTCTTCTTTCCTCCATCAAAGGACCTATACTTGATAAATCATCCTCATCCATTTGCAATTTTTTAATGATCACAAGTGCATCTCCTTCAAAAATTACACTTTTGAATCCCATCTGTTGAGCAACAAGCATATGCTATTATAAAGTCAATTGCCTAACATTTGTTTCACATAAAATTTTCACCCATATTCCTCAAACAAAAAGAACGAAAAAAAAAATCATCTACATGATAAAATCATAGACAACTACATGATAGTCTGATACTTTTCTTTCAATTAGTTCCGTTTGTTTCATAAATAATAATTTTAAAAAAATATTTTTTAATGATTTTTAAAAAAGTTAATAATTTTTATTGTTTGAATGATTTTGTGTAAAATATTTGTTTAATTATTTTCTTTTTAATTGCATTAGTATAAAAAGAATCTATCTCTATATTTAAGAGATCAAATTTTTTTATTTGCTTTAACTTTTATTTTTAAAAACCCAATCGCTATACGTAAATTTGTTCATAGGCTTCTTATTTTTTAATCCAAGCTCGACTCGGCTCGTATGCTAAATTTATTGTTTATAAATATTTAAAAAAATTATATTTTTATAATTAAATTTAAATAAAAAATAATTTTTTTATTTGATAAACAATAATTCGAACTGAGTCGAGCCGACCTAAATTGAAAAGATCTTGTTTAGACCCGATTAAATTCGAATCAAACGAATAACTCAGTCATTGAACGTATCTATCTATACGTAATGATATAAAATTTTCATCCATATTCCTAAATAAAAAAAAATCATCTACATGATAAAATAATAGAGAGCTACGTAATTCCTTTCTCCTAATTACAATTGCAGGCTGCTTCTCTGTTTATTTCTACATATCTATGCTAAATGTATTGTATGAATAATAAATTAATATTCTTCATAGAATAAGGCCAAAAGCATATTCCTTTTCTTGATTCCATTTGTGTCGGCAGAGCTTACTCATGTAAATATTTTCATCACAAAAAGTAAGTCAAGTCAATTTTTTATTTTTTATCTTCTTGAACTTGAAATAGAGATTATACATTCCAGCTTAATTTTATTTCTCAACATAATGAAATTTGGAAGCTATTTTTAGGTAACAATTTTATGGAACATTGCCCACTAACTTATACTAATTTGTTTATTGATAAATAATTAAAGTAGATCTACTAATAGCTTATCCAAGAAGGATCCAATCCAGTTGAGCAATTTATTTTTACAAAAGAATTAACAGTTTGAAAATATAAAAAATATTGTAAAAGTTGAAATTCAAACTCTAATTATAATTCGTAATTTTTTTTAGTATACAATATTAGTGCCAATTAAATATTAATTTTTAATTAATTATAATGGTGTAAATTTTGATTTGTTAGGAAAATTTGTTAAAGATATTGTGTCATTGCCAGATCATTTGACTGAGTTATAAGAACATTTTAGTGTTTATTTCTGGTCATATTTTTTGGTTAAGGTTAGGTACTAAAAGTTAATTTTCTTCTTTGATTTTTGTCTTTCTCCACCCTGTCTTGCATTTCCTCTACCAATAAGAAAAACAAAAGATAAGATTTAGATTTATTTTTTTGTATTAATTAAATTAATCTATGGTTGGTCAATTGTTATCATAATCATAATATTTCTTTATAATCAGCTTGCATTTAATGTTGATATTTCAACATATCAGAAAATAAATATAAAAAAAATAAAAAAAAATCATATGGTTCCAAATCTTGCTCTTCTTAGCAATATTATTATTTGTTTTGAAAAATCTCAACACTCCTTCTCTCTCTCCATAATAATCTTTAGTTGAAAAATTAAATGTTATATTTAATTTTTTTGTTTGTAGTTAAATTTTTTGTAAAATAAGTCACAACTTAAAAATTAAAAAAAAAAATTGAAAATGTTAAAATTCGAAATTCAATATGAATTAAATTCTAAAAAATGATTATATAAATTAATTTAGTTAAATTATTATTTTTTAAATTAATTATGATTTGTTTTTAGTGACAGTGATGGACCATCTGATGCTTAGTTAAGCCAATGTCAATTGATTTTGCAAAGTGGAAAATAGTGGAAAACATTTATTATTTATTTATTCTCTTTCTTATATATTCAAATAATTAAAATCCCATTGGCCCAAAACAAAGTGTACCAAAAAAATTAACCCTACATATTGCATCAACTTTTTAAAGAAAAGGAGAGTGGGGAGAATATTTTCAAGGCTGTATTATAAGAATCCAAGGCCAAAGGCCAATGGGGGAGAATTTTAGCAGATATTCTAAAATCATGTGTAGTATACATGGATGGATCACATGTGCATAGCTTTGGTCTTTGGAGAAAAATGACAGCTCTTAGGGGAAAATAAAATTAGGCAAGTGGGCCAACTTCTTCTCCAAGTAAGACCGTAATTTTTATTTGTTTATGTTCGTTTATTAAATTAAATATATGATGATGAGAATGATTTTAAGATTCGTTTATTAAACGAACTGAACTCAAACAAAATATATTCAGCTCATTTATGTTCATAAACAAGCTCGTTTAAAATTCATTTATTGTTCGATTATAATTTAATTAATATTATTTGTATTTTATTTTATTTATAATATAATTAATATAATTTGTATTTTATTATTTTATATTTAATAATAACTTAAATTTAATAATATTTGTGTTTTATTATTTATATTTAATAATAAGTGAAATTTAATTAAATTTATATTTAATTATTTTATATTTAATAATAATTTAAAATTAACTTATTTTTTTGTTTGTTTAGATTTGATTGTTTATTGCTTATGAATAAATTTTTAATTATTCGCGGACATTTTTGATTATATGTTCATGAACATATTCATTTAATATTTGCAAACAAATTCATTTAATTTACAACAATGAACTCGAAAATACTCAATTTTAAACGAACCAAGCTCGAACACAATTTTAAAATTTTTAACGAACATGAACCGAACACAAATAAGTTCACAAATAAATAAACGAACATGAACAAAAAATAATTTATTCAAGCTCAATTCATTTACAATCTTAAGTAGTCTATTCATTAGTATATAATAAAATTATATATTTTGTATTAATTGACATGGGAAGTCTGTTGTTGAACTTAAATGGAAGTTTGCAGAATTTCTTATTACTTTTTTAGATGTAAATATGATGAACTTCTGAATACATTTTTAATTTAATCAATCCATCCATCAACCCCTTGTTACTTTTTTTTTAGATAAAATTGGTCATGTGAAGTTTAAGGTGAACACACATTACAATAATAATTTATATTTAACGATATGTCGATAATGAATGAATTTGGAATAAATTAAAAGAGACAAAAAAAGATTTTTTTTTTTTTTAAATCATGAATGAAAATTAAAAATCGTGAAGATTAAAGTTTGATTTGGAATAAGCCGAGCCAAGGAGATCAGCGATGACTGACTAATGAAAGCAACCATATACCAGCTTTGCTGCCAATTTGACAGAAATTGTCATTTTCTTGGAAGATATTATATACTAATTTTGAATTGTAGCTGCATAATTGTTTGTCAGATTCGCACCGACGATTTCTCGACTCAAATTCTGAAAATCATGTGTCGGACAAAAGAAACCCCCCTTTATTATTTTTATTACCTTCTAATGGCTGGCGAATATTGACCTACATTTTGAAATATTCAGTACAAGTCCTTGACGTTACGACATCATAATTAACAGCAGATAAGTTACAGTCCTACCTACGTATACGTTACTCATATTCGGATATATTTTATTTTATACTTTAATTTAATTTTAATTTTTTTTTAAAAAAATATTTATTTAAAATGATATCTTATATTCATATTTGAAAATATATATAAAATAAAAATATTTTCAACATGGTTTCTAGCCACAACTTGGTCACTTAGACTTAGAAGTGTCGGTCATCATTTTCTTTTTTCTTTTTCTTTCAAAGTTTCAGCATATGGTATACTAACCAAATATATATAATTTTTTTGGTATAAAAAAATCTCTAAAAAAAATTATTGTAGATTTTAAAATTCGAATCTTAAATCTATTATTTTTTAAGAATAATTATATAAATGAATTGAACAAACCGAGGAGTGTAGCTAAAGGGGCAGCCTTAAAATTTTCTAAGTTTTTTGAAATGCATTCAATGCCTTACCTGAACAAAAGGGAAAATTGCATTTGGCCCCCCAAATGTTTTAAAACTTTTGAAATACCTTTGTATCTTTACTTTAAAATAAGATAAAATCATATTTGGTCCCTCCAAAAAATTTCAATTTGGCTTTTTGTAAAATTTGTAGTTTGATATGATAAATTTGGTCACATTTTTAATTTATATATCATTCATTATGATTAACTTAATTCTCTTTACATTTTCAATCAATATACATTTACGTTAATTATTTTGTTAATATTTTTCATTCTATGCTCATAATAAAAAAATAAAAAAAAGTTAAACTATCACAATATTTAATACATATTTGTACATTACTTATTTCACTTTTTCTAAATATATGTAATCTTATATTTTTCTTTTGTAATATTAAATAATTCTATGCATATATGAATTAGATTATAATTTTTTTGACATCGAAACTTCAATTCTTATTAAATTTTTTACATATGCAATATCATTTATAATATTTATAATGTTTGAAAATTGAAAATTTTATTTTATTATAAGATTTTTATATATTGTTTGTAATTTTAATATTTTATATAATATATATATTTATGTTTTCATAATAGAGTTGTTCATGTATCGAGTCAGACCAAACTTGGGTGGCAAAAAATTTTGCTTGCCTAGCCTCGTGCGTTTGGCCTTTGATGTCCTTTTTAATATTAAAAAATTATTTTTTATATTTTTAATTAAAATTAAATAAAAATATTTTTAAATTAAAAAATAAATCCGAGTCGAGCCCAAAGTTTAAAAACTTATTTGAGTTGGGCCATCAAACTAGACGAATAACCCAGTTTTTGGACGAATCTATTTCATAACAATTTATTTTTATTTTAAATTTTCATATATATATATATATATATATATATTTCGGCCTCCCCTTAACAATATTTCTGGCTTCGCCCCTAACTAAACTTTAAATTTAAATTGAGCTAAACCCTAAATTTAAATACATATTTTTTACATATTGAAAACATGAGTGTCATCTTTAAATTGTTTATAGTTGCAATTGCAATACTTAGTAGAAAAAGAAAGGTGGAATAGGCATATGGAAATGGAAGATGGGACTGTGGATTGGCTTTTAGATTTCTTTTCAGCAACTAAACCTTCCACTGTCCCACTCTGCTTTGAGGTCACAAATGGAACCCAAAATTTTGGGTAGTTTCTACTTTAAGGGAAACAGTATCAAAATGAAGCATGGCAAAAGTTGATTGGTTCCAGGATTTTGATGAACAATAATTAATTGGAAATGCATTTTATTTCTTCTATATATATATTTTTCTCATCATAAAGTAGTTTAATTTATTTACACTAACTCTTTTTCACTTCTTTAAAGTCATCCCATTTTGGGCAAGGGATTGATTTGATCTCAATCAACACACATAACTATAAGCAGCTAATTAGAACTTTGATATACCCTTTTATATATGGCATCTCCATTTAAGTAATTTTGTTAATGATTAACTTGATTGATAGCAACCACCACCACCATTGCTCTAATTTTAAATTGAAATAATGTAATTAGGTAAGCAAAACATAGTGAACTTATGAACTAAAAAATATTATATTAGAAAAATCATTGAATATTTCTTCACTCAAATGGATATGTATAGGCTTTATATTTGATGTTTTATCAGTGCATAAATTTATATATTAGTAATGAATCACATGATGTCATCTGTTAATAAGTAAAGTTATCTATATCTATATTTAAGGACTTCTAAAATTTAATGTTTAGTTATTAATGAGGTGGCATCATGTGATTCACTGACAGTATATAGATTTATATATTGACAGTGCATCACATATAAATTCATATATATATATATATATATATATATATATATATATGATAGAATTCATAATTTTGATAAATGTTATGTTTGGAACTCTTACATTGTCCACAACACAAGATTGATTTTCAATTGAATAGAAGCAAGTATATATATGGATTATGCCCAAAAGTTGAGAAAACCGAGAGATCGAATAAACGAATAATTAGTTTAAAAAAAATCCTTTTAACCAAATAATTATACTGAATTATATTGAAAATTTGATCAGATTTCGGTTTTAAATTTGACAAATTAAGATTTTGTTTGATTGTTAATTTTGTTTTTTTATTTTTTTTTATTTTTTTTTATTTAGTTTACTTGTTCAAAAGGTTCTAGCGTGAAGTCCAAGCAAATAACAAAAAGAAAATCAAAATTGATTAAAAATGAGAAAAATACTAAATTGTAAAAAACAAATTTAAAATAATTATTCTATCCAAAGGTAAATTAATAGATTTTTATACTAAAAAATAAAAATTATATTTTAATTTCAATATATGATTTACTTTTATATTCAAATATACTAGTTCTTTTATTTATTTTTATTTTTACAAAACAAAATTTAATAATAAAGCAAACAGAATCTTATAATACATTATCTCTTGTCCCCAAACTCTTTTTCTCTCTCTCTCTCTTTCTTTTTGAGTATTTATAGTTGGATCCATTTAATTGGTATTTATAAATACCGATTAAAGATTGTTTAATTATTAAGTTAAAATTTTTTATATTTAATATATTATTTTTATTGAATATAAAAAATAAATTATTAATAATATTATATATATATATCATTTTAATCAATATGTGACACTGATTAATATATTTTTTTTTTAAAATTTAGACCCCTCCTAATTAGCTACTTTCAGAACATTTGAAATTGGTGGCCAAGGCCCACTTTTAGGGGTGCGGCATAAGCACCACATTGACCGCCAATACGAGGAATCATGTGCGAATTAGACTCTTTGGTTTTTGCTTTGGATGCTTAATTCTTTTGTCGGCTGTTATCATTGGCCAATTAGAAAGTGATTTTCCATGATTGGCATGCTCGCCTTCATGGAAAAAAAAAATATCGTACACATGGCACATTTTCATTTGCTACCATATTGCCATGTAATCACCACTAAGTAAGGCTCAAGCTACTATAAGTAATTTCTTAGAGTTCACATAAACCATTAATCAACCTCTTTTGCATGACTGGATATCCCTATGTTAATTAGGTAGATATATAGAACTAGCTAGGAATGCAACTTTGAATTAGAAAAACTTTACGGAATTTTTACTCAAATTTCAAAATATTTTATATGAGATTTTTTTAGATTTATTAAAAATATTATTTGATGTTCAAATTTATTTGGTGAGTTAGTGAATTTATAAATAAAAAGAGTTTCTATAAAGTGAGATATAAAAAAAATATGTAAGGAGAATTGAAAGATCTTACGGGATTGGGTGTGTTAACATCTCATGAGGCAATGGGAGAATGTCAATGTGTGTGATTGTTTGATATTTGGTTAGAGATTGTTAGAGATCAATAGGTTTGTTTGGGTTTGATGAGTGAGTGGAATTGCTTTGTATGCTTGTGTTGTGTTGTGGGTTAACTGGATTGTTCATTATTTACGTGATTGTAACTCTTTACAATTAGTGATTTTTTTTTTTCATTCGTGGATATAAATAAATTTAATATCGAATCACGTTAAATTATTGTCTTTTGTATGAATGATTTATTATTTACTTTCGCTTCCACTTACTTGGATTATTGATTGATTGAGGGTTTGACTCAATAAAACAGACCTAATGCCACTTGATAAATCCGACTTGACTTACACCATTTTTAGTGATGATAATAAATAGTGCGGATTCGGATATTTGCAATTATCCGATCCGTTTTTTGCGGATTCGGATAAAATTCGGCTTCGGATATTATAATTACTATCCGCAGCAAATTCGGAGCGGATGCAGATATGAAACCTCAGATATCCATTATCCGAATCCGCATTACTTTTACGGATAAAGGATTCGGATATCTGAATCCACTATCCGAATCCGCTTACTTCTGCGAATTCGGATAGAATTTATTATCCGTTTATTTGAATTTAAAATTAATTTTTATTTGATTATATATATATATATATATTTTGACTTACTGAGTTCGGATATTTAACGGATTCGGATATCGACGGATATTGTTATTTAATTCGGATTCGGATAGTAATATTCTGATTTAATTAAGATAATAAACAAATTCGAATTTTAAGGCAATTTTACAGATTCAGATTCGGTTATTACAAACAAAAACAAATATGCAACCCGCTACCATCCCTAATCCTTTTATAGATATGGTGCAACCAACTCGAGTTACCCTATTTGGAATAATCTTCTATACTATTATAGAGGGAATGACTGAGTTGATGTTATTAAGTCAAGTGACACCAACTCAGTTGGTAAAAATACAAAAAAAAAAAAAAACAAAATTAAAGATGTTTATGTAATTTACTTTTTTTTTTAAAATAAACTACTTCACATAATCTCATCAGATAACTTTTTTATTATAATTTTCTTATTTAAAAAAAAAACACTTACATCTTATATTATTAAATTATTTATTTCAAAATATATTTTATTAATTTATTATTATTTTTTTTACTCACATTGTGGGTGTGCAATATCTAGTAGTTATATATATATATATATATATATATATATATATATAGTTTATAAATGCATGTGCATAACTAAGGCATACATTAGAATAGTGCAAATGAAATGATTTGTTTGTTACATATGCATGTAAGGACAAGAAACAAATACCATCCTGTATTCCTATTATTAGCACAAATGAGTATATATTGTAGGGATGGAAATGGATAAAAAAAAAATAGATATTCGATATTATTTTATTTATTTTTGATGGATTTAGATATTATAAATTTTGATATTAGATTTATTATTCGCAGTGGATTCGGAGTGAATTTGAATATGAACTTTTGGATATCCGTTATCCGAATTCGTTTTGATTTTGATGCGAATAATGTCAGATATCCAAATTCGTTATTCGAATCCTTTTTTTATATGGATAAGAAATTCAGATATCTGAATCTAATATTTATTTACATATTTAATTTTTATTTAATTTTATATTTTTATTTTTAATAAAAAATTAATTTAATAAATTCAAGTATTTAATAGATACGAATATCTAATGGATATTGCTCTTTAAATCGAACGTGAATTTAGATAGTAATATTAAAATAATATATGATTTTGAATTTCGAATAAGTTAAGTAAATTCGGATATTTAAAAAATTATACATGATAAATTATGGAGAGATAAATTAATTTTGGTTATAAAAAAAAAAAAAAAATCTTTCATGCATTTTAGGAAAATATTACTTAAATGGATTTTGCTACTACTAACAATAATAAGTACAAAATTAAAAAAATTTCAACATCAAGCAGTTGGGAGAAAAGTATAAAGCTTACCCACGTTAATGTGTTTTGTTTTCCGCGTGGCAAGTAGCAACCCTTTGGTACACAAAAACCTTTGTAACGAAACTACAACACACAGCACACAGACACGTAGGAAAATGGGTCCCATCTCAATTATGAGGGAATAACTGTCGGTGGCGGAAATTATTAATTAAATTTTGATAAGGAGTATTCTTAGGATATTATTAAAAATTAATTAATATATTATTTGTAATAAAAATATTATATTAAATATAAAAATTGATAATTTTATTAATTATTTTCAATTTATTAAATAAAAATATTTGTATATATAATAATTTAAAAAAAAAATTTAAGACATTTATTAACAAAATTTTTATTAATAAACTATTTTTTTATATTTATTAACAAAAAATAAATAAATAAAAAAAAGTAAGCAATCAGCCAAATCCAATCAGCGATCAAAGGAACCACAAAATATGAGAAGATCGGGTTGTTCATATCGAGACACGTGTCATGACTGTGGGCCATGATGTTTATTTTTGGGTTTTGCGAACAGCTCGCTTTCACAGGCTGTCTCCCAGAAGAAAGTGTATCTCTGACTGGCTAGGATAGCTGATGTCAAATTTTAATAATAAAAATAAAAATTAAATTAAATTAAATCAATCAAATAAATTTTTTTATTATATTAAAAAATAGTATAGTTGGAGTTGTCGGTGGTGTTTAAATTAAGTTGGGATTTGAGAAAAGCCCGCGAATTAAAAGCCCAAAACAAACGTGTTTTTTTTTTTTTTTAATAAATATTTTAAATAAATTAATTTATGAGTTTGGTTTTTTATACATTTCCAATTAAATTTTTTAATTTTTCAAACGAGTGAAGAGGTTTTTAACAAGTTTTACTTTTTAATTTTTTTTTTATATTTTTTTTATACTTTAATGGATATATATCATTATATTAATTTTATTTGTAAAATCTAATAATTTTACTATAAAAAATATGATAATTTTTTTTAATTTCTAAATTTTCTAAGTTTGAATTTTGAAATTACATATATGAACTGAGAACTACGAATTTTAGTGTCACCTATAATTATTGTATTAAAATTGACCAATTTATAGTTCAGAATTATGTAAAATTCACTAAAATTTTATATGAAATCTACACTTATAAAAAAGTGGACCCAACATAATTTTTTATTATGATTGATAATTACAATATTATAATAAAAAAAATATTGTAGGTAAAATACTCTATAAAATTTTTGGTGGGATGTGAATTACTTCGATCGATTATGTATTATAGAATCATATTTGGAGAAAAAAAAACTTGAATTGCAATATTTTGTTCACTATTTAGTTACTTCTTTTATTTATTCATATTCTTTATCTCTATTTAAGAAGGTAAAATAAAATGTTTATAAAAAAATACAAGGGTATTTTTTTTTTAATAAACGATTTGGGTTTAGGAATTAAAAAGATATAAACTCTCTCTCTCTCTCTCTCTCTCTCTCTCTCTCTCTTTTAATGTACCAATTAAGAGTTCTCCAAACAATTTATAAATAGATGATCATAAATTTTTTTAAAGATTTTTTTTACTTTCATTTACTTCAATGAATATTGCATATATATATATTGATTTGTTATCTTTTATAGTCATGATTTATTAGTTTTGAGGACGAAAGAATATTCAAGTTCAAAACATTGTAAATCAAATTTTCTAATTAGTTATTTCAACTAATATTTCATTTTATATTTTTTATAATCATGATTATTGGTTTTGAAGTTGATGGAGTATTCGAATTTAAATATGGTAAATCAATTTCTCTAGTGCATGTCCTTCAATTAATAATATGTCTTTTATATTGATACACTGAAGATTAATTACCATCTTTTCATATTTTAATTTATTTTGATAAAACTTTTCACTTTACAATTAACATTTTTATTTTAATATGAGAATTTTCAATTTCATACAAATAGATTTTTATAATATTAAACGATGTATTGAATTAATTGAAAAATTATTTTTTTATATTCTCTTAATTTTTTTAAGCATTGTTGAGGGTGTTTATAATTAGGGTTTATATTTGATGCACTAACAATGTATAAATTTATACACTGTTAGTGCATCAAATATAAATTCTTATAATTATTAGCAGTTTTTGTTTGAAACTGAAACTAAAAAGAATTATCTAATACTTATTTATATTTTTTATATATAATAATTATTATTTAAACATTTGAACAGATGAAAATGAATATTTTCGTTCATTATATTTTAAATTTTCATTTTAAATTTTATGTTATAAATATTAATAAAATTTATTTAATTTATAAATAAAAATTTTAGTTTCATTAAAATAAGTTCATTAAATGAGTTTTTTTAATTAATAAATTTATTTAATTTATTAGTATGAATTTTAATTTAATATAAATTATATATATAATATATATGTAATTATATGTTCAATATATAATTATTAAAAAAAACAAATATTCACGTATTCTATACGTGATAACAAAAACTAGTGAATATTAAAAATATATATTTGATTCTTATCGTTCTACTATAGTAATATTGGAGAGGAAATTGTTATTCAGGATACATGAAGCTTTACTAAATTTTAGGCATTCATGCAAATCAATGCACCTGTGAATGTGCTCACAAGTCTGAAACAATCTGTCTTGAATTGTTTCCGGGCATTATAATACTCATGAATTCTCTTCCTTCTCCCAATAAAATATAAATGAAAATGTTAATCAATGTTTACTGATCAAGATGATATTTAAGAAAAAAAATTCAATTAATGATTTTTTTTTAATTCAGTAAAAATAATACATTAAATATAATTTTTTAAAAAAATAATAAATAGATATTAGTTAATGGGACGGACCAACATAAAGCGAGAAAAGCAATGAATATTTGCTGTACCAGAACCCAAAATTAATTGGTTTTCTTTTCAACACATAAAATTGTCGCTAGCTACTAGAGGTCATAATTTGGCCAAAAACTTAAAGATTACAAAACCAGCAAACAATGCAAGTTGAAATCGGTTTTCTAAGATGAACCAATTGGTTATTGAGATTTTATTAGATTTCCACAGTTTTTTTACATTTGCAGGCTGTTCTTGTCATTGTGAACATATATGAATATGAAGTCCATTAGTAGAGGGCAGGCAATGCTATTGGCTTATTGCCAAACAAAAAAAAAAAAGTTTTGAGTTTAAGCCAGTTTTGATGAGCTGGTGGTGGCAACGGGCTACTGAAAATATGTTTTTCAAACTGATACGGGCAATTTTACCTGGAAATTGGCTTTGATTGAAATCAGGGTTAACTTTAATTTCCTTTTCTGGGTTATCACTAGTCAGATTATGCATCAGCCTAGTCCCAGTGTAGGGGCAAAGGGCCTAAGCCCAAAGCATTCAAGCGTTTTTCACTGACCAGCTGAGTCCATTCAGAACCTATAGAGAAGAAAAGGGAAAAAAGAAAAATGAATATTTCCGACCTGCCGGATTCGAACCAGCGACCTAAGGATACCAATGGTGTAAACCCACTACAGTCCTCCGCTCTGCCAACTGAGCTAAGGTCGGATAAATCTGTGGCTGCTGGGATTCGAGCCCAGGTCTCCACGGCCACAACGTGGAATTCTTACCACTAAACTACAGCCACATGTTGGTCCAATGCTGCATATAAAATATTGTGAACGATAAAAACATGCAAGGAAGCTGGATGAAGACTACAATGAGAACTTGTTTGGTGAGAACCAAATGAGAACCCTTATTTGTTTTCGATAAATGTATAAAAAGTAAAATAAAGTTATTAGTTGAAGAAAATTATAAAAATGATAGAAATAATTTATTTATTCATAACAAAGGTAATAATGAAAACAAATTATGTATTCTTGCATGATGAATTAATAAAAATAAATATTTTAAAGAAAATAAAAGATTAAAAAATAATTAGATTTGTGATTAGATTTGTTCACGAATTACATTACTTGTAAAGCTTATTAGTATAGTCGATTCAACCCATGATATTATTTTATAAATAAATAACTAAATAAATATTTTAATTTAATTTTAAAATATTAATATAAAAATATTTTTAATTAAATAAAATTTGAATGAACTATTGAGTCAAATTCGATTTCAAATTTAAATTTTAGAGGTATCGATCGAGTGTGATGCAATTCGATTTATAAACATTTTCAATCAGTCAATGTCTAAATCAAAGTTTTTTTTCTTACTTTTTATGTTTGTTAAGACAATATCTAATAAGCGGTCAAAGTACTTATCAGACCCTTATACTTTAGAGTCTGGTGTAAATTAGTCCATGTACCAAAATTGTAAGTAATTTGATCCATTTACTTTTAAAATAGAAGCAAATCAGTAAAATTGTTAACATCCATAATAGTTTCTGTTAAAAAGCTGACTAGACAATTTGACATGTTCAAAAATGCTGATGTGTCATAACACATCTGACATGACACTAAAAAAAATATATTTTTTAAAGCTGACATAGAAATTAATTAAAAATAAAAACATCAAATTTTTCCTATTGGACAATATGATTTCACGAAAAATTAAAAAGCATCTGAGTTACCCCTATACCCATTTCACGAAAAAAAAAATGAAATTTATCTTACACAAAAAAGAAAAAAAGAAAAAGGAAAAGCATTTGAAATAAGTAACTCAAATGCTTATAAGATATTGTCTTAACAAACATAAAAAGTTAGAAAAAAAATTTTGATTTAGACATTGACGGTTGGAAGATGTCTATAAATCGAGTCGCATCACACTCGACCGATACCTTTAATATTTAAATGTGAAATCAAATTTGGCTCAATAGTTCATTCATATTTTATTTAATTAAAAATATTTTTATATTAATATTTTAAAATTAAATTAAAATATTTATTTAGTTATTTATTTATCAAATAATATCATGGGTTGAATCGATTATACTAATAAACTTGACAAGTAGTGTAATTCGTGAACAAATTTTATCACAAATTTAATTATTTTTTAATCTTTTATTTCCTTTAAAATATTTATTTTTCTTAATTCATTATGTACGAATACATATTTTTTTTTTCATTATTACCTTTGTTATGAATAAATAAATTATTTCTATCCTTTTTATAATTTTTTTAACTAACAACTTTATTTTTCTTTTTACACGTTTATCGAAAATAAAAAAGGATTCTCATTTTATTCTCACTAAATAAATTCTCATTGTAGTCTTCACCGGAAGCTGGCTTTAAGAAGGGCTTAGTGTCTTGGGCGAAACGTTGCAATGAAAAATAAACAGCTCCTAAACCAATATTTATAACTCAATTAACAGCCACTAGTTAAATTATGCAATCTCATCAAATTTCATAATAATACAGTTAATCGTATCGGCTTTTCTTGTCTCTTGCATTGCATGTAACAGTCGAGAAAATTCAATCTCTACATAAACAACCAAAGTCCAAAGCTTCACCATATTTCTTCAAACACTCTGGATTGTCCTGCAATATCTTTGCTCTTCTAAAATGACCAATACTTTCAAGCTCTTCTCATTCCTCACTCTTCTTCTAGCTTTAATCCTGACATATCGGTATAGCCAAGCACAAGTATTGGATACCCCCCAAACTAAGCTGACTGAAAATGGATGCAGAATCACCAAGTTGCTAGCTGTGGGAGTCATTGATCCAGATTCAAGCATGTACTGGAGAGGTTAATTATCTTGTTTTTCCTCAATGGTGAGACTTACCTTGGTGATTCCTGTTGCCACGCTATACATGCCATTGGCCATCAATGCTGGCCAAATTAACATGCTTGAAACCCTTGGCTAAACCAGGGAAGAAGGTGACATACTCTAAGCCCTAAGGTTACTGTGATCATGAAACTGCCAAGTTAGCAAGGTTGTTCCTGTGAAACCTCTGCTTTCTTGAGTAATAGATATATATTAGCAAGTCATTGATCTTTTTTTTTTTAAGTAAAATTATTAGCAATTTAAAATTAGCGAACTAATTTCTTAAGTAATAGTATTTCATTCTTTTCAATATCAATTATGTATATGTAGTTGGTGTTATTTTGAGTTAGAAACTGATTAGTCTCATCTCATCAGAGTTTCCATGTCTTCCTTACTTCCTCTCTCTCTCTCTCTCTCTCTCTCTCTCTCTCTCTCTATATATATATATATATATATATATATATAAACCCTCTGTTGCTGGGACTTGTCATTTTCGGCGATGCACCCGTGTCGAATACGACTCGACATTAATGATAAAAGGTATGAAATCTGTGTTAGACTCGTCGGACACGGTTGGAAAAATTCGCCACCGCCGAATGAGCCAAGTCGATGCCCGTACATAAATGTTCTTTAATTACCCATCAATTTCTTCTTCGGTTTCATTCCGCAACCCATTTTTCTCCAATGTGGCACGATATATAAGAGCTTTATGCACCGCAACCAAGCGTTCGGCTGGAGCTACTGCGGTTCAGTTGAAGAATTCTCCTCGCGCCGTTCCCACAATTTGAGGCCAATCACCACTGAAGTCTTTGGGTTCCAATGGAGATTTGCAAGCTGCGATGTCGTAAATTCCCATTATTACCCCAAAATAATTACAAAAATTATACTGAGAGAAGCTCAATCAAACAGCCCATAAGTGAAGATTCACTTGAAAAAGAAAAAAAAAAAAAAAATTTGAAGAAGGAAGAATTGGGAAAACAAAGATAAGAACTCAAAATAAGAAAAGTAGGATGCATGGTTAAGTTAACGTATCTAGATGTGTATTTTAATTTATGTACTATAAAAATAAATAATTTAATGCAAAAAAGTAAAATTGATAATTGTTTTAATGAAAAATTATCTAAATGCTGATATGGACATCTGAAATTGACAGAATAGATAACTTGAAAAAAAAATGATGACGTGTCAATTTTTTTTCAACTGGAATTCAAAAACTAACAGAATAATGACTTTGAAAAAAATGATGACATGCTTTTTATGAATAAAGGAGGGATTTTGATAAAAAAATTATATTTTTTAAAATTTCATTTGAGTAAAAAAATATAACATGTCATCATTTTTTTTTTCAAGTCATATTTTCTGTTAATTTTACATGTTCATATAAGTATTTAGATGATTTTTCATTAACACTGTTACCAATTTTATTTTTTTGCATTAATTTAAAACGTATAAGAATCAAATTAATCATTTTTATAGTACATGAATTAAAATACACTTTTAATTATAGTACAAAAATTATTTAAATACTTTAATATAATAATAAGAATGCGGACATGGAGGCTGTGTTAGAGGGTTGAAGAAGAGTTGATAGGGGTGAAATAATGGGACATGACTCACGTGGGTTAGGTGGGAGTAGCCCGTATATGGAAGCTAGATTAATTTTTTTGTAAGAATTAAATTTTTTTTTCTTAAAATTATTTAGGAAAAAAAGTATTTGGGTTTTGGTTAGTTAATATTAAAGAGTTGGGTTTTGTTTTAAAATTTGGATTTTATCATTTTTGTATTTGAATTTATGTTGTTCGAGCTCTTAAAAAATGAGAAGTATTTGTATTAATAAAGATTTGTGTTTAACGTGGATTAATAATGCTGACACCTTAATAGCATTGTGTAGTTCGATCTTATTTTCAATTTTTTTTTTCTTCTCAAATTCGTGCTTTCATTGAGTAACCCATATGCTGGAAATCCAAAAAAAAAAAAAAAAAAAAAAATTGATATTGTAAATCCAAAAAGAAAGAAAAAATAAGATCGGGTCTTGGGTCGGGCCAAGCTGGTCTGGTAGGCTCGTATTCATTGTTCATCATATTAAAAAAAAAATATTTTTTATATTTTTATAATTAAAATTAAATTAAATAATATTATTATAATAAAAAATACTGTTTTGGGTCGGACCGGGTAGACTCGGATAAAAAAATATCCTGTCTAAACCCGGCCTAATACGGATCGGATGAGCAGCCCGGCCCATGAGTAAGCCTAATCGGAAGACATACGAAAAAAGAGAGAAAAAATTTAAAATTTTGTTGTGGATTGCTGTTAAAGGGATTCTGCCAACTGTTACTGTGCTTCTTAGGAGGGGTCTCAATATACATGTTTAATTATCTTTATAGTCCGTGTACTATAGTAAAAATAATAATTTAATTTTTTTATTGTAAAAATAAGTAATTTAGTTTTTGTACAATTGAAATAGGTTTAAATAAGTAAAATTGATAACAATATTAATGAAAAATCATTAAAATACTGATATAAACTTGTAAAATCTAACAGAATTAATGACTTGGAATAAAATATGACTTGAAATATATCTACATCTGTTAGATTTTACGAGTTCACGTCAGCATTTTAACGGTTTTTCATTAAAATCGTTATCAATTCTACTTATTTGCACCTATTTTAATTGTATAGGGATTAAAATACTTATTTTTACAATACAGTAATTAATTTACTCTTTTTATTACAGTACATGAATTATGTGGATATTTAAACCCAATATACATGATGTATGTGTAGTCTGTGGGTATCAATCTGAGTCTTGGTTATGGATGGAAACTTGTCCACTAATGGCAACTTTCATGGATATTCTCAACCTAGGGAATCACTTTTGGACAGAATTTTTACTTCCAAGCCAAGAAGGTGGAAGCAATAGATTTGTTGCATGATCATCCTTTGGTCTATTTGGACGAATCGGAATAAATGCTTCTATGAGGGGTTGTGTGACCACCCTACACGTATGAAGACCAGGGGCGAATTTAGGGGGGGCTGCCTTGGCCCCCTCTAAATTCATGAAAAACCATTCAGAGGTATGTCTTAATTAAGAAAAAAAAGGAAAATTTGTAGTTTGCTCCCCACAACATTTTTAAATTTGACAACTTCTTTATAAAATTAAAACATTAATATGATTAATTTGTTAAATTTGTCAGTTTTAAACTTTATCAATTATCATTATTAATTACATTCTCTTTAATTTTTTACTTAATTAAATATTATTACACATAATATTTACTTCCTTAAATTAAAATTTTTCTTCTCAATCAATAAAAAAATATCTTGATATTAATTATGGTATGTCAACTAATATATATATATATATATATATATATTTTAAGTTAGTGATAGAAAAATAATTAAAGAAAGTTGAAAATCTTTATACAAAAATAATTACGTAGTAAATTTTATATTTTCTTTAATTTTTTTAATTCTTCCAAATTTTATGAGAATTACATTAATAAGTCAAAATTATTGTCTCATATATTATTTTTATTTTTTATTTAAATTTAAATAATAAAAAATATAAAAATATATATTTTTTTCATATTAAATGAATAGTGAAACGAGTCGACCCGGACTTGAGTAAGGTTGAAAAAAATCCGGACCGTGGCTTGACCCAGCCCATGAGCAAATTTAATTCCGACCCCTCGTCGTCAATATTTCTGACTTCGCCAAAAACTTCTAAACTTTCTATGGTGGAAAGCTTATATAGTTGCAAGTCCTCCTCAAGTGGAAAGGAGGCAGATTGTAATTGGCCAGAATAGGGAAGGGAAGTACCCTTATGGACTTTGTTAAAGTTAATGTGGATGCTTCATACAAGTATGGTGATAGGGATGCTGGATTAGGGGTGGTAGTGAGGGATGAAAGGGGAAGAAGAGTTTTGGACTCTGCTTGCGCAAGAATTGATGGGATCAGAGACTAGTTACTAGCAAAGATATGCATCATTTTGATGGAGATTGAGTTGGCTGTGAGATGATCTACAAAGATATCATTTTGGAGTCAGATTCTAAGATGGCTGTAAAGGAGATTGGAAAGAAGACAGATTCATGTGGGAAGTGGGGTAGTCTAATTCTTGATATTTGGAAGCATATTTTAGATTGTAATAAGATTATTTTTAACCATGTTAGCAGGGATCTTAATAAGCTTGCTCATGAACTTGATAGATTTCATTGTAGTGTGGGTTCCCAGGAAGTTTGGCTACATTCTTTACCGGACTCGATTTGTAATCCTGTTCTCATTATAAAAGGAATTGTTTTCATAAAATAAAAAAAAAAATTAGAGAGAAAAAAATGAGAAAAATGAATAGGATGATTTAAGATGTTGTCCGAAAGAGTGACAGTGGTTGTAATAATGGAAATATGTTGCATGGGATGAAAGCGAGAGAGAAAGAGGAAGAGGCGCCACACAAACGAACATAATATGATAAGGAATGTAGGATTTTAAGTTATAAGTTGAATGGTGATTTAAGATCTTTGGGCTAACCGATAGGTTTTAAAGGTTATACTTAAAGCTTATTTTATAAACTGGAAAGCCTATTAACATATATATATATATATATATATATATATATATATATATAAAATATAACAAAGTACATGCTTACATGGCAAGCACTGTTGACATGGCAGCTTACGTGAATATCTCCTTTTGATAGCACGTAAAACAAGTTTACATGGACATCTTCTTTTAAAGACATATAGGACAAGATTAATCTTAATCATATATTATCCTTAAATTAAAAAATTTCAAAAAATATTTATTTAATATTTTTAATTTTTACACTTAACAAATCTTATCTATTTAGTTAATCTTCAAATATATATATGTATTTTAAATTAAAAACAAAATTATTTCTTATTAAATTCTAACAAAATTATAACAATGTCTATCTTAAATTTAAATAATTATCAAATTTATTAAAGTTTATACCTAACCGATTTATTCATTTATCAAATATATATTTTGACAATGACAAAACTATAAAAGACTTATTTTAAATTTAAAAAATTATCAAATCTACAATTACTAATTATAAGATAATGATGCAGCTGGTCCACATTAAGAAGGAAAAAGAAAAAAACTATGATAGGGGGTAGGAAGCCAGTTTAGGTGAAAACAAGTCTTCAGTTTAAGAACATCCAAATCCTTTCTACTAGAGAGAAAATACCTAGCAATTACACCATCAAAATGAAGATCTAAGCCCTACAATACCTTCAAACATATTCACATCATGTCGACTGTAACAAGCACCAAGTGACAGTCACCGGATAGCACCAAACTGGAGGACTCCAACTCTTTTTGGTCACCATGCAGCAAACCATACCACACCAAAATGTAAAATAGTAACTCAGAGTCAGAGGCTGTCGAGACCCTTCATATTCTGCTTGCATTATTTTATTTCAACATAGATTATTTTTTTTTTTTTCATTTCATTGTTTTGATCAATATTGTATTTTAGTAAAGGTACGTCAATTCTTTTTGTTTTATTTATTTTCAATTTATTTTCTTTTTAATTTTTTTTAATTGTTTTTTGGGTTTTGGTCAAAGTAACAAATTTCAGGTTTCAGAGCATTATTTAAAGATATA
Organism: Fremontodendron californicum; assembly: GCA_030761205.1. NCBI lineage: Eukaryota > Viridiplantae > Streptophyta > Magnoliopsida > Malvales > Malvaceae > Fremontodendron > Fremontodendron californicum. The sequence continues at coordinate 13,342,311 of JAULJL010000026.1, forward strand.
AATTTTTTAATTGTAATTTAGTTAATCTATGTCAAATTTTTTTTTTTTAATTTATAATTTTTTTCTTCACAATCCTAATATTTTCCTTTTTTTTTTTTTTTTTGTTGTTGTTGTTGTGTTTTTACATAAATATCACAATGTTCAATTCTTTTAACAGCATTTGAAGGTATTTTTTTAATGACTGTCCATAATGAATTTTGGATGGGTCTATGTGTTTATATACATATGTAAAACTAATTCGTGCATCGCACGAGTCACAAACTAATTAATAATATATGAAAGCCCTCAAATTCAAAAAAAAAAAAAATGAATTACAATCATCTCGGGCTCGGATATTTTCGAATTTGGACTTTTTCGAGTTTGGATCATTTCGAATTCGAACGGGTCTAGATGGATTCGAATAATTTTGAAAATTTTTAAACTATAAACATTTTTTTTTAAAATTTCGAATCTAATAATTAATTTCACTTTTTCTATGGTGACATAAAAACTAAAACTAAAACTTTAAAAATTAAGAAATATTTATATAAATTATATAATAGTTGAGTATCAATATTTTGTATTTGAATATATTTTTTATTATTTTTTAATCCAATATCTTTTAAGTTTAAATAAAAGCTAAATATATAAGTTCGATATATCTAATAATATGAATAAAAAAGAATTTATATATTTTGATACTTTTTATTATTTTGCAATGATTATGTACTTATATCTTTAAATTTTTTATGATATTTAGTGTTGAATATAGATACAATTGATGATGATATAAGATTTTTTTTTTTTGTTTTATAAATGAGCTAAAGTAAATATAAATTAATTCTAAAAAAAGTAATTTTTTTATTTATTTATTGGATTGCATGTAAAAAAAAAAAAAAAAAATTAAAACTAAATTATAAATAAAATTCACTAAATATTTATATAAATATATATTATTTAATATAACCTGATTTAGCACTCCTAGTAGCTTACGTTGCATTTGCTAATGAAAGAAAAGATTAGTTATAATATAAAGAATTAAGGAATGTTTGGATGTCCGTCCAAACATACCCTTAATACAAGCACATAACATCATGGGCACTAACTCACAAAATCAATCACACAAAACACTCTCTTAATAAGAGTACTCTTGCTTAGTCTCATGATATATCTAACTCTCAATACAAAAGCTCACAAGCCTCACATCCATGAATACTCTTTTTCTAATAAATCTCATAAATTCCCAATCTTGTAAACCCTATAATTTTTTTTTTGACATTTTTTTCTCATCTCCTATTATTGAGATGAAATCGTTTTTGATATATTAGCAGTTGGATTTTTTAATTTCATAAACGATACATTTTTTTTTTTAAAATTAATTTTTTATTTTTTTTAAAATATACTCTATAACTCACATGTTAATCCATTTGTAGAATCTAAAAACTCTACTAACGATGAATGAGATAATTTCTCTTATAGAGATTTATCTATTTAAAACTGAAATATTTGACCAGTAATTCCTTGTAAAATATTAAAAATGGTGGTATTAGATTATTATATTGAAGAAAAGGAACACTGCTTTATAAGATTAAAAGAGGAATTTCTTCTACAATTAAAAGAAGAGAAATAGTTTTAAAGAAGGATAATAGATCTTATTGAATAATGCAAAAGATGTTCTTTGACTTTGTCTCTTAAACTAGTACTGAAAATACCATTTGATCCGAACAATGGGCTTCAGCCATAAAGTAATGTTGGCCAGGCTCGATGAGAGTGATTGAGCTGTGCCCGCTGTTGTCGAAGAATCTAGCATTACTTGCATTGCAAGCGATGAACTTAAACTGTGTCACCTCTGCCACGCTATAATCTTTGGAAGCATCGTAGTTGAACACTAATTCAATTCAACAAAAAAAAAAAAATACAGAATGTTTAGTTAAATTTTCATGATTCGATAGATATTAACACAATATTTCCTAAATTTATGGCAAAAAAAAAAAAAAGAAAAAAGAAGAAAGTAAAAACAGACCCAAAGTGTCGCCTAGCTTAATGGACTTGCTTCGAACCCAACTGTAATAGTTAACAAGCGGCCTCCAACCAAGCTGGTCACCAACTGTGTGCTCTGCAGCCAAACTCGATCCTACATAGCATTGAATCAGAATTAGAGCCAGGAACTTGACTGTGGAGCTTGCCATTGGGTGCATGCTTAATTGAAATAGAGAGTGGAGATTAATGGTTTAGAGAGGATGGTTGGTTTTATAGTGGGCAAGGACTAAGGGGGTGGTTGTTGGAGAATGCTTCTTGTGCTTCTTGCATTTTCATTTGGGTTTTTTAGCCATCAATTAATTGAAAGATTTTTTAGGAAGAAAGTAATATGTTTAGAAAGTTTAATATCATAAAAGGAAAATATATAATCTATTTTGATTTTTTTCCCATCATGCATTACTATTTCAATAAAAATTGAAGGAATATTAGGCATCTTTTGATTATGCATTCCTTCTACACTTTTCTTTCATTATCTGTCCCTCTCTTAGTATTTTTTTTTAAGGACAGTTCATGTAAGATAATGGTTCGATATTTACGAGATAATGATCAGTTATATTTTTAAGATAACCACCTAACAATCATTTAATTTATTGAATAATAAATTAATATTTATTGATAAATAAATCTCAACCGTTTATTTGGATACTTGATGGATATTCCAAATTAAAGATAGACATATATTAAATTAATTCTTTCCTTATTCATGAGAATTACAGTAAAACACAATTACATTTGATTTTCAGACTTTTGTAATAGAAAGATAGCTCAAAGGAGAGAAACTAATTTACTGGTAGAAATTGAAGATTCAATCATAACTTTTTGATCTTCCACACAATCAGGTACTCTTTCTAGAAGTGAGAATTATTTGTTCAAAATCTTAAAGATTTTAAATTTAATTATCCAAATGGACAATTTTATTGCTCATATTTTATAGTTCAATTTCAATTCATGTAAAGTGAGAATCACGTGTTCAAAATCTTAAAGATTTTAAATTTAATTATCAAAATGCTTGATAATTTTATTGCTCATATTTTTACAGTTCAATTTCCATTACTGTAATAAAGCATTCAAATTAGAGTAAGATGATCCACCCTCTTCCGTAGCCTTCCTGGCCATATCTTTCAATGCCCTAGCTCGAATTCTTATTTCCTTAGCTTCTTTGCCAACCAATAACCGAGTCATTGCCCTTTCTATATCTTGTTTGGTTACTGCAAATTTTGTGTCATCCACCCATCTACTCCATTCTTTGGCTCCAACATCCACTCCTATCTTCAAAACATCTGTAATCAGCTTCTCGTTACAAAATTGTTCTGCATAGAATGTTAGTAGTTTGCAATGTTGATGGAAACTAATTTCACATTGCTTAAAAAAATCAAGAACAAAAGGTATATAATAGGATATCCTTGTCACATTTTAGACAATTGGATCAAGTGCTATGGGCCCAAAGAGTTAGTGGGCTCTCCTAGTGAGCTACTAATTATTTAAGGCAAAAAATGGGCACTTGGGCTTAAAATTGTTAATACAATTAACTTTTTATTTTTTATTTTTGATTTTCTGAATTAATTATATATTAATTAAACCGAAAATTATATTAAATAATAATCAGCTGTATTGAATAATTGTGTTTTTTGAAAACTGTTATGTAAAGACACAACACTTACCTAAATAGTTGTTGTGTAAGAACACAACTTAAGCCAACAGACAAGTTACTAATGTAACTTTACATTGTCTATAAAATAAGACTTTTCTATTCTGCCAATTACACAATTCTGTTTGGAACGTTTATGACTTTGTTGTATCCTCGAGGCATTATCAGCATCCAAATCTCTCATCTCCATTTATTTTTCTATCATAGAGAGGCCAAGTGACCATTGGCACCCCGGTTGTGATACTCAATATTGTTGAGTTCCATCCACAGTGAGTCATGAAACCTCCTATAGCTTCATGATCAAGAATCACAACCTGGGCTGCCCATCCCCTTATTATCAAACCCTTCCCTTTCACCCTCTCCTCAAATTCTTCAAGCTGCGAGTCTTGTTTCTTCACAACCCAAATGAAGTCCTGACCGGAAGCTTCAAGACCCTTAGCTATCTCATTTAGCTGAGCGGCTGAAGACCTGAGTAAACTTCCAAAACATATATAGAGGACCGAGTTGGGTTTCTTTGAGTCTAACCATCTTAAACACTCATGTCTGTCAATGGAGGCTTCATTTCGTCATCTGTCGGCTTTATCATCGTCGTTCTTGTTGCAGAGTGAAACAGGGCCAATCTGCCATGCCTTCCTTCCCAAAACTTTAGTGTAGTGTTCTAAGTAAGCTGGTTCCAGCTTATAGAAACTATTTATGATGACTCCATAGCTTGTCTGCTCTGATTTTAAAGCTTGATTAATCAGCTTTTTCCGCTCATTCTCTACTTCTTCTTTCAAATAACTTGGAAGCTGTTGTCTTGTCTTGTCATCTATATTTGATTTGGAAGGCCAGGGACGTCAAAGGGTTCAAAATCAGATGCTGTCTTTTTGTAGGGTTCATGGCGTATTAAACTTTCAAAGACAGAAAGAGAAAAGCTCCTTGTCCCAAGAAAAACCAGCCTTGGAATCCCAAACTTGCCAGCAACATCTGTAGCCAATGGAAACATCATGTCAGCCACAAGGCAATCCGGGCGGCGTTCTTCAAGGAGCTGTTCGAGTGGTCTTTGAAGAAGGTTAAGGGCCTTAGAGAACTTTAAAGACATTTCTGGTGAAGTGATGGAACTCACATTCTCGCATCCTTCAGGCAGGCCTACCTCAGCTGAAGGAAATTTTATAATGCAAATACTAATTTCAGAGCCCGATACCCTCTCTTTTTGAATTATTTTAGCAAAGAGAGAAGCATTAAGGGGAGTTGTAACAATTGTTACCTTTACGCCATTCCTAGCAAACAGTCTGGCAGTGTCCACTGTTGGGATCAAATGGCAATAGGAAAGTTGTGGGAAAAATAGGATTTGAAGCTGACGTGAAATTGAGGCCATCTATGAGGTGAAATGAAGTAGGAGTGCAAGAAGGATAACAGGGGAAGAAACAGAGGTAAATTGATTGGTAAATTTGGGAGCTGAAGACAGAAAAATATTATTATTCAATCTCGTTGGTGCTTGATCTTGAAGCAAAAGAAATGTGACATCCTAAATTTGTTTGTATTTGTTTGTATATATGTTGAATTTGTATGCCTAAGGCTGCAATTATAACCACTACACCGGATTATATAAGTAGAAAGTTCATAGGCAGAATTGATATAAAAGCATGTGGTTAGACATAGACCAAATCTTAGGTCATTAATTGTTAGTGACTTATTTGTCTATACAAGGCAGAAATTTGTTTTCTATTCTAGGAATCTTTGATTGAAATAAAAAAAAAAAACAAAAAGAATTACGACGTCAGATCTATACCCAATCTTTTTATTTTTCTCTCATATGAAACCCATTTATTTACCTTTCAACAAATATAAAACTTTATCAATTGAGTATTAGCTCAGATGGCATGCGGCTGACAGATTTTTTGAGGTTGTGAATTTGAAAGGGCTTAAACACGTAATATTCTCCTCAGATAATTAATTAGATAGGGATGGGGGTTATGAGTAGATTAAAAACTTAAAAAAATATATAAAATTTAATATAAAAAAAAAGAAACCCATTTGTTTACTTGGTTGACAAAGAACTGTAAAAAGGAAAAAAAGAAAAAAGAAAAAAGAAAAGAGAAACTATTGCAACCAATCTTGATATCATTTGGATTTATTGTTAAGTATAAACAATCCAGGACTAAATCAGTTTCTTTGAACAGCTCTCATAAATATATATAACAGGAGGCAAGATGTAACTTTCTCTTTATCTTTGCCCATTTCAGCTGTGGTGCCTGATTCAAACAAAGCACCTCAATTCCCCCCTTGAGAAGATGTTGGGCCACAGACCCGATGGGCTCTAGTGGAGGAGAATTGGGATAAGGCCCATAGGGATAAAACTTTTTCCAAGTTGTTATTATAAGCATGAGATGGATTTATCAGTAGAGGGCTTAATCAGGTCATTTAAGCAAGCTATTAATTATGGGTTAAGAAGTGGGTTATATAACTTATATATATTATATATCAACTATCTAGTTCTGTTACTAAAAAATATCAACTGTTTTTGTTAAATATCAAAATGGAACAATATGTAGGAGAGTCAACTGATATTATACTTAGCTCAAAGTTTGGGTAGCCCGCTCGGTGCTACAGGCTTGACCCGTATTGAACCGGGCCTGAGTATAGATTTTTTTGATTTGGTCTGACCTGACCCGGATCACTGTTTAACTAATAAAAAATATTTTTTTTATTTAAATTTAATTGTAAATTTTTTTTTTAAATTTATTATTATTATTTAAACAATAAATCGAGCTGACCCAAACTCGCCCAGGACCGAACCTAGATAAAGAAAATAAAAAAAAATTGGGCCACGACCCGACCCAACCCAACCCAACCCATTTGCAAGTCTACCTGATATCAGTTAACAATTGTTAAGTCTTGTAGCTTTCTTATATATTTATCTTATTAAATAATGATTTTATATTTAATACACTATTAATTAATTAAATAATGCCAACTCATTAAAAATAAAAGTAATCAGCATTTATTTTTGTTATCTTCTAAAATAATTATTATAAATGCTTTTGTTATTATTTCTTCTAAAATATAGCTCTATAATTGTATATATATACGTATCAAAATGTAAATGAAAATTACCATTGGCTGTTATGTTCTTATACAATAACTTTTGAGGGAAATTATTGCCATGAAGAAAGGCACAGTAAAAAGCTTGTGTCTCTTTTGAAATAATTAGGTTAAATTATTAACATGAAGAAATTATACATGGAAACTGATCTCTTTCTCCGTGAGGCTGACCCTGCCTTTTTTAAATTGCTGTCGTTGTGCGATCTTAAATTCTTAATTGATGACCATTTAATATTTTGATTTTGAAAACCCACTAAATTAAATTAATGGATGCCATCATATATATATATATATATATATATATGTAAGAAAATTTGGTGTTTTATTAATGTTGATACATGCCAAATTTACTCACTTTATTATTCAATCATTTTCTCTAAGATTTGAAACTGAAAGTAAACGGATTTTATAAATCTATTCGTTTTTATTTTCCATGTAAAAATTTTACATTTATTATTCGTGACTTTTGAAAAAGTTTTCATCATTCATTTTTCTGTCGATTAATATTAAAATGAGTTCGTTTAATCGGTGTCTAAAAATCATCTATTTATTATCTTAAGAATTTTTTTTTTTACTTTTAATATATTATTTTTATTCAATTCAATAAAAAGTAATATATTAATTATATTTTTATATATTATCTTAACCAGTATCACTAAGTATTGATTAATATTTTTTTATTAAAATAAATAATAATAAAAATATCAATAACTATATAATTTATTAATAAAATAGTAAAATTTTTAATTTCAATAATAATGAAAAAAAAAAAAAAAAACAACGGATGTGATGTGAACATGTCTTGGCGGCCATGTGTATGCAGCACATAACCTGAGATATGTTAGGCGGAGACAATGTGTATACCTAAATGGCCAAACGCAGATGCGCACCTTATTAAAGTCTCGTTTAGGTTGACAAAGTTTTTAAAATTAAAAGTTACGTTTGACCAAAAACGTAATATTAAACGAATATAAAATTTTAGTTTTTACAGTAAAAATGAATAATGATTTGATAACTTAAATAAAAAAAAAATCAAGAAAATGAAAATTTTGAACTTTAAAAATTGACTTTTAAATAAAATAACTTTATTAGCCTTATATCTCTAAATTTTTATTATATATTAGCTTTGTACATATGGGTGAAATATATAAAAAATTTGAAAATTAAAATTAAAATTAAAATAAAAGTATAAAAGATATTACATAATTATGATGAAATGTAAAAAAAAAAAAAATTGTAAAATAACTACACGTATTAATTTTTAAATTAAAAAAGTAAAAAAAAGTGATTTTTTATTCTTATTTTAAAAAAATTAAACATATATTATTAATATACTCTATATATATATATTATTAATTTTATAATTTAAATTTTATAAACTTTCATCAACTAAATTAATATCACTTTGTCGCAACCTAAAAAAATAACGAGTCTCATCGCAAGACTTTATTATTCGTTAAGCGTGACATTAAAAAACCGAGGAAAAATCGACTTAATTCCTCTAAAAAAATGAAGGTTTTGAAAATGACCTTAAAAAAGACATGGAGTCGCCACCAATCTTTTTTAGCTAGGTGTGATCGGCCACCTATTAAAACCGGTTTTATAAAATATTTTAAAAATTAATTAAAATATTTTAAAAACCAATTTCAAGTCTGCGTTTTAAACCAGAGAAATCAAAGAAGCGGGTTCGGGAGTCGGTTACGTGTGGGGAAGGATTAGCACCCCCACAACGCCCGTATAAATCGGTACCTTATTAATCGTGTATTATCTCAAGTCTCGGTAAAGATTGGTTTTAAATTTAGTATTTCAAGTTAATTCCCAATTTAAAGAAAAATAATTTCATTTTTTTTTATTGAAAATGATCCGGAATTTATAAATTCAAAATTTTCTTATATTCCCCAACAAACGTCGCAAAATATAGAAATTTTTATTAGTTTTGGAAAACTTTCCGAATCATTCTCTTTTTTTGAAAGAAAGATATTCCTTTATTAATGATAATTGATGATATTCCTTCCAGCAAACCCGGTAGAGAACTCATGAATTATTTTAACTCGGGAATATCTTTATATTTTTTATTGAAAACCATTATCTTTTTTTGAAAACATTTAAAAGAAATGAATATGTATATGCATGACATAAATAAAATGACATAGCAAAATCTAAATAATATGATGCAACCTAAATGACATGGCAAACATGAATGATATGGCATATAAATTAAATGAGATGGAATATGAAATAGTGCTACCATATAATATGCATAAAAATAAAAATGGAAATAATAATGCATGAACATAGTATATGCTAAATAATATGACAATAAAAAAAATAACTAAATAAAAGCATAGGATATCATGAAACATTCCAAATCATATAATAAACCATATAACATCAAAAATATAAATCAAAATAATAACAATATCATAGAAATTATTATAACAAGAATCACATATTATATAAAATGCATGAATATAAAAATGCAATGCATGAAATGTATTTTTTCCTTTAATTAAGGAAATCCGTGTATTTAAAAAGATATCCGGCTACCTTAGGAAAATATGTCAAATTAAATATTCTAAAACCGAAATACTTTGTGATTGTTTGAAAACAATTTTGAAAAGCTTGAATTAACAATAAAAACTGGGCTAAATTTTTTTTAAATGGCTCTAATTTCCTAAGTTTTAAAAAATCCGGACTTGACTCTCCTTAACCCGGGACTTGAAAAACCATTTTTAGAGTTTAAAAAGGCTTAGAAATTACCCTAAGTCAGTAGCTAACCCTCCTAATCAGCCCACTCTATGTGAATTAACCAAAACAGAAAATTGGTTTTTCTTTAAATTCAATTCTGACTCCACTGTCCAGTTTTAATCCACGATTTTTTACCCAATTTTTAAAACTTCCAAAAATTCTAAAAAAAATACTGGAGACTCAGGACATGTAAAACTACACGAAAACAAATCGGCTTAATTTTCTGATCAAAGATGAATTCCCAGAAAAATCATAGATGTACGAGTTTTTGGAGGAAAAAAAACTGCTTTGTTTTTCTTTAAATTCAATCCTGACTCCACTGTCCAGTTTTAATCCATGATTTTTTACCCTATTTTTAAAAATTCCAAAAATTCTGAAAAAATTATTGGAGACTCAAGACATGTAAAACTACACGATAAAAAATTGTCTTAATTTTTTTATCAAAGATGAATTCCCAGAAAAATCGGAGATGTACGAGTTTTAGGTGAAAAAAAAACTGCTTTGCCAACACATTTTTTTTTGTCTTTGATAAAATCATTTAAAAATAAAAATATTTGAAACTCATAAAACGACTTGAAAGCAGTAGCTAAGACTTTTTGAAAGTTAGATAAAAATTGGCTAAGTAAAAAAATCACAAAGGTAGAATAATCAATTTGACAAACTTAATTTTCCACAAGTGTGCTCAAGAGAGCATGACTTTGAACCATTAATTGGCTCAAGTCATTATTCAAGTGGCATGAACATGAAATGCATGAAACAATGCAGCAAACATAATGCATGAAATGCATGGATCTAAACCTAAATGTAAGGAAAATGCATGACATAAATAATATGGCCTAGACCTAACATGAACTTGCATGGCATTTAATGTAACCTAGACCTAAGACATGCATGGCATTTTCACAAACACAAGGCATGCTTAATTCAAAAATCCAACCAAATATCATGCAAATGCAAAAACCTAACAACTAGCATGACAAAAAATGCAACACACAATGCAAAACACATGGAGTAGCCAAAGGGCCTCAAGCTCCAACAAGCATGGCATTTTCACAAACACTTGGCATACTAGCATGAAAAACTAAGTCATAACACTTAAATCATGCAAAAATCACACAAGCATTTTCACAAACACTTAATATACTAGATCTAAAACATGCTCAATTAGGATATAAAACAAGAATCATGCAAAGAATCACACAAGCATTTTCACAAACACCTAATATGCTAGATCTAAAACATGCTCAAATTTAAACAACATGAAAACAGAAAATTAAAATGCAAAAAAAACATGATATCTAAGACATAAATGGCAACAAACAAAGCAACCAAATTAAAATATAACTCAAGAACATGAAATAACATAACATTTAAAACATCAAAAAAAAAAGAAAATAGCATAAACAATATGGTAAAATGAATCAACACAACAACTTAAAATAAATAATGTAGGCCATTTGGCCATGGTGAGTTTATTGTAAAAACAAAATGTAAATAAAATATACTTAAGAAAGGAAATGAAGGAAGAACAAAAAAACATTATTCTAAAATGAAAACTCACCAAGTAGAGATTAAAATAGCAAAAAACAAGAATAGAAAATGAAAGTGCAAGAGTTGGTGCTCAAGAGCAACCTCAAGAAGCTAATATTTCAAGCTTTTCTCTTCAAACTTTCCTTTTTTTTCTAAACTTTTCTTTTTTTGCTCTCAACCAAGAAGATAAAAACTAAGAAAAACTAAGAGAAATCAGCCAAAATGGAAAAGAAAAAACCAAAATGTGCCTCCCTAGGGTTGGCCTTAATGATGCTTATATAGCCTCAAAGATGTTGTCATTTTTGTGTAACCTATTTTCAATCAAATGGCCAATAATTCAAGATGAAAAGTCATGAAATTACCACCCTTAGATTAGCATCTCAGCCCTCTCTATGCAAAAATAATGTTGACATCTTTCTTAACCTATGTGGTTTAATCACCATGGTTTGATCAAAGAGAATGGTTAACTAACTCTTGATTTTTAACCACTTGATTGAAAAAAGAAAAAAAAAATTTAGAAGCTTCCTCCTTTCTTTGGGCTTGGGCATGCCAGCACTTCTCTTTTCCAGCCCAACTCTGATTTTTTGAAGGGCCAAAAAAAGCCCTTTTCGGTTGCTTGGGTGAAATGACCATTTTGCCCCTCGGATGCAAGTAAATATCAAACGGACTCCAAATTCAATTTTTCTTTTTTTAATACTTCCAAAATAATAAAATATTGAGTTCTGGAAGTTTTCAAAATTATCCGAGTCCGTTTGCTATTTATTTGGATTTTTTCTTCCCAAAAATGCCTTTTTATGCCCCTACATTTTACCATTTTTTAAACGAGCTCCAAATCAAGATTTTTCTTCACCAATCTCTTCAAAATAATTAAAAAGTGTGATCTGGAAGTTTTCATAATTTTTGGAGCTCATTTGGTATTTTTTTAGGGATTTATCGGCTTGAATTACTGCATAGGAGGCCCGGGATTTGGCCATTTTGCAAACGAACTCGGAATCAAGATTTTCTTTCGCCAATCTCTTCCAAATAATTTAAAAATGAGATTTGCCAAATTTCAGAATTTTTGGAGTCCATTTGCTATTTTGCCGGGATTTTCCTTTTTGAATTACTGCATAAGAAGCCCGGGATTTGGCCATTTTGCAAACGAACTCGGAATCAAGATTTTCTTTCGCCAATCCCCTTCAAATGATTTAAGAATGAGATTGACAAATTTTCCATAATTTTCGGAGTCCATTTGCTATTTTCCCCAAATTTTTCCAATTTTGCCCTTTTACCTCCGAAGCCCGGTTTTGCTCAAAACAAATCTGATTTTCAGATTTTCTTCAATCTGAGCCTTGGGCCATCCTTTTTAACCATTCTTCATCCATTGGGGGCTTTGGTCTTACCAAGTCGGGCCATTTCTGTGATTCTTCCCGATTTCACCGAAATCCACTAAAAACCCTAATTCTCGGTTTTCTCCCGGATTGACTTTTCTTTTGGTTTTTCTTGCAAGTGACTTCTCCATTACCCGTAGTCAGTGCTTATCTTTCATTTGGAACCTTCAATTTCGACCAGTTTGATCGTTTAAGCACTTTTCCCCAAATTTCTCTGATTAGGGTTTCTTTTCTACTGAATCTCCAAATCCCAACTTTCGAACTCCATATCTTTCAATGTAGAACTCGGATTATCAAAATTCTTTCGCCATTTTTCAATTGAACTTAAAATCTTTATTTTGAAAGTGGGTTGACTTTTTCAGTAGTTGACTTTTTGGGGTTGACTTTTTCGGGGTTGACTTTTTTCAAGTATGACTTTTTGTGCTCGCCCTCTTAAAATAAGTCTCGAAGTACCACCTGCAGGATGAAAACAGTCTTTTTATACTCGGAAACATCAATATGGGAAGAAAACATACCTGTTTAGTGGTCCGGACAAAATTAGGTGTCTACAGCTGCCCCTCTTTGGCTATTGCTGAGAATCAGGAATCAGGCAAAGATAAACCAACACTAATTTTGTACGGTCAGTGATATCACATGTGAAAGAAAGGGAAAGGGGTTTTCTTTTTCATTCTTCTATCATTTTTTCATTTTCCAATTTTTTTTTGATTTTTTTTGATAATAAGCTGTAAATTGAAGATTTGTCCTTAAATTGAATTCCTTGACTAATCTAGGCTCGATCCGTCTTAAGAAAACGAATTCGATTTTCAAAAGAAAAATGGTGCCCGGGGGTCTTTAAAACTAGCGAAAATATATTGACGACAGTCTCAGGGTTCGACTCATTTGATAAAACAGAATGAATTCGATTTAAAACAAAAGGAAATACCTCGACGGTGATCTCAAGGCTCGACTCATTTGATAAAACAGAATGAATTCGATTTAAAACAAAAGGAAATACCGCGACTATGGTCTCAAGGCTCGACTCATTTGACGAAACAGAATGAATTCGATTTAAAACAAAGGGAAATACCTCGACGATGGTCTCAAGGCTCGACTCATTTGACGAAACAGAATGAATTTGATTTAAAACAAAAAGAACTACCTCGACGATAGTCTCAAGGCTCGACTCATTTGACGAAACAGAATGAATTCGATTTAAAACAAAAAGAACTACCTCGACGATGGTCTCAAGGCTCGACTCATTTGATAAAACAGAATGGGCTCGATTTAAAACAAAAAGAACTACCTCGACGATGGTCTCAAGGCTCGACTCATTTGATAAAACAGAATGAATTCGATTTAAAACAAAAGGAAATACCTCGACGATGGTCTCAAGGCTCGACTCATTTGACGAAACAGAATGAATTCGATTTAAAACAAAAGAACTACCTCGACGATGGTCTCAAGGCTCGACTCATTTGACGAAACAGAATGAATTCGATTTAAAACAAAAAGAACTACCTCGACGATGGTCTCAAGGCTCGACTCATTTGATAAAACAGAATGGATTCGATTTAAAACAAAAGGAAATACCTCGACGGTGATCTCAAGGCTCGACTCATTTGATAAAACAGAATGAATTCGATTTAAAACAAAAGGAAATACCTCGACGGTGATCTCAAGGCTCGACTCATTTGACGAAACAGAATGAATTCGATTTAAAACAAAAAGAAATACCTCGACTATGGTCTCAAGGCTCGACTCATTTGACGAAACAGAATGAATTCGATTTAAAACAAAAGGAAATACCTCGACGATGGTCTCAAGGCTCGACTCATTTGACGAAACAGAATGAATTCGATTTAAAACAAAAAAAACTACCTCGACGATAGTCTCAAGGCTCGACTCATTTGATAAAACAGAATGAATTCGATTTAAAACAAAAAGAACTACCTCGACGATGGTCTCAAGGCTCGACTCATTTGATAAAACAGAATGAATTCGATTTAAAGCAAAAGAAAATACCTTGATGGCAATCTCAAACTCTGAATCTTTTGAGAAACAAAACGAGTTTCTCCTTGGGGAAGTCCAAGCTTGCCTGATATCTGCACTGTTAACTAAATGCAATGATGAGAATGTTATGCTTTTGCAAATGCTTGTATGCTTCCTAATAAATGCAATCAAATGATTATGCCATAATTTCTAATCCATGGTTTCTTTGAGGTTCACAGATTATATGACTTCAGGACAGAGTCTTCAACTGTTCATTGATGCCCCACTTGAGGGATCCTTCACTCAAGATATCTTGTCAAATAATCTCAGCTTCTGTCTCTCGCTGAAGTTCATAGATTTTCTGACTACGCGACGGAGTCTCCACCACGTTCACTGTTTTCTTTTCTTGGTGAACTTTCCAAACCTTCCCAAGATTTAAAATCTATTCCTTAATAATACTTTGAAATCCCATCATTCAATTTAATAACAACCATAATGCATCTTAAAAGTATATGAAAAAGAATATGAATCAATCAAAAATTGTCATGAAAAGGATGACAAGAATTTATTGCAAGAAATGTTTTAAAATGGTAAAAATAAATGTCCAGGATATAAGAAACAAATATAAGGTTATAGGCTGTAGATGCCCCGGATGCGGAATATCTTGGACCCCTCTTTTTTCAAACCATCTGAAATTTCTTTTGAACGAGCAATTCACTTGGGTAATCTCTTAACTTCTGTAGTTACATCAGACTGCATTGTTCCCCTTTTCTCTGACTGTCAGATGCTTTCTTCCCCATTACACGGAGCATTGATTAAAACTTTGATTAGTACTTGAGCCGCCTTTTATAGGTTTTCAACTCAAGTTTCCTCCGTTCGGTATTAAGTCGCCCTTTGGGGTTTTCGGCTTAAACCTCTCCCTTTTTTTTTTGCCATGCATTTGAGAATTCTAAATGCTTCCACAGTAAAAAATATCAATTCAAAAGATGGGATGGATTCTGAGAATAACCTTTCAAATTAAATATCCATGCTTGATCAAAATGGGCTTTCAAAGCATGTAATGTAGGCCAAGGTTTAGTTTTAGAAAGGAAGGATAAATAGGCCCAAAATGTGTTTAAAGGTGATTGGATCAAGGATCACTTCATGAGGAGAACTCATTCTGGAAACATCTGTCCCTTTTTTTTTTTTTTTCGATGGCTTTCTTTTTGCCATGATTTTTTTATTATCTTTCCTCGCATTTGCCCTCCAGTGTAGAGGGTGATCCTTGATCAAGGTTCAAAGAAAGAAATAATTCTTAAGGCTCAAAGGGGTGACTAAGGATAATTTCTTCTTAGTGGAAGGAATATGAAAAACGGCCATTCATCATATCAAGCATAAATATTTTCTTTGAAAAGCAATTCTCAGGGGAAATAGGTATATAGAATTTCTATTTTTACACTTGGAATCATTCGAATTTTCATGTGCACAGCATCACACAATTTTTTTTTTCAAGCATAATACTTCTTCAATTCATCAGCATTTACGGGATGTCTAAAATCATCTCCGTCCATCCGAGTTAGAATCAATGCTCCTCCAGAAAAAGCTCTCTTTACCACATAAGGTCCTTCCCAATTTGGAGCCCATTTTCCTCTTGGATCCTTCACTATAGGGAGAATTTTCCTCAATACCAACTCCCCCTCTCGGAACTGTCTGGGACGAACTTTCTTGTTGTGGGCTCGAATCATCCTTCTCTGATACAACTGCCCGTGACAAATTGCTTTCAATCTTTTCTCCTCGATGAGATTCAACTGTTCATAACGAGCTTTAACCCATTCTGCTTCCTCTAGGCCAACTTCCATCAAAACCCGAAGTGAAGGGATCTCAACTTCAATAGGTAACACTGCTTCCATCCCGTATACCAAAGAAAACGGTGTTGCCCCTGTAGATGTGCGGACCGAAGTACGATATGCATGAAGAGCAAAAGGCAGGATCTCATGCCAATCTTTGTACACATTGGTCATCTTCTCAACGATCCTCTTGATGTTCTTATTAGCTGCTTCTACTGCGCCTTTCATCTTCGGACGGTAAGGTGCCGAATTATGATGTGTGATCTTGAATTGAGTACACACTTCTCTCATCATCTTGTTGTTCAAATTGAGAGCATTGTCCGAAATAATTCTTGCTGGCAACCCATAACGGCATATGATTTCTTTCTTGACGAATCTGCATACCACCCACTTCGTTACATTTGCATAAGACGTAGCTTCTACCCACTTTGTGAAATAATCTATGGCCACCAAGATGAAACGATGTCCATTTGAAGCTTTTGGGGTAATAGGCCCGATCATATCCATTCCCCACATTGAAAAAGGCCATGGTGCAGTCATGACATGTAAAGGTGATGGCGATACATGAATCTTATCTGCATAAATCTGGCATTTATGACACTTCCGGGAATAACTGATACAATCACCTTCCATGGTCAGCCAATAGTACCCTGCCCTCATAATCTGTTTAGCAAGCATGTGACCATTACCGTGGGTGCCACACATCCCTTCATGGACCTCTTCTATGATTCTTCGAGCTTCGGCAGACCCGACACACCTCAACAAGACTTGATCTTTCCCTTTCTTGTAGAGAATCTCGCCATCTAGAACAAAACCCATTGCTAACCTTCTTAGAGTCCTCTTGTCATTCTCTGTCGCTTGTTTTGGATACTGTTGACTCTTGATGTACTGCAAGATGTCGTTATACCAAGGGAGACCATCTGCTTCTTCTTCGATAATCAAGCAGTGGGCAGGAGACTCGTATATGCTCATCTTGATCGACACAACTTCTGCCCCTTCATTCACTTTAAACATCGATGACAAAGTAGCCAGAGCATCCGCCATTCGATTTTCTTCTCGAGGAAAGTAATTGAAATTCACTTCTTCGAACTCCTCTAATAAACTCAGTATGAGTTCTCGGTATCGGATTAGCTTTGTATCTCGGGTTTCCCATTCTCCTCGTAACTGGTAAATTACCAAGGCTGAGTCTCCATAGACTTCCAATACTTTGATCTTTCTGTCCACCGCGGCACGAAGGCCCATAGTACATGCTTCATACTCAGCAGTATTGTTTGTACAATCAAAATCCAATCTAGCAGTGAAAGGATAACAGTCTTCTTCTGGGGATATAAGCACTGCCCCGATTCCATGCCCCATGGCATTAGATGCGCCATCGAAGTACATTTTCCACACTTTCTTCTTTAGGGGAATCTCATCTGCTTGCGACACATGCATCAAATCCTTATCTGGGAAGTCAAAGTTCAATGGCTCATAATCTTCCACTGCCCGACTTGCTAAGAATTCCGCCACTGCACTGCCCTTGATAGCTTTTTGACTTACATATACAATGTCGTACTCTGACAATAAAACCTGCCATCTTGCCGTCCTCCCTGACAGAGAAGGTGCTTCCAACATGTACTTGATTGGATCTAGTTTGGCAATCAACCATGTGGTGTGGTACAACATATACTGTCTGAGTCTTCGAGCTGTCCAAGCTAAGGCGCAGCATAACTTTTCTACCGACGAATATTTCAACTCATAATCTGTGAACTTCTTGCTGAGATAGTAAACTGCCTGTTCTTTCTTTCCCGTTTCATCAAGCTGCCCCAAAACACAACCCATGGAACTTTCAAATACTGATAAATACAGTATCATTGGTTTATCCGGGATCGGTGGCATTAATACTGGTGGGTTTGATAAATAATGCTTAACCTTTTCAAAAGCAATCTGACACCCTTCATCCCATTCTCCTGGATCACGCTTTCGAAGTAACTTAAATATTGGATCACATTTGTCGGTCAACTGTGAAATAAACCGAGCAATGTAATTCAATCTCCCTAGAAAGCCTCTTACTTCCTTTTGAGTGCGAGGTGGTGGCAAATTCTGAATGGCATTCACTTTATCTGGGTCAATCTCAATTCCTCTTTTGCTGACAACAAAACCCAACAACTTCCCTGAGGTGACTCCAAAAGTGCATTTTGCCGGATTTAGCTTGACTCTAAATTTCCTTAATCGTTCAAAGAGCTTCTTAAGATTCGCAATATGCTCCTCTTCTCCTTGTGACTTTTGATAACTCGTATAATTATATAGTTTTTAGTTATGTTTTATTATTGTTTTGTGTCAAATACGAGTTATTATTGTTTAGTCTAATTGTGTTTATGATCTTTTATATTTTTATGTAATTTGGTGTTTTTCACAAGTTTCTTTGAGTGATTTCAGATTACTAGAATTAAGGGCAAATCCAGTTCAGTTCCAGTTCCGACACCTTTTGCCATATCAGCTATATCTCGAGTTTCACTGAAGCAATAAGGCTGAACTTTGTATCCCTGCAAAGCTAAGAGGCATATCTATCTTTTTCATGTTTTACACTTCTTGAAACGGAGTCGTTTTCCCTAGCGAAATCGACCATCAAGTTGGCTGATGTGCAATGACGTCTGTTCTGCACCGTTTTGGTATTTTGACCATATCTTCCGATCCACGTGCGCAAATGATCTGATTCCAACGGCTATGGATCCGTAACTGATAGGGGTATATTTTTCTAGAAGACCATTTTATCAGATCGAGCCTCCAACATTGACAAAATCGACCATCAAGCTGGCTGATCAGAATTGTCATACAATATGACGAAAATTGTTAGAAAAATGCACCCACCTATTATACCTACCTTTGAAATTTGTAAAGCTTGTCTCTTGTCATTTAGCCCTCCAAAATGTGTATAAATAGAGGGCCTTGGATGAGTATTGGGATACATTGATACATTGGTAGGATAGCCATTGTAATAAAATTCTCTAAGTTTTCTTTTTCTTTCCTTTCTCTAGTTTTCTTTTTCTTCTTACATTTCTTTTCATTTTATTCATATCTAGTATGTGTTTCTAATCATATTGTTGAGGTGATGAGGTGAAGCTCTTGGTAAATGCTAAGGTTAGTCTCTTAAACATGAGCTAAAATGAATCATCATTTATAAGCACTAGCATAGATAATATTTTCTTTTGGTTTAAAATCATACTTGCAAAGTAGAGATCTTGATTCATTATTGACAATGAAAATGGCACAGTAAATGCTTGGTTTCATAACCTTGATTTGTTGTAGACATATACCTTGGCATAAGGAATGCTTGGACTCTTTTTATGAGTTTTGAGGACACCAAATGACCATAATATCATATGCTATGGACGTTGGACAATTTGGACTGAATTGCTAAACCTTCCGATTGGAACCTCCCTTATGTGTGGATTTCAATTGTGTAATAAAACAAGATTAATCTTAGCATAACACCAAGAGTGGATTCTCTAACCTCAACATCCTTTCTTATTGTTTTTTATATTTTGTTTAATTTCTTTTATGTTATTTTATTTATTTTGTTCTCTAATATCTTGTTTATTTTGTTTTGTTGTTGATTCCCTAATATCTTGTTTACTTTCTTTTTCTTATATATTTATAAACTTATACTTACTAATACGCTTCCCTGTGGTTCGACCTCGGACACCCGAGAATTTATTACTTGAACATAACCTGCACTTGGGTTTACAACTCTTAATTGAGTTTCCATCAAGTTTTTGGCGCCGTTGCCGGGGAAGCAATACTAAGTATATAAGTTTATAAGTATATTTATTTTTTTTTGGCTGGTTATACCGCCTAATTTGTTTATATTTATTTTTATTGGCTGGTTATACCGCCTAATTTGTTTATATTTATTTTTATTGGCTGGTTATACCGCCTAATCTGTATATTAACTTTGTTTTATGCTTGTTTGGCGACGTGATTTTAGATCTCGTCGTTTAGTTAGATTTTATTGTGAAACTTTTTCAGGTAATCTTTCTAATACAACTCCTACCATGGCTGACAATGAAAGTGTTCATGCTGAAGATGAGAACAGACAAGTACGCACCATGCGTGACTACTTGCAACCAACTCGAAGCTCATCACCCTCTTGTTTTATTTTTCCTCTCAATGCAAACAACTTTCGTTTTAAACCAGGTATGATAGCTTTGCTTCCAAATTTCTATGGGTTGGAATCGAAAAGTGCTTACTCGTTTCTAAAAGACTTCGAAGATGTATGTGTCACCTTTAATGACCAACAATGTACAAATGAAATTGTCAAGCTAAAATTATTTCCTTTTTCTTTAAAAGATAAAGCAAAAATTTGGCTTCATAATTTAAAACCAAGGTCAATTGGCACATGGCAAGAATTACAAACTGAGTTTCTAAAGAAATTTTTCCCAGCACATAAAACTACTGCTTTGAAAAGACAGATTCAAAATTTCAATCAAAATCAAAATGAAGCATTTTTTCAGTGCTGGGAGCGTTTTAAAGATTTGTTAAGTTCTTGTCCACATCATGGTTTTGAAAAATGGCGTCTTATTAGTTTCTTTTATGAAAGTTTAACTCCCAAAACTAAACAATTTGTTGAAACAATGTGTAACGGTGAGTTTCTAGAAAAAGAACCTGAAGAAGCCTTTGACTACCTAGACCATTTGGCAGATAACTCTCAAGCCTGGCACACAGATAATTCCTCTGAAAGTTCCAATAGATCTAATGTTGTTTCTAACAGAGGAAAATATCATTTTAGTCAAGAAGATGAGATAAAAGCTAAAGTAGCTAATTTGGCTAGAAAGATTGAAGCCATGGAACTTAGAGAAGTAAAAGAAGTCAAAACGGTTAAAAATGAAAAAAGTTGTGGAATTTGTGAAATCATGGGACACCCCACTTCTGAATGTCCAAACATTCCCATTCTTAAAGAAGCGTTGCATGATCAAGTAAATTCCATAAACACATTTAAAAAGCCTTTTCCTTCTCCTTACTCTGAAACGTATAACCCTGAATGGAGAAATCATCCCAACTTCAGTTGGCGGAATAATAATCATGTTCAGGTACCACAATCTCAAAAGCCGGGCAACACTTTTTCCTATCAACCTTCACGTGTACAAACCTTGGAAGAGACATTGCAAGCATTCATGCAAACACAAGCAAATGTGAATAGCCGGACTTCACAGGACATCAATGAGATCAAAAACACCTTGTCCACATTGACAGCTTCATTACGCACTCAAGAAAAAGGTAAGTTTCCTGCTCAACCTCAGCCTAACCCTTCTACTCAATGTCTTGTTTCTTGCTCCAATGAAACTCAACAGGAAAATGCCAGTTCTATCACAACTCTTCGAAGTGGAAAGGCAATTGACAAAAAGATTCCATCAAAAGACCAAGATCCTCTTTCCCCTCCGAAAAGTAATGGTAAGGATGATGGTAAGTCTGAACTTCTTGAAAATTTGGACAAAGAAAAAGGTATGCATCCTGCTCCTTTTCCTCAAAGATTGCAAACAATAAAGAATTTGAATCAAAATGCAGAAATTTATGAACTTTTCAAACAAGTTAAGATTAACATTCCTTTATTGGATGCAATCAAACAAGTTCCATCTTATGCTAAATTTTTGAAGGACATGTGCACAGTTAAAAGGAAACATAATGTACAAAAGAAAGCATTTCTGACGGAAAGTGTGAGCTCAATCATTCAGCACCTTACTCCACCAAAATTCAAAGATCCTGGATGTCCAACAATCTCATGCATCATTGGAAACACTAGAATAGAACGTGCATTGCTTGATCTTGGTGCTAGTGTTAATCTTTTGCCTTTTTCTGTTTATCAACAGTTAGGTTTAGGTGAACTCAAGGAAACACCTGTTACACTTCAATTAGCTGATCGTTCTGTAAAAATTCCTCGAGGGATAGTTGAAGATGTTTTGGTTCAAATTGATAATTTTTACTTTCCTGTTGATTTTATTGTTTTGGACACACATCCTGTTTCAAATCCAAATGTTCAAATTCCTGTTATATTAGGCCGTCCATTTCTTGCAACTTCTAATGCTCTGATAAATTGCAGGAATGGTATGTTGAACATTTCTTTTGGAAATATGACTTTAGAATTAAATGTGTTCAACACTTGCAAGCAACCTGGTGATGATTCAGAAGTACATGAAGTGGATTTCATTGAAGAACTTGTTCATGAACATCTCACCACTACCACATTCCATGATCCTTTAGAAGCTTATTTAATTGAATGTGAGTTTGATAATGCTTCAGAAATTTCACACACTGATTCTTTGTTAAATTCTTTTCAGGTTAAGCATTGTTGGAAACAAAAGTTTGAGGAACTCAGAAATGATGCATATGAGAATTCTAAAATTCATAAAGAAAGAACTAAAGTCTTTCATGACAAGTTAATTTCAAGAAAAACATTTGATGTTGGGCAAAAAGTTCTACTTTATAATTCTAGACTTCACATATTTCCTGGTAAGTTGAGATCAAGATGGACTGGCCCATTTGTGGTTAAGCATGTGTATCATTATGGAGCAGTTGACATTGAGAATCCTCAAAATGGTAACGTACTCAAGGTAAATGGACAAAGACTCAAACTCTTTTTGGAAAATCATGTTACTCAAGAAGAGGTTGTTTTTCTTTCTGATCCTTGTTTTGAAAATAACTAGATGTAAATATAATTTTTTTTTTAACCCCGGTTAAATGGCGGATAACGGTACTCCGTGATTATTTAAGTCGGTTCCATCAGCTACCCACAAAACTGATATTGTATATAAATTTCTCTTTCATTTTATTTTATTTCATTTTTTTTTCAAGATGGATGATATTCTCACAAGATTGCAGAAATGATTTCCTCCTTTTCCTCGGAATATTTTACTGAAGCTTTACCAAGTTCGATTAGAAAGATTAAGAATGCTTATGAACAAAGGGATTCCTGAAGACATACGTTGGATAATTGAAGCCAAGGTACGTGAAGATGAATATCTTCCTGTTTTGCATTTACCAGGTACAGGTAGAAGCACTTATGCAAAGAAGCGACGAGCAAAGCGCATGAGTTCAAATTGCCACAAGTGTGCACGATGGACGTGTAATGGTAAATGTCGTTCTATTGGGATTCCGTCCTCTAATCGAGATGATAAAATTGAATTCATTAAGGATGGACTGAGTAAGGAGAATTTGGGTAATATCCAACTTTCTCTTGAGACGCATCCTAGTGGAGACGTACAAAGAGAAATTCTTGATTTATGGCCGCAATTCCAAAGGGAATGGCAACATCTTGGGAATCTGATGATAAAAGACCCTGTTTGCCAGCTTGTAAGAAAACTGGATGGGAAGCATATCCTCGACTCATAGAAGGCGTTTAAGCCGTTTCTGGACGTAAAACCAGAGGAAGATGCCAAATACACTTTCGGCGACATTATTACTTTTGACTTTTACGGTTGATTTTTCTTCTCTTTTTGATTTTCTTCCTGAAATCATGCAAAAATCTTTTGTTAGGTTAACATTTTCTTCTGACAGGTCAAATACACTTTCGGCGACATTATTACTCTTGTCTGATTCACTACTCAGTCCTCTATATATTACACCATGTACTCATTCTCTTTCAGGCACTCGAAAAAGAAAAAAAAATGGAAAGCACTTCGTCCCAGCGCATTAAAAAAATTTGTGTCTTTGGAGGTGCTTATCCAGGGAAAAATAACATATTCGCTGATGAAGCCATAAGAGTTGGAGTAATACTTGCCCAACAAAAGATCCAGTTGATTTATGGAGGCGGTAGTACGGGTTTAATGGGAGCAGTCGCTACAGCAGCACACGCCGGAGAAAGTCCAGTTCTAGGAATCGTGCCAAAACTATTCACAGATTTTTGTGGACCTACCGTGGGTAAGGAAATACAAGTCTGGAGTATCCCTGAACGGATAACAATCATGTACCATTCTGCCGATGCATTCATTGCTTTACCAGGAGGTCTGGGTACATTGGAAGAAATAGCTTGCGTGGCTTCTTGGTCATCTTTGGTCACAAATAAGAAACCCATTGGTTTGCTTAATATTAATGGTTATTTTAGTAATTTACTTTCATATTTAGATAATGCTGTGGATAATGGATTCATGTTTTCAGAGGCAAGGAGAACCATAATTTCTGCTACAACCATTGAAGATTTACTCAAAAAGCTACAAGCTTATGAGTGTTTATCTGCTACGGCTGTTACGCAAACGCTCGGAAAAAGAAAAAGAGATATGGACGAGCAAGGAGTGGATTGCACTTTGTCTTTGTGACATTATCTAACATTTTGCTTGTTGTGTCTCAGTTATAATAAGTGGTTAGCAACCTCTGCAGGTAATATCTCCTAAATTCTACCTTTAAAATTTGACATTGGGGACAATGTCATATTTTAGTAGGGGGTAAGGGACATATTTTGCTAAAAAAAAAAAAAAAATTTGTTGTGTTTTAAGACATTTAGAAGTATTCATTCTGAACAAGGTCTGAGTAAGGGAGACTTGAGACATACCTTGTCAGTTTGATTTAATCTTCTTCTTCAAAAAAAACAAAAAAACAAAAAAAAAAACAAAAAAAACAAAAAAAAAAGCATGTTTAGACTTAGTGTGTTTTTTTTTTTTAGTTACTTTCAATACAATGATGAGATATGAATTGCATAAGTCTAAAACAGATTTATTAGTGAGAAGATTTTCATGAGAATTGAGCTTGATGTCAACCTTTTTATGAGCCAATGTTAATATGATATGTTGATTGAGAAAGAAGCATGTTTAGACTTAATCTGACTTGTATAATCATCTTTGTGAGTTTTTGAGCCTATAATGATTGATGCATTATACAAATCAATCTAATTTCTTTCTTGAGTGCTCTTATGATTACATGATTCTCTAGAACTTGCTTTAAACCGTTTGAGACTATATTGATACATGTGACAACATGAATATGATAGAGGCATTAGGATTATAACCAGAGCCAAACAGCCATCCATTATTAATGTTCTACGAGAACATCCCCACTAGTGAGCCAATTTGAGCCTACATTAAATATGATGTTTTATTGGTAACCACAACTTACACCTAGCCTAAATATACTTATATCCTTACCCTTGTTCTAAAGATGAATTTTATATTTTGAGACATATTGCAAAAAAACAAGGGATATTTTTATTTGAAAATTTGGGTTAGAAACAAAAGATAAGTGTGGGGGAAGAAAAGAAAAAGTCAAGAGAAAAAGAAAGGGATCATTGTCAAATACATTCCCATATTAAAAAAAAAAAAAAAAAAAAAAAAAAAATCTTCTCTTGAACTTCTAGAAAAAGATGTTACAAAGTTGGTTAGAATGATGCAAAGGCTCAACATGAATATTTAGCCTATGTTATTATGTGCTTTATAAGAGTTTTGAGAAGTTTTATTTGTATGATCTTATTATGTCTCTAAAATCTATGAACTCTTTGGAACCTTTGTGATATCTTTATCCTTTTGTTCTTTAACCACATTATAACCCTTTGGCCCCATTACAACCTTGAATAAAGACCTCTTGATTTATGAAGTTGTATGATCTAAATAGTGGAGAATAGGTGGACAAGCAAGCATATGGTAGAAGTGTTTTCATGAGATTGATTGAGTGTAAACACTTTACCACTACTTTAAAGAGTGAAAATCAAGAGAGTATCCCATGTGAGAAGTTGAGATTAAGTTTGAATATACACTATTTTGATTGAAATATGTTATGTTATTATTGGCTTAACTCAAACTATTTACATTCAAGCAAGATTTTTTGTGAATTTCTTTAAGCTATTGATTAGTTTTTAAGACTTGTCCAATGATTATCTCTAATTTATATTGGAAGGATTAGTTATAATTATTATTTTTAGTTTTTCTTATTTCTTCAATGTTTGTGGGTATCGTCCTAGTAAACCCTCACGAGACTAAACTCGTCCACTAGGGACACCTAGGGGTTTAAAGGCTTGTGTCACATGCTAAGTGCCACCGTGATTTCCTACGAAAATGGATTAGATTAGATTTTCTTATTTTATTTTTATTGAGTCGTTGCTAGGGACTAGCAACAATCTAAGTATGGGGGTGTGATAACTCGTATAATTATATAGTTTTTAGTTATGTTTTATTATTGTTTTGTGTCAAATACGAGTTATTATTGTTTAGTCTAATTGTGTTTATGATCTTTTATATTTTTATGTAATTTGGTGTTTTTCACAAGTTTCTTTGAGTGATTTCAGATTACTAGAATTAAGGGCAAATCCAGTTCAGTTCCAGTTCCGACACCTTTTGCCATATCAGCTATATCTCGAGTTTCACTGAAGCAATAAGGCTGAACTTTGTATCCCTGCAAAGCTAAGAGGCATATCTATCTTTTTCATGTTTTACACTTCTTGAAACGGAGTCGTTTTCCCTAGCGAAATCGACCATCAAGTTGGCTGATGTGCAATGACGTCTGTTCTGCACCGTTTTGGTATTTTGACCATATCTTCCGATCCACGTGCGCAAATGATCTGATTCCAACGGCTATGGATCCGTAACTGATAGGGGTATATTTTTCTAGAAGACCATTTTATCAGATCGAGCCTCCAACATTGACAAAATCGACCATCAAGCTGGCTGATCAGAATTGTCATACAATATGACGAAAATTGTTAGAAAAATGCACCCACCTATTATACCTACCTTTGAAATTTGTAAAGCTTGTCTCTTGTCATTTAGCCCTCCAAAATGTGTATAAATAGAGGGCCTTGGATGAGTATTGGGATACATTGATACATTGGTAGGATAGCCATTGTAATAAAATTCTCTAAGTTTTCTTTTTCTTTCCTTTCTCTAGTTTTCTTTTTCTTCTTACATTTCTTTTCATTTTATTCATATCTAGTATGTGTTTCTAATCATATTGTTGAGGTGATGAGGTGAAGCTCTTGGTAAATGCTAAGGTTAGTCTCTTAAACATGAGCTAAAATGAATCATCATTTATAAGCACTAGCATAGATAATATTTTCTTTTGGTTTAAAATCATACTTGCAAAGTAGAGATCTTGATTCATTATTGACAATGAAAATGGCACAGTAAATGCTTGGTTTCATAACCTTGATTTGTTGTAGACATATACCTTGGCATAAGGAATGCTTGGACTCTTTTTATGAGTTTTGAGGACACCAAATGACCATAATATCATATGCTATGGACGTTGGACAATTTGGACTGAATTGCTAAACCTTCCGATTGGAACCTCCCTTATGTGTGGATTTCAATTGTGTAATAAAACAAGATTAATCTTAGCATAACACCAAGAGTGGATTCTCTAACCTCAACATCCTTTCTTATTGTTTTTTATATTTTGTTTAATTTCTTTTATGTTATTTTATTTATTTTGTTCTCTAATATCTTGTTTATTTTGTTTTGTTGTTGATTCCCTAATATCTTGTTTACTTTCTTTTTCTTATATATTTATAAACTTATACTTACTAATACGCTTCCCTGTGGTTCGACCTCGGACACCCGAGAATTTATTACTTGAACATAACCTGCACTTGGGTTTACAACTCTTAATTGAGTTTCCATCAACTTTGCGATCATATCATCAACGTAGACCTCAATTCCCTTATGCATCATATCATGAAACAAGGTCACCATGGCTCTCTGGTATGTTGCCCCAGCATTCTTCAATCCAAATGGCATTACTTTGTAGCAGAAAATGCCCCACATTGTAACAAATGTGGTTTTCTCCATATCTTCCGGTGCCATCTTGATTTGATTGTATCCTGAGAATCCGTCCCTGGCTTTTGCTTTGTCAGAACAACCCAATATCAACAGTCGGAGAGTTTCCCACGGAATGCACCCATTTTTCTGCTTCGTGTCCACATGACTCTCAACCCATGTTGTATCCATTCCCGTGATCCTAGCCACTTTCTTCTTAAGACCTGAAGGTTTCATTTCCTTCAAATATATCCGATCAGGATTAGGACATTCAATACGTAACAGTGTCGAGTATTCTTCGATCAGTGGTGTCATATCCTCCTCGTTAAAAGTGAAACATCTATAAGCAGGATTCCAGAACTGTACCATAGCCTGAATCAACCCACTATTGACCTGAATCGGAATTAAGAGTGCTATGTCTCCATACTTCTGCGTGAAGGCTTCTTTCTCTGATACATTCCACTGGTTCCAAATGTCGACTAACCCTCGAAGATTATTCTGTCTAGGATCCACTTTGACCCTTTCCGGCAATATTGACACATAACCCTTCTTGAGGCAATCTTCATCCTCCCTCTGATTTTTTTCTGACTGTGCCCTGGCTACTGCATGATCTTCTATCACTGAAATAACCTGGTCCTCCATGAAAGTCCTTTGGGTTGATAACTATCCCGAGGCCAATAAACTTCAAGTGTACGATGATGTCTATGATGCATGCCAAAGAAAAGAAAACAGAAAGAAATAGATTAGTAAGGAAATGAATTCACAAATATAACATAAATAACAACATGCTTAAAAAAAATGTCCCAAAATTTAAACAGAGCTACGGCATTACAACGCCTTTGGGACAAAACAATAAAAAATACGAGTGGTATGATGTTCGTTCATCATCACCCAATTTGTATCTAACATATAGAAAGATGGTAAAAGGTTGGAAATGTTCCTCCATGTGTCTTAAACTTCGGGTATCTAACAGAAATCCGGCATGGCTTCGCCTAGGTTTACTATATGAAGGTGAATTGGTTCTAAGGCTCCGAATTGTTCCTCACTGTCGCCGGTGAAGGCTAGTAAGGCACCCTGATAAAAGCGGGTTCAATTCGTTAGAGTATATTTTCCTATGCCCGTACGGAGGATTATCACGAAGGCATTAGGTACTTTATACTCCGAAAGTGTTTCACTAGCCCATACGGAGGATCATCACGAAGGCGTAGTTACTTTACTCCCACTTAAAAGGACGGAACCCGGGTAGAGGATTCATGTTATGCAAATGCACGTGTAGTGTGTGTGGAGGAACAAAACAAACCTGTCACCACCTATTCTACAACCCTTATTCTAAATACCCCACTAAACTTAAACAATGTAAAGCATCATTCAAACAAACATATAAATATACGCAACAAAATTAACAGGGAACAACTAATAATATGAATGCACATGAATATGGACATATTAAAACATTTTTTTATTTTCAAAATTCTTTTTTTTTTTTTTTTTTATTTTCAAAGAAATATGGGAATAAAAATTAAACACCAATTAAACCAACAAAACCGAGACTTTGATAACACACAACTAACTCTAAGCCTGACTCTCTAAAATTCCCCAGTGGAGTCGCCAAGCTGTCGCAACCTAAAAAAATAACGAGTCTCATCGCAAGACTTTATTATTCGTTAAGCGTGACATTAAAAAACCGAGGAAAAGTCGACTTAATTCCTCTAAAAAAATGAAGGTTTTGAAAATGACCTTAAAAAAGACATGGAGTCGCCACCAATCTTTTTTAGCTAGGTGTGATCGGCCACCTATTAAAACTGGTTTTATAAAATATTTTAAAAATTAATTAAAATATTGTAAAAACCAATTTCAAGTCTGCGTTTTAAACCAGAGAAATCAAAGAAGCGGGTTCGGGAGTCGGTTACGTGTGGGGAAGGATTAGCACCCCCACAACGCCCGTATAAATCGGTACCTTATTAATCGTGTATTATCTCAAGTCTCGGTAAAGATTGGTTTTAAATTTAGTATTTCAAGTTAATTCCCAATTTAAAGAAAAATAATTTCATTTTTTTTATTGAAATGATCCGGAATTTATAAATTCAAAATTTTCCTATATTCCCCAACAAACGTGGCAAAATATAGAAATTTTTATTAGTTTTGGAAAACTTTCCGAATCATTCTCTTTTTTTGAAAGAAAGATATTCCTTTATTAATGATAATTGATGATATTCCCTCCAGCAAACCCGGTAGAGAACTCATGAATTATTTTAACTCGGGAATATCTTTATATTTTTTATTGAAAACCATTATCTTTTTTTGAAAACATTTAAAAGAAATGAATATGTATATGCATGACATAAATAAAATGACATAGCAAAATCTAAATAATATGATGCAACCTAAATGACATGGCAAACATGAATGATATGGCATATAAATTAAATGAGATGGAATATGAAATAGTGCTACCATATAATATGCATAAAAATAAAAATGGAAATAATAATGCATGAACATAGTATATGTAGACACCGGATTTTATCCGGATATAATTTTTATTATTAAAGCAAAAAAACAAAAAAAAAAGAAAAAATCAGAAAAAATCAGAAAAACAAAAAAAAATCAAAAAACAAAAAAATCAAAAAATCAAAAAAATAAAAAAATTTGGATAATTTCGAAAATTAAAAGAAAAATCAGAAGAAATTCGAAATTAATAAAAAAAATGAAAAAAAACAAATTTGGGTTGAAATAAAACTCTTTTTGGATTGAAGTGGAACTCTAAAAATGTGATTGAAACAAAACACCTCTCTTGATCAGATTGAAGACTTCTAGCTAGATTAAAACTTAATTTCTTCTCTATAAAAAAGAACCCAAGCATCAAACACAACACACATCAGAAAATATCAGAAATCAAGGAGAGTTAGAAGCAACTATAGGTTTTTTTCGAAATAAAAAAATATTTTTTTGAGAGAAAAAATTCGAAAATTCAAAAGTGAGAGTTAGAGTTTGTTTCGAAAAAATTTCTTGAGAAAGAAAAGTTGTGTTTTAATTAGAAGAAACACATACTAAAAGTTGGTGGCCATTCGACGACCGACGGAGTAGATCGGAGGAGGTGAAGTTTCGAACTTCAATTTCAGATCTAGGAAATTCTAGAGAGATTCGGAAAAAACTAATTTGATATTTGAAAAGAGGAGATCGAAAGGAATTTTTGGTGATTTTTCGGAATTTTTTTGACCACCGGCATGGGCGGTGGCGGCGGCGGCGACGACAGCAGCGACGGCAGCAGCATCTCACCGGAATCTGGAAAAATCCGGATTTGGTGTTCTTGAAGGATTTCAGAGAAAAAAGAGATTTTTTTTAAAAGAGGTAAACAAATGAACCAAAAAAAAAAAGGTTTTTAGAGACAGCAGGGGCCCAGGCCAGCAGGCCCGCGCGCGGCCCGCGCCTGGGCTGGCCCCTCCCCCTGCTGTTTGCACCTTTGCTGTTTGCATGTTTTTTTTCATTTGATTTTGCTTTGCTTTTATACGTTTTATGTTCTTCATATATATATATATATATTTTTTGTCTTATTCATTTTTTGTATTATTAGATTTTTATTTTATTTGATTTTTATTTTGATTATTTATTTACTAATTATTTTTTAAGTTTTTGCAGGTTTTATATTTTATATTATATTATTATTAGTATTGCTATTATTATTTATTATTTTATTAACCATATATATATTTTTTAGAAAACTATTATTATATTATATTATATTATTATATTATATTATATTATTATATTATATTATTATATTATATTTTTATTAGTATATCATATTACATATTATATTTCATATTTTATATTTTATAATAATTGTATATTTTTAATATTATTAATTATTAATTTATTTTCTAGATTAATTAATTTAATTGAAGAATGGTTATTTTTAAATAAATAAATTGAGATTTTTTCCAATGATGAAATTCAAAGAAATTACGAATGGTTAATTTCTGAGAAATTTCTAGGTGAGGAATTTCTCTTAAAAATTCTCCAGAATGAATGGAAGGATATTTTAAGAGATTAATTTCAATACCAACAAAAATCAAAAATTTATTTTTTTAAGAATAATTAATTTTCAACTTCTTTTTCTCAAATTAATTTTCCATAATAAATGCTTAATTAAAATTGAAAGATAAATTAAGATTTTTTCCGATGATGAAATTCAAGAAAGTTGCGAATGGATGACTTTTAAGAAATTTCTAGGTGAGAAAAATTCTTTTAAAAATTCTCCAGAACGAATGGAAGGATATTTTAAGAGATGATTTTCGATATTAAAAATCACAATTTATTTTTCAAAACAAACATTAATAAAATGTGGATTATTTTTTGGAAGATTAATTTAAGAGAAATAATTTGGTTAAACAATTTAATTTTTCTGACGACGGAGCCTCTTCAATAGAACGAATGGTTTCTTTTGAATACTCTCGAGGTGAGGAAATACTTTTTAGTAATTTATCCAGAATGAATGGAAGGAAGACCTAAAAAATAATTTCCGATATTCCTAACTTTAACAATTAAAACGAAATAGGATAGACAAGACCAATTAATTAAGACTTTTTAGGTATCACAAGACTAATTAGGTACTATCTCTTAGATAGGCGTTGTGAGGGTGCTAATCCTTCCTCACACGTAACCGTACTCCCGAACCTAGTTCTGATAAAGTAGACCAGAACCTATTCTTTTTAAGGTGCCTTAGTCAAGCTTAGGATTACTTTAAATAGGATAGATTCATAAAGGTGACTAATCACACCTAGATTAGATGATTAGTGGCGACTCCATTAATTTGCGTCTAGCATGCTGAATTCGTATTTGGCACGTTATGACAGTTTGGCGACTCCACTGGGGACACTTGAGAGTCAAGCCATAAATTAGTCTTGTGATAAATTAGGTTTTAAAAATTGGTCTTGAAGTGTTTAATTGTTTATTTATTTGATTTATTTGATTTATTTATTTATTTATTTATTTTATTGATTTTTATTATTTGTACTAACAATTTTTGTTTCATTGTACATTTATGGGTAAAGAGAGGTTTGAATGTCCCTTCACACACACGACACATTGCATATCATAAAGTCCTATACCCGGACTCGTCCCTTTTAGGAGGGGGTAAAGTACCTACGCCTCGAGAGGTGAAAACCTCCGCAACGGCTAGCGAAACACCTTCAGAGTGTAAAGTACCAAAGTCTTTGAGAGATGATAAATCTCCGCCATAACTTTGGAAAATACTCTCACCCGAATTGAACCCTTCCGGTTGGAGCCTGTAATGGGTGAGGAATGGGGTGCCTTACTCATCCTACATGGATGATGTTAAGGAGCAATTTGGGGACCTTTTTAGCTTGGTCAAGTATCCTAACCCAACATATAAACAATACTTAAGTGGCCAAACTTTAAGATAGAGCCATATCCAACCTTATATAGAGGAGAACCCGAATTTAGGACACATGAAGGGACACTTCCTACCCTATACTTTTATCATTAACATGATGCTTTGTTCACCTAACACGTTTGTTTTGTTGATATGCTTACCATGATGATGTAATGCTTACACATGTTGTTGTATTTTTATCTTTTCATAAGTTTGTTGACATAACATCTAACTGTTTGTTTCTTTCTTTTCATACATCATGCATCTTCATAAAGTCATCTTGCCACATAACGGTCTAGATAGAAAGAATGTCTACTGAATCCATGGAAAACCTGACAGTCGCCAAGCGTGAGTCTGCCAATAGTTTGAAGCTTAGGTCTGAAGCAATCCAGCAAAGTACAGGAGATTGTCTTCCAGTCGGGTATGTCTCTACTCTTCCCGAGAGAGTTCACATGGATCTGGCACAGAACAACCTTGAAGATTTGATCAGCATTTGGCATTCCTGGAATGAAACTCGACAAGAAACATTCAGACGAAAGTATGGGGACCTGGCTTTGCTCCTATCTGTTGAAGTTGATAATAACCTGGTAAGAGCCATGATGCAGTTTTGGGACCCATCATACAGGTGCTTCGTGTTCAACGAAGTAGATATGGTTCCAACTATAGAAGAGTATTCAGCACTGCTTCGTTTGGATCCTCCTAATCCAGACAAAGTCTACTGGAAAAACAAGACAGGTTATCGGAAGAAAGTAGCAAAGATCATGGGAATCAGCTTGACAGAAGTTGACAAGATTGTGAAGACAAAGGGTAAAAGCACTGGTATTCCATGGAATATTCTCCGAAACTTCATTGTCAAACACCCGGATGATGATAAAGGTTTGAAGGTGATGGCTTTGGCTATTTATGGACTTGTGGTTTTCCCGAAGATATTGGGACATGTTGAAACAACTGTGGTGAATTTCATGGACCAAGTTCGACATCAGATCAATACAGCTCCAGCTATATTAGCCGAGTCTATTAGGTCACTGAATCACTGCAGGAGAAATGGAAAAGGGCATTTCATCGGATGTTTACAGTTGCTCTACATCTGGATGAAAAGTCATTTTGAGTGCCAAGAGTCGAAGTTCCGAAAGCCGTACTTCACCACTAGCATCCCTATCAAGGAATTCTGTGAAAGCACATGGCCTGAGTCAAGGTCAAAAGAAGAATGGATAGTGATGTTACGAGAACTTACAAGCCGACAAGTGATCTGGAAAGCACCATGGATGCCTCATGGACTTATGTTATTTAGCTGTGGTGATCAACCTTGGGTTCCTCTCTTGGGACTTTGGGGTGTCGTTAGCTACTCTCCCATCATGGTACGGAGACAGGCGGGGTATAAGCAGTTCATACCGATGACCCATGGACTTAACCAGGTGGACTTCTCCTATTCAGACAATGGGGTTATCACCAGGATAGAAGAACTCACAAAGGCTTGGAAATTAACGGTTAGAGTCGAAGGGGGTAGTATCTCATGGAACACTACTCCTGAATACTCTGTGTGGCAAGCCAGGAGAACCAAAGATATTGTGATTCCTTGCAAAAGAAGTTCAGACGGTTTGGCCAAGGTTATAGCTTCGGATCCTATGCTAAGGATAGAAAAGGCTAAAAAAAAGCTACAAGAAGAGAAAGATGGATTGGGAGAAGAAAACCGAAAGCTGCAATCAAGGGTAGAAGTGTTGGAAAAAGGATTGAACAAAGAAAAAAACAAGGCCAAGAAGCTTCGATCGAAGGTTCGAAAGTTGGGGGATGGTTTAGTGGAAAGAGATGGTATTGTTCAGAAGCTCACCGAGGATGGCGATATTTTGAAAGAATCCTTGACAGTTATGGAAAATAAATATTCGCTTTTGATTACTGAGGTCGGACGCCTAAAAGATGAGAATGGGGAGTTATTGTTTGATCAAGAAAGAAGAATAGCTGATTGCCAGGAATTAGTTACCGAATTAATGAACTTGAAGGAAGAATGTTCCAAACTCCGAGATACGGACTCTAAAAAGCGAAATCTTCTTGAAAATATGTTTGACCATTTTGATGTGGCATCCCGTAAGGCAGAAGACATGTATGATAGGATTATGGAGGTTAAGGCGAAAGTACATCCATTCCATGAAAACGGCCATCTCATATACGAACTTTTGGATGAAGCTCAGTCTCACTACCGTCAGATTGTCAAGTTCCTTTGGAGGCGTTAGGATTTTTCTTATTTAGATTTATGATTTTAGGATTCTTTGTAAGAACTTTTCATTTTTTAGGACTAGTTGAAGTTGTTATTTTATTTTTTATGTTTTTAGGATCGCTTTGGTTTTTAGGATTTCTATGGATTTGGTAATTTTATTTATAAAATTCTTTTTATCTACATTTGTTATGTGGCTGGTGTTCTTTCATAGCATTTCATCCATATGTGCATAAACATCATCAATTTAGATTTAAAGTTTTAAGCATATCATCCTAATTTAAGAAACTTTGCTAAAGGTTCAAGGATAGCTCGACAGTCAGAATCTTCGAGACAGTCTTCTCGTCATTCTTACAACACCAGATCAAGAGTTAAAGAAATGGCTGAAGAACAATCTTCAAGAATAGATAAGGTAGAACAAGCTCAGGATGAGATTAGAGAGCAGTTAAGTTCTTTGCTGGAAATGATGAGAAGTCTGAAAGGGAAGAATAAGGATGATGAATCTGGTTCTCAGGGGAAAGAGCAGAATGTGGGTGAATCCTTATGTCCGCTCGGTTTTCGACCTCAAGTACAACATGAACAATTGCAACAGATGCCCTACATGGAAGGATTCACTTATCCACACGGCCAACCTCAAATCCCGGGGTTCACTTTTCCTGTTCCTGGAACAAAGATAGACCCAGTCCAAGTTCCAGATTTGGACGATCCTAAAGAGTTAGAGAAGCTGAAAGTGGCAGAAGAGATCGAGTCTCGTAAAATGAAGATGATTGAAGAAAGGCTTCAAGCTGTTGAGGGGCTAGACTGCTATGGTTCTATGGATGCTGAGGGACTTTGTTTAGTGCCGGATGTAGTAATCCTACCTAAGTTCAAGACTCCGGACTTTGAAAAGTTTGATGGGTCTAAGTGTCCCATATCTCATGTCACCATGTACTGCCGGAAAATGGCAGCCCACACCAGAAATGACAAGCTGCTGGTCCATGTATTTCAAGATAGTCTTACGGGGTCCGCTGCTAGATGGTATGTTCAACTAGACAGGAATCGGGTTCGTACTTGGAAAGAATTGGCCAAGGCATTCATCAGCCAATATAAGCATATCGTGGATATGGCTCCTGACCGTTTGTCTCTACAAAATATGGAGAAGAAGTCTACCGAAAGTTTTAAGGACTATGCCCAGAGATGGAGAGATATTGCTGCCCAGATTCAGCCACCTCTGACTGAGAAAGAGACTACGGTACTGTTCGTTAGTACTCTTAAGGCTCCATACTACGACAGGATGATTGGGAACGCCACAAAGAACTTTGCTGATATGGTGATTTCTGGCGAAATCATAGAAAATGCCATCAAAAGTGGCAAGATTGAAGGGGGAGAATCTGTTGTGAAGAGGAATAATGTGACAAAGAAGAAGGAAGCTGATGTCCAGACTGTTGCATATGGGGGGCAACAAACGGGAGGTTACGTCCCACACTTCCCGCAGTCCATGTACCAGCCATACTACCCGAATACCAATGCCATCAATCCGATTTCATATGCTTATCCACCTGCACCTCCGCAGATATTCCAACCTAATTTCCGTCCAAGACCATTGGCTCCTCCAGTTGGGCCATCCGTACAAGCTAATCAACTCACGAGTAATCCGAGAGGACCACGAGCCAACCAAGAAAGAATATCGTTTGATCCGATTCCCATGGCTTATGCAGATTTGCTTCCAGATCTTATCAAGAACCATCTGGTTGCACCTGTACACTTGGAACCTTTGAAACCTCCATACCCTAGGTGGTATGATCCTAATGCCCGATGTGACTACCATTCGGGAAACGTGGGACACTCTACCGAAAATTGTACAGCTCTGAAGTACAAAGTACAAGGTTTGATTAAGGCCGGGTTGATAAATTTTGAGGAGAAAGGTGGCCCGAACGTCAACGGTAATCCGCTACCAAACCATGCAAGGCCGACGGTAAATGCTTTGGGAGATGGCAAGGTTACCGTGGTCAAGCGTAAAGTGGATGAGGTTACGACATCAATGGATTACATCTTCGATGTCCTGGTTAAAGCTAGCATGATTAGTCCTATACAGGCTAATTTAGGTAGCTATCTTGGTGAATATGATCCAAGCAAGATTTGCAAATATCACCAAGGTATAGTGGGCCATTCGGTGCAAGGTTGTGTTGAATTCCGGCATGAGTTACAGAAACTAATGGATCTCTCTCAGGTTGAGTTTTACACAGAGTTTGGGGCAGATGAAATTGATATGGTAATTGGAGAATCTTCAGTGAAACCGATCACATTCTTTGATGAGAAAAAGATAGTCGAGTTCGAGAAGAGGAAGAAAAAATTGGCTCGTGTGAAAGGGTATGAGTGGGAGCCGAGGAAGATGGTATTTCCTTATCTTTATTCCACTTTTCACTTAGGGGGATGTATTTATCCCTACACGCTTCCGCCAAATTTAGAAGAAGCGTTTTCCGAGCTTTCTATTCAAATGGTGGAGAAAGCAGGAATGAAATCTGATGTCAAGGAAGAGTTGTTGGTGTACCCGTGCTCACCTGAAATGGAGCTGGGTAATTGGAAAGTGACAAAGCTGTTGGTTATCCTTGAATCTCATAAAATATAATACAGGGAGTCAAGTCCCTAGTTGCTCATGCCCAGGGGCATTAGGGATGTTCTTTTATGTATGGGCTAGTTTATTTCTCACTATTTTAATAAATTAGGAACAAGATGCATTTTCATTCCCTCTATTATTCATGGTTGTCATTTTTCCTTTCTTTCATTGTTGCCTTTCTTTCTTTCCATTCAATTCAATTTCAGAATTCCAAGTAATGAATACAAAGACAATCTTGATAATAATTTGGGATTCGATTTTGAAAACACAGTTCATGTTGATGAATTTGATAATGAAGAGGAATCAGATGACTATACTTTGTCTCCAGATTTATTGAGATTAATGGAATAAGAAAAGAAACCGATTGAACCACATCAAGAGGTTACTGAGATGATCAATTTGGGAGATGAGGAAAATAAGAAAGAAGTAAAGATCGGCGCGTCGTTGCCACCTGTTCAAAAGAAGAGATTAGAAGATTTGCTCAGAGAATTTGTGGATGTGTTCGCATGGTCATACAGAGACATGCCGGGTTTAGATACAGATATTATGGAGCATAGATTGCCTTTACGGCCAGAATACAAGCTAGTGCAACAAAAGTTAAGACGGATGAAACTAGAGATGCTGTTGAAGATTACAGATGAAAGTTGATATGCAGTTTTGGCATGATTAGAGGAAAATTGGTAGAATTGCTTCACAAGTATATTAATGGCTGTTGAATTCCTTTACAAGCATATAGATTCATTGTGTTGAATTTCTATAAGCTTGTCATTTTTCAATAAATGTTTTTTGATGAAAATATTCACATTTGAGATGATAATGGCCATCTTTCATATTCCTTTCACAAAATGAGAAATTATTCTTTGCTACCCCTTTTGAGCCTATTGGATTTTTTTTCGAAAAAACCCAACTAAGGACCACCCGCCACACCAGGGGGCAAGAGTGAAGAATTATCTTTCTATGGAGGGTCATACGTTTGGATCATATTTCTACACCATAAATGCTTTATGTCAGGAGGGCATATATTGAAATGGATTGAGTTTCAAATTTTCAAACTCACTTTATGATAAAAAAGGCAAAAAAAAAAAAAGGAAAAGAGAAAAAAAGAAAAAATAGTGAAAAAAAAAGAAAAAAGGAAAGAAAAGAAAAGAAATGAAAAGATAGATGCACAAAGTTTTGAAAATCCTCATTGAAAAAAATGATCCATGGCTCGATTATCTTGGAAATGGAAAGAAAGATATGAAGTGTTTTGAGATAAAAAGATCCTTGGTTTGAATACCCTTAAACACATGTTTGAGCCTATTTTATCCATTCTTTCATAACCCCGAAACCTTGGCCTACATTACGTACCTGGAAAAGTCCATTTTGATCAAATGTGAATGTTTGAATTGGAAATCATGTATTGAATTAGGACATGCTTGTGGTATTATCAAGAGACAATGAAGCTTAGATGCATGAAGACAACTCCAAAAAAAAAAGAAAAGAAGGGAAAAGACTTGTTACAGTTTGATATACTTAATTGCTTCCGAGAAGATTGAGACGAACACAGGATGAGGGAAGGTTCTTCTTGATACTTTGAGAAATAATTAGTTTTGAAGAAATTGCTCTCAAGTCACATGGCCATTGGAGATAATACACAACTATTTGTGGAGTTCTTATGAAATGAAAAGCTTTTTTGAAGGAAGTATTATTTTGAGAAAGACAAATGAGGATGATTTGCCAAATACTGTGGAGAAATGTTTCTTTGAAAAAAAAATGAAAAAAGAATAAGAAAAAAAGAAAAAAAGAAAAAAAGAAAAAAAGAAAAAAGAAAAAAGAAAGAAAAAAGAAAAAGGAGGACTCAAATTGAAAACCCGAAAAGGGCGGTTTGGGTCAATGGGGGTTGTCTAAGTTGAAAACCCGAAAGGGCGGCTTAGATATGAGGAGGATCAGCGTCGTCCAGAAAATTTCATGAAGATGGGGACAATGTCTAGTTTGATGAACTCTGAAGGATTGAAGACATCGATTGGAATTGGTTTTTAGATGAGAATTTTGAATGAACTGTTAAGATTGTCTAAGTATTCATTGTTTGGATATTGTTTTGTTATCCTAACACCTTGTTGATAAACCTTTTTGAGATATTCCTTTATTCCTTGAGATGAATTCTTTTCCTTATTTTGATAATAAAGATATTTCTTTCCAGCTTATCCAGTCTATCTTTTTGCCTTCCATTTGTTATTCCATTTGTTATTCTCAACTTTATACCTTTGCATTGAATAGAGGGAATGCATCATGCATTGCGTTTGCTATGAAATTAGAATAATGATTGATAAATTAGAACATGATCTTAAGAGATCCTTGCATTTATTTTTATGAGAAATCTATGGATAATTGAACAGAAAAGTCATGAGATGAGATTTGATTTTTAAAAGTAAGAATCCGTGAAGATGAGAATTTCCGAGATGGAATGTCAAGCCCAGTTAAGCTGGCATAAGATGAGATATAGAATGTTTGGCGTTTTGAAATTTTTGAAGAAAGAAATTTATATTCAGTAGATTTTGAAAAATGAAAGAGATAATAAGATTCGTTCTACCAGCTTGAAGCCAAGTGCGAACAGAGATAAATGATGAGCTTGAGAACCTTTTATTTTCAGGGAGTTGATATTAGAGCATTCATGACATCCATTTGCACGATATGCATCGGCATTCATGGCATTCATGTACTGCATTGCATTTATTTGCACACAAAAAAGTTTATTTCAGGTACTCAGTATGATTTGGACATGGGTTTGGAATGCTAATTTGCGAGGTTAGCGATTTCTTTCGAGACTCAAGGTAAGATTTTTTGAAGTCTACATTCACATTTGAGAATTTTGCAAATTTATTTAATTTTTATTTAAAGTTGAAGCCTCGGTGGATGAGTTTTTATTTAAAGTTGAAGCCTCGGTGGAGGAGTATTTTCGTTTAAAGTTGAAGCCTCGGTGGAGGAGTTTTTATTTAAAGTTGAAGCCTCGGAGGAGGAGTATTTTATTTAAAGTTGAAGCCTCGGTGGAGGAGTATTTTATTTAAAGTTGAAGCCTTGGTGGAGGAGTTTTTATTTAAAGTTGAAGCCTTGGTGGAGGAGTATTTTCTTTTAAAGTTGAAGCCTCGGTGGAGGAGTTTTTATTTAAAGTTGAAGCCTCGGTGGAGGAGTATTTTCTTTTAAAGTTGAAGCCTCGGTGGAGGAGTTTTTATTTAAAGTTGAAGCCTCGGTGGAGGAGTTTTTTATTTAAAGTTGAAGCCTCGGTGGAGGAGTATTTTCTTTTAAAGTTGAAGCCTCGGTGGAGGAGTATTTTCTTTTAAAGTTGAAGCCTCGGTGGAGGAGTCTTTATTTAAAGTTGAAGCCTCGGTGGAGGAGTTTTTATTTAAAGTTGAAGCCTCGGTGGAGGAGTATTTTCTTTTAAAGTTGAAGCCTCGATGGAGGAGTTTTTATTTAAAGTTGAAGCCTCGGTGGAGGAGTATTTTCTTTTAAAGTTGAAGCCTCGGTGGAGGAGTTTTTATTTAAAGTTGAAGCCTCGGTGGAGGAGTTTTTATTTAAAGTTGAAGCCTCGGTGGAGGAGTTTTTATTTAAAGTTGAAGCCTCGGTGGAGGAGTATTTTCATTTAAAGTTGATGCCTCGGTGGAGGAGTATTTTCGTTTAAAGTTGATGCCTCGGTGGAGGAGTATGTTTTTACGGTGAGTTTATTTAAAGTTTATGCCTCGCTTAGAGGAGCTTTTCTACGATAGAATTTTCTTTAAGTACATAGGACTTAGTACGGTGTCTACGTCTTTGCACATCCCCTGTTTCTCAGGGAATGCACAAAGAGGGGCAACTGTAGACACCGGATTTTATCCGGGTATAATTTTTATTATTAAAGCAAAAAAACAAAAAAAAAAAAAAAGAAAAAATCAGAAAAAATCAGAAAAACAAAAAAAATAAAAAACAAAAAAATAAAAAAATAAAAAAAATAAAAAAATTTGGATAATTTCGAAAATTAAAAGAAAAATCAGAAGAAATTCGAAATTAATAGAAAAATGAAAAAAAACAAATTTGGGTTGAAATAAACCTCTTTTTGGATTGAAGTGGAACTCTAAAAATGTGATTGAAACAAAACACCTCTCTTGATCAGATTGAAGACTTCTAGCTAGATTAAAACTTAATTTCTTCTCTATAAAAAAGAACCCAAGCATCAAACACAACACACATCAGAAAATATCAGAAATCAAGGAGAGTTAGAAGCAACTATAGGTTTTTTTCGAAATAAAAAAATATTTTTTTGAGAGAAAAAATTCGAAAAATTCAAAAGTGAGAGTTAGAGTTTGTTTCGAAAAAATTTCTTGAGAAAGAAAAGTTGTGTTTTAATTAGAAGAAACACATACTGAAAGTTGGTGCCATTCGACGACCGACGGAGTAGATCGGAGGAGGTGAAGTTTCGAACTTCAATTTCAGATCTAGGAAATTCTAGAGAGATTCGGAAAAAACTAATTTGATATTTGAAAAGAGGAGATCGAAAGGAATTTTTGGTGATTTTTCGGAATTTTTTTGACCACCGGCACGGGCGGTGGCGGCGGCGGCGACGACAGCAGCGGCGGCAGCAGCATCTCACCGGAATCTGGAAAAATCCGGGTTTGGTGTTCTTGAAGGATTTCAGAGAAAAAAGAGATTTTTTTTAAAAGAGGTAAACAAATGAACCAAAAAAAAAAAGGTTTTTAGAGACAGCAGGGGCCCGGGCCAGCAGGCCCGCACGCGGCCCGCGCCTGGGCTGGCCCCTCCCCCTGCTGTTTGCACCTTTGCTGTTTGCATGTTTTTTTTCATTTGATTTTGCTTTGCTTTTATACGTTTTATGTTCTTCATATATATATATATATATTTTTGTCTTATTCATTTTTTGTATTATTAGATTTTTGTTTTATTTGATTTTTATTTTGATTATTTATTTACTAATTATTTTTTAAGTTTTTGCAGGTTTTATATTTTATATTATATTATTATTAGTATTGCTATTATTATTTATTAACCATATATATATTTTTTAGAAAACTATTATTATATTATATTATTATATTATATTATATTATATTATATTATATTATATTATTATATTATATTATATTTTTATTAGTATATCATATTACATATTATATTTCATATTTTATATTTTATAATAATTGTATATTTTTAATATTATTAATTATTAATTTATTTTCTAGATTAATTAATTTAATTGAAGAATGGTTATTTTTAAATAAATAAATTGAGATTTTTTCCAATGATGAAATTCAAAGAAATTACGAATGGTTAATTTCTGAGAAATTTCTAGGTGAGGAATTTCTCTTAAAAATTCTCCAGAATGAATGGAAGGA
The DNA here is from genome assembly GCA_030761205.1 of Fremontodendron californicum. Taxonomy (NCBI): domain Eukaryota; kingdom Viridiplantae; phylum Streptophyta; class Magnoliopsida; order Malvales; family Malvaceae; genus Fremontodendron; species Fremontodendron californicum. Next base: position 13,385,769 of record JAULJL010000026.1, read on the forward strand.
TATTTTAAGAGATTAATTTCAATACCAACAAAAATCAAAAATTTATTTTTTTAACAATAATTAATTTTCAACTTCTTTTTCTCAAATTAATTTTCCATAATAAATGCTTAATTAAAATTGAAAGATAAATTAAGATTTTTTCCGATGATGAAATTCAAGAAAGTTGCGAATGGATGACTTTTAAGAAATTTCTAGGTGAGAAAAATTCTTTTAAAAATTCTCCAGAACGAATGGAAGGATATTTTAAGAGATGATTTTCGATATTAAAAATCACAATTTATTTTTCAAAACAAACATTAATAAAATGTGGATTATTTTTTGGAAGATTAATTTAAGAGAAATAATTTGGTTAAACAATTTAATTTTTCTGATGACGGAGCCTCTTCAATAGAACGAATGGTTTCTTTTGAATACTCTCGAGGTGAGGAAATACTTTTTAGTAATTTCTCCAGAATGAATGGAAGGAAGACCTAAAAAATAATTTCCGATATTCCTAACTTTTACAATTAAAACGAAATAGGATAGACAAGACCAATTAATTAAGACATTTTAGGTATCACAAGACTAATTAGGTACTATCTCTTAGATAGGCGTTGTGAGGGTGCTAATCCTTCCTCACACGTAACCGTACTCCCGAACCTAGTTCTGATAAAGTAGACCAGAACCTATTCTTTTTAAGGTGCCTTAGTCAAGCTTAGGATTACTTTAAATAGGATAGATTCATAAAGGTGACTAATCACACCTAGATTAGATGATTAGTGGCGACTCCATTAATTTGCGTCTAGCATGCTGAATTCGTATTTGGCACGTTATGACAGTATATGCTAAATAATATGACCAAAAAAATAACTAAATAAAAGCATAGGATATCATGAAACATTCCAAATCATATAATAAACCATATAACATCAAAAATATAAATCAAAATAATAACAATATCATAGAAATTATTATAACAAGAATCACATATTATATAAAATGCATGAATATAAAAATGCAATGCATGAAATGTATTTTTTCCTTTAATTAAGGAAATCCGTGTATCTAAAAAGATATCCGGCTACCTTAGGAAAATATGTCAAATTAAATATTCTAAAACCGAAATACTTTGTGATTGTTTGAAAACAATTTTGAAAAGCTTGAATTAACAATAAAAACTGGGCTAAATTTTTTTTAAATGGCTCTAATTTCCTAAGTTTTAAAAAATCCGGACTTGACTCTCCTTAACCCGGGACTTGAAAAACCATTTTTAGAGTTTAAAAAGGCTTAGAAATTACCCTAAGTCAGTAGCTAACCCTCCTAATCAGCCCACTCTATGTGAATTAACCAAAACAGAAAATTGGTTTTTCTTTAAATTCAATTCTGACTTAACTGTCCAGTTTTAATCCATGATTTTTTACCCAATTTTTAAAACTTCCAAAAATTCTAAAAAAAATACTGGAGACTCGGGACATATAAAACTACACGAAAACAAATCGGCTTAATTTTCTGATCAAAGATGAATTCCCAGAAAAATCATAGATGTACGAGTTTTTGGAGGAAAAAAAACTGCTTTGTTTTTCTTTAAATTCAATCCTGACTCCACTCTCCAGTTTTAATCCATGATTTTTTACCCTATTTTTAAAAATTCCAAAAATTCTGAAAAAATTATTGGAGACTCAAGACATGTAAAACTACACGAGAAAAAATTGGCTTAATGTTTTGATCAAAGATGAATTCCCAGAAAAATCGGAGATGTACGAGTTTTAGCTGAAAAAAAAAAACTGCTTTGCCAACACATTTTTTTTTTGTCTTTGATAAAATCATTTAAAAACAAAAATAAAAATATTTGAAACTCATAAAACGACTTGAAAGCAGTAGCTAAGACTTTTTGAAAGTTAGATAAAAATTGGCTAAGTAAAAAAATCACAAAGGTAGAATAATCAATTTGACAAACTTAATTTTCCACAAGTGTGCTCAAGAGAGCATGACTTTGAACCATTAATTGGCTCAAGTCATTATTCAAGTGGCATGAACATGAAATGCATGAAACAATGCAGCAAACATAATGCATGAAATGCATGGATCTAAACCTAAATGTAAGGAAAATGCATGACATAAATAATATGGCCTAGACCTAACATGAACTTGCATGGCATTTAATGTAACCTAGACCTAAGACATGCATGGCATTTTCACAAACACAAGGCATGCTTAATTCAAAAATCCAACCAAATATCATGCAAATGCAAAAACCTAACAACTAGCATGACAAAAAATGCAACACACAATGCAAAACACATGGAGTAGCCAAAGGGCCTCAAGCTCCAACAAGCATGGCATTTTCACAAACACTTGGCATACTAGCATGAAAAACTAAGTCATAACACTTAAATCATGCAAAAATCACACAAGCATTTTCACAAACACTTAATATACTAGATCTAAAACATGCTCAATTAGGATATAAAACAAGAATCATGCAAAGAATCACACAAGCATTTTCACAAACACCTAATATGCTAGATCTAAAACATGCTCAAATTTAAACAACATGAAAACAGAAAATTAAAATGCAAAAAAAACATGATATCTAAGACATAAATGGCAACAAACAAAGCAACCAAATTAAAATATAACTCAAGAACATGAAATAACATAACATTTAAAACATCAAAAAAAAGAAAATAGCATAAACAATATGGTAAAATGAATCAACACAACAACTTAAAATAAATAATGTAGGCCATTTGGCCATGGTGAGTTTATTGTAAAAACAAAATGTAAATAAAATATACTTAAGAAATGAAATGAAGGAAGAACAAAAAAACATTATTCTAAAATGAAAACTCACCAAGTAGAGATTAAAATAGCAAAAAACAAGAATAGAAAATGAAAGTGCAAGAGTTGGTGCTCAAGAGCAACCTCAAGAAGCTAATATTTCAAGCTTTTCTCTTCAAACTTTCCTTTTTTTTCTAAACTTTTCTTTTTTTGCTCTCAACCAAGAAGATAAAAACTAAGAAAAACTAAGAGAAATCAGCCAAAATGGAAAAGAAAAAACTAAAATGTGCCTCCCTAGGGTTGGCCTTAATGATGCTTATATAGCCTCAAAGATGTTGTCATTTTTGTGTAACCTATTTTCCATCAAATGACCAATAATTCAAGATGAAAAGTCATGAAATTACCACCCTTAGATTAGCATCTCAGCCCTCTCTATGCAAAAATAATGTTGACATCTTTCTTAACCTATGTGGTTTAATCACCATGGTTTGATCAAAGAGAATGGTTAACTAACTCTTGATTTTTAACCACTTGATTGAAAAAAGAAAAAAAAAAATTTAGAAGCTTCCTCCTTTCTTTGGGCTTGGGCATGCCAGCACTTCTCTTTTCCAGCCCAACTCTGATTTTTTGAAGGGCCAAAAAAAGCCCTTTTCGGTTGCTTGGGTGAAATGACCATTTTGCCCCCCGGATGCAAGTAAATATCAAACGGACTCCAAATTCAATTTTTCTTTTTTTAATACTTCCAAAATAATAAAATATTGAGTTCTGGAAGTTTTCAAAATTATCCGAGTCCGTTTGCTATTTATTTGGATTTTTTCTTCCCAAAAATGCCCTTTTATGCCCCTACATTTTACCATTTTTTAAACGAGCTCCAAATCAAGATTTTTCTTCACCAATCTCTTCAAAATAATTAAAAAGTGTGATCTGGAAGTTTTCATAATTTTTGGAGCTCATTTGGTATTTTTTTAGGGATTTATCGGCTTGAATTACTGCATAGGAGGCCCGGGATTTGGCCATTTTGCAAACGAACTCGGAATCAAGATTTTCTTTCGCCAATCTCTTCCAAATAATTTAAAAATGAGATTTGCCAAATTTCAGAATTTTTGGAGTCCATTTGCTATTTTTCCGGGATTTTCCTTTTTGAATTACTGCATAAGAAGCCCGGGATTTGGCCATTTTGCAAACGAACTCGGAATCAAGATTTTCTTTCGCCAATCCCCTTCAAATGATTTAAGAATGAGATTGACAAATTTTCCATAATTTTCGGAGTCCATTTGCTATTTTTCCCTAATTTTTCCAATTTTGCCCTTTTACCTCCGAAGCCCGGTTTTGCTCAAAACAAATCCGATTTTCAGATTTTCTTCAATCTGAGCCTTGGGCCATCCTTTTTAACCATTCTTCATCCATTGAGGGCTTTGGTCTTACCAAGTCGGGCCATTTCTGTGATTCTTCCCGATTTCACCGAAATCCACTAAAAACCCTAATTCTCGGTTTTCTCCCGGATTGACTTTTCTTTCGGTTTTTCTTGCAAGTGACTTCTCCATTACCCGTAGTCAGTGCTTATCTTTCATTTGGAACCTTCAATTTCGACCAGTTTGATCGTTTAAGCACTTTTCCCCAAATTTCTCGGATTAGGGTTTCTTTTCTACTGAATCTCCAAATCCCAACTTCCGAACTCCATATCTTTCAATGTAGAACTCGGATTATCAAAATTCTTTCGCCATTTTTTAATTGAACTTAAAATCTTGATTTTGAAAGTGGGTTGACTTTTTCAGTAGTTGACTTTTTGGGGTTGACTTTTTCGGGGTTGACTTTTTTTGGGGGTTGACTGTTTTCAAGTATGACTTTTTGTGCTCGCCCTCTTAAAATAAGTCTCGGAGTACCACCTGCAGGATGAAAACAGTCTTTTTATACTCGGAAACATCAATATGGGAAGAAAACATACCTGTTTAGTGGTCCGGACAAAATTAGGTGTCTACACACTTGATTTATAATATTAACTCAATCAAAAATTATATATATATATATATATATATATACAATAATCAAAAATCTCACGCACATACACAACAATACGAGGGTTTTTGAGTTTTGAATATATGTTAACTCCGTCATAACGATTTTTTGACTGCCAGCCGAATTTTTAAAATAAAATGAAGTCGTCACCATTTTTTTTTTTGTTTAGGTGAGATTGGTCACCTATTAAAACCGATTTTAGTAAAATATTTTAAAATTTATTAAAATATTTTTTTAAAACTAATTTCGAAGTCTGCGCTTTTAACCAGAGAGAAAACAAAACCGGGTTCGGGAGTCGGTTACGTGCGAGAAAGGATTAGCACCCCCACGATGCCCGTTTAGAAAACGGTACCATTTAATCACGTTTTATCTTAAATCTCGATTTAATGGACTTGACATCGGTATTTAATACTAATTCTCCCTCTCTCTCTCTTTTTTTTATTTTTATTTTTTAAGAATCATTATTATTATTATTTTTAAATGAAAGTGAACGTAAATCTATTATCGAGAATAGTCATTAAATATTCCCAACACTCTTGATGGTATTTAACGATATGTTCTCACCTCAAGATATCTTAGGAATCACAACTGTGACATTCTTCGAATTCCGTCGTTGGCAATTCATCGTCTGCATTTGCTTTTAAATTTCCTTTATCGAAAATAATTTGAAAGACATATTTAGAGTATGTTATGCATGCACCGAAATGCCATCATTTTTATTATTATTTTTAAAGATTAATAAGGTATTTAATAAATAAAAAAATAAGGTAAGAAAAAGAAATAAAATAAAATAAAAAGTAATAATAATAACTATTATAACAGGAAAGGTAAATAAATAAAAAGATAAAATAATAAAATAAAATAAAAATAAAATGACAAAGATATTAATTATGAAAAATAAAAATAAACATAAACATAAAAAAAAAAACCCTTACCTTGCAAAGTTGTAAAAAAACATTCAGAGCTTGAATGCTAATAATTCATGAGAGAGAAAAATATAAAAATTAAGATCTCTGTTTTCTTATTTTTTTGTTTCCTTTCCTTTCCTTTCCTTTTCTTTTCTTTTTTTTTTCTTTTCTTTTTCTTCTCTTCTCTTCTCTTTTCTTTTCTTCTCTTCTCTTTCCTTTTCTTTTTCTTTTTCTTTTTCTTTTTCCTTTTTCCTTTTTCCTTTTTCCTTTTTCCTTTTTTCTCTTCTCTTCTCTTTCCTTTTCTTTTTCTTTCTTTTTTGTTCTCTTTTCCTTTATTCTTTTCTTTTCTTTTTTTTTTATTTTCCTTTCCTTTTCTTTTCTTTTTTTTTCCTTCTCTTTCTTCTCTTCTCTTTTCCTTTCCTTTTTCTTCTCTTCTCTTCTCTTTCCTTTTTTCCTTTCTTCTTTTCCATTTTTTCTCCTTTCCTTTCTTTTTTTCTTTCCTTTTCTTTTCCCTTATTTCCTTTTTTTCCCTACCCTGGAGCGGGTCGGGTGCGCAAATCCTGGACCGATCCGCTGGTCGATGTGCTGGTCTGCGCGACCCGCCCCAGGGTACTGTAAAAAATCTTTTTTTGACTTCATTTCCTATCCTCTCCTTTCTCTCCCTTCTCTCTTCATGTTCTTCCCCTAAACCCAGAAAAAGCCCCCCAAACCCAGTAACTGGAGACCGACCACCGCGTCGGCCATCGTCCTCCATCATCGGCCATCGATCATCGGCGTCGATTTGTCACAAAAAATTCATCAAAAGTTTTTCTCCTCCTCTTTCCGTTTTCGGGTTTGGTTTTCCCAAAAACCTCTTAGATTTGCCTAGATCTAGGATTTTAGCTCGCGACTTCTTCTTTCGTTTTCGACGCCGTTCATTGTCGGATCGGGCCCCTTACACCATCTTCTAGCTAAACACCGTTCGTATTTTTTGAAAACTCCTCTTAACCTTCCGAACCTAGTCAAACTGAAATGAAAGGAAACTTTTTTTTTGTTTTATGCTTTGTGGTTTTTGTGGTTTTTTTTTTTTTGCTGAGTTGTGTGTGCTTATGGGCTTGGTCTACTCAGGGGTGAGAGCCGAGACTGGGGGGCTCGGTCACTATTGGTGTCTGTGAAAATGGGTTGTGGGTGAGTTTTTTTTGCTGGTGGTTGAATGGTGGAGGGTTTCAGTCCCTTTTTTTTTGTGTTTCGATTTCCTCCCCCTTTTTCTGTTGTGAATTTGTGATGACGTTAAAGGTCAATGGCTTAATTTTAGCCGGATCCTTGGCTGTCAAATTGGGCTGTGGCAGAGGTTGAGTGTGGGAAAGAGGTTGCATGGGGAAAGGGGCTGATGTGAGGGTGGCAGGGTGGTGGCGTGGGGGTTGCTGCCTATGCAAATTTTCTCTTTCTCTTTTTTTTTTCTTTTTTAATTAATTAATTAATTAATTATTATTTAATAATTTCATTTTTAATTATTAACTTCAAATTAATTAATTAACAAGATTTGGGCCTAATCAATATTGGACTTGATTCGGACTTGGTTCGGGGCCTAATGTAGGCTTAACCCAAACAAAATTAGGTTACTACAGCTGCTCCTCACTGCACATTTTATTAGAATCGAAAATAGGGCGAAGACATAAGTAACAATTTTGTCTGGGATCATGGATCCATACAAAACTCCTTTTGATTGATTTTTTTGTTTTTGATTTTTTTTTTCTTTTCACAATATTTAACTAAAAATTTGAAAAATAATTCCTTTGTCTAGACTTTACAACTTTAAAATTTGATAAAAGGTTTTCACAACTTTGAAAATTAAAAAAGAACTTCGAATTTTTGACAATGAATTTTAACACGACTTAGATCACCATTTCACAGCCTTTAGTCTTAAAATTTTCAAAGTTTAACACGAAAGTGAAGACTCATTCTCGGATATGACCACAAGAATACTAAGAAAATTCTTAAAATTTCGGATATCACCACCAAAAGCTTCGCACATTGCTATCGAAGACTTTAATAATCTCTTTTCCAATCCACTTTTTGCCTTTAGCCTTACGAAAGTGAAAACTAATTTTCGGATATCACCACTGAAAGTTCTGGATATCGCCACCGAAGACTTACCATAACTGAATTTCCAAATATCACCATCGAAAGCTTCGGATATCGCTACCGAAGACTTATCATAACTGAATTTTCGGATATCATGACCGAAAGCTTCGGATGTCGCTACCGAAGACTTATCATAACTGAATTTTCGGATATCACCACCAAAAGCTTCGGATATCGCCACCGAAGACTTATCATAACTAAATTTCCTAATATCACCACCGGATGCTTTGGATATCGCTATCGAAGACATATCATAACTGAATTTTCGAATATCACCACCGAAAGCTTCGAATATCACCACTAAAGACTTATAATAACCAAATTTTGGATATCACCACCGAAAGCTTCGGATATCGCCACCAAAGACTTATCATAACCAAATTTCGGATATCACCACCGAAAGCTTCGAATATCGCCACCGAAGACTTATCAACCAAATTTCGGATATCACCACCGAAAGCTTCGGATGTCGCCACCAAAGACTTATCATGACCAAATTTTGGAATAAGATAAAGGCGATTAACAATAATTTTTGAAGATTGGTTCTCGAGGATTTTTTTATTGATTTTGTTCGAAAATAATCTAGATGAAACCAGAATCTGAAAAAATGACTTTGGCGGAACCAAAAGTCGAAAAAGTGATATAGACGAAACCAGTAATCGAAATATGACCTGGGCGAAACGAATAGTAGAAAGTGAATGACCTGGGCGAAACCAGAAATCGAAAAGTGATTCTAATGTTTGATTGAAGATCTTGACTTGAGCCAATCTGACTAGGCTTAGTTTCTTTCTGCGCCAGCTATGACCTAATCTAAATACCGAGTTCACTAGGCTTAAATAATTTCTGTGCTAGTTACATTGGGCTTAATCTCCTCTAAGGTGCCAACTTCACGAAGCTTAAATCATTTCTGTGCCAGCTACATTGGGCTTAATCTCCTCTAAGGTGCCAACTTCATTGGGCTTAAACCATAACTGTGCTAGCCTACATTAGGCTTAATCTCCTCTAACGTGCCAACTTCACTGGGCTTAAACTATAACTGTGCCAGCTACATTGGGCTTAAATTCATCTAAGGTGCCAACTTCACTGGCTTAAACCATAACTGTGCCAACTACATTGGGCTTAATCTCTTTTAAGGTGCCAACTTCACTGGGCTTAAATCATTTATGTGCCAGCTACATTGGGCTTAAACTCATCTAAGGTGCCAACTTTGACTGGGCTTACACCATAATTGTGCCAGCTTACATTGGGCTTGATCAACTAAGATGCCAACTTCAACTGGGCTTACACCATAACTGTGCCAGCTTATATTGGGCTTAACCAACTAAGATGCCAACTTCAACTAGGCTTACACCATAGCTGTGTCAACCTATATTGGGCTTAACCAACTAAGATGCCAACTTCAACTGGGCTTACACCATAACTGTGCCAGCTTACATTGGACTTACACCATAACTGTGCCAGCCTACATTGGGTTAACCAACTAAGATGCCAAAATCAACTGGCTTACACCATAACTGTGCCAGCCTACATTGGGCTTAACCAACTAAGATGCCAATGATAACTCGTATAATTATATAGTTTTTAGTTATGTTTTATTATTGTTTTGTGTCAAATACGAGTTATTATTGCTTAGTCTACTTGTGTTTATGATCTTTTATATTTTTATGTAATTTGGTGTTTTTCATGAGTTTCTTTGAGTGATTTCAGATTACTAGGTTAAATCAAGAATTAAGGGCAAATCCAATTCAGTTCCAGTTCCGACACCTTTTGCCATATCAGCTATATCTGGAGTTTCACTGAAGCATTAAGGCTGAAATTTTGACAGTGCAAAGTTAAGAGGCATATCTATCGTTTTCATGTTTTACACTTCTTGAAACGGAGTCGTTTTCCCTACCGAAATCAACCATCAAGTTGGCTGATGTGCAATGACGTCTGTTCTGCACCGTTTTGGTATTTTGACCATATCTTCCGATCCACATGAGAAAATGATCTGATTCCAACGTCTATGGATCAGTAATGGATAGGGGCATATTTTTCTAGAAGACCATTTGATCAGATCGAGCCTCCAACATTGACAAAATCGACCATCAAGCTGGCTGATCAGAATTGTCATACAACATGACGAAAATTGTTAGAAAAATGCACCCACCTATTATACCTACCTTTGAAATTTATAAAGCTTGTCTCTTGTCATTTAGCTCTCCAAAATGTGTATAAATAGAGGGCCTTGGATGAGTATTAGGATACATTATACATTGGTAGGATATTAGCCATTGTAATAAAATTCTCTAAGTTTTCTTCTTTTTTCCTTTCTCTAGTTTTCTTTTTCTTTATTTACTTATGCTTCTTACATTTCTTTTCATTTTTAGTATGTGTTGCTAATCATATTGTTGAGGTGATGAGGTGAAGCTCTTGGTAAATGCTAAGGTTAGTCTCTTAAACATGAGCTAAAATGAATCATCATTTATAAACACTAGTATAGATAATATTTTCTTTTGGTTTAAAATCAAACTTGCAAAGTAGAGATCTTGATTCATTATTGACAATGAAAATGGCACAGTAAATGCTTGGTTTCATAACCTTGATTTGTTGTAGACATATACCTTGGCATAAGGAATGCTTGGACTCTTTTTATGAGTTTTGAGGACACCAAATGAACATAATATCATATGCTATGGACGTTGGACAATTTGGACTGAATTGCTAAACCTTCCGATTGGAACCTCCCTTATGTGTGGATTTCAATTGTGTAATAAAACAAGATTAATCTTAGCGTAACACCAAGAGTGGATTCTCTAACCTCAACATCCTTTCTTATTGTTTTTTATATCTTGTTTAATTGCTTTTATGTTATTTTGTTCTCTAATATCTTGTTTACTTTCTTTGTTATTGATTCCCTAATATCTTATTTATTTTCTTTTTCATATATATTTATAAACTTATACTTACTAGTACGCTTCCCTGTGGTTCGACCTCGAACACCCGAGAATTTATTACTTGAACATAACCTGCACTTGGGTTTACAACTCTTAATTGAGTCTCCATCAAGTTTTTGGCGCCGTTGCCGGGGAGGCAATACTAAGTATATAAGTTTATAAGTATATTTATTTTTATTGGCTGGTTATACCGCCTAATTTTCTATATATTTATATTTATATTGTATATTAACTTTGTTTTATTTCTATTGGCTGGTTATACCGCCTAATCTGTATATTAACTTTGTTTTATGCTTGTTTGGCGACGTGATTTTAGATCTCGTCGTTTAGTTAGATTTTATTGTGAAACTTTTTCAGGTAATCTTTCTAATACAACTCCTACCATGGCTGACAATGAAAGTGTTCATGCTGAAGATGAGAACAGACAAGTACGCACCATGCGTGACTACTTGCAACCAACTCGAAGCTCATCACCCTCTTGTTTTATTTTTCCTCTCAATGCAAACCGTTTTAAACCAGGTATGATAGCTTTGCTTCCAAATTTCCATGGGTTAGAATCAGAAAGTGCTTACTCATTTCTAAAAGACTTCGAAGATGTATGTGTCACCTTTAATGACCAACAATGTACAAATGAAATTGTCAAGCTAAAATTATTTCCTTTTTCTTTAAAAGATAAAGCAAAAATTTGGCTTCATAATTTAAAACCAAGGTCAATTGGCACATGGCAAGAATTACAAACTGAGTTTCTAAAGAAATTTTTCCCAGCACATAAAACTACTGCTTTGAAAAGACAGATTCAAAATTTCAATCAAAATCAAAATGAAATATTTTTTCAGTGCTGGGAGCGTTTTAAAGATTTGTTAAGTTCTTGTCCACATCATGGTTTTGAAAAATGGCGTCTTATTAGTTTCTTTTATGAAAGTTTAACTCCCGAAACTAAACAATTTGTTGAAACAATGTGTAACGGTGAGTTTCTAGAAAAAGAACCTGAAGAAGCCTTTGACTACCTAGACCATTTGGCAGATAACTCTCAAGCCTGGCACACAGATAATTCCTCCGAAAGTTCCAATAGATCTAATCTTGTTTCTAACAGAGGTAAATATCATTTTAGTCAAGAAGATGAGATAAAAGCTAAAGTAGCTAATTTGGCTAGAAAGATTGAAGCCATGGAACTTAGAGAAGTAAAAGAAGTCAAAACGGTTAAAAATGAAGAAAGTTGTGGAATTTGTGAAATCATGGGACACCCCACTTCTGAATGTCCAAACATTCCCATTCTTAAAGAAGCGTTGCATGATCAAGTAAATTCCATAAACACATTTAAAAAGCCTTTTCCTTCTCCTTACTCTGAAACGTATAACCCTGAATGGAGAGATCATCCCAACTTCAGTTGGCGGAATAATAATCATGTTCAGGTACCACAATCTCAAAAGCCGGGCAACACTTTTTCCTATCAACCTTCACGTGTACAAACCTTGGAAGAGACATTGCAAGCATTCATGCAAACACAAGCAAATGTGAATAACCAAACTTCACAGGACATCAATGAGATCAAAAACATCTTGTCCACATTGACAGCTTCATTACGCACTCAAGAAAAAGGTAAGTTTCCTGCTCAACTTCAGCCTAACCCTTCTATTCAATGTCTTGTTTCTTGCTCCAATGAAACTCAACAGGAAAATGCCAGTTCTATCACAACTCTTCGAAGTGGAAAGGAAATTGACAAAAACATTCCATCAAAAGACCAAGATCCTCATTCCCCTCCGAAAAGTAACGGTAAGGATGATGGTAAGTCTGAACTTCTTGAAAATTTGGACAAAGAAAAAGGTATACATCCTGCTCCTTTTCCTCAAAGGTTGCAAACAATAAAGAATTTGAATCAAAATGCAGAAATTTATGAACTTTTCAAACAAGTTAAGATTAACATTCCTTTATTGGATGCAATCAAACAAGTTCCATCTTATGCTAAATTTTTGAAGGACATGTGCACATTTAAAAGGAAACATAATGTACAAAAGAAAGCATTTCTGACAGAAAGTGTGAGCTCAATCATTCAGCACCTTACTCCACCAAAATTCAAAGATCCTGGATGTCCAACAATCTCATGCATCATTGGAAACACTAGAATAGAACGTGCATTGCTTGATCTTGGTGCTAGTGTTAATCTTTTGCCTTTTTCTGTTTATCAACAGTTAGGTTTAGGTGAACTCAAGGAAACACCTGTTACACTTCAACTAGCTGATCGTTCTGTAAAAATTCCTCGAGGGATAGTTGAAGATGTTTTGGTTCAAATTGATAATTTTTACTTCCCTGTTGATTTTATTGTTTTGGACACACATCCTGTTTCAAATCCAAATGTTCAAATTCCTGTTATATTAGGCCGTCCATTTCTTGCAACTTCTAATGCTCTGATAAATTGCAAGAATGGTATTTTGAACATTTCTTTTGGAAATATGACTTTAGAATTAAATGTGTTCAACATTTGCAAGCAACCTGGTGATGATTCAGAAGTACATGAAGTGGATTTCATTGAAGAACTTGTTCATGAACATCTCACTACTACCACATTCCATGATCCTTTAGAAGCTTATTTAATTGAATGTGAGTTTGATAATGCTTCAGAAATTTCACACACTGATTCTTTGTTAAATTCTTTTCAGGTTAAGCATTGTTGGAAACAAAAGTTTGAGGAACTCAAAAATGATGCATATGAGAATTCTAAAATTCATAAAAAAAAGAACTAAAGCCTTTCATGACAAGTTAATTTCAAGAAAAACATTTGATGTTGGGCAAAAAGTTCTACTTTATAATTCTAGACTTCACATATTTCCTGGTAAGTTGAGATCAAGATGGACTGGCCCATTTGTGGTTAAGCATGTGTATCATTATGGAGCAGTTGACATTGAGAATCCTCAAAATGGTAACGTATTCAAGGTAAATGGACAAAGACTCAAAATCTTTTTGGAAAATCATGTTACTCAAGAAGAGGTTGTTTTTCTTTCTGATCCTTGTTTTGAAAATAACTAGATGTAAATATAATTTTTACTAATCTTCAAAAAAAAAAAATACATTTTTTAACCCCGGTTAAATGGCGGATAACGGTACTCCGTGATTATTTAAGTCGGTTCCATCAGCTACCCACAAAACTGATATTGTATATAAATTTCTCTTTCAATTTCTTTTTCATTTTATTTTATTTTATTTTTTTTAGGATGGATGATATTCTCACAAGATTGCAGAAACGATTTCCTCCTTTTCCTCGAAATATTTTACTGAAGCTTTACCAAGTTCGATTTGAAAGATTAAGAATGCTTATGCACAAAGGGATTCCTGAAGACATACGTTGGATAATTGAAGCCAAGGTACGTGAAGATGAATATCTTCCTGTTTTGCATTTACCAGGTACAGGTAGAAGCACTTTTGCAAAGGAGCGACGAGCAAAGCGCATGAGTTCAAATTGCCACAAATGTGCACGATGGACGTGTAACGGTAAATGTCGTTCTATTGGGATTCCGTCCTCTAATCGAGATGATAAAATTGAATTCATTAAGGATGGACTGAGTAAGGAGAATTTGGGTAATATCCAACTTTCTCTTGAGACGCATCCTAGTGGAGACGTACAAAGAGAAATTCTTGATTTATGGCCGCAATTCCAAAGGGAATGGCAACATCTTGGGAAACTGATGTTAAAAGACCCTGTTTGCCAGCTTGTAAGAAAACTGGATGGGAAGCATATCCTCGACTCATAGAAGGCGTTTAAGCCGTTTCTGGACGTAAAACCAGAGGAAGATGTGAGCCACAATCACAACTACAATAAATGACTTCTCAGCTTTTGGTTTAATTTGCAATAACTTCATTTCGGTTTAGTTTACGTGTTGTTCGATTTGTGTAATTATTTTTGTTTGTTTTTTTTTTTTGCATTGGTCTTTTACGGTTGATTTTTCTTCTCTTTTTGATTTTTTTTCCTGAAATCACGCAAAAATCTTTTGTTAGGTTAACATTTTCTTCTGACAGGTCAAATACACTTTCAGCGACATTATTACTCTTGACTTTTACGGTTGATTTTTCTTCTCTTTTTGATTTTCTTCCTGAAATCACGCAAAAATCTTTTGTTAGGTTAACATTTTCTTCTGACAGGTCAAATACACTTTCGGCGACATTATTACTCTTGTCTGATTCACTACTCAGTCCTCTATATATTACACCATGTACTCATTCTCTTTCAGGCACTCGAAAAAATGGAAAGTACTTCGTCCCAGCGCATTAAAAAAATTTGTGTCTTTGGAGGTGCTTATCCAGGGAAAAATAACATATTCGCTGATGAAGCCATAAGAGTTGGAGTAATACTTGCCCAACAAAAGATCCAGTTGATTTATGGAGGCGGTAGTACGGGTTTAATGGGAGCAGTCGCTACATCAGCACACGCCGGAGGAAGTCCAGTTCTAGGAATAGTTCCAAAACTATTCACAGGTTTTTGTGGACCTACCGTGGGTAAGGAAATACAAGTCTGGAGTATCCCTGAACGGATGACAATCATGTACCATTCTGCCGATGCATTCATTGCTTTACCAGGAGGTCTGGGTACATTGGAAGAAATAGCTTGCGTGGCTTCTTGGTCATCTTTGGTCACAAATAAGAAACCCATTGGTTTGCTTAATATTAATGGTTATTTTAGTAATTTGCTTTCATATTTAGATAATGCTGTGGATAATGGATTCATGTTTTCAGAGGCAAGGAAAACCATAATTTCTGCTACAACCATTGAAGATTTACTCAAAAAGCTCCAAGCTTATGAGTATTTATCTGCTACGGTTGTTTCGCAAACGCTCGGAAAAAGAAAAAGAGATATGGACGAGCAAGGAGTGGATTGCACTCTGTCTTTGTGACATTATCTAACATTTTGTTTGTTGTGTCTCAGTTATAATAAGTGGTTAGCAACCTCTGCAGGTAATATCTCCTAAATTCTACCTTTAGTAGGGGGTAAGGGACATATTTTGCTAATTTTTAAAAAAAAAAAAAAATTTGATGTGTTTTAAGCCATTTAGAAGTATTCATTCTGAACAAGGTCTGAGTAAGGGAGACTTGAGACATACCTTGTCAGTTTGATTTTAATCTTTTTATGTTTACTTGTTAATTTTTGTTTAGTATTTTAGGATTAATTAGGTTGCATGAGTTTGTTTTGTTTTGAGTCTTAGTTATTCCTATTCTTATGTTATTAGTTCTTTTCTCTTACACATGATTCTTTCATTTGGGTTAATAGACTTACATTGAGGACAATGTAAGAATTAAGTGTGGGGGGAACGATTTAGAATTTCTTTTATTTTTGTCTACTATTTTTTTTTATGAGTCTTTATTATTATTATTATTATTTTTTTAATGTGTTCTAGTTCCTTTTTAATACAATGATGAGATATGAATTGCATAAGTCTAAAACAGATTTATTAGTGAGAAGATTTTCATGAGAATTGAGCTTGATGTCAACCTTTTTATGAGCCAATGTTAATATGATATGTTGATTGAGAAAGAAGCATGTTTAGACTTAATCTGACTTGTATAATCATCCTTGTGAGTTTTTGAGCCTATAATGATTGATGCATTATACAAATCAATCTAATTTCTTTCTTGAGTGCTCTTATGATTACATGATTCTCTAGAACTTGCTTTAAACCATTTGAGACTATATTGATACATGTGACAACATGAATATGATAGAGGCATTAGGATTATAACCAGAGCCAAACAGCCATCCATTATTAATGTTCTAAGAGAACATCCCCACTAGTGAGCCAATTTGAGCCTACATTAAATATGCTATTTTATTGGTAACCAGAATTTACACCTAGCCTAAATATACTTATATCCTTACCCTTGTTCTAAAGATGGATTATATATTTTGAGACATATTGCAAAAACAAGGGATACTTTTTGAAAATTTGGGTTAGAAACAAAAGATAAGTGTGGGGGAAGAAAAGAAAAGAAAAAGTCAAGAGAAAAAGAAAGGGATCATTGTTAAATACATTTCTATATTCAAAAAAAAAAAAAAATCTTCTCTTGAACTTCTAGTTAAAGTAAAGAAAAAGATGTTACAAAGTTGGTTAGAATGAAGCAAAGGCTCAACATGAATATTTAGCCTATGTGACTATGTACTTGTAAAGAGTTTTGAGAAATTTATTTGTATGATCTTATTATGTCTCTAAACTCTATGAACTCTTTGGAACCTTTGTGATATCTTTATCCTTTTGTTCTTTAACCACATTATAACCCTTTGGCCCCATTACAACCTTGAATAAAGACCTCTTGATTTATGAAGTTGTATGATCTAAATAGTGGAGAATAGGTGGACAAGCAAGCATATGGTAGAAGTGTTTTCATGAGATTGATTGAGTGTAAACACTTTACCACTACTTTAAAGAGTGAAAATCATGAGAGTATCCCATGTGAGAGGTTGAGAGTAAGTTGAATATGCACTATTTTGATTGAAATATGTTATGTTAATATTGGCTTAACTCATTTATTTACATTCAAGCATGAATTTTTGTGAAATTCTTTGAGTTATTGATTAGTTTATAAGACTTGTTCAAAGATTGTCTCTAATTTATATTGAAAGGATTAGGAGTAAATATTTTTAGTGTATGTAGTTTACTTATATTTTAGTTTTTCAATGTTTGTGGGTATCGTTCTAGCAAACCCTCACGAGACTAAACTCGTCCACTAGGGACACCTAGGGGTTTAAAGGCTTGTGTCACATGCTAAGTGCCACCGTGATTTCCTACGAAAATGGATTAGATTAGATTTTCTTATTTTATTTTTATTGAGTCGTTGCTAGGGACTAGCAACAATCTAAGTGTGGGGGTGTGATAACTCGTATAATTATATAGTTTTTAGTTATGTTTTATTATTGTTTTGTGTCAAATACGAGTTATTATTGCTTAGTCTACTTGTGTTTATGATCTTTTATATTTTTATGTAATTTGGTGTTTTTCATGAGTTTCTTTGAGTGATTTCAGATTACTAGGTTAAATCAAGAATTAAGGGCAAATCCAATTCAGTTCCAGTTCCGACACCTTTTGCCATATCAGCTATATCTGGAGTTTCACCAAAGCATTAAGGCTGAAATTTTGACAGTGCAAAGTTAAGAGGCATATCTATCGTTTTCATGTTTTACACTTCTTGAAACGGAGTCGTTTTCCCTACCGAAATCAACCATCAAGTTGGCTGATGTGCAATGACGTCTGTTCTGCACCGTTTTGGTATTTTGACCATATCTTCCGATCCACATGAGAAAATGATCTGATTCCAACGTCTATGGATCAGTAACTGATAGGGGCATATTGTTATAGAAGACCATTTGATCAGATCGAGCCTCCAACATTGACAAAATCGACCATCAAGCTGGCTGATCAGAATTGTCATACAACATGATGAAAATTGTTAGAAAAATGCACCCACCTATTATACCTACCTTTGAAATTTATAAAGCTTGTCTCTTGTCATTTAGCTCTCCAAAATGTATATAAATAGAGGGCCTTGGATGAGTATTAGGATACATTATACATTGGTAGGATATTAGCCATTGTAATAAAATTCTCTAAGTTTTCTTCTTTTTTCCTTTCTCTAGTTTTCTTTTTCTTTATTTACTTATGCTTCTTACATTTCTTTTCATTTTTAGTATGTGTTGCTAATCATATTGTTGAGGTGATGAGGTGAAGCTCTTGGTAAATGCTAAGGTTAGTCTCTTAAACATGAGCTAAAATGAATCATCATTTATAAACACTAGTATAGATAATATTTTTTTTTGGTTTAAAATCATACTTGCAAAGTAGAGATCTTGATTCATTATTGACAATGAAAATGGCACAGTAAATGCTTGGTTTCATAACCTTGATTTGTTGTAGACATATACCTTGGCATAAGGAATGCTTGGACTCTTTTTATGAGTTTTGAGGACACCAAATGAACATAATATCATATGCTATGGACGTTGGACAATTTGGACTGAATTGCTAAACCTTCCGATTGGAACCTCCCTTATGTGTGGATTTCAATTGTGTAATAAAACAAGATTAATCTTAGCATAACACCAAGAGTGGATTCTCTAACCTCAACATCCTTTCTTATTGTTTTTTATATCTTGTTTAATTGCTTTTATGTTATTTTGTTCTCTAATATCTTGTTTACTTTCTTTGTTATTGATTCCCTAATATCTTGTTTATTTTCTTTTTCATATATATTTATAAACTTATACTTACTAGTACGCTTCCCTGTGGTTCGACCTCGAACACCCGAGAATTTATTACTTGAACATAACCTGCACTTGGGTTTACAACTCTTAATTGAGTCTCCATCAGCCAACTTCACTGGGCTTACTTCACAACTGCCAGCTTACATTGGGCTTAATCATATCATTTCTTTTGAAAAACTCCTCCTTCGAGACTCCACAACTTTAAAAATTTCTCACTCACACAAGTCTCGACACTTTGAAATATTCCCTTTTATTTATTTTTTCTTTTCGTCACATTAAAAAATTATCAATACTTTTTCATTTCATCGTTTCGAAAATTTCTCATGACTCATTTCTTTTCTTTAGAACAACCATTTTTCTTTGTTTTTACTTTGACAGACTTTTTCCTCTAATCCTTAAGCCAACCTTTCATCTTTCTTTCTTCTTTTCCTCAATTTTCCTCTTCTCTGTCTTCAAAAACCTATCTTCTTTTTCCTCTCATCTTTTCCATGCTTATAGAATTAACAAATGCAATGATCAACTATATTGATGCACATGTATCTTTACTGTTACAAATGCAAAAATCTATCACAAATGATGCGATGCAAATGATAAACTATCGTCATACAAAATGCAAACCTTTATTCCAATGATGCCAACTCAGATGATCAAACATTTATGTAGATGCCAAATGATGCACTGCAAGTGCTAACACAATGATGTAAATACAACCTAAATGTTGATGGTCAAAACTATCATGCATGTGTTCACTAATGTTGCCAATGTAATAATAAAAATTTCCCAAATTTTCTCTTCAATTTTTAACCTTTCTTTAATTTTCCATTTTAATCAAATCTCTCATTTCAAATTTTCCAAAATCTTTTCCTTTTCGTTCTTTCACTTATCATTCCCAACTAGGACTACTCAGCTTCTCTTCATTTCACTCTGAATTTTCTTTGTTGTCATTTCCATTTCAATAATGCATAAGCAAACTATCAAATTTCCTCAATTTTCCTCGAATTGATCAATATATTTTTTCTTGCACTTCTTTCTATGACTTCTTATTTCAATCGTCACTTCAATTTTCTCTTTACCTTACCCCTTATATTTACTTCCTATTTACATTTGGATTCAACATTTTTCTTGCCTTGACAAGGAAAATTTAAATGCATTCATAATCTATCCAAATTCAAACTTCAATGATTTCATGCTTCCTAATCACATGAACTTTTATCATATTTTATTCTTCTCAGGATTAATTTTTTCAAAAATTTTCTGTAAAGGCATTTATTTTCCCCAAATATATATATATATATACTTATTTTCTCTATCAAAAAATATTTATTTTCCTTATTAGAACTTCCATGTAGAAGAGCTAATCTCAACTCAAAGCCAAAATCCTCACCATTTATCAATTTTTTTTACATGAAAACAAATATTCTCTTTATTCTTTACAAAAAATTTTTTGTCTCCCAATTCAAAAATTTTGAATCATAACGAAGTGACAACCAAATTGCCCCACATAACTATATTCCCATATCAAAGGTAATAAAATGACCTAAAAAATGCGACATTGAATCTCTTGAAAATTGGTGATTACCATTTGGGATGTCCTTGAAAAATGTGACTGAAGGTTCAGCTCTTGCAGTGAGTGATAGTCTGACACTTTAAGATCTCGACCGTTAAAGTTTTACAAGAATCACAACTCCATAAGGGAGGTGAATCTTTGTCCAAACTCAAATGAAACAAGACTTTTTTCAAAAAGATTAATTCCTTAATAATCAAGCATTTAGAAAAATATTTCTTTTCAAGCCTAATCGATTTTGACATTCTCTTGGTTTCTAGACATGGTACCTTGATATGCGATAAAACCAGCCATGGTAGGCTCAAGGTTTTGGAAGGTCATTTTCGAAGGGAGAGAAGGCTGAAATTTCAAATTCAATCTTTTAACTGATAACAAGCTTTAACTGGAATTGACATTCTAGAATCTCTCAAGGGTCTTCAATACTCATTGGTTCTTTCAATATGATCTCTCATTTTTTTGATGGCCTTGGCAACATCGTAACTTCAAAAATTCTCAATTTTGCTCTAGACTGCCCTTTAGAGTTTTCACCCTAGAGTCTCATTCATTCCCTTTTTTAGTTTCATCATGCACTTGGGAATTCAAAAATTTCCAACAATGACCATCTTATCAATATAATGGGTTCAAGCCTCATAGAGACTTTTGCAAGGATAAGACTTTTCAAGTTAAGTATCCACATTTGATCCAAATGGACTTTTCAAGGCACGTAATGTAGGATTGGGCTAGGGATTTCGAAAGAAAAGATAAACAGGCCCAAAATGTGTTTAATGGTGCTCGAACCAAGGATCATATAATTCAGATTTCTCTTTATTTTCAATTCTTTCACTCTATTTCTCTTTATTCTTCTCTTATTCTTTTACTTCTTCATTTTTTTTTTCATTTTTTGCCTTTTTTTTCATTTTTTTGCTTTTTCTTTGTGTGTTCCCACTTTTTGAGTGATTTCGAATTTCTCAAATCTCAATTCACTTCATGTATGCCGCCAACATAATGCATTCTTTTTGTTCTTGAAATTGGATTCCATCATTTGTGATTCTTACAATAAATTTTCCTTCGTACTTGCTCCCCAATGTGGAGGGGGATCCTGGTCGGGGTTCATTTGAAAGAATTCGTTAGGCTCAAAATGGGTAGCAAGTGGATAATTTTGCTCATGTAAAAAGAGATTGAAAGATGGCCATTCATCATTTCAAACATGGTCACTTGCATTGAAGAGCGATCCTGTGAGAGGCTTAAAACTGTTTTTTTTTTTCTTGTGGTTTTGCTTGGAATTCTTTGAATGTCCCAAGTGCATGACATTACTATCACTTTTTGACCATTTTTCTTCATATTTTTCACTTTCACCATAACTTTTCAAATATCACAATTCACGGAGAGTGCCTCATCTTGTTTCGAGGAAGATCCCATGTTCTCATCTTAAGATTTTTACTGTAGGAACTCGTTTTAGACTTAAGTTTCACATGCCATTTCCACCAAACAAGAAAAATAAATGGCTATTTCACAAACTAGGATTTTTCACGGATGTGGAGTATTTGGATTTATTGATCAATATGCCCCAAAAAGTTAGTCAAGAAGTTGGAGAAAAAGGGCGAGGAATTCATGCTTTATAGTCATTCGAAGAGGTTTGTGAGATTTTTTTTTGGGGTTTAAAGTTCCGACATGATCTTAACTCATCTCAAATTACCAAAATCAAGATTCCTCCAAAAGTGTCATGTTCACTTGGTTTTCAAGAAATTCAAGAAAGAGTTTTCCAAATTAATTGTTTCATTGCTTCATTGTCTAGATAAAGATTCCATCATTTGGTATGGCATTGTACCAAAGTCCATGAGGTTCGAAGTTCTTGAATGGTCTTTACTCAAGTGGTTCAAGACGTGAAAATGCTGGATGAAAGGTTTAAGTCTTTGGAGGGGTGACCTCATTCATAACAGTAATCACCAATTCTTTCGAGATTTTTTTACTTTGTTTTTGCACACAACTCTTTTTTTTTTTAACACAATTATGCAAAACAATATTTTCAATTTTCAAAGAGAATCTTTCCAAAAGAATAAATAAAAAAAATCAATCAGTGTCACACACAAACCCTTGATATGATTTCTTCTATACATAAAAAATGAAGTAAAAAAAATATTCACCCTAGTTACAACATGAAAGAATACAAAATTGTAAATTTTCAAAAACTTTCATTATTTTTCAAAAATTTTACTTATAGGAATATATCATGGCATAATAATGTAAATCTATACAAAAATATATACATATAGAAAACTGCCCCATATTTGGCACAACCCAAAAGTTAGAGTCTTGACGCATTGAATTAAGGCACCAAGGATGGATTAAATCTAGACATTTCAAAAAACATGTTTACGGCTCAACCGAACTTCTGCTATGATTTTGCCTTTCTCAGAATCTTCTTTACTTCCTAAATCATTCATCGATTTATCCCTCTTCACTAGGTCCGTGAAATTGAATAATGTTTCACATGTATGCAAGTCAAATGGATGGATGATGCGAATTACATGAGATGCAATGATACTTATGCAAGTGATGAAACATGTTCTCATGAAATATTATGTACAATGCAAATATGATGAAGATCAATTTTTTTGTCTTTCAAAATCATGTCATTTGTGAATATGAAAAAAAATGTTAAAATAATGTGAAATCGAACACTACATAATGTAAAAAAAAAATAATAATAATATTAAAAGGATATCCAAACTCATTTTTTCATTTTTATTTTTGTTTAATTTTGAAAATGTGAGAGCAATGGAAACATCTCTACCTTTTTTTTTTAAAGAAAAAAAATAAGGATTAAAGAAAATACTTTATTTTTATTTTTTTAAAATGAAATGAAAGAATTTTTTTTTGAGATCTTTCAATTTTTTTTAATAAAAGGAAGAAATTAAAATTTTCTTTAACTTTCTACTTATTTTTTTGAAAAAATAAAAAAAAAATCAATGAATTTTTTTATTTTGTGAAAATAAATTAGAAAAAAACTTATGTTTCTAATTTATTTTTTTGGAAGAAAACAAAACTAGAATTAATAAAAAAAAATTAAGAAATTATAATTTTATTTATTTTGAAGAAAATAAAATATATATATTTTTTTGTTTCTAAGATAAAGGAAGGAAATATGAAATATTTTAAAAATGATTTTTTTTTTAAATTCCTTTTTTGAAAATGTACATAAATTTTGGAAAGAAAAAAATACGAACTTTGCACAAACTCAAGGTAATTTACTTTACATTTAGCAATATCCAGAAAACAAAAATAAAAATTTCAAGTGTTCAAGATTTGTTTGAATCCATACCGATTATGCGGGGTATGATTTCTTACAAAAGTGCCCCCTCACGTGTCCTAATTCTGGATAATTTCTACAAAAAAGGGCATAGCTCTACCTAAGGTTGGTTTTTATATATTTTTTTTATATGCTGGGTTCAAGTCCGACACCAGGCTAGAAGGTTACCAAATTGCTCCTCACTGTCGCCCGTGAAGGCTAATAAGGCACCCCAATTTAAACGGGTTCGATTTGTTGGAGTATATTTTCCAGGCTTATGCGGAGGTTATCACCTCACGAAAGCGTATGTACTTTATTACTCCGGAAGTGTTTCGCTAGCCCATGTGGAGGTTATTACCTCACGAGAGCGTAGGTACTTTACTTCCACCTAAAAGGATGAAAACCCGGGTATAAGGGTTTCATCTTATGCAAATGCACGTGTAGGCGTGTGCATGAGGGAGCAAACAAACTTTTGACCATTTGTTTACGACCCTTTATTCTAAACATCCCATAATTATAAAAATAATAAATAAAGAACATAATTAAAATCATGAATAAATAATTAACAAATATCAAGACATAATTGCAAGCAAAATGAACAATAAAAAAATAAAAAATAAAAAATAGGAGAATTAAATTAAATACCAATTAAATCCATTAAATCGAGATTCTAAGATAACACATGATTAATGTATGGCTCGACTCTCAAAAGTCTCCAGTGGAGTCGCCAAGTTGTCATAACGATTTTTTGATAGCCTGACGAATTTTGAAAATAAAATGGAGTCGCCACCAATTTTTTTTTTAGGTGAGATTGGTCACCTATTAAAACCGATTTTAGTAAAATATTTTAAAATTAATTAAAATATTTTTTTAAACCAATTTCGAAATCTGCGCTTTAAACCAGAGAGAAAACAAAATCGGGTTCGGGAGTCGGTTGCGTGCAAGGAAAGATTAGCACCCCCATGACACCTGTTTAGAAAATGGTACCATTTAATCACGTGTTATCTTAAATCTCGATTTAATGGACTTGACATCGGTATTTAAAACTAATTCCCTTTTTATTTTTATTTTTATTTTTATTTTTTTTTCAAAACATGTTTATTCTTTTTTTTTTTTTTAAGAATCGTTATTATTATTTTTTTTAAATGAAAGTGAACGTAAATCTATTATCGAGAATACTCATTGAATATTCTCAACACTCTTGGTGGTATTTAACGAGATCCTCTCACCTCAAGATATCTTAGGAATCACAATTTTGACATCCTTCGAATTCCGTCGTCGGTAATTCATCTTCCGCATTTGCTTTTAAATTTCCTTTGTCGAAAATAATTTGAAAGACATATTTAGAGTATGTTATGCATGCACTGAAATGCCATCATTTTTATTATTTTTTTAAATATTAATAAGGTATTTAATAAATAGAAAAAAATAAGGTAAGAAAAAGAAATAAAATAAAAAGTAATAATAATAACTATTATAACAGGAAAGGTAAATAAATAAAAAGATAAAATAATAAAATAAAATGTAAATAAAAATAAAAATAAAAATAAAAATAAAATGACAAAGATAATAATTATGAAAATTAAAAATAAACATAAAAATTAAAAAAAAAAGCTTACCTTGCAAAGTTGTAAAACAAATTCAGAGTTTGAATGCTAATAATTTCTGAGAGAGAAAAACATAAAAATTAAGATCTTTGTTTCCTTATTATTTTTATTTTATTTCCTTTCCTTTTCTTTTCTTTTCTTTTCTTTTCTTTTTCTTTTCTTCTCTTCTCTTCTCTTTTCTTTTCTTTTTTTTTTCGTTTTCTTTTTTTTTTTCCTTTTTCCTTTCTTTTTTCTTTTCCCTTCTCTTCTCTTCTCTTCTCTTCTCTTCTCTTTCCTTTTCTTTTTCTTTCTTTTTTGTTCTCTTTTCCTTCATTCTTTTCCTTTCCTTTCCTTTCTTTTCTTTTCTTTTCTTTTCTTTTCTTTCCTTTCCTTTCTTTTTCTTTTCTTTTCTTTTCTATTCCTTTCCTTTTCTTTTCTTTTCTTTCCTTTTCTTTTCATGTGTCCCGGTTCTTTGCAGTAAAAGCACACACCCTGTAGTCTCCAACATTCACCAGGGTGATTCCTCCCACAATGGGGACACTGAGGATAAGTCAATGTACGAGGTCCTCTTGACCTCCCAGGTAGCGATCTAGTCTGCTGTTGAGGTCCGATGATATATCTGCTAGAAGAACCACTAATAGGTTTTCTATCTAATCCCTTTTGAAATCTCGAGGGTTTGTAACCACTGACACTGCTTTCTACATAACTTTTCTTAGGCCTCACGTCCTCACTGTAGGACTGCCTTTTTCTTTTTCTGAACTTCTCTTCTCTATCTTTCATTTCTTTCAGATTCTGTTCAACTTTGATTGCCATGTTGACCCATTTATTGAAGTCATCTGTATTCAGGGTCGTCAACCTATCTCGAATACTAACATGTAGCCCATCTTGGAATTTCTTGCATCTGTCAGCATCGTTGGCTACTACTGATGGAGAAAATTCTGATAGTTCGCTGAATTTTTGCTCATACTCTGCTACTGACATGCTGCCCTGTTTTAAATTCATAAACTCAGTCCATTTCTTTTTTCGCAAGGCCCAAGAATAGTATTTTTTTTCGAACTCTCTTCGAAAATCTGTCCAGGTTATGGCCGGACGTCCAGCATACCTTTGCACTGTAGTTTTCCACCATGTGTGTGCATGATCCTCCAAAAATTGCACCGCATATGGTAACCTCATAGGCTCGGGAATCTGAAGAGTAATGGAAGTAGTCTCAATTTTTTGTAGCCATGACCAGGCTAAATCTGATTACAAAGATCCCGTGAAAATCTTGCAACCCATATTCTTCAGATCTTTACAGTAATCAACTATCCCCTTTTCAACAGGGGCAGTCAAAGCGGGAATTTCTCTTGCCCAGGCCGCAACTACCTCAGCTAAATTAAGATCAGCTGCTGGAGGTGCTGCTGAGGGTGCAGCAACAGAAGATGAACCAGCAGCTGAAGCTTGTTCTCCAATTTGCTCATCAATATTCTCATTTCTATTCTTATCCCTATTTTGGGGTAATTGATTGATCCTACGCCTTCCTCTTCGACGTGGTGGCATCGTGTCTAATTTCCTGCACAAGTGACAATATTTTAATACTTCAACAAATAGTTTCTAAGTCTAAAGGACCTATAACCTTGCTCTGATACCAAACTGAAACACCCTGTCCGGATAATCTACCTAAAATCCGGCAGAGTTTCCTTTCTATCTCAACTATAACCCTTCTGCAAATAACACTCAATTCATATCCTCAACCAGCAATATTTCTCAATACTATTATCACATATATCCATCATATTCAAAAATTATCCATGATCAATTTATGCTCAAGTCAAAACATATTGATCTATTGTCTCATATCTTCAAATATATATAATATATCCAGAAGTAAACCTATTACAACAAAGTTTACTAGATAAAAACATCAATAGATCAAATCTTTTAGAAATTTAGATATGATGCCCACCACGTCAATATACTCTTGAAGCAGAGAGTAGAGGAAGGCAGCAATCCCAACACCTAACTGTGTCTTGAAAATGAGAAATAAGAAGAGGTGAGATATATGAATATCTCAATGAGTAGACAATATTTAAAGCATGTGAAAACTATAATGGTAACCTGTAAAGCATAATTGACATTTTCAAAATAAATAATAGTAAAACCATAATGAGTAATTCAAAGATGTAGCGAAGTTTTCAAATATATAATAATATTATAATATTAAATCAATGTATAAAATTTGTAAAGTAAATCAAGTTACGTATAGTTGGGCTCCAACTTACAGTCATGCATAAGAATACATCCATGAAATAACCAGGCAATATCCATGTAGGCATACTAGCAGCCGACCCCAAAGGCCAATACCACCATAGGACGCCCCAAAGGAATATGTGTAGCTATGATGTGCCCTCAAAAGGAAAGTATAACGGGATAGGGACTCTGGAGGTGGCTCCCACCACAAAGGCATAGCACGCAACTCCCATACCCAGTCTAATATCGCAGAATTGGGACTCTGGAGGTGGCTCCCGCCACAAAGGCGTAGCACGCAGCTTTCGTATTTCGATCAAGGGTATAATCTCATACATTAAGTCAGGTGGAGCCAAAACCATGTACGTCAAATTCTATATATAATCATATTTCATAAATCAACCAACTTACTCGATATAATATTTCTTGAAATAAATATACTTTAATAACAAATCAATTCATATGATTATATGTCGTATATACCTTTAATACGTAAAATAAATATTATGCTAAATATATATAATTATAATTAAAGAAATTTCAAATAACTATAGTTGTCGTCTACTCACAATCCTTGAGATGATCTCACTGTACACCTCGATTTGAAACTTTGGGATCCACAAGTGACGTCGGATCTACGTGGCCTAGAGATTAACAATAATTAGTATCTATACATGCTCAAAGCATTACACAATTATGAATGCAACTTAAGTCCCAATAATCTATCCCATAGTCAATACTAATTTCTCATACTCAAAACAACATATCCTTAATTTTTAATATCATTTCTGTAGACACCTAATTTTGTCCGGACCACTAAAACAGGTATGATTTCTTCCTAAATTAATGTTTCCGAGTGTAAAAAGATTTTTTTTATCTTGCAGGTGGTACTCTGAGACTTAGTTTAAGAGGGCGAGCATAAAAAGTCAAACCTAAAAAAAAGTCAACCCCGAAAAAAGTCAACCTCAAAAAAGTCAACCCCAAAAAGTCAACTACTAAAAAAGTCAACCCACTTTCAAAATCAAGATTTTAAGTTCAATTGAAAAATGGCAAAAGAATTTTGATAATCCGAGGTCTACATTGAAAGATATGGAGTTCGAAAGATGTGATTTGGAGATTCAGTAGAATGGAAACCCTAATCCGAGAAATTTGGGAAAAAGTGCTTAAACGATCAAATTGGTCAAAATTGAAGGTTCCAAATGAAAGATAAGCACTGAATATGGGTAATGGAGAAACCACTTGCAAGAAAAACTGAAAGAAAAGTCAATCAGGAAGAAAACCGAGAATTAAGGTTTTTAGTGGATTTCGGTGAAATCGGGACGAATCACGAAAATGGCCCGACTTCGTAAGAACAAAGCCCCCAATGGATGAGGAATGATTAAAAAGGATAGACCAAGGCTCAGCTTGAAGAAAATCTGAAAATCGGACTTGTTTTGAGCAAAATCGGGTCTCGAAAGCAAAAGGGCAAAATTGGAAAATTTGGAAAAAATAGCAAATAGACTCCAAAAATTCTGAAAATTTGTCAATCTCATTCTTAAATCATTTGAAAGATATTGGCGAAATAAAATCTTGATTTGGAGTTCGTTTGCAAAATGGCCAAATCCCGGGCTTCTTATACAGTAATTCAAAAAGGAAAATCCCGAAAAAGTAGCAAATGAGCTCCAAATCTTCTAAAATTTTGCAAATCTCATTTTTAAATTATTTGGAAGATATTGGCAAAATAAAATCTTGATTCGGAGTTCGTTTGCAAAATGGCCAAATCCCGGGCCTCCTATGCAATAATTCAAGAAGATAAATCCCGAAAAAATAGCAAATGGACTCCAAAAATTCTGAAATTTTGCAAATATCATTTTTAAATTATTTGGAAGAGATTGGTGAAATAAAATCTTGATTTGGAGTTCGTTTGCAAAATGGCCAAATCCCGAGCCTTCTATACAGTAATTCAAGCCGATAAATCCCAGAAAAATAGCAAATGAGCTCCAAAAATTCTGAAATTTTGAAAATCTCATTTTTAAATTATTTGGAAGATATTGGCAAAATAAAATTTTTATTTGGAGTTCGTTTGCAAACTGGTCAAATCCCGGGCCTCCTATGCAGTAATTCAAGCCGATAAATCCCGAAAAAATACCAAATGAGCTCCAAAAATTATGAAAACTTCCAGATCACACTTTTTAATTATTTTGAAGATATTGGTGAAGAAAAATCTTGATTTGGAGCTCGTTTAAAAAATGGTAAAATGTAGGGGCATAAAAAGGCATTTTTGGAAGAAAAAATCCAAATAAATAGCAAACGGACTCGGATAATTTTGAAAACTTCCAGAACTCAATATTTTATTATTTTGGAAGTATTAAAAAAAGAAAATTGAATTTGGAGTCCGTTTGATATTTATTTGCATCCGGAGGGCAAAACGGTCATTTCACCCAAGCAACCGAAAAGGGCTTCTTTGGGCCTTTCAAAAAATCAGAGTTGGGCTAGAAAAGAGAAGTGCTGGCCTGCCCAGGCCCAAAGGAAGGAGGAAGCTTCTGATTTTTCAATCAAATGGCTAAAAATTAAGAGTTAGTTAGAGATTCTCTTTGATCAAGCCATGGTGATTAAGCCACATAGGCCAAGAGAGATGTCAACATTATTCTTGAACAGCTGTAATTTGAGAGAGCTGATATGCTAATCTAAAGGTGGTAATTTCATGATTTTTTCACCTTGAATTATTAGCCATTTGATGGAAAATTGGTTACAAAAAAATGACAACACCTTGAGAATATTAAGGGCCATTCGGCCAGCATGTTGGGGGAGGCAGAAAGTTCATTTTTTCATTTCATTTTGCTTAGTTCTTTTGGTATTTACTTAGTTTTTTCTCTCATTGGTTGAAAGCAAAAAAGAAAAGTTTAGAAAAGAAAGGAAAGTTGAAGAGATAAAGCTTGAAAGATAGCTTCTTGAGGTTGCTCTTGAGCACCAACTCTTGCACTTTCTTGATTTTCCATTCTTATTTTTGCTATTTTGATTACTATTTGGTGAGTTTCCATTTTAAATAAATGTTTTTTTATTGTTCTTCTTAAGTTCTTCCTTCATCTCTTTCTTAAATATGTTTTTTACAATTTTTTATTTATTTATATTATACTCACCATGGCCAAATGGCCTACATTATTTATTTAAGTTGTTGTTTTGGTTTATTTTATCATATTGTTTATGTTATTTTCTTTGATCTTGATGTTTTAAATGTTATGTTATTTCATATACTTGAGTTATATTTTAATTTGGTTGCTTTGTTTGTTGCCATTTATGTTTTAAATATCATGTTTTTGCATTTTTAATTTTCTGTTTTCATAATGTTTAAATTTGAGCATGTTTTAGATTTAGTATATCAAGTGTTTCTGAAAATGCTTGTGTGGTCTTTGCATGATTTGAGTTTTATATGTTAGTTGAGCATGTTTTAGATTTAGTATATTAAGTGTTTGTGAAAATGCTTGTGTGGTTTTTGCATGATTTGAGTGTTATATTTTAGTTGATTATGTTAGTATACCAAGTGTTTGTGAAAATGCCATGCTTGTTGGAGCTTGAGGCCATTTGGCTACTCCATGTGTTTTGCATTGTGTGTTGCATTTTTGCCATGTTAGTTAGTAGGTTTTTGCATTTGCATGACATTTGATTTAGTTGAGCATGTTAGTATACCAAGTGTTTGTGAAAATGCCATGTTTTCTAGTTACATTATTCCATTCGGTCACCCTTGGAATTTTTGCATTTTATGTGCATTCTTGCCATGTTAGTTGATAGGTTAGCATTTGCATGCTATTTGTTTGAGTTTTTGGTTTAAGCATGCTTTGTGTTTGTGAAAATGCCATGCATATTTTAGTTATTAAGTTAGGTTTTTTTGCCATGCATGTTCATGCATTTTAGGTCTAGGTTGCATTAAATGCCATGCAAGTTCATTTAGGTCTAGGTCACTATATGAATGCCATGCATTTTTTCATGACATTTAGGTTTAAGCTCATGCATTTCATGCACTATGTTTGCTGTATTGTTTCATACAGTTCATGTTCATGCCACTTGAATAATGACTTGAGCCAATTAATGGTTCAAAGTCATGCTCTCTTGAGCACACTTGTGGAAAATTAAGTTTGTCAAGTTTATTATTCTACCTTTGTGATTTTTTTTACTTAGCCAATTTTTATCTAACTTTCAAAAATTCCTAGCTACTGTTTGTAAGTCATTTTATGAGTTTCAAATATTTTTACTTTGATTTTTAAATGATTTTATCAAAGGCAAAAATGTATTTTGGGCAAAACAGTTTTTTTCACCCAGTTTTCGTACATTTTCGATTTTTCTAGGCATTCGTCTTTAATCAGAAAATTAATTTGATTTTTTCCCGTGTAGTTTTATATGTCCTGAGTCTCCCATATTTTTTTCAGAATTTTTTGAATTTTTAAAAATAGGATAAAATATCGTGGCTTAAAACTGGACAGTGGAGTCAGAATTGAATTTAAAGAAAAATCATTTTTCTGTTTTGGTTAAGTTACTTAGAGTGGGCTGATTAGGAGGGTTAGCTACTGACTTAGGATAGTTTCTAAGCCTTTTTAAACTCTAAAAATGGTTTTTCAAGTCTCGGGTTAAGGGTAGTCAAGTCCGGATTTTTAAACTTGGAAAATTAGAGCCATTTTAAAAAAAGATTTAGCCAGTTTTTATTTTTAATTCAAGCTTTTTAAAATTGTTTTCAAACAATCACAAAGTATTTTGGTTTTAGAGTATTTAATTTGACATATTTTCCTAAGGTAGCCGGATATCTTTTTAGATATACAGATTTCCTTAATTAAAGGAAAAAAATACATTTTATGCATTGCATTTTTCATATTCATGCATTTTATATAATATGTGATTCTTGCTATAATAATTTCTATGATATTGTTGTTATTTTGATATATATTTTTTGATGTTATATGGTTTATTATATGGTTTTGAATATTTCATGATATCCTATGCTTTTATTTAGTTATTTTTAGCATATATTATGTTCATGCATTATTATTTTTATTTTCATGCATATTATATGATAGCATTATTTTATTCCATGTCATTTAAATTATATGCCATATCATTCATATTTGTCATGTCGTTTAAATCATTCCATTTCATTTAGGATATATTATGTCATCTAGAATATTTTATTTCATTTAGATTATATCATATGACTTAGGATATTTCATTTCATGTAGAATATATTATATTACCTAGGTCATTTCATTTCATTTAGGATATATTATGTCATCTAGAATATTTTTTTTCATTTAGATTATATCATATGACTTAGGATATTGCATTTCATATAGAATGTATTATGTTATATAGGTCATTTAATTTCATTTAGAATATATCATATAACTTAGGATATTTCATTTCATTTAAAATATGCTAAGGCGTTCAAATCATATCATGTCATTTAGGTTGCATTATATTATTTAGATTTTACTATGTCATTTTATTTATGTCATGCATATACATATTCATTTCTTTTAAATGTTTTCAAAAAAAGATAATGGTTTTCAATAAAATAAAGATATTCCCGAGTTAAAATAATTCATGAGTTCTCTGCCGGGTTTGTTGGGGAGGATATCATCAATTATTATTAATAATGGAATATCTTCTTTAAAAAGAGAATGATTTGGAAAATTTTCCAAAATTAATAAAAATTTCTATATTTTGCCACGTTTGTTGCGGAATATAGAAAAAAATTGAATTTATAAATTCCGAATCATTTTCAATTAAAAATGGAATTATTTTTCTTTAAATTGGGAAGTAACTTGAAATGCTAAATTTAAAACCGATTTTTTACCGAGACTTGAGATAACACACGATTAATAAGGTACTGATTTATACGGGCGTTGTGGGGGTACTAATCCTTTCCCGCACGTAACCGACTCCCGAACCCGCTTCTTTGATTTCTCTGGTTTAAAACGCAGACTTGAAATTGATTTTTTAAAATGTTTTAATTAATTTTTAAAATATTTTTTAAAACCGGTTTTAATAGGTGGCCGATCACACTTAGCTAAAAAAGATTGGTGGCGACTCCATGTCTTTTTCAAGGTCATTTTCAAAACCTTCATTTTTCTAGAGGAATTAAGTCGACTTTTCCTCGGGTTTTTTTTTAATGTCACGCTTAACGAATAATTAAGTCTTGCGATGAGACTCGTTATTTGTTAGGTTGCGACAATTTCCATAATCATTTTCTCCATAATTCAACTCCATATTCATGTCTTTATCAAATTCCTTTCTAGTACTCCATGCCTTAGATATTTTCATAATTAGGGATGGCAATGGAGCGGGGCGGGGGCGGATTTTGCAGTATCCGCCCCCGCCCCGCCATTGTACTGCTCCGCGCCCCGCCCCGCTCCGCCATGGATGTTGAAATTTCAATACCACTACCACCTCCATGGATGTCGGTTACATCCATAACCGCCCCGCCCCGCTCCGCCCCATTTGATATTTATTAATTATTTTTATTTTTTTCAAATAATAAAGCATTTTAAAAATAAATTAAATATAAACATAAAAATAATAAGTTTAATTATATTATTTTATTATTCATTTAAAAGCTAAATATGTAAGGGTAAAATTGTAATTTGACTATTCGGGGCGGGGCGGTGCGGAGCAGGCAATTACCACAACTGCTCCATCCCCGCCTTTCAGACAAAAAAAACCGCCCCGCCCCGCCCCGCCTCCATTGTTGAAAAAAAAAAAACCTCTCCATTCGGATCGGATCGGTTCGAAATCCATCGGTCGGATCGGGTTTTGCCATCCCTATTCATAATCCATAACAATCCTTTAGTACTATATTTCTCTTAAGCAATAAATTCCTTACTATCAAGTTAGATTAGAAACTCATAACTTGAGTTTGGTAAGGAATTTTGAAGTGATTCCAATTGGTTTATTTCAATCAATAAGTATAATTTATGAAGAAAATAACTAACTTAGACAATTAGAACAAAATCTTGATCAAATTTGATAAATCTCGAAACTATGCCGAAATAGGGGTCAACACAGAACAGCCAACTTCACCGAATTTTATCTTTTTAACCGCTTATCGGCTTTGGGTGATTAAAAAACCAAAATTCTAGTATTGAAGTATAGTTTCTAGGAAAAATATCAAAAAAATAAAAACCCAGCTGTGCCAAACCCAGAAAATCCGAACAGCAAGCATGCTCAACTTCCCCTGTTTTGCTTTTTCTTCCCATGTTCTTGTTCATGCTTTCAAATCCTTTTAATTCTTACCAAAGGTGAATAAAACTCATACTTAATAGATGGATTTCAGACTTTAACATGTTTATAGAGCTAAAATCTTAGCATTTTCATGTAGAATATCTAAAGAAAAGAAAGAATTAATCAAGAAACTAACTTTGGATGTGATTATTGAAGAAATTTTGGTGTAAAGAGAATTTTGGGAGAATAAGGAGAAGGAAGGCCGGCTGCCACTAGAAGAGTAGAATGAAAAATTCTAGAGTTTCAAGAGATAAAATGAAGTTAAGAGATATTTTTTAATTTTTGGTATAATTGCATATTGGTCCCTCAACTTTTTATAAATAACCATTAAGCCCCTAAATTTTTTAATTTGTTCAATTTGATCCTTTTTTTTATTTCCTTCACTTATAACTTCTTACTAATTTCCAAGTTTTTCCTTAAAATTTTCGGGATTTAACTTTACATGATTATACGTAACCTAAGTTGTTACACTTTTTTTTTGTGTTTCGATTTCCTCCCCTTTTTTCTGTTGTGAATTTGTGATGACTTTAAAGGTCAATGGCTTAATTTTAGCCGGATCCTTGGCTGTCAAATTGGGCTGTGGCAGAGGTTGAGTGTGGGAAAGAGGTTGCATGGGAAAGGGGCTGATGTGAGGGTGGCAAGGTGATGGCGTGGGGGTTGCTGGCTGTGCAAATTGTCTCTTTCTCTTTTTTTTTTTTCCTTTTTTAATTAATTAATTAATTATTATTTAATAATTTCTTTTTTAATTATTAATTTCAAATTAATTAATTAACAAGATTTGGGCCTAATCAGTATTAGACTTTATTCGAACTTCGTTCGGGACCTGATCTAGGCTTAACCCGGACAAAATTAGATTACTACACACTCAATCAAGTATATGTATTAGGATTTATATCAACTTTTATCATCTTTTATTCTTCTCAAGATTAATTTTTTCAAAATTTTTTCTGTAAAGGCATTTATTTTTCCCAAAAATATATATATGTAATTATTTTCTCTATCAAAAAATATTTATTTTCCTTATCAAAATTTCCATTTAGAAGAGCTAATCTCAACTCAAAGCCAAAATCCTCACCATTTGTCATTTTTTTTTTACATGAAAACAAATATTCTCTTTATTTTTTACAAAAAGAAATTTGTCTCCTAATTCAAAACTTTCGAATCATAACAAAGTGACAACAAAATTGCCCCACATAACTATATTCCCTGATCAAAGGTAATAAAATGACCCAAAAAATGCGACATTAAATCTTTTGAAAATTGGTGATTACCATTTGGGATGTCCTTGAAAAATGTGACTGAAGGTTCAGCTCTTCCAGTGAGTGATAGTCTGACACATTAAGATCTCGACCATTAAGGGTTTACAAGAATCACAACTCGATAAGGGAGGTGAATCTTTGTCCAAACTCATAAATGAAACAAGACTTTTTTCAAAAACATTAATTCCTTAATAATCAAGCACTTAGAAAAATATTTCTTTTCAAGCCTAATCGATTTTGACATTCTCTTGGTTTCTAGACATGGTACCTTGATATGCGTTAAAACCAGCCATGGTAGGCTCAAGGTTTTGGAAAGTCATTTTCGAAGGGAGAGAAGGCTGAAATTTCAAATTCAATCTTTTAACTGATAACAGGCTTTAACTGGAATTGACATTCTGGAATTTCTCAAGGGTCTTCAATACTCATTGGTTCTTTCAATATGATCTTTCATTTTTTTGATGGCCTTGGCAACATCGTAACTTCAAAAATTCTCAATTTTGCTCTAGACTGCCCTTTAGAGTCTTCACCCTAGAGTCTCATTCTTTTTTTTTTTTTTTAGTTTCATCATGCACTTGGAAATTCAAAAATTTCCAACAATGACCATCTTATCAATATAATGGGTTCAAGCCTCATATAGACCTTTTCTAGGATAAGACTCTTCAATTTAAGTATCCACATTTGATCCAAATGGACTTTTCAAGGCACGTAATGTAGGATTGGGCTAGGGGTTTCAAAAGAAAGGATAAACATGCTCAAAATGTGTTTAATGGTGCTCGAACCAAGGATCATATCATTCAGATTTCTC
Organism: Fremontodendron californicum; assembly: GCA_030761205.1. NCBI lineage: Eukaryota > Viridiplantae > Streptophyta > Magnoliopsida > Malvales > Malvaceae > Fremontodendron > Fremontodendron californicum. The sequence goes on from JAULJL010000026.1 coordinate 13,422,702, forward strand.
TTTATTTTCAATTCTTTCACTCCATTTCTCTTTATTCTTCTTTTATTTCTTTTTTTTTTCTTTTCATTTCTTGCCTTTTCTTTCATTTTTTTTTTGCTTTTTCTTTGTGTGTTTACACTTTTTGAGTGATTTCGAATTTCTCAGATCTCAATTCACTTCATGTATGCCGTCAACATAATGCATTCTTTTTGTTCTTGAAATTGGATTCCATCATTTGTGATTCTTACAATAAATTTTCCTTCGTATTTACTCCCCAATGGAGAGGGTCATCCTTGGTCAGGTGATAACTCGTATAATTATATAGTTTTTAGTTATGTTTTATTATTGTTTTGTGTCAAATACGAGTTATTATTGTTTAGTCTAATTGTGTTTATGATCTTTTATATTTTTATGTAATTTGGTGTTTTTCACAAGTTTCTTTGAGTGATTTCAGATTACTAGTATTAAGGGCAAATCCAGTTCAGTTCCAGTTCCGACACCTTTTGCCATATCAGCTATATCTTGAGTTTCACTGAAGCAATAAGGCTGAACTTTGTATCCCTGCAAAGCTAAGAGGCATATCTATCTTTTTCATGTTTTACACTTCTTGAAACGGAGTCGTTTTCCCTAGCGAAATCGACCATCAAGTTGGCTGATGTGCAATGACGTCTGTTCTGCACCGTTTTGGTATTTTGACCATATCTTCCGATCCACGTGCGCAAATGATCTGATTCCAACGGCTATGGATCCGTAACTGATAGGGGTATATTTTTCTAGAAGACCATTTTATCAGATCGAGCCTCCAACATTGACAAAATCGACCATCAAGCTGGCTGATCAGAATTGTCATACAATATGACGAAAATTGTTAGAAAAATGCACCCACCTATTATACCTACCTTTGAAATTTGTAAAGCTTGTCTCTTGTCATTTAGCCCTCCAAAATGTGTATAAATAGAGGGCCTTGGATGAGTATTGGGATACATTGATACATTGGTAGGATAGCCATTGTAATAAAATTCTCTAAGTTTTCTTCTTCTTTCCTTTCTCTAGTTTTCTTTTTCTTTACTTATGTTTCTTACATTTCTTTTCATTTTATTCATATCTAGTATGTGTTGCTAATCATATTGTTGAGGTGATGAGGTGAAGCTCTTGGTAAATGCTAAGGTTAGTCTCTTCAACATGAGCTAAAATGAATCATCATTTATAAACACTAATGTAGATAATATTTTCTTTTGGTTTAAAATCATACTTGCAAAGTAGAGATCTTGATTCATTATTGACAATGAAAATGGCACAGTAAATGCTTGGTTTCATAACCTTGATTTGTTGTAGACATATACCTTGGCATAAGGAATGCTTGGACTCTTTTTGTGAGTTTTGAGGACACCAAATGAACATAATATCATATGCTATGGACGTTGGACAATTTGGACTGAATTGCTAAACCTTCCGGTTGGAACCTCCCTTATGTGTGGATTTCAATTGTGTAATAAAACAAGATTAATCTTAGCATAACACCAAGAGTGGATTCTCTAACCTCAACATCTTTTCTTATTGTTTTTTTTATATCTTGTTTAATTGCTTTTATGTTATTTTGTTTATTTTGTTCTCTAATATCTTGTTTACTTTCTTTGTTATTGATTCCCTAATATCTTGTTTATTTTCTTTTTCTTATATATTTATAAACTTATACTTACTAATACGCTTCCCTGTGGTTCGACCTCGGACACCCGAGAATTTATTACTTGAACATAACCTGCACTTGGGTTTACAACTCTTAATTGAGTTTCCATCAAGTTTTTGGCGCCGTTGCCGGGGAAGCAATACTAAGTATATAAGTTTATAAGTATATTTATTTTTATTGGCTGGTTATACCGCCTAATTTATAAGTATATTTATTTTTATTGGCTGGTTATACCGCCTAATTTGTATATATTTATTTTTATTGGCTGGTTATACCGCCTAATTTTGTTTATTAACTTTGTTTTATGCTTGTTTGGCGACGTGATTTTAGATCTCGTCGTTTAGTTAGATTTTATTGTGAAACTTTTTCAGGTAATCTTTCTAATACAACTCCTACCATGGCTGACAATGAAAGTGTTCATGCTGAAGATGAGAACAGACAAGTACGCACCATGCGTGACTACTTGCAACCAACTCGAAGCTCATCACCCTCTTGTTTTATTTTTCCTCTCAATGCAAACAACTTTCGTTTTAAACCAGGTATGATAGCTTTGCTTCCAAATTTCCATGGGTTAGAATCGGAAAGTGCTTACTCGTTTCTAAAAGACTTCGAAGATGTATGTGTCACCTTTAATGACCAACAATGTACAAATGAAATTGTCAAGCTAAAATTATTTCCTTTTTCTTTAAAAGATAAAGCAAAAATTTGGCTTCATAATTTAAAACCAAGGTCAATTGGCACATGGCAAGAATTAGAAACTGAGTTTCTAAAGAAATTTTTCCCAGCACATAAAACTACTGCTTTGAAAAGACAGATTCAAAATTTCAATCAAAATCAAAATGAAGCATTTTTTCAGTGCTGGGAGCGTTTTAAAGATTTGTTAAGTTCTTGTCTACATCATGGTTTTGAAAAATGGCGTCTTATTAGTTTCTTTTATGAAAGTTTAACTCCCGAAACTAAACAATTTGTTGAAACAATGTGTAACGGTGAGTTTCTAGAAAAAGAACCTGAAGAAGCCTTTGACTACCTAGACCATTTGGCAGATAACTCTCAAGCCTGGCACACAGATAATTCCTTTGAAAGTTCCAATAGATCTAATCTTGTTTCTAACAGAGGAAAATATCATTTTAGTCAAGAAGATGAGATAAAAGCTAAAGTAGCTAATTTGGCTAGAAAGATTGAAGCCATGGAACTTAGAGAAGTAAAAGAAGTCAAAACGGTTAAAAATGAAGAAAGTTGTGGAATTTGTGAAATCATGGGACACCCCACTTCTGAATGTCCAAACATTCCCATTCTTAAAGAAACGTTGCATGATCAAGTAAATTCCATAAACACATTTAAAAAGCCTTTTCCTTCTCCTTACTCTGAAACGTATAACCCTGAATGGAGAAATCATCCCAACTTCAGTTGGCGGAATAATAATCATGTTCAGGTACCACAATCTCAAAAGCCGGGCAACACTTTTTCCTATCAACCTTCACGTGTACAAACCTTGGAAGAGACATTGCAAGCATTCATGCAAACACAAGCAAATGTGAATAGCCGGACTTCACAGGACATCAATGAGATCAAAAACACCTTGTCCACATTGACAGCTTCATTACGCACTCAAGAAAAAGGTAAGTTTCCTGCTCAACCTCAGCCTAAACCTTCTACTCAATGTCTTGTTTCTTGCTCCAATGAAACTCAACAGGAAAATGCCAGTTCTATCACAACTCTTAGAAGTGGAAAGGCAATTGACAAAAAGATTCCATCAAAAGACCAAGATCCTCTTTCCCCTCCGAAAAGTAATGGTAAGGATGATGGTAAGTCTGAACTTCTTGAAAATTTGGACAAAGAAAAAGGTATGCATCCTGCTCCTTTTCCTCAAAGGTTGCAAACAATAAAGAATTTGAATCAAAATGCAGAAATTTATGAACTTTTCAAACAAGTTAAGATTAACATTCCTTTATTGGATGCAATCAAACAAGTTCCATCTTATGCTAAATTTTTGAAGGACATGTGCACAGTTAAAAGGAAACATAATGTACAAAAGAAAGCATTTCTGACGGAAAGTGTGAGCTCAATCATTCAGCACCTTACTCCACCAAAATTCAAAGATCCTGGATGTCCAACAATCTCATGCATCATTGGAAACACTAGAATAGAACGTGCATTGCTTGATCTTGGTGCTAGTGTTAATCTTTTGCCTTTTTCTGTTTATCAACAGTTAGGTTTAGGTGAACTCAAGGAAACACCTGTTACACTTCAACTAGCTGATCGTTCTGTAAAAATTCCTCGAGGGATAGTTGAAGATGTTTTGGTTCAAATTGATAATTTTTACTTCCCTGTTGATTTTATTGTTTTGGACACACATCCTGTTTCAAATCCAAATGTTCAAATTCCTGTTATATTAGGCCGTCCATTTCTTGCAACTTCTAATGCTCTGATAAATTGCAGGAATGGTATGTTGAACATTTCTTTTGGAAATATGACTTTAGAATTAAATGTGTTCAACACTTGCAAGCAACCTGGTGATGATTCAGAAGTACATGAAGTGGATTTCATTGAAGAACTTGTTCATGAACATCTCACCACTACCACATTCTATGATCCTTTAGAAGCTTATTTAATTGAATGTGAGTTTGATAATGCTTCAGAAATTTCACACACTGATTCTTTGTTAAATTCTTTTCAGGTTAAGCATTGTTGGAAACAAAAGTTTGAGGAACTTCCATCACTCACAAATGTCACTGTACCATCAACTATTGAACCACCCAAGCTGGATTTAAAACCATTGCCATCCGAGCTAAAATATTCCTTTTTGGGTGAGAATGAAACTTTTCCAGTCATAAATGAACTTGAGGAACTCAGAAATGATGCATATGAGAATTCTAAAATTCATAAAGAAAGAACTAAAGCCTTTCATGACAAGTTAATTTCAAGAAAAACATTTGATGTTGGACAAAAAGTTCTACTTTATAATTCTAGACTTCACATATTTCCTGGTAAGTTGAGATCAAGATGGACTGGCCCATCTGTGGTTAAGCATGTGTATCATTATGGAGCAGTTGACATTGAGAATCCTCAAAATGGTAACGTATTCAAGGTAAATGGACAAAGACTCAAACTCTTTTTGGAAAATCATGTTACTCAAGAAGAGGTTGTTTTTCTTTCTGATCCTTGTTTTGAAAATAACTAGATGTAAATATAATTTTTACTAATCTTCAAAAAAAAAAAAAAAAAAAAAAAATTCATTTTTTTTCCGGTTAAATGGCGGATAACGGTACTCCGTGATTATTTAAGTCGGTTCCATCAGCTACCCACAAAACTGATATTGTATATAAATTTCTCTTTCATTTTATTTTATTTCATTTTTTTTTAGGATGGATGATATTCTCAAAAGATTGCAGAAACGATTTCCTCCTTTTCCTCGGAATATTTTACTGAAGCTTTACCAAGTTCGATTAGAAAGATTAAGAATGCTTATGAACAAAGGGATTCCTGAAGACATACGTTGGATAATTGAAGCCAAGGTACGTGAAGATGAATATCTTCCTGTTTTGCATTTACCAGGTACAGGTAGAAGCACTTATGCAAAGAAGCGACGAGCAAAGCGCATGAGTTCAAATTGCCACAAGTGTGCACGATGGACGTGTAACGGTAAATGTCGTTCTATTGGGATTCCGTCCTCTAATCGAGATGATAAAATTGAATTCATTAAGGATGGACTGAGTAAGGAGAATTTGGGTAATATCCAACTTTCTCTTGAGACGCATCCTAGTGGAGACGTACAAAGAGATATTCTTGATTTATGGCCGCAATTCCAAAGGGAATGGCAACATCTTGGGAATCTGATGTTAAAAGACCCTGTTTGCCAGCTTGTAAGAAAACTGGATGGGAAGCATATCCTCGACTCATAGAAGGCGTTTAAGCCGTTTCTGGACGTAAAACCAGAGGAAGATGTGAGCCACAATCACAACTACAATAAATGACTTCTCAGCTTTTGGTTTGATTTGCAATAATTTCATTTCGGTTTAATTTACGTGTTGTTCGATTTGTGTAATTATTCTCGTATTTTTTGCATTAGTCTTTTACGGTTGATTTTTCTTCTCTTTTTGATTTTCTTCCTGAAATCACGCAAAAATCTTTTGTTAGGTTAACATTTTCTTCTGACAGGTCAAATACACTTTCGGCGACATTATTACTCTTGTCTGATTCACTACTCAGTCCTCTATATATTACACCATGTACTCATTCTCTTTCAGGCACTCGAAAAAGAAAAAAAATGGAAAGCACTTCGTCCCAGCGCATTAAAAAAATTTGTGTCTTTGGAGGTGCTTATCCAGGGAAAAATAACATATTCGCTGATGAAGCCATAAGAGTTGGAGTAATACTTGCCCAACAAAAGATCCACTTGATTTATGGAGGCGGTAGTACGGGTTTAATGGGAGCAGTCGCTACAGCAGCACACGCCGGAGGAAGTCCAGTTCTAGGAATCGTGCCAAAACTATTCACAGATTTTTGTGGACCTACCGTGGGTAAGGAAATACAAGTCTGGAGTATCCCTGAACGGATAACAATCATGTACCATTCTGCCGATGCATTCATTGCCTTACCAGGAGGTCTGGGTACATTGGAAGAAATAGCTTGCGTGGCTTCTTGGTCATCTTTGGTCACAAATAAGAAACCCATTGGTTTGCTTAATATTAATGGTTATTTTAGTAATTTACTTTCATATTTAGATAATGCTGTGGATAATGGATTCATGTTTTCAGAGGCAAGGAGAACCATAATTTCTGCTACAACCATTGAAGATTTACTCAAAAAGCTACAAGCTTATGAGTGTTTATCTGCTACGGTTGTTTCGCAAACGCTCGGAAAAAGAAAAAGAGATATGGACGAGCAAGGAGTGGATTGCACTTTGTCTTTGTGACATTATCTAACATTTTGCTTGTTGTGTCTCAGTTATAATAAGTGGTTAGCAACCTCTGCAGGTAATATCTCCTAAATTCTACCTTTAAAATTTGACATTGGGGACAATGTCATATTTTAGTAGGGGGTAAGGGACATATTTTGCTAAAAAAAAAAAAAAAAAATTTGTTGTGTTTTAAGACATTTAGAAGTATTCATTCTGAACAAGGTCTGAGTAAGGGAGACTTGAGACATACCTTGTCAGTTTGATTTAATCTTCTTCTTCAAAAAAAAAAAAAAAAAAAAAAAAGCATGTTTAGACTTAGTGTGTTTTTTTTTAGTTACTTTCAATACAATGATGAGATATGAATTGCATAAGTCTAAAACAGATTTATTAGTGAGAAGATTTTCATGAGAATTGAGCTTGATGTCAACCTTTTTATGAGCCAATGTTAATATGATATGTTGATTGAGAAAGAAGCATGTTTAGACTTAATCTGACTTGTATAATCATCTTTGTGAGTTTTTGAGCCTATAATGATTGATGCATTATACAAATCAATCTAATTTCTTTCTTGAGTGCTCTTATGATTACATGATTCTCTAGAACTTGCTTTAAACCGTTTGAGACTATATTGATACATGTGACAACATGAATATGATAGAGGCATTAGGATTATAACCAGGGCCAAACAGCCATCCATTATTAATGTTCTACGAGAACATCCCCACTAGTGAGCCAATTTGAGCCTACATTAAATATGATGTTTTATTGGTAACCACAACTTACAGCTAGCCTAAATATACTTATATCCTTACCCTTGTTCTAAAGATGAATTTTATATTTTGAGACATATTGCAAAAAAACAAGGGATATTTTTATTTGAAAATTTGGGTTAGAAACAAAAGATAAGTGTGGGGGAAGAAAAGAAAAGAAAAAGTCAAGAGAAAAAGAAAGGGATCATTGTCAAATACATTCCCATATTAAAAAAAAAAAAAAAAAAAAAAAAAAAATCTTCTCTTGAACTTCTAGAAAAAGATGTTACAAAGTTGGTTAGAATGATGCAAAGGCTCAACATGAATATTTAGCCTATGTTATTATGTGCTTTATAAGAGTTTTGAGAAGTTTTATTTGTATGATCTTATTATGTCTCTAAAATCTATGAACTCTTTGGAACCTTTGTGATATCTTTATCCTTTTGTTCTTTAACCACATTATAACCCTTTGGCCCCATTACAACCTTGAATAAAGACCTCTTGATTTATGAAGTTGTATGATCTAAATAGTGGAGAATAGGTGGACAAGCAAGCATATGGTAGAAGTGTTTTCATGAGATTGATTGAGTGTAAACACTTTACCACTACTTTAAAGAGTGAAAATCAAGAGAGTATCCCATGTGAGAAGTTGAGATTAAGTTTGAATATACACTATTTTGATTGAAATATGTTATGTTATTATTGGCTTAACTCAAACTATTTACATTCAAGCAAGATTTTTTGTGAATTTCTTTAAGCTATTGATTAGTTTTTAAGACTTGTCCAATGATTATCTCTAATTTATATTGGAAGGATTAGTTATAATTATTATTTTTAGTTTTTCTTATTTCTTCAATGTTTGTGGGTATCGTCCTAGTAAACCCTCACGAGACTAAACTCGTCCACTAGGGACACCTAGGGGTTTAAAGGCTTGTGTCACATGCTAAGTGCCACCGTGATTTCCTACGAAAATGGATTAGATTAGATTTTCTTATTTTATTTTTATTGAGTCGTTGCTAGGGACTAGCAACAATCTAAGTATGGGGGTGTGATAACTCGTATAATTATATAGTTTTTAGTTATGTTTTATTATTGTTTTGTGTCAAATACGAGTTATTATTGTTTAGTCTAATTGTGTTTATGATCTTTTATATTTTTATGTAATTTGGTGTTTTTCACAAGTTTCTTTGAGTGATTTCAGATTACTAGTATTAAGGGCAAATCCAGTTCAGTTCCAGTTCCGACACCTTTTGCCATATCAGCTATATCTTGAGTTTCACTGAAGCAATAAGGCTGAACTTTGTATCCCTGCAAAGCTAAGAGGCATATCTATCTTTTTCATGTTTTACACTTCTTGAAACGGAGTCGTTTTCCCTAGCGAAATCGACCATCAAGTTGGCTGATGTGCAATGACGTCTGTTCTGCACCGTTTTGGTATTTTGACCATATCTTCCGATCCACGTGCGCAAATGATCTGATTCCAACGGCTATGGATCCGTAACTGATAGGGGTATATTTTTCTAGAAGACCATTTTATCAGATCGAGCCTCCAACATTGACAAAATCGACCATCAAGCTGGCTGATCAGAATTGTCATACAATATGACGAAAATTGTTAGAAAAATGCACCCACCTATTATACCTACCTTTGAAATTTGTAAAGCTTGTCTCTTGTCATTTAGCCCTCCAAAATGTGTATAAATAGAGGGCCTTGGATGAGTATTGGGATACATTGATACATTGGTAGGATAGCCATTGTAATAAAATTCTCTAAGTTTTCTTCTTCTTTCCTTTCTCTAGTTTTCTTTTTCTTTACTTATGTTTCTTACATTTCTTTTCATTTTATTCATATCTAGTATGTGTTGCTAATCATATTGTTGAGGTGATGAGGTGAAGCTCTTGGTAAATGCTAAGGTTAGTCTCTTCAACATGAGCTAAAATGAATCATCATTTATAAACACTAATGTAGATAATATTTTCTTTTGGTTTAAAATCATACTTGCAAAGTAGAGATCTTGATTCATTATTGACAATGAAAATGGCACAGTAAATGCTTGGTTTCATAACCTTGATTTGTTGTAGACATATACCTTGGCATAAGGAATGCTTGGACTCTTTTTGTGAGTTTTGAGGACACCAAATGAACATAATATCATATGCTATGGACGTTGGACAATTTGGACTGAATTGCTAAACCTTCCGGTTGGAACCTCCCTTATGTGTGGATTTCAATTGTGTAATAAAACAAGATTAATCTTAGCATAACACCAAGAGTGGATTCTCTAACCTCAACATCTTTTCTTATTGTTTTTTTTATATCTTGTTTAATTGCTTTTATGTTATTTTGTTTATTTTGTTCTCTAATATCTTGTTTACTTTCTTTGTTATTGATTCCCTAATATCTTGTTTATTTTCTTTTTCTTATATATTTATAAACTTATACTTACTAATACGCTTCCCTGTGGTTCGACCTCGGACACCCGAGAATTTATTACTTGAACATAACCTGCACTTGGGTTTACAACTCTTAATTGAGTTTCCATCATCAGGGTTCATTTGAAAGAATTCATTAGGCTCAAAATGGGTAGCAAGTGGATAATTTTACTCATGTAAAAAGATATTGAAAGATGGCCATTCATCATTTCAAACATGGTCACTTACATTGAAGAGCGATCCTATGAGAGGCTTAAAACTGTTTTATTTTTATTTTTATTTCTTTTCTTTTGTTTTTTTTTTTTGGTTATTTTCTTGTGGTTTTGTTTGGAATTCTTTGAATGTCCCAAGTGCATGACATTACTATCACTTTTTGACCATTTTTCTTTATTTTTTTTTTGCTTTCACCATAATTTTTCAAATATCACAATTCACGGAGAATGCCTCATCTTGCTTCGAGGAAGATCCCATGTTCTCATCTTAAGCTTCTTACTGTAGGAACTCGTTTTAGACTCAAGTTTCACATGCCATTTCCACTAAACAAGAAAAATAAATGGCTACTTTACAAACTAGGATATTTTCACGGATGTTGAGTATCTGGATTTATTGATCAATATGCCCCAAAAGGTTAGTCAAGAAGTTGGAGAAAAAGGGCGAGGAATTCATGCTTTATAGTCATTCGAAGAGGTTTGTGAGATTTTTTTTTGGGGTTTAAAGTTCCGGTATGATCTTAACTCATCTCAAATTACCAAAATCTAGCTTCCTCCGAAAGTGTCATGTTCACTTGGTTTTCAAGAAATTCAAGAAAGAGTTTTCCAAATTAATTGTTTCATTGCTTCATTGTCTAGATAAAGATTCCATCATTTGGTATGGCATTGTACCAAAGTCCATGAGGTTCGAAGTTCTTGAATGGTCTTTACTCAAGTGGTTCAAGACGTGAAAATGCTGGATGGAAGGTTTAAGTCTTTGGAGGGGTGACTTCATTCATAACAGTAATCACCAATTTTTTTGAGATTTTTTTATTTATTTTTGCACACAACTCTTTTTTTTTTTAACATAATTATTCAAAACAATCTTTTCAATTTTCCAAGAGAATCTTTCCAAAAGAATAAATAAAAAATAATCAATCAGTGTCACACACAAACCCTTGATATGATTTCTTCTATACATGAAAAAAGGTAGTAAAAAACATATTCACCCTAATTACAACATGAAAGAATACAAAATTGTAAATTTTCAAAAACTTTCATTATTTTTCAAAAATTTTACTTACAGAAATATATCATGGCATAATAATGTAAATTTATAAAAAAATATATACATATAGAAAACTGCCCCATATTTGTCACAACCCAAAAGTTAGAGTCTTGACGCATTAAATTAAGGCACCAAGGATGGATTAAATCTAGACATTTCAAAAAACATGTTTACGGCTCAACCGAACTTCTGCTATGATTTTGCCTTTCTCAGAATCTTCTTTACTTCCTAAATCATTCATCGATTTATCCCTCTTCACTAGGTCCGTGAAATTGAATAATGTTTCACATGTATGCAAGTCAAATGGATGGATGATGCGAATTACATGAGATGCAATGATACTTATGCAAGTGATGAAACATGTTCTCATGAAATATTATGTACAGTGCAAATATGATGAAGATCAATTTTTTTGTCTTTCAAAATCATGTCATTTGTGAATATGAAAAAAAAATGTTAAAATAATGTGAAATCGAACACTACATAATGTAAAATAATAATAATAATAAAAGTATATCCAAACTCATTTTTTTCATTTTTATTTTTGTTTAATTTTGAAAATGTGAGAGCAATGGAAACATCTCTACCTTTTTTTTTTAAAGAAAAAAAATAAGGATTAAAGAAAATACTTTATTTTTATTTTTTAAATTGAAATGAAAGAATTTTTTTTTGAGATCTTTCCAATTTTTTTCTTTTTATAAAAGGAAGAAATTAAAATTTTCTTTTTCTTTAACTTTCTACTTATTTTTTGAAAAAATAAAAAAATCAATGAATTTTTTTTATTTTGTGAAAATAAATTAGAAAAAAACTTATTTTTCTCAACAAAATTAGAGTTAAGAAAAAAAATTAAGAAATTATCATTTTATTTATTTTGAAGAAAATAAAATATATATTTTTTTCTAAGATAAAGGAAGGAAATATGAAATATTTTGAAAATGATTTTTTTTTTTTTAAATTCCTTTTTTGAAAATGTACAGAAATTTTGGAAAGAAAAAAATACGAACTTTGCACAAACTCAAGGTAATTTACTTTACATTTAGCAATATCCAAAAGATAAAAATAAAAATTTCAAGTGTTCAAGATTTTTTTGAATCCATACCGATTATGTGGGGTATGATTGCTTACAAAAGTGCCCCCTCACGTGTCTTAATTCTGGATAATTTTTACAAAACAGGGGCATAGCTCTACCTAAGGTTGGTTTTTATATGGTTTTTTTTTTATATGCTGAGTTCAAGTCCGACACCAGGCTAGAAGGTTACCAAATTGCTCCTCACTGTCGCCCGTGAAGGCTACTAAGGCACCCCGATTTAAACAGGTTCAATTTGTTGAGGATATTTTCCACGATTATGCGGAGGTTATCATCTCACGAAAGCGTAGGTACTTTATTACTCCGGAAGTGTTTCGCTACCCATGCGGAGGTTATTACCTCACGAGAGCGTAGGTACTTTACTTCCACCTAAAAGGACGAAAACCCGGGTATAAGGATTTCATCTTATGCAAATGCGCGTGTAGGCGTGTGCATGAGGGAGCGAACAAACTTTTGACCATTTGTTTACGACCCTTTATTCTAAACATCCCATAATTATAAAAATAATAAATAAAGAACATAATTAAAATCATGAATAAACAATTAACAAATATCAAGACATAATTGCAAGCAAAATGAACAATAAAAATAAAAATTAGGAGAATTAAATTAAATACCAATTAAATCCATTAAATCGAGATTCTAAGATAACACATGATTAATGTATGGCTCGACTTTCAAAAGTCTCCAGTGGACTCGCCAAGCTGTTATAACGGTTTTTTGACCGCCAGACGAATTTTGAAAACAAAATGGAGTCGCCACCAATCTTTTTTGTTTAGGTGAGATTGGTCACCTATTAAAATCGATTTTAGTAAAATATTTTAAAATTAATTAAATATATTTTTTAAAACCAATTTCGAAGTCTGCGCTTTAAACCAGAGAGAAAACAAAATGGCGTTCGGGAGTCAGTTACGTGCGAGGAAGGATTAGCACTCCCACGACGCCTGTTTAGAAAACGATACCATTTAATCACGTGTTATCTTAAATCTCGATTTAATGAACTTGACATCGGTATTTAAAACTAATTCCCTTTTTATTTTATTTTTTTTCAAAACATGTTTATTATTTTTTTTTTTAAGAATCGTTATTATTTTTTTTGAAAATGAAAGTGAACGTAAATCTATTATCGAGAATACTCATTAAATATTCCCAACACTCTTAGTGGTATTTAACGAGATACTCTCACCTCAAGATATCTTAGGAATCACAACTGTGACATCCTTCAAATTCCGTCGTCGATAATTCATCGTCGCATTTTCTTTTAAATTTTCTTTATCGAAAATAATTTCAAAGACATATTTAGATTATGTTATACATGCACCAAAATGCCATCATTTTTATTATTATTATTATTATTGTTTTTAAAGATTAATAAGGTATTTAATAAATAAAAAAAAAAGGTATGAAAAAGAAATAAAATAAAATAAAATAAAAAGTAATAATAATAACTATTATAACAGGAAAGCTAAATAAATAAAAAGATAAAATAAAATAAAAATAAAGTGACAAAGATAATAATTATGAAAAAAAAAACATAAAAATTAAAATTAAAAAAAAAAAAAAAAAAAAAAAACTTAACTTGCAAAGTTGTAAAAAAATTCAGAGTTTGAATGCTAATAATTTCTGAGAGAGAAAAAACATAAAAATTAAGATCTTTGTTTTTTTTTTTTTTTTTGTTTCCTTTTCTTTTCTTATTTGATTCCTTTTTCCTTTCTTTCTTTCTTTCTTTTTCTCTTTTCTTTTCTTTTCTTTTCTTTTCTTTTCTTTTCTTTTCCTTTCCTTTTTCCTTTCTTTCTTTCTTTTCTTTTCTTTTCCTTTCCTTTTTCTTCTCTTTTCCTTCCTTCCTTTTCTTTTCTTTTCTTTTCTTCTCTTTTCCTTTCCTTTTTCTTCTCTTTTTCTTCCTTTCTTCTCTTCCCTTTTTTCCTTTCTTCTTTTCCCTTATTTTCTCCTTTCCTTTCTTTCTTTCTTTCTTTCTTTTTTTCTTTTCTTTCCTTTTCTTTTCCCTTATTTCTTTTTTTCCCTACCCGAGAGCAGGTCAGGTGCGTGGATCCCGGACGGATCCGCGGGTCTGCGCGACCTGCCCCAGGGTACTATAAAAAATCTTTTTTTTTTACTTCATTTCTTCTTCTCTTTCTCTACTCTCCTTTTCTCTCCCTTCTCTTTTCATGTTCTTCCCCTAAACCCAGAAAAAGCCCCCCGAACCCAGAAACCGACGACCGACCCCTGCGTCGACCGTCGTCCTCCACCACCGACCGTTGATTGTCGATGCCGATTTGTCACCAAAAATTAATCAAAAGTTCTTCTCCCCATCATCTTTCCGTTTTCAGGTTTGATTTTCCCAAAAACCTCTTAGATTTGCCTAGATCTAGGATTTTAGCTCGAGGCTTCTTCTTTCGTTTTCGGCGTCGTTCATCATCGGATTGGGCCCCTTACACTATCTTCTAGCTAAACACCATTCATATTTTTCGAAAACTCGTCCTAGCCTTCCGAACCTAATCAAACCGAAATTAAAGGAAACTTTTTCTGTTTTATGCTTGTGGTTTTTGTGGTTTTTTTTTTTGCTGAGTTGTGTGTGATTGTGGGCTTGGTCTGCTCAGGGGTGAGAGCCGAGAGTGGGGCGCTCGATCACTGTTGGTGTCTGTGAAAATGGGTTATGGGTGAGGTTTTTTTTGCTGGTGGTTGAATGGTGGAGGGCTTCAGTCCTTTTTTTTTTGTGTTTTAATTTCCACCATTTTTTTTTGTTGTGAATTTGTGATGACTTTTAAGGCCAATGGCCTTAATTTTCGCCGGATCTTTGGCTGTCAAATTGGGTTGTGGTAGAGGTTGAATGTGGGAAAGAAGTTGCATGGTGAAAGGGGCTGATGTGAGGGTGGCAGGGTGGTGGCGTAGGGTTTGCTGGCTGTGCAAATTTTCTCATTCTCATTCTTTTTTTTTTCTTTTTTAATTATTATTTAATAATTTCATTTTTAATTATTAATTTCAAATTAATTAATTAACAAGATTTGGGCCTAACCAGTATTGAACATTCAGACTTGGTTCGGGACCTGATCTAGATTTAACCTGGACAAAATTAGATTACTACACACTCAATCAAGTATTTGGATTAGGATTTATATCAACAAATAAATTCATCTTGTAAAAAAAAACTATAAATTAATTAGGGAATC
Source organism: Fremontodendron californicum (assembly GCA_030761205.1). Classification (NCBI taxonomy): domain Eukaryota; kingdom Viridiplantae; phylum Streptophyta; class Magnoliopsida; order Malvales; family Malvaceae; genus Fremontodendron; species Fremontodendron californicum. The sequence goes on from JAULJL010000026.1 coordinate 13,437,961, forward strand.
TACCTTAGAGTTATAGAGAAGATATTAATATATTAAAAGTATCACAAAAACACATCTGAAAATATTATTATAAAGAGCCAGATGGCATGATCTATTTAACAGGAACACGTAGTAACAACAAAAAGCAATAACAATCACGAACACGAATACGAATACGAATACGAACAAAAAAAAAAAAAAAAACTAAAACTCACTCAATAATTCAGATTATTTAGGAAAAACATATATTTTAAAATTTTAAAAAAAAAAATCAAAAGAGGAAGAAAAGATCCCATTATTAAAGCCCTAAAATAGTTGATTGATGAGTCAGAAGAGGTGATGGTGCTTCTTTCCATGAGCCTCCTCTTCTTCTTTCTTTGTTTCTTTCTTCTCATGATGCTCGTGGAATGCAAACCCTCCCGCTCCCACTGCTACGGCTGCTCCTATCTCCTCTTCTATCTTGTGCCTGTGCCCATGCTCCGGATCTCTCTCTGCCTCCTGCTTCTCATGCTGAAATAAATAATCGTACGTTATTATATATTAAAAGTAAGCACAAAAAAAAAAGCTAAAAATGAAGAAAATGGTAAAAAAGTTCTACTAATTAACATGCAATGATAATAAAGAGAAAAATGTTCTTTGAAAGGGTAATTAAGATGTTACTACTTGTTCATAACTTGTAAGTTGTAACTCAAGGAGTAAAAAAAATTGAAGTCGTGGGAAAACATTACCACTGCAAAAGCAGTAGCCGCAGCAGTCCCTAGCTCGCCAAAGTGCTCACGGTGCTTGTGGTGCTTCTCTTCCTTCTTGTAATCCACTTCCGTTTCAGCCAGGCCGCCTGCTCCATAACCACCAGCAGAGTAAGCTGTTTCAGAGTAGACGGCGGTAGTTTCAGAATAGACAGAGGTGTCAACTACAGGCTTTTCTTCCTCCTTGTGGTGGTGGAAGAGGTGGTGGTGCTGCTTCTCCTCAGCCATTCGGGGTGGTGGTTGGTTGAGTATATTATATGGCAATGTGTGTTAAGGTGAATTGTGATGCGATGAAAGGATTTTGCGTGATGGGTCTATTTATAGGTGAAATTATGGGACGTAGGTTGCACACAATAGTAAGCGTGTTGATGATGGACGGTAGTGTTATGTGACTTAATTTAAAATAAAAAAAAAATAAAAAAATTATTAGGTAACGGTCCGTGATTCCTTTGAGAATTAAGGACACACCTATACCGTTAAATAAGCTGTCCCACTTCTTAATTGTCAAGTAAAAGCGTGAATCAAGTTTAAGTAAATAGTAAATTTACGGTTGGAGTTTGTTCGTAGAATAACGGACTGTCAGCTAAGTACAATTCAAAAACAAACCCGCTTCGTCGGATACTTTTAATTTTTTTATAAAATTTTAAATTAATTAATAATAAAAAATTAATTTTAAATTATGTTTTATTAAATAATATATTTTTATTTTGAAATTATAATAATATTAATATAATTATATTTTGTTAATTATGAAAATTAAATTTATGATAATTGTTTATTTATAAATTATGTAATATAAATAAATTTTTAAATGTTATTTTTAAATATATATTTAAAAATATTTGGAGTTAAAAAATAATAAAAAATTAATTTTAAATAACTTTTTTCTCAAACGGGTAGGGTACAGATCTTAAATCGATTCGCAAGTCAACTTGTAAACTAACCCTTTTAAATACATCATTTCAAAAAAAAATAAAAATATAAAACTTTAAATAATTAATAAAATAAATTTTTATTTTATTTTTTTCCGATAGGATCTGGCATAGATCCTAAATCGACCCACGAATTAATATGCGGACCAACCTCTTTAAATACATAATTCAAAAATTCAAAAAAATAATTAAGAATTAATAATTTTTTAAAAAACTTTTTTTCCCGTGCTAGTCGGGTACAAATCCTAATCGACCCACGAGTCAACATATGGATCAATCCCTTTAAATACATCATTTAAAAATAAAATAAAAAAGTAAAATAAATTTATTTTTTAAATTTTTTTCTGAACGGATCGAGTACGGATTCTAAATCGATTCGCTAGTCAACGTGCAGATCAACCCCTTTAAATACATGATTTAAAAATAAAAAAAATAAAAACTAAAAATAATTAATAAAATATTTTTTCGAATGGGTCGGGTGCGGTACGGATCCTAAATCGATCTACGAGTGAAGATGCGGATCAACCTTTTTAAATACACCATTTAAGAAAAAACTTAAAACTAAAAGATCTTAATATATATATATATATGTTATTTAGAGGACAAAATTATCCGTAGCCTAAATAAATATAGTAGACAGATGCCCCAACACCACTTTCAAAGCGTATAAAAAAAACAGAAAAAAAAAAAAAAAAAAAAAAAAAAAAAGAAAAGAAAACGTTTATTAAAAGGTTACGTAAAATATGAAGGAAAAACTCCCAGCAGCAAACCCAACCCAACTAAAAATGTCCAAAACCCATAACTAACTATCAAAATTAACCCTGAAACATTATGGAAATCCTCTATGAATATCTTAAGACTCAATTTTCATAATAGGTGATGGATATGTTTGAAACTCGAATTATCCGTGTGATTCGAATTGAATCGAGTTCGAGATAAGATATTTATTATTTAAGATTTCGATTAGTTCGGTCCAATCCAGATTACTATTTAATTAATAAAAAAATATTTTTATTCAAATTTAATTATAAAATATATAAATATTAGTATAAAATAATTTTTAATATATTTTAAAAAGTAAAATAAATTTTTCGAATTTTACGAATTGAATCGAGCCTTGAACAAGTAAATATTTTATTATCCGAGTTCAAATCGACCCGACCCATAAACAATAGTTGATTAATTACTAGAAACCATTGCTTTGAGGTATTATATATGGTTAAGTAATATAACACCCTGTCCGGATAATTTACCTAAAATCCGGTAGAGTTTCATTTCTATCTCAACTATAACCCTCCTGCAAATAACACTCAATTCATATCCTCAACCAGCAATATTTCTCAATACTATTATCACATATATCCATGCATATTCAAAAATTATCCATGATCAATTTATGCTCAAATCAAAACATATTGATATATTGTCTCTTATCTTCAAATATATACAATGTATCCAGAAGTAAACCTATCTCAGCAAGGTTTACTAGATAAAAACATCAAGAGATCAAATCTTCTAAAAATTTAGATATGATGCCCACCACGTCAATATACTCTTGAAGCGGAGAGTAGAGGAAGGCAGCAATCCCGACACCTAACTGTGTCCTGAAAATGAGAAATAAGAAGAGGTGAGATATATGAATATCTCAATGAGTAGACAACATTTAAAGCGTGTGAAAACTATAATGATAATTTGTAAAGCATAATTGACATTTTCAAAATAAATAATAGTAAAACCATAATGAGTAATTCAAATACGTAGCAAAGTTTTCAAATGTATAACAATATTATAATATTAAATCAATGTATAAAATATGTAAAGTAAATCAAGTTACGTATAGTTGGGCTCCAACTTACTGTCATGCATAAGAATACATCCATGAAATAACCAGGCAATATCCATGTAGGCATACTAGTAGCCGGCCCCAAAGGCCAATACCACCATAGAACGCCCCAAAGGCATATGTGTCACTATGATGTGCCCCCAAAAGGCAAATATAACGGGATAGGGACTCTGGAGGTGGCTCCCACCACAAAGGCGTAGCACGCAGCTCCCATACCCCAGTTTAATATCACGGAATTGGGACTCTGGAGGTGGCTCCCGCCACAAAGGCGTAGAACGCAGCTCCCGTATTCCGGTCAAGGTTATAATCTCATACATTAAGTCAGGTGGAGCCAAAACCATGTACGTCAAATTCTATGTATAATCATATTTCATAAATCAACCAACTTACTCGATATAATATTTCTTGAAATAAATGTACTTTAATAACAAATCAATTCATATGATTATATATCGGATATACCTTTAATACATAAAATAAATATCATGCTAAAAAATTATAATTATAATTAAAGAAATTTCAAATAACTATAGTTGTCGTCTACTCACAATCCTTGAGATGATCTCACTGTACACCTCGACCTAAAACTTCGGGATCCACAGGTGACGTTGGATCTACGTGGCCTAGAGATTAAACAATAATTAGTATCTATACATGCTCAAAGCATTACACAATTTTGAATGCAACTTAAGTCCCATTAATCTACCCCATAGTCAATACTAATTTCTCATACTCAAAACAACATATCCTTAATTTTTAATATCATTTCCATAATCATTTTCTCCATGATTCAACTCCATAATCATATCCTTATCAAATTCCTTTCTAGTATTCCATGCCTTAGAACTCTAGACATTTTCATTCATTATTCAAGTGGCAGCCGGCTCCCATCATCCCTCTCTCTCAAAATTCTCTTCAAACAACTCCACCAAATATCTCAACAATAATTACATCCAAGGTTAGTTTCTTGATAAATTCTTCATTTTCTTTAGATATTCTACTTGAGCATGCTAAGATCTTAGCTCCATAAACATGTTAAGGTCTGAAATCCATCTATTAAATATGAATTTTACTCAACTTGGTAAGAATTAAAAGGATTTGAAAACATGAACAAGAAAATGGGAAGAAAATGCAAAACATGGGAAGTTCAGCATGCTTGCTGTTCGGATTTTCTGGGTTCGTCACATCAGGGTTTGTATTTTTTTGTTATTTTTCCTAGAAACTAGACTTCAATATTAGAATTTTGGTTTTCGAATCACCCAAAACCGATAAGCGGTTAAAAAGATAAAATTAGGTGAAGTTGGCTGTTCTGTGTTGACCCCTGTTTCAGCATAGTTTCGGGATTTATCAAATTTGATCAAAATTTTGTTCTAATTGTATAAGTTAGTTATTTTATTCATAAATTAGACATATTGGTTGAAATAAACCAATTGGAATCACTTCCAAATTCCTTACCAAACTCAATTTATGATTTTCTAATCTAACTTGATATTAAGGAATTTATTGCTTAAGAGAAATATAGTACTGAATGATGGTTATGGATTATGAAAATCTCTAAGGCATGGAATACTAGAAAGGAATTTGATAAGGACATGATTATGGAGTTGAATCATGGAGAAAATAATTATGGAAATGATATTAAAAATTAAGGATATGTTGTTTTGAGTATGAGAAATTAGTATTGACTATGGGGTAGATTAATGGGACTTAAGTTGCATTCAAAATTGTGTAATGCTTTGAGCATGTATAGATACTAATTATTGTTTAATCTCTAGGCCACGTAGATCCGACGTCACATGTGGATCCCGAAGTTTTAGGTCGAGGTGTACAGTGAGATCATCTCAAGGATTGTGAGTAGACGACAACTATAGTTATTTGAAATTTCTTTAATTATAATTATAATTTTTTAGCATGATATTTATTTTATGTATTAAAGGTATATCCGATATATAATCATATGAATTGATTTGTTATTAAAGTACATTTATTTCAAGAAATATTATATCGAGTAAGTTGGTTGATTTATGAAATATGATTATACATAGAACTTGACGTACATGGTTTTGGCTCCACCTGACTGTCATGCATAAGAATACATCCATGAAATAACCAGGCAATATCCATGTAGGCATACTAGTAGCCGGCCCCAAAGGCCAATACCACCATAGGACGCCCCAAAGGCATATGTGTCACTATGATGTGCCCCCAAAAGGAAAATATAACGGGATAGGGACTCTGGAGGTGGCTCCCACCACAAAGGCGTAGCACGCAGCTCCTATACCCCAGTCTAATATCACGGAATTGGGACTCTGGAGGTGGCTCCCGCCACAAAGGCGTAGAACACAGCTCCCGTATTCCGATCAAGGGTATAATCTCATACATTAAGTCAGGTGGAGCCAAAACCATGTACGTCAAATTCTATGTATAATCATATTTCATAAATCAACCAACTTACTCGATATAATATTTCTTGAAATAAATGTACTTTAATAACAAATCAATTCATATGATTATATATCGGATATACCTTTAATACATAAAATAAATATCATGCTAAAAAATTATAATTATAATTAAAGAAATTTCAAATAACTATAGTTGTCGTCTACTCACAATCCTTGAGATGATCTCACTGTACACCTCGACCTAAAACTTCGGGATCCACAGGTGACGTCGGATCTACGTGGCCTAGAGATTAAACAATAATTAGTATCTATACATGCTCAAAGCATTACACAATTTTGAATGCAACTTAAGTCCCATTAATCTACCCCATAGTCAATACTAATTTCTCATACTCAAAACAACATATCCTTAATTTTTAATATCATTTCCATAATCATTTTCTCCATGATTCAACTCCATAATCATGTCCTTATCAAATTCCTTTCTAGTATTCCATGCCTTAGAGATTTTCATAATCCATAACCATCCTTCAGTACTATATTTCTCTTAAGCAATAAATTCCTTAATATCAAGTTAGATTAGAAAATCATAACTTGAGTTTGGTAAGGAATTTGGAAGTGATTTCAATTGGTTTATTTCAACCAATATGTCTAATTTATGAATAAAATAACTAACGTATACAATTAGAACAAAATTTTGATCAAATTTGATAAATCCTGAAACTATGCTGAAACAGGGGTCAACACAGAAGAGCTAACTTCACCTAATTTTATCTTTTTAACCTCTTAGCGGTTTTGGGTGATTCAAAAACCAAAATTCTCATATTGAAATCTAGTTTCTAGGAAAAATATCAAAAAAATACAAATCCTGATGTGCCGAACCCAGAAAATCCGAGCAGCAAGCATGCTCAACTTCTCCTATTTTGCATTTTCTTCCCATTTTCTTGTTCATGTTTTCAAATCCTTTTAATTCTTACCAAGTTGAGTAAAATTCATACTTAATAGATGGATTTCAGACCTTAATATGTTTATGGATCTAAGATCTTAGCATGCTCAAGTAGAATATCTAAAGAAAAGGAAGAATTTATCAAGAAACTAACCTTGGATGTAATTATTGTTGAGAATTTTGGTGGAGTTGTTTGAAGAGAATTTTGAGAGAGAGTGATGATGGGAGCCGGCTGCCACTTGAAGAATGAATGAAAATGTCTAGAGTTTTCGGGAGAAAAAAATGAACATAAGAGATTTTTTTTGTTTTTGGTATAATTTCATATTGGTCCCTCAACTTTTTATAAATAACCATTAAGCCCCTAAACTTTTTTAATACGTTCAATTTGATCCTTTCTTCTTTTATTTCCTTCACTTATAACTTCTTACAAATTTCCATGTTTATCCTTAAAATTTTCGGAATTTAACTTTACATGATTATACGTAACCTCGGTTGTTATAAGTAAAATTAGTGATTAAGGATTAGTTGGTTAATTAATGAGAGGGAATATATATAATCAAATCCTTTCATCCCACTTCCTATATATATATGCATCGTTATGAATTATTGCACATTAACAAATATTATATATATATATATATATATATAAAAGATAGATTTTTGGAAAAAGAAATTTGAACCTAGCTAGCTAGCTAATTCTTTAAACCGGGGGGTTGGATCAAATAAAAATGCTATTCAACAATTGTTCTTTCTAAAAATTGATGAATTTAAGAATATGTTCAAATCAATTCTACACTCTCACCTAAACTTGTTCAAGGGTCGGGCTATTCGCTCAAGCTCGAAAGCTTGTTTATATTTAAGAGGCCGGTTTGGATAAAAATGTTAGGCTCGAAATATGAACTTGGACAAAAAAATAATAATAAGACTCGTTTAGAAAATGAATCGAGCCTTGGCTCCAACAATTAAGGCTCAAACCTGGCCCAACCTGTTTTTTATTTATATAATATATTATTTTTAGATATTATATAATTTATATCATATAAAAATAAATATATAATACTATAGTGTAAACATTTAAAAATATTGTAAGTTATCCATGTTTTAGAACTTAATAAAAGAAAAAAATGATAAAATTAATAAACAAATAATTGTTTAATTTTTTTTTTAAAATAATATGGGCGGATTTAAACTGATTTGGACTATCATTTACAAATATAGACGGGCTTGGGCAGAATTTGAAGCCTATATTTCGAGTCGGATCGGGTTTGAACAAGTATAAATAGTGATGATACCATACCTAAACTCGCCCTAACCTATGAACACTTCTACTATCACCTATTTAACTAGGCTGCCATAAGCCTATTCAGCTATTCTTCTTTCATGAGTTCTTTAATTTTGAACTGATTTCTATCCAGAGATTAGGGGTGTTCATTCGGTTAATTCGGTTAATAACCAAACCGAATTACGATTAACCGAATTAATCGAATATGTTTTTTCATTAACCGTTAACCGAATCGAATAGTTAAAACGGTAAATTAACCGAACCGAAATTATTTCTATTAATTCGGTCGATTTTCGATTTAACCGAAATAAATACCTAATTTATTTTGCTAACCTATTTTTAATACATGATTTTATATCCAAATAATATATCCAAGTCCAACCAATCAAAATCCAAAAGTAAAGCATATTATAAAATCCAAATATCAAACAAACACAACTAATAAAGCATGATAAAACATGAACATTTCATAATTTTGGTTAATTCGTGTAATTCGGTTATTTTCGCTTAACCGAACCGAATTAACTGATAACTGAAATATTTCAAAATCATTAACCGTTAACCGAACCGAACTTTGTTCGGTTAATCGATTAACCGAACCGAATTAAATTTCGATCAATTAATTCGGTTAAAACCGAATAGTGAACACCCCTACCAGAGATTATTATTAAGGATTATTTATTTTAATTTTTGTATTTAATACATTAATTTTATTGATTCAAGAAAAAAATAATACATTAATTATATTTTTTTTATATATATCACCTTAATTAATACGTCACTAGCTAACATTTTATTATTATTATTATTATTATTCCCTCATCCTATTTTTTTGTTCCTCTTTTTTCTGGATGTCCAAAATATTTTTTTTAACACTTAATACTCTTATTTTTTTTTTATTTAAAAGTATTTTTTTTATTATTTTACTTTTTGATAATAAAAATTTGGTACATCAATATTATAAAAAAAATAAATTTATAATATTAAATATATAAAAATCAAAACTTCGTTCTTAATATGCGTAAAAATAAAATAGAGACAGAATATGAGAAAATCTTTTTTTATTTTATTTTTTGAAAAATCATTTTTTTTATATATATTTTTTAAAATGTATGGTGAATGAAAACAATTTTTTTTTCTTAAATTGCCGTGAAATTTGTTTGATATTACTATACATATATATATATTTTTTAAAATGATTAAAGAAAAAAAAAAGAAAATATTCAATGATATTATCCTTTGTTTATTAATTTCATAAACCGTTATAAAATGGATTTGAGTGAGAAAAGAAAAGAGATTATAAATAATTCAAGATATCAAATATATCTAAAGACAAAAAAAAATTATGAAAATAATTAATATATTAATAGCTTCTAAATTCTGATTATAAATAAATTTATATATATATTAATGATTTCAAAAAGTGTTTAAATATTGGACAACTTCTTAATTTACAAAACACAAGTAAAAAAATAATTAATATCCCGTGTTTTCGTAATTGAAAACGTCTTTTTTTTTTTTTTTCATTTTGAACCCGTTTTCATTTTTTTTTTATAAATATTTTCATTTTCATTATCAAACATATTTTCCTCTCGTTTTTCATTTTTAAGAGAATGAAAACGAAAATAATTTTTTTTTTTTTTAAACCAAACACAACCTTATTATTTGAGTTGGCTTTGCTTTTCAAATTTGCAAATCCTTTGCTATTGACAATATATCTAAGGTAAGGTACCAACAAGAACTTATCAGCTAATACTATAACATTACAACAAAGATTGGAAGAATGGATAATAAATTATATATATATATATATGACACTTCACCAAAGAATTATATAATTGGGTGTGGCATAATTAAGAAACAAAAATAATTATATTTATGAAATATACTATAAATGTGGCATGTGTATGAATTTATGCTGACTTTTTAGCAACCAAAAGTAATAACTTTGATTACAAGTAATTTTCAACTGTTTTTTTTTTTAAGGAAAGGGATGGCCCATAAGGTTGAGGCTGAAATTGCTCCAAAGAGGAAGAGATTTTTGATGGATAATGGTAGTGCTGAATGGCAGGTTGGTGCTTGGAATAGTTAGTTGGGATCTTATGTCGGCAAGAGGATATTCCACCCTACATACATAGAAATTCCCTTCAACAGCTCATGTATGTTTTAATCTATTTATGGATCGGATCAGATCAGATCGAATCGTGATTTATAATTTTTTTTTTTATCTAGACTCAATCTATCGATTCGGATCAGTGTTCACAACAATAATAATAATTTTTTTTATTAATATTTATATATTTTGTAATTAAATTTAAATAAAAAATTATTTTTTAATAGGTGAACAGTGATTCGGATTAAGTCAGACCGATTCGAGTCACTAAAACACATGTTCAGGCCCGATCCAATAGGGGCTGAGCGGGCTACCCGGCTCAGCTCATGAGCAGGTCTAATTTGGTCCAACATACTACCCAAAATTTCTTTGTAATGGATTTATTTTCGATGTATTGTTAACGTATAGTTTATATATCGTCAGTAAATTACATGATATTACTTATTAATAAATAAAATTATTTTTATTTATTTATTTTAAAAAAATTTAAAATTTATGTTTACTTATTAATACAGTGATATTATATGATTTATTGACAGTGCATGAATTTATAAAAAAAATTAAAATGAGAGCAAGAAGTGTCATGCGCCACAAGAGTGATATATTCAACATTAGAGCCCACAAGGGATCATACGAAAAATTTGAATTTAAAACCACTTATATTGAGGCTATGATTTTATTTATTGAGGCAAACCGTTGTTGGTGACTTAGTCTTAATGACGAAATTGAAAAAGTTTATTTGATTTTTGTTAAGTTTACTTAATTGTGATAAATTTGTTGATTTTAAGAAAATATAAATAATGGGATGGTTATAATAAATAAATAAATAATAATATAATTTTAATCTTTGATAAAGTATAATTAGAGTTGTTCAAGAGTCGAATTATTTGTTCAAACCGAAGGTTCACCCATATTTAAGAGGGTTTAGACAAAAATATTAAGTCCGAAATATGGGGTTGAACAAAAAATTAGGTTCGTTTAGAAAATGGATCAGGACTTGACTTCAACAATCAAGGTCCAAGCTCGGCTCGGCTCGGCTCGGTCCGGTCCGTTTTTAATTTATATAATATATTACTTTATATTTTTATATATTATGTAATTTATATCATATAAAAAATAAATATATATAATATCATAGTGTAAACATTTAAAAACAAATTAAGTTATCAATGTTTTAGAACTTAATAAAAGAAAAAAAAATTAAATTACTAAAAATTAAATAATAAAAAAAATTTGTTTAAATTTTTTAAGAAAAAATAATATGGGGGCCTAAACGAGTTTGGACTATCTATTTACAAATATGAACGGATTTAGACAAAATTTAAGGCTCATTTTCGAGCAGGGTTGGACTTGAAAAAGTATATGTGATGTTGATACCATACCTAGATCTGACTCGAACCCGGCCCGGCCCAACCCATAAACACCTCCAAGTACAATGTGTAAAATTAAATTATTAGACCACAAAAAAATTAAAGTTAAAATTTTTAGTGTAAGGTCGATATAAATCTTATATATATATATATATATATATATATATATATATATATATATATATATATATATATATATACACGCGCACTATACTTGTTCAAAGATCGGGTTATTCGTTCAAGCTTGAAGACCCGTACGATATTTGAGAGGATTTGGACAAAAATATTAGGCCCAAAATATGAGTTTGGACAAAAAAAATGAGATCCGTTTAAAAAATAGGTCGGGCCTTGACTCCAACAATCAAGACTCAAGCCTTGCCTGACCCAACCCGTTTTTCATTTATATATATATTATTTATATTTATATCATATAAAAAATAAATATAGAATATTTTAATATAAGCATTTAAAAATATGTTAAGTTATCCATAGATAAAATTACTAAAAGTTAAATAAAAATAACATATTAATTTAAATTTAAAAAAATATATGGACGCAGCCTAAACAGATTTGGATTTAGACTACTTATTTACAAATATGAACAGGCTTGGACAAAATTTGAGACTCATATTTTAAACCGAATCGAACTTAAATAAATATATATAATATTGATATCATACTTAAATTCGGTTCGAACCCGATATGGCTCAATCCATTAACAATTCTAGCGCGCGTGTATGTCACTATGATCCGCCCGTGCCATGCAATGCAGCCTACCGTTTATTTCCAATTAAGGCTAAATTATTAAAGTTTTTGTACTTTTAAAAAATTTCAGATAAATTTTTATTTTTTATATTCAATTAAACCCTTAAAATAATTTTTTAATAGAGTACAATTATAAAAGGGGTATTTAAACTTTATTCTTGAGTAGAAAATATGTGTAGAGGTGCTCATGGGTTGGGTCACGGTTTAAAATATTTTTATTTTTTTTGCACAGGCTTGGTCTTGGGTGGGCTCAGGCCGACTCGCAGGTCCGAATTATTATTCATTCTTTAATAAAAAAATATATTTTTTATTTTTTTAATATATTTTTATAATTAAATTTTAAACAAAAATAATATTTTTTAATATGTGAACCCGACCCAATAGAGATCAAGCGGGCTATCCGATCCGTGAACAGATCTAAATAGGTGCATCTACTATTGAATATTGCTATGATAAGTAAGCTCTAAGAGTCAATATTGACTATAACTCCAATATGTAGAAAACATTCAATATTTAGAACTCAAATTGATAAATTTTGGTTTTGCATATATTAATAATATTCTTAAAAGGAAAAGAAAAAAAAATCACTGTCATAACCATTCGTATGCCTATTTGTTTCAATTTTCAATTACTTGAGTGCAAAGTTTGCATAAAATGGTAAATATGTGAATACTATAATTGTTCAAGGACTGGGTTATCCGTTCAAATTCGAAAGTTCGTCCAACATTTGAGAGTGTTTGGACAAAAAACTTAGGCCCGAAATATTGGCTTAAACAAAAAAATGAGATTTATTTAGAAAATTGGCCGGACATTGGCCCCAACAATCAAAGCTCCAGCCCAACCCGACTCTTTTTTCATTTATATAATATATTATTTTTATATTTATATGTATTATGTAATTTATATCATATAAAAAATATATAATATTATAGTGTTTTTCATGTTTTAGAACCTAATAAAAAAAAGATAAAATTACTAAAAATTATATAAAAATAACATATTGTTTAAATTTTTTAGAAAAAATAATATGTGCGGGTCTAAACAGGTTTGGATTATCAATTTACAAATATTGACGAGTTTGGACAGAATTTGAAACTCATATTTCGGATCGGGATGGGCTTGAGGAAGTATTTATGGTGTTGATACCATACTTAAGCTCAGCCCAAACTCGACCCAGCCCGATCCATGAACACCTCTACTTGTGAGCTACATTTCTTTATTTCTTAGCTTCAGTGATTAAATTAAAAATAGAAATGGATCGGCTAGTTAGATAGAAGAATCAATGGTTTGTCCAATCCAATAAGGAGATATATAATTGGTTGTTCAATGAACAGGCGTACACTCAGTTGGATCGGGTATTTAAATAGGTTTTAGGATTTATTTTATTATTAAAAATTATTTGTAACTTGTAAAAATTAAATTTTTAACCTCTTATTTTTATATTAAAATCTATATCATTAAGCGAAATGCATATTTTATTAAATATTTATTATATTTAATACTTATTAGATATCAAAATCATATATTTACTATTAAAAATCTCTTTTCAATTGGATCGTCCGATAGAACCAAAAAAATAAAATTAATTTAACATCCGGTCCAATTTAAAAAACATTGGTTCTGGTGACTTTACATCTGAATGAAAAGGGAGAATTCTTAACTTCTTATTGTTGATATTGTAGCCATGACCATGAGAGTCATAGTGACATTTTTTGCTTTTGTTTTTGTATTTTAATTGTTATAGAGGAATTAAGTTTTTTGTATAATTTATGAATAAATATTTTCTAAATTAGAATATGCTTGTGATAAAAACTCCATCTAAGCTAAGGTAATGTTTGTGAAATTTCCTCTCATTAAAATTGTGTTTGGTAGGAGGGAAAGAATAAAGAACGAATGGGAGTGATGGTAAAAGGGAAATAAGAGAATGAAAGGAAAAAGGGTGGATTTGTATTTTTTTTTTTCTCTCCAAATTTAATTATCTCAAATGTGGAAGGAAAATACTCACTCGAATTAACAATTTTATTTATAATTTTACTTCTAACTTTTTTCTTTCCCTTTATTTTTATCATTCATACCAAATCCAATGAAAAAAAAATAACTTTCCTTTCTCTCTTTTCTTTTTTTTTCCTCACCTATTTTTCTTTCTTTCATTTTCCTTCTTTCCTTTCTTTTTTTTTCCTCACCTATTTTTCTTTCTTTCATTTTCCTTCTTTCCTACCAAATATAGTGTAAAAGCAATGCTTTAAAAATCACATTAGATGGAAATGATTAAACCGGTTTAATGGGAACCGGTGACTTTTGTGGTCCGAAACATGTTTGATCAAGACCTAGCAAATATGATTGATCATACCAAGTTGGGATTAAGGGAAATTTTATTTTAATTCAATATTGAATTTTTTCACTTTACTTTTGTTTGATTGCATTTTGTCACTAAACTTTAATTTTTAATTGAATTTGGTCACTCAACTTTGATTTTGAATTATTTGAAAACAAAATTTAACAAAAAAAATTCTTTCAAATATTTCATTTAAATAATTAATAATTTAATTAAAATATTAAAAATAAAAATTAATATAAAACTTTTATTTTATAAAAAACTAAAGCTTAAATTGTTTTCTTTTCTTTTTTTTATCTTTTTTTATTATTTAAAATTTTGATAATCGATGATGACATCCGTTAGTAATGATATTCAATGGAAAAATTTAGTTGTCGGATATCAAATCCAACATATCTATGTCATTTTAAAAAAATTTCTTTTCATGTTGATTTTTTTCTTTATCATATCATTTTTTATTTTAATTCCATGTCCCTTACTATTTTCTTTTTTTACTTTCTACTCTTTTTTCTTTCTTTCTTAAGAAGGAAAAAATGATTTGAAAAGCCTTAGGATCTTCATTATGTGTACTGTCCAAAGGGTGATAACAAGCGAGAGTGGAAACATACGGTGGCCTTGAACAAATGTAATGTTGATGTTTTTTGTGGTGCGAGGTGGTCGCCTTGGTTGCCTGAGGTCTTGTAGAGGAGGAGAAAGGTTAGAGGGTGTCGGAAGTTGATCTCCAGGGCATGCTCTGATGCCTAAGTCAATATTTGGAGAAAAGAATATAACAGTAAATAGGCTCAGAGAGACAGAGAGAGTGTAGAGAATGTACCATTGGTCAGTCCCTAGGAGGGCTATTACCTGTTTAGATGACCTGCCCCGAGCCATGTGTCTGCCTCTGGCTGGGGTTTGGTGGTCAACAGTATGGGATGCCTCGTCATAGAGGTTGTAGCAGTTAGAGTCCTATGTGGTCACTGAGGTGCCAGGTGACGTGACCTCTGAAGGGCTGAGAGGTGTCCACGTATCTCGGATCTTGGTCTGGATCGTCTGGCCTGATGGATCGGGCCTCTGGTTTACGGGTTCTACTAGTGTGCCTTAGTGGACCTAGGATGTGGCGAGCCCAACAAGTCTGGAGAGCCAAATCTACTGGTGTGCCTTAGTGAACCTGAGGTATGGCGAGCCCAACAGGTCTGGCAAGCCTAATCTACTAGTGTGCCTTAGTGGACTTGAGGTGTGGCGAACCCAACCTACTGGTGTGCCTTAATGGACCTAGGGTGTGGCGAGCCCAATAGGCATAACAATTGCCCCCCAAGCGATACGGAAGTTATAAAGTGGCCGACATCGAGCCTGTTTATCTTAAAAATAGTCTCAGCAGACGTGGTGATCATGATTCTTGTGGTGAGGCCTTACACTTGGTGATTTTTGTTATTTGTCGGGAAGCATGTGACGTTTGATGTATCTGTGATTAATGACAAGCCCAACTTCTAGGCGCACTATATGACGTTTGATTTGTTGGGAAGCATTCATTGGCGGGACGTGTGACACGGTATGGCTTCCCTGGTATGTCTTACCTTCCACTGTGTTGTTTTTGTGAGTGTGTTGACTATGATTGTATAGGGAAACCTGAAAAGGCTTGTTGAAGCCTAAAGAGGCGTTGAGCGTGGCCCAGAAAGGCTTGTTGGAGCCTGTTAGAGGCTACTGAGCGTGTTACACGGTATCGCAAGATGAGTACAAGTGCGTGAATGCATGAGAGAGCCAGTTAGAGACTGTTGAGGGTGTTACACGGTATCGCGAGACGAGTACACGTGCATGAACGCATGAGAGAGCTAGTTAGAGGCTGTTGAGCGTGTTGCACGATGTCGAGGCGAGCACACGTGCATGAACACATGAGAGAGGCCTGAAGAGGCGTTGAACATGTTACATGGTATCGCAAGACAAGTACACGTGCGTGAACGCATGAGAGAGCCAGTTAGAGGTTGTTGAGCATGTTACACGGTATCGCAAGATGAGTACACGTGCGTGAACGCATGAGAGAGCCAGTTAGAGACTGCTAAGCGTGTCAGACAGTATCGCAAGACGAGTACACGTGCGTGAACACATGAGAAAGCTAGTTAGAGGTTGTTTAGCGTGTTACATGGTGTCGGGGCAAGCACACGTGCATGAACGCATGAGAAAGGCTTGAAGAGGCATTAACATGTTACACGGTATCGCAAGACGAGTACACATGCTTGAACGCATGAGAGAGCCAGTTAGAGGCTATTGAGTGTGTTACACGGTATTGCAAGACGAGTACACGTGCGTGAAAGCATGAGAGAGCCAGTTAAAGGCTGTTGAGCATGTTACACGGTGTCGGGACGAGCACACATGCGTGAACGCATGAGAGAGGCCTGAAGAGGCATTGAGTTCGAGGAGTCAGATGGACATGCTAAACTTTTTGATGATGAGATAAGTGATACTTGCAAAATGCAACGTGAACTTGTATTATATTGTGATGAAAATATATACAAGATTTACAAGAAGTACTTCTTTAGATGTATTGCATTACAAGTTCTTGGTGCGAGGCTTCTGTCTAGGCGTTCCAGCGCATAGGATCCAAAGCAGATCTTCTTTGTTATTCTATACGGACCTTCCCAATTTGGGACCAATATTCCTTTATCGTCTATCTGCCTGCTGGCTTCACAATTTGAGTACCAGATCGCCAACTTGGCACTATGTCCTATTAACTTTTGGAGTTGTAGTATTTGGTCTGCTCTATACTGATTTCCCCTGTTATTTAGGTTTATAGCATTAGGGCTCTTATTTATGGGATTCACTTGGATGTTTTCTTGCTTGCCCCCAGTCTCCACAATGTCTATTTACATCGCTGCAGCTTGTTAGAGTTCCGCCATGCCTTCCTGCCGAGCCCAATCTACTGGTGCCTTAGTGGACCTGGGGTGTGGCTAGCCCAATAGGTCTTGCGAGCCTAATATACTGTTGCCTTAGTGGACCAAGGGTGTGGCTAGGGATGGCAATTTGTACTGCAGATTCGGATATCCGCGGATATCCGATCCGTTTTTTACGGATTCGGATAAAAGTCGGATTCGGATATTATAATTACTATCCGCAGCGGATTCGGAGCGAATGCGGATATGAACCCTCGGATATCCATTATCCGAATCCGCATAAGTTATGCGAATTCGGATAGCGAATTCGGATATCCGAATCTGAATCCGATTTTTGTAAAACACATAAAATTTTGCTTTTGAAGATATTTTAACCCTGGTCTACAAAGTTATTCACCAAAGACTTAACCAATTGAACTAAGCTTCAATTTTGAAATAATATACTACTAAAATTAAATTATATCAAGTATAATAAAATATAATAATAATAATTTAAAAATATTTTTTCAAAATAAAATATAATAATAAATAAATTATGTTAAGTACCTTTAAATTTAAAAAAATACATGGTACTTTTATAAAATAATATTTGATGACTTAATCAGCTTAATTAGTTAAATCACTCTAATGACAATATTTATTTTATTTTTTACAAAATGACCTTGTAAGTTGTAACGAAGTTATGTACTTTAGTACTTATGATAATTAAAATAAATATTAAAAATATATTTTTTTCTAATACGACATAAATATATACATAGAGAGAGATGTTTTAAGTATAAATCTTAAGAATCAAACTTTTATTAGCTTAAAAAATTATACATAAAATCTTTTTTCGTCTTTTATTCTTTATTTTCATTGGACAATATAAAATTAAATTTTGTTTAATACGACATAAATATTTATATATATATATATGTTTTTAAGTATAAATCTTAAGAATCAAACTTTTATTAGCTTAAAAAATTATACATAAAATCCTCTTTCATCTTTTATTCTTTAATTTCATTGGATAATATAAAAGTATAATGATAAAATAATTATAAAATTAAATTAGTTAATATATGTTAAACATTTATAAATTCTAAATATACATGATATTTTTATATAAATGTATAAACCTTAACAAAATATATACATATATATATATATATATATTTCTTTGAAACCTTTTACACGACATGAATACGATTAAGGATGGCAAAGAGTCGAATAATTAAAACACGATATAAAAATAACACAAATACGACATGAATACACGAACGTGTCAAAATTTGTACGAATTATTAATGTTTCATAATTTATATTAATATATAATACCGTAAACACGATTATGAAACGTTAAAGTACACGATCATGAACGATATGAATACACGTATTGACAAGTCTAAATAAAATACACCTATCATTCTCAATTACCTATTTTATATACTTTATTCTAAATTGTATGAAAAAATATTGTATGCATTTCGTCTAATCGTGTTCTATGTCAACGTGTTTGACTTGATTCGAATCAAAGTTTTGAGCATAACTTTTTAAATCATGTTTGATTTGACTTGAATATTAAAATAAAATATTTTAATAATATTTATCAATATTTTTAGTATTTTAATATTTATCAATATATTTAAATAAATTAAATTTAAGGATTTATTTATTTATTTATTTATTTTAACATTATAAAATAGAATAATAAAAGAAACATCCAATATAAAATAGCATAATAAAAAGAAATATTCAATTTTTTTATTTAAGGATTAAAAAAGAAAATTCAATCTATTATATTTCATCTCAAGAGTTAAATTAATGTTTAATTTTTTCTTTATGTAGTATCCAATTCAGTTGGAGATTCAGCTAGCACATGTGTTGTTGAGGAAGAGAAGTAATCTTTCATAGTTGATATAACTAAGTTTTATGTTTGTTTTTAGTTTATGGAACAAATACTTTTAGTTTATGGAACTAATTCCTTGTATTACCTAAGTTATTTTTTCGTATTTTGGAAATGTTATTTTCTTATTTAAGTTGTTGTTCTTGTATTTTAGAATTTGTTTGTTGTTAATTATGAGTGATTTTGAATTTAAAATTAATTTTTGTTTGATTTTATAATTTTTTTTTTTTTAAAAATTGACTTATCTGATTCGGATTTTTTGCGGATTCGGATATCCGACGGATAATGTTAATTAATTCGGATTCGGATAGTAATATTCGGATTATTGCGGATAATAAACGGATTCGGATTTTAAAGCGGATTTGCGGATTCGGATAATACAGAAAATTGTAGATATCCGACCCGCTACCATCCCTAAGTGTGGCGAGCCCCAGTATCGACAGAATGTGGTAGTGGCGAGCCCTTTGCTGGTCTATTTTCATGCTACCCTCCTTGGTCTGATCTGGACTGTCTTTCGACCTCTCGACCGATTTCATTTCCTCAGTTTTTGCGTATTTTTGGTCTCACTTGTACAAGTTGTAAAGCTTCTTCAATTTTTCATCTGTCAAGGCGTACCACAGGTGCTCATGGCGGACCCTTAAAATAAATGCCTGTATGGCCCAGTCATCCTGGGGATCTTCGATCTCCATAGTAGCAGCGTTGAATCACAGAATGTACTCCATGAGGGTTTCGTCACCCCTCTATCTTACTGCTAGGAGGCTCGCTGGTGTTTTGAATGTGGCTCTATTGGCAATGAAATGGGCCATGAATCGCCTGCCTAGCTGTTCGAAGCTGCTAATAGATGCTATTGGCAACGAGTTGTACCACGTCTTGGCGTAGACCCTGAGTGTCATAGGAAACACCTGACATTTTAGTGCATCGCTCACCCCCATTAACTCCATATAATTTTTGTATTGGATTAGATGGTCTGTGGGGTCCTTAGTGACATCATATGTATCCTTGGGCAACTTCATATTTGTGGGCACATGTTCCCTACGGACTTCCAAAGTGAGAGGGTTGTGCTCGCCGTTTATCCATTTCACCTCACTGTCTCTATCTCATCTCATGCTGTAAATTTCCCTTCTTAGGGCCGCCATCTGAGCTTCAAGATTAGCATTGGCGAGCTCCTTTACATCAATTTGGCGATCTACTCTTTGCTTAGAGTGTCGACCTCGCCTCGACGTATGGGAGGACTTTTTTGGTGGTTTTCTTTGTAAGACAAGCTTGAACTGTCCTCTTGGTGTCTGTTTTGGCTCTTCCGAATCTGTTGAAGCTGATGAGCGGTTTGCCGCATGGCATTCTGTTGCTTTTAGATCTAACCTTAAAGAGTTTGTATTTAGGTGAGAAGCATCTGGTGTAAGGGGTTTACATATGGAGATAGGGGTAGGAAATGTGATAGGTTTGGTAATGGTGGGGGTGCCTCATTTGCTCGCTGGATGACTGAGGGGGCCACAGGCGGCAGCGGGGGTATTATCAGCCCTAGCCTGGTTTATGGAAAAGAGGTGTCAGGTGTTAAGATGATATTTATGTGCCTCACGGCACTTGACTGGTTGTCTACCAAGTGTTGGAGGTTGCACTGGGAGGCTAGGATTGTGTCTTGTACTAGATTAGGGGAGTGAGAAAATATTGGGGACGGTGCTCCTAGGAGATTTTGGTAGTAATTTTGGTGTAGGTATGGCTGGTGTTGGAACCAGAAGTCGGGTGGTGGAGGTATTTGGTAGCTGGAGCTTGGTCTCGGTAGATGGATAGGAGTTCGCGGAGGTAGGGACTCGTAGCTACCTATGGTCGGATTCATGGATATAAGGATGTTGAGACCAAGGCCTTCAACTGGGGTGGTTTGCTGTGATGGTGGTAAAGACATGGTTGTCGTTCTCACAGATGGCGCCAAATATTGATGTCTTTTGTGGTGCGAGGTGGTCGCCTTGGTTGCCTGAGGTCCTGTAGAGGAGGAGAAAGGTTAGAGGGCGTCGGAAGTTGATCTTCGGGGCATGCTCCGATGCCTAAGCCAGTATTTGGAGAAGAAAGTATAACAGTAAATAGGTCCAGAGAGAGTGTGTACAGAATGTATCGTCGTTCAACCCTTAAGAAGACTATTTATACATGTTTGGGTGACCTGCCCCGGACCACGTGTCTGCCTCTGGCTGAGGTTTGGTGGTCATCTGTATGAGTGGCCTCGCCATAGTGATTGTAGCAGTTGGAGTCCCACGTGATCGCTGAAGTGCCAGGTGACATGATCTCTGAAGAGTTGAGAGGTGTCCACATATTCGGATCTTGATCTGGATCGTCGGGCTTGATAGGTTGGGCCTTTGGTTTGCGAGTTCTACTGGTGTGCCTTAGTGGACTTGGGGTGTGGTGAGCCCAACTGATCTAGCAAGCCAAATCTTCTGATGTGCCTTAGTCCAATCTACTGACGTACCTTAGTGAACCTGGGGTGTGGCAAGCCCAATCTACTTGTGTGCCTTAGTGGATATGAGGTGTGACAAGTCTAATAGACATAACATGTAACATTATCCTCCTCTTACAATACAATACAAGAACAGCCACTAAAAATAACAATTCATGTTAAATTTAGCTTGATTTTATGCCTTTCATTTTACTAGTCAAACCGATATCTGATGCGCAGAGTCTGTTTTAGTTTCAATATGATTATAAGAAGAATAATGCACTTTCCCCTTTGTACATTTTATATCTCGAAACCCTAAACCCTAAATCATTTTATATCTCGAAACCCTAAACCATAAATCAAAATAAAACAATAAATAAAACAATGGAATCAGGTATTGCGGGTCAAACTAGAATGTTCTAAACCCTAAATCAAAGCAAGGCAGCGGAATCGGGTATTGCGAATTACAGTAGAATGTCCTAAACCCTAAAGCAAAGCAAGGCAGTGGAATGGGATATTTCGGATCACAATAGAATGTCCTTCCTTCTGAAGTAATAATGCATAGATCAAAGCAAACATTAATTGTACCGACGATCACTATTTACCCCTCTTTTTCTAAGAGAGTCCAATAGTATCATAATCAAATCTGGCCTAGGGCATTAGTCCTAAATCTCATTCTTCTCAAAGAAGGTAACAATCATTAGACCAAATCGGAGTTGTTATAAAGGTCCTTACTCTGCAATCGGATGCGAAAAGTAGTACCAACTTTAATGTCTATAATCACCGCCCAATTACAAGAACATCAAATGTGCATCTTTCTTAGAAAAAAAAAATAACAAGTGTATTTAATCTTTCCTCTGCATTTACTAAACTCAACTTAGTTTTCGGGGCAACCGTCAAGGATGTGAGCAAATTCGGGGATCATGACATCCAAAATTTTGGAGCCATTAATTCTCGATCTGCGGCAGAACCCTGGGTGGCAAGCTTTTGAATACGAGAAGAGAATTCCTCAGCCTGAAATGAATGATTAAGATAAGTCAGAGCTCCTGCTACTGAAATATAACTTGTAAAAATTCCAGGAGGATGAGAGAATGTTGACTACAGAATAATCAACTTAATTTTTCTAAATAATTTTTGGGTACTGTAACAAGATGTTCATTGTGTTTGTGCACGATTTTGAAGCAGATAAATGGCGAACAAAAGACATCGACTACGACAAGTGTAAACAAACTGACTAATTTCCAACTTAATCACCCAAATGATCAGTAATTAATTTTGAGTAGATCTTTGATTCTCAAGAATTACAAATCTAACAATTGTATTACACAAAATACACAATTGAGGAGACCAATAGAGGCCGAAAAAGATTACTAACCTTGTCATCAATCCACGTTAAAGAAGTTAGTTGATTATTCAAGATTCTGACAACCACATCTAAGGGAGTCATTCCGTCAAGTGCCTCAAGTTCACCACCCTAAACAAATCAGAAGGCAATTGTCAAGTTCAAGATTCTGCTTATGTTGTAAAAGATTAGAGTAAGTCTGATCATAAGATGGAGGGCAGTTACCTGACTAGAGTTTACAGTCTCAATAATAGACTTGATTTGTTCTGTCATCTGCTCCAATTCCCTCTCTACAATTTCTGCCTGCTCATACCTGGAAAGAAAATGAAAGAATAAACTCTTATATTTGCAATCAATCAATATAAATAGAGGTGAAGGGCACAGTTTGATCCCACTCCAGTTTAGCCAAGATAAGTTTCTTCAAATGTATATATGTAAGCAAAGCTGACTTGAGCACAACAAGACCAAGCTTGGGATGAGATCTCAAACTTTACTGGAGTTAAAACAAGCTAGTTCTCACATTGCATCTCTTGTTGATGCAGCTTCATCATCAAGAAGCAATTCACGCTCATCCTTGTAAATACGTTCTGCTTCTTCTTCCATACTTTGCAAAGCCTTATCAACCTAAGGAGGAAATTCATAGACGATAGTCACACATGCTTTTCTAAATGGTTATGATTATATCACATTACACATATATAGTCATGAACAATCCAAAGATCATGATTCAGGAGGCAAGCAATGGCTTACACAATTATTATACAGGGTACTTTTAAAATTTTATATTATGTGTCCATATGATCTTCACAAAAAATTTAACACAACAAACTATAGTGTCACAGTGGAGACAAAATACTTCTCTATGTTTAATTGGATGAAAACCTTATATTTGTGCATTTGAATATTGAGGAGACTTTTCTCTAGAAAATGAGAACTTAGCTCTCAAGTAGCATTTGGAATGAGCAGACACTCACGGCTTCAGGCATTCTTGCAACATTTACCACCATTATAAGAATCTAGATGTGTTTGTTTCTAGAATAGCTACCCATCATACAAGATATAGAAAAAAGGTTCCCATAACTTTCTTGAAATATGACCAATTAAAGCTAACAGTCCTAAGTTGAATATAACAGTATTTGACCTTATTCGTGAAATGTTCAAGCATATTGAACAGAAACATATATTACACGGCATTGACTGTTAAAGTTGGTCAATGCAAAGATGCTATACTCACATGCAAGGTTAAGCATGAACAAGCATCAGCATATATTAATAATTAGTTGGCTTATTGTTGAAAATCTAAAAGTAGCTAAATAAGATAAGGAAGCAACAATCAAGAATGTAAAATCATCAATGGTAATGACAAAAGAATCCTATCAGAACTAGAACAGCATTGCTAACCAAAACAAGCAAACAATTTCATGAGGAGTTTAAGCAATATAAATTTCTGTAGTTTTGTAGGGATTCCTCCAACAAAACAGCATTAAAAACAGTCAAAATGTCATCTAACCTAAACTATGTTAGAAAGTAAGCAAAAAATAGACCAGCAATAAACTATTGAAATACCTCTTGTTGGTGAGTCTCAATTAACTCCAGCTGTCGCTCCAAGCTAGCTTGGGTCTCAACCACTTTTGCCACTTCAATCTGAATTGATGTTTAGAATTAGAAGAAGACAAATTATGTTGCTAAATTTCAGTAAATATGAAGAGAATATAAAAACCTTGTTACTTGTAGACATCAACAAATGCTTTGGCAACAAGGCATACAAATGACACCAATAAGAATGCTATCTCACAAGATAATATAATACCTCAAGCCTAAGAAGAACATCACGATTCTGCAATATTCGCCTGTCCCACTCAGCTATTGCACTGGCCTGCTTTCGGAATTTTCCAGTGCGTTCTTGAAGTTCAGCATTCCATTCCTTGATGATCTTTAGCCCAAAAAAACAATTTATTAGCTCAAAGGTAACCATATATTAGAATGCAGATGGGAAGAGATGAAATAGGCATCTTGGGTCCACTAAAAAGTACTGCTCAACATTCTTCCTCCTAAGAACTGAAATTTGAGAAACTCAAGAATGAAGATGGTAAGGTTTGAAAGAGGCAGATCCATCCGACTAATTTGCTTTGCATGTGCTTGAGATATGTATCCCTCACATTCACACTTCCATTATTTCCTTCTTTATGCTTCCAGATATCTTGTGAATACTATTTTCCCTTTTTCTCTTTGTTTTGTTTTGATTTGACCTAAAAACTTATTGGGGACCAAAAACAACGTTACCACACAAAGATAACCTACCCTTTCTACTAGCATGATTAGCATAATTGCTCTTATCATGAAATTTTTTTTTTTTTGGGGGGGGGGGGGGGAAACATTATGAAGAAACAAGAAATAGAAGGGTTTAAATCATAAAAAATAACAAAAAGTAAAATAGAAACGAAATTACCTCCTCCACTGTCTTTCCTGTTATCTCAGATGGTAGTTTTGGGGTAGTAGATACTGCAGATGTGGCACTTGAACTAGTCATCCTATAAGAAAAGTAGACAAAAAAGGAGATATCATACAGAAGTTACACTAGAAACTGTTTCATACATTCAATAAGAAATTCCAAAACATTTTTATTGAAGACAACTTAAAGAATATTGAAGAAAATATACCATTTTTGGTAAAGAAATATTCAAAGAAAATAAATAAGAACAAGGATGCCACCATGAAAAAGTTAAGAGAATAACAGAGGAATGGTTTCTACAGTTTCAAACATCAAAAGGCTCTACAAATATTTCAAGTACTAGAACCTCCAAAATTCAGACCAGTTTTAATTAGAACTCCCCAGACTTGTAAATGCCACAATTACTCTCTTCACATACTCCACCAAAGGCAAGCTGGATGCATCCAATATGATAGAGTTCCAGCACTATCTATAGTGTTGACTTGGCACCCCAAGATTCATTTCCAGTGACCTTACTTTTTGTTTTCATTGAACAATTTGATACGAGAAACATTAAAACATGAAATAATGTCAAGGAAGTATTAAGGAAAGCCGCGGCCGGGAGAAAAGATGGGTTTAATCTCACATTAACTATTTCTCTACAGAAAGTTTCAGAGACAAAAGCACTGGAGGCTAATACTTGTAGTTATAGAAGAAATGAAGAATTAGAATCTAACATTGACAAGAAATGGGATATGGTTAAAGCCTTAAAGGAATACCAGAAAAGGGCTAAAACATAAAGCCACCAACAAGAAACCTAAACATACCCACTACTTGAAGCTACAACAAGCGTTGCTGATGTTTGGACAGTAGAAGTAATGGAAGTTGAAGTTGTTGAAGCAGCAGAACTGGAAGCAGGGAGACCTACAGGAACATAATTCACATTGCATGAGGACTTAAATAGATAATCATTGGTACTTAACCTAGGCACCTTAGCATTCTAGGGAGCGACTGATTACAGGATGAAAAATATATATATATATATATATATATATATATATATATATATTAAGAACTTGAGAATTATTAAAAGGAAAAATAATGATAATAAAAAAAGAAAGACAATAAGCATTGAAGGAAATAAGTAAACCCCCCAAAAAAATAGATTAGGAACTTGAGAATTATTAAAAGGCAAAATAATGATAACAAAAAAAAAAAGAAACTAAGCATTGAAGGAAATAAGTAAACCCTGAATATTTTAGTAAAGAAGTGAACAACTCACTGAATACAGGAGCAGTGGTAGTGGATTGCGCTTGTGAGGACGAAGCAGGAGTGGATGGTTTTGTCAATAAAGAAAAGCCAGATAAAGAACCAGAATTCCCTGTTGTAGCAACTGCATTTGTCACACCAAATCCAGTCAAAGAACTCACAGCGGCCGATGAAGCCGCTGAACCTACAGGTGCAGCTAATGAAGAAGCCGTAGTAGCAGAAGATGAAGAACTTAAGTTAAAAACAGGGAATGCCGGAGTTGAAGCAGTGGTAGTACTAGCTGCAGGAGTAGAAGCAGTTGTGGTAACTGTTGAAAACAATGGCGCCGATGATGTTCCAAAAGACAAAGACGTGGGTTTTGATGCGGCAGCACCAGAAAATGTGGGTGCAGGTGATGATGAAGCTGCATTGCCAAATCCAAAGGTAGGTTGAGAGGCTGAAGGTGGAGCAAAAGAGAAGCTTGAAGAGCCTGATGAAGAAGCAGCAGCTGTTAAAGAAGGCACCGTAGTAGAGGTTGCTGTTGGTGTCAAACTTGCAGTGCTCTTCGAAAATGAACTACCCCCAAAGGAGGAGGACCCTGTAGAAGCTGAGAAAGGTGAAGCAGTGATCAAATTTGAAGCTGAGCTTGACGATAACAAGCTTGGGAATGATGGATTTGTAACTGTAGTGGTAAAAGCTGAAGACGATGATGATGATGAACCAAAAGAACTACTACTACTAGTAGTAGTAGTAGAGGTTGCTGTTGGTGTCGAACTTGCAGTGCTACTAGGAAATGGTGAACTACTTGGGAAGGAGAACCCTGTAGAAGCCAAGAAAGGTGGAGTGGTGGTTGAATTTGAAGCTGATATTGATGATATGAAGCTTGGAAATGATGGAGTTGTAGCTGAAGACGTGGATGAACCAAAAGAGCTAGTAGTAGTAGCTGGCACCGGTGAAGATGAAAATGGATTGGAACCACTGCTGGCTCCAAACAGGGGTGAAGATGACCCAATCTTTTCTGAAAAATAGAAGAGTGAAAATTGTGTTAGTGTAAGGAGATTAAAGCAGAGACAAGAAAGAAGTTCACAGGCAGTACTAGAGAATGTAGATGCTGGTGATGATGATGAAGCTGCATTACCAAATCCAAAGGAAGAAAATGGAGCAAAAGAGAAGCCTGAAGAGCTTGAAGAAGAAGAAGCAGCTGCTAATGAAAGCGCTGTAGTAGAGGTTGATGCTGGTGTCGAACTTGCAGTGCTAATCGAAAATGATGAACTACCCGCGAAAGAGAACCCCGTAGAAGCCGAGAAAGGGGAAGCGGTGGTTGAATTTGAAGCTGAGCTTGATGATAAAAAGCTTGTAAACGATGGAGTTGTACCTGTAGTAGCAGTAGAAGCTGAAGACAAAGAAGCAAAACCAAAAGAGCTAGTAGTAGCAGCAGCCGGCGCTGATGAAGATGAAAATAGTGAGGAACCACCACTGGATCCAAAAGGAGATGATGTCCCAAACCCTTTTGAGGAATTTTATAAATAAAAAAAAAAAAAGGGACAAAAATTAAAATCTTGTTAGTTTAATCAGATCAGAGAACAAGAACAGCACAGCAAAGATAATGAGGATACTCAAAATAAACATTACATCCATTTCTATTAATCATGAAAAATAGGGGGGGAAAGAATGAAAAAGAAAATGAGATCCTCTGCTAAGCACTGTTGACTGCTATAGTGTTAAACAAAAATAAGAAATAAATACCAGAATTTCCAATCAAATTTCATTGAAATAACCTAGAAAAGAAAAACAAAAAATCGAAGAAACGAACCCGAAGGACTGAAGGGATTTTTGGCCATTGCAAGACTCGACCACGGATTATACACTGCGAATTTCAAACATCAAAATATGACCAAAAACTCAATATTTGCTCCAAGTTAGAGAAAAAAAAAAAAAAAGGCAATAACATAAATAAATAACATTAAAAAAATATACCTAACAACAGTACAACACGAAACAACAAAGGGGTTTAAGAAATTAGGGTTTTGGATTCAAAAAGAAGCGAATTGATTGATTGATTGATTTTGTTTAACTTGTTATTTTCCCTCCCGATTGGATTGCCCCGGACCCGGTTATAGGGAAAACTAGAAAAAAAATCCCGTTTCCTTTCGGTATTTTTAATTTTTTTATAAAATTCTTAATTAATTAATAATAATAAATTTATTTATATTTATATTTTATTAAATAATAACTAGTATATCAGCCCCGGCTTCGTCTGGGATGTTTTGTTTTAATATTTTATAAAAAATAATAATTTTAAAAAATATAATAATAGTAGTAATAATTATTGATAATAATATTTTTTTAATAATTTTTTATTTGTGTTGTTGTGAGAGTAAAATTTTTTTATAAATAATTCTTTTAAAAAAGTTTTAGTTTTTTTATATTTTAATATATTATAATATAAATATAATCATATATCTATTAATTTAAAAAATATGTTAAAAGTAATTATCCATAAATTATATAATTTAAATGTATTTGAAAATTTTATATTTTATTACGTAATGTTTATTGAATTAATGTGTTTTATTAATAAAATTTATTTTATTTCTTAATGTATATTGAATTAATAATTCTATTTTTCATATTTTTACTTTTTAAAACAATTTATTCAATTAATAATTTTATTTTTTTGAAATTTTATTATATTTATTTTTTAAAATAATTAATGCATAATTTAAACTCATGCAAAAAAAATAAAATTAAATAGACTAAATAAAAATATAAAGAATAAGTTTTGAATATGATATTTATATTAATATATAACATATGCAAATGCAATAATCTAATTTTTTATTGAATGAACTTAGAGTTTAAATTGAATTACTATGAGAAATTACACAAAATATCCCCAATTGAGGATAACTTTTAAAGTAATGTATAGATGTTTACATAAAACACGAACACGACACGAAAACATGAAAGTATCAAAATCTACATAAAATGAATTATTAACTTGTCAAAATTTATATAAATATATAATACCTTGAAAACGATTATGACACGAAAAAGTAACACACGTTCGTCTATTCGTGTTGTGTTCATATTATTTTTCGTATCGTGTTTTAATTTTTTTCCATGTGTTCGTGTCGTATAATCATATTGACACTAGTCAAATAACTCTCAAATTTGTGTCATGTCTTATATAATGATTGAGAATTATTATTTTGTCTAAATTAAATTTGGTCATTTTAGACATCTATACCTTAATTTAAAAGTTGTCTTCCTGTAGGGATATATTGTATAATTTATTATAGTGATTCAATTTAAACTTTAAAACACGAAAAAATAACACAAACGCAATATGAATACATAATTTTTTTTGTCTTTCTCACCAATTTTTTTTTTTTAATTCACCAATTTTTTTTTTTTAAGAAAAAAGAAAAATGGGGTTGCTACATGGCAACCCCATGTGAAGCCATCCCCCTCAAAGAGGGGGATTGCTTTAATATAGTGCTTTAATATAGTGTATATAGATTATTTATTTAAATATTTTATTTTTGAATAATAATAATAATAATATAATTATATTTTTTAATTATGAAAAATAAATTTATGATAATTATTTATTTATAAATTACATAATACAAATATATTTTTAAAGTATTTTTTAAAAATATTTAAATCTTATTGTATATTGTATATTTTTATTTATATGAGGTAAAAAATAATAAATTAAAAATAAGAAATTAAAATTATGGTTTATATTTTATTCTTTCGTAAGATCAATTTTCTTACATAGGTTAGCAGCAAGTTCGTTTTTTTTTCCTTTTTTTAAGTTTTTTTTCCCGAGCGAATCAAGTAGGATCCTAAATCGACTCGTGAGTCAACGTGCGGATCAACCACTTTAAAATCATTATCTAAAATTAAAATAAAATAACTTTTTTTAACTTTTTTCCCGAGCGGGTCTGGTACGGATCCTAAATCAACCTGCGAGTCAACGTACAAACCAACCTTTTAAATACATAATTTAAAAATAAAATAAAAGTAATTGATAAAATAAATTTCTTATTTAACATTTTTTTCTCGAGTGGGTCGGGTACTGATCCTAAATCAACTCACGAGTCAACGTACAGATCAACCCCTTTAAATTTAACATTTTAAAAAAGTAAAAAAAAAAAAAATAGAATTTTTTTTTTACCAAGCTGGTCGGGTACCAATCTTAAACCGATTCGCGAGTCAACGTGCGGACCAACCTCTTTAAATACATCATTTAAAAATAAAATAAAATAATTTTTTTAAAATTTTTTTCGTGCGGGTCGAGTACGAATCAACGTGCTCACCCATCCCTTTAAATGCATTATTTAAAAATAAAATAAAAACTAAAAATAATTAATAAAATATTTTTTTATTTTTTTCGAACGGATCGGGTACGGTTTTTTAATCGACCCGTAAGTTATCATGCATACCAATTTTTTAAAATGCCTCATTTAAAAATAAAAAATAACTAAATAAAAAAACTCCTGTAGGAGTTTTTTATGTTATATGGTAGGTCAAAATTGTTCTTAAATATTTTAAAAAGTTGCTCAAAAATAATATATAATAGAATTTTTTACTCTTACTAAAAAATAGAATAAAATGAAAATTTTTAACTTTTTAAAAAATTTAAACTGAGTCCTCAAAAGTCGGTTTTAATAATAGTAGATAATAATCCGAGTCAATTTCTTTTGTTAAAGTTAGGCATTGATGTTCATTTGGATGAGGAGAATGATTTCGGTGAGAATAAAAATAATAGTAGTGAGATTAATTATTATATAAATGTAATTGAGTATAATAGTAGTAAGATTAAAAGCAGTGATAAGATATAATTTTGAATAATAAAATAATTATAGCGGTGAGATAAGAGTAAAAATTAATTGTTAAGAACATTAATTTAAGCATATATTGATAAATTATTTTTATGTATATTTTAATAATATTTAATATTTAAATTTTAATAAATATTATTTTATATATTTTAATTAATTAATTGTTATATAATTATATAAATTTATTTATTTATATTAAATAAAAAATTAAAAAGTAAACTAAAAAAAGAATATAAGAATGAGATAATTAACAAAAATTAAAATGAAAAATTAATAAAATTAAAAAAAGGATAAAAGCGAAAAAGGAAAAAAGGAAAAAAATCCGACAAAAAAGATAAAAGAGAATAAACCGGGTTTTTTTTATCCTAATATAGCTTTTTATTTTTTTAATTCTCAAATTACCGATTTTTTTTTTTTAATTACCGAAATACGTTTTTTTTAAACCTGTTGGGAAATCGCCATGGGCCATGGCGATTTCCCAACAAGTTTATCAAAAAAAATTTGCAATTGATCAAGGGAAATCGTCATGGCCCATGGCGATTTCCTTTGCATGTTTTAAAATAAAATTTTAATTTTACCGTTTGACAGTCGCCATCCCCCATGGTGACTTCCAAACAATTTTATTTTTAAAATTACTCAAATTGAACCGTTGAGCAACAGTAAAAATAAAAAATAAAAAAAACCGTTGAACCCCATAAATCTCGGTTCATGGGTTCAACGGTTTTGTAATTTTTATAAAAATATTTATCCATAATTTTTTTTTTTAAAAAGAGAGAATATGAAAGTGAAATTTTTATCCATAAAAAATGAAAATTAAAAAAAAAAAAAAGACAAATAAAAAAGGTCCAATGGGAAGTCTGACAACCATATGATTTGTGAGTTTCTATCGAAAGATGTTTGAAGTGTAGAGTTTTTCATAGGAATGAAGATGCTCTAATTTTCTTTTGTAACCCAAAAAAAAAAAAAAAATTATAACGTTTTAAAGTTTCACTAATCATAATTGCCGCATATCTTTTAAAATATATTAAAAAGTAAAAAACTTAATATAATTAAAAAATACATATGATGATTTTTTAATTAAAATTCACTATATATAAAAGCAAGATCATTAAATAAACCGTTAAAAGATGTGGAAGTTTTGGCTAAAATATTGAATTTCAAATTTCAAATTTGAATTTTGAATTTTTAAGTTTGATTAATTTAGACCTTCCTTGAGTATCCATTAAAAAATTTGAAAAAAAAAACATTTTTTTTTTCATTTGCTTCTTATTAATTAATCTTCTCTCCATTATGCATTTTCATTTTGTTTACGGACCCAAACATATACATACTAGTACATTGTCATAATAGAGCAATTGAGTAATAGTTATAAAACTTATCTTATTGCTAAGGGAAAAAAATGAAATTAGTAAAGACATAAGATTAAATTGTTTCTAAAATACCAAAATAAAAAAATTTGATAATTCAATATCCTAATTACCTTCAAAATCTTAATTTATCCCTAAGCTTAGTTGTCCCCTAAACCTTGCCTCTTCATGTCAAATTAAGCAATCTTATTGCTTAGGGGATAACTTTTATAATTAGTTATACAAGTTATAAATGTGTTTTATACAAAAGTAATTTTTAATTTGTTAGAATATTTAATTTTTATGTTAATTTTTTTAATCAAATTATGTCACTTAGACTCGTGACATTAAATTCGTCAAAAATTTTATAATAGTATAATTTTACACCAATATAAAAATGAGTATTGGATTTTCAGAAATGTTGGTTTGTATCATTGG
Organism: Fremontodendron californicum; assembly: GCA_030761205.1. NCBI lineage: Eukaryota > Viridiplantae > Streptophyta > Magnoliopsida > Malvales > Malvaceae > Fremontodendron > Fremontodendron californicum. The sequence continues at coordinate 13,471,509 of JAULJL010000026.1, forward strand.
CTTCTATTTTTAATTGCTAATCTATAATATCTATAATATAAATAAAAGCATGAATATAAAAAATTGTTTGAATTGACAAAAATAATCATTGTTATTCACTATATTACTAAATTATCATTATAAATACTTTTTTATTATTAATAAAATTTATCTAATTTATAAGTAAAAAGTTTGATTTCATTAAAGCACTTTTGTTAAAATGAATTAATTTTAACATAAATAAAAAAAATTAAAAGTTTATACGAAATTACTTTGTTTTAAAAATTTTAATTTTTCACTCATCTTAAAAGGTAAATCAATTTACTCGATATAAATAAAAAAAGTTTTAAATTTACATTGAATTTTTTTTTTTATAATAATTTGATATAATTTGCACATGAAACAAATGTAAATTTTAGTTAAAATACACTTTATTAGCTTTATTTATTTTCAAAATATACAATTATATATTCAAAAATAGATAAAATAACAAACATTCATATACAAATGCATGTGATAATAAATACTAATTAATAAAAGATACCTTACATTTTCTATCTAGTAATAATAATAGTGCCAGGCAGTGTGCCCCAAAACCTGAAATTTTACACAGAATTATCATTGTGTCTTTACTTGACATCCCAAAACAATAGCAATAAGTTTGTAACTGTAACATCCATACATCGCTCACCAATATCCTAATCATTCATGCCAAGTACAATAAACGAAGTATACTTACTATTTAGCTAAAAGCAAGGTTAAAAAAAAAAACTGGATCGAAAATCAAACAGACGAGACCTCCGATCATCGGTCCAAGCGGTTGGACCAACCAACTTGATTAAAACATTTTTAAATTTTAAAAAAATAATTTTAATATTAAATAAGTAATAAAAATATGCATTTGGTTTAATGATATGTTTTTAATATAAAACTAACAATTAAAAGTTCAAATCTCATTGTTTAAAATAATAATAATAATAATAAAAAGTATATAAAACCTGTTTTTTTTATCAATTTTTAACCGATTGAATCGGTTTTCTACCGGTTAAATGAATCCCTGATTTTTATACACCATACCGGACCGAACAACTTCTGATACCCGATTGAGCCAGTCCGGCCGATCCGGTCCGATTTTTTCATCCATAACTAAGAGAGATACACTGCCCTCTTGGAAAATGCAGAACATATGCAAACTCAAAGCATGCAATGTGTCTTATATCATCAGAATCCCATGAACAGGGGCAAAATTCGATGGCACATACAATCATTAGTATAAAAATAAAATAAAAAGGAGAGACAAGAAAGCTATGTCGATCGCATTGTGAGTTCATCACCAGCTTCAGTACTCCAATCCAGTAGTTCCGCTACATCAAAGAGTTGAAACCTGAGCATCAGAAATAAACATTAGAACAAGGGGCAGAGATGGATAAGGTAGTGATTCAAATGGGGGTCTCTCAATCTGCAAACACCCAAGTTAAGGGGAGAAATCTCTTAAAGACATCAAAGACTCACCTCACTGGGGCTATTGCTTAACACTTAACGAGTTTTCAATGCGTTGAATGAGTTGATCAGCACTCAAGGCACCCTCCTGAAGATCAGAACTCAAACGTGTCAACAAAAATTTAGATTGAAAACTAGATGATTTGCACATTCATTTAGAAACAACAAAAATTAATTTGAAGAGGAAATTGAAATTCATAATTGGTGTCTATTAGTGGGATTAACTGCAAAGATTACACAAAATGAACCTCCTATCCCAAGCAATAAATGTCAGCTCCATTGATTAAGACCAAGCAGCCTATATGAAAGCTTAAGAAAGAGAAAGTTCCTGGTGTAAATAAACTGGGAGGGGCGAAAGGAGGAAAGGAAAAACCTTAAAAGGTCAGCTGTAGCTTGAAAATAACATATTTGGCCTGAATGATTCACAATAACTACTATCTTTCAACATTTCTATACTATGTCTGGATTGCATTTGAATAGTGCCAAATCAGAAAATTTTCATGCCAATATAGACTCCATGGTTCTTCAAGACATCCAACAAAGAACTGGGTTCAAGTTAGGCACTCTACCTGTAAGGTACCTTGGTATTCCTCTGATCACGGGTAGGTTAACAGCAAAGCATTGTGATTCCCTCATACAAAAGCTATCTAGGAGAATCAATAGCTGGTCTTCTAGGAGGCTATCTTATGCTGGACATTTGCAGTTAATCAAGTCAGTGCTTTTTAGCATACAAAACTTCTGGTGCTCCATGTTCGTTCTCCCAAGGAAAGTTATCCAAAAGATCGATCAAATGTGTTCTGCTTTCCTTTGGAAAGGCAAAGAATCAGATGCTAGGGGGGCTAAAGTAAGTTGGGAAGCTGTATGTCAACCAAGAAATGAGGGTGGACTTGGTCTAAAGAATTTGAAAGTTTGGAACATTGCTTGCATCTTGAAACACATCTGGACATTGTTTAGCATTTCAGGTTCTATATGGGTGGCCTGGATCAAAGCTTATCCTCTGAAGAGAACCAGTTTTTGGCAGGCAAAGGTACCACAATTGTGCAGCTGGGGCTGGAGAAGGATCCTAAAGCTGAGGAACATAGCTCAAACTCTGCTACACTCTCCTAATGGTGTAGATGGTAGGGCAATCTGGATTGCCTCTAAGACAGGAGAGTTTACTATTTCAGATACTTGGAATTATTTGAGGACAAAGCAAGCAAAAATATCTTGGCATCATTTGGTCTGGTCTTCTTTAAATGTGCCAAAATTTGCTTTCATTTCTTGGCTGGCTATTTCGGATAGGTTAACTACTCTTGCTAAACTCAAATCCTAGGGCGTCCAACTTCAGTCAGTTATGTGTGTGCTATGTCAAGGGGAAGAGGAAACCAGGGATCATCTATTTTTTGCTTGTAATTTTTCCATGCAGGTATGGCAAAAGGTTCTCACTTTATCTTCTGTTAATAGAAGGTTGTTAGTTGGAATGATGATCTTCAGTGGCAATCTTGAGCTTCAAAGGCAAATCTTTCAAGTCAAGTTTATTAAGATTTACTTGGACAGCTACCATTTATCACATTTGGTGGGAAAGGAACTCTAGAAAGCTAGAAAGCATTCAACAAAGAGGAAATCCCAAGGAAGTGTTTCAGTTAATAGTTGCTGCTGTTAAAGCTTGTTTTTGTGTTTTTCCTGGATTTGTTAATACTGCTGTAAATAGTACTACACTTTGTAGGCAGTGGGGTATAAGCCATGAAAGATAAATTGTAAGGCTATCCCTCAATATACTTCATGTAGCAGGATTTTCCTGCTTCTTTTTGGATCTTGAAATAAAATTTTCAATTATCCAAAAAAAAAGATTCACAATAACTACATAGGACAAGCTGTAGCTTGAAATGCTATGTTTTTCTAATTTTTTAGGCTGGAAGCTGTCCGACTCCGATCACTCACATAAACTAAATGTCATTGAATTTAATTTAATTTCATTACAGCCCATGCCATTGCAAGCGATCAGACCGTTTTCATATTACAAATTTCGACCTGAATAGCAGCACTCCTCGTATAATTCTTTTGCGTTTTCACCATCATAAACACCTATGTTACTCGGATTTGGGATGAGTGTCGGATACAGGTAATGTTTCCGACACGGGTATACTCAATTTTTTCTAAGTTTTTCCATATATTTGGAGAGGATCATACACTCATACCCTTTGTCCGAATATGTGTCGGACATGGGTGTCGGATAAACATATTTCAAAAAAAATGAAGAGTCCGAGTAACATAAATAAACACCGATTTAACTTCTAAGAAATAAATGTTCAAGTGAGCAGAAGTATACTAAATCAACTTACAAAACGATCAAAGGGCTTCCCATCTTTAAATATGATGAAAGTGGGCAATGCTTGTATTTTATATTTATCAGCAATGCTAGGGTACTTCTCGGTGTCGATTTTCGCAACCTGAATCTTATCTTTCAGAGTAGCACTCACTTGATTGAGGACTGGAACCATGAACTGACAAGGTCCACACCTACAAAAACAGACCTTCTTTCATAGAATTTCAATCCTTGAAAAGAAAAAAAAAATCTAAATTTTCATCAAAACCTAAAACCCTAATTTAACCAACTAAGCAATTCTATACATTTATATATTAGGGTTAGCATCCAAGTGAAATTTGTTTAAAAAAAAAAAAAAAAAGTTACCAGGTTGCATAGAAGTCAACCAATACAGGCTTGTCGGAATTCGCCAACAACTCATCAAAGGAGTTAAATGTTTGCTTCTTTGCTTCAACCTATAGAAATCATTTCATCAAACCTGTCAAAATTATTACTCTACAAAACATCATCAACTTAACATATATATATATATATATATATATATATATATATATATATGTTCAAAACAGCATAATCAGAAAGATTTTTTTTTTTTGGCTTTTAAATTCAACAAACAAATATAAATTTCACCAAATTGGCTTAACCTAAAGTTTAATAAAATAAACTAATTAAGTAAAAAAATGATGTTTCTATTCAATTTTTGTAAAGAAATTGAGAAGATAAGAACAGGAATTGATAATTATTTAATAATAATAATAACAATAAAGGAGAGAAGGTTTAAAAGCGTTTACTTCCAGAGGACGATATCGAGAGGAAATTGGTCTATTAACGATTCGAATCGGTTGAAATTGAAGAGAAGATGAGAAAGATAGTTTCGATGAACAATAATAAGCGGATAATTTAGTTGAGCTTTGTCGATTCAGCGAAGGAACAGTTGCTGATGCCGAGATAGAGATCGCCATTTCCCCCCGAATTTGAAGAATCCGATTTCAAGTGTTCTTCGAGGAAATGATAGGAGCGATGTAAGCTTAGCTTATCTGTTGTTTGGATGTAAATTGATCCAAAAGGGGAAAAGGGAGAAAAATGTCTCTTTGGTAAGAGACAAACATGTGAAATTGACAAACAGCGAACTGATAATTTGGTGTGACGAATCGTTTGTTCTTATACAATGGAATCATGATTATAGCCGTCCGATGGTGAGAATTGGCTTTATTAGTTTGTTTGACTGTGGAATGACAACTAGATTTGAGGTGGCTAATGGGATGCAAATCTCTTTCTGATGGACAGTGTAGCACCAGATCTAAATAAAGATTTAGATTTGGTGATGTGGTGCTATGTAGAATCCACAAAAGTTTCCAGCATCGCCGGAGATATGTTAGACCTAAATCTAAGACACTAGCTGTCTAAAAATGTTGATGGATCGGACGGGTAAGATCTGGATAATAAAAAAATTTATTTATTTAAAGTTTGATTCAATTTGTTAAATTTAAAAAATTCGGTATAATATTTAAAAAATAATTTTTATATTAATTTTATTTATTTTTATAATTAAATTTTAATAAAAAATAATTTTTTATTTATTAAATATTAATCTAGGCAAGATCAAATCAACTTGGATTTAAATATCATATCTTAGATTCGATCCAATTCAGACTAGACTAAATCCATTAGCTTATATTTTATAAAAATTAAGGTGTTTAGTTGTAAGACTTAAAACTTAAGAGATCTAGTTTTCAATTAGCATAAGTTTAAGAGTCTTAAAGTTAAATTATGATTAGTTTTAACACCTCATGGTGTAGTATCCTTTTACAAAGCTACCAAATTATGGGTTTTGATAACTCATGGTTATGTGTCCTCTCCATAAGCCATCTGAATGCCTAAGCAAACACCCGAAGGATTTTTAAATACCTTAAAAGCAACTTAATTAGATAGAATCGGAAACAAAACATTCCTCTTTTGTTAAGAAACCAGCAAAGCGATTTTGGTGTTTTAGTGTTGTTTTTGCTGTCTTGATTTTGAAACTTTGGACTTGAAAGTTGAGTTCTAGAGTTTTGAGGTGTTCTTAGTACTTGCTCTTTCGAGTGTAAGCAGCTAACTTTAATTCCTTAGATTTTGTTGATTTCAACTTTTGCTTTTAATTTGAGCCTATAATTCTTAATTAGTTGTTTATTCCGTGTTCAGTCAGAATAAATTTTTGAATCCATGAAATCTAAGGTTGTTCTTTAGTTTAGTATTTTTTATGAATCTTATAAATTACGATTTATTGTACTCTTAAATCTGGTTTTGTATGCTTTAGATTCTTACTTTACCTAATTAAGCTGATCTATCTATTAAACACAAAATATACATGCAAACACAAAATATACATGCATTATTATATATATATATATATATATATATATAATAATGCAACTTGGTAGCTACTGATCACTAAGACAAGTGGTTCAAAGTCAATGTGATCCATGATGTTGGCAAAGGGGAAGGTCACAGTTTGCATTGATGGAATCAAGGTGGAGATACATTTTTCCAACAAAATTATTTTTATTGTTATATTGCAATGCCGTATATTATATACAGTCAAAAGTAGGGTTGAGAAAAAAAAATGGAAAAAAAAACCGAAAACCGATTCGAATCATAATGTTCGGTTCGATTTTTATTAAATTCGGTGCGAGTAATAATTAAGTTTATTCGATTCATAAGTTAAAAAATCGTAATTATTCTAATCGAACCGAATTCTATTTTTTAATTAGTTTTTTATTTTTTATAATATAGAAATAAATATTTTATTTTTAAATTAGTGAAAAAACAAAAAAAAAATTAAAAATTTTAAAAAACGATGAACCGAACCGATCTGAACCAGTAAAATTCAATTCGGGTCGATTCGATTTTGATGCTATTCCGTTCGTTTCGATTCGATTTTTAAAAAAACCAAAATACTAAATATAAACCGTAATTTTTTTCTTTCAAAATCGAACCGAACTGTTATCACCTCTAATCAAAAGATTAATCCGGTTTAGAAAAGTGGTTACATGTTAGTGTAATATGCTATTTATGATCATGGTATCTTTTCTTGAGCATATCATATAATAGTATATAATCTTATTATATATATACATACTATCTTATTACTTGTTAGTGACTAAAAAAACCAAGGTATGAAATTAAGTAAATTTGTGAAAACTATTATACCTTTCACTTCTGGGTGCTTAAACCGCTGAGATTTGTTTGCAAGACCAAGATGCTCATAATTCTATTTTGCTCACACAAAGTAACTCAGACTCGATGATGCATGCATGCATGCATGCATTGCAGATCAACAATCTAAACAGAATTTACCTATATTCTAATCATCAACATAGAATTTATTTTCTCCTTCCCTTGCCATGTTAATATTTCATGTCACAAACTTTGTGACATTGAGCTAGACTAAATTCTTAGCTCACAACTCAATAAAAGTGAAAAATCCTTCAAGAAAAAGATGGAAAATCACAACTGCCAAAAGAAATTCAGTGAACAGCCAATGAAAAAGTATTTATTATCAAAGCTTAATCTATCAGAGTACTATAACTTCTAATTTTACAAATGGTGACACAGAAGAAAGCCTAATGCCTCTACACACACTATGGGAGAAATCTTAACTCTCTCAAATTTTTTCAAAGCCATGAATGTAATGAAAAAATACTCAAAAAAATGATGTAATTGGGAAAAAGAAATTTTAAAAACAACTTATCTGTACAACACTGTAAGATAATCTATGAATTCCACAATCCACAAGGAAGGCAGCACAATTTTCCAATTTGAAGAAAGAACCACTGTAAAGGGTTTGGATGATCATTTTCCTCCAAAGGTGCAGTAGGCAATGGTAGCTCTGGAGGTAAATGCCGGTGAAATGCATCGACTGCAGCGGCAACACCATCTTCATTTTCTATCAATTTTGCTGACTCCATTGCATGGGATTTCACCTGAGAGAAATCATGTTCCATTGAAAAGCTTGAACTTGTATCTAGCAATATTATCGTCGCATATGAAGGGTATGACTCCACATATCAGAAAACAGTTCAGTAAAAAGAGAATCCTAAGCTCCATGTTACTCGGACTCAGGTGTGAGTGTCGGACACGGGTATGTTCAATTTTTTCTAAGATTTTCATGTATTTGGAGGATCATATCCCTATACCCATGTCCGGATATATGCGTCAGACACGGGTACTTCAAGAATAGTGAAGAGTCGGAGCACCGTAGCCTAAGCTACGGATCATAAACTCATCAGCTGGAAGAATAATGCTGAACATGTGAAGCTTTTAATAACAGAGCACATAAGGCACTCTGGAGTCAGCTAATTTAAATCAACAATGAAATGGATAAAAAATAAAGTCATTTCTAAGCCTTTTATTTTCATGATTTTCCTCCACAAACAAAAAGAGGCACTTTTAAGCGCTTTCTTTTAACTCATGTTGACAATATTGCCCATGTTTCTTCTGTATTCCTCCAGCATCCGAACTTGCCTTTACCGAATTGAGCAAACGCAAGTTCTGGATGTTCCAGCTAATAGATGATGGGCATGAAAGGTCTAAATGCAAGTCTGCCATGAAGCATTTTACTTCATTTAGCTTTCTAACTTTCTCATATTTTTCAGGAAAGAAATACGTAAGAATCAAAACAAATGAGTAATTATAAAGAATGCCGAATAAGAAAGAGAAAAATTTACAGCAGTCTAATGCGGGAATCCAATAAATTTCATCTTTGAGTTTCCTGATAGTAGAGGAGCATACTAGTGCTCAATATATTCCTCAAGTTTTTTTGACAATTATAATCTTCAAAAGTTGAAATGTTCCGAGATTCGGAGTATTTGTACAAAAGCTATAACATCTTCTTGACATTAAATAGAAGGTTATATCTCAAATGCAGTATAAGAGTAACAATGTGGAATTAGACACTTGCCAAAAGAGTATGCATATAGGATTTTTTTTCCAGAATATTTGATAATGGTTTCCTTTAATAGTACATTTATGCTATGTTACTCAGACTCGGTTGTAAGTGTCGGACACGGATATGTTTGATTTATTCTAAGTTTTCCATGTATTTGGAGGGTACTTCAAGAAAATTGAAAAGTCGGAGCAACATAGCATTTATGCATCCAGACAACTGCGGAAAAAAACTCACCAGCATTCCTTGTGTCACGTTATATGAGAAATTTTGTAGGATGGAAATAACTATTCTCATATCTCCTAAGTTAACACAACATTTAGCGATAAAAAATTATAGAATAATTACCTTAGCATGCATCAACTACGTATATCAAGGAGATGATTCTCCATGGATGGTGTAATCAATTAGATAAGTGATTGATAATATAGTGAATAAAAGTAACTTAGGCAAACAAAAGCTACTGGAGTTACCTCTGGCTGGAGCATGAATCTTATAGCATTTGAAAGCTTCTCAACACTGAGCTGTGATATTGGTATCGGTGCAGGTCCAAGCCCTCTCTGATGTACTCTATCGCCCCAAAAGAACTGATCTCCAAAGAACGGCACTATGGTTGTTGGACACTATAATTCAAAATTTGGCATTAGAACAAGATAAAGATTACAAATACATAAGACCCCATTAGAAGGTTAAATTTAATAGCTTTGAAACAAGATATCACTCGATCATATATATTAAGAACTAGAAAAACTTATTATTGAAACAAAAACAAATGTATGTACAAATTAAACATGTCCATCGGCCGGGCCTTGGACAAGAGTTTTGAAGTCCTGCCCGGCCCAGGACAATATTTAATAAATAAAAAATGTTTTTTATTTAATTTTAGTTCTAAAATATGTTTAAAAAATCAGGTCTATTCGGCCCGACGAGCTTGGCCTTGGCCAAGGATTTTCAAAGATCAACCCGGCCTGGCCCATGGACATCTCTAATAGTAATAGAAATGCAATAAAGTTTTTCCGACTAAAGCAACATAAAAAGAAAATTACCCCAGCTTTAAGTCCTGTGGCTGTGGTTCCAGCACCGCCGTGATGCACCTGCATAGTTATGGAAATATTGCTTCAGTTAAGCATTTTAAAAGACAAACCATAAAATAATCAAAAAGGCTATGAAATCTTCATCACTTGACACACTTGCAGTTGTTTTCAATTCCCACAAAATCATATTGCAGTTGTTTATATCTAAGCAGAAAAAAGAATCCCCTCAAAGTAAGCAAACATAGAGTAGAACTAAGTACTTACCACGGCTGAACATTGAGGAAACAACCAATCATGAGGGCAGTCTTCCAGGAGGAAAACATTCTCAAGAACTTCTGTAACTGCAGAACAAATAAACTATAAGAAAAATGTGCTACTCATTCTAAATACTAGTGCATGTCCTATAACGTATAGGGCTTTAAATGCTTAACACGGGGAAACTTCCATAACATGAAGTTATCAATTAAACTTCCACAGATAAGCACTTATAAGAACATATCATTCATTTGTCAACATATTTACTTTAATAACGGTTGAAATTCAGTTAAGAGAACTTTGAACATCAAAATACAGATATTAAAATCACTGTCTACATATAAATCCACATGCAGAGCCTAGAACAGTCCTTAAGTTCCTATTCCTAGATTCAAGGTACCACTCAAACTTGCAAAAAATGGGAAAGGAAAACAAAGAAGAAAAAAACAAAAGTGGATGACAAAATTCAACTGGTCTTACATTGACAAAGTAAACAAGAAGAGCAAATCAGAAATCACAACGTACCAAAAAAATACATGAAACCACAAAAAAGAAAGAATACCTTCTGTAACCAGAAATGAGCTCTCAGGACAGCAAAACAAGTAAGGAAAACAGAACATTATGCAAAAGTTACTTACAGTGCCCTAGATCTCCCCAACCTCGGTCAACTATTCCTCTTTGTCCTGTATCTTTTAATGCCTCCAAAATAATATCTGTTGTTTTCTTGGAATCTTCAAGAGGCTTCACAGGCAATAACAGAATATTTTATTATTTAATTTTCATGAAAAGTACAAAAGCATGTGTATTAGTAAAAAGAATCAATATACAAAAGAATCCCCATTAACTTCCACCTCACGAAAATGATTTTGTCATGTCTTTCATTTTAGTTCAGCCCTCATCTCTTTCCAATGTATGAACTTACGAAATTCAGGATTTCTATCAACAAAGTGAGCTTAATATCATGCAAATTAGAAACTGAATCAATCCTATATACTTGATACATAGCTCATCAACTATTAGGATTTGCATCTAAGTTATTATATCCAATCCCCATACTGGTCAATCAAAGTCCAATGAACAGAACATAAAACCCATCTAGGCTTCTTTCATTTAAAATATTAGGCAGGATGCATGCGCATATGCACGCACATTGCACCCACATGTTTTAGAGATAAAATGCTTAGACAATCTAGTAAAATTTCATTTAGTTGATCTTAGATCATCCCGTTTCAAATCATTTAGAAAGAACCTTGGCAAACATGACATAGATCTCATAACTCTTTTTAAAGGAAAAGAAAAGATGGATCATAAAATTAAGTTACTTCAACCTCCAATCAGAGAGATATCATACCATGCTTCCAAATCCAATATATATGGGTTTTGATCCTTTCTGAATCCACTGCATAAACTCTTCTTGAGGTTGATACTTCGACCCCAAGTTCAAAAAACAGTAACCAACAACATCAACCAAGGGACCCCAATCTGCAAATTATTTCATAATGAAGTAAGCTACAGGACACTTAAGCTATATTAGAATGACTGACATTCTGACAACAGAAAGAAGCATATAGGTATAGAATAAACATAAGAAAGATAAAATTTACACTTTCCAATATACCAAATAAAGAAAACCACTTCAAAAAATTTCTTGTGCAAAGAATGTTAAAGTTGCAGAAGAGGAAGAAGGAAGAAATTCTTTTAGAATGACTAATAATAGAAAGAAGTATATGAGTAGGGCACAGACAGAAGAAAGAAAAAGTCGACACTTTGCAAAATTGCAGATACAGGATGCCACAACCATATCTTGTGTGAAAGAATATTGAAGTTTAATAAAAGGAAAGAGAAAGAAGAAATTCTCAAATATCTTCTTTCGATTCAAGGATTTCTTATCTGCGGAATGTATCATCATTTTTAGAAGAAAATTCCTTTAAAAAGCACAACATGTAACATCACTACCTTTTGGCTTTGGCACAAGATGAGAACTCCACATGTAGCCAGTTGGCAAATGAGATATTGATCCATGGTATGTACTGAAGTATGCGATAGGAGCAAGCTTCAACTTCTTTTTTCTGAAGTCATTAATATATCCCCTTATGCCCCACCATATCAGTAAGTCCACAACTATATAGGAAAGCTGAACCCAACAACAACAACAAGAAGGTGGAATGGACAGGTTTGTCATTGAAAGTAGTTTAACAGTTCGTTCATATGAGAAAAAAGAAAAGTAAGCCCCAAACCAAGGACTTACCCAGTATCCAGCACTCTGAGGGACACGTGCCAATGGATGAGGAAATTCATATGTTGGCCTGCCTATTCAAAATGGAAGTGAGTAGATATAACCTAACAGATTTTTCCTTTTTTACACACTTTTGAATCATCAACGTATATAAGCAAGTATCCTCCCCCACTCCCTTAAAAATGATAGAATTCAATTATATTATATTTAGAGAAGGGATATTGGAAGACAAATCAAAAAGGAAAACCCAACTCACGTCCAAGGCATGGTGAAGAATATGTGAAGGGGAACACCAAGAGCCTCTGCAACATGAGCATGTCCTGCATCCAGAAGCACATAGATATTATGCAGAAAAATATCTTAAAGATGAGAATTTGCACCTTATAAAATAAGGTGAGATAGAAATTTGAATCATTAGGTATTGAAAGAAAATACCATATGGACTCACCATAAGCCGGTGGGTTTGCAATGATTGCTTGTGCTCTAAACGGCATGCCTGTTTCTATATCTGGCTCTGTGCATGCAGGAAGAAGAGATTCAATAATGGACTTCAGTTGCTTTCTCTGTATCGATATTTCCCCAGGTCCAGACGGGATGAAACCTTTATTTCTGGCCATATCTACAATAAAAAATCACTCAAATGTATTAATGTTATACAAACAAATTAAAGAACAGTAAATAAAAGTTGAAAATGAATAGCAAAAGAAGAGAAAGAAAAAAACTATAATAATCACAGCAACTTCATAAAATGAAACATGTTCAGAAATGTAAGATCAAGCCAAGCATTAAAAATCAATGAGAGTTCCAAGAAATTGAGATTTTCATATGAGCCCAAGGTAGGCAACAAGCTGGTACTCACTTTGGATGAATACCTAGAAAACAATGGCTTAGTTCTTGAATGCTTGTTTGGATTGGGGGGAGGGGGGAGGGGACAGAAAGGGAAGCAAAGGGAGGGGGAGCACTAAGCTTTCTCTTGTTGAAAAACATTTTAATAGAAAGGGAAGGATTTGGAGTAGCACATGTATCCCTCCAAAAGCCTCCAAACCTTCTTCTTTTTTTAAACCCCCCAAAATGGAGGGATTTGGAGGGGCATGAAATTAAATTTTTTTACTGTACAGACAAAATTACCCTTATTTTGACATTTCATCTTGATATATAACACATATAATTGCAAAAGAAGACGATAAGTTATCATTCCTTTCATTTCTACTCCTTAGCCAAACAAGGTTGAAAAAATACCCCTTTCCTTTTCCTCTTCTTTTAAGCAATTCAAACAAGGGGATGCTTCCCCTCTCCTTCCCCTCCTCTTATAGTTACCAAACATAGTCTTTTATCAATTAAATTAAAGTTAAGCAAGCAAACAAGATGCAGTGCTTCAGGCAAATGTTCCATATTAGTTTGATAACCACCAGCGAAGTGGGATTTATGTTTAAAAGCTATTACCAACATAGATACCAACATAAATATGATAAATTGCAACAGTTTCCACATCAGGGACCTCTTACATCCAGCCAAAACCCGAGGATCACCACCCAGAGGATAAAAGTTAATGTCAGCCAACTTTACAAAGCTGCGGAAGTTAGCATGAGTTGCCAACCTAACATGATGACCAAACTCCTGAAAGAGAAAGTAAACAATCCGCAAATTAAATATAAATAAATAAAATGAATAATTCTATAACAAGTATGGCTGAAATTAATGATATCTAATCTGCAGGTGTCCGTGCATGAAATTATCATATGGATCAACCATTCTGGTTTTGCATTCAGGTGCTATTAGGCCACAAGACCATTGGGTTTCATAAGCATGGTTCAAGTTCATGCTCTGTGACTCACTGATGCTGCATATTCAGTTGTGAAGGAAGTTAACTCTTTCTAACTATATAGCATAGAGCATATTCCAAAACTATGAATACCTAGAAAGAGGGATACCATAATAAATCAGTGCAATAAGATGAATCAACAAATAAGTTTAAACATACCTGAAGTCTTTTTGCCATAGCCAGAAAAGGTTGTACATCTCCTCTTGTTCCAACCACAAGGATGGCAATATTCAACCTCGGGATAGATTTATTGGTTTCATAGAAAGAAGTGTCATCAAGATCAAAGGGTGCCCCTATTGAGGAAAGTTCTAACAATTCTGAAGCTACAGGTGAATTTTTGGCTAGATCAACTTCTACTGTCCCGTCATTTTGGATCTTGACAAGGTTAAAAATCAGTTTTTTCTGCAGAATGAACACCAAAAAGGGAGGGAATTGTGAACAACGAAAAAGAAAAAGTGTCACGAGTCACAGAGAGAACATAAAGGGCAAGGCGAAAAGGACAAACCCATCGTGTAAGTCTCTCAATCACCTGAAAGAAAAATCACTTCATCAAGACAACCAAATTGCAAAGAGTAACATAGTAATAAAATACACTATATTTTTAAGATTTCTTGACAAAAAGTCCCCTGCCATAACTAACCTAGCTGCTGCCTTATAACCAGATAACAAAGCAGTATAATTGTAAATCAGGAGACAGCATCTAACATGCATTTACACAAAAATCCCAGATATGCATGTTTCCAATTGTTTGAAATGATGCCAATCCATATATATGAGCAGGAAAGAAAATGTAAACTACAGTCAGATAAATGTGACTCTGTCATCTACCTTTTCACGCTCTGAGAGTCTATCTATTTTTAGATCATGCCTTGCAGTTTTCTTCTCCATCATTGACCTAGAGAATGTAATCTCATTGTCATCAATTAACAGGTTTCTGTGAGCATCAACTGGTGCAGTGATACAATGATCCAAGCCTTCAAAAGAAAATGATTTGGCATCAGACCATTAAACTTTACAATGTGAAAAAATAAAAGGAACTGTACTCTTTCAGATCAACTAGCCTAAAATTACATATGAATCACACTCACAGGTGACCCCTTTTTTATACTCCATGTTCGTCGCTAGAAAATTTATCAAGGTTTAACTAAAGTTCATTTTGTTGTTTATTTTCCCCCAAAACAGGGGTATTGCATTATATTATAGATATTCCACAATAAAAGGAAATGGTTGATCAAAATGCATAGTGTATTTATAGCCATTTGCATAATGCTGAGTTATTAAAAAAAAAAGTGAAAGAAGGATATTTTTTTTGTTCCTCTTTTTTTTTTTAAACTTGAAATGCTTTCCTTGCCACATATTCATCCAGTCTGTAAAGTAAATAAACATCTTCCTTATGCTCTCCATGATTGTTAATTACGATATTCAGCTAATATGGTTTATTTTCATAGACAACACAAAATGTCAAGTAGGAGGCAGAAAGGTTCTACCCTTTAGTTGTTACCTACATGGCCAAATCAGACATAATAAAATGCAAAATGTAACCATGACCTTGGAACAGAAGCACTATAAAGTTTTTTTCTTGAAGTTGAAGATCAATAACAAATCTCAATTTCCTAGCAGAATTCACAAGTTACAACTCACATCAATGAGAAAAAGAAATCAGGAGATTGGAAAATACTAACCTCTTCGGGGAGTAGATGAGACACTCAATTCTTTCGTCTGGGAAATCTCTAGAACCGATGACTTCCGCTCTGAACTTGACTTCTGATTCTCTTCCTCGTCATAAGAACTTGAAAAGGATTGCTCAACAGAAGACTTATATTCCACTGTCACTGATTCATCTACTTCAACTGTCTGTTCACAGTCCTTAAGCACTCCCTTACTTCTGCTATTGCTAACATTTTCCTCTTCTAAACCTTTCATTGGATGATCAACCCCATTGTTCCCCATTGTATCCAATGCAAAGCTTCAAGTCCTAAACCCCAACCAAACCCTCTAAATTTTAGTTCTCAATATCCAAATACAACAATTCAGTAAACTAATGCCCCAAATGTGAAAGAACCAAATTCACAACTAAAACCCCACTATGCCCATTGCCCACAACTTCAAATATTTCAAATTTAGCTGAATGACTAAAAACTTAATCACTAAGGAAATCCAAGTTGACCCGAAAACTCTAAAACTCTGCAAACAACAGTTCCCACATATCCAAATCCTCAAATTTCCAAACCTTTAAGCTGTAAAAAAAAACACAGTAGGAACCAAAATTCGAAAAACCCAGAACTAGAAAATCCTCAAGAAACATCCCAATTCGACCCAGAAACTTGAAAATACCAAAATTTATAACGGAAATTACCACTGTAGACAAGAAAAGAATAACTAGTAGACGTCAGTGTCCAAAGAGAATATAAAAAGAAATCAGGGTCCTGAGTCTTGGCTGTTAAAATCAACAAATACAATTTGATCAACTAAAGGGTAAAAAAAAAAAGAACCAACAAAGGAAACAAAAAGGAAAGAACCAAGCATCCACTAGTCAAGTTAACAAAACCATAGAACGTTAGGTGAACAAGAATCACAAACCGTTTCTAACAGTAAACCAATGTAGTTTTACCGAAAATTAAGGAAAAGTTCACGTTTCCTAGCACCATATAAGATAATTCAAAATATATATATATATGTATATACTAGTTATAAAAACAAGGTAGTTAGCTGAAGGATTTGCATTAAATAAAGAACAAGTGAACCACTACTCGGTAGACAATACTCACCCCCAATAGAAATATCTGATCATATTCTCAAAATCAAATATATTTGATAATTAGTTTTAGAAAAGGAGGAATTCGAAATTGTGGGGTTTTGGGGTTTTAAGGGACGAGGATATTTATTGATTAATGATCATATTGGAGGCAGAGACAGTGTCGTGTAAGAAGAAGAAACTTCCAGTGTCTGGTTTCAAAGCCACTGACAAACTAATTTACTTGGATTAAGATGCCTGAGTAATATTTTTACTGTTTAATGGTTAGATTGTTGACCAGAAACAGAAATATATTAAGGAATCCGACAAATAATTTGCACATTTTTATGTTACGATTTATGTTGTTTGCCACTAGAAACATGTAAACTCGTTACGCGGTGAAAAAAATCTATAACTAATATTAAAGTTTTTTTTATTGTCTTTTATGATAAATTAAAAAAATTAAGTGTTAAAAATTTAAGAGTTGGTGTTTAGTTAAATTGTGACTAGACCTATTCATAGGACGGATCGTGATTCGAAAATTTTATTTTTTTATCCAAATTTGTTTCGGATTGAGAAAGCCCGTTTTACTATTCATGAATTATTAGAATATTAAAAAAATATTTATATATTTTTTATAATTAAATTTAAATAAAAAATTTATTTAATAAATAGTAATTTGAGTCAGGCGAAACCGAATTAAGGAAATTCTTATCCAGGCCCAACGGGTAGCCCGACTCTTGGACAGATCTACTCATGACACCAACTCAGTCAAGGGCTATAATCTATACTATCCTTAAAAGGAATCCCATGGCGACTTCCCTTCATTATTTTAAAAATAAATAAATAAAATTACAAGGAAAGTCGTCATGGGAGATGACAACTTTCCTTGTGTTTTTAAAAAAATAATAATAATAATTTTAGTGTTTGGAAGTCATCATCCCCATGATGACTTTCAAACTAAATTTTTTAAAATTTAATTTCTTTTTTATCGTTTTCAATGGTAAATAAAAAAATAATTTGAAGGCAACGGTCACTTGACCGTTGCCTTCAAATTCACACAACCCACCCCAAGAAAAATCCTATAAATACCCCCTTTATTTCATACAAAAATATCAAATTTCTTTATTTTCTCTTCCAAATTAATTCATAAACTCAAATTTCTTCCTCTTATTTCATACAAAAAAAATCTCAAATCTTCTCTTAGTGTTGATTCTTCATTATTCTATACAAAATCTCTAAGTGTTAATTTAAAAATGGCTTCATTATCATTATTGAGGTTGCAAGAAAATTACATATCCTCAGTTATATTTGAATAGGTAAGTAAATTTTTGTAATATTATTAGTATTGCATTATTACTTTTTTATAATTTAATTTAATTAATTATCAACAGGATACTCGTCGCGTCTTACGTTCGAGGAAAATTTCTTTTGAAAACCCGCATCCATATATTATTGACCACTTAAAGAGAGCCGGATTTTATTATGCAACTCAAATAACGATTTCTGCTTATGCTAGACTTAATTAGTGCGTTGATTGAACGATGGAGACCCAAGACATACACTTTTCATTTTCCATGTTGTGAATGCACGATCACTCTAGAAGATGTTGCGCTTCAACTTGGGCTATCAGTGGGCTATCATTATAGATTGGAATGAAGAGTGTCAAAATTTATTGGACGCTGCACCTCCAGAAGAGTATATCAAGGGCTCAATGGTGAAACGAACTGGGTTGCAATCAATTCACTTCCCGAACACGCAATTGAAGAAGAGGTAAAATATGCTGCTAGAGCATATATTTTACGTTTGATTGGAGAAATGCTAATGCCCGACAAATCAAGCAGTTGGGTACATTTAATGTATCTTCCATTACTTCGTGATTTAGAGCATGCAGCAAATTATAGTTGGGGTTTTGCGTGTTTGGGGTTTTTGTATAGAGAACAGTGCTGGGCTACAGTTCCAAAAAGCCATGACATAGGTGGATGTTTAGTGCTTCTGCAGTCATGGGCTTGGTATCGACTGCCATTTCTTGCTCCGCGCGTGAATTTTTTGCCTGTATACCCCCTTGCAAGCAGGTAATAATCTTGACTATTTTATTAATTTTGTACGAACTTGTATTTTTTATAAGTCTATTAAGATTTTATATGCATTTTAAAAGGTGGACTCATCGTAAAGATTATATCGATATTTCGACTGACCTTGCAAGTATAAGATTACGACTAGATCGAGTAGGATATGATAAGGTAAATGTTTCGATTGTTACATTCAAGTATTTTTGTATTTAATCATATGAAACGAATAATTTGTAATAATTATTCGCAGTTTGTGTGGATGTCGTATTATTCAAATGAAATTATGGCATGCCTACAATAATTGTCATATACGGAAAGCAAATACAGCATTGATATGCTTTGCATATGTGGAGTGGCACCACTCTGATAGGGTGATGCGACAATTTGGGATGCAACAACCAATTCTGCAACAACTGATGAACCTTGATAAGGTTCACAAGATTGACATACGTGGGCGTCATGAAAAATTCTGACCTACGAAGCATCAACAATGGATTCAGTGGTGGGATATACGTTCTCAACGATTTTCGACAGGTTATTCCATTGTTGGTAATAATTTCATACCATCTGATGATTACATAAGATGGTATAAGGATGAAGGTCGGCCTTTTGTTTGTCCACCGTCGGAGTTTGAGGATGTTAGGAGTATGCCATTTCCTAGACGAACTTCAAATCCAGTCCCTCATACACAGAAAATGGAAGTTCCTAGACCTAGCCGACAACGTGAGCGGACGCGTCAACTGGCCTCATCACATGTGGAGGAGTTTACTATACCGAGGATGTCATCTAGTCAACCTGAACCTGAACGGGGTCATGGAGTAGCATCTAGTCATCGTTATTCCATCAGTCACCCCGGGGTGATGTTGATGAGTGTTACCGACCATCACCGTCAATGAGAGGTTAGATGACCAACTCCTCACCCCAAGTCTAGGTTCAACCTATCTAAGTAAATTGTATCAGTTTGGAACCCCTCAATCAGCATTTGGTGGTATATCATTTGTGAGTTCATCTAGTAGTCAGGTTCCCTTTATGGGTAGACTAGGTGTTGGCTCCTCCAGTAGTGGGTTTCCATTTTTTGATATAGATATGGGTCCCTCTAGTAGTGAGTTTCTGTGGACTGATGTGGGTCATTATAGCACCATCCATTAGCATGCGGATGACACACAACCAGAACCAATGGCGGTTACAGCAAGAGGTCGAGGACGAGGTCGACCGCTAATACGTGCCACTGACGAGGTTGAACGACGGGTGCAACCACCACACAATAGGAGAGCTCCACACTGTTGCTCAACACCACGCGATAAGAGAGCTCCTCCGTAAATAATTAGAATAAATATACTTTTATATAATAATAATGTATTTTTGTATAACAATGTATAACGAGAATAATATATTTTTGTATAATAATGTACAAATTTACATGTTTCGCATATCATGTTATGCAAGTTTTTTTTTCTATTTATCATTACATGTTATATAATTATATTTTTATATATAATTATAATTTTTTATTTTTCTTTGATTAAATGTAAAAATTAACCGTTATACAAAAAGTAACGATTATTTTAAATAAAAAAATCATTATACAATTTTTTTTTGTAAATTATTATTTCTTAATTTTGTTATTTAAATTTTCAAATTATTTATTTACCGTTTTCCAACGATATAATTTTTAAATTTTTAAAAAATTTAGTTTGAAAGTTGCCATGGGGATGGCGACTTTCAAATACTTTTTTTTTTTTATAAAAAAAAAAAAACACAAGGGAAGACGCCATCCCTCATGACGACTTCCCTTGTAATTTTATTTATTTATTTTTAAGATCATGAAATGAAGTTGCCATGGGGGATGGAGACTTCTCTTCAATATTTTTATTTTTTATTTGTACAAGGGAAGTCGTCATCTACCATGACAACTTCCCTTGTAGAATTTTTTTTGCTCCATCCGTGATGAAAACAGAGTATTTTGATTATAAAAAAAAATCAGTAATTTGAAAAAAAAATAACTATATTGAAATAAAAACTCACATTAAGTAACTTCCTTTTTTTTAAAATAAAATATTTTCTTCTGAGTGTGTCAAAATATAGTATTACTAAATATTATCCTAAACCAAAAAAGTAAACGAGATTATTATATACTAGATTATGTCACACCCATTATGTGAGTAAAAAAAATTTATTTAAAATAAATAAATATATATATATGAAAGAAAATATATATATATATATATAAAAGCGATTTTTTTAAGAGAGTGATAGTTTTTTAAGAGAATGGTAGTTTCTAAGGGAGTTGTAGTTTTTTTTTAAGAGAATTGTAGTTTTTTAAGGGAGTGATAGTTTTTTTTAAGAAAGTGAGTAAGCTTTTTTTTTTTATTTTTATAATCTATATCTATAATCTATAATATATATATATATATAAGTACGAATGTGAAGAATCTTTTGAATTGATGAAAAATTCATTGTTATTCATTATATTAATAATTTGTCATTTTAAATATTTTTTATTATTAATAAGATTTATCTAATTTATAACGAAACATTTTAGTTTTATTAAAATACTTTCGTTAAATGGATTAATTTAATAATAAATGAAAAATAAAGTTTATATGAAACTAGACCTGCTCAAGGAGGGCTACCCGTCCAAGCCCGAAGGCCCGCTCATATTTAGGAGGGTTTAGACAAAAATATTAGACCCGAAATATGGACTTGAGCAAAAAAATTGTTTCTAGTTTGTTATCTTTGTTTCAATATTAAACCAATTCGAAATGCTTGATCAAGTATTTTTTTTTTTTAATATTATAGTGTAAACATTTAAAAATATATTAAGTTATCCATAATTTTAGAATTTAATAAAATAAAAAAAAAAGATAAAATTATTAAAAATAAACAAATAAAAAGTATTTATTTAAATTTGTTTTAAAAAAATAATATTGACGGGTCTAAACGAATTTAGACTATCCATTTACAAATATGGACGGACTTGGGCAAAATTTGAGGCCCATATTTTGGGCCGGACCGGGCTTGGGCAAGTATATATGGTGTTGATACCATATCTCGGCCCGGCTTGACCCGGCCCATGAGCACCTCTATATGAAACTGCTTTATCTTAAAAGTTTAAATTTTTCACTAATCTTGAAAAGTAAATCAATTTATTTAGTATGAACAAAAATAATTAAATTTTTTATTAAATTTTTTATATTCATAATTAATTTTACATTGATATTAAAATAATAAACTTTATAATAATTTGATAGAATTTTCATATGAAATAAATTTTACAAAATTTTAGCTAATATACACTTTATAAATTTTATTTATTTTTAAAATATACAACTATATATTCAAAAATAGATAAAATAACAAGTATTCACATGCAAACACATGTGATAACAAATACTAGTTATATAAATTTTTTGAAAGATATAAATACCCTTATAATATTAGTATTTGATTTATAAAATATTTGATTTTTCAATCAATTTTTCAACTGAGTTGGTGTCACTTAACTCGTAATATCAATTCAGGGTCCATTTGGATGGGCAATGAGATTGGCTCCGATGAGATTAAAAATAGCGATGGCGGTGAGATTAGTTACTGTAGCGGTGAGATTAATATCAGTGGTGGGATATGTGTTTGGATTCAAACGCAGCGGTGGCGGTGAGATGAATTATAGTGAGAAAGTAAAATTACCATTATGGTATTAGATTAAAATGTGTATATATATAATAAATAATTTAAAATTATATTTATATTAAATATTAAAATTATATTTATGTTAAATAATAATTATTAAAATTATATGTATATTTAAAAAAATTAAAAAACAATAAGGGAGTAAAAGGGAGATTTTCTCCCTCCACTGGGGTCTAGTTGATCACTGGAGCGCCAATCCAGTGGAGGTGTAGTCAGTGAAAGGGATTTCTCCCTCACAAAATAAAAAATATTTCGGTGTGATGGAATTCAAACTAACCTGCAGTCAAGGACTTTAAGAATAGCTATGGATATTATCAAAGCATTTAAAAAATTTAATAATATGATAAGAATAATGTGTTATTTAAAAAAAAAATTGTAAAACAAAAATTACATAATTTTTTATCATATTTTGTAATATATTTAGTAAATCACAACAAAATCTTGTAATTTAAGAAAAAAGTAGTAAAAATCTTAAATCCAAAAGGTAAAAGAAATTACAATATATTAACAAAACATTTAAAAAATTCAGTAATCTGATAAAAATAATATTTAGTTTATAAAGAAAAAAATTCTAAATAAAAATTATATAAATTTCTTCTCAAATATTATAATATATTTAGTAAAATCATAACAAAATCAAGTAATTTAATAAAAAATTAATAAAATCCTAATTAATTGAAAAAGAAAAAAGATATAAACTTTATAAATATACAATTACAGTCAAAATGTATTAATCAAATGAAGGTTATGTATAAAAAAAAGTAATAATACTATTTTTTTATTATGTTCAAGTAATATAATATAATCAATACAACTATATACTAAAAAGATCCCAAAGGGTCTTATATGCTGACGGCTGTCATGGTTCCTAAGTGTTTTATAGGGTGACAGCTGTTGTTGTGTTTTGGCTAGAGGTGCTCATGGGTCGGGTCGGGCCGCGGCCCATTTTTTTTTTGTCCAGGCCCGCCCGTTTAGGTCCAAATCATTGTTCATCGGAATAAAAAAATAATTTTTTTAATTTTTTTAATTAAAATTAAATAAAATAATATTATAATAAAAAAAACACTGTTCCGGGCAGGGCCGGGCTGGCCCGGAACATGAATTTGCCTGCCCAGGCCCGGCCCGTATTGGGCCGGGCCTGCCGGGCCGGCCGGGCTGCCTGACCCGTGAGCAAGTCTAGTTTTGGCTGGGTTATTGTGTTAATCTTGGGTAGGCTCGTGTGTTTTGGTGGATAGTGGGTTGATCTGTCTTGCTCATAAATGGATTATTTTCTTCTATATTGATAATGTATCAAATATAAATTTTAAAAAAAATATGAATTAAGAATTTTTTTAATCTTTGATATTGTTATAAAAAAAATGTTGTGAGAAATTGAAATGTCAAAACAATATATATTTAAAATAATAAAAATTTAAAGATCTTAGGCTAATAAAATCATTTTAGCCAAAAGCCAACTTTCAAATCGCAAAAACTCAATTTTTTTCATTTTTTGATTTAAGTTGCCAAGCTATAATTTTAACCGCAAAAACCATTTTTTTTTATTCTTTTAGCATTGAAATTATGATAAAATGCAATTTTTGATCTAAAAAATTATGCCACCAGTAATACTAAACGAGATCTTATGGCTCATATCGATTCCATTGCGCGAATTTTTTTTTTTTTAGTGAGAGGGAAATCTCTCTCACCAACTGAGGGTGCATTTGGATGCATCCCCAATTAGGGGCATTTAACTCACTGGCCCCTCCAGTCTAACTGGAGGGACAGGGGTCTAGTGGCTTACTAGATCTTCAGTGGAAGGAGAAAATTTCTCTTTTACCCTTTCATTGTTTTTTTTTTTTAATTTAAATATAATATTTTTAATTATTTATTATATATTATACAGAGTTTAATCTAATGTCTTTAATAATCATTGTCTCACCGTTGCGTTTGAATCTAAATACATATCACGTAACTGATTTTAATCTCACCGCTACAGTAACTAATCTCACCATTATCATTTTTTTAGTCTTCGAAATCAATCTAATCATTCATCTTTTTAATATCACCTAAATCAATCTAATCATCCATCCAAAGAGAGTCTTAATCTCTCATGTCAAGAAAATAGATTGAAGAATATTTTAGGAATAAGAAAGAAGCAAGCTGGCAAGCCTATATGTAAGAAACCTGCTTGAATTCTCAAGCAAGATATTCTGCCTTTGAGAGATTAGAGATAATATAGCTTGGAATCTCAAATACGAGACGAATGATTAACTGATTATGATTATCCCATTCCCATCAGTTACCATTCATAATACATAACGAGAGAACAAATTTGCCCCTTAACATATTGATAATTGAATGAAGGAAGCGTTATGTTCAACATTGCAATTTACCAGATTCTTGAAGGCGCCCACCTGCATCACCAAAGCAACGAATGTGATCAACTGAGCCGCTAATAACCTACAATTGAAGTAATTTGCACACAATGTACTTATCAAAAAACGCATTTTTTGAATTCCGAAGTTAATTCAATTGGTTCAAGCTCTCATTTTTAAGAAATTATTTTCAGTAAATCTGAACTCGAATCTCAACATCTGTAATCCATTCTCTTATTTTTAGATTGCGAGCCTGCGACTTTTTTTGTACTAAAAAAACGCATTTTCACCATAGGTCATGAATCACTGAATTCATATTATAGAAATTAAGAGAAGTAACATCAACAATGCTCCAATTCATTGCTAATACTCAAATAAAGGAAGTTATACCATCACTTTCTGTGTAGACTGTAATGCATACTTTCGAAATTCAAAAATCTAAAAATAAAAAGAAAAAGAAAAGAAATACCACCGTAATGCTCAAAATCATAATTACCTAAATTTTTCAGAATTTTAACAACAACAAAGCATAATATTTATGGAAAGTTGAATAAATTGCGTAAATTGACAACAATTTTCTCGAGAACTTTACAGAAAGTGCCATAAATTTTAAAAAATAACTAAATAATGAAAGAAGCAAGAGTTAAATCATCTGATATACATTTAACAAGCTGTAGGTAATCAGCTAC
Organism: Fremontodendron californicum; assembly: GCA_030761205.1. NCBI lineage: Eukaryota > Viridiplantae > Streptophyta > Magnoliopsida > Malvales > Malvaceae > Fremontodendron > Fremontodendron californicum. Next base: position 13,497,103 of record JAULJL010000026.1, read on the forward strand.
TGACATGTTTTTTTTCTTAATGTTTGTCAGATGATCTTTAAGAGAGATAATCAGAGATCGTGTTTTACTGGCATACAATCTGACAAATTTTCTCCATGCATATTCAGAAAATTTTGATGTAGCTATAAGTGGTAGGACTTGTTCTAAGACTGATGCAATGATCGAATCAAGCAATAGTTTATTTTGACGACACCACAAGGCATGCTCTGGATTAGCAATAGTTTGATTGTTGCTAGTGATGGTTGCCGATGGACAAGGTGTAGAACCATTGATAAAATCCAATAAATCGTATCCATAAAGAAGAGCATCAAATTGTGCACTCCAAGAGGCATAATTGAAGGGTGTTAATTTCATTGGTAGTTGAACTGCAACATTAATGAAAATTAATTCATTACTTAAACTATAACCAATTGAGCTAATAGGGACTCGAGGAGTTTGTATGGCTGTGAATACCTCAGACAGAATAAAAGATTAAAAAAAAAAGGAAAAATAGAATATAAAGGATTGAAAAAATAAAAAGAAAAATAATATCTAGGCGATTAGGCTATTGACTATTGATACCATGAAAGAACTTGAGAAACAATGATGATTTTACAATTATTGATACCATGAAAGAACTTGAGAAACAATGATGATTTTACAATTATAGATCAATCTAATAGAAAAAATAATAATTTACAATAAGTATCTAATAAGATAAATATATAAAAAATAATTATCAATTGCTAAACAATTATCTAATGAGAAAATTAAATAAAAAGAGATTATCAATTGCTATCTGATAAACTGATATCTTCTACAAATAAAGACGAAATCAGACCTCAGAGAGAGCTAAATAAAGCGAAGCGAAGCAAGAGAAGCTGTCGGCGATAGCCAGAGAGTCTCTCACAACTATCTCTACTGCTTTCAATATGTCGCTTTTGTTCAATGGCGGCTTCGATTCGCAACCGTCAAGTCCATGGGCTTCCAGTTCAGTCTCTTGAAACGTGGACGTTTGAGTCACGTCCCGTTCTCTGATCGTACTTCCTGTTCCGCTGATTCAACTCTCTGATCGCCTGCTGCAACTGATGATGATTCTTCCATTTTTCCCCCGAATTCTTTATTTTCTCAACTGTTCTTTTTAGAGGAGTTTTCGCCTTTTCGGGGTTTCTTTTTCTTCTTTGCGCTTAAATTATCGCCTGGCCTATAGTTTTCATTTTTTTTTAAATTCATAAAAAAGCACTTATTGTATTAACATTTACAGTTTCACATTCACCTGATTAGAGATGCTCATGGGCCGGGCCGCGGCCCATTTATTTTGCCCAGGCCCGGCTTGGGTAGCCCAGGCCCGCCCGTTTAGGCCCGAATCACTGTTCATTGGAATAAAAAAAATAATTTTATTTATTTATTTATTTATTTTAATTAAAATTAAATAATAATAAAATTATAATAATAAAAAACACTATTCCGGGCTGGGCCGGGCCGGCCCGGAACAAGATTTGGCCTGCCCAGGCCCGACCCGTATTGGGCCGGGCCTGCCGGGCCGGGCGAGCTGCCCGGCCCGTGAGCAGTCTACACCTGATGCCTTTTAAGGAAAAAAAAAATCCATCTACTACTAAAATCATATATTGTTTTAAAGCAAAAGTTCTTAATCCAAAAAATAAATTTTAATTATCAATGATAATTGATAAATCTTTTAAAGTATAAGTAAATAAATACACCAATTTATTTTCCATAAAAATGTATATAAGGTACTTTTTTTACTTTTTCGTACAAAAAGAGGGCAAAAAAAGCACATATATTGGAAATTGCCCAATATTGTAAGAAAAATCCACTTCTTAATCATTTTGTCCAATTATCATACAAGTTTTTTAACTTTTATCTAATATTAAAAATTTCTACATCGATAATGTGAGTGAAAGAAAAAATTATATAAAAATGTTTTTGAAAAATAAAAAAGTTATGTATATATATATATATTTAAAAATGATAGTTATTTAAGAAATAAATAAGTACTTTTTTCAAATAAATATTATATAAAAATTTAAAAGACATTAATAGTTTTCTTTCATTATTTGGTAATATGAATTTATTTGATCTTTTTGCATGATATCAAAGTCAGCCAATTTTTTTATAATTAATAAAAAGATTTTGCTAATAAGTGTTTTAAGGGCACTCTTTAAGGTTACTAGATATACATTTTGCTAATAAGTGTCTTAAGGGTATTCTTTAAGGTTACTAGATATACAAATATCTTTACTTAATGCATTAAAAATGATGAATATAGTTGTTAGTTATTGCATTTAATACAATATTATTACTATAAATAATATATTAACAAACCTTAAAGAATGCTCTAATGGCACTCGTTAATAAAACCTTAATAAAATAGATTAATTGGAATTATATTATTTTTCTAATTTTTGGCCAAATTAGTACACATTTACACTATTTTTGTCAACTTGATAAAAATGAATATATATATATATATGTATATATACTATTACCATATATATTTAATCTTTATATCTTATATTAACTGTGAATTATATAGTACTTTTCCCCATTTTTTGGCCAAATTATTACCCATCTACAACTATTTGTTTTTCTCAACTCAATATATATATACTATAATTAAATGTTGAGGGCTTAATTTTAATTATAATTTTAAAAGGCTGTGTAAGGAGACAACTAAGCATGATCATTAATTGTGTTTGAGGGGTTAATTAAGATATTGCAAAGCTTATATTTTTTTAATGGAGAAGGAAAGAAAGAAAAGAAAAAAAATTAAAAAAAAAAAGAAAAGAAAAGAAAAGAAAAGAAAGAGGGAAGAAAGGTAAAAAAAAAAAGAAGATTTTTTTTTTTTTGTGTATTCATGTCATATTCGTGTTCGTGTTATTTTTTCGTGTCATTAACGTATTCGAGATATTATAATTTTTTACACATTATTAATTATTTTTATGTATATTTTGACGTGTTCGTGTATTCGTGACGTATTTATGCTATTTTTCGTATCGTGTCGTGTTTTAATTATTTTTCTCATGTTTTATTCGTGTTGTATCTCAATTTATCTTATATTTTGCATAGTTTGTTATAGTTATTCACTTTTAACTCCAAGTTCATTAACTTAAGAATTGGATCATTGTATCTGCCATATATTAAATATCATGTTCAAAACTTTAATTCAGTTCCCGAAGTGTAACGAGGATATATTCTAGTATATATATATATATATAAATACTATTACTATATTCTTTGGTGGAATAAAATTCATTTATCATAAAATAGCCTTGAGTTAGACAAACTCATACGAGTTAGAGTTAGATTTAAAGCAAAACCAATTCCGAGTAGAAGTAGTATAGACTAATCTCAAAGGGAAAAGGTTTCTATACATATATAAATTAAGCTTTCTATCCCACCGTTGAGATTCAAAATCGCAAACTTTGAATTCAGTCTTTTCTTTCAATTATTCACAGTTTCTTAAACTTCATAGTTTTTTTTTTTTTTTTTCTCAAGATGGATTATGGTGCATGCCGTGATCAAATTGATGCAAGACTGATGAGGTACGAGCCACTGGAGACTCCAAAATTGTTCATAAATTCCTTCTACAATATTCAATGCATAAATATGGAACCTTTTCCCTTTGTTTTTGATGACGATGAGGAGGATCCCGATTATGAAGCTTTGGGTGATGGAGAAAAAGATGATTCTTGGAGTAATCGGGATGTGGATAAGGTGAAAACTACTGATCAAGAACGACGATCCTGCGCTTCACCTGGTTTCTTTACAAGAGTTTTTGGTTGGACGAAGGATGCCATGCTCACTTGTTTATGTTTAACGTAAATAATTAAGTTAGCTAATTACAGTTGCCTCCTTCATTGGATTTTAATGCAACTACGGTTCTTAATGTTGGTTTTCTTTATGTATTAGGAATACTTTGATACAAGTTGATAATATTTTGATACAAGTTTTTATTTTTATATTTTTATAATATTTTGATACAAGTTTTTATTTTTATAAATTTTTTTTTTTATTTTAAAAAAGGATCAATTTTATTTTATATTGATCAATATTTAAAATAATATAAATTAAAGTATACTCTACCTTTTAGTACCAAAAAAGTATACTCTATCTTTTAGAATTCTACAACATGAATTTATAATTTAATATATATTTGTAACATATATCTAAATCAAGACACTAATTATTAGATTACATAAACAAAATTCAAAATTCGATGTCGTTTCTCAAACAGTAAAAAATAAAATAGTAATAAGAACCTCAAGTAAATGGGATTTGGTCATTAGAGTTGTTACATTAAAATATAATTCAATCTCCAAAAGTAATTGTAAAAAGAAATGGGCTTTAACCCATTAATCATATACTAATTCATGAAATTCAAGAACCAAAGAAAAAAACTTGTAAATTTTTTTTCAAAACATGAACTAATTTGGTCTAAATGATTGAAAAAGAAATAAGGAAATTACCCAAAAAAAAAGAGAGTTAAGTCATGAAAATCTTTTTAAACATGATAACCAAAGCCAAAACAAAAACAAAAAAAAAACATGAAATCCAAAAGAAAAACGTACCTCATTGCTGGGAGAGCAAATCAAATAGTAATTATGATAGAATTTGATAATCCAAAATTGATATGTAGCAAAATGTTTATACATAAATATAATGAAAAAAAGAATATGATAAAGAAGAAACATTATAATGAAAAACAAAATAAATGTTTTAATAATTTTTTATATTACTAAGGAAAACAGTATGTATCTTAGGTGCAGGAGTTAAAAAAAAAAATTGGAATTTGATAATATTTATATACAACTCCAAAGTATAACTGAAATAATTAAAAATAACATTTAAAATATAATTAATCAAATTAAATATAATAAATAAATCTGTAAAAATAAAATAATGATAATTTTAATAATTTTCTTAAAATACCCAAACTATCTCTATTTAATCAAAATGTAATTAGTAAAGAAATTTGATGATTTCAGATTTTGAAGATGTAAACCCAAGAAGATGAGTGAATTGACTACTTAAAGAATAAGGGTGAAATCAATTTCAGCAAGTGAATTCCTAAACCGAAAGTATTTATAGATAAAGAAAAGTAACGGAAAAATAAAAGCAATTAAAGGAAAAGGGAAAGCTGTGAAATTTAAGAAGCAAAGGAATTTTTGAAAGTAGGTAACCAAAAAGATAGATTGAAGGGTTAAAAGAAAATTTTTCGAAGTTTTAAGAGAAAAGTGCAGTAATAAATTAGGAAAATATAACATAGTAGTAAATAATATTAAGTAGGAATAATTACATTAAGTATTTAATTTTTTAAAATTTATCAATTTTTGGTAAGAATTATGTGATTAAAGTTGGTAAAAGTTACAAATTCACTAAATGCTAAATTCTATATACATTGAATGCTAAATTTTATATAATCATAATAATAATTATATTTTTAAATCATTTAATTTAAATTGTTTAATAACCCTATTTTAATTTTATTTGGTATAAAAGAGAGCTGGTTGGTAAAAGTATTTAATGATTTAAGAATGACATCAAAAAGATTATTTTAATCCTATTTAATTTATGAAGGAGCATGCAAGGCAATACAATGTAAAGCAGGTTAAGGTTTTTTAATTGATAGAAAAAAAATTCTTTCAATTTAGGAAAAAAAAAAAAAAACTTTCTTAATAATTATTTAGAATACCTGAAAGTAGTTCGGTCGATTCGATTTATAAAAATCGAAAACCGATTAAAACGACATAATCTTTAGAACCGACTGACATCAAGGATTCAAACCGAGCCGACCGAACCGAACTTATTCGGTTTGGTCAGTCGGTTATTTCGGTTGCATTTACGCAACTGCTTCAACTTTTGCCCCAACTCCGCATGACCATACATCCATTATAGCATCAAACGACAATTTTCCATTAGGGTCGGAACTGCCAGGGCTTTCACTGGACTCACCTTGTTTTGCTAAGACGTTTCTTTTGTATAATTCTTGGAATGAAACACGGGGCTATGATTCAGTGGGAGGAGGCACGGCGGATTGTCGGCAAAACTCGGAGAGATTCTTTCGGATTTCCAGTAAGGAAGCGCTCATGGACATGGGTTTGGAAGTGGGAATTGAAGGATTTGTGGGGTTTCTGGGTCGGTTAATGGTAATGGGATAATTGGGATTTCAAAATTTAGGTATGAGTTGGCAGATTTGGATTTGGATGATTGGTATAATGGGTATGGGTTGGTTTTATATTTATTTATATTGGGTTGGATTTATGTTTATTTATATTGGGTTCGGTTATCCGGTAATGGGTTTAGAAATTATTAAAAAATTTATTTATTTATTATCGGTTTAATCGATGGGTTCAATTTTTAGAAATTAAATCACAAACCAATCAATTAAACACGTATCAATCGAAGCATACCGATGCAATCGTCAATCCAAAAAACCCAACAAAAAAAATCGAACCGGGTCGATTTAACCGGTCAACCGTTTTTTGCACACCCCTACCTAAAAGTGGGTGTAACGTGCAGGGCTAGGTTATGTGATTAAATTTGGTAAAAGTTACAATTTCAATAAATGCTAACTTCTATATACACTGAATGCTAAATTCTATATAATCATAATAATAATTATTTTTTTAAATGATTTAATTTAAATTGTCTAAAATGTCCTATTTACTTTAGTTTGGAGTTGACAAAGATAAACTAACATTAGTTTTTAAAAGACTATTTTAACTCTATTTAATCTAAGAGGGAGTGGAAAATATATAAATAAAAGACTATTTTAACCTTATTTAATCTAAGAGGGAATGAAAAAATATTTTATGTTTAATTTTAAATAATATAAATGATATTTATTAATTAATTATTATAGGTAAATGTTTAATATAAGAAACTTTATTAATTATTCTCTTTTTTTTTAAAAATTTTTAAAAGCTAAAACAAAAGAAATAAATGACTTTTTAATAAGTATTGTTAATTATTATTGGTTTATGCATTTGAAATAAATGAGTTTATGAAACTTCTCATTTCATAATTTAGATATTTAGATATGAAATATAATGTTCATAATTTAATTGGAAGAATGTTAATTCTTGTACTCGTTCTTTTCTATTTTTTTTTTCACATTTGATTATATAAAAATTCATTTCCTATTTGAAGGTTTATATTTTGGACTTCTCAAAAAGATCACTTAGAGATAGCTTTTACCTTAATGATATTTGGAAAGAAGCTTCAAAAGTAATTTATATCGATATATTTTAGTTGTATATTTATTTATTTAATTTTGGATTATATCCTTTTGTAGCTAGCCAAAAGAATGCATATTAAGCAGGTCCATGACATATTGAGATTGTTTTCTTAATTATAAATGTAAAAAACAAAAATTAAATAAATAACTTTTATTGATTAACTTATATCTAACAATTTTAAATAAGTATTAAAAATTAAAAAAATTTCATTTCTTGTACATTGCATTTTTAACAACTTCATTCTCATATTTTTCAGTCATTTTCTCGAGTCCACGGCTAATTCCGAAATTCTATTTTTATGAAATTCAATAACTTTCATATATTCATCTGCGAATCTCTTATATTCATTTTAATGGATGTTTATTGTTTAAGGTGAAAAAAAGGAGAGTAAAATTTGGAGATTTCATATTTTATTAGAATGTGTTTATGGGAAGTAATTAAAAAATTTGTAGCATTAATTAAGAAAATTTACTGATTCTTGCCTAAATTTAGCATACCTATTTTGCCTCTTTATTCAATTTAGCATACTTATTTTGCCTCTATTTACTTAAGAAGGGAGCTGAAAATATATTAATATACAAAAATTAACATATATATAAATATTAAAATACATTTAATGAATTTTTATATTTAGAAAAAAAGATTCGATATATATTCTCTTAACAAAATAATACATTCACTAACCAAGACTACCAATTCATCTCGGCAATCTTAAACTTTTACACTGCAATTTTACCTTCCTTGAACTTCTTTAATTCCTCATAAGCTTTCCTTGAACTTCTCTATTTTAACTCTATTTAATCTAAGAGGGAGTGGGAAATATATAAGTATATAGATATAGATAAAAAAATAAATAAATAAATAAAGAACCAAGTTCTTGAAGTGAAACTTTTAAAAATTAGTAAAGCATTTTGAGGATTAAGAATTAAGAGAAGGACTCTACCAATAAAAAAATGATAAGAAAAATACATTTTCAAAAGAATACAAATTAGAGAGATAGTATTTTGATCCTACGCTTGAAGAGACTAAGCATGAGAATGATAATAAGATTCCAAACGTGAAGTGTTTTTTCTTAAGCAAAGATTCTTTGCACTTCAATATTATTCCCTCATTTGAGGTAGAAAGGATAGACCAAAGCAGCATAGCTGGAACCAAAAAACTACTTTTCAGTAAAGAAAGTTTCTTTTCTATGAACAACTAGGAATCCAAACTATACCTTTTTGGATTAAAGGGTAAATTTATCATTATATTATAGTTGAATATTAAAATTTATCATTATATTTTACTTTGACTGATATTTGTTATTGTACTTTTGAGATTAAAGGTAAATTTATCACTATACTTTAACTCAATATTGAATTTAGCCACTTAACTTTTGTTTGATTGAATTTTATCATTAAATTTTGATTTTTGATTGAATTTTGCCTCACTACATTAATTTTGAATGATTTGAAAACTAAATTTAATAAAAAAATAATATTCTTTCAAATATTTTATTTTAATAATTAAAAATATTAAATTAATTAATAAAAAAAATAAAAATTAACATAGAATATTTATTTTATAAAAACTAGAATTATTTTTTTCTCTTTCTTTTTTTCACTTTCTTTTATAAAATAAAAATTATATGTTAATTTTTAATATTTTTTATAAATTAATTTATAGTTGTTAATTATTAAAATGAAATATTTGAAAGAATTTTTTTTTGGTTAAATTTTGTTTTCAAATCATCCAAAATCAATGTTAAATCGTAAAATTCAATAAAAAATCAAAGTTTAACTGCAAAGTTCAATCAAATAAAAGTAAAGTGACAAATTTGCTTTAATTTCAAAGTACAATGATAAATATCAATCAAAATAAAGTATAGTGACAAATTTCAATATCAACCTATAATACGGTGGCAAATTTACCCTTTACCCTTTATTTTTTTCATTAATTTTTAATATATTCGTCAGCACCATTCACATGTATATGATTTAGATATAAATTGTGAAAGTCGTATTTATAAATGGTGATCAAAATTGTATTAAAAAAGTAATGAACATAAAATTAATGGAGGGGATCTTAGCCCTTATTTAACTGCCTTTTGTTGTTACTAATTAATTGTTGACTCTCTCATATGAGTCCTTGATTAAGTCTTCTTGGTGACATCTTCAGTGAGAGGGGCAAAACTGAGGATAGAAGAATATTAGAGCAATTTATCTATTTTCAGATTTTTTTTTTTTTTTGATAAAAATGAAGAATTTATAATTTGTTCTGAACTGTGTTCCTTTATATCAATTTATTTAATGTTTTACTTAATTTTTAAAGTAATTTTAATGAAAAATAAAACTTTGACTATAAGCTTTTATGATAAAATATAGGGAAATTGTTCACACTAAAAAAAAAAAAATTTCCATGTAAAACATATATAATTTTGAGATGTTCTAAGATATTTTAATTAATTTGGAATATGGAGAGTTACATTCTAATGAAATGATAATTCCAATACAAGCCAATGGGAGAGTCAAAAGCAAAAGGTTTATATGCATTGCTCATGGGTCGGGTCTGGGTAAGAATTTTGATAATTCATGTTGATACGGTCTAGTCCGATTTGAATTACTATTTATTAAATATTTTTTATTTAAATTTAATTATAAAATATGTATTAATATAAATATAATTTTTTATTTTTATATTTCTTGAATAGTGAAACGAATTTTGGTCGAACCGAGCCCAATCCAAAACGGTATTGGATAAAAAAAATCTTCCGAACCATAACATGGCCCAATCAATGAGCAGATCTAATATGCATTATGCAAGTGGTATGAAAATTGTACATTTCATTAAGTAGAGCTTAAGACTCAACTTCCCTACTTCTTAGTATTGATGCACCCAAAAGAGTGTATCTTATTTAACCTTGCACTAAAAAGATCAATTGTAAGTATAGTAGTTAGCAAGGATCGAGTCCTCAGGGATTGGGTTTTAGTTTATAAGTTAATAGTTTATAACTTACGTTCAAAGAAAACAAGAAAAGAAAAGGGGTTTTTGAAGCCAGATTTAAACTAAAGTAAATAATAAGAATAAGATGCAAGGCGGTATAACCAGCCAATAAAGATATATATACTAAATTAGGCGGTATAACCAGCCAATAAAAATATATACACTAAATTAGGCGGTATAACCAGCCAATAAAAATAAAACAAAGTTAATATACAAATTAGGCGGTATAACCAGCCAATAAAAATAAATATAAAAAATAAGCAAACTAAAAGTAAGAAAACAAGTAAGTAAGAAGAATCAAATATGAAAAATATGGTTAAGGTTTCATTCTCCACCACTAGACATCATTAAGAATCAATTTCAGATCTATCAATATCAACCAACTATCAAAGTTAACAACCGTAGATAACAACAAGCTCTGTTACCCCAATCTTTCCTTAGTTTGTCGTTAAATAGAACAAGCTCTCTATTTAATCTCTAACCATTAAACAACCTAGAATAAGCTCTCTAAATTCAATTTAATGGCAGCTTTATGATGAGAAAGATAGGTTGATCTAAGCAACAAACACATAAGCTCGGATTGTTCAACTTAGGTTATGTTCCACTTTGCAATTATTGAAAACTTGACCATAATCATTAATCACAAATTGCCACTTATGAATAGGAAATCAAGACAATTACACGGATCAAGACTCCTAAACTAGCAATAGATAATTATCAAGATCTATCTAGTTGTACACCTAAATAAATCAAGACAACATCATGAACAATTCTTGTAGAAGAACATAAGCAACTTTGATAGAAAATTAATGATAGATAGAATCTGAAAATCAATTATAAAACATGTCTAGGGCTTTGAAATCACCCTTAACCAAATAGAAGTTTAGCCTAGCATATGCATTATAAACATAAAATTAAATAGAATCTAAGAAGAAAATAAAAGAAAGAAAGAAAGAAAGAAGAAGAAGAATATTAACTATCCAACCTCTTGCTCTTTCTAAAGAAAAAGAAAACTAGAGAAAAGAAAGAAGAAGAAAACTTAGAGAATTTTATTACAATGGCTAATATCCTACCTATGTACAATATGATCCTCTACAATCATCCAAGGCCCTCTATTTATACACATTTTGGAAGGCTAAATGACAAGAGACAAGCTTTACAAATTTCAAAGGTAGGTATAATAGGTGGGTGAATTTTTCTAACAATTTTCGTCATATTGTATGACATTTTGATCAACCAACTTGATGGTCGATTTTGTCAATCTTGGAGGCCTGATCTGATCACATGGTCTTCTAGAAAAATGTTCCCCTATGAGTTACTGATTCATAGCCGTTGGAATCAGCTCATTTGCTGATGTGGAGAAGAAGATATGGGCAAAATACGAAAACAGGTCAGCACAGACGTCATTGCATATCAGCCAACTTGATGGTCGATTTCTTCAATATTGGAGGCTTTATCTGATCACATGGTCTTCTAGACAAATGTTCCCCTATCAGTTAGTGATCCATATCCGTTGGAATCAGCTCATTTTCTGATGTGTATCGGACGATATGGTCAAAATGCGAAAACTGCTCAGGACAGACGTCATTGCACATCAGCCAACTTGATGGTTGATTTCGCTAGGGAAAACGACTCCGTTTCAAGAAGTGTAAAACATGAAAAAGATAGATATGCCTCTTAACTTTGCACGGTTAAAATTTCAGCCTTATTGCTTCAGTGAAACTCCAGATATAGCTGATATGGCAAAAGGTGTCGGAACTGGAACTGAACTGGATTTGCCCTTAATTCTAGTAATCTGAAATGACTCAAAGAAACTTGTGAAAAACACCAAATTACATAAAAATATAAAAGATCATAAACACAATTAGACTAAACAATAATAACTCGTATTTGACACAAAACAATAATAAAACATAACTAAAAACTATATAATTATACGAGTTATCACACCCCCACACTTAGATTGTTGCTAGTCCCTAGCAACGACTCAATAAATATAAAATAAGAAAATCTAATCTAATCCATTTTCGTAGGAAATCACGGTGGCACTTAGCATGTGACACAAGCCTTTAAACCCCTAGGTGTCCCTAGTGGACGAGTTTAGTCTCGTGAGGGTTTACTAGAACGATACCCACAAACATTGAAAAACTAAAATATAAATAAACTACATATACTAAAAATATTTACTCCTATTCCTTTCAATATAAATTAGAGACAATCTTTGAACAAGTCTTATAAACTAATCAATAGCTTAAAGAATTTCACAAAAAATCATGCTTGAATGTAAATTGTTTGAGTTAAGCCAATATTAACATAACATATTTCAATCAAAATAGTGCACATTCAAACTTAATCTCAACTTCTCATATGGGATACTCTCATGATTTTCACTCTTTAAAGTAGTGGTAAAGTGTTTACACTCAATCAATCTCATGAAAATAGTTCTACCATATGCTTGCTTGTCTACCTATTCTCCACTAAAAGATCATGCAACTTCATAAATCAAGAGGTCTTTAATCAAGGTTGTAATGGGGCCAAGAGGTAATAATGTGGTTAAAGAATAAAAAGGAAAAGATATCACAAACATTCCAAAGACTTCATAGAATTTAGAGACAAAATAAGATTTTGCAGATAAAACTTTCTCAATATTCTTTAGAAGTACATAATCAAATAGGCTGAATATTTCATGTTGAGCCTTTACTTCATTCTAACCAACTTTCGAACATCTTTTTCTTTTCTTTAACTAGAAGTTCAAGAGATTATTCAAAAAAAATATTTTTTTTTTCACATGGGAATGTATTTGGCAATATTCCCTCTATTTTTCTCTTGACTTTTGCCTTTCTCCTCCCCCACACTTATCTTTTGTTCTAACCCAAATTTTCAAAAAATATCCCTTGTTTTTGCAATATGTCTCAAACATTCTAGTCCATCTTTAGAACAAGGGTAAAGATATAAATGTGTTTAGGCTAGGTGTAAGATGTGGTTACCAAATAAATAGCTTATTCAATGTAGGCTCAAATTGGTTCACTAGAGGGATGTTCTCTTGGAACATCAATAAGGGATGGCTGTTTGGCCCTAGTTAAAAAGTCCTAATGCCTCTATCATATTCATGTTGTTACATGCATCAATATAGTCTCAAATGGTTTAAAGCAAGTTCTAGAGAATCATGTAATCATAAGAGCACTCAAGAAAGAAATTAGATTGATTTGTATAATGCATCAATCATTATAGGCTCAAAAACTCACAAGGATGATTATACAAGTCAGATTAAGTCTAAACATGCTTCTTTCTCAATAAACATATCATATTAACATTGGCTCATAAAAAGATTGATATCAAGTTCAATTCTCATGAAAATCTTCTCACTAATAAATCTGTTTTAGACTTATGCAATTCATATCTCATCATTGTATTAAAAAGGAACTAAAACACACTAAAAATAATAATAATAAAAGAAATCCTAAATCATTCCCCCCACACTTAATTCTTACATTGTCCTCAATGTAAGTCTATTAACCCAAATGAAAGAATCATGTGTAAGAGAAAAGAACTAATAACATAAGAATAGGAACAACTAAGACTCAAAACAAAACAAACTCATGCAACCTAAATAATCCTAAAATACTAAACAAAAATTAACAAGTAAACATAAAAAATAAAAATAAAAACAATAAAAATAAAAATAATAAAAGAAAAGAAAAAGGAAAAGAAAGAGAAAGCAAATCTAAATATGGAAGGTTGGCAATTTCTTCTTTAATTGGGTTGCCTTCCCAATTAACAATTGAGTTAATGTTTTGAACCTAACCAACACCCCTTCTTGGCTTTTTAGGCTTGTCAGGCTCATACATGAAATTTTCCAAATTAATGCGTTTGAGAGGAAGCTTTCTTTGCACAACAGTGGATGCATTCTCCATTACAAGTATTATTCCATCATCCTTTGTGGTGCATATCTCATCGAGGAATGGAGCATATTTTGATACTTGTTGAATGGCATCCACAAACAAGTTGTTTAAGGTTTCTCGCATGTGTTGTTCATGTTCTTCCTCCATGAACTTTGCAAATCTACTAGGAAAAGGTGGAGAAGAAACATTAGTAAAAAGTGGAACCTTAAACGTTACCTCAGGTGCCGAAATACTCTTATTTGGATTTGTGGCTTCATTATCCTCAAGAATAGAATCCATCTCTAATTTTGTTTCATCCTCATCTTGTTCCTCATTCCTCAAGGTCACAATCGTAGCATTCTCCTTTGGGTTAATCATCGTTTGGGCAGGGAGTTCTTCAGATCTTTGTGCTACCCATCCCACCATACTACTAGTCAATTGGATCATTTGCTTTTCCAAACTCTGGATGCTTGCCCTTGTTTCCTGTTGAAATTGCAAATTATTAGTAACAAGAGAATCGACAAGATCTTCTAAAGAAGTACCTGAGTTTTGAGTCATATGTGGTGGTTGAAGAAGATCTGGTTCTTGAGACCATGATTGATTCAAGCTAGATGGATGAGTGTAATTGGCATAAGGATCTACTTCTTGGTAATTTTCTGAGTAGCCATAGTTAGTATGATCCCACCATCCCTCATGGTAAGTGTTTGAGTAATGATCATACTGTTGGTCTTGGAACACTTGATGGCTTTGACATCCTCCCATTGCCAATTGTTGAACTGGGTAGGTGAGATTGGCTTGTTGATTTTCCATGTTCATGTATGCCACCAACTCTTCAAGTGTTAGATTGCTCAATTCCATCGTTTTTTTTTTTTTTTTTTTTCAAAATTTGATAAGAAAAACTTGTATGTACAAGAAAATAGAACTAATTAGAACTGAAAATAAGAATAAACCAAGTAACAAATAAACTAAAGAAAACAATCCCCGGCAACGGCGCCAAAAATTTGATGCACCCAAAAGAGTGTATCTTATTTAACCTTGCACTAAAAAGATCAATTGTAAGTATAGTAGTTAGCAAGGGTCGAGTCCTCAGGGATTGGGTTTTAGTTTATAAGTTAATAGTTTATAACTTACGTTCAAAGAAAACAAGAAAATAAAAGGGGTTTTTGAAGCCAGATTTAAACTAAAGTAAATAATAAGAATAAGATGCAAGGCGGTATAACCAGCCAATAAAGATATATATACTAAATTAGGCGGTATAACCAGCCAATAAAAATATATATACTAAATTAGGCGGTATAACCAGCCAATAAAAATAAAACAAAGTTAATATACAAATTAGGCGGTATAACCAGCCAATAAAAATAAATATAAAAAATAAGCAAACTAAAAGTAAGAAAACAAGTAAGTAAGAAGAATCAAATATGAAAAATATGGTTAAGGTTTCATTCTCCACCACTAGACATCATTAAGAATCAATTTCAGATCTATCAATATCAACCAACTATCAAAGTTAACAACCGTAGATAACAACAAGCTCTGTTACCCCAATCTTTCCTTAGTTTGTCGTTAAATAGAACAAGCTCTCTATTTAATCTCTAACCATTAAACAACCTAGAATAAGCTCTCTAAATTCAATTTAATGGCAGCTTTATGATGAGAAAGATAGGTTGATCTAAGCAACAAACACATAAGCTCGGATTGTTCAACTTAGGTTATGTTCCACTTTGCAATTATTGAAAACTTGACCATAATCATTAATCACAAATTGCCACTTATGAATAGGAAATCAAGACAATTACACGGATCAAGACTCCTAAACTAGCAATAGATAATTATCAAGATCTATCTAGTTGTACACCTAAATAAATCAAGACAACATCATGAACAATTCTTGTAGAAGAACATAAGCAATTTTGATAGAAAATTAATGATAGATAGAATCTGAAAATCAATTATAAAACATGTCTAGGGCTTTGAAATCACCCTTAACCAAATAGAAGTTTAGCCTAGCATAGGCATTATAAACATAAAATTAAATAGAATCTAAGAAGAAAATAAAAGAAAGAAAGAAAGAAAGAAGAAGAAGAATATTAACTATCCAACCTCTTGCTCTTTCTAAAGAAAAAGAAAACTAGAGAAAAGAAAGAAGAAGAAAACTTAGAGAATTTTATTACAATGGCTAATATCCTACCTATGTACAATATGATCCTCTACAATCATCCAAGGCCCTCTATTTATACACATTTTGGAAGGCTAAATGACAAGAGACAAGCTTTACAAATTTCAAAGGTAGGTATAATAGGTGGGTGAATTTTTCTAACAATTTTCGTCATATTGTATGACATTTTGATCAGCCAACTTGATGGTCGATTTTGTCAATCTTGGAGGCCTGATCTGATCACATGGTCTTCTAGAAAAATGTTCCCCTATGAGTTACTGATTCATAGCCGTTGGAATCAGCTCATTTGCTGATGTGGAGAAGAAGATATGGGCAAAATACGAAAACAGGTCAGCACAGACGTCATTGCACATCAGCCAACTTGATGGTCGATTTCTTCAATATTGGAGGCTTTATCTGATCACATGGTCTTCTAGACAAATGTTCCCCTATCAGTTAGTGATCCATATCCGTTGGAATCAGCTCATTGGCTGATGTGTATCGGACGATATGGTCAAAATGCGAAAACTGCTCAGGACAGACGTCATTGCACATCAGCCAACTTGATGGTTGATTTCGCTAGGGAAAACGACTCCGTTTCAAGAAGTGTAAAACATGAAAAAGATAGATATGCCTCTTAAATTTGCACGGTAAAAATTTCAGTCTTATTGCTTCAGTGAAACTCCAGATATAGCTGATATGGCAAAAGGTGTCGGAACTGGAACTGAACTGGATTTGCCCTTAATTCTAGTAATCTGAAATGACTCAAAGAAACTTGTGAAAAACACCAAATTACATAAAAATATAAAAGATCATAAACACAATTAGACTAAACAATAATAACTCGTATTTGACACAAAACAATAATAAAACATAACTAAAAACTATATAATTATACGAGTTATCAAGTATCTAAAATAGTGGATATATATATATATATATTAGTAAAAAAATTAAATTAAAATTTATTACATGTATTTTTTCATCATACTTTTTAGTATATCTTAATGATATTTGTCAACATTTAAACTTTGTTGGTAAAATTTAAAAACTTTACGGTGGGTAGAGTAGTCTATGAATCGAATTGGATTAGGCTCGAAATACCCAAAAAAATTGCTTGCCCAAAGTCATGTCGTCAAGTTCGAAAAATTATTTTACTATTTAAAATTAAAATATTTAAAAATTATTTTATATTTTTATAATTAAATTTAAATAAAAAATATTTTTTATTAATGAACAATAATTTATACCGAATCGATTCAAATTGATTTTTTTTTTTAAATCTGATTCGGGACCCGTGCTTAGGTAATCGAGGCCTTAAAATGCTTACAATTGGCAGGAAGGCCCAACATTTATATAAGCCCAGACGGACCTGGTTCAGCTCACAATCATATTGCGACTCCACACTTCTCAACTCATCATTGCAGTCGGAAAACAATTTAAAATTCAGACGGTTACTTCAGGTTTAACACGTGGCAACTTGGCATCCCGCCACGTTTCCTATCATCGAAAAACAACAATTCGTCAAATAAAAACTTTAGTCAAACACTCCCAATCGGACTCTTTCCGGCAACTCAGAAATAAATATTCCACGCGCTCTTCGGTCTCCCTGATCCCAACAGAAATAACAAACCCCAAACCCCAAAAAGAACACCAAAATCAAAATCCCCAAATATCCCCAAACCCTAGACAAAAACAAAATCGTGGGGAGACTGAAATTTTCTACGAGAGAATCTCTCGCCGAATATGGCGTCCTCGAAAGTAATGCCGACTTCAAATTCGCGAAATTCGGATCTCTCCCGACGCTCTACTTCTTCTTCTTCCTCTACAAAACCCAAACCTTTCAACAATCAAAACAACAACCATGACAGCAACAGATTATGCTCGACGATGACGGTCGACGGCATCCTCCGAAACGTTTACCAAGCCGCTCCCACGACGGAGACGACTCTGGTTGACGCTTCGATAACTCTAATCGACACTCCGATTCTGACTGCCGTCGCAGATAATTCGGAAGTTTCTCTGGATCAAAACGTCGCGGATTGTAATAATAATGTGGCGAAAAGTGTAGACGAGGTTTGGAGGGAAATTGTGTCCGGCGAGAGGAAAGAGATCACGATGAAAGAGGAAGCGCCCGACGAGATGATGACGTTGGAAGATTTCTTGGCGAAAGCTGGTGCAGTAGAGGAAGCGGCTGCCGCTGTAACGGCGGAAGTTAAGGTGCATCCGGATAGATTGAGTGGTGGGGTCTATGCGTTTGATTCGGTGGGAGGAAGTGCGTTTCAAATTCTGGATAAGATGGAGGGGTCAATTGTTGGGTTGGGGAACGGGATGGAAGTCATTGGAAGTGGAGGTGGTGGAGGGAGAAGGAAGAGAGGAAGAGGGGTTTTGATGGAGCCGCTGGATAAGGTGGCGCAGCAGCGGCAGAGGAGGATGATTAAGAACAGGGAATCCGCGGCCCGGTCTAGGGAAAGGAAGCAGGTATAAAATTGGATGAATTATTTGATTGAATTGTGGCAGTCTTAATGATTTTTTTCCCCCCTCTTAATGGTAGGCATACCAAGTTGAATTGGAGTCATTAGCAGTGAAGCTGGAAGAGGAGAACGAGTGGCTGTTGAAAGAAAAGGTATTGAATTTTGTTTCCAATTTTGATTATTTTTGGGTCTATGAAATAATGGTCAGGAACGGGTAATTTTTCCTATAAATTACTTGCTAAAGGTGGGGAATTTCTTCTATCTCAAAACTAGTTTACTTTCTGGCTTGTTCTCACTTCTCAGTGTTGTTGCAATTGACTTCATCTAGTAGAGGAGACATTAGCATTATCTGCCACTAAAAGGATTGTGTATTAAAGCTAGGAGCTCTTATTTTAATAAACTTTTATTGCCAAACTTCCAAAAGTTGATAATAAGTATACTTACTTGTTAAGTAGTTTAAATGTAACTTGTTTAGGGAATATGGGATTTCCCCCCAAATTAAGCATGCATTTACATATTCTGAATTTCACTCATTATGGTTATGTGCAAATCATGATTGATCACTTTACTTTAACCAAAACAAAAACATTTAGGAAGCAATGAGTGCCATTAAGTAGTGTAAGTAGGAAGATGGAGTTTATGTGTTGGTCTCTGTAAGTGGCTTCTTGCATCTGGCAGCAACAGGTTTAACAGTACTTGAATTCACTTGCCCTCTGTGTCCATGGTCTTAGTTGGATTTGGTTAGTGATCGATTCACTATATAAGTTCCCAGACTACTTGTAAGTTATAATCTCATTTTGTGGTCTTCTCTCACTTAGCAATCTCACATCATCTTTCAGCTTCATGTGTTTTATAGAAATTACTCTTTATTTGCTATCAGTTACGAAACTTTTTGCTATACATTGTGTTTATAGTCCAGCTGGTCCTTAGGCATATGGCTACATCCTACACTGCTTTATGCACTTGAATGTACGAACCTAGCGTTTTCTAGAACTTAACATGGTTAGATTCACCATAAAATGCATGTATATCCATGTACAGGCTGCTTCTATACTTGGTCCTGGAGATAGCTTGAATTGGAATTCTCTGGATTTGCCAGTGAACTCGATTTAGCCGATGATTGGTTGTTTTATTTATAGGGCTAAATATTGGCACCCTCTACAAGGTCATTTTTGTCTCATTTTGTCTCGCGTCACCCTGTCTTAAGTAATTTGAGCATATGGGCATCTATGTTACATGGACTCAGATTCGGGTATCCGATACGGGTATGTATCCAAGTGTCAGACTCGTCATTTACTTAAAATTTTGGACACGCAGAGTCGTCTAAAAAGTATCCGGAAATAGGATACGGGTACGGGGATACATTATTTAATATAACCACAAAAATATATTAATACAATATCTTGTGTAAATAATTCTTTTATCTATTTCTCTTTCCAGAAATCATTAGAAAAAAATTTAAATACTTAAATTCAATTTTTTATGATTAATGTTAAACTTAAATATTATATATTTTTATTTAGTAACCTTAAATCTTAAAATTTTGTATATTAAATTTTATATGATCAAATACAAGCCCAAAATATAAAAAGGCCTAAGACTATTTTTTGGGCCAGAACAATATTTTTCTTTCCTTTCTCTTTCTTTTGGGCCTATGACTTTTTTTTGGGCCATCTTTTTTCCTTCTTTTCTTTTCTTCTCTTGCCCCCCTAAACTCACCGTATTTCTTTTTTCCTTATCTTTCTCCTCTCTTTCACTCTCGCTTCTCGCTTCTTTCTTTCACTCTACAAAATCCAAAAAACCAGAACCCGATGGCCACTTTTTTTTTGGGCCATCTTTTTTCCTTCTTTTCTTTTCTTCTCCTGCCCTCCTAAACTCACCTTATTTCTTTTTTCCTCATCTTTCTCCTCTCTTTCACTCTACAAAATCCAGAAAACCAGAACCCGATGGTGACCTCCGCGCTTGCCGCAGATCACCACCTCTCACAGCCCAGGCGAGTCAGAATGTGCAGCACCGAGTCCGACACATATTCCGTGTCCGTACCCGTGTCGTGTCGTGTCGACACGGGTACGGCACCCTAAAGTTCCGAGTCCATGTAACAGAGATGGGCATGGGCAATTATACATGCACACATGCATGTATACAAACTCCTACATATACCACACCTAAAACGAAAAATTTATTTAATGAAGCATATATCTTGCACTTATGCACATACATAAATCATATGTTATCCAAAGCAGGACATTTATCGCCCTTGTTATGAATCTCTTGTATGAGGTATTAAGTACGGCTTGGAAGGAACTAACTTAGTTTTACCTTTAACCATCTTGTTTCATGTTTAAGGTCCCAAGTCCTGACTACTTAAATTTGAGGCTTTCTTTCTATCCTTTGCTTTTTTAGTTACGATATTCTTTCATTAAACTTTTAAAATTTTCAGTTAAAACTTAAAAGTAGACTTCTATGGAGAAATTTATTTCAGATGTGAAACATGGAATGATCTTATAATTATTTAATATTAGTTTTATTTATTGACTGCTTTTGTAAATTTTCTTGGCCATAAATTGCTATGATTGTGTATCTGAACAGTCTGGTAACCTGAATAATGGGAGCAACGAGATAAAACTAAAAGCAAAAGGGAGAAATCCTGTGGTTTTTTCTGACATTTGTTTCTTTAACAAGATCACTTATCGTTTTTCCATCATTTATGAGAGGAACTAAGCCAGCAGGACACACGGCTTTGTGGATTAAGCTTTGAAACAAGTAATCATATTTCATGTATTATAAATAAGGTTGCATGTATATGAACTTAAAAACATACAATAAGAAGGTGAGTAGTCTATTTTTCCATTGGTTGTAAACATTTTCTTGCTTATTCCATCTGAGGGATCTTATGTATGACCCTTTTTATTGTGTATGCTTGGTTTCATGTTACTGCTAATTGTTTGCTTTTTATGTGTTTTCTTTTCTGCTAAGTGATCATTTTGCATGTAGCCATTGTACTTCCCTAGATTAGATCTTTGATTGCTATTTGGATACTTTTATGTTCACTCAATGTTTCTTAGTAGCTGGTGTGACACTGCCCTCCACCCCTGATCTCCCAAGCAAAATAAGTGAAGATGGGATGCCATTCACATTCACACTAGCAATATGGTTCTCTGAACACATTTTATGTACTTAGCACATTGGAGTGTTTTTAGTCAAGACGAAATTCTATTATGCACAACAAAAGATCCAACTTTTAGGACTTCTATCTTGTATAGGAAGCAAATGCTCACAATTTATTTTATTTTATGTTTTTTTATTTGCTCATACTGTACTTCCATGTTAGTGCATTGCAACATCTTTCATTTCATCAGTTTTCTATTGTGTATGTTTTTGTCTAATTGAAATTGTTTACTTGCAGGCTGAGAGGACTAAGAAAAGGTTTACGCAGGTAATAATCGTTGCTTTTATCACGGAATTAAGTTTCTAGATTAATGGTTAATGAGATTCACGGGGATTGGTAAAATAAAGAAAGACCTAGTTTGATCTTAAGTATTGCTGGAACAGACAATAATCCTAAAATTGTTAATAGGAAATTAAAGAGGAAAGGTCTAGAGAATAATCTTTTGCTTAAATATGTATGATTCTGTTATTAAATGAAGTTGAAATAAATAAGAAGGGAAAATGAAAAGGTGGGGCAGGAGATGGCAGGGGAGGGGGAGGCGACTGAGGATATGTATGATTTAGGTAGTGCCATATTGAGGGCTTTAGTTTGTTATTGGACTTGCATTTAATTTTGTTAAGGAACATTACTGGTGCTTCTCAATAGAGTGAAAGGATTTTCTACTTGAAGTCAGTGAGGCAAGCTGCTTTTCTGTAGAAAATTGTGTTGCCAAAGTTTATGAAAAAATCTGGGATAGCAATTAAAAAATGACTGAATCTGAGGAAGTAAAGTAATCAGTTTCTAATTTTAAAAAGATTATTGTCTGTATACTTTCTCCAGCAAAACATGAAACTAAGCGTGTGGCATCTAGCTTCCTAACCTTGAGGTTTCCATAATGTTATAAGTTTCATTGTAGCTTCTTGAAACGTTTCTGGTAAATACAGTTTTTAATGTTACAAGTTGGGCCTATTAAGTTCCTAAATAGTTGCTTAACATTTTGATTTGTGCCGCAGCTCATGGAGAAGGTGGTTCCAGTTGTGGAGCAACCAAGACCACCGCGTGTACTCCGTAGAGTTCGTTCTATGCAATGGTAGATATTATTTTCTTGAGATGCGAGTGGGACGGAAAAGAAAACACCTACTCTGACATAGGGGAGGAAACCCTTAAGTTTATCTTCTTTTGAATAGTTATTCCAAGCTGATAGTTGTCTAGAGCAGTTGTGGTTCTTCATATGTAAACAAAGTGAAAAGGGATTGTAACCTGAGTCATGGAGGAAAAATTCCTTGTTACTGAATAGAAGATTTGTGGCAAAGGAATGTAGGGCAGGAGGCATAAGTTGGTTTATGTGTAGCTAGTGATTTATGGTTCCTCCTTCAGGCAGCTGGTGTGCAAGACGGAACAAAGGATTCTGGACTAGCATACTGTATTTATGTGGTGACAACTTATGGCAGCCCATTGACAAAATATAGAAAGGCCAGTAGTGATCTGTTTATATATATATATATATATATATATATATATATATATATATATATATATATTAGTTAGAGCTTTGCTTTCTGGTTAGCTTGTTGGGAAAAAAAAATGTGGTTGATGCAACTGATGCAAGTGTTTGGAAAAGGCTGTTTATTGATGTTTCTTCCATCCTTGGTCTCTTTGGGATGCTTATTCCGTAGTATTATTTCAGGGCCGGGCTTTTCTACACCGGGATGGAGATCGTGGCTAAGCTCCATTTTGCAATTTCCATTAGAGTCGGATTTCACTTAAACAGTCATATCATGGTATAAATAACATAACAAATATATTTTTACTATATATATATATATTTTAATAATTCTTCTTAAAAAACTAAACTGAAAACAAAAAATAAATAATGAAACAGAATCTAAGAAAAGATATCATTAGTGCTTAATTGGCAATGTCAAAGTATTTAATTTGTGTAGCATGTTATTTTGAGCTTTATATGAATTGATTTGGATCAGATTTGAATAATAAAAGAAATTGCTTATCAAGTTTGAAAAAATTATTTTATATTATATTTTTATAATTAAATTAAAATAAAAATAATAATTCAAATTGAATTTATTTAAATCTAAAATATTATATCTCGAATCCAGTTGGAGGCCATAATCTTTTCTTGGACATGTCAATTGCTAGTAATACTTTACGTTTTTAATGATTATATCTTGAGCTAAATATTCTATTGTCTTGTAGTTCTCTTTAGGTGCTTTTGTCACTGTTGGTTTGTCATTTAATCGTTGTCTTTGTCACTGGATTTTTAGTCCTTTTGTTCTTACATAGGTTTGGCCTAGAGGTGGCAAAATGAACCCGAACCCGAAAACCCGCCCAGGAAAACCCGAACCCGAACCCGCCCAAACCCGATTTGACCAAAAAGTCAAAAACCCGAACCCGAAAAAACCCGAACCCGAATGGGCCCGAACCCGAATGGACCCGAACCCGAATGGGCCCGAACCCGAATGGACCCGAACCCGAATGGACCCGAACCCGAATGGGCCCGAACCCGAATGAGCCCGAACCCGAATGAGCCCGAACCCGAATGGACCCGAACCCGAGACCGGCCCGAACCCGAACCCGAATTTAATACTAAAAATAAAAATAAACAAATTGCAATTTTTTTTTTTTTACAAAGCAATAACTTTAATTATTAATTTTATTCTAATTTTTTTTAATAATTTAATTAAAATTTAAAATTTAATATATTATATATATATATATGATGAAATAATAATTTTATCAAAAAGTAAATTATATTTTGTACTTATAAGTTATAACTTTAACGTCTCATATCATGATGAATTTACAATCTAAATATTTTAAATTCTTGAAAATTTTAAAGATGTGAAAAAAAATTTGACAATAATTCAATTAATCTATAAGGGTAAAAAATTTGACAATAATTCAATTATTTTGGCCTTTTGGGTTATACTTAGATCTGCTCACGGGCCGGGCCTGGGCAGGATATTTTGTGTTCCGGGCCGGCCCGGCCCTGAACAGTAATTTTTATTATAATATTATTTTATTTAATTTTAATTATAAAAAAATAAAAAAATTTATTTTTTTATTCCAATGAACAGTGTTTCGGGCCTAAACGGGCGGGCCGGGCCGACCCAGGGCCAGGCCTGGGCAGAGAAAATAAAAAAAACTGGGCCGCGGCCCGGCCCGGCCCATAAGCAGCTCTAGTTATACTTATGCGGTTAGGTTAGGGTGGGTTTAATTGGATTATGGCTTTCATGTGATTTTATTTTAGCGGGTGGATTTAATGGGGTTTTGGGTTTTATGGCCTTTTGATTTTGGGTATATTTATTATATATTAATAAATAATCATATTAATTATATATTTATTACGTATAATTTAAATATAAATTATATTTTTAGTACTACTTTATAATTTATACTTTATACTGATGAAAAAAATATAAGTACTCGATATATATATATATATATATATATATATATATATATATATATATATCTTGACTATAAGCATAAATGTTTTGCATTTTATAAGTATATAAACGAATAGATGAAGGCCATGATTTATTTTTAAAAGTTTTTTATTTTATAGTGAATATAAATTATAATGTATTTATATTTTGAAATTCGAGCTCATCAAATCAATTATTTTAAATATCAATATATTAATTTATAATATATCATATTTTTTATAATAAATTATTTCAAAATTTGATTTTATATAACAAATTAATTTCTTATTCTTTTGGTGCTAACAAATATTAATTTTAAAAAATAAATATAATTAAAAATATCATATAATAGCAAAAGTATAAAAATAAAAAAATAATAATAATAAATTAATAATTTGTTTTTAGATATAAATATTTAAATTTCCTAAAAATGATTACATCTAATATAAAATAAAATAATGTAAAACATACCCGTACCCAGATCGAACCCGAACCCAGACCGAACCCGAACCCGAACCCGAATGGGCCCGAACCCGAATGAGCCCGAACCCGAATGGGCCCGAACCCGAATGGGCCCGAACCCGAATGAGCCCGAACCCGAATGAGCCCGAACCCGAATGGACCCGAACCCGAATGAGCCCGAACCCGGATGGACCCGAACCCGAATGAGCCCGAACCCGAATGAGCCCGAACCCGAATAAACCCGAACCCGAATGAACCCGACCCGAACCCGCCCGAACCCGCCCAATTGCCACCTCTAGTTTGGCCCACTTCGAAAGTCACAATTTGTACTAAGGCTGTTGTAATTGTCGTTTCTTATGTGTGCTTCAGTTCTTCCCTTTTTTTTTTTCTTTCTCAATAGTCAATTCCAACATTTGAAGACACATGTCCTAACAAAGCTAGCTCTCTCTCTCTCTCTCTCTCTCTCTCTCTCTCTCTCTCTCTCACATTCTCTTTTGAAGCATGGGACAGTGTATCGTATTGCTCCACTATAATTTTGATCCACATGAAAAAGTGGTAAATTACATAATGTGTAGAGATACAATAAAGATCCAAGTGGCTAATAATCCTAAATAGAGTCGATAAAATTGATTTTGATCTTCAAAATTTGTTAGAATAATTCGATATCAAACTCAATTTAATTTGAATTTATTAAAAAAATAAATATTAATTCGAATTTAAAATAATTCAAAATTTTGAATTAATCTAAATTCAAAATATTTGAAATTGAAAATATAAATTAAATTATTTGATTTTAAAATTTAATATTTTAAATTAAAAATAATTTAAATTCGAAATGATTCAATTTTTTTCCTAGCCGAAATGATCTGATTTATTCAACTGCCATTTCTAGTCCCAATAAAATATTTATCTTAAAATTTATTATAATTATTATTATTTTGAGATTGACCCATCATAGTCGTGATTTCACTCCCAAACCTAAGGTGGGTAGATAAGGTTGAAAAACTCGTGACGGGATGAATACTACGCTTCAAAGAAAATAAATACAGTATTTAATCTCACGTCGGAAAAAAAAAAAAAAAGAATTAATATATAAACGTGAGTGTTAAAATACATCTCAATAATTTAATTTTGCAAAAAGACAATAATAGTTACATGACAAATTTGTATCAAAATCAATGTTTGAGTGTCTGACTCCATGCCTAATAAAATAAAAGAAAATGAGGCATGTAATATATTACTGCTTTTGGACAAGTGAAAGAATTCCTATCCAAATTTTAGAATATATTTGCTTTGATTTTAGTCTTCACCCAGGACAATTCTGTGGGTTGATTTTCACAGGGAAAGTGTGTCCTCCTGTCCTCTCTCCACTTAGCACAAAATTAAGAAGACACTTCTTTAGAGATTTGATTCCTCTCTCCACCATTAAAAGATTACATTACACTATATAAAACCTAAAAGGGTGAAAAGCAAAGGTAAAGATTATTACATTGAAGAAAGCAAATTAGATTCCCCAGCCCAGCTCCCACAGAAAGAAAAAAATAAAATAAAGGAAAATTATTTGAAAAAGCAGAAGAAAGATAATCACTGAACTAATCATTTTAGAATAATAATCCCCATCATTTATACCAGAGCCAATTACCTATTAAAGAAGTTCAGTTTTTTCCACAAACAAAAATCTTGCCATCTTTTACTGTGTAAAATAATAAAAACCCACACAACCTCCAATATATCCATGTCTGTCATCCATTCAAACTCCTTGCTATGAAAACCCAAACTTTTTTCTCTCTCTCTCTCTCCATTCTTCTCCACACATTTTTCAAAAACTCTCTTTTTCTTGCTCAACAATCACCCAAAGGACCAGAACCCAGGGAGAAATAAAGCTTTAAGTACAAAGGTCTAACTAAAACCCTTCAAATCAAAGCTAAATCCTTCATCATTTTTCCCCTTTAGAAAAAAGAAGAAGCAAAGCTGAAGAGTTCATGAAGATCTTCTCCATGCTAATCTTCCTCATTTCTCTCCTTTTCCATTTCTTCTTAGCCTCTCAGTCTGCAACAATTCTGTTGGATGGTGTTTCAGAGTGGAAAAATCCCAGTGTTCATGTGGGAGACTCAATAAGTGAGTATTATTATATACTTTAAATGCCACCAACAAGTTTACTATTTTGGGTTCTGACTGCTGATTTTGCTAATTCTTTGTTTAGCTAGCTACCAAATACTAATATTAATTATTCCTATGCTTTTGTCTTTAATATCTCAGTTTTCAAACACAAGTATCACTACAACCTCTATATTTTCCAGAACAAAAATGCCTTCAATCTCTGCAATTTCACCCAAGCTACACTCCTCACCAAACCCAACTCCACCTCCTATGCGGTATGTCACTCTCTATCTCTATCAAAATCTATGTTATTCGGATTCGGGTACGATAGTCGGATATATGTATATATTCGACACGGTTATGTTCAAGTTTTTCTAAATTTTTTTATTTATTTGAATGGTTATATCCCCATACACATGTCGCAATATGTGTCGGACATAAATATCGAACATAAATATTTTCAGAAAAAATAAGAATCGGAGCAAACATAGATAAAATTCAATAGCGTTTTATTTCAGGAATCTTGGCTTAAACCACTTATTTTGATGTTTTCTTTGCAATCTTTTTCAATTGGTATATTCCCATATTGGTCAAAGATTTTTTACCTTATAATTACTCATAATAACCACCCCTGGCTTTTCTTACAAATATTATAAGTGGTTTCAAGGTTCTGTTTTGAGTTCTGGTATAACTTTTCTTGGATTCATTTCTTCAAGGCTGAGAAAGAAAAAGAAAAAGTACTAATTTCCCAATCAACTTTTCTTTATACAATGTGCAGTGGCACCCTTCTCGTCCTGGTTTCTTCTACTTTACTTTCAACAATGGCTCCCTCAAAACATGCCAAGGCTCTCAAAAGCTCTCCATAAAAGCATCTCCCGCTCCGCCTCCAGAAAATGCAACCACCCCTTCACCAGATCAATTACCTCCAGCAGCGGCGGCTCCAGCACCAACTTCCGGTGGATCAGTTGTGTCATCTTCTCCAACATATCCATGGCCATTCAGGCCTCGCCAAGCGGTTTCACCAGCACCAAGTGCTGCTAGCTCACCAGTAACTGTACCAACTATAGTGCCAGATAAAGGTGGTGGCATCCCTTTTATCAACAGTAACCCTGCAGTTCCATTGCCTACTGGAGAAGTTGATTCTGCAACTATTCGCCCTTTGCCCACCTCTGATCATGGAGGCCAGGTACAAAATTTTTTTTCTTCTCTTTCTCTCAATGCATGGCTCCTTAAAATGCTTACCCAATGAAAGACTTGGATTTTCTTTTCTAGTTCTTTGAAAATACTAGGATTTTTTCTCCCTTTTTTAAGTAGAAATTTTTTTTGAAAAGAAAGAAAAGATTCAAAATACTAATAATCTTGTCATGGTACTATGCTTCCTATCCTATGACAAATTAAAAATGTAAATGATAAGTGCAGTGATCAGTATTATAGTACTTGTTAGATTTTTGCAGCAAATTAATAGTGTTAATCAACTGTTTCATTCGTTTTCATAGCAATGGAGGCTAAACCTTGTTGCCCTGTATAAACTCAATTATCGATAAAAACAGTGATAGCTAGTAAATCCCTTTTTCCAATAGTATTTTGGATACTAAAATCTGATAAGAGTTCTTTCTCATTATGATAGGATGCATAACCGTCCTAAAATTTAACAAGATTCCGTCATAAAAACTTAATTTGATAGGAAATAACATAATTATTATATGGATTTTGTTAACAGGTGCTCTAAGGGCACTCTTTAAGGTTACCTTATATAGTAATATATTCATTCAATGTATTGAAAATGATGAATAAAGTTATCAATTACTACATTTAATACAATGTTATTACTATAAATAATTTATTAACTAACCTTAAAGAGTGTCCTAAGAACACTCGTTAGCAAAACCCTTATTATATTTAAATTTCAATGTCTTTCACGTATTTGCACGTAGATCAAGTATAAAAGAAAAGTACAAGCTATAAAAAAAAATTAGAGTAGCAATGCACACACTAAGTGAAGAACTATTAAAGGGAAAAACCGATTGTCATGACTCAAATTCGAAAATTCTGATACCATATTAAATTAGATGACTAATTATTTAATAAACTTAAACTCATAGGAAAATACACAGTTATTATATTTAAGTTTCAACAAAAATAACAAAGAAAATCATAACTATATATATGTAAATTAATGTTGACATATCAGTTACAAATTAATATATAATAATGTTTTTAATGTAATTTTAACTCTATTTACCAAATTGATGAGGGGTGTTTTTTCGATGTGTTGGGTGGTTGCAGGCAGTGGAGGCAGGGTTCCTTGCAGCAGCGCCAATGGCTGCATTTTCTGTGGCTTTCCTAGCGGCAGCGCTGTAAAAAGAGAGAGTGGTTGGGAAAATTTGTTGTAAATTAAAAACATTTTGAGTAGAATTGAGTTAATTAAATTAAGTGATTAGAGGATAAAGTAGCTTTAAGGTGCATGATTAGATCTTATATATATATATATATATATATATATATATATATATATATATATATATATATATAGTAAGGCCTTGTAAGGTGAAAGGTATGTCATGCCATTTCATGTCATGCCATTCCATGCATCCCAGAGACCAGTCCTGACCCTACTTTGGAATCATTGCCACTTTTGGCCTTTTAGTTTTGCCATGAATTGCTTACTTTCTACTTTTACTTTTTCTTATCCCCTCCCCAGTCCCTACCTTTTCTTCTCATTTTTCATCTTCAACAAAATTTAATTTGAATTCCCTCATCATCATTGCATCTTATTCTGCCTTTACTTTTTCTTTTTTCCTTTTATTTAAACCAAACAAATCTATACAATTTTCTTTTTAGATGATGAGTGATTTATTCAAAAATATATATTTTATTTAAAATCTTGCATCATAAAAAAGTATAACAAGATATGACAGTGAAAAAATAACACGAACACGAAAACGACACGAATATACGAATGTCTCAAAATCTATATAATACGAATTATTAACATATCAAAATTTTTATAAATATAAAATACCTTAAATACGATTATGACACGACAAAATACACAAACACGACACTGATATACGAATTATCAGATTTAGATAAAAGCCATTCTTGATCCCTTCTTTGAACGATCACACTTCTATGGCTAGTGCCGTTAGTGCTCATTGGAATGAATGATTTCCTCGTCTTATCCCCGATTGAAGAACCCAAATCAATATGGCTACCTGAGCTGATTATCATTTCTTTCTCGAAATAGAGAACGTTGAATTAGTACTAGTTTTATGACGATAATTTTAGACAATATTCCTCATATGCTGCTATTGGCTATCCTCTCAAACTACTTTTATGACGATACCGGGTCGACAATATTCCTCTTTACCTTTTCAGCGCTCTTTACCAAATTGTGCAAGAAGGTCGAAATTTTATGCCTTGTTGCCTAGCTAGCTTTGACGAACAAAGGTTTGGATTCTTAACATGGTGGGGATCAGGGTTGCTTCCGAGGTAACGCTCTCTTGCTGCATGTAAGTCTTTCAAAAACTCTCATTTTATCTTTTTCCAAATCTTGCTTTGTGAACGTCTTCAGGTGGTAGCTCCTCTTGAGAAGGCTCCTTACTTTTATAAGCCAAAACATTTTCAGAGTCGAGAGGTTTTGGATGGTTAAAAGAACTTTCAAAGAGGCTTGGATTGAGAAGTTCTGACTGATCTTGTGTAGAATAAAATAAAAAATTTATTATTTCTTTTTCATTAAATATTTTTATAAAAGCAAACATTAAATATCATGAGTCCATTATCCCATTTTTTAATTTTCCCTTTTATTTTTTACTTCTCAAACTCACTTTAAACTAGGAACTCATGCAACTTTCAATATCCAATTTTCGGTTATAAGGACCGCTTTTAGACCGCATATAATTTGATCCGCATTATAATCGAAAATTAATGGTTAAAGTAAGTTTGAATTTCATTTAATTGATATGAATTGAAGTGAACCAAACAAAGACAAATGAAAATTATCATTAAACCGTAAACCTTTTTTTTTTTTTAATAATCTTATCATTTCGGGTGAGTGTCAAAACATTTCAATTTTTAAATTAAATAGCACAATCCAATATATAGACTTTCAATCAATACGAGCAAATAGTCATGTCTATGATAATTTCCTAACTTTTTATGTTGAAATATCCAAAACATAACTTGCTAAAAATTAGACTTAAGAATGTTTAAGAGCCAATTTGTCACTTTTGCATTTTCTACTTAATTATATTAGTAATAGTATTTTTTTTCCTGTTTTAATTTTTTTTTTATTTATAAAATTGTAGTTTGAAAATAAGAGAATGGATTTCAAACACTAAGATTTGAACTCCAAATCTGTTGGCAGCATGAACCACTGAAATAAATTTCAGACTATTTTTTGTTATGATTTGTCAATATAAGATAAGAACCAAAGTAGTTAGACCATATCGGTGGACGTACCTTTTTTTTTTTTGTATTGGTACGTATCAGTACTGGTGTATTTCAGCATACTCTTTCGGATTTACCGGTAATTTTCAAATATTTTTTCATATATATATTTATATAGCTTATTTTCAAATTTTCTAATAAAATATATATTATATATATGTACAAATACATCTCAATTACATACATATATATGTTTACATGCAAATATAAAATTTTAAATATTTAATATCTAAATTTTTTAATCATAAATAAATATAAAAATTAAAA
Source organism: Fremontodendron californicum (assembly GCA_030761205.1). Lineage (NCBI taxonomy): Eukaryota > Viridiplantae > Streptophyta > Magnoliopsida > Malvales > Malvaceae > Fremontodendron > Fremontodendron californicum. Next base: position 13,529,708 of record JAULJL010000026.1, read on the forward strand.
AACATATAGTAAATTATTATTAATTAGATTCAATAGCCTAATTTAATAAAAAAAAATTTGAATAAAATTATTAAAATGTAAAAATTATTATGACTAAAAAGTATTAAGAATTGGTTAAAAAATAAAGTAAAAAAAATTAAAAAATCAAAATCTTATATCATCCATTACAGATCGGTATGTACTGATACAAATTAATATAGATCGATACAGGTCGATACGGACCGATATAAAAACGGAAAGGTACGATATTGATACTTATTCGTTTTTCTTCAAAGTCAATACATACTAACCTATATAACCTATACCGGTACGATACCAAGAATCCAAAATCAACCCACAGAATTGTCCTGGTTGAAGACTAAAATCAAAGCAAATGTATTCTAAAATTTGGATGGGAATTCTTTCACTTGTCCAAAAGCAGTAATATATTACATGCCTCATTTTCTTTTATTTTATTAGGCATGGAGTCAGACACTCAAACATTGATTTTGATACAAATTTGTCATGTAACTATTATTGTCTTTTTGCAAAATTAAATTATTGAGATGTATTTTAACACTCACGTTTATATATTAATTTTTTTTCCGACGTGAGATTAAATACTGTATTTTCTACTTAATTATATTAGTAATAGTATTTTTTTTCCTGTTTTAATTTTTTTATATAAAATTATAGTTTAAAAATAAGATAAGGGATTTCAAACACTAAGATTTGAACTCCAAATCTGTTGGCAGCATGAACCAACTGAAATAAATCCCAGACTATTTTTTGTTATGATTTGTCAATATAAGATAAGAACCAAAGTAGTTAGACCATATCGGTGGACGTACTTTTTTTTTTTTGTATTGGTACATATCAGTATTGGTGTATTTCAACGTATTGTTTCGGATTTACCGGCAATTTTCAAATATTTTTTTCATATATATTTATATAGCTTATTTTCAAATTTTCTAATAAAATATATATTTATATAGCTTATTTCCAAAATCTTAACCACATTTTTTTTTTCTTTTAGTGAAAAAAACCCTTAGCTTTCCGCCAAGGCAAAACAATAACCAAGCAACCATCTTTTAGCGTTAAATAGCCTCCTTCACAAAGATCCTGTTCGGAAGCAATGAATATATCCTTTACTCTTATAACACACACCACCAATGCTTCCATTTTCCCTATTCACAATGCCCCGTTACTCTGTTCATCTTCTTTTAATTTAATCAAGAATCAAAATAAAATCAAATCAAAAGAAGAAGAAAAAAAAAAGAGCCATGGAGCTGGAATTAGGACTCAAGATTACCCATACCAGAGATGATATAACTTCAACAGCTGATCTTCGGATTAGCAAAGATCCTTTTGGTCCTGTTTTCTTGTCTAGAGAAACTGACCAAATGTTCATCCTCATTGCTCATCTCAAAGGTCCCCCTTTCTTCTCTTTTCATCTTTTACATTTTCTTAGAAAATTTTGTTTCTCTTGGCGTTGGTATTGTCATGTCAATGGAAGATTTAAACTAATGCAGGTTTCAGAAGAGAAAACATCTTCATTGAGATAAATAAAGATGGGAATCGGATTGCGATAAGTGGGGAGAAACCTGTTCAGGAGATGGTGATGATAGGGTGGATTATGTGCAAGAAGGAGGTTGACATAAAGGCTTTTAGAAAGGTTTTTCGGATACCCGATGCTGTCGATTTGGAACGAATCAAAGCTAAGTATAACGAACAAGAATCAACTTTGAGAATTATCATGAAAAAGAAGGTTAAAGGAATCTGTGGTGTTGAAGAAGAAGAAGAAGAAGAGCCTAAGATGATTAAAGAAGAGGTACCCAAGGAAGAGGTGGTTGAAAAGAAGGAAGCTGAAGAGGTACCCAAGGAAGAATTGGTTGATAAGAAAGAACCTGAAAAGGAACCAAAGGTAGAGTTTGTCGAAAAGAAGGAACCAAGGGTAGAGTTTGTCGAAAAGAAAGAACCTGAAGAGGTACCCAAGGTGGAGATTGTTGAGGAAAAGATTCAAAGCACTAAAGAAATTGATCAATGGCAAGCTGAAGCACATGAAGAGGTTGAGAAAGAAAGTAGTTTTGAGACAGAACCAGAAGAATCTGAGTCAGAGAAAGAAGAAGAAATTGAAGAGAAGATTGAGAAAGAAGAACCAGAGGAAGTGGAAAATGCAATTTATGAGGAACCTGAAAAAGTTGAAGAAGTAATGCAAAAAGAACCTGAAGAACCTGAGATTGAAACAGTGGAGGAAACTGATCAGGTTTTGGAAACACCAAAAAAAATCCCCGAAGAAAAAGTTGCAGCAGCTCCTGCTGCTCAACAAACATCTCCAGAACCAAAAATAATGAAGCCTGAGGTAGTTGAAGTTGAACCACAGATGACAGAGATTCCATCAATGGAAGAACCAGAGGAAAAAGAACCTCCTCATGAGATACAAAAGGATCCAGAACTAGAGAAAGAAGAAACAGAAGATACAGCAGGTCGAGCAACTCAACAATCAGAAGAATTACCAAGTTTACCACCAAGTCAAGATGAAGACGAAAAAATTGCAAATGAGGATGATCAAGCAGAAGATTTAACTTCTGAACAATCAGAAGAACAGGAAAGTGGAGTAGATGTTCAGGAATCTAAAATGGAACCTGAACCTGATCAAGAGCCGAAGGAAACTGAAACTCCAACTCAGCAACAACAACTTGAAGATGAATCAGATAAACAAGAATCAGATCAGGAAAATGAAACTGAGAACATGGCAGGTGAAATTGGAGAAGAAACTGATAAGGAAGAACATGGTCAAGAAAATGAAGCCGACATGGGTACATCTCCTGAAATAGACGCTGACAAAGGTCCAACTGAGGGAGCAGCTATGGAGGAGAAGCGAAAAAAGAGTAAACTGCGTAAACCCTTAATGTTTGCAGGATCAGCATTTCTTGTCTCTCTCATAGTGTTAGTTATTAACTTACTTAGAGCAAGAAAAAGATAAAATTGCAAACATTAGTAACATTGTTTTCCCATTTATAAACTGATGATAACCTTTGATGCTGCATACTGACAATACTGTTGCCTTCTCACTTCTGAGAGCATTTTAATCTGATTTTGGTTTGCATAAATAATTAATTATTAAGAGCTGTTCCCGATATTACAGGATGAACTGATGAATAAAGTGAATCATAAAAATCTGGTTTAATTTCTTGCTTGAACATGTTCAGAGCATCTCAATGAGCCTACATCATGAACATACATTGAACGAAAAACTAATCGCCAATAACCATTATTGAGCAATTATACAAGGCCTGCATTCTTAACTGTGATCTTAATTTCCTTCTGGCATGCATGCAGCTGTATATTGATATTGTTTGAACTCCTAAAATGGTAAGATTTACCCCCTGAATCGTAAACCTTTATTGGAGTCTAAAATAGAGAATGTACTGCAGAAGTTGCATCCAAGTATAGAGCTTGGCATGCAAGAAGATACCCTTTTCTACTTCAATAGAAAGGCAACTTATTGAGAATGTATCAAAGCAAACTTTCTTAATCTATGTTATTCGGACTCGGATGTGAGTGTCGGATACTGGTATGTATCCGACACGGGTATATTTAATTTTTTTTAAGTTTTTCATGTATTTAGAGGGTCCTTGGAGGATCATATCTCCATACTCATGTCCGGATATGTGTCGGATACAGATACTTAAAAAAAAAATGAAGAATCGGAGCAACATACTTCTTAATTCTGAAAAAGGGTAACATGTAATGGCCTGATTGGGACTAGGGGTGTAAACGAGACACCTATGCTCGCAAGCTACTCGAGTTCGGCTCGAAAAAAATTTGAACTCGGCTCGGTCATTGTCGAGCCGAGCAGCTCGAGTTCTCGAGCGAGCCGAGTTCGAGCATTCTAATACCTGACTAGAGTAGCTCGCGAGCCTAATCGAGTTTTTTCATTTTTGATATATATTTTTATTATTTTTAATTATAAATTTACTATTTTACCCTTTATATATATATATATATACCTAAAAACACTAAAACCTAATTTTTCTCCCTTTTTCTCACATGTACTGCCGCCTCTGCCTTCTCCAGTTCTCCCCCCTCCCAGTCCCAACTCCCAGTTCTTATCACAATAAGCCCAAAAATTCAAATATAAACAATCTCAAATATTCTTCTACCTTCAACCAAAATCAAAATTTTCCTTTACAAAAAAAAAATATATTATTTGAAAAAAAAGAAATTTAAAAAGAAAGAGATGCAGATTTTTTTTTTTTGAAAAGCCAAAAATAACTGGATTTTTTTAGTTTTATTTTTCGGTAAAGCATACGGCACTTGAACTACAAGCATGTTTCTTCTTCTCATTCTGGCATGCCATTGCCAACCCCCATCCCAAAGAAAGAGATGCAGATCTTTGTGAAGATGCTTACAGGGAAGACTATTACTTTCGAGATTAAGAGCGATGAAACTATCAATAATGTCAAGGCCAAGTTTTAGGTTTTCTTTTTTACCCTCTTCGTTTCTTCTTTTTCTTAATTTTTGTATCTCCTTTTTTTAAGGAATTACTCTTATTATTACAGTCACAGACCTCTCGTTTGGTTGTTGAAAAAAGGAAGTAATCCATGAAGGAAGTCATCCATGAGGGAAAAAAACTTTAAATATATGTGAAGGAAAATTGTAGTAAGGGTTTGAGAATTTTTTTTTCGGGGTTTCCTTTTTTTCGTTTTATTTAAATATTGTATTTTAGAATTTTTAGACTTTCTGTTTGGTTGGCAAGCAAATGAAAACGAAAAAGAATTTCAAACTTAAACTTTTCGATGGGTATATGAAAAATATCTTTTTGAAATTTGTTCGCCTGATCATTATACTTTTGAAAAAATTTCATTATTTATTAAATTTAATTAATATAAAAATTTCTAAATGAAAAAATTTAATTCGAGTTCGAGCTCGAATATAAAAAGCAAGTAATCGAGCCTAATCGAGCGAGCTCGAATAGTTTGATTTTATGTCGAGTCGAGTTCGAGCCTAAAAAGTGATACTCGATCGAGCTCGAACTCGAACTTCTCACTATTCGAGCTCGGCTTGACTCGATTACAGCCCTAATTGGGACGATCCAGGGAGTAGTTGTGACTCCAAATTTGTGAAAATTAGGCAAAAGAAGTGGGAAAATGGCTAGGATGAACATATCAAGATCTTTTGATGTCAAAATTAAGCATAAGAACCCACTGAACATTGATGCAAGAAGATAAAAGAAAATGATAATAGTACTAACAGTAAAACAATGACATGAACATATATTAAACACTGCCCTTAAATATCTGAACAAAAATGGCACTTCTATAGTTTGCTTCCACGAGCCTTAATTGTCAGCTGACCATATATTAAAGTGTGCAAACCTTATATCCCTAAGCTGGAAGAAGGTAGTTCACAATCAATGCAGATCTTAACAACTAAAAGATTAGAAGTAGAAAAATATTTCCTAGTTATTCAAATCTAGTTGGTAGATACCATATTTTCTTATGTAACATTGACAAAGCTCAAGCATATATATGGTTTGATAAACAGAAATTTCCAATTTGAGTCTAGGTTGCATCGAAAAGCTGTTAACTAGTCATAAGATACTAGTAAAATACAGATTTCTGTTATTAATTTCATACTTTTCGGGAAAAAAAACACAGCCAAGATTAATAGACAAATTGGAAGAGATGCAGCAGAAGTTTGAGGTCAAGAAAACGCCAATCATTCTCAAGTACTTTTGTCAAACGAAGCTAAAAGGACATATTTTACAGATAAGTTCAGTCTGGCTCTTGGAATGTCATAAATGCCAGTCATTCTCATTATAAGCTGATCCAGCAATTGAGACCACATAGAAATACTTCAAATTCAAACCGAATATAATGAAAAGAAGATCTTTCAATAATTAAAACTCAGATCTAATGGTATGAACAGCTAACGAGGTGTTGTAAAGGTGGCTAATTGCTCTGGCTGAGGCATTAAACGAGGCAACAGTGGGTAATGGCATTTCAATTGAAAGATCAGTTCTTCAAACTCAGGTGGGCACAGCTGAGACATATGTCTTGTCAATACTGAATTATTAGTCAATAATGAAGAGTGAAAAGAGTAGCAATGACTATTTACAGAATTGAAACGATTAATCATTTGCAGCTTTTGCCTTAATAATCCACAACCATTTTTCAGAATCCTTTATCCTATGTTGCTCCTTTTTTTAAAGTATTCGTATCTGATACATGTCCGGATATGAGTATAGGGATATGATCTCCAAGAACCTTCTAAATACGTGAAAAAACTGAAAATAAATCAAATATACCCGTGTCGAATACATAACTATGTTCGACACTTACACCCGAGTCCAAGTAGCCTTTATCTAATCAGGATGTTCAAAAGCTGCAAGATACCCAGAGTTGCAGACAAGTAATGTGACTTCTGTATTTCCAAAACCTGGTTATGATAAACGGCAAACCTCCTTCAAATTTATGAATTTTGGAAGAAGTAGAACTTCAGCTTTGCTGTCTGACAACTATCTTACAACCAAAACCAAAAGAAATCATTGACAGCCAAGGTTTTGTAGAATGGAAAAATAAATGAGAACCCAAGCTCTGGTTTACCTTCCTTTTGATTGCCTGCAGTAAGGCCTTAACAAATAACAATCATATTTAACCATTCAACCTCAAGGGTGTCTACAAGCTGACACAAGTTTAAATACTGTCCTCACGATTTTGTCTTTTGAGAAAAGGCATATCAATAGGAAAGAATGACACTTGCTTTATAAAGTCACAGTCTAATCCTTGACTAGTCGATATGAGATCGTTTTTCCCCTCAACACTAACCTATAGTCACGGATGTGGATTGTGTTTTTACTGAGGACTAATACGGATTTAGAACGGATTCCCACAAACGACACCATTGTTGATGCAATGATTGCTAGACTGCGACCGTTATGAGATATTGTTTACTTTGAAAGTCTAAAAACCATCCTCACGATTTTGCCTTTTCAAAAAAAATGACTCGATAGAAGAAGAAAAAAAATGACCCTTACTTTATAAAATCACAGTTCAATCATTAACTAATCGATATAAAATCGTTTTCCCATGAACAAGTTACACGTCAAAGAATTTGAAGGCACTGATGTGCTTGTTTGTTGGGCCCTGAAAAAGCCGAGTAGATTGACAAGTTTCAGTCGCAGCATATTTTTTGTGGTTGCAAATTGCAAATGGTCAAGTGGCTTGTATTTTGCAGTAAGCTGCGAACCAGTTGGAAAGCTATGTGTTAGATCAATTGAAAAGAAAGCCAACCATTTTGATCATTATTAGCAAAATTACCTAATTAGAAATGGCCCCAGTTTGAGGTCCCCCCGGAAATAATAATTTCAGTGCTTTAGAACACCCACTACGAGCTTGAAGGCTAAACATAAACCAACCAAAGGTTCTTCTTTTCCCCTAAAAAGGGTTTTAAAGATCCAAAAACTGAAACCCAGTTCTGAAATATTGGGATATTAGACAATTTCAGTCAGACAACACTTTGCTTTAATTCTACCAAAACTTCAAAGAAGAAGTTAGGTTGCAAAGCTAAAAGTGAGACAATCTGCATGAGTAAATGGAGCAGATGCAGTGAAAGTCAAGAAAAGAATTTAATTAATACGATGAGACATTTCTGTTTAATCATCTTTTTCAACTTTTAAAACTTGAATGAAAAACATACGGGGGATAAGTGGTTTTTTTTTTCCGATGTCACTTTATGCCCAGTCATTTCACATGAAAAGCCTAATGGCCAAAATAGCTGACTTGGCAACTACAGATATTCTTGAAAGTGCACATAAATAAGCTCTATATAATACATTGGATTCGATTTTGAAAAAAATTATGATTAATATATAATATTTTGATTTTTTTAAAATCAAATCGATTCAAATTTTATTAGATCGGTTCAGTTCATCGGTTTTTAAAATTTTTAAAATTATTATTTTTTATAATATTTTTTATTAATTTAGAAACAAAATATTTATTTTTATACTATAAAAAAGTATTTAAAAAACCAATTAAATAATAAAATTCAATTTAGTTCGACTCGGTTTGAATAATTGCGTTTTTTTAATTTATGAATCAAAAATCGAATCGAACCGAATAAACTTAATTATTACCCGAACCGATTCGAACCGAATTCAGTAAAAATCAAATCGAAACCAAATCGAATACTACGGTTCAAATCGATTTTCGATTTTCTCGATTTTTTTCTCAGCCCTACCACCAACCATGCCACTGCTGCATATATCAAGAAATGGGACAGAGCAGAGGGAGTGAGTCCCTGAGGTTTCCTTCAACAATAGTAATAGAGGCTGTCGTTACGAGAGAATATGGGGAATTGATTTCTGAACCATACAATACACTAAAAACCAATTATTATGACTCTACTGGATACAGCAAATATGACTTGCCTATTCACATTAACTAGAAGCCAGAAAGGATGAGTAATTATTCAACAATAATAACATTGATCCACATAGTCAAAGTATTCATTGGCATTGCCACCCTTTTCCAACTTTCACAAGCATATCGAGGTAACTTATCAGGAGAAAATACATTTATGGTATTACAAGCTCTCTCAGAATGTATAGACTGACCATAAGCAAACCACAACAGTTCGATTTATAAGCTGAGAGACATTTGTGGCTGTTAATTTAGCTAGAAACCATTTACATGTTGAAGTGCATTGGAGTCCAACTAAAGAGAATTTTGTATTCATTTTCATGGGAAAACTTTGGTCCAATGAATCCAATGTGCTCATTTCGAGGAAAAGACTAGTGCATTAAACAACCCTATATATCTGCATTCTGACTCGTTGCATTCATTATTAGCTGTGTTTAAAAGTGGCTTCAACATCCATAACATACCTGGATAATCCACATCCAGAAATTCAACAGTCCTTTCCTTCTTTGAAACTGGTCATTGCCACATCTTCTCTTAAACGAGTGATGATAGAACCTATCTGCTTTTAGCAATACCTGCAAGAACAATAAAATTCTGCTTGCAGAGAGTGCGAGAGAGAGTTAATGTCCTGCAACTCTAGCCATACAAGGGTGACAAAACTGCATGCACAGTAAAAGTTACTCCAAACTGCATTAAGGTGAAAAAGATTAAGGGGTGGGCTTGCTACGCTGAATTATGCGGCAAGAAACTTTGTGGTATACAGGACACAGGAAGCCTACACTGAAGCAACCATATTGAACACAAGACAGTTGCATATCCTTGATAAAAAAAATAAAAAGAAACAAGACTTCATCTAATGCACACAGCCTCGATGTCAATCCAAATATCTTATCCCATCAATGCTGTATTCACTAGCATAATGCTGGTAGGGAAAATTAGTACGCTTAAGAAATCCACCACAACAGTGGGGCTTCAAGCAAAGGTCCAATTTAGAAAGCCATGCTCAGCTCCATTGCACAAGAACAAGAATTCTAATGGAGATCAATTATCTTCATTATCTTCCCTCTCACAGCAAGCTGAGAATCGATAGACTGTTGCTTTTGAAGCACACAAGACAAGGGCAGGGTAAAGCACAGAGCTTCTTGATATGATTTGCATGATATAACAGCTTGACCAAGTTTTTTCTTTAAAAAAAAAAAACAAGTGCCAAAAATCTTTCATAAAATCAAAATGCCAAGGATTTCAATCAAGATGAAATGCCACAATTAACTCAATAATCATACTCCTTTTACAGTGGGATACAAAGCAAACCGGAAATGATAATTTCTGTTTTTAAAGTGCAACTCATTAGGAGTCAAAATGCAAGAAATAAGAATGAAATCATGTCTACAGAAGCTTGCAAACACTTATTGAAAAACCGAAAAGAAAATACGAGGAACATCAAATCTATCAGTGTTCACTTCTACCGAGTACTTTACTTTTGCTGGTACAGGTGAGATTTCCTTAGACCAGTCAATGAATATTCTAGTTATAAGACCAATAGAGCAAATAGGTAGTTTCTTCATCCACGAAACCATCATACAAAACTTTTGCATTTCATCAGGTGGTTATAACTTTGGCCAAAAAGCTTAGCAACAAAATGAACTCTCTCATTCACAATCATTCATCTTATAATTGCATCTAAAATGCAGAGCACAAAAAGTATATACCACTGACAAATAGACAAAATTTTGAACACAAAATCAACTACAGAACCAAGATGCAAATTTACGCAGAACTTTGATTATACAATAATAACACAAAGCTGGACATAAGCAGCAGGACCAAAGGTCCAACTCCATATCTTACTTCCTTTACACTGATATATGGTGATAGATACAAGAAAATCTTTTTGTTTTTCCTCCTTACCTTTTTTTTTTTTTTGGCGCATGCCTAAATCCTCCTTCATTTCTTCTCCATCTTCATCTTCTCTTTTTCTTCTTCTTCATGATCCTCGAGTTCCCCCGAAGCCAAAATCAAAACACAATTGCAAGTTGCGCATTTGACACTTAAAATTTAAACCACCCCAACCCATCAACAGACTTTTACTCAGGATTGTGTCCCCTTCCCAAAGAGTCAAGCCCTTCAGTTCGGCTACGAACAATCCTATGAAACACCTCCCTAACCTGCCTTTCCAGCGGTTCTAAACCTTCCTTCATTGCATCACAAACGTGCCCCAATTCCTTCACTCTCTGCCTAACCTCCCCTTCCTTCTCCTCACTCAACGGAAACTGCACAGAGTCAGCAAGTTCACCCAACAACCGCGAACACTTCTCCATCTGATAAATCTCCCTTAACAACCCACAAGCATTTTTCCTATCCCTCTTCTTCGACTCCTCTATAATCCTCTCATGCAGCGAAAGTATTGGACCCGCCCATGAAAACTGCCTGGGCACATAAAAATAAACTTGCAAACCACGATCCTGGCATGGAATTGCAGCCACCAACGCCCACATTACAAACAACAAAACAGAACCCATTGTGTAAACAGGCATTGCAAGTCCATTGGTAGCCACAACCTCATTCCCTCGTGGCACAGCCAAGTTGTTCCCAATGGCCTGGAGCTGCCTCGCAGCAGACCAAGACCTCGAAACGCTCCAAGACAACGACCTTAAATGACCAAAAGAACGATGGTGATGATCCTTGGAGTGACTGCTGCTATTATTGTTTCTTCCAAAGGAACGATTCCTATGAGCCAAAGCTTGACCGGAATCTTTATCATCAAGCATCCTAATTGTCAAATCTATCAACGCCTTTTTCGCGCGACGAAATTGCCCTTCTCCTAGGGTTCTCTGAAAACTATTATTATTAACATTACTATCACCCAAAGCGCAAAGCACGATTTCTAGAAGCTTCTGCCATTGCCTGATCTGTTCAATTCCGTCTCGAACCGCATTACAAACATCAAGAGCCTTAACAGTACGCTCGTAAAAATCGGCAATCAAACGGTCCATGGGAGGTTTCATCACGTGAGCTTTGTTGTTAAAAAGGATGACCCGAAATTCCTCTTGACAACAAAGGAAAACGTCGAGCAACTTTCGAACCCACGGAAGAGAAAGCAATTCATCGGAAGGAACAGAAGATAAATCGTGAAATCTTTCAGCTACTTGCCTCTGAAACGACTCGAGCTCCAGCTCGTGCGAGGCCGCTACATCGTTCGGCGATTCCATCGCGTGTACCTGATCCCTCCTCAGGGATAATAACGAACGCCCAATATTTGTCAACGGTGCCGAACTTGCTTGACAATCCGTCGCGGGCATTCTCACATCGAATATTAATAATTATAAAAATAAATCAAATTTGGATTTTAATTGGATTCAATATTTAGGAGAGAAAAATTGGGAGAAATGAGATGTGAGTGAGAGAGAGAGAGAGAGAGATGAAGAAACCCTAATGAAAGCAGATGGCATCTTATTGGGGATTTTTGGACCGCGTTTGATGGTAGTTGGGAAAAAGAAAGATCTAAACCGAGGACGAGGAAAGCTAAAAATAAAATTCTTTTTCGTTTTTTTAGATTTTAAAATTAGATTATTATTATTATTATTATTATTATAAAATTTAAACAAAATTTAATTCTTTTTAATTTTAGATAAGAATTAAGTATCTTAAAATTATTTTTAAAATTACTCCATATAATAATATTTTTGTTCAATATATTAAAAATAATAATTAATTATTATATTTAATATAATATTATTATTATAAATAAAATATTAATTAATTTTAAAAAATATTTTAAAAATATTAGTTAACAAAATCCTTTAAATAAAAATAAAAAAATCACACGGGGCGGACACGCAGTGGACACGTATGGTTATAAACTTATAATAAAATCTGAGTTTTAAGTTCTGAGCAGATCAGGACCGTTGATCAGGAATATACAACAATTCATTGGGCCCAGAAGAGGTTTTTAAGCTTTTCTTTTTTAACTTGAGTGATTTTGCTAGTGTTAACGAAGAGGGGTTGACGAGGGGAGTTTTCTGCCACGTGGAAAAATGACATTGGAGAAAAGGCGGAGTCAGTTGTACACATGGATGGCACAGCTGGGTCTTCGTTGGCTCGTAATGTGGGAATTGATCTGAACTCTGAACTCTGAACTCTGATTGTCTCTTCTAGAAAGCAAAGTAGAGAGAGATGACGACGTGTGTTGTTCTTCTAGCAAAAAGACGAAATTATCCCCTTTTAGATTTTGAACGTTTGCTTTGTTTTAGGTTAAGTTCATAGTAGGAAATACTTTTATGAAGAAAAAAAAAGTTTTTGTCTTTATTTATTTTTAACGGCTTGTTTTGTTATTAGGATTTTGCATTTTTTGCTATCGATTGTCTTAATATATTTTTTAAGATTGCTATATAAAATAATGTTTTATTTAATTATTAAAAATAATAAATAAAATTATCAATTATTAATTTTAATAAAATATTATTAGTAAAAATAACATATTAAATAACTATAAAAAAGTGTTTTAAAAATATTCGTTCTTATGTTCTTCTAATTTATTGGATAGATAATTTATCTTTCAATTTTTTACCTTCCTACTATCATATATTTTACTTTATTTAAAGTAACTGCAAAACAAAATTTTACTTTGTTTTAAGTAACTGCAAAACAAATGATTTTTTTGGTTATAAAAAACCTTTATGAAATTAATATAGTTACCAATTTCTCATCTCATATCTTATTAGATAGATAAAATCAAGTGATCCATTATATATAAATATAATAAGCTTTTGTTTTTGTATATTTTTTGAAATAACACAATTCAACATTTTGATTGGAATTTGTTATTTTTTTGAAATAACACAATTATTTTGTTATTTTTTATTGGTTTAAGTTTTTGAAATAATTGATCACTGAATTTAACATGATATAAAAGCTTTCGAGTTCAAATTTTGATAATTGTTTTTTTCTTTTAATATTTTTTTCATTCAATGTTATTGTTTATTAGACTCTACGTTGTTGCTCTAATCATTTCTCGATTTTTTTTATTTTTTATATTTGAATCCACGTATAAATTTATTAATCATTTATTTGATTTTACACATGAAATGTGTTGAACCCAATTGGCCTACCAAGAGTAGGCCCAATCCGCCAAGCACAAGGTCCAGCTGAAGAACCCAACCAGACAAGCCCAGCAGGCATCAAGAATAGAGGCCTGGGACACGTGGCCGTCCCCTCTCTCCCCAAAGGTCACATCTCTGGTCACCTCGGCGCCCACCTAGGGCAGTGCGAAACATTAAATGCTACAGTCTGCAGACGACGGACATTAAATGCAGCCGTCTCCTCAACAAGATCCCCGAGGCCGCTTACATCAAACAACCTACCAGAGTAGGGCACGTGGAACTAGTTGGGGGATCACCAGCTTGCCCAACTTCCCTTATATATGGCCCTCCTCAAGGCTATTCACGGCTAAGCCCTCTCTCTCTCTCTATCTCTCTCGTAAGACTATTTACTCTTTCTCTCTTTAGCATTCCTTTCCCTCCTCCTCCAGACACTGACTTAACCATCGGAGTGCGTCCCGGAGCTCAACCCCCGGTGCCCTCTGACCTATTCTTCTTTCTTCTTAGGACCTCAGACTACCAGGGACTTTAGGAATACCATCATGACATAGAAAGACATCAATATTTGGCGCCGTCTATGGGAAACGACAAGCCATGCCTTTGTTACTACAGATCCTAACAACCTCCTCACCTGGGGACTAGGGGACCATCCCCCTCATCACCAACTCCTCCATACCTCCGGTCACAAGCAGTTTTCATTCCCCTCTCCCCCGAAACTTTCCCAACCTCCCGGGACCTTGCACCAGCTACCAACCACCCTTTATTCCCGACTTCTAGCCCCAACAACCCTTCTACCACCAGCCTTACTACCAAAACTTACTCACAACCCTCTCTCCAGTGTTCTCAACCCTCACAACTCCGCTGCGAGATGTACCTCCAACCACTCACGCAGCCCTCTCCAACCTCCTGGAAGCTCAGTTTAACGCTGTGGGACAAACTAGCATTTCCCTTGCCCCCGAGACAGACCCTCCACCAGCTGACAGAGAAAACCCACCAGCCACACTATCACCGAATCCCGCCACCGGACACCCACCAACACTCAACCCCATCATCCAAACACCCAACACCATCTTCCACCCGACCATGCTACCCTATGTCGACCCCGTATACCAGATGCTCATGAGCCACATACAAACCCTTCAGGAACAGTTGGCTAAGCAGCAGCAAGCCGCCCGACAGTCTAACCAGAAACCTGGCCCAAACCAACGGGGCAACCACAACAACCACGAAAAGAACAGTGCCACCTCGTCTTATCGAAGTAGCCAACGAACAGCCGCCAGCAGAGCCCTCCAACAAACCAGGGGGCAACACTCTGAGGAGAGACCCAAAGACCTAGAAAACCTACCCGCCAATAAAGAGACCGATGTTTTCTCTATGGAGGCCCAGATGGTGGCCCTAAGAAAAGAAGTCCACAGTATGATGAAAGACAAGAATGAGAAAACAGAGTGGATGACAGATGACAATAGCCCCCTAACCCTGGAAATTCGGCAAGAACCGGTGCCCAAGACCACCAAGCTCCCCAAAGAAACCTATGATGGCACCAGGGACCCTACGGATCACCTCATTCAGTATAAAAATTACATGGACTTGCTCGGGGCTACCGACGCCCAGAAATGCAGAGTTTTCCCCATGACACTTAGGGTGCACGCCAGAACATGGTACCACTCGCTCCAAGCAGGGTCCATTGACAGCTTCCAGAAGCTCGGCAGAACTTTCATTGCCCATTTCCTCGCCAATGAGGCGACTTTCAAAACACCCTCTAGCCTCCTTGTAGTGAGGCAAAAGAAGAGCGAGACCTTCAGAGAATACATCCGCAAGTCCAACTCAGCCACTATGGAAATCAAGGACCTGCACGATGACTGAGCCATCCAGGCATTTATATGTGGGGTCCGCCACGAACACCTACACTACTCTTTAATGAACGAGAAGCCTGAAAAACTCTACAGTCTGTATGAGAAAGCCCAGAGGTACGCCGAAACAGAAGAGATAAAATTGGTCGAGGGGCCCGCAAAAAGAACGAACTACCAACGGGACTAGGGGCGTCCACCAAAAAATAAGTAGGGATATCAAGACAACAGAAGACAGTTGGGTCTTGACTCATACCTCCATAGATCCAGGTCACCCGAAAAAACAATTCGACGAAGTAACACAGATAGAATCGCTTAGGGCCGAGGGCGGAGAGGGGAAAAAGCTCTGTACTCTAAGTTCGACGAGTACACCCCTCTCAACGCCTTAAAAACGTACATCTTGAATGTTGTGGCCCACGAGGGCATCTTGGGAACACCTTACCCAATGAATGATAACCCTTGCATCTTAACTTCAAGGAAATGTACAACTACCAAAACGACGTGGGGCACAGCACGGAAGACTGTAGGTCTCTGAAAGACGCAATCGCGACCACCATTAGAAAAAGGCAGATTAAACAGTTTGTGAGAAAGGCAGAGGCCCAATAGGGGTAATCATAGGCGAATAATTAAAGAAATCCGGGCAGGACAGAATTGAAGAAACCGATACAAGAGGTGATTAATATGATAGTGGAAGGCACAGAAAAATGGACAGCCAGTAACTCCAAAACAAAGGCTCACTTAAGAAGCATAATGACAATCGGTGCAACTCCCAAACGAGTAAAGCAAAATGAAGACTGGATAGTAGACTTCACCGATAACGATGTCGACATCCTAGAAGACAATGGTAACGACCCAATTGTCGTGGCGGCCGCAATCAGAAATTTTAGAATAAAAAGAGTCCTTGTCGACAGTGGCAGTGCAGTGGAAGTTATTCAGTGGGAGGCCTTCAAGAAGATGGCATCCCTGAAAAATAGTTGAAATTGACAAGCCCGATCTTCGACTTTTGCGAACCAGCCAATCACAGTCAAAGGGTCAATCACCTTGCCAGTAACAATGGGAGACGATTACCACACCCTTACCGTCATCTCAGAATTCCTAATGGTCAACCAGCCTTCGGCCTACAATGTCATCCTTGGAAGGCATGTGATGATAAAGGCAAGAATGGTGGTCGTCGTCTACTATTTGACAGTGAAATTTCCAACACCGATGGGGATCGGTTACATGAAAATAGGCCAACAAACAGAGCAGCAATGTCACGTGTTGTCCATACAGATCGCAAACAAACACAAAAATGTCAAGCACGATGACAACATGACAGAGGCAAGGGGCAAAAGAAGAAACAAGAGGGCAACTAATGGAGACCCAGGTCAATTTGATTGACAAAACGATGCTCACCCTGGAAAGCTTGGATAACAGGGCAAAAACAAGTCAGTATAAGGCAAAACCTGTAGAGCAAACAAAGGAGTCCCTTTGAACCCAGAAAACCCATCTAAAACGACCAAGGTCGGGTCCTCCCTGGGAAGTGAGGAAAGGCGACAATTGGTGGCCATGCTGCAAGAAAACACTGACATCTTTGCATGGTCGGCGGCTGAAATGCTTGGAATAGACCCCAATATTATCACCCACTCCCTCAATGTGAACCCCGCAGCAAGACCAATTAGACAAAAGAAACGCCAATTCACCCCCGAAAGAATCAAGGCAGTTAGAGAAGAAGTTCAGAAACTGCTTGCCGCTGACTTCATCAAGGAAGTGGTCTACCCTGACTGGCTCGCCAACGTAATAATGGTGAAAAAGGCCAATGGAAAATAGCGAATGTGTGTTGACTTCACAGATCTGAATAAGGCCTACCCTAAAGACAGCTTCCCCCTACCAGCCATAGATCGATTGGTCGACTCCTCGACAGGCCACAAATACCTAAGTTTCATGGATGCTTTCTCCGGATACAACCAGATCAAAATGAATCCTGCAGACCAAGATAAGACATCATTTGTAACGGAAGAGGGTCTATTATGTTATCAAGTTATGCCCTTCGGGTTAAAAAACATAGGAGACACTTATCAGAGATTGGTCAACAGGCTCTTCAAGGACCAAATCGGGCGGAGTATGGAGGTATATATGGATGACATGCTGGTCAAAAGCTCCTCGCTAAACCAACACGTCCGAGACCTGGAAGAAGCCTTCCGCATCATCAAGAAATACAACATGAGGTTGAATCCCGAAAAATATGCATTCGCAATAGGAGCAGGGAAGTTTCTCGGATTTATGGTCTTAGACAAAGGAATAGAAGCAAATCCGGAGAAGATTCAGGCAATCTTGGGCATGTACCCGCCAAGAAGCACTAAAGAGATGCAAAGACTTACCGGTAGGGTAGTCGCCCCCAATAGGTTCGTCTCCAAGCTTGTCGATAAATGCTTACTTTTCTTCAAAATGCTCAGAAGAGCCTCTAGGTATCAATGGATCGAGTGCCAAAAGGCTTTTGAGGAACTAAAAAAGTATTTGTGCTTCCCACCCCTACTCACCAGCCAATTACTAGGAGATCAGCTGTATATCTACCTTGCAGCTTCAGACAAAACTGTAGCAGCCGTACTCCTTAGAAAGAAAGAAGGTCAAAAAATGCCAGTTTATCATGTTAGTCGAGCCCTGCAAAATGGAGAAGTTAATTACACTCGGTTGGAAAAAACCATCTACGCCCTGATAGTGGCCGCCAGACGCCTGAGGCAGTATTTCCAAGCTCATCCCATCACAGTATTAATGGATCAACCACTAAGGGAGGTTTTGCAAAAAGTAGACACGGCGGGTAGAATGGCCAAGTGGAGTGTTGAACTCAGTGAGTTTGGATTGGAGTATAAGCCAAGGAAGGCCATCAAGGCCCAGGCTTTGGCAAACTTCATAGCTGAGTGCTCTTTTGACAATGCTATCATGGCACCAATCTACTACCCCGAAGAGCCACAACCAAACCCCGACGAGGCGACACAGCTACTATCCCCAGAACCAACCTTGATACAAAAACCCCAGCGATGGGAAGCCGCCCCAACCGATATGTGAACCTTGTACGTGGATGGATCCTCAGGAAAAGAGGAACCGGAGGCTGAAATCATGCTGACTGACCCTCAAGGAAGTGAATGCAAGTACGGTTTGTCCTTCGATTTCCCTGCCTTGAACAATGCAGCAGAATGTGAAGCCCTCCTGGCAGTGCTCGAGCTGGCCCTTAAGCTTGGGGCCGTAAGGTTATCTATGTCTATTGATTCCCAGCTAGTGGCAAAACAAGTAAATGGGGAGTACGATATAAGGGAGCCCGCCATAATAAAGTATCACAAAAAGGTGATGGACCTAAAGCGATGTTTCAGTTAGCTGATAATCCAGCAGATCATCGGAGAAGAAAATGTCAGGGCAGTCTCTTTGTCCAAGCTCGCCTCCTCCATCGAAATAAGACAAAGAGGAAAGATCATTCTCGAACACCGTCCTCTACCAAGCTATCAAGAAGGCAAAGAGATCTTCCCAATAACTAATGAACAGAGCTGGTCAACAAGAATCACAGACCTCCTCACAAATGGGACCCTATCCGTCGACCCCAAAGAGCAACTCAGGCTAAGAAGAAGAGCTGCCAGATACACCATAATAGGAGAAACTCTTTATAGGAAGTCATTCAGTAAACCTTTGTTAAGATGCCTACAGCCCACAGAATCTGAATATGTCCTCCGAGAAATCCACGAAGGGGTATGTGAAAATCACATGGGGGGCAGGTCTTTGGCATAAAAAGCATTTAGACAAAGTTTTTACTGGCCGACAATGAAGAAGGATGCCACAAAAATGGTAAAGAAGTGTGACAAATGCCAAAAGTTCGCCACCATCCCAAGACAACCAGCAGAATTGCTTAACCAGTTATCGAGCCCATGGCCCTTCACAATGTGGGGGATCAATATCCTTGGGCCATTCCCAGTTGCCATAGGGTAGAAGAAGTTCGTGGTGGTAGCCTGCGAGTACTTTACCAAATGGGTAGAAGCGGAGGTCGTGGCAACCATTACGAAGAGGGTAATCGAGAACTTTGTCTGGAAGTCCATGGTATGCAGATACGGGGTCCCTAACACCATCGTGGCAGACAATGGCGAACAGTTCCAGGGGGCAAGTTGAAGAAATTTTGTGAAAACTTCAAAATCTTGCTCACGCATAGCTCAGTCAAGCACCCCTAGAAAAACAGACAAGTGGAGGCGATGAACAAGAAAATCCTCTAAGACTTGAAAAAGAAGCTTGATGATGCCAAGAGAGCATGGCTAGAAGAAATGTCAAGAATACTCTAGGCCATCAGAACCACATCCCACTTCGGCACGGGCGAGACCCCTTTCAACTTGATATATGGAACAGAGGCTGTAATACCAGCCGAGATTGGCATCAATTCATTGAGAACAGCCCACTATTACCCCGCCACCAACGAAGTACTTAGAAGAAATCTTGACCTGTTGGAAGAAACCAGAGACTAAGCACAAGTCAGACAGGCAGCCATATCACATCATGTCGCACATTACTACAACTTGAAGGTCAAAAGCAGACAATTCCAAGTGGGCGACCTTGTCCTCAGAAGTTACGAAGCCAGCAGGCCCACGGGCGAACAGGGGAAGATGGCCCCAAACAGGGAAGGCCCTTACAAAATAACAAAGAAGATTGGCTTTGGAGCCTATGCGCTAGAACAAATGGACGGAAGCCCTGTACCAAGGACGTGGAATGCAATCCACCTGAAGAAATATTCCATGTAATCTCACATACAAGTTGTATTTTTCTTCATAAGAATAATAAGACAACTTGCCTTTTATAGGAAAAATAACAAAAAGCCAACACTTTGCCTAATGGCCTGTAACTGGCCCATCCACCATCGCATCCATCATGTGCGCTCGCAATAGAACTCCATGTTGCACACCCAGTGGCCTCTAACTGGCTCATCCATCATCGCGTCCACCATGCGTGCTCGCAATAAGACACCATGTTGCACGTCCAATGGCCTCTGACTGGCCCATCCACCATTGCGTCCACCATGTGCACTCGCAATAAGACGCCATGCTGCACGTCCAGTGGCCTCTGACTGGCCCATCCAGCATCGCGTCCACCATATGCGCTCGCAATAAGATGCCATGCTGCATGGCCAGTGGCCTCTAACTGGCCCATCCACCATCACGTCCACCATGTACACTCGCAATAAGACGCCATGCTGTACGCCCAATGGCCTCTAACTGGCCCATCCACCATCGCGTCAACCATGTGCGCTTGCAATAAGATGCCATGTTGCACGTCCAATGGCCTCTAACTGGCCTATCCACCACTGCGTCTACCATGTGCGCTCGCAATAAGATACCATGTTGCATGCCCAACGTCCTCTAATTGACTCCTACATCCACCCGTCCACGAACAATACGGATGCCAGCACGACTTCTTGTCTCTATCCAATCCTCGCGCTCACACAAAAAATCAGCCAAGGTAGCAACCTGCAACAAGACCAATAGCCTACCAACACACCAGCAATATTCACAAAGCCAAATTCAAGACAAACAACAAAGGCAAACCAAGCAATACGCACAAAGGAGGCAAATGAATATTGGACTTTGTGCGTATTGCTTGGTTTGCCTTTGTTAATTGATAAAAGAAAAATTACAAATTTCTAGTTAATATGTACATGGTCCTCGCCTACAGGACTACTACCCAACCCAGTTACAGAATCTCCCGCAGCTACAACAGCTGGGTCCCTAACTTCACCATCTTCGGAAGGATCCACAACAAAGGCATCAGCTGCGCGGATCTTTTTTGTGACCGCAGCAAGCGGAGGTAGCTCGCTTTGCGTAACAAGGGGTAAAAGTTCCTCCTGCTGAGAAGAGAAGACGTCTTCAACCTGGGGCATGGTAGGAATGCCAGACTCTGGAGCAATCTCATAAACCACCCTCAAGTTTTCCAACGAGAGCATCTCGGGGCATCGAGAGTCAAAATTCGCATGAGGGTTCTCAATGGCCCTAAAATCAATTTCCCTACAGTCAAGGGACTCGTGAAACAGTTGGACACCAGTAAGGATGGTTGCCCGAAACTCTTCCACTATGCCAAGGGCCACATCGACTACCTCATCCTCTTTTGCCTCCAAGGTATTCTTCAACTCTAGGACATACTTTTCCCTCTCCGCCTTCACTATTTTAGACACAGCGTCTGCAATAGCAGCCTCTTTTTCCTTGTCCTTAGCAGCCAAATCCTACTTCAAACGATGAATCTCTGAATTCTTGCCTTAACGCTATCCTCCGAGTTCGTGAGTTTCCCACGCAACAACGCAACCTGCTTCTCAGACTCCGCCACCTTAGCCAGGTAGGACTGCTCGATGCAGACCGTTTTGTCCTCAGCAGCCTTAGCTTTGTCCTCAGTAGCTTTTGTTGAAGTCTTCTCAGCCTTCAAAAGGACCTCGAGCTCTTTCGCGCGGGAGGCCTTTAATTGGAGATCTACCTCTACGTCATGAAGACAGGCGTCCGCTTCCCCAACCCGTTATAGATGGCCACAGTCGTGGCCAAATTTTGAAAAAACACAGCAAAACACGTCAGAAAGAATAGCCAACGCCAACTCACTAAGGAGTTTGGAGAATGACACTCACATCCACCATATGCAAAATGACCCCGCGTTGCATAGAGCGAAGACCGCAGTTTTCAATTATTTTCACCTCTTGGAAGGGAAGATGGCTGCGAGCCCAGCTGACGCACAAATCGACATCGCCGAGCAAAAACCCGACGGGCATACGACTTGGTACTCGAAATAAGAGCGAGCCCCTTGACGTTCATCTCGGAGTCCGCCCACTTGTGACGAAGGCGAAGAACGCGCAGAGTGCCCTACGACGTCATCGCGGGTAGAAGATGACTCATCCTTACCCGGCGAGGCTGGTATGAAGGGCAGAGTTTTACCACCTCTAGGAAGATCTGAGGTCTTCTTGGGGTGGGGGGCCACATTGGTTGGGGCGAACTCCGCTCCCGTCCCAGCCAATGGCTGTTGAATGCCTTGATCCACCTTCTGCGTACCCACGCCAATGCTTGTCTGCTTCGCAGAAAAGGAAGGCACAGACTTTTTTTTGGGTCTTCGCTGACCTTGGTCTTCTTAAAAGCAGATTCAACAGGCAAACTGTCCCGCTTTTGCTTCTTGGCTGGGGGATCCTGGATAGGTGGTACGACAGGCCCCGTGCTCAAACTCGGAGCCTTATTCTTCTTCGTCGCTTGGCGAATCCTATCAGCAATGGCATCACTTGACATTCCTACACAAAAGACAATGATCAAGATGAGAATTCACCAAAGAGTCTACAAAGGAAGCACACTAAATATACCAGCTCGCCAAAGGTCTAAAAATAATTCCGCCATAGTAGAACTATCATGCCAAACACCATCTTCATCAACAGAGCTATCAGAACTATCAGAGCTCGTGGAGTCCCCCACGCCGAACTTCATCTTCTCATCACTATCGTCATCCACAACAATAACTTCAACAGGCTTTTGTCTAGCCCCTACACCATCACCGTCTTCTTCTCGGGCAAACTAGGGGAGGGTGGCAGTTCTATCACAGCGGGGTTTAAAGCGAGGGGGTAGGTTCAAGAACCCAAGGCACCAAAGCAAGCATATGGCTGGACGATCCAGGACCATTACCTTCGTCGACGCCAACCGCTTCTTCAGAAACCACCCCGCCAAGAGAGGCAGCACTTGCCTTCCCCGAAGGAGCAGCCCCACGACGAGGAGAGGTGTCTGCCTTCCTGCGTTTTTTTTTCTGCTTATGCTCAATAAGGCCCATCAAAACCTCGACGTAATAATTGATACCACCCATGGGCCATTTTCTACCTTTGGAAGGAGGGGCTAGACCAGTAAACTTGGCGGCCACCTTGTTCGGACTAATATTCTCCAAACAGTGCCTGTAAATGAGGCAGTCCGACACAATGTTTTCCCAATTGATCATGTTCGACATATAATGGTCGAACTGACTCTTCTCCAGATCGTCCATTGGAAACGCCGCCTTCTGTGGATCCTTCGGGGGTTCACACCACTTCACGAGAAAGCCCCAATCGTCCTCCAATTTTAACTTCACAGCAAAAAACTGCGACCTTCTAATGTGATTATCACAAGGAGCTTTCTCCACAACCACTCGATGTCGAGGACTAAGATAGCAAAACTTGTCCTGCCTCACTTTCAGATGATATAAATTATGAAAAGCGGCGAACAGAGGCTCAGCATCCCTCTTCTTACGATCTAAGAAGTACACCACCATAACAGGCCAAGAGGAACCTGTCAGCTGAGCAGCAACAATACCAAACCCCTCGAGGCAAGTGGCGAAGAAAGGGTGCAGTGACAGGTGAAACCCTTCTTGAACATATGCTCAAAGAAGATCACGTCTTTCCCACCTCGCCTAAACTGACTAGGACGCCGTCCTACCTCGGGCACATAGAAATCGTAGCGGTAATTGGGGATGAAGATACCACAGGTCAGCATCAGGGCGTCAACTTGCTCGTCGGTCACAGTGCAGCGAAAATTATCGTAAAACTGGACGCCAGCACCTCCAGCAACCCCCTCAATCTCCCCATCTCCCTTACTCTCCCCAGAAGACATTCGGTCTACCCCCGAGGAACCACCACCAACAACTCCACCACCACCACTAGTCCCAGAACCAGCAGCCACCCTAGCCCCCTCCTCTATCTCATGATCCAAGTCAGCACACACCTCGTCAGTGCTCCGACCACCGGCGTAGGACAGACCCTCCATCCTCTCCAGTGCATCGGAGCCGCCGCTATCACTCAAACCCATCCCAGCAACCACCGCAAAGAGCAAACAAATCAAACAAAAAGACAAAAGAAGCTCCGAAAAGTACCTCTCCAGACACGAAACAAACTCCTCGAAAAGATGAACGACCACAATGGAGCAGTTCACCACCAGAACGGAGAACAATGCAAGCAGATCGAACCTTCGGCAACAAAACAGGCAGCACTTCGATAGCAAAAATGATAAGCCAACAGAGGAAACCGACCCAGGCACCCTTATTTATAGCCAAAGAAGAATCTCGATGGTCGTCCAGTGCACCACACAATGCTCGACACGTGTCTTTTCTCGAACAGCCCGCTTAGCTTTTAAGGCTGTCATTAAGAGCCAGGCACGTCAAACGTCACTTCGTACCAACTAAAGGACACCAGCAAATGCAGAGCATCTCCTCGCCCAACCTCACCCACACCTCGATCCCTTCAACGCACCACTCTCCGAAACACATCAACATTACCCTTTTGAAGCCTTTCATTCTTCGTCATCACAAAACAACCCGTGCAGCATAAAATACCTCCTGTCCACAGGCTTGCCATCGGTCACTTTATAACCTCCACCTCGCCTGGGGGGCAATTGTTGAACCCAATCGGCCTACCAAGAGTAGGCCCAATCCGCCAAGCATAAGGCCTAGTTGAAGAGCCCAACCAGACAAGCCCAGCAAGCATCAGGAACAGAGGCCTGGGACACGTGGCCGTCCCCCTCTCCCAAAGGTCACATCTCTGGTCACCTCGGTGCCCACCTAGGGTAGTGCGAGATATTAAATGCTACAGTCTGCAGATGACGGACATTAAATGCAGCCGTCTCCTCGACAAGGCCCCCCGAGGCCGCTTACATCAAATGACCTACCAGAGTCGGGCACGCGACTTCCCCTATATATGGCCTTCCTCAAGGCTATTCACGGCTAAGCTCTCTCTCTCACTCGTAAGACTATTTACTCTTTCTCTCTTTAGCATTCCTTTCCCTCCTCCTCCAGACACTGACTTAACCATCGGAGTGCGTCCCCGAGCTCAACCTCCTGTGCCCTCTGACCTATTCTTCTTTCTTCTCAAGACCTCAGACCACTAGGGACTTCAGGAACACCATCACGACATAAAAAGACATCAACAAAATGATGTATTAAAATTTAAATATAATTATTGAATCATTTCCTATCGACTTAATTTTTGAAATAATTAATTAAAAAACTTAACCTTTCAAATGCATTATAGTCTTCAAAATAATCTTTCCCATTATTATTAATCAACAAATTTACTAACATAAATATAAAATATAAAATCAATAAAAACAACGTATTACTCTTAAATGTTCTTCAAACAGCACATTTTTTTAGCACTTTGGATACATATTTGATACCTGAGGCACATATATTTCAACATATTTAACTATACATATTATTCTTTAAAATTTAACAAATTTTTTTCAAAAAATTATATCTTAAAAAACTCTATTAAATTTGGGGCTTCATTTTTTTGGTACATGCTTAAAGTGTAAACGAGACACTTCTACTCGTAAATTATTCGAGTTCGGATCAAAAAAATTCGAATTCGGCTCGGTCATTGTCAAGCCGAGCTCAAGCTCGAATAGCTCGAACTATCGAGTGAGCCGAATTCGAATATCCTAATACTTGACTCAAGTAGCTCGCAAGCCTAATCGTGCTTTTTATTTTTAACATATATTATTTTTAATGAGTATTGAAAAAATTCCAATTCGAGCTCAAACTATAATACGAGCACAAATAATCGAGTTTGAAATTAAGCATGGGAATCGAGTTAATTTTTTATTAGATAAACAAACCTAATCGAATAAGTTCGAATAGTTCGATTTTTATCTCGAATCAAACTCAAGTTTTAAAAATAAAACTCGATCGAATTTCGAATTGAATTCAAATTTCTTACTGTTTGAACTCAATTCGGCTCGATTACATCCCTATAATCATAATTAGAGACTTAGTATGTCAAAATCAAGTAAGAATTTTAAAAATAAAACTCGATCGAGTTTTAAATTTTGAATTTTGAATTTTAAATTTTAAATTTCAAATCGAATTCAAATTTTTATTGTTTGAACTCAATTCGACTTGATTACTATCTTTATAATCATAATTAGAGACTTAGTATGTCAAAATCAAGTAAGGGAAGTATGGGCAGCCCCTGAAAGGGACTGAACCTAGCCTACTATAAAAAAACGGAATGTTTTCATTTTAAAACTTAAAAATAATATTTTAGTTAATGCTAATTAAAACGGATAAGATTTTTAAAGTAAGTTTAAGTTTTGTAATATCAAAGAGCTAGATGTGTCCCTTCTTTGGAAGACATGGAAGATGCCTCCTTTTAAAGTCTTTGTTTTAAAAAAAATACTTTTTTATGTGAGTACGATTTTTATACATTTTCAGTAAAAATTTTAAATTTTATAAGTAATAATAAAAAATTGATAAATGTTTTTTTGTCATATTCATTTTTTTTTTAATATTTATTATTATATCCTACAAAAACATGTATCATCTTTCTAAATATGCTGATGGAGTTTAAAATTTCACCAACAATGTATCAAATAACTTTTTTTTATATACAAATTTTTTTTGGAAATAAATTATATGTATACATATGTATATATATATATATATATATATATATATATATATATATATATAAACATATATACACATGGTTGAATCCAAGGGACGATTGACAGGGGCCTTGGCCCTAGATTTGTCCAAAATCGAGCGAGATAGGTTTTCTAAATTCGGTCTAATCCGATTCGAATTATTATTTAATAAATAAAAAAAAAATTTATTTAAATTTAATTATGACAAAATATATAATATTAATATAAAAATAATTTTTTAAAGTAATTCAAACTTTTTGAGCTCATTGAGCAAGTCAAGTCAGGTCAAGTCTTCGACAAACAAATTTTTTTACTAACCGAGCATGGTCTGACTTGGCTCGATCCATAGATAAGTTTACCTTGCTCTTCAAAGGTCCCTCTATCTTAAGTATTTTCACACTCAAAAATAATAAAAATCTATTTTGATCTTTTCAAAATTTTATAATTTAATCCTCCTATATTCTCTTCCCCGACCCAAACTTTTTGACTTCGTGTGTATATATACACACACGTGTATAACTAGTATTATTGTTTCTTTAAGAGATTTAAATCAATTCAAATAGTTTAAAGAATTATATATATATATATATATATATATGTATTTGCTTTCAGGATTATTGCTTTAAACTTATCAAACAGGACGTCTCAATCTTTTTCTTGTGTTGACATAATTAGAAATATGTTATAAAAAAAAAAAAAGATAATGTCAAGTTCAAATGTCTATTATTGAAAGAGTTTGTTTTCGATATCTTTTAATTTTATAAATCAGCTAAGAATATGTCATATATTTTATTTTTTTAAATTGTTTAATATACTTAAAAAAGCATGTGTTATTCTCATTTATAAACTCTACAAATTTCACATAAATAAGATAATTTTTCTTATTAAATTAATTAATACAAAAAATATGAAAAGAACCAAAAAAAAAGTGATAGCAATTAATTAAGATTGATTGCTTTTTTGAAAGTATATATGAATAGGCAATTAGATGGATGAAATTAAGTTATTTTGAAAGCAACAATATCTGATTTGACTAGTGTGTAAATGAACAGAACGTTCGACGAACGGTTCGTGAATAATTTATTTTTGTTCATTTATGTTTGTTTTTTAAGTTAAATAAACGATTATGAACATGATTTTAAGGCTCGTTTATTAAACGAACCGAACACGAAAAAAATTTATTCTGTTCATTTATGTTCACGAACAAGCTCGTTTATGGATCGTTTAAAATTCGTTTAATAAAGCTCGTTTATTATTCTATTCTATTATAATATAATATAATTAATAATATTATTATTTATATTATTATTTATTTATTTATAATATAATTAATATTATTTAATAAATTAAATTTAATAATTTAATAATAATTGAAATTTAAATTTAATTATATTTGTATTTGTATTTTATTATTTTATATTTAATAATAATTTAAAATTGATTTATTCTTTTATTTGTTTGTTTGTTAAAATTGTTTAGACTTGTTTGTTTATTATTCATGAACATATTTTTAATTGTTCACGAACATGTTCGATTATATGTTCATTAACATGTTCATTTAATGTTCACGAACATGTTCGATTATATATTCATTAACAAGTTCATTTAATTTTAATGAACGAACACGAACACACTCAATTTTAAACGAACAGATCTTGAACACAATTTTAAAATTCTTAACAAACAAGAATTGAACACAAACAAATTAAAAAATAAATAAACAAACATGAACAAAAATTTATTCGTTCAAGCTGGATTCATTTAGAAGCTTAGGTTTGATTGTAAGTTTATAACTACTCTCTTACCCCCAAAAAAAAATTTGTCATGCCAAATGGTTGCCCTTACATGTAAACTTTATTAATTAATTTTTTTCTTTAAAAAAAAATGAAAAAACCTTCCTCACGTGTGGTTCACTCTTCCCTTTGGACATGGATTCATTTGCTAAACATGATTAGTTAAAATATTATTTTAATTATTGTAAGATAATAATTATTAAGAAAAATGTGATTTTAAAAAAAAATGAAATTCATTTAATATAGAGAGAAAGTCATGTGGGAGACAAAATCTTCTTAAATCTTTTAACCCATAATAATTAATGAAAAACCTTATTCTCAAGGAGACTTTGGCTGCCAAACAGCATCTCATCTATACTATTTTTTAAAAAAAATCTTTAAATTGATGTCACGAGTTAAAAGACACCAACTTAATAGAAAAATATCTAAAAAACCAAATTAAAAACAAATAAAAACAAATAAAATTGAATTAAAAAAAGTAATTTAATAAGTTTTATTTTATTTTATTTTAAAAAAAAAACACCACTCACAAAATCACTCACGTAATTAAAAACCACCACTCTCTCACATAACTACCTACTCATTTTCTTTTCCACAAAAACTCCCCAATTTTTTTCACAAAAATTATCCAATTATAAAAACTACTTATTTTTCACTCATATGTCAGAAAATTTTAGTATTCATAATGTAAATGTACTGATGGATTTATAGAATTCAAGTATGGTATTAAAATTAATTAGGTTAGGATTTATCAGTTATGTGATCAGGACTCAGGAGTAGCCCATGCCAAATTGTCAAGTAGATATTATTAGACTGACATGACCTCATCTATGCAATTTAATTTTTTAACAAAATTATTATTGGTTCACTTTTGTTTCAAATTTTTGAACTCAAAGGATCTGGATTTGAAATGATAGGAATTGATTCAAATTCAAATTTATCCGAACTCATTTAAATTATTTTTATTAATATAATTAAATTTTAATTTTATATTTAGAAACAAACTATCAACATAAAGAATTTCACACAACTCCATAAACCTAAACCCCGGTCCCCGAGTGTTGTGGACCTCTAATTAAAGGCAGACTCAAGTTGTTTGTAGATCTGGTTATGAGTCTTATTAGTCCGGTGAGATCGCGGTTCGGATTTTTCTTTAATTTTATTTAGATTAGGCTCAGATCGAGCTCATTGGCTCATTTCACTATTTATTTAGTATTAAAAAATATATTTTTTTATAGTAATATTTATATATTTTTATAATTAAATTTAAATAAAAAATTAATTTTTTATTTTTTTAAATAATAATTCGAATTGGATCGAACCACTCTCATTATGAAAAACTCTATCCAAAATTAATTAACGAACAGATCTAATTGTTTGTCCTCAAGAATTATTATTTTATAGGGCCACGCCAACCGGTACCACCCTCAAGTTGTGGTCCTCAATTGAATAAAATGAAAATATTTTTTTTATGGCCATTGAATAAACTGAACAGTTTTGGCTCTTTTCACACGTCTCTTCATTTCTTTTATATATATATATATATATATATATAGGTAATTATAATTTTAATACTAAAACATAAATATTTTTTTCATATGAATTTTAAAATTTTTACTTGTAAATATTTAATCCTAAAAATTATCAATATATTAAAAGAGAGTTTTTTAGTCGTTTTTCGAATGAAAACGCTAAATGAAAGTTTATATAAAAAACTTATGTGACATATAATGAATCACATGTGAAATTTACATAAAATTTCATTAATTTGTAAAATATTAAAAAAATTATTTGTCAAAAGAAAAAAAATAGTTCCAAATAAAAGAAAAAAAAAACTCTACTTTATTTCATTAAATGCTGTTGATTTAGTAAGAAAGAGAGAAACTGTTAGTTTAATGAGAGAAGAGAAAAATAAAAAATGAAATAGTAATTTTTTAAGGATTATTATCTGGTACACCGTAAGTGGACTTTTTTTTAACTCTACAAGCGGTATTTACATGTTTCCGTAACCTTTCATCCGATTTATATTTTTTTAATCCGACCGTCGTATTTCATGTTCTATTCGCTTAGATCATGCATGTCGAGTTTCGTATAAATTAAAAATATTTAACTATTTGTTCCGACATAAAAAACTTTCAACCGTTAAATATATATTGAAAAAGACAGTATTCTCGATCGATATGATAGGAATATCGGATCGATTCGAAAATTTAGGTGCATGACGAGTACGATTATATTGTTAAATCCGACGGTCGCTTTGTAAAAATAGAAATTGTATAAAAGATTATGAATGGGTGTGAACACCGCTTGTGGAGTTAAAAAAGTCCACTGACGGTGTACCAGATAATAATCCATTTTTTAATCTTTATAAGTTAAAATAATTTTTTAATATTTTATAAATTATAAATGACATCCACATGTATTCATTATATACCAACTAAGTTTTCTGTTAGTGTTTTTATTTTAATAATAACTAAAAGATTAATTTTTAACATATTAATAATTTTTAGAATGAATGTTTACATCTAAAAATTTTATCACTGAAATGAAGAAAAAAATTTATGTTTTAGGATTAAAATTATATATATATATATATATATATATAAAGAAATTATAAAGAAAATCAACTCTATCGGTAAGTCTATATATTATTTCTTTTACCAAAACTGGTTCACAATGATTAAGAATGTAGATATTTTATACTTTAAATTTTAAAAGTATTTATTTTTTATATTTGATCAGACTTTTTTTTTTAAATAAAAATAAGGATAATAACGGATGGGATATTTTTATTTTTTATACTATTCGAATCCGAATCCGCAAAATTATTTTAAAATCCGACTCAGCAAATTATACGCATATTACTATCCTAATCCGAATTAAATAATATTATCCGTTGGATATCCGAATCCGCTAAAAATTCGAATTCAATAAATCAATTTTTTTTAAAAAAAATAAAAATATAAAATCAAACAAAATTTATGTGTTTTACAAATAAACGGATTTGGATTCGGATATCCGAATCCGCTATCCGAATCCACAGAAGTAATGCGGATTTAGATAATGGATATCCGAGATTTCATATCCGCATCCGTTCTGAATCCGTTGCGGATAGTAATTATAATATCTGAATCCAATTTTTATCCGAATCCATAAATTCAAATCCGTAAAAAATAAATATGATATTCGCGAATATCTTAATTAGCCATTTTCAATTGTCATTCCTAAATAAAAATACATTCATATATATTTATTATTAAGCCGAATATTCGCTACAGTCTCGACCTTATGAAATCATCCTTGTTAGCATTTATTATTGGAGCAGTTGAACTTGTGTGCATCAAACCTGGTCAATACCTTTGATAATTAAAGAAGTCAAATTTTTATTCCAAAAAAAATAAAATCATAAATCTATCCAAGAATTGATACATCTCATTTAATTTGAATTGGATTTGAATAAAAAAATTTAAATTCGAAATTAACTCGAATTTATTTTTTAATTCAAAATTTTTATTATATTTAAAATATAAAATATAAGAATTTTTTAATATTAAAAAATTTTAAAAGGCCTTAAAAGTTCATGAAATCCAAGACAAACAAATTTTTTTACTATCTAATTTTTATCCGACTCAATCCTGTTATTTTTATTCTTCCGCATCATTTTGTTATATCTTTTATTTTTCCATGAGCATATATTATTTTGAGTCTGTTATATCAATATTTATAGATATTAATTACGAATTATTTAATTATCAATTTAGACTACTACTAATTGTGTAATAACTAATAAAGTAATAAACACGAACTGTTGACCAAAGTCAGGCCCACGTTCTAAGGATAAGGAGTTGTAAAATTCAGAATTTAGGTTTTACCAATTACCAGTCTAAGTAGACCAAATGCCCATATCATAGAAGGGAAAAGAATTGTATACTCAAAAACTTTCTCCCATTTCAATAAGATTTTGCCCCTAAGATTTATTAAAATGTACATTTATCCCCCTATAATTTGAAAACTATTTACTTATCATCTTGAGGTTTGATGAAAAATACATTAATCCTTTTGAGCCTTAAACCCTAAGTAAATTTTAAATAAAAAAATAATTACACCCTTGTTAATTATTAATCATATATTTTTCTATTTATTTTGTTCATTTTACTCATTTTTTAATTACAAAATAATAAAAATTTAATTAATTGTAAAATTATCTTTAATTCAATAAAAAAATAACTTATCTTTAATTCAATATATTAACTTTGAGATAGACCTGCTCACGGGCCGGGCAGCCCGCCCGGCCTGACAAGTCCTGCTCGGATCATTGTTCAAGTAATAAATTAAAAAAAAAAATAATAATTATAAAAGTTAAAAAAAAAAAAAAATTTATATATACGTGAACAGTGTATTCAGGCCCACAGGCCCGCTCGGGTCCGCCCAGGGTCGGGCCTGGGCAGAGAAGTTCAAAAAATTTCGGACCGCTGCCCAGCCCGGCCAATGAGCAAGTCTAACTTTGAGATGAATGTATTACTTTTTTTTATTTGAAATAAATTAATAAAATCATTTTAAAATTTTTAGTGATAAAAAAATTGATTAAAACAACAAAAAAAAAAATGAAACAATAGACGAAAATAAGAAAAATAAATAAAATTTGGGTCTTCATATTTAAAATCAAATTTAAACAAATATAAATTTGATTAATGAAATCCGTTACTTTTTTAGAGAGATAAAATGTGCTTTTCAAGTTAATATATGTAAGTTTATTTTTAATAAAATCTCATGGATGATAATTATATTTTCTTTCTTATCCTTTATTTTTTTAATCATTTTTTATGCAAGTACATGTTAAATATTTTAAACTTATATTTAATTCAATTATATATTAACTTTGAGATGAATTCATTAAATTATTTTTATTTAAAATAAATAAATAAAAATTATTTTAAAAAGTTTAATGATAAAAAAATAATTAAAGAAAAATATAAAAATAAGGAAAAACAAATAAAATGAGGGTATTTTTAAAGTAAAATTTGAATAAATATTAGTTTGATTAATGAAATCCTAACATTAATTATTCTCTAAAGAGATAAAATGTGGTTTTCAAGCTAATAGAGTTAAGTTTAATTTCAATAAAATCTCATGGATGATACTAATAGTTATATTTTTATTTTTTTTCTTCTCCTTTATTTCTCTCTTTTTATTTTAATCAATTTTTTTTACCATTAATTTTTTTTCACCTCAAAATTAATATATAATTGAATTAAAAATAAGTTTAAAATATTTAATATTACTTGAATTAGAATATAATATAATTAAAATTTAATTTTATAGTAATTAAAGATAATTTTAAAATTAATTAAATTCTTAAAAAATGAGTAAAATAAATAAAAAATATATGATTAATAATTAACAAGGGTATAATTATTCTTTTATTTAAAATTTATTTAAGTTTAAGGTTCAAGGGTTTATTGTGTTTTTTATCAAAATTTAAGAGGATAAGTGAATAGTTTTTAAATTATAAAAAAATAAATATATTTTTTAATAATTTTATAGAGGTAAGTGTACTTTTTCCTAACATTAATGAAGATAGGTTGAGACATGGTTTCACCCAATCAGAAAACCTGACATTCTTGTTTTAGATGTTAGAAACCAAGATGAACAGCTCAGGAAAGTATTGTTCTTTCCCAAAATTTGCAACTTCAATCTTGGTTTTAGTGAAATTAATGACATCTATCAAACAGGCCATGGCCATGGGTAATGCATAGAAAAGTATTATTTATGATCACCACAAAATGAAAAATCAATGGCAATTGGTGAGCTGTTGATTGAATTGATGGATCTCAAAAACATGGATAGATATGATAATATTAGACATAATATAATTATATGAAATGAAAAAAATAATTAAAATATGACACGATACGAAAAAAATACAAACACAACAATGTATATTCATATTAAAATTTATATAACATAAATTATGAATATGTCAAAATTTATACAAATATAAAACACTTTAAACATAAAAAAATACACAAACACGATACCGATACGCGAATTATCAAGTGAGTCCCTTTTTTTGTGATCTGATCCCCTGCCAAAATCAAGCCTAATCCCACAAAGCCCCCAAACCCCCAGCCAGAGAGCAACCTGTGGAGATACCTCTTTAGCTCTTGCCAATTATCTGGAGTCTTGACCTGGAAAGTTTCATCAAATTGAAACACTCAAATGAAAAAGTCAGGACCACAAGCCTAAGCCACAGAGTGCTAGTCTCAGTTAGTATGGTCTGTCTGGTCATTCACTTGAAAGTTGAAACCATAAAAATCTTCATTGACAAGTGAAGAGAAAGTGAGAATGAAAATTTGGAATGTTACAACCACCATTCCAACTGCTAAGTGCAAAGTGCAAACAGCTGCAAAAATTTCACTTTTTTTCTTTATATTATTCCTTTGCTTTGTTTCCCAAGACCAATAGACAGAGGGTAAAGGAGAGTTATAAAATAAAGATAAAGAACCCCCTATGATCTCCATGGATGATGACAAAAGCTTTATAAAAAGAAATGGAACTCCATATTTTAGCTGTTCCACAATTATTAATAAGCTACCAATCAAAGGGTCTTTGCTGACCAAGCCATCAAAGAAAGTCCAACTCTTAAATAATCAGAAGAATAATAAGGACCAACCCAGAATAAGAAAGGCTTTACCATTAGGTGAGTGTATCACTGTAAAATCAATAACTTCTGCATTGTTTCAAGTTACATGTAATATCCCATACACTAAACCTATGTTGCTCGGACTCTTTATTTTTTTTAAAAATATTCATGTTTGACGTTTATCCGGACATGGATATGATGATATGATCCCAAAGACCCTTCAAATAAATGAAAAAAACTTAGAATAAATCAAATATACTCGTGACAGACACATATATCCATATCCAATATTCACACATAAGTCCGAATAACATAGCACTGAACTATTGCCTTACATGCACAGGCTCCTGCAATAGTCAACTTCAAACCTCAACTAATGCTACTTTCAGGAAATATTGCCAGGATAATCAAATATTTAAATTTCCTGGTGCAAGGGATTATTTGTCTTTAATTGGACGGCTTGACTTGGGAAAGTTCGGCTGCTTGAAATGACTGCATACATAAATGATATAATCATCTAGAAGACAAAAGTGCTCATTCTTGCATAATCCACCCATCATCAACATGAATAAAGGAGGCAAAACTTATTAGAGCAAGTTATTGTGTATTTACTTTGTTAAGATCTATATATATATATATATATATATATATATATATATATATATATAATGGTGACAAACCTGCTGGGATCATAGATGGTGACAGTACGATCGATCAGCAGCACCCACTGCTATGTTACCAGTAGTTGAAGAACTAAAGACATCATAAAAGGAATCTCCAACAGAACCACAATATAATAAACACATAATTATATACCTGGCAGCCTTCAGTTACGGCTAATATAGAAGTCTCATTCCCATGACCCAAATTCTGCATGAAGTTTAGTGAAGATGGATACCAAAATCTGACAGGTAAGTAAACAGTTAACAAAAAATGTCCATAAAGAAATTTCCAAATATTAATAACATAAAATAAGTTTTTTTTTTTTTTTTTTCTCTTCTGAGGAACTTGAATCTTCTACATTCTATGAACTGCAAAATTGTCAGGGGTCGTTATATAGACAGCGAAAGTGTCTATTTATGTTGGCATATATTCCATTATAGATCAAGAAAAATAGATGAGGTTTTTAGCGACAATGATTTCCAAGCAGCTGTATGTGAGTGAGAGAGAGGGAGAGTAGGAGATTCACATGATCATATAAATTCCTCATTTCTCTCTCTCTCTCTTTGTGTCTGGCGGGAAAAAAACAGTAGAATTGGTGTTGGGTTGGCAAGTCTTTAGCAGGGATGGGAGACAAGGGGGAAAGGGAGGGACTGGAAAATGGAGATTCTGTCACTCAAAATTAAAATGTGAGGTTTTTCAAAGGGATTAATCAAGGTTTTAGATTAGGTTCATACTTCACTGGTTCAGCCTGTAGATTGTCGAACCAGCCTTGTCTTTTTTAATCTCTCTTTGGGCTTTGATTGATCCCAAATTTTCATTTTATTCTCAAAAACTAGAAAAACTTATTTAACTCACTAAACACCAAAATTATCCCATCCACCACCCTCCAAGATATATTAAGAATAATTAAAAAATAAACTTATCAATCTCTTAATTTACCCATTTGTAAAATTTTAAAACTTACCAAGCAACAATGCAGTAAAAATGTTGGAACCAAATCCAAAACAAAAGAACCAAAGACTAAAGACACCAATTGGAACAAATAAAGCCTTGGGAATATCAAATTTAATTCAACAAGAAGCTGCCTAAAACAAATGTGCCTGCCTGCCTGCCTGCCTTATTTCATTTTTCAACTCACTTAAGAAAGTATCTGCATATCTCAACTCATGTTTCTCAAATCTCAACATATTTCTAGGCTTTTTTCAGTTCTACCTCTTTGTCAGGCACCAACATTCAAAATTCGATTCTTCCATTCACAACAACAAATAATTGCAGCCAACAATAATATTATTACTATACCATAACCAACAAATATACACAAATGAACATAAATTTAACACCACAAATAAATCACTGCAGTAACAAAAAATGGATTAAGCAGAAGCTTTCTTTGTCATTATAACCCTGGTCACTCTCCTTCCATTCAAGGTAACATCAGAAGAGCCAAGAAGCCTGGACCTCCTAAACAACCTAACAATCTCCTTCACTTCCTCCTCACCACATTCATCCACAACCACCACACACAGTCCACCTTTTCTCACAGTCCTCTCCATCTCCCCTGCGTACCGCATAGGATACAGGGCCTCCGTCAAATGACCAGTAAAGGCAACATCGAAAGCCCCATCAAAGAAGGGAAGATAATGGGGATCGGCCCTGCTAACCAAAGGCGAGGATTCTATCAGTTCAACACCTGTAACATCCTCAAGACCCATTTTGGATAGAGCCATTACCTCATGGCCAGCTCCAGCAGAGACACAGAGGACTTTGGAGTGGTTCTTTAGGAGACCCATTTGGTACAGTTGGGTGAAGAATTGAGTAAAGGAAGAGACCTGGGTCATCCAAGATTTCGAGGACCAGAGGCGGGCATTCTTCTTGGGAAGAGGAAGGTAGTGGCGAGGGGAAGAGTCACAGGTGGATTTGGGGAATCTAAGGTGAGGCTTTTGGGGAGCATTGGGTGGGATGCATGTTTCTGGGGTTTGGAGGAAAAGGAAGAGGATAGTAAGTGTGGCTACAGTGATTGATACAAATGATACTTTGTTCAGGAATCTTTGTATGTGTCTTTCCATTTTGGTTTTCACCGCGGTTGAGATTTTTACTCTGGAATTGAGTCAGTCTCTTTCTCCATCAATGTTGCACAGAGTTTATCACAACAGAATCTGTTTATGAGAGGGAGACAGGGGGCTTTTTTTGTCTCTGTTTTTTTCCTTTCCTCTCCTCTTCTGTTTACAAAATATTGTGCTTTAGTATTATCGATGTCCGTATGCATCAATCTTGCATTGAACTGGAACAAATGTCTGTGAGTATCTTGTATTCTATTGTATTGGTAAACTGCAAAACAAGAAACAATACATGGAGATACCATTAGACCAAATGTAAACTGCAAATGTATTTCTCGAAAGTCCAACAAATTGGCAACTATTAGAATTTGCAGGCAAGTAGGTTTGAGCAATGTGCTTTAGCCGAGTTGGTTAGGAACTTCTCTTTAAGGGAGGAGTTTCATGCATAAATTGG
The DNA here is from genome assembly GCA_030761205.1 of Fremontodendron californicum. Lineage (NCBI taxonomy): Eukaryota > Viridiplantae > Streptophyta > Magnoliopsida > Malvales > Malvaceae > Fremontodendron > Fremontodendron californicum. Next base: position 13,568,071 of record JAULJL010000026.1, read on the forward strand.
GGGTTCAGCCCCATAACCTCAGCACACAAAAAATAAAGAATAACAAGAAGAAGCCCACAGATCTCATAGCTTAGAATTTGATCATGTGTGGTATGAGGCCAATGACATTCATTAAAGTCTTTATACACCAATCACCATCTCTGTCACACACACACACACACAACACACCCCCACTGGTAGATAAAGACTCTTAATGAATAATCCATGCAACCCCTCGACAAAGTTAATTTGTCCATCATCGAGCAAAAAGGAGATAAATACACGCATAATCCTAAACAATGCAAATAAAGCGATATATCACGAACTAACCAACCAATCAAATGTCTTTAAATGGGTTCCAAAAGAGTCACGAGAAAGAGAAAGAAGTTGAATCCATGTTGTTATATAAGCCACTATTCATATAACAGGGTATCTCCAGGTATAGAAGCAAGAAAGTAGAAATAAACACTACAAAACCAAATGAAAAGAAAAAACATGTTGCTGGATTTTCATCCAGTAGCTACAAAAACCATTAAGATGTGAAGAATAAAGAACATATATTATCTAAACAACATTTTCTTCAAACTATCAACAATACCTGGAAACAGGACTCAAGCCTTGAGATATACATTATGAATAAAGGAATCAAGGTTCAAGAGTGCAACAATTGAGCAGCCATGGCTCAGGCCTGTGGCCTCTAGGCTATTCAAAGAGCGTCTCAACATAGCAAATGATCAAATCAAATACTGAAAAGCATGATATCTTGCTCTTACTGTGAAGCTAAATTAAATTTGAAACAAGTATATCTGAACTCCTACAACCTGTAAATCATTAAATCAGAAACCTCAAAACCTATGTTACTCGGACTTTTCATTTTTCCTAAAGTACTCATATCTGACACTTGTGTCCGACACATATTCGGACATGAGTATGAGAGTATGATCCTCAAATATATGGAAAAAATTAGAAAAAATTGAGCAACCCCTGTCGAACACATACCCGTATCTAATACTCATCCTAATCCAGATAACATAGCTCAAAACATATAAACTCTGGATACACCACGAAAGATAAAGAACCTACAATGTTCTCAAAGAACTGAGACTGCAAACAATTCACAGATGGTGGAGCTATACGTTTTCACTAAAAATCATTCCATAACCACTATCAGTGCAGTGCACAGTAATAAGACAATGAAAATAATTCTAAAAATAATATAACAAAATTGAAATTACACAAGTAAAATATATATGTAAAACTGATTCGGGACATAACTCATAAAAGAAAAGGAAAAAAAAAAGTAAAAATCAGCCTCACCCAACTGCAAAGATCTAATATTAGTTAAACTCTGTGTGTGTGTGTGTGTGTGTGTGAAAGAGGAACTGCTCAATTTGCATTTCTCTAATGCCTAATCAGAATTTCAATAAACAATATTAACTAGTTATAATTTGGAGCCATATTTGGCACAAATGAATTCCATAATTCAAACATAACTCAAAATCTAAATACACACCATCTGCCCTTTGGACTAAGTTCGACCTCATTTTTTTTGTCTTTTATTTGGCCAAAGACTAGATCTGACTTTGAAACCCATAAAAAAGTGCAATTCAAAAGAGACCATCAGATCTCATAGCTTTGACAAGATCATGTACAGTTTGCTGTAATGGTATTCACAAATAGCTTCTCACAAACCACCAAGATATACATATATATACATGATACGACATACATACACACAACATGTGCATATATATATATATATATATATATATAGAGAGAGAGAGAGAGAGAGAGAATGAAGGAGGTGTCATATAAAAGCTAGAGATGAATCGAAAACCAGAACTGCGCAATCAAAAAGAGTTTTTCCATAACTGGGCAAAATGCAGTAACTGTAGGATTTCAATGTATCCCAAGACATAAATATATAACTCCATAATCTAACTTCAATAGAAAAAACTATGACCTACTATCATAAACTTCTTAAAGGAATTTGTTTTGAGCAACTCATAACCATAACTTCAGAGCACTACCCTGAAAGGCCCATAACAATAACGTTATGGAAGATAAGAACTCTTTTAAGGAAAAGGCAATGTCCTTATCAGTATCATAATCAAAAGATAGTGAAGGTCATGACTTTTATAAAAGCCGACCTCAGTCTTCATAGATGAAAGGGCACAACAATAATGCAAACAAATGCCGCAGAAGCATTAGCAGTAGCAGTAGCATAAACTTTTCTATACTGTAGTCATTATAGAAGAAAATCACAACCCAATTATTTCCACAGTATGCAACCACGATTATGTAGTTAGACATTCAAGACAAGATTCATAATGATCAAAAAAGCCCTCAGATCTCATAGCTAAGTATGGTCATCCACAGTATTAAGTAACTGATTCTCATTAAGAGCCTTCACACCTTATCAGCTAAGTCAAAAGGAAGATAAATATATAGCGAGACAGAGAGAGAGAGAGAGAAAGAGCTGTTTTGTTTGTTGTTTGTTGCTGATGATGATGATGATGATGCCAAGGACAGAGCTGATGATAGCAAATGCTCAAAATGAGAATCAGAAATAACTGCTCCATTCAATGAGTTTTCTATCATTGGGCGAAGCACCAAATACAAAAAGTATGCTACAAATTAGGTCCAAAACGATTTGCACAAAAATGGTAGGAAAAAAAAAACTCACACTCAAATAATAGAATGCATTAATATAGGGAAGAAACTCTAGTTTCAAATATCTTCATTGAACCTGGAAAATCATAATTTAAAATTAAATAGACAGGCTGGTTTATACTTAAAATTAAATAGCCAAGAATATTCATAGCATGCAACTAATCTCTAATCGACACAGCATCTAAAACATTTTACTAGAAACTTCAGAAAAGGGAAAACAATTCACTAGTTGAAATCTTTATAACCCATGTGATCTTTTATGGAAAGTGGAATACCTTCAGATCTCATCAATGTCAGAATCAAACAGTAGTGAAGCTCATGATTTTCATAAAAGACAATACATGCCTTCAGGAATAGACAACAACAGGAACGGTTGGCAGAAGCAACGACGGAGGTTCAAAATGAAAATCACGGAAATTACCTGAGGCAATGACTCCTGTCACAGGCCACATGTCAAAGCAGGTGAAATTCATTAAGCATATAGTATTACATTATATAGTAACAAAAAAAAAAATTTGACTTGCTAAACTCAATAGCACCAAAAGTGAAGAATTAAGGATTAGCAGAAAACACGCATATAGTGCAAGCTGGGATTAAAAGAAACACAACATTGACAAGCCTTGCTTGCAGACAGCAGTGGTTGAAGAAGATGAAGATGCTCACATTGATGGAACAAACACATAAATTGCAACCAACAAAACACATGAAAGTTGAATTAAGCCGTCACCAAGCAAATACATTAAGCATTTAAAAAACGATTTTAACTACTATTAGTTCCAACTCCCATGGAACATGCTACTGGCAATTAGCAGCATCAATTATTTGTATACTGTAGTCAAGCATAGAACAAAACCAACAACCCAGAATTTTTTTATTGTAGTGTAGACTACTGCTAATACTCAATTGCATGAAAATCATATGCCAAGGAAACAAAGGCAGCAAGAGCATAGCATGGGAAAAAGCCCTCAGATCTCATAGCTATGATTTGTCATTCGCAGTTTTAACGACAACTGATTTTCATTAAGAGCCTTCGCTACATCAGCAGCCGTGTCCATATGAACTATGAAGAAAGAGGGAAATTGAGAGAAAGAACGAGAAAGAGCGGTTCTTCAAATGAACCCCAAAAAAAAGAAAAAGAAAAGAAAGATACTGTTGATGCGATTGCTGAAAGGAAATGGCCAAAGTGAAAATCAGAAATAACTGCTCCATTTCAATGAGTTCTGACCAAATACTAAAAAAAAGTAAAAATAGGTATGCTGCAAAATGAATTTGCAAAAGAAAAAAAAAAGTGTAGTTTTCAAACATCAAAACTTGAAATGCAAAATAGCCAGATCTTCCACACAGTAATCAATCAACAGCGAAAAGAATAAGAAAAAGAATACTCACCATGAAACAAGCATCCCCGCTTGGAACAGAGTATTGAATCTGAAAGAGAGATTAGGCTTTCCTTCTGCTTCTCAGGTTTCACCCAAAATTATTATTAAATAAATTATAATGATTATAAAATAAGATATATTAATATATTTTTAAAACAGATTTTTGATTTAAAAAAAGTATAAAATTATTTTTTTATATTAAAAAATTACATGTTTCTTTTGTTAAAATAATAATAAAAAAAAAAACTATTTTCTTTAAAAAAAAAAACCTACTCACCCATATATAGACATGCTCAAGGGCCGAATAGCCCTCCCCCGAGCCGAGTTTGGATAAGAGTATTTATATTTCGGCTCGACTCAAATTACTATTCAACAATTAAAAAATATTTTTTTATTTAAATTTAATTATGAAATATAAAAATATTAATATAAAAATAATATTTTAATAATTTATTAATAGTGAAATGGGCTTATGAGCCGACCCGAAACAGGTTTGGATAAGAATTTTTTTTTTTCAAACCTAGGTCATGCCCGACCCATGAGCACCTCTACCCATATAGTGGGTGTGCAAATTCTAGTATGTTTTATTTTATTTTATATTTTATATCTATACAACTACACTATATTAAAAAATCATCAATGGGTAAATGCTCAACAAGTGTCGAGTTCTTTTTGCTCAATATGTGATGAATAAAAGTGTTCATGAGTCGAGCCGGATCAAGTCTAGGTATGGTATCAGTATCACATATACTTGTCCATGTCTGACTCGAAATATGAGTCTTAAATTTTACCAAAACCCGTCCATATTTATAAATGAGTAGTCCAAACCTGTTTAAGCACGCCTATATTTTTTTCTAAAAAAATTTAAACAAATATTTTTTAATTATTTAATTTTTAATAATTTTATCTTTTTTTAATTAAGTTGTAAAACATGAATAACTTAGTATATTTTTAAATGTTTACAGTATAATATTATATATATTTATTTTTTATATGATATGAATTACATAATATATAAAATATAAAAATAATATATTATATATTATATAAATGAAAAACAAACTGGGCTAGCCTCGAGCCTTGATTGTTTAAGTGAAGGTCTGGTCCATTTTCTAAACAGACTTCATTTTTTTTTTATTACTTAAGCCCATATTTCGAGCCTAATATTTTTGTTCAAACCCTCTTCAGTATGGACAGGCTTTCGGGCTTAGACTGGTCGCCCGACCCTTGAACATGTTTAATGGTGATTTTTTTTTTTTTTGTTTTGCTAAAATACTAAAAAAAGCCTATATCATTTTTTTTTAAATAAACCCTTATACTTTTATTGTACCTAAATAAGCCCTTATCTTTTTGACTTGTAGCTAAATAAACCTTTATTTCAAATGAAAGATTTATTTATGTTCAGGATTTATTTATGTATAAATTAAAAGTTTGGAGTTTTTTTGGTACATATTAAAGGTTAAAGGTTTATTTAAATATAATAAAAGTATAAGAGCTTCTCCAGATAAAGAGGTAAAGTTCGGGATTTTTTTTTTATTAGTTTAGCCTCTTTTTAAAGTTTATGTTTTTTTTTTAGTTTAAATTTTTTATAGTTATAAGTTTTTTTGTCTTTTTAGTTTATATTAATTTATTTTATATTATTTTTAAATAACGTATTTAGAAAGGTTGGTCAACATATTGACTCGCAGATCGATTTGGATTCATGCCCTACCTACTTAGAAAGAAAGAAAAAAATTGAACTTGCTGCTAACCAGTGTGAAAAAAGTCGATCCAACGAAATAATTAAATATAAATAATTGTTTTATTTTGTTTTATTTTATTTTAGTTATTTTATTTTAGTTATTTTAATAATTAAATAGGTAAAATAAAATATAAAAATGAGTTAATAGTTCATTAATTTAACAAATAAAAGGAAAAAACAAACTTGCTGCTAACTTATGTGAGAAAGTAGATCCAATGTGAGAATAATATACATATCACAATTTTATTTTGTTATTTTCATTTATTATTTTTCACTTCTTATAAATAAAAATATAGGGTATACATTATACAATAAGATCTACATATTTTTTTTAAATGCATATAAATAACACTTGAAAATGCATTTGTATTACGTAATTTATAAATAAACAATTATCATAAATTTAATTTTTATAATTAATAAAATATAATATTATTAAAATAAAAAATATTAAAATAAAAAATTATTATTTAATAAAATAAAATAAAATTTAAATAAAATTTACTATTATTAATTAATTAAAAATTTTATATATAAAAAAAAAAAAACCTGAAGCGGGGCTTAATCCTAGTAAGATATAAAAGAAAGGCCTTGAAAATTTTTTATTCTTTATATCTGATATAATTTTTTAAAATATTGATAATGATTATTGAATTAAGAAATTATTATATTGTTAGATTTATTGGGAGTTGGTTGTTATGGATACTAGTTTTAACCTGTGCTATTCTAGGATCATGTTTGCTACCCAAACCCAGCAAGGGTATCCAAGTAGGAGTGGGTTGGAGAGTTCGTTGACTAAGGTCAAGGATACATGACAAGATACTGAGATTGTCGGAGCTGGTCAGAAAGTTTTAGAGAGGCTGCGTTAGGAGATCAGGCAGCAGGCACTGTAACAAAATGTGTCGTTGATGCTAGAAAGATTTGGAACCATGGTCTAGAAGGTGTTGTACTATCAGCTCACCTTGCACACACAGCATGTAGAGCTGTAGGAAGGGTTTAGAATCCCCGTATTTAAATTGCGATTACGTGTTTTCGATAACGTCGTGTTTATCACGATTGTAAATGTAATGAATATTATAAAGGTTACAGTGAATATTGACGACGAAAGAGAAAAAAAACATAAAATAACAATCGTAACGTCGTGTGTAAGTTACACATTTGACAGCCACACATCGTTAGAAGCCTGGCTTATAAATAGCCTTATTTAGAAAAGTAAGAGGAAGCAACCATTGAGTAATTGTAAATACTTTGATCTTAACTTTTTCCTTGCTACTAGACCCTTGAATTTGGGTGTCGAGTGAAGGCTCTAAAAGAGTGCATCATCGTGTTTAAGAGTCGCATAGCCTAAATCTTGAGTCTCACAAATTAATTATTAACATACATCTAATATAAAATAACATACATCTTATTTACACGAATTATGATAATTATTTTACAAAATTTTAAACTACAATTCACTTGACAATACAATTATTTTTATAAAGGTAATAATTAAATTTTTTTTAAATGTTTAAATAACAATTAAAAATTTTAAACTCGAAAATATAAAAATCAAATTAAATATGAACAAAATAAAATAAGTCAAATAACATTTATAAATAAATCTAATTATACAACATATATAAAGTTTTTTTTATTATAACTTTTACTCAACAAAAATATAATTAAGGTCGCTATATTTATTAAATAATAAAAATAACAAAATCAAATAAAAACGTAAAAGTTTCGTATGTTCAATTTATTGTTATTTTTTCAATTTTATTATCTTATTTTCTAATTTTTTCCCCATATTTAATACCTTAATATAGTAATTTTATTAGTATACATATCCATGAGTTAGAGCAGATTAAAAATATATATATATATTTAACGACAAATATCATCTATATCAATATTGATTCTAATCAAAATGATAGTTATTAAATTTATAGTATATCTAAATTTCAAATATTGAAATGATATTAAAAAAAATCTTTTTTAAAACATATATATGATAAATAATATTAAAATTATAAAATAAGAAAATATATGATAAAAAATTTCGTCCATACTATATGTTTATATCAATTAATAAAAATAAGTTATGTTTTTTTAAAAAAACTATAAAATTATATGTTAAAATAATTTGTGTGATACTTACTTGCATAGTACATATTAGACGTGAACATACATATTATCGTTTATTAAATTAAATAAATGATTATGAACATGATTTAAAATTTATTTATTAAATGTGTTTTTATTAAAGAATACATATACATTTACAAACTTTTAAATTTCTTCAAAAATATATTACATTTTTTTTCAAAGCAATTATAAATTAAACTTAATAACTATTTCTGAAATAAGTTTTTAAATATTTTTTAATCATAATATCATTATTATCTATATTTAAAACAAAAATCTTATAATTTTTTTAATTTAATGTATTTTAAATAGACAAAATAAATTAGTAATTTCAAATTAGACTAAAAGGACACCTAATAGAGGTGAAAAATCTACTTTCCATTGTAGTTTATATCTTTTCAAATCAGTGAAGATAATTGAAAATTTTATCATTTATACATGAACCTTTTAAAAAACTTAATCTTCTACAATACTTTGAAAGTAATAACTTACATACTTTTAGGCTTTTTTTTTATATGAAGATATGATAATCTAATTGAATTTGATAAAGAGCAAAACTTTAAGAATCCTTTATGTATTAAATAAAAAAATTCACGTAAACATTCATGTTAACGTATCCATCCAATAACTTTATACCTTACTAAAATTTTCCGACACTCACCATGTGAGTGAAAAGTAAGTAGTTTTTATAATTGAGTAGCTTTTGTTGAGAAGGAGATGAGTGAATAATTGTATGAGAAAGTTATGATTTTTTAATTACGTGAGTGATTTTATTTTTTTTAAATAAAATTTAATAATTTATTAAATTATTTTTTTAATTCAATTTTTTTTTTAATTTTTATAGTTTGATTTTTTGAACATTTTCTTCACTGAGTTGGTATCTTTTAACTTTGACACCAACTCAAAAATTCCTTTTAAGAATAAATAAATTATACATATATTTTTTAAATATTCGTATCTTACATCTATATCTAACATTTAGATCAAACATCAAATATGAATATAAAAATATAACGTTCCAAATATATATATATATATATATATATATATATATATATATATATATATCCACATCACATCCAACACTTAAACCAAATCCAAATAACATAAAATCCAATTACTACCATAACCCACAAAACTCCTTGCTTCACAAGTATCTTCAAACAAGGCTTGGGCTATATTATCAATAAAGTAACGTAGGTAGAAGAAAATCAGGTTGACTCTAGCAATTTAAAGAGCTCTGAACTTAGTAGTGGTAACATCCAACTCTTATGGTCAAATTAAAATTAAAGCAGTATATTTACACTCCTACAACCAGCAATGTCATCAACTCAGACCCATTAAAACATTTGATCTTCAAATACTCCATATGGTGACACAACCTGCAATGCCCCTAGAAGTCAGAACTCAATAGTTCTAACAATTCATCAATGGCGATGCTATCGAATTTCATTGATAACCTTTCCACATCCTCTACTACCAGTGCCATCAATAGTCATAAGATCATGAATAATAATGATAATAATAATAAAAATGTTAATCAATGCCTATAAGCACTGATTAAAGTGTTATTTATATAAAAAAGAAAATACAATTAATGCATTATTTTTTTATTGAATTTGATAAAATTACGTTTGAAAATTTGAATTTCAAAAGATAAATTTAGATTTCAAAAATAATGTAAATTGTGGGTGAAGACTAGGGCTGTAATCGAGCCGAGCCAAGCCCGAATAGTGAGAAGCTCGAGCTCGATTCGAAATTCGCAGCTCGAGCTCGATCGAGTATCATTTTCTAAGCTCGAGCTCGAGATAAAATCGAACTATTTGAGCTCGCTCGATTAGGCTCAATTTTTATACTCGAGCTCGAGCTCAAATTAATCTTTTCCATATACAAATTTTTACTAAAAAGAAATTCTCCATTTGATTCCTGCAACCTTGAAGAAAAACATCAAAACCTTATTTGAAAAAAAAAAAAATTGATGGCATAAAAAGAAAGATTCAAAACAACAAAGTCATCAATCTATACATCATAAATAAAATTTAATTTTAATCCTTGTAAAGAACAGAAACCAAAAACATTGTCATGAACAGAAACCCCCTAGAGTAATTACACTTAGATATCATATATTCCTTTTACAAAGCAAAACAAAATCAGATTCAAAAAATAAAATTGGAACATTCAAATCAGTTTGAACAAAACCCATATCATTAAAGTCGATGAAAAACATTTTTGCAATAGAACTTGTTTGTTTCATACAAAGCTTATCGAGGGAGATGCTGTCGTTGCCGCTTGTTGCTGATGCCGCTACTGTAGCTGCCGTTGGCTGGGAGAAAGGGGTGGCTTGGAAGGGGTGACGATGGTTGATGGGAGTAAGGTTGGTTGCTGGATAGGATTTGGAGAGAAGGCATATTTGTTGGAGTGAATCCGGTCATAAGAGCAGACACTTGCTCATGATTAATACTCACATTACTGTTCAAAACAGAATGGGTTTTTGGTGAACAAAGAATGAAATTTGGAATGGTGATACTGATATGCTGTTGTCTTGATGATGATGTTTTCGAAGATAAATTGAATGTAAATAATAGTTATGTATTGTGCTTGTAGATGAGCTGAGAAAAAAAAATTTGTTGGAAAAAGAAGGAAGGAGGCGGAAAAGCAGTGAAGTGGTAAAAAGAAACTAAGATTTTAGGGTTTGCTTTAAGTATATATATGTATTAAGAGTAAGATTGTAATTTAATAATAAAAATATATATTAAAATAAAAAAGCTCGATTAGACTCGCGAGCTACTCGAGTCGAGTATTAAAAAGCTCAAACTCAGTTCGCTCGATAGCTCGAGCTCGGCTCGACAATGGCCGAGCCGAATTCGAATTTTTTTCGAGTCGAACCTGAGTAGCTTGCGAGCACAGGTGTCTCGTTTACAGCCCTAGTGAAAACTACAATACAAACTATTGTAGTGAGAACCGGTGAAAACCCCACTTTATTCTTGAAAAACGTGTAAAAAAGCAATAATTTAGTTAAAAAATATTATAAAAAAAGGTAAAAGAAATATTTTTATTCATAACAAAAGTAAAAAAAAAAATTATATATTTTTACATGATAAATTGATAATAATAAATATTTAAAAAAAAAATTAAATTTGTGATTAACTTGTCAAACTTATTAGTATATATATAGTCGATTCAACTTATAATATTATTTTATAAATAAATAAATAATTATTTTATTTTAATTTAATTTTAAAATATCAATATAAAATATTTTTAATTAAATAAAATTTGAATTAAATATTAAGTCAAATTCGATTTCAAATTTAAATTTTAGAGGTGTAGAACAAGTGTGATACGACTCGATCTATAAACATCTTCAAATATTTAATGTCTATATAAAAAAAAATTCTTACTTTTTATGTTTGTTAAAACAGTATCTAACTGTCTTAACTTTTTCTCTCTTTATACGCTAGTGAGTTCATTGAAACTCTTAGAATGCCCAGAGGTTTTTTTTTTTTTTTTTTTTTTAAACTTCTATTTGTTTCATACAAATCAATTTTTATATTTTTGCTATTGGATTGATAGAAAATAAAATGAACAAGTTTTAAACAAAAAATTTTAAATTCACCCTCAATTTGAAATGTTATTATATTTTATAAATAATTATGCTAGTTAATTATAATTAAAAAAATATATAAATATTAAAATATCATGTTCAAATAACTTTTATTTGATAAAACAAACCTTCTAAGAGTTTCAATGAACTCTTGAGCGTATAAAAAAAAAAAAAAAATAAACGATTAAATATTGTCTTAACAAACATAAAAAGTAAGAATTTTTTTAATATAAAATATTAACTATTTGAAAATATCTATAGATCGAATCGCATCACTCGTTTAATACCTCTAAAATTTAAATATGATATCGAATTTAACTCAATAATTCATTCAAATTTTATTTAATTAAAATATTTTATATTAATATTTTAAAATTAAAATTAAAATAAAATAAAATAACTATTTATTTATAAAATAATATTATGAATTGAATCAACTATATCTATACTAATAAGTTTAACAAATGTAATTTATAAACAAATTTAATTATTTTTTTTATATATTTATTATTATCAATTCATCATTTAAAAATATATAATTTTTTTTATTACTTTTATTATGAATAAAAATATTTCTTTTACACCCTTTTTTAACATGTTACTTTTATTTTTTACACGTTTTTCAAAAATAAAAAAAAAATTCTCATGTATTTTCATTACAATAATTTACATTGTATTCTTCAATGTAAATTGTGAATAAAACACATTAAAAATAACATTAATGATTATATTTCAAATCCATAAATTTGTTGAATGTTTATTTAATGGTGAATTTAAAATACCTAAAATTATTTGTGAATTTAAAATTCATATATTTATACTTTTTATTAAATATATAATCATATTGAGTCTTAACTAAGTTATATATAATATATGAATTTCATTCTCACAATTTATATAACAAATGAAATCAAAATTCAAATTTTCAAATTCATACTTTCAAACATAGCATAAAAGTAAAGTATTAAATACAAAAATCTTTTTAAAAAGATAAATAAATAATCCTTAACCAATGCCTATAGACACTGATTAAAAGAACCCTAATAATAATAACAAAAAAAAGGAAGAATAAGGAAAAAAAACCAAAATTAATGATGATTTATGTTACTTAAACTCAGGTGTACATGTCAAACATAGATATATATCCAACACGACTATGTTTGAATTATTTTAAGTTTTTTTATGTATTTGAAGAATCTATCTCCATATCCATGTCTAGATATGCATCAGACACGTGTCGAACACATCACTGTACTCATATTTGGATATGAGTCAAACACAAACATTAGACATATGTACTTCAAGAAAAATAAAAAATCAATTTAACATACAAAAAAAAAATATGAAAAACCGAAACAACATAGGTTATAATAATTAGTAGAAAGGATGGAGGCCAACAACAATGCCATAGCAACCTCTACGCACATAAAGTATCCATCATCGGGCAGGGTGGGTGGATGAGCAAACTAATATCAAAGACTGCTCAGGGCAAGTGATCTCAAGACCAAACTTAAAACAAGTAAAAGATATCTCTAAGACCACCTGGAAAAGTATGCTCACAGAAGAAAAACAAATGCGAAAAATACATACGTACACATTATCATATAAAACTGTAGAATATCAGCCTCACAAAACAGCAAATATTAAATGTACATATAAATACATATTTAATCAACCAGAGAACCATTAAGTCTGCATTTCTCTGATGCATTAATTAAAATTTCAATGAACTTACATACATTTATAAAACAAGAGATATTACATTTATAAAACAAGAGATATCTCTAAGACTGCCAGGAAAAGTACACTCAGAGGAAAAACAAAAGCAAAAAATACATACATACATACATTTATAGTTTGGCACAGCATAATAGCATATGGCATTTATTAATGCCAGAAGTCAAAACATAAACACCATATACTATGCTCTTCGGACTACATCGGCCTCTTTTGGCTGAAAACATCTGCCTTTGAAAACTCTAAAACTGCAACTAAAAAGAGCCCTCAGATCTCATAGCTATATCAATATCATGTACAGTTCGCAGTAAACGCATTCATCAATAGCTTTTCACACACCACCTGACCACCAAAGAAATATATATATATATATACATACACACAAACACATGTGTACATGGAGAGAGAGAGAGAGAGAGAGAGAGAGAGAGAGAGAGAGAGAGAGAGAGAGAATGAAAGGAGGTGGAGTGCAAAAGCCAGAGATGAATCGAAAACCAGAACCATTCAATAAAAAATGAGTTTTCCATCATTGGGCAAAAGACAGTGACAGTAGAATCTCGATGAAACCCAAGACACAAAGGTCTAAAACCCTACATAACATCGTAGAAAGAAAGAACTATGATCTACAAAAAGAGTATATATTGAGAAAGCAAAAAGCACAAGGGTCACAAAGGCTCTTATCAAGCTTCAAATACCAACCCTAAAAGTAAAAGGCCTATAACAGTAGTTTAAAAGGAGGATGTAATTCAAACAAAGCAAAATACCCTCAGATTTCATCAGTATCATTATTCAACGATAGTGAAGCTCATGACTTTCATAAAATCCAATCTACATCTTCAAAGATAAAAGGAAACAAGAACAACAACAAACAAAAGAACTACCCCATATAACAACTTCTCATCATTTGGCACATGTCAAAGCCTTTGAAATTCATTAAGCATATGTTAAACAGGTGATATCAAAAGCAATGAAAGATTGACTAGCTAGGTTCAATAGAACCAAAGTTAATCACTAAGGAGATAACATACTTTCTTAAGTATTACCAGAAAATAAACATGGAAAGTACTAGTTGAGGTTAAACAAGAAAAGGTTGACAAGAATTTCACAGACAACTAGATGTTTAATGCTTTCAAAGCAGCAATTCAAGAAGAGGAAGATACTATAATGGATGAAATAGACATATGAAGTGCATCAAAAAGGACATGATCATAGTTTAATTAAACTGTCCCCAAGCAAATACATTAAGCATTTAAAAAAACAAAGTTGTATCTCAGTTTAGCACAATTCTTAGAGAGGCTTCAATGATTTCATCTAGCAACAAAAGACTATGCATTGTGAATATTGTAATTGCAAATAAGATATATTCAGTGTGATTGACAAAATTCATAAGACTAATGAAGCTAAAAACTCATCTAAACCATCCCAATGAGACCATACTACTAATCAGTAGCATCACATTTCCATAATGTAATCACTAAAGGACAAAATGAACAGCCAAAAAAATTCCCATTGTAGAAAACTGCTAATTACTATGGCATTCAGTTAAGGGTAGGCAAGTGTATGATCAAGATGTAAATTATATGCAAAAAAACAAAAAAAGCATTATAAAGTCTGAGATTCAAAATGATCAACAAAGCCCTCAGATCTCATAGCTTTATTTGGTCATTCGCAGAATTAACAAACTGATTTTCATTAAGAGAATTTACGAATCATCAGCCGTGTCAATAACAAGATAGATGGAAAGAATAGATAAAGAGAAAGAGAGATAGAGATAGAGATAGAGAGAGTTATAGATAGAAAGAATAGAGAAAGAAAAAGAAAAAGAGAGAGCAATTGAAGCAGTTGCTGACAACGGATGATGATAGTAAATGCTCTAAAATGAAAATCAGAACAACTGCTCCGTTCAATGAGTTTTCCATCATTGGGCAAAATCCAAAACAAAAAGTACATTGCTATACCCAACATTCCAATTAACCAAATCTAAAATATTTTTAACCACAAATTAAAGACAAAATTTACCATTACAACATAAAAAAGCGGGTGAGTCAGGTAAAGCTTTCTAGGCTGCATGTACATCAAGAGTACAGTTTTTTTTTTTTTAATAAAAAAAAAAACTGCTCAGAGCCCAGTGCATGGATCATCATTCTTCTTAAAACTACTATTAACTAAAAAAAATGATTTAGGAGTCAAATACAAAAATGGGTATTTTGTTAAAGTGATAAAAAGAAATGAGAAGCCCTCAGATCTCATAGCTTTTGAATACATAATCAGCGGTTTTTTCATGCTGATGGCAGTTCCTCCAAAGCCTTTACACACCACCACTAATATAAATGTGTAAATGTATGAAGTGGAAGTGGTGGTGGCGGCGGCGGTAAGCAAAAGCTACAGAAAAAAAACAAAAACCATAGCAACCGCTCAATGGTCTTAGTTTCTATATCATGAGGAACATTATCGTGAGTTTAACAAAACAGTTGGAAAATGAAAATAAATTAAAAAAAAAAAAAAGGAAAAGAAAGAACATCGAAGAGAATAATGAGAGATCTAAGACAGAGAAGGGAGCAGAGTGAAAAAGGAAAGGAGGAGATGTTAGGGTTTATAAGGAAGACAAGGGTCGAATTACTGGATTGCCATTTGGGTTGAGAGGTAAATATCTGGTTGTACCTTAAATTTTTGGGTTGGGATTTGGGTTTGAGGGCTTAACTTGTTCAAATTGAAAGGCCCATTCAAGGCTTGAGGAGCTTGAGCTAATTAGTTGGGCTTTGAGTTACTTGCAATTTACCTATCAGACTCGTGGGTTGGGCTCAATTCAAGTCAAGCCTTACATGATTTTTTGGTTTTGCTTTCTGGATGATATTATTATTATATTAAAGTAATATATATTTAACTAAGTTATAAATTATATTTAACAATATTTAAAATATCAATATAAAAATAATTTTAAAATTTTAATGAGAAATGTAAACTAAATAGATTGATCAAAACAAACTCAAACTTAAAATTTCAAGGTGTCAACAAAATGATTCATAAATACTTTTAGTTATATATAAATCAAACCGATTATCTAAGTCGGTGAGGATTACTCATTTGGTCCGCATTTACATGATTTTAGGTTAACTCAAGCAATATTTCGTATCAAATTAGTACATTGTGAAGGATGGAGAGATAGGTAAAGGGTAGGCAAGAGAGTGAAAAAGAAACGATTAAAGTAATGTTATTTCGTATCTGTTAAATTTTGGTTTTTTTTGGTTTTATATTCAATTTGTGTCTATTCATTTATTGTTAATTGGTTTTAAGTTGAATGTTTAAATAATATCATAACTCAAATTTTGTTCTGTTATTCTTGCATTTTACTTTTATCCGTCACTTGATTCTAATTTGTCACATGATAAGGTTCTCTATCTTTGTCTATACGTAATGGAAACTTGTCAAAATGATATTATCCAACATTTATTAAATCTTAAATTTCTTGCAATTTTATATTCATATCGGACCTCTATACCTATTGCCAACCCAATATTCAAAGGTTTCTTACAAATAGAGATGCCATCGAGTTATATGTGAAAGAGTTGATAATGTTTTTCATATCTTCAGAGTTGATTACAGCAATGTATATATACATAACATCCTAGGCTATTCAGGAGACCACTTTACATTGAAACATTAAGATAAAGATAAACTATTAAGATAAGATAAACAATTTTTAAATCTTAAGTGAAACTTTATCTCTTGGATACTTATCACGCCCTCGCAAGATGGTGGCTCCATCCAAGACACCAATCTTGGTCCTGAGATATAGTAGTCTTGTTCGAGATAGTGGATTTGTCAGAGCATCAGCAGGTTGGTCCTTCGAAGAGAGGTATGAGACCTTTAGTGCACCAGAGTTGACTTTAGCTCGAACAAAATGATAATCAAATGCAATGTGTTTCATTCGAGAGTGAAACACTAGGTTGGCACACAAGTAAGTAGCTCCCACATTGTCACAGTGAATGGTTGGGGAGTTGGAGTGGGGAATTTTTAGTTCATGAAGCAAGTTTTGAATCCAAGCTATCTTAGCTGCTGTTAATGCAACAGCTTTGTATTCTGCTTCTATTGAGGATCGAGCAACACTTTTTTGCTTGCTTGATCTCCAGGATACAACATTAGCTCCCAATTTGATATAAGCACTTGTAGAAGTTCTGTCATCATTGTTCCCAGCCCAGACAGCATTTGAAAATGCTGTAAGAGAAAGAGATGGTCTTTTCGTGATGAACAGACCATGGTGAAGAGTACCCTTTAAATACCTTAGGATTCTTTTCAATGAGCTGAAATGCAGAGTTGAAGGGGCATTCATAAACTGTGAAAGTTTGTTAACAGCAAAAGATATGTCTGGTCTTGTGAAAGACAAATACTGCAAGGCACCAGCAAGTTGGCAATAGATGGTGGCATCAACTGAGGCTATCCCATCATTGCTTTTTAGAGCAATAGAGGTAGTAAGAGGGGTAGAAACTTTTTTAGCACCAGCCATGTCAAATCGATTTAGAAGTCCTCTGATATAGACCTGCTCACGGGCCGGGCAGCCCGCCCCGCCCAATAGGGGTCGAGCCTAGGCAGGATAATTTATGTTTCGGGCCGGCTCGGCCCGAAACAGTGATTTTTATTATAATAATATTATTTTATTTAATTTTAATTATAAAAAAATAAAAAATTTATTTTTTTATTCCAATGAACAGTGATTCGGGCCTAAACGGGCAGGCTTGGGCTACCCAGGGCCGGGCCTGGGCAGAGGAAAAAAAAAACGGGCTACGGCCCCGGGCCATGACCACCTCTACTCTGATATAGTTCTTTTGACTAAGAAAACGACTAGTTGGTGTATAAATTATTTCAACTCCAAGAAAGAAGTGTAATATGCCCAAATTCTTTAAAAAGAAACGATGTGAAAGCTGAGCAATGAATTCTGCAATGAAGTTTTTGTCATTCCCAGTAGCAAGCAAATCATCAACATATACCAAGATATAGATTAGTATATCATTTTTGCAGTAGACAAATAAAGAGCTGTCCGAAACTGTATTTGCAAAGCCAGATTGTAAGAGAAATGAGCTAAGTTCTTTGTACTAAGCTCTAGGTGCCTATTTAAGGCCATAAATAGCCTTTCTCAACTTACAGACATGAGTGGGATGAGATGAGTCAATGAATCCAAGCGGTTGAGACATATAGACTTTCTCTTCTAATGTGCCTTGAAGAAAAGCATTGTTGACATCAAGCTATTGCAGAGTCCACCCCTTGGACATGGCTATGCTGAGGACAGTCCGAATGGTTGTAGGCTTAACAACTGGACTATAAGTCTCTGTATAATCTACACCTTCACATTGATGAAATCCTTTGGCAACTAGTCTTGCCTTGTAGCGAGTAATAGATCCATCTGCATTTCTTTTAACACGGAAAATCCATTTGCAACCAAGAACATTGTAATTCAAGTTTGATGGTACTAATTCCCAAGTGCCATTTTTTATCAAAGCATTGAATTCGTCATCCATGGCAGCACACCATTTAGGATCATTAACAGCTTGGGAAACACATGTGAGCTCTAATGATGCAGGTAGTGGGTGTTTGGTGGCATTGAATAAGGTTCGTGGCTTATGGATGTTATTTGGGATCGGGTAATCATGGGGTGTGAGCGTTTAGGAAGGGATGGGGCTAATGATTCTGAATGTGGTGGTGGTGCATTTTGTATTGATATTGGAGATGTAGAGAAGGATGTACCTGATGAGGATGAAGTCTCTATTTGCTGTTGCTGAATAGTAGGTGATGTTGATGGTCTACCACAGTTTGTAATCTGCTCAACCTGCAAAGAACTTTGGGATGTGATTGGTATTAGTTGATGAAGTTCAATTGTGATGTTATTCGATTGAGGTATCAAAGAGGTAGGCTTACAAGAGGAATGAGAGGTAGCATATGGAAATTGAGATTCATCAAATTGCACATGTCGAGAAAGAAACAATTTATTAGTAGAAGGGTCAAAACATTTGTATGCACTCTGATTTGTAGAGTACCCCAAGAAGATGCATTTTCGAGAACGTGGTTCTAATTTGTTGTGATTGTAAGGTCTTAACCACGGGTAGCAAAGGCAACCAAATACTCGAAGTTTTTTTTATAGTTTGGACAAGTTTTGAAGAGGACTTCAAATGGTGATTTATTTTCCAGTAATGGAGTTCGTATTCTATTTATTAGGTAAGTGGCAGTTTGGAAAGCATAGGGCCAGTACGACAGTGGAAGAGAGGCTTGATGAAGTAATGTTAATCTGGTTTCAACAATATGTATGTGCCTTCTTTCTGAGCTACCATTGTGTTGTGGAGTGTGTGTGGTGGTGTTTGAAGGTGGGAGATGCCATGATTGGCAATTTTTTTTGCAAGTTTCTGGTATTTGCCACCATTGTCAGAGTACATGGTTATAATAGGAGTGTTAAAGTATTTTTCAAAAAGTGCCTTAAACGTAGGAAAAATAGAATAAATGTCTGACTTATTTTTCATGGGATAAAACCGCTCATATTTGGAAAAATGGTCCACAAAAATAACATAGAAAAGATAACCCTCTTTGGAGGTAACAAAGGATGGCCCCCAAACATCAGTGTATACTAATTCTAGAGGCTTAGTGCTTGTGAGAGTGTTCTGAGTGAAAGGGAGTTTGTGGATTTTATTACACCGACATGAGTCACAAGGAAGCTTGATGAAGACTGAAAAGGTAATGAGGATGACTTGAGAATGAATTGAAGAACACGGCTAGAGGGATGCCCAAGCCTTTGGTGCCACTTGTCTACTGAGGTTTTGAGGTGAATCATAGCCTTTGGAGGAGACTTGTTGCAGGAAACAAACTTGGGCAGCTCATAAACACCACCACTTTTCTGGCCTTTTAATAGAGACGCCCTCGTGGTTAGGTCCTTCACCAGAAAATGAGATGGAAAGAATTCCATAGAAACTTGGTTAGTTTTACAAAGTTGAGAAACAGAAATCAAGTTATTCTAAATGGATGGTACACATAAAACATTTGACAATTGAAATGTATGAGAATTAGAAGAGAGATGAGTGGAGCCAACATGTGTTATAGGCAAACTTGTGCCATTACCCACGAATATTTCATCTGGTCCTTCATAGTCAGTATACATGGAGAGATTGTGAAGATCAACGGCGACATAATCAGATGCTCTCGAGTCTATGATCCAACCTTTATTATTGTGAGACCTTTGAACATTGTTGGCCATGGCTGAAGTAGGAGAAGAGTTCTTGTTGTAATAACATTGCTTGGCTTTGTGCCCCAACTTATCACAAAACTAACATTGAGGCTTTTTCTGTTTTAGTGAAAGGATGAGGCAGATGCTTGAGGACGAGGTGGCCTGTAGTTGTTTCGAGGAGGATATTTGGGTTTGTAGGTGGTAGTCCTTACTCCATGTCTGTGAGAGTAATTGGCAGTGACTATATGTGACGCAGGGTTTCCATCTTCATTGCTAATAGCAGTTTCAAAGTCTATCAGTTTGTCATGCAGTTCCTCAAATGTAATGGGTGTATCACGTGCTCTTATTGTTGTTGCAATATCCTTGAATAAGGCATCGAGTCCATTGAGGACATGGACAACCAAGTCTTCTTCACTCAAAGGTGAATTGGCAAAGACTAAATCATCAAAAATTTTTAGGGCTTGTAGATATTCTGAAACTGACCTGTTGTCTTGGCTAATTTTTGCCAGTTTTCCCTCGAGAAAAATTACTCTGGAACGAGTTTTGCTTGCGTACATCCGTGTGAGTTTTGTCCACGCTTCCTCTGTAGTCTTGGCTAAGGCAATGAAGAGAAGAACTTGCTCAAAGACTGAGGATACAATGGCATGAAAGAGTAGTTTGTCTTGACGACACCAAATTGCAAAGTCAGGATTGCTGATGAGGTGATTACCTTAAGCGATGGTTGGAATAGGACACGGTTTAGTGCCATCTACAAAGTCTAAAAGGTCATATCCAAAGAGAAGGGCATGAAATTGTGTGTGCCATGATGCATAGTTGAACGGGGTGAGTTTTACTGGTATTTGGGATGCAGCATTAATACAGATAAGTCCATTTGATAAAATGGATGTTGAAGAGCTAACAATGACAGGATGGACAGTTGAAGTTGCTGTGGTTGTGTCAGCCAAGTGAAGAAGAAAAAAAAAGGAGAGAAGCAGGACTGTTATGCGATTAAGCTTCTCGTGGCTCTTGATACCATGAAAGAGTTGATAACTTTTTTCATATCTTCAGAGTTGATTACAACAATGTATATATACATAACATCCTAAGCTATTCAAGAGTTCACTTTACATTGAAACATTAAGATAAAGATAAACTATTAAGATAAGATAAACAATTTTTAAATCTTAAGTGAAACTTTATCTCTTGGATACTTATCAATGTGGATACTGTCCTTATAAAAAGAGGGTTTCAAGTTCAACAAAAATAAACATATCATTATCTGGCTGTAAAACAAAACAAAAGTGGTAAATAATAAGGTGAAGCTCGTAATGAGCTATGTCAGACGAAGTTTTGAGTGTCTAGTTATTTTGTCGGAAGGAAAATCTAATCTAGCATCTAAATAGAATTTCGTAACGAATCGTTGCTGCCAGTGAGTTTCAGTTAACAAGGTCAGACAAAGAAGAGGTGGACAACAACAACACATGGAATTTGGCGTGCAAAAGGCCCTTCAAGCGGGAATCTAAAATGTTCGGCCTACCACCGGCCGTACTGTGCCAAGACATGAACTCAAAGCAATTTGAATCCGACAAGCAACCCATTTTAAAAACCGGATCATTATATATATATATATATATATAAATTCGCTTAACCGATGTCTATAAGCATCAATTAAATATTAATTTTTTACCTTTTTAAGAAATTTTTTTGCATTTAATACATGACATTTTTTTAATTTAAAAAAATAATGAATTAATTACACTTTTCTTTCTATATATATCACTTTAACTAATGTCACTAAGCACTGGTTAACATTTTCATATATATATATATATATATGATTTTGCTAACGAGTGTTTTAATGATATTCTTTAAGATTATTATATATAATAATATCTTTATTCAATGTATTGAAAATGATGAATTATAAGTCCGCTTAATTGGTACTTATAAGTATAAGATAAAGATTATTTTATTATAATTTTAAATTTTTACATTTAATACATTATCTTTATTGATTTTAAATATATATATATATTAATTATATTTTTTTCTATGTATATTATCTTAACCAGTGTCACTAAGTACTGATTAATATTTCTCATATATATATATATATATATATATATATATATATAAAAGTAACAATTCATGTAAATCATTTATTATGAGAAAGATGTACCTACTTGGATTACAATGTAATCGAGTTGAACCGACTCACGCAGTAAAAAACTCAAACTCAACTCGAAACTCGATTCGAGCTCAATTGAATTTCATTTTTAAAGTTTGAACTCGAAATAAATTCGAGCTGCTCAAACTCCCTCTATTAGACTTGTTCACCTAATAAAAAACGAACTCGATTCTCATGCTCGACTTCAAACTCGATTATTTGTACTCGAACTCGAGTTCGAATTGAATTTTTTTTTAAAACTAGTTAAAAATAATAAAAATATATATTAAAAACTATGTTGCTCCGACTTTTTATTTTTCTTAAAGTGTCCGTGTTCAACGTATATCTAAACATGAGCATGAAAATATGATCCTCTAAAGATCCTCTAAATATATGAAAATCTTAGAAAAAATAAACATACCCATATCAAATATATACCCGTATCCGACACTCACACCGAAATCCGAAAAACATAGATTAAAAAAAAAAACCTCAAATAGACTCGCAAGTTATTTGAGTCAAGCATTAAAATACTCGAACTTGGTTCACTCAATAGATAAAACTGCTCAAGCTTGAACTCAACTTGACAATGCTCGAATCAATTTTTTTTTTTTTTGAACTAAACTCGAATAGCTTGCCAGAACATTTACGATGATGACATGTTCACGAAAAGTGAATAAAAAGCCGAGGTCCAAAGAGAATGAAATCTTCAATAACATGATGCTTGATGAACGTAGTAAACTTCCAAGTCTCAACTGTTATTTTCAGAAATATGATTAGAACATCAAAGAGTGAACAACAGAAGACAGACAATGAAACCATTTAAAGCAATCTACCTCAAAGGAGAAAAAAAAAAAGGAACAAGAAAAAAGGCAAAGAGGAAGAGAAATGAAAAGGAAGACTCCACCTGAAGGTGCACAGATGTTTTTCTGTCCTTGCCAGTCTCTGGCTATGAGTTGAATATAGACTGCATACAACCACCCCATCCTATAAATTCTACAAAGTAAAGAGACCCAATACCGAGCTACATGTTCTATTTGCTTAACATGTCACTTTTTCATCTATTCACATGCCAATTTGGTGTCAAAGCTGCTCAGGCAGATGGCAAAAGCCTGAAATGCAGAGAGAGGATATCTGTAATCCATGGTAAACATGTCCTTGCCAACTTTACCAAACTGAAGAATAACCTTATCATGGTCAGATTGGGCTGGCTGTGACGGTGTTGGGGCGCCGGCTGCGGGCTGGTTTGCAGCAATCAGCTGAAAATTCTTGACAGATGCAACAGTCACCCGTCCTCGAAAGTTCAGGCACCAACACTGTAACTGCTCATGCCATCGTGGTGGTTTGTTTCGGAGAACCAATGGTCTCTCCTTTCCCTCATCCTCTTCAACGCGAGTTGTTCCAACAATGTCCGAGAATCTGGCACTGCTAAACTCAGATGAATTGTCAATTGACTTTGAGAAAGAGATGCTCCTAAACGAGTCTTCAAGGGATCGAGGCAGAAGCTCTGGCTGGCCAGGGACAATGCCACCTGGCTCGACGGCTGATGCAGGAATTGAGTGCATACTGCAATGCATCCTACGAGGCCCCCTAGTACCTAGCACATTCAGTTCATATGAGACCTGAGCAATGTTGTAGCTACCAGTAGGAACCTTTGGAGAGACTTTTTTCGAATAGAACCTTCGGCTTCGGCCAGGTGGTGAAAGCTGAGCGTTGTTGTATGGAGGTTGCGTGTCATAAATTATGAATTTGGTACCAAGAAAATTTGACCTGAAGATGAAAAATGGACTTTAGGGTGCTTCTATTTGCAAGAATTAACAAACATATCAAATAGGGATAAAAAATCTGTTCGACGATGCATACTGTGCACATACATTATGCATCAATATACCTGCCCTCACGCATATAAATTTACAACCTAACAAATAACGTCAACAGCATCAAACAAACTAGAGGGCATTTCCAGGCGAATGTTACACTGTTTCCTTCCTCAAAATTGTCAAGCATCTAACATACTATATAAAATATAATATAACAGGTGGTTTAGCACACTGTGCATTCAAAGCCTGATAAAATAATAGATAGCAACATTATTTAGGAAAGAACCAGAAATCCTACCTAAGTTTTCCAATGTACGTGCTGCTAGACCTCGATATGTTATCTGCATCCATAGAGATTAGATACTCTCTGCAAGTAGTTCTCCGAGTCCGTTTTGCAGAAAGAAGAAACTTCCCGTTTTCAACAAGCAAAGCTGCAAAATATAGCAAAGATTAAGGTTACATACCCAAATATTAAATGGTAAATAGAAAACAAGAAATTATATCTCCATAGGCATGAGGGTCAAAAATCAAAATAGTATGTAAGACTACTAGCGCCGTAATAATGTGCTATCTATAGCTAGTTAGAATTAAGGTGACAAAATTAGAGAAATAATTCACCTCCTA
This sequence comes from Fremontodendron californicum, assembly GCA_030761205.1. Classification (NCBI taxonomy): domain Eukaryota; kingdom Viridiplantae; phylum Streptophyta; class Magnoliopsida; order Malvales; family Malvaceae; genus Fremontodendron; species Fremontodendron californicum. The sequence continues at coordinate 13,593,102 of JAULJL010000026.1, forward strand.
GCAAGGGAAGTCAAAAAACTACTATCAATTATTATGATCCCAGGCCATCATGGAGCAAAGATGACCGACAAGACCTTATTTAAGTTGCATGGAGACACGTGTTGAAGTTCAACTTATTCCAGCAGAAAAGGACATTAGAGTCCAACCCAATGTATACATGGCTTATTAAAATTTAAAGTAAACAACTTGCTATAAACTTCAAACTCGAACATGACAATAGACATTCTATTTGTGTAACACAGCTCAGCCACGGATCATATAGGATGACAAGAGAAAATATACTCAAACCCAGCTGCCATTTATACTTGGAACCAAACCAGTTAACTTGTAGAAAGAAATCATGCATTTGCCATGTTAAATTGGGTGACTGATTGTCCTAAAAGCTTAAGCTATAGGAAAGGTCCAACTTTTATATTTAAGTTACAATACGCCCCCTCACGTGTAAGCCGAATAAATGATTAATGGACTTGCATGTGGAACCAAGTGTAGAAGAAAAGTGCAAGCTGAAGAAGGACTAGAATAGCAAGACACAGCCCGATGGGCAATAAGACATTGGGTGAAGAAATATTAAAGGGGAAAACGATTGTCAGGATTCGAAGTCGAAAACTCTGATACCATGTTAAATTGGATGACCGAGTGTCCTAAAAGCTTAAGCTGATAGGAAAGGCCCAACTATTATATTTAAGTTCCAACATGCCAAAAGAAATAACAGGAGGTGTAGCAAGCAAGTATATGGGGGAATTCCATCACAGTGATGTTCAATAGATGGACTCGAATGAGTGCATAATCTGTTTTTTCAACAGGCTCTCAACTCTTGAATCAAATGGCTCTAAATTTGATAAAATTGCATCACAACTGTTAGAATCACTAGTAGCCATATACTGTCTTGACAAAATATTTAAAACCTAGCTAGACTGGAGTAGTCAACAAGACAATCAAATGAAAGCAGATTCACAAGGTTACTACTTACTAGTAGCCAAGAAGTATGTATGCCTACAGCTAGAAAAAGACTTTCCAGCCCGCTAAAAGATATATTTATTGCACATTACATTAATCTCCATTAGAAGGCATTTTCAGAGAGAACAAAGGGAGAAGGATTGCAAGTCAAAGAATTACTACTGCAGTTGTAGGATGCTTTTCACAGCCATATTAGCATCGTCAGAAACAAGAGAATTTTAAGTTTAAAATAACAAACAAACATTTTTTAACCACATTGAAGTTATAGTTGTAACCACAGAAACATTAGTGGTAAAAATTAATCAGTTCTCTTGCCCAAGGCCACCCAGGAAACAGATAAAAACCAGAGCAAAGAAGGTCATGACTAAGCCAATGAATTTTAAAGGACATGAGTGAAAGAGTAGCTTACCAGGACTAAGGCAAAGGAAAAGGTGATAAGTTAAATTAGATTTGTCTCTCCTAATGAAGCATTGAATGGTTCCATCCCTCGGCCCAGGCTGTAATTGATTAACAAAAGAAAATTTTGTCAGTCACCACTGTATATAATCGAAAATTCAACTGTAGAAGTTAAAAACACATATGTATACACACATTTATATCAAAATAAAATGGTATGGCCGACCAAGAAGCCTAATAAACACATTATTAATCAATTCATCAATTAATTATTTGAAAAAAGATATCTTGTTAGCAAGACAGAAGATGATAATTAAATAGAGATCTAACCTGCTTCAGAGAAACTGGAAAGGTGATTTTCCCAGAGAACTCAGGACATCTAACAATTTCTTTGCACATTTCCCTCCATGACCTGCATACTGCAGCACAAGCAACAACATGCTTGCGAGCAGGCCACATACTCTCACTCACTTCCAATCTCTTGATCACATCACGCAACAGCTCAGGCGGAAGGCTTGCCCAGCGGCTATTCTGGATAACCACAGGCTGATCATGCAACTCAAGCACTGAACCGTGAGATTTTCCCCTATGATGACCAGGCAACCTCACCTCAAAACTACGCCTAGATAAGCTCCCAAAAGCATCCCTCACATCATTAACTATACTACGGAACGACATTTACTCTCAGCACTCCCAAAAGAATTAACTTATCCTCCAAGATGGTAGCATAAATTATAATTTTGATTCGCTAAAATGGAAATTACAGATCATCCACACGCACGCACCAACTGCAAAATCAAAGCAAAAAATCTTAAATATTAATAACTCGAAACTGACAATACTTAATAAGAAACTAAGAGAAGAGGAAAAGATGAGATAGAGGGAAAAGAATAAAGCAAGAAAAGAAGATTCTCATAAAAGAAAAGGCTCAATCAAAATGGACAAAAAAAAAAAGCAACTAAAATACCAAACTGTTATCAGAAACCATCTTTTTGGCGGGGTTTTAAAACCCCTAATCTCACAAAAAAATTATAAAAACCCATAGTTACTCTTAATTGGAAATCTTTATACAGTCTTCATTCAAACTAAGAATCTAAAAATACAAAAGTAAAAGAAATACAAAAAATTGCCCATTTTCTTAATCCTAAAAAAAAACACTAAAATAAGTGAAAGCAGTAAAGCACAGTTTTTTAAAAAGTATATTAAATTCAGATTTCCTTTTTAAGCAATTTATACTATGCCCTTAATTTATGCTACTTTAATTCTTGCTGCTACTTAAAATAATTTAGAATAAAATCTAACCTTCATGAAAGTAACTGAAGCTGGGAAGAACTTAAACCTAAGCAATGGTCAACTATTTTTTTCATCTCTGAACTTTGAGGAAGCAAAGATCAGAGCTTTTATAGAAAAAAAAATCGCAAAAAAGAAAGAAATAAAAGCTCGAATTTAATTATTTACCCTCCAAATTATACGAAAAATACGAAAAAAATTAGAAAAAAATCAGAAATGAACAGCAGAATGAATGTAGCGTTTCTTTTATTAGCACCGAGAAGAAAACTATTGAAGAAAAAACAAGGAATTAGTCAAATCATCGGAAGCAAAAAAAAGTTTACGAAAAGAATCTGATTTTGAAACTTTTGAAAGAAGAATACACTGAATGGACTTCAAAAACTTAAAAGAAGCAGGATGAAAGGAAAACTTTTTTCTCGAGAAACAAACAGAAAAGAAAAAACGAAGAGAAATTTAGAGATCTAATTAGGAAAAAAGAATAACAAGCAAGCAGAACTCACCATCGTTGTTTGTTCTTCTCTTTTTAGTGTCAGATCCTCAAACGAATTTTACTTACCACACGCGCTTTCTCTCTCTAGACTTCTTTCTCTCTCTCTGTAGAAAAGCAAAACCACGGACTCCAAATCCTTATTAAATCGAGTTTACGAAACTCCTAACTTTTATACAAAAGTATAAAATGAAAAAAGCTGGTTCAATTTTTTATAGTAAAATTCTTCATTTAATTTAATTAATCTAATTACAATTACATGTAATGATTTATCTGATTTTTTTAAAATTTTGGTTTATTAAATTCCCCTGAGGGTTACTACTATAGTACTGAACAAGAACTTGCTTGCAAAAGTACCGTTTTGTCCTTGACGGACGGTTGACTTTTCCAGTTTTTTGTAACTGTCTTTTACAGTAAATTAAACGGCGCGTTTTTGCTACTAATGTCATGCTCCCCCAGGCATTTCCGCAACTTGGCCACTTCCGTTGTTGTGAACATGTTTGCACATTAGAAACAGTGGCGCACGATAATTTGTCCTTTGGCCCTTTTGGTTTCATACTTTTTTTTTTTTTATTTATAAAAATTATCTTATGTCAATGAAATTTTTAAATTTTATAAACGAAACTAATTAAATAATATACATTAAAATATATTTTTAAAATTTAAAAAAAATAAATAAATAAAATATGTGACAGCCTCTTAATCCAATTTGTGAAGTTAAAAAAACTTCACTCTCAATATATCAAGGATGAACTATTTTTTCTTTTTTCAAAATAAAAAAAATGCAAATATTTAATTTTTAATGGTTATTTTTATTCAAAAGAATAACAAAAATTTATTTTAAGATTACTAGTAATATATTTTTAGTTATTTCACAACATTATAATTTTACTTTTGTCCATCTTTTTTTTTAATTTTAAAAAACAAAAAATAAATAAGTAAAAAGATTATATTATCATTGTTGAAAAAGTCGGACCGGATTGGCCGGTCAGACAGGTTCAACCAAAAATCGATGGCCTGTTCGATGCGGTACATATCAAAAAAATCGGATATAAAATGAACCGGTAAAAAATCGGATTAAATCGATAAAAAAATTGATTTTTTGTTATTTTTATTCTTTTTTATTAAAATTATTTTTGTAAGCGATAGGATTTGAACTTTTAACCTCTTAATCATATATTAAAAACCATATCATTAAAACAAATACATATTTTTATTAACTAATTACTATATTTAATACTTATTTAATATCAAAATCACATATTTAATATTTGATTTATTTTTAATTGAATAATCCGATTGAACCGGTGATATGGAGATCATACCAATTTGACTTATTCATTGATTATTATCTTTATTACATACATATCAAAACTTTAGGAATAAGTTTATATAATTAACATGTATTAATTCTTTGGACCTACATATATAGAATTAAAAAGGATGCTTACATGTGACCTAAAGAAATGTTAAATTAATGCAATAATTAATTTACTAGTCTCCAATAATCTGTTGTATTTTTAATTTTTATTATAATAATTGACGGTTCAAGAAGGATTTAAGAGATGGATTGCTAATGAATTTTATCTGTTTTATCACAACAATCTTTTTTATTTATAGTAATTAATTATTGAATAGTATTTTTTTTTTAGCATTAAAGAATGAAAAGCATTAAAAAAAGTCTAAAAAAATAAATTTAAATAATACGTGTTAAGCATTCAACTAAAAATAGTTGAAAATAGGTGAAAAAATTCAACTTGAATATAAAATTATATGAAGCTTAAGATTTAATAAATGTGGAATAATATCATTCGACAATATGAACAAAAGTAGAGAGATTAAGTTACATCGATATAAAACTTGGCAGTTTTCACTTTTTATAATTTTTGTAATAATAATATTTTAAAAAATCAATCGTTGAATTTAACAATATATTCGTGCATATCGCACCTAAATTTTTAAGTTAATTTAATGTGTATCTTATGCATCGAGAATAAATTATATTTTATAATACATATTTAATGATTGATAATTTTATATTGTCAAAAAATAACTATATATTTTTAGTTAATTTAAAATTTGATATACATGATTTATACGAATAGAACATGAAATTCAATGATTGAATTAATAAAATATAAATTATATAAAAAAATTATTATAATTTTACACAGTGAATCCTTTTATATAGGAATAGATTATTATTGTTATTTTTTTTTCAGAGAAAGAACACATCATTTAACAAAACCATAATGATTTTGTTAAACGCGAAATCTTTTATAAAATCACACACCACACACTTTGACAACCGATGTGGGATAGGGAACAGACATACACCACCATAATAAGATAGGATACCGAAGCCCTTAAACCTCCACACATCAGACTCTCTCACCATTATTTTTATTTCTTTACTTTTACATTGAGCTAATTAACACATACCTTAATAAAAAAAGTTATGTTTTTTTAAGAATAGGCGTGAAGGGGACAGGAGGTTGGATTCATGTGAGGAAAATTATGAGATGGGGCACGCTGTCATCATGGTTTCATAGATTAAAAAAAATTCCAAATTATACTTGTTTAAAAATTGGGTAATTAATTTGGTCTGATAGATTTGATTTGTATTAAATCAGATTTAGATTAAGTTTTTTATAATTCAGGTCAGCCCTAATTATTATTTATTAAATAAAAAATATTTTTTATTTAAATTTAATTATAAAAAATATATAAATTTTAATATTAAAATAATTTAAAAAATAATATGGGATGAAAAAAGAACAATTATGAAGCTAAAATTTGATTTTTTTTTCATGACATTTTTTTATTAATATAGTATCACATAATCTAATTTTTTTCTTCTTTCATCATAGTATTTTTTATTAAATATAATACTACATCATACTTTTTCAATTGGTCTTAATTTTTTCCTATAATATCATTTTTAATTTTTTTTATTTATAAAATAATTTCTAACAAAATATTTTTCAAAGTGTTACATCTAGATCAATTTTATTTCAAAATTAAAATATATGATGATAAATATATCTTAAAATTAAAATTATAATGATAAAAGTGTTCAAATTGAAAGATTAATAATAAAATTGAATTACTCATTTAAATAAATCGATAAATTTGTACTTACCATATATTTGTATTATGTAATTGACTTGATAAATGTATCAAAGAAGAAGATTTTTTTTTCTTTAATTGTTTCTGAATCAATAATGCTACCAATATCGACATTCATGTGCATTATCCTTTTCTTTTTGGGTTTATATTTGATGTTCGGACAAAAATGGGTATCTGCATTTGAGATTGAATAAAAGTTATATCATCTTATTATAATTTTTTAAAAATAAATATAGATAATTTTATTTTTAATGAGATAGTATCATCTAATTTACTAACAATGTATAAATTTATACACTATCAATACATCAAATATAAATTCTTTCTTTAATTATGATTAATAATGATTGCTTTAATTATTTTTTCCTGTGGCTATACAAAATTTAAGGGGAGAAAAAAAAAAACAATCAAAAGAAACTAATAAACAAGCCAAATCATTTAATAAAACAATATAATTGAACGAAATCATTATCTAATTGAAACTTAAATCTAGAACTAACAATTTCAGTCTTATATCGCAGGACTTTCTTCTTACTGTATGAATGCAATAATTCGTAGTAACAATTTTATGCCAAAATGATCATAGTAGTAACTAGAGGTGTAAATGAAATATTAGTGTTTGCAAGTTATTTGGGTTCGACTTGAAAAAAATTTGAATTCGGCTTGATTATTGTCTAGCCGGACTCGAGCTCGAGCAGCTCGAACTATCGGACGAGTCAAGTTCGAGTATTCTAATGCTTGACTTGAATAACTCGCAAGCCTAATCTAGTTTTTTTTTTTTTAATTAGTATTGAAAAAATCTCAATTCGAACTCTGGTTCGAGCACAAATAATTAAGTTTGAAGTCGAGCATTAGAATCGAGCTTATTTTTTACTAGATAAACGAGCCTAATCGAATGAGCTAGAGCAGTTCGCTTTTTATCTCGAATCGAGCTTGAACTTTAAAAATAAAACTCAATCGAATTCGAGTCAAGTTTTAAGCCTCGAGTTTCAAGTCGAGCTCGAACTTCTTACTACTTGAACTCGACTCGGCTCGATTACACCTCTATTAATAACAAATAGTTAAACCATGGTCCTGCCTCTATATATATTATACATACATATTTATATATATTAATATTAAAAAATTTAACTGAGTTTGATGTCACGAGTTAAATAACACAATTTCAATTAAAAATATTATAAAAATAAAAAATAAAAAATAAAAAATTTATATATATAATTTTAAAATTTTTATTTAAAAATATAAAATACCTTCTTTTACATATATATATATATATAGAAGGAATCAACTTACACTGGTGTAAAATTAATATGCTTTTATAACTTCGTATATAATTGATATTTTAATAAATTGATTATTGAATTTAGCAATATAAGTTTCGAATCGATCAGATATCTATATCATATCGATCTAGAATAGCGTATTTTATATATATTTAACGGTTAAAATTTTAAATCAAATAAATAGCTAGACATTTTTAATTCATTCAAAATTTGACGTGCACGATTTACAACATGAAATACAACAATCAGATTAAACAAATATAAATTATATAAAAAATTATAAAAACATGTAAAACTATTATCTATATTATATACAAAAGTACGAATGTTGAGAATCTTTTGAATTGACAAAAATACTAATTGTTATTCATTATATACTAATTTGTCATTTTAAATATTTTATTAATAAATTTATCCAATTTATAAATAAGAATTCTAATTCTATTGAAAGACTTTAGTTAAATGGATTTATTTAATAATAAATAAAAAAAATTAAAACTTACATTGAATTACCTTATCTTCAAAGTTCTAATTTTTCATTATTAACCTTAAAAAGTAAAAAAAAAAAAAAAAGTTACATTAGTCTATTTTAAATCATAATGTAAATTTTGATTATTTATATAATATGTAACTTTATGCTCAATATATAATTTTTTTTTATAAATAAATAATTTTTTATATATAAATTTTTTATATTATATTATAAATAGTAATAAGATTTATTTCATTCTTATTTACGGTTTTATATTAGAAATATTAATAAAATTTATCATTGAGAATTTCAATATTATGATGGAATTTTTAAAAAAATAATTATGAGAATATTTTAGATAATTCTTTTAACAATTAAATATAATAAAATAATTTTTTATTTTATTCATTTAAATTTTATGAATTTTTATCATTTTATTATTAAATATTTATTTATTTATTTTATTTTACCAATCTTACAAATTTTTTAAATTATTGTCAATTAATAAATGATGTATTATTTTAAAGTATTTATTATCTATCATGATCAACTTATAATCCTACTAGAGTTTTAATTTACTTCATCAATTTTTTGAAAAATTGAAATCGTCAAACTTAATATAATTTTTACTTTTATCTTATAAAAATGATGTTAGGTTTAGATTAAAAAATTTATACCTTAAAGATAAATTAAAATTTTCAAAATAGTAATATTATCATTAAGGAAAACATTACAATATATTTGAAGATAATGTGATAATTTTTATTATTAAACATTAATTATTTAATAAATATAAAATAAGTAACATAATGATTAATATTAATATAAGTGAATCTTCCTCGTGTGTGTTTATATATTTGTATATATATTTATATATATCCAAGGGCACTCTCGGATTTGATATGAGAAACTGATAGAAAATCTATCAACAACTTTGAGGCCTTTTTCAAAATTTTCAAGTCAAACAGGCTTTAATTTCTACCAAACTTTTACTTTTATTTCTCAACTTTTTCTTCTTTTCTTCTAATGAATAGCTACATACCCCACTTGTTTAGAAAATTTGGATACTTTATTTATCATTTCTCATGAACTTCAAGTGGAAATCAATATAACTAAGAGTTTACTTTGGCCGAAGAAAAAAATCAACTATAATTTTTATTATAATTACATAATTATTTAATCACAACAAAAAATTACGTAAGAATCCATCATTTATAAGGAATCTATATAATATTTTACTGGATCTTAAATAATTTAAATTATAATTCGTTAATTATAATGCAATAATACAAATGATATGTTTTTTTTTTTTAATTATTATACATATTAGAAAGTTTAAAGAGAAAAAAATTAAATAGTAAACTTGAAGGCTTTTAAAGAGAGATTTTAAAGTCAAATCTAAATTGTTGTCTCTTTTTGTGTATTTATTTTTTAATCGTCGAGAAAGAAAGAATCTATATCCTATTTAATAAATTATATCAATTTTTTTTTCTCGCATTCTAATATTCCAAATATGTCACTTGTCTAATGTAATATAATCCTATTTGTATAAGTTTCTTCACGCTGACTTAAGTAATGGGTGTTTTTGTAGGTTGGTTTCCAATTCTATTAAAGATGGACATTTTTATTTTGTAATACTCCATATATTTGTAAACTTTTATTTTTGTGTAAATAAAAAGGGTTAATGTGTAATTTGTTCTTGACCTATATAAATTATGTCAGTTTGATACTTAATAAAAAAAATTTATAATTAGGTAATTGAATTTTAATTTCGTCAAGAGAACATTGTTTCATTGATTAACACTGTTAACATTAAATTAATGTGGCAAAAAAGAAGTAAAATTTTTTTATGTTTGGCCAAAAAAGTCACATCAACTTTTTAACAATTTTTTTTTTTAATATTTGAAGAAAATTAAAATTCAAAAAAAGAAAAAAAAAAGGGATCAAGGAGAGAGAGAAAAGAGGAAAATGGAAAAGAGAGGGAAGGGAAAGAGGAGGGTGGGTCGGAGGTAGATTAACCGACACATCCAACATTGGTAGGGATGACAAAACCCGATCCGACCGATGAATTTCGAACCGATCCGATCCGAATGGAGAGGTTTTTTTTTTGAACAATGGAGGCGGAGCGGGGCGGTGCGGTTTTTTTTGTTTGAAAGGCGGGGATGGAGCAGTTGTGGTAATTGCCTGCTCCGCACCGTCCCGCCCCGAATACTGAAATTACAATTTTACCCTTACATATTTAGTTTTTAAATGAATAATAAAATAATATAATTAAACTTATTATTTTTATTTTTAAAAACTTAAACCTAATACTTTATTTTTTTTCTCTTCCTATATTAGAAACATGTTTATATTTAATTTATATTTAATTTTTTTTTAAAATGCTTTATTATTTAAAAAAAATAAAAATAATTAATAAATATCAAATGGGGCGGAGCGGGACGAGGCGGTTATGGATGTAACCGACATCCATGGAGGTGGTAATGGTATTGAAATTTCAACATCCATGACGGAGCGGGACGGGGGGCGGGACAGAGCAGTATTATGGCGGGGCGGGAGCGGATACTGCAAAATCCGCCTCCGTCCCGTTCCATTGACATCCCTAGACATTGGTCGGCTGAGGCAAATCGATATATACATCCAGTGCCAATCGGTCGCGGCATATCGATTGACACGTCCGACGTTGATCAACTTTTTGTGTATTTATTTTTTAACCATCGAAAAAGAAAGGAACCTATATCCTATTTAATAAATTATGTCAAAATTTTATTTTTCTCGCATTCTAATATTCCAAATATGTCACTTGTCAAATGTAATATCCTTTTTGTTTAAGTTTCTTCACTCTGACATAAGTAATGGGTGTTTTTGTAGGTTGGCTTCCAATTCTATTAGGATGGACACTTTTTATTTTGTAATACTCCATATATTTGTAAACTTTTGTTTTTGTGTAAATAAAAAAGGTTAATGTGTAATTTGTCATTACCTATGTAAATTCTGTTAGTTTGGTACTTAATAAAAAAAATTATAATTAGGTACTTGAATTTCAATTTCATCTAGAACATTGTCTTATTGACTAACACTGTTAAAATTAAGTTGATGTGGCAACAAACAAGCAAATATTTTTGACACGTGGCCAAAAAAGTCACATAAGCTTTTTAACATTTTTTAAAAAATATTTGAAGAAAATTAAAATTCAAAAAGATCAAAAAAAGAAAGAAAAAGATAAAGGAATCAAGGAGAGAATCTTAAAAGGTGAATTAATTTACTTGATATAAATAAAAAATTAAAATTAAAATTTACATTACATTTTTTTATTTTCGTAATTAATTTTGCATTAATATTAAAAATAAAATAATAATTTGATATAATTTGTACATAAAATAAATTTTACATGCAAATTTTAGTTAATATGAATTTTATTATTTTTATTTATTTTTAAAATATACAATTATATATTCAAAAAATAAATAAACCAACAAATATTCACGTGCGGATGTATGTGATAGCAAATATAAGTATATATAAAATCACGAATCAAGAGCTATAACTCTTGATGATTGGTGCTAACTTTAAATATCTTGAAGATCAACCACTCAATAGTAGCTTTTTCTTAATTTGATTTAATGATATTCTGTTTGTAAAATTAAAAAATTTTACTGGCAATTTATAAATTAATAATCTACTACAAATTTTATAAAAAAATGGGGATATTATCCTTTTAGTTAATTGTTGTGTTAAAATAGTTCCTAAACATGATTCTATATCTTCTAATCCATTGCGTGAAGGGAAAGAGTAGTATTTGTTATTACATGCGTTTGCATGTGAATACTCGTTGTTTTATTTATTTTTAAATATATAGTTGTATATTTTAAAATAATTAAAACTAATAATATATATTAATTAAAATTTGGTAAAATTTGTTTCATATGCAAATTATTATAAAGTTTATTATTTTTAATATCAATGCAAAATTAATTATGAATATAAAAAATTTAATGTAAAATTTAATTATTTTTTATTCATACTAAATAAACTGATTTACTTTTCAAGGTTAGTAAAAATTTAAACTTTTAAGATAAAACAATTTCATATAAACTTTATCTTTTATTTATTATCAAATTAATCCATTTAACAAAAGTATTTTAATAACATTAATTTCTTCCTTATATATTAAATAAATATTATTAATAATAAAAAATATTTAAAATAATAAATTAGTAATATAATGAACAACAGTAGGTATTTTCCATGGTACGGTATCGACTACCATGGAAAATGCCCATTGTTGTTCATTATATTATTAATTTATCATTTTAAATATTTTTTTATTATTAATAAAATTTATTTAATACATAAGAAAAAAATTTAATTTTATTAAAATACTTTTTTTTAATAGATTAATTTGATAATACACATGCGTTGATCGATCGAGGCAAATCGATCTACGCATCTAGCACCAAGCAGTCGGGGCAAATCGATTGACACGCCCAACATTGATTGACTCTCGTTTTCCTTTCCCTCTCCCTCCCCCTCCCTTCCCCCTTCTCTCTTCTCCCTCTCTTCTCATTTTTTTTTTTTTGAATTTTTAAAGGATTAACCGACATGAATGTGGCAGGTGGTTCTCCTCCCTTCCCCTCTCTTTTCCATTCTCACTTCTCCCTCTATTCTGTTCCCTTCATCTCTTTCCCTCTCCTTTGATTTCCTCACTTTCTTTTTTTAAATCTTTTTAAAGTTTTCCATTTCTTTTTTTTTTCTTTTCTAATAATTTTCAATTTCATTTAAAATTGAAAAGTATTTTTTAAAATTTTTAGATTTTTACTTTTTAATTTAAAAAATAAAATATTAGATTTTTGAAATTTTATTTTTAAAAATAATTTTAAAAAAAATAAATAATATGACATATGACATATTTGTATTGGTCAATATTTGGCACATCAGCATTTTAAAAACATCGTTAGTGATCAATTGTGCATATTGTTGGACGAAATTGAAGTTCAAGTATCTAAATTTAAAAAAATTTCTTTAAATACCAAATCGATAAAACGTGTATAATTCAAAAGCAAATTACATATTAACCCAAATAAAAACTATATATTTCTAAAAGAAATTTAATTAATTAATTCTTTGAAGCTTAGTTAAATTGTAGTCGGGTAGTCTGCCCGACCCGAATTGGTCGAACCTGGGTAATAAATTTTATAATTCGAGTTGGCCCAGTCCAGTCCGAATTACTATTTATTAAATAAAAAATATTTTTTATTTAAATTTAATTATAAAGTATATATTAATATTAATATATATTTTTTAATATTTTAAGAATTTATGAATAGTAAAACGGGTTTATGAGTCGGTCCGGATCCAATCCAAAACGAGTTTAGACAAAGAAAAAAATTTATGAGTCACGATTCGAGTTATGAGCAAATCTATTGAAAATATCTAGTTATCTAACTTTTCTTGACTTTTGAGTGCTTAAAAAGATAAAGAATCCAAATGAAACTCCAAGATTTTAATGTCAACACAATTGCTTGGTTTTATTGACATGAACATCCATCTTTATATATTCTCTTCAGGCATTCATCAATCATCATGCTTTTTATATTTCTCTCTCTCTCTCTCTCTTTTTAATTCCCAATATTAACAGCTATTTTGACTTGGATATATGAAATTCATTTTTCTACTTGAAAGAATCTCCAAGAAAATTTATTAGGGAAAACATGTGAAAAAAATATGAATCTTTGATTTAGATCTTGTTTTAATTAACCTTAATCAAGATTATCGTGCTCCGTCGATAACGGCAAGCTTAATAGTTTTCTAAAATTGATAGAGTGGCATGCTGCACCTTAAACATGCCAAAACATGATTTTTTTTTTGGTATATAATTTGCTAAATTTTTTTGACCTTATCTTCTCCAATGATTTCTAATTTGTTTTAAAAATATAGTATATAATTGTACCATCATGGTTCATAAAGGATCAAATTAATGAGAAAATTTCTAGTTTTCCATCATATATCATATATAGATAGCTTGTCCTAACTTGTAATTTTCAAGTCATTAATTCCATTTAAATCCCCATCATTTTATGTCCAAAGAACTCATTGTGAATGAAAAAGTCCATGTTTTTGCTACTTTGAAACATGCCAATATATATATATATATATATATATATATTGTAGACACCTAATTTTGTCCGTACCACTAAAACATGTATGTTTTCTTCCTAAAGTGATGTTTCAGAATGCAAAAAGACTTTTCTCATCCTGCAGGTGGTACTCCGTGACTTAGTTTAAGAAAGCAAACATAAAAAGTCAAACTTCAAAAAGTCAACCTCGAACCAACTTTCAAAATCAAGATTTGAAGTTCAATTTAAAAATGGTGAAAGAATTTTGATAATCCGAGATCTACATTGCAAGATATGGAGTTCGGAAGTTGGATTACGGAGATTCAGTAGAAAGAAAATCATAGTTCGGAAAATTTGGAGAAAAGTGCTTAAACGATCAAATTGGTCGAAATTGAAGGTTCCAAATGAAAGATAAGCACTGACTACGGGTAATGAAGAAGCTACTTGGAAGAAAAACTGAACGAAAAGTCAATTCGAAAGAAAACCGAGAATTAGGATTTTTAGTGGATTTAGGTGAAATTGGGAAAAATTGCAGAAATGGAACGATTCGTTAAAACTAAAGCCCCTAATTGATGAGGAGTGAGTAAACAAGGATAGCCCAAGGCTCAGTTTGAAGAAATTCCAAAAAAGAGCCGATTGGAGAAAAAACAAAAAAACAAAAAAACAAGAAAATTCCCGATAGTGAAAAGAGGAAAAATCAAATCGGAGGGGAATTTGATCGTAAAAATTGGGCATTTTCGGATCAACTCCAATTCCATATATGACAAAGGCACAGAAAAAGAAAATCTGGAAATCGGACTTGTTTTGAGCAAAATTGGGTTTTGGAGACAAAATGGCAAACTTGGAAAATTCAGAAAAATAGAAAATGAGCTCCAAAAATTCTGAAAATTTACATATCTCATTCTTAAATCATTTGGAAGAGATTGGAGAAGAAAAATCTGGATTTAGAGCTCGTTTGCAAAATGGCAAATCCCGGGCCCATTATGCAAAATTTCAAGAAGATAAATCCCGAAAAAATAGCAAATGAGCTCCAAAATTTTTGAAAATTTGCATATCTCATTCTTAAATTATTTGGAAGAGATTGGCGAAAGAAAATCTAAATTCGGAGTTTGTTTACAAAATGGTAAATCCCGAGCCCACTATGCAAAAATTCAAGCAGATAAATCCTGAAAAAATGGCAAATGAGCTCGAAAATTTTTGAAAATTTACAGATCTCACTTTTAAATTATTTGAAAGAGATTGGTGAAAAAATCCGGATTTGGAGCTCGTTTAAAAATGGTAAAAGTTCAGGTGCACAAAAGGGCAATTTTGGAAGAAAAATATAAAAATATAGCAAATGGGCTCGAAAAATTTTGAAAACTTCCAGAATTCAATTTTTTTATCATTTCGAAAGTATTGAAAAAATAAAAATTTGAATTTGGAGTCCCTTTGCTATTTATTTAGGTTTGGGGGTCAAAAAGATCATTTTACCGAAGAAACCGAAAAGGGTTTTTTCTTGCAATTAAAAAAATGAAGTGTGGGCTGAGAAGGTGAAGGGGCAGTCGGCAAAGGCTTATGGAGGATGGATATTTTTTGATTTTTTAGATCAAAGGGCCAAGAGTGAAGAGGAAGGTAGTTATTTTTGTGATCAAGCCTTTGAATTTGCAACACATGGACCAATGGTTGGAGAGGGATGATGTCATATATATGATCCTATTTATGACATCATCTTCATGACATCATATATTTAGGAGCTGATTATTCTAATCTAAGGGTGAGAATTCTACATAGAAAGCATCTTGGATTGAAGACCATTGGATCAAATTTGGCTAAAAAATTCTAGAACCTCCTAGAGAATTCCTACACCAACCGGCCACACTAAAGGAGGAGGGGTCTCTCTTTCATTTTTGACTCTTTCTTGGCTGATTTCTCTCCATTTTTGAAAAGCAAAAAGAAAGTTTAGAAAGGCAAAGAAAGTAAGAAAAAGAAAAGCTTGCAATATAACTTTTAGAGGTAGTTAAAAGCACCATATTCTTGCACTTTTCTTGCATTTCCATTCTTGATTTGCTATTTTTATTGATATTTTGGTGAGTTTCTATTGATTTTAATTTTGAAGTAAGTATTTTTAAGCTTCTTCTTCAAGTTCTTCTTTGATACTTTCTGAAAAACTTTGAAAAAACAAATTTTTTTTTACACTTTTTGAAGGAAACCGAATGGACCATTTTCTAAAAAATGTTTGGTTTTTGATTTTGTTTCATGTTGTTGGTGATGTCTAGCATGTTTTTGATGTTTTATATTTTCTTTAAATAATACAAATATGGAGCTTGCTTTGATCTTTTTACTTACTTCCATTTTTGATTTTATCAACTTATTTTCATGTTTATTTTCCTTGTTTACATTTTTAATTTTCTATTTTCAACATGTTTGAGTTGTTCATGATTTGCATTTTACTATACTATGTGTTTGTGAAAATGTCTAGTCTTATTTCATGCCTTTACTTCATGTTTGCATGGTTTAGCATGTTTCTTATTAGTCTTGCATGTTAGTATGTCACGTGTTTATGAAAATGCCATGCAAAAATACCATCTTTATGAGCTTATGTGACCATTCGGCCTCCTCCATTTTTGTGCTTTCTATGTGCATTTTCATCATGCTAGTTGATAGGTTTGCATCTCCATGCTATGATTTTATGTATTTTCATTTGGTATGTCATGTGTTTGTGAAAATGTCATGATAGAATATCATCATTTTAAGCCATAGACCATTCGACTACCCTCCCTTTATTTGCCTTGTATGTGCATTTTCATCTTGCTTGTTGACTTGTTTGCATTTCCATGATTTGTTTTTGTGTATTTTGGTTTAGAATGCTATGTGTTTGTGTTATTGCCATGCATTCTTTAGGTTTAGGTTTTTCTTGTATTGCCATGCATTTCATGCATTTTAGACCTAGGTTGCATTTATTGCCATGCAAGTTCATGCTAGGTCTAGGCCATATTATTTATGCCATGCATTTTCCATATCATTTAGGTTTTAAATCATACATTTCATACATCATATTTGCTGTTTGCTCATGCATCTCATGCCATACCACTTGATTTATGACTTAGGCCAATCAATGGCTCAAAGTCATGCTCACTTGAGCATATTTGTGGAAAATTAAAGAGTTGTCAAATTGATTATTCTACCTTTGTATTTTTTTTACTTAGCCAATTTTTGTCCAAGTTTTTAGAAGTTTTAGCTACTGTTTGTAGGTCCTTAAGAGAGTCTCCAATATTTTTACTTTGTTTTTTAAATGATTTTATCAAAGGCAAAAAAATGTGTTTTGGCAAAATAGTTTTCACCCAGTATTCTCACATTCCCGATTTTTTTGGAAAGTTATCTTTAATCATAAAATTAAGCCAATTTTTCCCATCTAGTTTTATATGTTCTGAGTCTCCAATATTTTTTTATATTTTTTTGAATTTTCAAAAATAGGTTAAAAAATCGTGATTTAAAATTGGACAGTAGAGGCAGATTTGAATTCAAAAGAAAAACAATTGTTGAATTTGGCTAAGGCATTTAAAGAAGGTTGGTTAGGAACTTTAGCTACTGTCCTAGCTTGGTTTTTAGACTATTTTAATCTTTAAAAATGATTTTATAAAGCTCGGGTTAAGGGTGGTCAAGTCCGGGATTTTAAAACTTAGGAAATTAGAGCTATTTTTTGAAAGGGATTTGGCTAAGAGGTTCTATTATCCAAGATTTTCAAAGTTATTTTCAAACAAATCACAAAGTATTTTGATTTTAGAAAATTTAATTTGATGTATTTTCCTAAGGTAGTCGGATATCTTTTTAGGTATACGGATTTCTTTATTTAATGGAAAAAATATACTTTCATGCATAGCATTTTCCATATTCATGCATATTGTATAATATATGATTTTTTTTTCTATGATAATTTCTATGGTATTATTATTATTTTGATATATATTTTTTGGTGTCATGTTGTTTGTCATATGGTTTTGAATATTTCATGTTATCTTATGCTTTTTATTTAGTCATTTATTTTTGTCACACTATTTAGCATATACTATGTTCATGCATTATTATTTTTATTTTATTTTCATGCATATTTCATGATAGCATTAAATATAAGTTTCATGTCATTTCATGTCACTTAGATTATATTCCATGTCATTTAGATTATATTATTTAGAATATGTCATGTCATTTAAAATATGCCATATCATTTAAATTTGCCATGTCATCTAAATCATTTTATTCCATTTAGAATATATCATGTTACCTAGGTCATTTCATTTCATATAGAATATATTATGTCACTTAGGATATTTCATTTCATTTATAATATATCATGTTACTTAGGATATTTCATTTCATTTAGAATATGCTATGCCATTTAAATTATATCATATCATTTAGGTTGCATTATATTATCTAGACTTTATTATTTCATTTTATTTATGTCACACATATTCATATTCATATATATTTTTTAAATATTTTGAAAAAGATACTGATTTTCAATAAAATAAAGATATTCCCGAGTTAAAAAAATTCATGAGTTCTCTGCCGGATTTGCTGGGGAGGATATCATCAATTATCATTAATAACGAAATATCTTCTTTAAAACGAGAATGATTCGGAAAATTTTCCAAATTAATAAAAATTTCTATATTTTGCCACGTTTGTTGGGGAATATAGTAAAATTTTGAATTAATAAAATCCGGACCATTTTCAATTAAAAATGGAATTATTTTTCTTTAAATTGGGAATTAACTTGAAATATTAAATTAAAAACTGACTTTTTATTGAGACTTAAGATAACACACGATTAATAAGGTACTGTTTCATACGGGCGTTGTGGGGGTGCTAATCCTTCCTCGCACGTAACCGAGTCCCGAACCCGATTCTTAGATTTTCTCTGGTTTATAACACATACTTGAAATTGGTTTTAAAAAATGTTTTAATTAATTTTAAAATGTTCTACAAAAATGGTTTTAATAGGTGGCCGATCACACCTAGCTAAAAAAGATTGGTGGCGACTCCATGTCTTTTTCAGGGTCATTTCCAAAACCTTCATTTTTCAAGAGGAATTAAGTCGACATTTTCTCGGTTTTTTTTAAATGTCACGCTTAACGAGTAATAAAGTCTCGCGATGAGACTTGTTATTTTTTAAGTTGCGACAGCTTTGCGACTCCACTGGGGACATTAGAGAGTCAGGCCTAGAATTAGTCGTGTGTTATCAAAGTCTCGATTTTTGTTGGTTTATTCGGTATTTAATTCTAATTTCCACAATTTTTTCAATAATAAGGAGAATTTTAAAAATAATAAAATGTTTTAAATATGTCCATATTCATGTGCATACATATTATTATTGTTCTCTGGTTATTTTGGTGCATATATTTATTTATTGCTTAATTGATGATTTATGTTGTTTAGTCTTATCGGGGTATTTAGAATTAGGGTAGTAGAATAGGTGGTGAAAGGTTTGTTGTTCCTCCTCACACACTACACTTGCATTTGCATAACATGAGCTCTATACCCAAGTTTCGTCCTTTTAAGTGGAAGTAAAGTAGTTACGCTCTCGTGATGATCCTCCGCATGGGTTAGCAAAATACTTTCGGAGTATAAATTACCTAAGTTCTCGTGATGATCCTTGGCATGGGCTAGGGAAATATACTCTAACGAATTGAACCCGCTTTTACCGGGGTGCCTTACTAGCCTTCACAGGCGACAATGAGGAACAATTCGAGGCATTTTTAGAATTTCGTTCACCCACATATAGTGAGCCATAGAGCCAACATAGGTGAAGCTCTGTCGAATTTTTGATAAATATACCGGAGTTAGGAACACATGGAGCGATACTTCTAACCTTTTATTACCTATTTTACATCCCAAATAAATTTTGTAAATCAGGCAGTGATGAACATAAATTGTTTTGCCTGTGATAGATTCGATACCCTGTCCCAAAGGCGTCGTAATGCCGAATTTTCATTGGGACATCTTGTTTACTTTATATTATTTGTTATTATTTGATTTCTTCACCTTTACTGACTTGTTTCTTTTTCATGCATTTTTTGTGTCATCATAATGCATAGGGAAAGTTATTGGCCTCGGGATAATCTTCAATCAAATGGGCTTTCATGGAGGGTCAAGCTAGTTCGATAGTGGAAGAGCATACAGGGTACGGCAGTGGTCGGAGTCAGAGCATCGAAGAGATGGGGATTGTTTAAAAAAGGGATATATATCAGTATTACCAGAACGAGTAGAGTTAGAAATCCGACAAAGTGATCTCCGAGGGTTGATGGATATTTGGAGTCAATGGGATATGTCAGAAAAGAGGATTTTCACTCAGATATATGGAGACATAGCATTGTTGATACCGGTTAGGATTAATAGTGAGTTGATTCGGGCTATGATACATTTCTGGAATCCCGCTTACTGATGCTTCACCTTCAACAAGGAAGACATGACACCAACCATAGAGGAATATTCGGCTTTGTTGCGTATTGAGGATACCATCTCGGATCGGATTTATTTGAAGGATTCAAAGACGTTAGGATTTAAGAAGAAGTTAGCTAGGATTGTGGGAATGGATAGTAAATGGGTCGATGCTCATATGGTTAACAAAGGGAAAAGTGAGTGTATTCCTTGGGATGCCCTCCAATCTTTGATCCGAAGTCACCCGAATACAGAGACTGTTAGGGATATTTTTGCGTTAGCTGTATATGGCTTTGTTATCTTCCCGGGGACAATAGGACGTGTCGAGTTAATCATAGTTGACCTTTTTGAGAAGTTACGCCATAAGATAGATCCGTCTCCAGCCATTATAGCAGAAACTATCCGATCTTTGAATTTTCGCAAAAGGAAAGGAAAAGGGAGATTTAGGGGATGTATTCAACTTCTCTATGTGTGGATTCAGAGTCATTTTTGGAAGAGGGAGAATGTTTCTTTCAAACCATATATGAAAACCCTAGTATCGATCAATGAGTTCTTTAAGATAGAAATGAAGAGTAGTGGATCAATCTATTCCAAAATCTTAAAGGTGAAATGACAACTTGGGGAGCTCCATGGATGATTCCTATGCCGATATTGTACAAATGTGGAGACAAGTTAGGGGTTCCACTACTCGGGATTTGGGGAGCCGTAAGCTACGAACCTCTGTTGGTGCAAAGACAGGTTGAGTCTCGGCAGTTCACACTCGCGACTCATGGACTGGCTCTATTAGAGTTCACCTATGGAGAAAAATGTTACTCAGGAAAGGTGCGGGGAATAATTGAAGCATGAAAAAAGACCCATCGGGTAAAGGTAGCCAGATATGCCGACATCGTCACACCCGATTACCTAGCATGGAGAGAAAAGAGGGTTAATGATAGATTATTGGCATCTAATGGGGACAAATTCAATTCTTGAGTTCACCACCAAGGGAAGTACCATTGGAGTTAGAAATTGCAAAGTCGAAATTTGGAAAAGAAAAGACCCAAATAAGCAAAGAGATTGCTCGAATTCAATAAGAGCTTGAGGACATGAAAAATAGGGAATCAGCCCGGGAAAAGGAAATGAAGAGGATTAAGAGAGAAAGGGACACTGTCAAGGGTGATCTTCAGGATTTACACTTGGAAAACAAAAGGTACCGCTTCGAGCTCAGATTTGAAGGGACCCTCAAGACTTCCGGGGAATGGAAGCAAGAGGTCAAAAACCTCAAGAAGGAGAGTAACTATTGGAAAGAGAGAGCGAAGCATGAAGAAGCCCGAGCCAATCAGCTTGAAAAGCAAGCTAAGAAAAGTTTACATAGTGAGGTTTCTGTTGACATGTCTATGAGCCATGAACAAGTAGGGGTCAGATTGAAAAGCAAGGCAATCAAAAGAGGACTGTGAAAGAAAGTCCAAGATCCGAGGGAGTTACTATAGGACTAATATTTTGTAACAGCACTTTGAAGCAGATAGGCGAATTATGGACTTGTCTTAGGAAGTGATATTTTTATTTTATCCTTGATGTATTTAGTTCTAGAAAATCAATGAAAGACCGTTCGGTTGGAATTATCCCGGGGCCAATACTTTCAAATACTTTCAAATGCATTCATATTTTTTTATATATTTTGTTTATTCATTCGTACATTTATTTATAGTTGTAATCATTCATTTTTTATGATTATTCATTTCATATCCATATACTTAGCCACTTATTTATTCATTTTACTTGTTCATTCATTCATTCTTTCATATTCATATACTTAGCCATTTATTTATTCATTTTATTTGTTCATTCATTTATTCTTTCATATTCACATACTTAGTCATTTATTTATTCATTTTATTTGTTCATTCATTCACATTTAGTCATTAATTCATTTTTAATAAAATATTAAAAAAAATGTGTCAATAAATTCTAATCCATGGTTTTTTAAAACTTAAGGTAAAATCGGGCGCATTCTAAAAGAAACGAATTTTCGACACCGCTACAACACTAGATCTCAAGATAGGATCATGGAGAATGATTATCTTGCTTGTATTGAGAGGATGGAACGGGTTCAAAAGGAACTACAGGAACAGCTGGTTAAGTCTCAGGAGGAATCAAGGGAACAAATGGCTAAACTCATGGAAATGATGAACGCCATGATAAGACAGAAAGGGCCAAAGGAGAATTCGGTCACAGGAAAAAGGGTGGTAAATGAAGAAGATCAACTTGAAATCGTGCAGCAAAAGGGCCAAGCATCCCAGCATGTGGGAAATGAGCTGCCAACTGGGGTAGCTTCTTATGTTTATATCCAACCAGCGGCTGAAGCACCGAATTATGCTCCTGAAAAAGGTAATATTGGGGCTAACCCAAGTGATATTATTGATGTTCCGGACTTTGAGGAACTAGCTGAGAAAGAAAAGGCAAGGTTGGCTGAGATGAAAAAGATAGAAATTGCAGAATCCCAGAAGAAGTATCAGTTGCTAGAAGAGAGATTAAGAGCAATAGAGGGGGCAGAGTTATTTGACAGTCTGGATACCAAAGAAATGAGTTTGGTACATGGCTTGGTGATTCCTCCCAAGTTTAAAGTACCCGATTTTGAGAAATATAATGGGACTACCAACCCATCAGCACACCTAATCATGTACTGCAGAAAAATGACAAGACATGATGATGATGAAAAACTGCTTATCCACTGCTTCTAGGATAGCTTGACGGGGTCTGCAACTCGATGGTATAATCAACTGACTCGGACTAAGATCCGTTCTTGGATGGATTTAGCCAGGGCCTTTATGGAGCATTATAAGCATGTATCTGATATGGTACCTGACAGGCTGTCACTACAGAACATGGAAAAGAAGACCACTGAGAGTTTCAAAGAGTACTCTCAAAGGTGGAGGGACTTGGCCACTCAAGTGCAACCCCCTTTAACAAGCAAAGAAACAACGGTGCTTTTTATCAACACTTTAAAGACACCGTATTATGACAAATTGGTGGGGAGTGCTACTAAGAATTTTGCGGATATGGTTATATCCGGCGAAATGATTGAGACTGCCATCAAAAATGGAAAAATGGAAGGGGTGGGTTTGCCACTCCGAAGAAGGTATTTCCTACTAAAAAGAAAGAGGAAACTCACGTAGTTAGCATCAACCAATATCCATATGCACCTCCTACATCATATACACCTCCCAGGCCCTATGCTCATTCTACATCCTATGCACCTCCTACACCCTACACACCTTACCCGGGGTATAATCCTTACTACCCCAATGTGAACCACCTTACTCAAAATCCATTCCTTTATACCAATATACCACAATAGCCATTTCCAACTTGCATATCCCCACATATAAATCTTCCTCGAAACACTGTCCCAAACACCCAGGGTACCATGCGCAACGACCAACGTTCACCAAGGAACGATCAAAAACTCCAATTTGATCCGATTCCTACCACTTATGGTGAACTATATCCCAAATTGTTGCAGGGCCAACTTGTTGCACCCGTATACCTTAAACCTCTAACCCCGCCATACCCAAGGTGGTACAACGCAAATGCTAACTGTGCGTATCACGCGGGGATCAAGGGCATTCGACTGAGGATTGCATTTCCTTCAAAAAGAAAGTCCAAAGTTTAATCAATATCGGAGTTGTGAAATTTGGGTAAAAGAATGGGCCAAATGTAGCGGGAAATCCATTGCCCGATTATGCTGAGAATCTGGTAAATGCAATATTGACAGGGGAAGTCAGAAGGGTAAAAAGGTATGTCAATGAAGTCAAGACTCCAATGATAAAAGTATGGGTCGAAATGGTTAAGGCAGGAATGGTGGAGGATGAAGACAGTTTAAAAATTATTGTAAACAGGGTGCAGAATTGGTGCTCGTTCCATAGATGTAAAGGTCATACCATACATGAATGTGGGAACTTTCTGGCTAAAGTCCAAAAGATGATGGATGAGGGGGAGGCTCAGTTTTATAAGGAAATAGAGGAGGAAACAGAGGTTATTGAGAATGCAGCTGGCTACGGGATAGGAAGACCTTTGATCATCTATTACAATGAACCAGAGGAGAAAGTTATGCCGGTTGTTGAGGAAATTGTGCCTAAGTTAATCATAGATTTGCCTTATTCCTTTTCATACAAGGAAAACAAAGGCTGTACCGTGGAAGTATGACTACAGTATGGTTATGCCAGGGTCTTCGAGTCAGCAAGATATCACATGAGTGGGGCACTTAACACGAAGTGGAAGGTGTTATGCCCTTGTGGTTGTTGAACAAGGATCAACGAGAAAGGATGAAGGAACGGATAAAGGGAAGAAAGCAACTGAACCAATCCATATTGAGATGGATTCGTCAAAAGAAGTAGAGAGGGGGTCAGCCCTCGTTAACAAGATAAAAGAGTCGGTGAACGAAAAGGAGGCTTGCGAGTTTTTAAATTCATAAAGCATAATGAGTATAGTGTGGTTGAGCAATTGCAGCGTCAACCAGCAAGAATTTCAATCCTCTCATTGCTACTGAAATCGGAGCCACACCGAAATGCCTTGTTAAGAGTTCTAAATCAGGCATATGTGGCCAACAACATATCGGTGGAGAAACTAGATAGGCTGGTGGGAAACATTGCAGCAGACGATCACATATATTTTAGTTATGATGAAATACCACCCAATGGTATTGGATCAACAAAGGCTCTTGACATAACAACCACTTGCAAGAGGCACATACTACCAATGGTGCTTTTGGATAATGGATCTTCGTTAAATTTGATGCCCTTGGCAACCCTGTCCAAATTACCAGTTGATATTTCTTATATGCTACCAAGTTGCACGGTGGTTAGAGCTTTTGATGGAACTAGACGGGAGGTAATGGGAACTATCGAGGTCCCGATGGAGATAGGTCTTTGTACCTATAAGGTGAACTTCCAAGTCATAGATATTATGCCGTCCTACAATTGCTTGTTGGGAAGGCTTTGGATACATTCAGCAGGGGCTGTACCTTCATCTCTCCACCAAACACTAAAATTTGTGATGGAGGAACGTTTGGTCACTGTGTCGGGAGAAGAGGACATCATAGCCTCTGCATCTATTGGTTCCCTTTACATTGAGCCAAACGAAGATGCTGTGGAATGCTCCTTCGATCCTTGTAGTTTATAAATGCAGTATTCGTCACTGAGGGATGAAAAATTCCAAAACTGAAGTTGTCCAAGAATACAAGGTTAGGAGTAAAGACTACCATGGGAAAGGGCTGCAGGGCGAGAAAAGGTCTCGAAAAGTATCTTCAGGGAATGGTCTGAGCAATTGAAATGGTTAGAAAGAAGGACCGGTTTGGTCTAGGATATCTTTCGAAGGCTCAGGAGAAGAGGAAACAAGTGGAGAAGAACCGACAAAGGAAGATGGCCCGTCTCGCAGGTATGGATATTGAATGGGAACCTATGACTTTCCCACAAATCCTTCACAGCTTTCGCTCAACCGGTTTTCTGTTCGGAGAAAAGAATTTTGATGATGTACTCATAAAAATTGAACAAGGTTTCGAGAAGTTCAATATGGATAAGGGTGAGCAGATACAGGATATAATGATCTACATGACTGGGGAGGAAAGTGTTGAAAGTAAGAATGCAAACTGGATGGTGCGACCTTGTCCACCAGGATGTAGACTGACCAATTGGAGTGCGATTGAGCTGCCCGTAGTTTTTAGGTCTATTCCAAAGTAATGCTTTAAAACAATCTTTATTATCTTTGCCCGAGGATTTTAAGATTTTTTTTTTCTGTAATAGGGCTTTTGTCTAAACATTTTCATTCAATAAATAACAAGCACGATGCATTTTTTTCATATTTATGTGTCCATATTCTTTCATTTATGCTATTTATTTTTTTCTTTCGTTGTATATATATTTTCCTATATTGTTTCTTCCCCACCTATTTACAGGTGTACGGATGCGGAATATGAGGACCTTCCTATCAGTAATTTTGAAATTGATTTTGAAAAACCCATTTGCACGGGTGATTTTGAGGCCAACGAAGATATTGAGGATTATGGTCTACCTCCGGACTTCTTAAGGAAAATAGAACAAGAGGAGAAACAAGTACTTCCTCATAAGGAGCTATTGGAAATGATAAATTTGGGAAGTGGTGAGGAGATAAAAGAGGTTAAAATTGGTACCACGTTGTCATCATTAATAAAAGATGAATTGATAGCCTTGCTCCGGGAATATGTAGATGTATTTGCATGGTCATACCAAGATATGTGATAACTCATATAATTATATAGTTTTTAGTTATGTTTTATTATTGTTTTGTGTCAAATACGAGTTATTATTGTTTAGTCTAATTGTGTTTATGATCTTTTATATTTTTATGTATTTTGGTGTTTTTCACAAGTTTCTTTGAGTGATTTCAGATTACTAGAATTAAGGGCAAATCCAGTTCAGTTCCAGTTCCGACACCTTTTGCCATATCAGCTATATCTCGAGTTTCACTGAAGCAATAAGGCTGAACTTTGTAGCCATGCAAAGCTAAGAGGCATATCTATCTTTTTTATGTTTTACACTTCTTGAAACGGAGTCGTTTTCCCTAGCGAAATCGACCATCAAGTTGGCTGATGTGCAATGACGTCTGTGCTGACCTGTTTTTGTATTATGCCCATATCTTCTTATCCACATCAGAAAATGAGCTGATTCCAACGGCTATGGATCAGTAACTGATAGGGTAACATTTTTCTAGAAGACCATGTGATCAGATAAGGCCTCCAAAATGGACAAAATCGACCATCAAGTTGGCTGATCAAAATTGTCATACAATATGACGAAAATTGTTAGAAAAATTCACCCACCTATTATACCTACCTTTGAAATTTGTAAAGCTTGTCTCTTGTCATTTAGCCCTCCAAAATGTGTATAAATAGAGGGCCTTGGATGATTGTAGAGGATCATATTGTAGATAGGTAGGATATTAGCCATTGTAATAAAATTCTCTAAGTTTTCTTCTTCTTTCTTTTCTCTAGTTTTCTTTTTCTTTAGAAAGAACAAGAGGTTGGATAATTAATATTCTTCTTCTTCTTCTTCTTTCTTTCTTTTATTTTCTTCTTAGATTCTATTTAATTTTATGTTTATAATGCCTATGCTAGGCTAAATTTCTATTTGGTTAAGGGTGATTTCAAAGCCCTAGACATGTTTTGTGATTGATTTTTAGATTCTATCTATCATTAATTTTCTATCAAAGTTGCTTATGTTCTTCTACAAGAATTGTTCATGATGTTGTCTTGATTTATTTAGGTGTACAACTAGATAGATCTTGATAATTATCTATTGCTAGTTTAGGAATCTTGATCCGTGTAATTGTCTTGATTTCTTATTCATAAGTGGCAATTTGTGATTAATGATTATGGTCAAGTTTTCAATAATTGCAAAGTGGAACATAACCTAAGTTGAACAATCCGAGCTTATGTGTTTGTTGCTTAGATCAACCTATCTTTCTCATCATAAAGCTGCCATTAAATTGAATTTAGAGAGCTTATTCTAGGTTGTTTAATGGTTAGAGATTAAATAGAGAGCTTGTTCTATTTAACGACAAACTAAGGAAAGATTGGGATAACAGAGCTTGTTGTTATCTACGGTTGTTAACTTTGATAGTTGGTTGATATTGATAGATCTGAAATTGATTCTTAATGATGTCTAGTGGTGGAGAATGAAACCTTAACCATATTTTTCATATTTGATTCTTCTTACTTACTTGTTTTCTTACTTTTCTAGTTTGCTTATTTTTAAAAGTATATTTATTTTTATTGGCTGGTTATACCGCCTAATTTGTATATTATCTTTGTTTTATTTTTATTGGCTGGTTATACCGCCTAATTTAGTATATATATTGGCTGGTTATACCGCCTAATTTAGTATATATATTTTTATTGGCTGGTTATACCGCCTTGCATCTTATTCTTATTATTTACTTTAATTTAAATCTGGCTTCAAAAACCCCTTTTCTTTTATTGTTCTTGAATTTAAGTTTTAAACTATTAACTTATAAACTAAAACCC
Source organism: Fremontodendron californicum (assembly GCA_030761205.1). Lineage (NCBI taxonomy): Eukaryota > Viridiplantae > Streptophyta > Magnoliopsida > Malvales > Malvaceae > Fremontodendron > Fremontodendron californicum. The sequence goes on from JAULJL010000026.1 coordinate 13,621,693, forward strand.
AATCCCTGAGGACTCGACCCTTGCTAACTACTATACTTACAATTTATGTTTTTTGTGCAAGGTTAAATAAGATACACTCTTTTGGGTGCATCAAATTTTTGGCGCCGTTGCCGGGGATTGCTTTCTTTAGTTTATTTGTTACTTGGTTTATTCTTATTTTCAGTTCTAATTAGTATTATTTTCTTGTACATACATGTTTTTCTTTTCAAATTTTGAAAAAAAATAAAATGGAATTGAGCAATCTAACACTTGAAGAGTTGGTGGCATACATGAACATGGAGAATCAACAAGCCAATCTCACCACCCCAGTTCAACAATTGGCCATGGGAGGATGTCAAGGCCATCAAGTGTTCCAAGACCAACAGTATGATCATTACTCAAACACTTACCATGAGGGATGGTGGGATCATACTAATTATGGCTACTCGAAAAATTACCAAGAAGTAGATCCTTATGCCAATTACACTCATCCATCTAGCTTCAATCAATCATGGTCTCAAGAACCAGATCTTTTTCAACCACCACATATGACTCAAAACTCAGGTACTTCTTTAGAAGATCTTGTCTATTCTCTTGTTACTGATTCTTTGCAATTTCAACTGGAAACAAGGGCAAGCATCCAGAGTTTGGAAAAGCAAATGAGCCAATTGGCTAGTAGTATGGTGGGATGGGTAGCACAAAGATCTGAAGAACTCCCACCCCAAACGATGGTTAACCCAAAGGAGAATGCTACTATTGTGACCTTGAAGAATGAGGAACAAGATGAGGATGAAACAAAATTAGAGATGGATTCTATTCTTGAGGATAATGAAGCCAAAGATCCAAATAAGAGTATTTCGGCACCTGAGGTAACGTTTAAGGTTTCACTTTTTACTAATGTTTCTTCTCCACCTTTTCCTAGTAGATTTGCAAAGTTCAAGGAGGAAAAACATGAACAACACATGCCGGAAACCTTAAACAACTTGTTTGTGGAGGTCATTCAACAAGTATCAAAATATGCTCTATTCCTCGATGACATATGCACCACAAAGGATGATGGAATAATACTTGTAATGGAGAATGCATCCACTGTTGTGCAAAGAAAGTTTCCTCTCAAACGCATAAATTTGGGAAATTTCATGTATGAGCCTGACAAGCCTAAAATGCCAAGAAGGGGAATTGGCTAGGCTGAAAACAATCAATCAAGTGCTAATTGGGGGAGGCAGCCTAATTAGTGAAAGCATTGCCAAACTGCCATCCTCAGATTTGCTCTCTTTTTCTTTATCTTTTTCTTATGTTTCTTTGCTAATTGTGTTTAGTGTTTCTAAGTTCATTTAGGCTGCATAAGTTTATTTTGTTTATTAGTTCTTTTCACTTACACATGATTCTTTCATTTAGGATTAATAGCATTACATTAATGACAATGTAAGAATTATGTGTGGGGGGGAAGAATTTAGGATTTTATTTAGAATGTTTTGTTTTTGAGTCTTTTTATGTTGTTTTTCTTTCTGATCCTTGTTTTGAAAATAACTAGATGTAAATATAATTTTTTTTAACCCCGGTTAAATGGAGGATAACGGTACTCCGTGATTATTTAAGTCGGTTCCATCAGCTACCCACAAAACTGATATTGTATATAAATTTCTCTTCCAATTTCTCTTTCAATTTTTTTCATTTTTTTTTCAGGATGGATGATATTCTCACAAGATTGCAGAAACGATTTCCTCTTTTTCCTCGAAATATTTTACTGAAGCTTTACCAAGTTCGATTTGAAAGATTAAGAATGCTTATGCACAAAGGATTTCCTGAAGACATACGTTGGATAATTGAAGCCAAGGTACGTGAAGATGAATATCTTCCTGTTTTGCATTTACCAGGTACAGGTAGAAGCACTTTTGCAAAGAAGCGACGAGCAAAGCGCATTAGTTCAAATTGCCACAAATGTGCACGATGGACGTGTAACGATAAATGTCGTTCTATTGGGATTCCGTCCTCTAATCGAGATGATAAAATTGAATTCATTAAGGATGGACTGAGTAAGGAGAATTTGGGTAATATCCAACTTTCTCTTGAGACGCATCCTAGTGGAGACGTACAAAGAGAAATTCTTGATTTATGGCCGCAATTCCAAAGGGAATGGCAACATCTTGGGAATCTGATGTTAAAAGACCCTGTTTGCCAGCTTGTAAGAAAACTGGATGGGAAGCATATCCTCGACTCATAGAAGGCGTTTAAGCCGTTTCTGGACGTAAAACCAGAGGAAGATGTGAGCCACAATCACAATAAATGACTTCTCAGCTTTTGGTTTGATTTGCAATAACTTTATTTTGGTTTAATTTACGTGTTGTTCGATTTGTGTAATTATTCTCGTTTTTTTTATTTGTCTTTTACGGTTGATTTTTTCTTCTCTTTTTGATTTTCTTCCTGAAATCACGCAAAAATCTTTTGTTAGGTTAACATTTTCTTCTGACAGGTCAGATACACTTTCAGCGACATTATTACTCTTGTCTGATTCACTACTCAGTCCTCTATATATTACACCATGTACTCATTCTCTTTCAGGCACTCGAAAAAAAAAATGGAAAGTACTTCGTCCCAGCGCATAAAAAAAATTTGTGTCTTTGGAGGTGCTTATCCAGGGAAAAATAACATATTCGCTGATGAAGCCATAAGAGTTGGAGTAATACTTGCCCAACAAAAGATCCACTTGATTTATGGAGGCGGTAGTACGGGTTTAATGGGAGCAGTCGCTACAGCAGCACACGCCGGAGGAAGTCCAGTTCTAGGAGTCGTGCCAAAACTATTCACAGATTTTTGTGGACCTACCGTGGGTAAGGAAATACAAGTCTGGAGTATCCCTGAATGGATAACAATCATGTACCATTCTGCCGATGCATTCATTGCTTTACCAGGAGGTCTGGGTACATTGGAAGAAATAGCTTGCATGGCTTCTTGGTCATCTTTGGTCACAAATAAGAAACCCATTGGTTTGCTTAATATTAATAGTTATTTTAATAATTTGCTTTCATATTTAGATAATGCTGTGGATAATGGATTCATGTTTTCAGAGGCAAGGAGAACCATAATTTCTGCTACAACCATTGAAGATTTACTCAAAAAGCTCCAAGCTTATGAGTGTTTATCTGCTACGGTTGTTTCGCAAACGCTCAGAAAAAGAAAAAGAGATATGGACGAGAAAGGAGTGGATTGCACTTTGTCTTTGTGACATTATCTAACATTTTGCTTGTTGTGTCTCAGTTATAATAAGTGGTTAGCAACCTCTGCAGGTAATATCTCCTAAATTCTACTTTTAAAATTTGACATTGGGGACAATGTCATATTTTAGTAGGGGGTAAGGGACATATTTTGCTAATTTTTAAAAAAAAAAAAAAAAAAAAATTAAGAAGTATTCATTCTGAACAAGGTTTGAGTAAGGGAGACTTGAGACATACCTTGTCAGTTTGATTTCTTCTTTTCAAAAAAAAAAAAAAGTTTGTTGTGTTTTAAGCAATTTAGAAGTATTCATTCTGAACAAGGTCTGAGTAAGGGAGACTTGAGACATACCTTGTCAGTTTGATTTTAATCTTTTTATGTTTACTTGTTAATTTTTGTTTAGTATTTTAGGATTATTTAGGTTGCATGGTTTTGTTTTGTTTTGAGTCTTAGTTGTTCCTATTCTTATGTTATTAGTTCTTTTCTCTTACACATGATTCTTTCATTTGAGTTAATAGACTTACATTGAGGACAATGTAAGAATTAAGTGTGGGGGGGAATGATTTAGGATTTCTTTTATTTTTGTCTACTATTTTTTTTTTCTTTATTATTATTATTATTTTTTTTGTGAGTTTTAGTTCCTTTTTAATACAATGATGAGATATGAATTGCATAAGTCTAAAACAGATTTATTAGTGAGAAGATTTTCATGAGAATTGAGCTTGATGTCAACCTTTTTATGAGCCAATGTTAATATGATATGTTGATTGAGAAAGAAGCATGTTTAGACTTAATCTGACTTGTATAATCATCCTTATGAGTTTTTGAGCCTATAATGATTGATGCATTATACAAATCAATCTAATTTCTTTCTTGAGTGCTCTTATGATTACATGATTCTCTAGAACTTGCTTTAAACCGTTTGAGACTATATTGATGCATGTGACAACATGAATATGATAGAGGCATTAGGATTTTTAGCCAGGGCCAAACAGCCATCCCTTATTGATGTTCCAAGAGAACACACCCTTAGTGAACCAATTTGAGCCTACATTGAATAAGCTATCTCTTTGGTAACCATAACTTGTCCCTAACCTAAATATACTTATATCCTTACCTTTGTTCCAAAGATGAATTAGCATGTTTTGAGACAAGTTGCAAAGACAAGGAAGATCTATTGAAAATTTGGGTTAGAAACAAGAAATAAGTGTGGGGGGGGGGGAAAGAAAGAAAAGTCAAAAAAAAAAAATATGAATCATCTCTTGAATTTTGGGAAAAAGAAAAAGATGTTACAAAGTTGTTCAGAATGAAGAAAAGGCCCAACATGAATATCCGGCCTAGGTGACTATGTACTTGTAAAGAGTTTTGATAAGTTTCTTTGTATGATCTTATTATGTCTCTAAACTTTATGAACTCTTTGGAACCTTTGTGATATCGTTATCCTTTTGTTCTTCAACCACATTACAAACCCCTTGGCCCCATTACAACCTTGATTAAAGACCTCTTGATTCATGAAGTTGCATGATCTAAATAGTGGAGAATAGGTGGACAAGCAAGAATATGGTAGAACTGTTTTCATGAGATTGATTGAGTGTAAACACTTCACCACTACTTTAAAGAGTGAAAATCATGAGGGTATCCCATGTGAGAAGTTGAGATTAAATTTGAACATGCACTATTTTGATTGAGATATGTTATGTTAATATTGGCTTAACTCAAACAATTTACATTCAAGCATGATTTTTTGTGAAATTCTTTAAGCTATTGATTAGTTTATAAGACTTGTTCAAAGATTGTCTCTAATTTGTATTGAAAGGATTAGGAATAAATATTTTTTCAAAATTTGAAAAGAAAAACATGTATGTACAAGAAAATAATACTAATTAGAACTGAAAATAAGAATAAACCAAGTAACAAATAAACTAAAGAAAGCAATCCCCGGCAATGGCGCCAAAAATTTGATGCACCTAGGGGTTTAAAGGCTTGTGTCACATGCTAAGTGCCACCGTGATTTCCTACGAAAATGGATTAGATTAGATTTTCTTATTTTATTTTTATTGAGTCGTTGCTAGGGACTAGCAACAATCTAAGTGTGGGGGTGTGATAACTCGTATAATTATATAGTTTTTAGTTATGTTTTATTATTGTTTTGTGTCAAATACGAGTTATTATTATTTAGTCTAATTGTGTTTATGATCTTTTATATTTTTTATGTATTTTGGTGTTTTTCACAAGTTTCTTTGAGTGATTTCAGATTACTAGAATTAAGGGCAAATCCAGTTCAGTTCCAGTTCTGACACCTTTTGCCATATCAGCTATATCTCGAGTTTCACTGAAGCAATAAGGCTGAACTTTGTAGCCATGCAAAGCTAAGAGGCATACATATCGTTTTCATGTTTTACACTTCTTGAAACGGAGTCGTTTTCCCTAGCGAAATCGACCATCAAGTTGGCTGATGTGCAATGACGTCTGTGCTGACCTGTTTTCGTATTATGCCCATATCTTCTTATCCACATCAGCAAATGAGCTGATTCCAACGGCTATGGATCAGTAACTGATAGGGTAACGTTTTTATAGAAGACCATGTGATCAGATAAGGCCTCCAAAATGAACAAAATCGACCATCAAGTTGGCTGATCAAAATTGTCATACAATATGACGAAAATTGTTAGAAAAATTCACCCACCTATTATACCTACCTTTGAAATTTGTAAAGCTTGTCTCTTGTCATTTAGCCCTCCAAAATGTGTATAAATAGAGGGCCTTGGATGATTGTAGAGGATCATATTGTAGATAGGTAGGATATTAGCCATTGTAATAAAATTCTCTAAGTTTTCTTCTTCTTTCTTTTCTCTAGTTTTCTTTTTCTTTAGAAAGAACAAGAGGTTGGATAATTAATATTCTTCTTCTTCTTCTTCTTTCTTTCTTTTATTTTCTTCTTAGATTCTATTTAATTTTATGTTTATAATGCCTATGCTAGGCTAAATTTCTATTTGGTTAAGGGTGATTTCAAAGCCCTAGACATGTTTTGTGATTGATTTTTAGATTCTATCTATCATTAATTTTCTATCAAAGTTGCTTATGTTCTTCTATAAGAATTGTTCATGATGTTGTCTTGATTTATTTAGGTGTACAACTAGATAGATCTTGATAATTATCTATTGCTAGTTTAGGAATCTTGATCCGTGTAATTGTCTTGATTTCTTATTCATAAGTGGCAATTTGTGATTAATGATTATGGTCAAGTTTTCAATAATTGCAAAGTGGAACATAACCTAAGTTGAACAATCCGAGCTTATGTGTTTGTTGCTTAGATCAACCTATCTTTCTCATCATAAAGCTGCCATTAAATTGAATTTAGAGAGCTTATTCTAGGTTGTTTAATGGTTAGAGATTAAATAGAGAGCTTGTTCTATTTAACGACAAACTAAGGAAAGATTGGGATAACAGAGCTTGTTGTTATCTACGGTTGTTAACTTTGATAGTTGGTTGATATTGATAGATCTGAAATTGATTCTTAATGATGTCTAGTGGTGGAGAATGAAACCTTAACCATATTTTTCATATTTGATTCTTCTTACTTACTTGTTTTCTTACTTTTCTAGTTTGCTTATTTTTAAAAGTATATTTATTTTTATTGGCTGGTTATACCGCCTAATTTGTATATTATCTTTGTTTTATTTTTATTGGCTGGTTATACCGCCTAATTTAGTATATATATTGGCTGGTTATACCGCCTAATTTAGTATATATATTTTTATTGGCTGGTTATACCGCCTTGCATCTTATTCTTATTATTTACTTTAGTTTAAATCTGGCTTCAAAAACCCCTTTTCTTTTATTGTTCTTGAATTTAAGTTTTAAACTATTAACTTATAAACTAAAACCCAATCCCTGAGGACTCGACCCTTGCTAACTACTATACTTACAATTTATGTTTTTTGTGCAAGGTTAAATAAGATACACTCTTTTGGGTGCATCAAATTTTTGGCGCCGTTGCCGGGGATTGCTTTCTTTAGTTTATTTGTTACTTGGTTTATTCTTATTTTCAGTTCTAATTAGTATTATTTTCTTGTACATACATGTTTTTCTTTTCAAATTTTGAAAAAATATTTATTCCTAATCCTTTCAATACAAATTAGAGACAATCTTTGAACAAGTCTTATAAACTAATCAATAGCTTAAAGAATTTCACAAAAAATCATGCTTGAATGTAAATTGTTTGAGTTAAGCCAATATTAACATAACATATCTCAATCAAAATAGTGCATGTTCAAATTTAATCTCAACTTCTCACATGGGATACCCTCATGATTTTCACTCTTTAAAGTAGTGGTGAAGTGTTTACACTCAATCAATCTCATGAAAACAGTTCTACCATATTCTTGCTTGTCCACATATTCTCCACTATTTAGATCATACAACTTCATGAATCAAGAGGTCTTTAATCAAGGTTGTAATGGGGCTAAGGGGTTTGTAATGTGGTTGAAGAACAAAAGGATAACGATATCACAAAGGTTCCAAAGAGTTCATAAAGTTTAGAGACATAATAAGATCATACATAAAACTTATCAAAACTCTTTACAAGTACATAGTCACCTAGGCCGGATATTCATGTTGGGCCTTTTCTTCATTCTGAACAACTTTGTAACATCTTTTTCTTTTTCCCAAAATTCAAGAGATGATTCATAAGATATGCTAGTGTTGGATCCAGATATTTTGGTTCATAAACTTTATTTAAGGCCAGAGTGCAAGCCAATTCAGCAAAAATTGAGAAGAATGAGGCCGAACATGCTTTTAAAGATAAAAGAGGAGGTGAAGAAGCAGTTTGATGCTAGATTCTTAGAGGTGACAAAATATCCTGAATGGGTGGCAAATATTGTTCCAGTACCAAAGAAGGATGGCAAGGTGCGGATGTGCGTCGATTATCGAGATCTAAACAAGAGCAGTCCTAAAGATAATTTCCCTTTGCCTCACATCGGTACTTTGGTAGATAATACGGTGAAGAGTTCCTTTTTTTCTTTCATGGATGGATTCTAGGGATACAATCAGATTAAGATGGCATCGAAAGATATGGAGAAAACCATATTTGTTACAATGTGGGGAACATTCTGCTACAAGGTAATGCCGTTTGGGTTGAAGAATGCTGGGGCAACATATCAGAGAGCCATGGTGACCTTGTTTCATGATATGATGCATAAAGGAATTGAAGTCTATGTTGATGATATGATTGCAAAGTCACAAGGAGAAGAGGAGCATATTGCGAATCTTAAGAAACTCTTTGAAAGACTAAGAAAGTTTCGATTCAAGCTAAACCCGGCAAAATGCACTTTTGGAGTCAGTTTGGGGAAATTGTTGGGTTTTGTTGTTAGCAAAAGGGGAATTGAGATTGATCCGGATAAAGTGAAGGCCATCCAGAATTTGCCACCACCTCATACTCAAAAGGAAGTAAGAGGCTTTCTAGGAAGATTGAATTACATTGCTCGGTTTATTTATCAGTTAACCGACAAATGTGATCCAATATTTAAGCTACTTCAAAAATATGATCCAGGAGAATGGGATAAAGGGTGTCAGATCGCTTTTGAAAAGGTTAAGCATTATCTATCAAACCCACCAGTATTAATGCCACCTGTTTCGGATAAACCAATGATACTGTATTTATCAGTATTTGAGAGATCCATGGGTTGTGTCTTGGGGCAACATGATGAGACTGGGAAGAAAGAACAAGCAATTTACTACCTCAGCAAGAAGTTTACAGATTATGAGTTGAAATATTCGTCAGTAGAGAAGTTGTGTTGCGCCTTAGCTTGGACTGCTCGGAGGCTCAGACAATACATGTTGTACCACACGACGTGGTTGATTGCCAAGCTAGATAGAATCAAGTACATGTTGGAAGCACCTTCTTTGTCAAGGAGGACAGCAAGATGGCAAGTTTTATTATCAGAGTACGACATTGTATATGTAAGTCAAAAAGCTATAAAGGGCAGTGCAGTAGCCGAGTTCTTAGCAAGTCGGGCAGTAGAAGATTATGAGCCTTTGAACTTTGATTTCCCGGATAGAGACTTGATGTGCGTCTCGCAAGAACATGAGATTCCATCTAAAAAGAAGAAAATATGGAAGATGTACTTTGATGGGGCATCCAATGCCATGGGGCACGGAATTGGTGCAGTCCTCATATCCCCAGAAGAAAATTATTATCCTTTCACTGCCAAATTGGATTTTGATTGTACAAATAATACTGCAGAATATGAGGCATGTACTATGGGCCTTCGTGCTGCTGTAGATAAAAAGATAAAAAAATGGAGGTTTTTGGAGACTCAGCTTTAGTGATATATCAATTACACGGAGAATGGGAAACCCGAGATGCAAAGGTAATTAGATACCGAGAATTCATACTGAGTTTATTGGTGGAATTTGAAGAAGTAAATTTCAATTACTTCACCCGAGAAAAAATCGAATAGCGGATGCTCTGGCTACTTTGTCATCAATGTTTAAAGTGAATGAAAGGGCTGAAGTTATGCCGATAAAGATGAGCATATATGAGTCTCCTACCCACTGCTTGAGTATCGAAGAAGAAGCAGATGGTCTCCCTTGGTATAACGACATCTTGCAGTACATCAAGAATCAATAGTATCCAGAACGAGCAACAAAAAACAACAGGAGGACTCTGAGAAGGCTAGCAATGGGTTTTGTTCTAGATAGTGAGATTTTCTACAAGAAAGGGAAAGACCAAGTCCTATTGATATGTGTCAGATCCGCTGAAGCTCGGAGAATCATAGAGGAAGTCCATGAAGGAATATGTGGCACTCATGCCAATGGTCACATGCTTGCTAAGCAGATTATGAGGGCAGGATATTATTGGCTGATGATGGAAGGATATTGTATCAGTTATTCCCGAAAGTTCCATAAATGCCAGATATATGCAGATAAGATTCATGTGCCGCCATCGCCATTGCATGTCATGACTGCACCATGGCCATTTTCAATATGGGGAATGGATATGATTGGGCCTATTACCCCGAAAGCTTCAAATGGACATCGTTTCATCCTGGTGGCCATAGATTATTTGACAAAGTGGGTGAAAGCTGCTTCTTATATGAATGTAACAAAGTTGGTGCTATGCAGATTTGTTAAGAAGGAAATCATATGCCGATATGGATTGCCAGCAAGAATTGTTTCAGATAATGCTTTAAATATAAATAATAAGATGATGAGAGAAGTGTGTACTCAGTTCAAGATCACGCATCATGATTCGACACCTTATCTTCTGAAGATGAATGGGGCAGTAGAAGCAGCCAACAAAAACATCAAAAAGATTGTTGAGAAGATGATTGATGTGTATAAGGATTGGCATGAGATCTTGCCTTTTGCTCTTCATGCATACCGTACCTCAGTTTGCACATCTACAGGGGCAACGCCATTTTCTTTGGTATACGTGATGAAAGCAGTACTACCTATTGAAGTTGAAATCCCTTCACTTCGGGTTTTGATGAAGGTTGGCTTAGAAGAGGCGGAATAGGTTAGAGCTTGTTATGAACAGCTGAATCTCATTGAGGAGAAAAGATTAAAGGCAATTTTTCATGGGCAGTTGTATCAGAAAAGGATGATTCAAGCCCACAACAAAAAGGTTCGTCCCAGACAGTTTCGAGAAGGGGAGTTGGTACTAAGGAAAATTCTCCTTATCGTGAAGGATCCGCGAAGGAAATAGGCTCCAAATTAGGAAGGACCCTATGTGGTAAAAAGAGCTTTTTTTGGAGGAGTTTTGATTCTAACTCGAATGGACGGGGATGATTTGAGAAATCCCGTGAATGCTGATGAATTGAAGAAGTATTATGCTTGAAGAAAAAAAGAAAAAAGAAAGAAAAAGAGAAAAAAGAAAAAGTGTGATGCTATACACATGGAAATTCGAATGATTCCAAGTGTAAAAATGGAAATTCTATATATTCATCTCCCCTGAGAATTGCTTTTCAGTGAGAATATTCATGCTTGATATGATGAATGGCCATCTGTCATATTCCCTTCACTAAGAAGAAATTATCCCTAGTCACCCCTTTGAGCCTTAGGAATTATTTCTTTCTTTGAACCTTGATCAAGGATCACCCTCTACACTGGAGGGCAGATGCGAGGAAAAATAATCAAAATCATGGAAAAAAAGAGAGCCATCGAAAAATGTGAAATCAAAGAATGGCAAATGAAAGCCAGCTATGAAAGAAAAAAGATTGAAAAAGAAAAGAAAGTCTGAAAAATGACAAATGTTTCAAGAATGAATTCTCGTCAGGAAATGATCCTTGATCCAATCACCCTTAAACACACTTTGGGCCTATTTATCCTTTCTTTTTAAACCCGAACGATGGCCTACATTACGTGCTTTAAAAGTTCATTTTGATCAAGCATGAATATTTAATTTGGAAGGTTTTTCTCAGAATTCATCCCATCTTTTGAATTGACATTTTTTACCTTGGAAGCATCTAGAATTCTCAGATGCATGGTAGAATACAAGAAAAAAGAGAAAACAAAAAAATGAAAATGAAAAAAAGAATATAAAAGGAGAGGTTTAAGCCAAAAACCCGCAAAGGGCGACTTAATATCGAATGAGGGACACTTGAGTTGAAAACCCACAAAGGGCGGCTCAAGTATTGATTAAGGTTTGAATCAATGCTCCGTGTAAAGGGGGAGAAAATATCTGAAAATCAGAGGAAAAGGGAAAAAAACTCAGTCTGACGTAACTACGAAAGCCGAGGGATTATCCAAGTAAATTGCTCATTCAAAAGAGGTTTCAGATGGTTTGAAAAAGGAGGGGTCCAAGGTATTCCGCATCCGGGGCATCTACAACCTATAACTTTACATTTGTTTCTTATATCCTTGATATTCAGTTTTATAATTTTAAGACATTTTCTGCAATAAATTCTTGTTATCTTTCTTATGAAATTTGCTTGTTTCATATTTTCATTCATGCATTTTTGAGATTGTATTTTGTTTGTTATTAAATTGAATGATGATTAGTAAACATTAAAAAATCTTTAAAGGATTTCAGAGTATTACTAAGGAATAGATTTAAATCTTAGATAAGGTTTGGAAACCACTAATCCTGATGGAAAATTCACCAAATAAAGGAAAACAGTGAATGTGTTGGAGACTCCGTCATGAAGTTAGAAATTTGTGAATTTCAGCGAAGTCAGAAACTGGGACTGTTTGACAATTTATCTTGAGTGAAAGGTTCCTTAAGTGGGGCATCAATGAACAATTGAAGACTCCGTCATGAAGTCAGATAATCTGTGAACTTCAAAGAAACCATGGATTAGAAATCATGACACAATCATTTGATTACATTCACCCTTAGGAAACATACAAGCATTTGCAAAGCATGTCATTCTCATCATTGCATTTAGCTAACCTTGCAGGAATCAGGAAAACTTTGGCTTCCCCAAATCGAACTCGTTCTGCTTCTCAAATGAGTCGAGCCCCGAGACTGCCGTCGAGGTATGTTCCTTTCATTTTCAAGTTAAATTTATTTTTTTCCAAATAAATCAAACCCAGGATTATTCTTAGTATTTCCCTTTGTTTTAAATCAAATTCATTCTGCTTCTCAAATGAGTCGAGCCTCGAGACCATCGTCGAGGTATTTCCCTTTGTTTTAAATCGAATTCATTCTGCTTCTCAAATGAGTCGAGCCCCGAGACCATCGTCGAGGTATTTCCTTTTGTTTTAAATCGAATTTATTCTGCTTCTCAAATGAGTCGAGCCCCGAGAACATCGTCGAGGTATTTCCTTTTGTTTTAAATCGAATTCATTCTGTTTCTCAAATGAGTCGAGCCTCGAGACCATCGTCGAGGTATTTCCTTTTGTTTTAAATCGAATTCATTATGCTTCTCAAATGAGTCGAGCCCCGAGATCATCATCGAGGTATTTCCTTTTGTTTTAAATAGAATTCATTATGCTTCTCAAATGAGTCAAGCCCCGAAATCATCGTCGAGGTATTTCCTTTTTTTTTTAAATCGAATTCATTATGCTTCTCAAATGAGTCGAGCCCCGAGACCATCGTCGAGGTATTTCCTTTTTTTTTAAATCGAATTCATTATGCTTCTCAAATGAGTAGAGCCCTGAGACCATGTCGAGGTATTTCCTTTTATTTTAAATCAAATTCATTCTATTTCTCAAATGAGTCAAGCCTCGAGACAACCGTCGAGGTATTTCCTTTTGTTTTTAAATCGAACTCGTTCTGCTTCTCAATTGAGTCGAGCCTTGGGACTGTCATCAAGCTATTTTCTGTTTAAATCATGAATAAGACCTTCGAGCACCATTCCTAAGACCTTCGGGCATAGTATTTCTTTTTAAATCATGGATAAGACCTCCAGGCATCATTCTTAAGACCTCCGAGCGTCATTTTTAAAGTCGCATACAGCGCAATTTTCCAAATCATAGATCAGACCTCTGAGCACCAATTTTCCAAATCATAGACCAGGCCTCCGGGCACCATTTTTAAGACCTCCGGGCGCAATTACTCAAAATCATAGATAAGACCTCCGGACGCCATATTCAGAAAATACCCTTGGTTTCACCCAGGTCTCTTCGACTTCTGGTTTCGCCCAAGTCATCACCTTGAATATTATCTATGGTTTCGCCTAGATAACTTTTCCATTATTGATTCTGCCTAAATCATCACTTTGCAAATTGAACTCGTTTCCTTAAGACGGGTCGAGCCTTGATTAGTCAGGGGACTGAATTTAAGGACAAAATCTTCAATTTACAGTTTTTTCAAAAAAAAAAAATGATGAATGAAAACCCCTTTCCCTTTCCTTCTCATGTGATTTCACTAACCAGACAAAATTAGTGTTTGTTTATCTTTGAGTGATTCCTGATTCTCAGCAATAGCCAAAGAGGGGTAGCTGTAGACACCTAATTTTGTCTGGACCACTAAAATAGGCATGTTTTCTTCCTAAAGTGATGTTTCAGAATGCAAAAAGGCTTTTCTCATCCTGCAGCTGGTATTCTTGACTTAGTTTAAGAAACCAGACATAAAAAGTCAAACTTGAAAAAGTAAACCCCGAAAAAGTCAACCATAAAAAGTCAACTATTAAAAAAGTCAACCAACTTCCAAAATGAAGATTTGAAGTTCAATTGAAAAATGGTGAAAGAATTTTGATAATTCGAGGTCTACATTGAAAGAAATGGAGTTCGAAAGTTGGGTTACGAAGATTCAGTAGAAAGGAAACCTTAGTTAAAAAAATTTAGGGAAAAGTGCTTAAACGATCAAATTGGTCAAAATTGAAGGTTCTAAATGAAAGATAAGCACTGACTACGGGTAATGGAGAAGCTACTTGGAAGAAAAACTGAACGAAAAATCAATTCGGAAGAAAACTGAGAATTAGGGTTTTTAGTGGATTTTGGTGAAATTGGGGAAATTGCAGAAATAGCCCAATTCGGTAAAAATAAAGCCCCTAATTGATGAGGAGTGATTAAACAAGGATAGCCCAGGGCTCAGTTTGAAGAAATTCCGAGAAAAGAGCCGATTGGAGAAAAAACGAGGAGATTCCCGGTAGTGAAAAGAGGAAAAATCAAATCAGAGGGGAATTTGATCGTAAAAATTGGGAGTTTTCGGACCAAATCCAATTCCATATATGAAAAAGGCATAGAAAAAGAAAATCTGGAAATCGAACTTGTTTTGAGCAAAACTGGGCTTTGGAGACAAAAGGGCAAACTTGGAAAATTCGGGAAAAATAGCAAAAGAGCTCAAACAATTTTGAAAATTTTCAGATCTCACTCTTAAATCATTTGGAAGAGATTGGTGAAAAAAAATCGGATTCGAAGCTCGTTTGCAAAATGGAAAATCCCGGGCCCACTATGTAGAAATTCAAGAAGATAAATCTTGAAAAAATAGCAAATGAGCTCCAAAAATTCTGAAAATTTGTGTATCTCATTCTTAAATTATTTAGAAGATATTGGAGAAATAAAATCTAAATTCGGAGTTTGTTTGCAAAATGGCAAATCACTTATGCATAAATTCAAGCAGATAAATCTCGAAAAAATGGCAAATGAGCTCAAAAAATTTTGAAAATTTGTAGATCTTACTTTTAAATTATTTGACAAATATTGGTGAAGAAAAATCTGGATTTGGAGCTCGGTTAGAAAATGGTAAAAGTTTGGGTGCATAAAAGGGCAATTTTGGAAGAAAAATCTAAAAAAATAGCAAATGGGCTCAGAAGATTTTGAAAACTTTCAGAATTCAATTTTTTATCATTTCGAAAGTATTGAAAAAATAAAATTTGAATTTGGAGTCCGTTTGCTATTTATTTAGATTCGGGGGTCAAAAAGATCATTTTACCGAAGAAACCAAAATTGACATTTTCTTGCAATTAAAAAATGAAGTGTTGGCTGAGAAGGTGAAGGGGAAGCTGGCCAAGGCCCATGGAGGATGGATATTTTCTGAATTTTTAGATCAAAGGGCCAAGAGTGAAGAGGAATGTAGTTATTTTTGTGATCAAGCCTTTGAATTTGCAACACATGGACCAATGGTTGGAGAGGGATGATGTTATATTTATGATCCTATTTATGACATCATCTTCATGACATCATATATTTAGGAGCTGATTATTCTAATCTAAGGGTGAGAATTCTACATAGAAAGCATCTTGGATTGAAGACCATTGGATCAAATTGGGCTAAAAAATTCTAGAACCTCCTAGAGAATTCCTACACCAACTGGCCACACTACAGGGGGAGGGGTCTCTCTTTCATTTTTTACTCTTGCTTGGCTGATTTCTCTCCATTTTTGAAAAGCAAAAAGAAAGTTAGAAAGGCAAAGAAAGTAAGAAGAGGAAAAGCTTGAAATATAGCTTTTAGAGGTAGCTAAAAGCACCATACTCTTGCACTTTTCTTGCATTTCCATTCTTGATTTGCTGTTTTTATTGATATTTTGGTGAGTTTCTATTGATTTTAATTTTGAAATAAGTATTTTTAAGCTTCTTCTTCAAGTTCTTCTTTGATACTTTCTTGAAAAGCTTTGAAAAAATAATTTTTTTTACACTTTTTGGAGGAAGACGGATGGACCATTTTCTAAAAAATGTTTGGTTTTTGATTTTTGTTTCATGTTGTTGGTGATGTCTAGCATATTTTTGATGTTTTATATTTTGTTTAAATAATAAAAACATGGACCATGATTTGATCTTTTTACTTACTTACTTCCATTTGTGATTTTATCAACTTCTTTTCATGTTTACTTTCCTTGTTTACATTTTTAATTTTTTGTTTTCAACATGTTTGAGTTGTTCATGATTTGCATTTTACTATACTATGTGTTTGTGAAAATGTCTAGTCTTATTTCATGCCTTCACTTCATGTTTGCATGGTTTAGCATGTTTCTCTTTAGTCTTGCATGTTAGTATGTCACGTATTTGTGAAAATGCCATGCAAAAATACCATCTTTATAAGCTCATGTGACCATTCGGCCTCCTCCATTTTTGTGCTTTCTATGTGCATTTTCATCATGCTAGTTGATAGGTTTGCATCTCCATGCTATGATTTTATGTATTTTCATTTAGTATGTCATGTGTTTGTGAAAATGTCATGATAGAATATCATCATTTTAAGCTATAGACCATTCGGATACCCTCCTTTTATTTGCCTTGTATGTGCATTTTCATCTTGCTTGTTGACTTGTTTGCATTTCCATGCTTTGTTTTTGTGTATTTTGGTTTATAATGCTATGTGTTTGAGTTATTGCCATGCATTCTTTAGGTTTAGGTTTTGCTTGTATTGCCATGCATTTCATGCATTTTAGACCTAGGTTGCATTTATTGCCATGCAAGTTCATGCTAGGTCCAGGCCATATTATTTATGCCATGCATTTTCCATATCATTTAGGTTTTAAATCATATATTTCATACATCATATTTGCTGTTTTCTCATGCATCTCATGCCATACCACTTGACTTATAACTTAGGCCAATCAATGGCTCAAAGTCATGCTCATTTGAGCATATTTGTGAAAAATTAAAGAGTTGTCAAATTGATTATTTTATCTTTGTGATTTTTTTTTACTTAGCCAATTTTTGTCCAAGTTTGTAGAAGTTTTAGCTACTGTTTGTAGGTCCTTAAGAGAGTCTCCAATATTTTTACTTTGTTTTTTAAATGATTTTATCAAAGGCAAAAAAATGTTTTTTGGCAAAACAGTTTTCACCAAGTATTCTGACTTTTTCGATTTTTATGGAAAGTTATCTTTAATCAGAAAATTAAGCCAATGTTTTCCCGCGTATTTTTACATGTTCTGAGTCTCCAGTATTTATTTTAGATTTTTTTGAATTTTTAAAAATAGGTTAAAAAATCGTGATCTAAAACTGGACAATAGAGGCAGATTTGAATTCAAAAGAAAAACAATTGTTGAATTTGGCTAAGGCATTTCGAGGGGGTTGGTTGGGAACTTTAGCTACTATCCTAGCTTGGTTTTTAGACTATTTTAATCTTTAAAAATGATTTTATAAAGCTCGGGTTAAGGGAGGTCAAATCCGAGATTTTAAACTTAGGAAATTAGAGCCATTTTTGAAAGGGATTCGGCTAAAAGGTTTTATTATCCAAGATTTTCAAAGTTGTTTTCAAACAAATCACAGTGTATTTTGGTTTTGAAAAATTTAATTTGATGTCTTTTCCTAAGGTAGCCGGATATCTTATTAGGTATACGGATTTCTTTATTTAAAGGAAAAAAAATACACTTTCATGCATTGCATTTTCCATATTCATGCATATTGTATAATATATGATTTTGTTTTTTTGCTGTGATAATTTCTATGGTATTGTTATTATTTTGATTTATATTTTATGGTGTCATGTTGTTTGTCATATGGTTTTGAATATTTCATGTTATCCTATGCTTTTTATTTAGTCATTTATTTTTGTCACACTATTTAGCATATACTATGTTCATGCATTATTATTTTTATTTTATTTTCATGCATATTTCATGATAGCATTATTTTATATTTCATGTCATTTCATGTCACTTAGATTATATTCCATGTCATTTAGATTATATTATTTAGAATATGCCATGTCATTTAAAATATGCCATATCATTTTAATTTGCAATGTCATCTAAATCATTTTATTCCATTTAGAATATATCATGTTACCTAGGTCATTTCATTTCATATAGAATATATTATGTCACTTACGATATTTCATTTCATTTATAATATATCATGTTACTTAGGATATTTCTTTTCATTTAGAATATGCCATGCCATTTAAATTATATCATATCATTTAGGTTGCATTATATTATCTAGACTTTGCTATGTCATTTTATTTATTTCACACATATTCATATTCATATATATTTTTAAATATTTTGAAAAAGATAATGATTTTCAATAAAATAAAGATATTATCGAGTTAAAATAATTCATGAGTTCTCTGCCGGGTTTGCTGGGGAGGATATCATCAATTATCATTAATAACGGAATATCTTCTTTAAAACGAGAATGATTCGGAAAATTTTCCAAATTAATAAAAAATTCTATGTTTTGCCACGTTTGTTGGGGAATATAGAAAAATTTTGAATTAATAAAATCCGGATCATTTTCAATTAAAAAGGAAATTATTTTTCTTTAAATTGGGAATTAACTTGAAATAATAAATTAAAAACCGACTTTTTACCGAGGCTTAAGATAACACACGATAAATAAGGTACCGTTTTATACGGACGTTGTGGGGGTGCTAATCCTTCCCCGCATGTAACCGAGTCCGGAACCCGATTCTTAGATTTTCTCTGGTTTATAACGCAGAGTTGAAATTGGCTTTAAAAAATATTTTAATTAATTTTAAAATGTTTTACAAAACCAATTTTAATAGGTGGCCGATCGTACCTAGCTAAAAAAGATTGGTGGCGATTCCATGTCTTTTTCAAGGTCGTTTTCAAAACCTTTATTTTTCAAGAGGAATTAAGTTGACATTTCCTCGATTTTCTTAAATGTCATCTTAACGAGTAATAAAGTCTCGCAATAAGACTTGTTATTTTTTAGGTTGCGACATATATATTGTTAACTATGTACCGATTATACTATTACTGAATAATAATAAAACATATATATAAACATAAATATTATATAAAAGAAATTACAGAAATGAATTTCAATATATATATATACATATATTATATGAACTTACAAGAAATAAATATTAATGCTGATTTCAAACAAGCACAGAACCGAATATACAAACACTTACTGAAATTGATTTGAAAAAATCAATATCTAGTCAAGGTTGGACCTCTGACCTTAAGAATAATTTTGCCTACCTCTAAGGTGCTTGCAGATGTATGCAAATTGTCTCCCAGGCCTTCTTGATAACGTTGCAAATGAGAGCACACTCAGATGCAAAATAGCGAACCAAGAAGATGTTTGATTCTCTGTCAACACAGGAGAAGTAAACTTTAAGAAAAGAAGAAGTTTTTATTCTTTTTAATCAGTGAATAAAATAGACACTGGTTGTCTGCATTTATAAAATCCCAGAGGACTATTCTGAACAGTCAAGACTGTTTAAACGAATCGGTTCAGCCAACAGGTAGCAGACAGCCCTGTTGGATAGACACGAACTAGTTCGGATCAAACCTGAACAGACAAAATGGTTCGGTCTTCAACCGAAAAGACATAAATTATTCGAACTAGAAAATGCTGGTTGGATAGTTGGGCTGGGCAGCAAAAAGATAGATACTGACCCAAGCCCAAGCCCGACTCGACTTGGCTAGGCGACGGCGACGGCTCGCGCGCCCTGTTGGATAGACACGAACTAGTTCGGATCAAACCTGAACAGACAAAATGGTTCGGTCTTCAACCGAAAAGACATAAATTATTCGAACTAGAAAATGCTGGTTGGATAGTTGGGCTGGGCAGCAAAAAGATAGATACTGACCCAAGCCCAAGCCCGACTCGACTTGGCTAGGCGGCGGCGACGGCTCGCGCGTGTGGTCCAGCCCAAGTTGTGTAAGTCCTCACCCACCACAAAACTTGGGTGCCCCTTGGGGCCCAAGCCAACATGGAACACTAGCTTATATAAACTATAAGCTAAAGCCAAACTTTGTTCTATGTGGGATTGACTATCAATCACACCTTTAACCAACTTTCTTCCTCTTCAAGTGGGTGTTAAATGAGACTAATTTTTCATTCAATTTTTATATCAATTGTGTATGTTAATTATACACCGTGTATGTAGTTACGACAACCTATGTATTGGAATACGTATTTATAGTTACGACAACCTATGTATTGGAATATGTATTTCGTATATATACACCCAAAATAATACATTGATATCCAACAATCCCCCACATGAATGGAAATTGTCTGAATAAACCGATAAACCGACTCGAAAACTGAGAAAGAGTAACATTGAAAAGTAATTGTATCAAGATAGGTAGCTTTTGGCTTTGAACCTTCCATAGTGATAACTATCGGATTTACTCGGCTAACTAGTGAACATGATGTCTTGAACTATTCAGCCTTTTGTGTAAACCAAGACAATAAGTATCACGCAGTTCCTCTTCGAACATCTTCTGTTCTCACGGTTGTATCCATTTTGGCCCCGAACACTACCTGGTTTCTATGAGTACTCTAGAGAATTTAGACTGATCAATTCTCATAGAAGTGGCCACGTTTCTTACTCATAATTGGTGATTGCTTATTAAGAGTATCTTGCAATACCCCACTTGATTTTATCAAGCTATAAGAATCATTAAAAGCATAGCTTATCCTAACTCCTTTGCAGGCAGCACTATCTCATTATAGGAATGAATTAGAGTGTTTAACTCTTTTAGTGCTCACACTAAGTTAACATAATTCGGTTGTCCCTTTGAATCTAGATCTTGGGATCTCTAGTCAGCTAGGTTGGGTTGCCATTATGTAACTTTAATTTATAGGCTTAAGACCCATTCCCCTCGATGACTTATTTACTTGCTCTCTTGTTAAACCTTTCGTAAGCGGATCTGCGATATTATCCTTTGATTTTATATAATCAAAAGAGATAATTCCATTTGAGAGCAACTGTCTAACGGTATTGTGTCTTCGACGAATGTGTCGAGATTTACAGTTACAAAAACAACTTTGTGCCTTACCAATTGCAGATTGGCTATCGCAATGTATACAACTTGCAGGCACAGGTTTCGGCCAACATGGAATATCTTCTAAAAATTCTGAAACCATTTTGCTTCTTCTCCAGCTTTATCTAAAGCTATAAACTCAGATTCCATGGTGGATCTGGCAATATATGTTTGTTTAGAAGATTTCCATGACACTGCAGCTCCTCCAATAGTAAAGATATATCCGCTAGTGGATTTCTAATCTTTAGTATCGGATATCCAGTTTAGATCACTGTACCCTTCAAGTACAGCTGGATATCTTATATAGTGCAGTCCATAACTTGAGGTGTATCTCAAATATCTGAGTACCCTCACAATGGCCTTCCAGTGATCCATTCCAGGATTACTTGTGAATCTACTCAGTTTGCTCACTGAGTAAGCTATGTCTTGTCTTGTACAGTTCATGAGATACATGAGACTACAAATTATACGCGAATATTCAATTTGAGATATTGCGTCACCATAATTTTTCTTTAGATGTATATTAACATCTACGGGTGTTTTGGCTATATTGGTATCATTCTTACTAAATTTCTCAAGAATATTATTTACATAATGATCTTGAGATATTACCATGCCATCTTGTGTTTTAGAAATTTTAATTCCTAAAACCACATCAGCTACACCCATATCTTTCATATCAAACTTATTGGTCAATTATGCTTTGGTATTTTTAATGATCTCATTATTACTACCTAAGATCAACATATCGTCTACGTATAGACAAACAATGATATATCCCTTATACGTATTCTTTACGTATACGCATTTATCGCATTCATTAATATGAAAACCATTTGACAACATTGTATTGTCAAATTTTTGATGCCACTGTTTAGGAGCTTGTTTTAAACCATATAATGATTTAACAAGCTTACACATATTCCTTTCCTATCCCAGAACTATGAACCCTTCGGGTTGTTCCATATAGATTTCTTCGTCTAAATCTCCATTCAAAAAATTGTCTTAACATCCATTTGGTGTATTTCGAGATTGTTAAGAGCTGCTATAGCTATTAACATTCGAATGGATGTTATTCTCGTAACTGATGAGTACGTATCAAAATAATCGAGCCCTTACTTTTGCTAGTATCTTTTTATTACAAGCCGAGCCTTATATTTATAAATTGATCCATTTGCCTTCATCTTCCTCTTAATTATCCATTTGGATCCTAACAGCTTATGCCCCTGAGGAAGATCCACCAGTTCTAATGTATGATTTTGTATGATGGATTCAATTTCATTGTTAACGGCCTCTTTCCAGAATTGTGTTTCTGGAGATGACATAGCCTCCTTAAAAGTTTGAGGTTCATTTTCTAGTAAATATGTTAGAAAATCCGGACCATAAATAGTTGGTACTTTAGCCTGTTTGCTTCTTCTAGGTTCTTCTTGTTCCTCTTCATCCATATGTGGATCACTACTCGAGGACTCATGACTTCTCTTAGTAGTCTTGTTTTCTTGTTTTTCCTTATAAGGAAGAACATCTTTAAAGAACGAAGCGTTCCTTAATTCAATTATCGTATTGATATGAATATCAGGAATGTTCGACTTGAACACAAGAAAACGATAAGCAGCATTATTGTTTGCATATCCAATGAATGCGCAATCAACAATTTTAGGTCCTATTTTGACCTTCTTAGGTGGAGGAACAACTACCTTTGCAAGACACCCCCACACTTTCATGTATTTATAGGATGGTCTTCGACCCTTCCACAATTCATACGGTGTCTTCTTTGGGGTATTTTATTCAAAATATAATTTGCTGATAAAATAGCTTCCCCCCACAAGTTTTGAGGTAACCCTGAGCTTATCAACAAAGCGTTCATCATTTCTTTCAACGTTCGGTTCTTGCTTTCGGCAATACTATTGTGTTGAGGTGAATAAAGAGCAGTGGTTTGATGGATGATACCATTTTCTGAACATAATTCATTAAATAATGAATCATATTCACCACCTCTATCACTCCTTACTATCTTTATTTTCTTGCTTAGTTGATTTCCGACCTCATTCTTAAAGAGTTTATAAGCTTCCAAGGCCTCGTCTTTGCTCCTTAGCAAATAGACGTAACAATATCTTGTGCAATCATCTATAAAAATAATGAAATACTTTTTACCGCCTCTAGTTTGCACAAATTTTAAGTCACATATATCAGTGTGAATTAAATCTAGAGGTTCATTACTTCTTTCTATCGAATAGAAATGAACCTTAGCTAATTTGAATTCCATACAAATTTCACATTTTGATTTTTGTCAATGACAAATTTCGGAAGCAAATCCAAATTGTTGATTCTTTTGAAGGTCTTGTAATTTACATGACCTAATCTACCATGCCATAATTTAGAAGACTCAACCAAGTAAACAGAAGAATTATTCTTATTAATAATCTTGTTCTTTGGTACAATAGTCATTACATTGAGCTTAAAAATCCCATCACATAAATATCCCCTTCCTACAAACATCCCACTTTTAATGAGTACAAATTTATCAGACTCGAATACGAGCCTAAACCCATTCTTCTTTAACAGAGAGCCGAAAACCAAATTCTTTTGAATTTCAGGAGCATGAACAACATTGTTCAAAGTAAGTTCTTTACCGGAGGTCATCTTGAGTATCACCTTCCCATGGCCTCTTACCTTGCAAACCGTAGAGTTTCCCATATATAGTTGCTGATCTTCAGCAGCTTCTTTGTACTCGGTGAAACTCATCTTTTCAGAACAAACATGACAAGTGGCCCCAGTATCAACCTACCACGTCTTAGGGTTCTCCATAAAATTCACTTGTGATACAGCGACAGCGAGCTCAATCTCATAATCATCAACCAGGTTGGCTTGAGCTTTTTTTTATTGTTCTGTCGGCAGTCCTTTGCACGATGTCCGGGCTTGTTGCATTTGAAACAAGTTCCCGTGAACTTTTTGAAATCCGTTCCCTTCTTAGCTTGGGAAGTACAAGAACCAGCAAATTTTCTCTTGTTGGTCTTCTTTGAATGTTCAACAATATTCGCTTTGACTTTCATGGTCTGAACCTTGACCTTCTTCTCTGAACCACGGTTATCCTCATCGATTCTCAATTGAACAATCAAGTCCTCTAAGCTCATCTCGTTTCTTTTGTGCTTTAGATAGTTCTTAAAATCCTTCCATGAAAAAGATAGTTTCTCTATCAAAGCCGTCGTTTCAAATGATTCACTAAGAGCCATTCCTTCGGCAAAAATCTCATGGAGGATCAACTGAAACTCTTGGACTTGACTTATTATGGCTTTCGAGCCCACCATTTTAAAATCCAGAAACCGGCCAACCACAAATTTCTTTGTGCCGGCATCCTCGGTTCTTTATTTTCTCTCTAAGGACTCCCATAGCTCTCTAGCTGTCTTGATCGGACTATACACGTTGTATAACGTGTTGTCCAAACCATTGAGGATGTAGTTATTGCATATGAAGTCTGAATGCTTCCATGCTTCCACCGAAGCTACAACCGTAGTATCGGTTTCTCCCTCGTTCAAAGTCGGGGCCTCCTCCCGTAAAAACTTGGCTAGGTTGAGGGTGGTCAAATAGAACAACATATTTTGTTGCCATCATTTGAAATCCAGACCACTGAACTTCTCGGGTCTCTCACCATGTGTGACATGTAGAGATTGTGACATGACAGACGCACTAGTATTACTGGTAGATGTATCGGCTATCTATTATTCCAAAAATAACAGGATCAACTCGTAACAGTTTATATAATAACACTACTAAAACAAAGTAATATTCTAAAAATTTCACACTTTATAAATATTACTGACTGTAGCAAATAATATATATATATATATATATGTATTTAAACAATATATATATATATATAATATATTACAGACACTAGTCAATACTCAATAAAAAAGTGCTAACAATGAAGTACAGTAATAAACTTACGTGAGTAATATATATATATATATATAATCAACAAACAATATATATAAACAAACAATAATAATACTAAAGTAACTTACAAAATATAATATATAATATTATAAAAATGTAAGAAGTATAAAAAAGTAAGAAGATACAGTAGTAAACTAAAAACAAGCAAGAACCGAAATAACAATACAATGTTATCAGTCAGTAAGCTTTGAAAAAAATATACAGTATGCAAATGTATATTCAGACAGAAGCATTTTATAAGAATATAGTATACTAAACCAATATAAATGAAGTCAGTATGTAATTTTTCAAACAAATAGTAAGGTAAAAATCGATAAACAGCAGCAACAAAAAATTCGTCTTAAGAATGTTGTTAACTATGTACCGATTATATTATTACCGAATAATAATAAAACATATATATATATATATATATATATATGGACTTACAAGAAAGAAATATTAATATCGACTTCAAACAAGCACATAATTGAATATACGAACACTTACAGGAATTGATTTGAAAAAATCAATATCGAGTCAAGTTTGGACCTCTGACCTTAAGATAATTTTGCCTGCCTCTAAGGTGCTTGCAGATGTATGCAAATCGTCTCCCAGGCCTCCTCGATAACGTTGCAAATGAGAGCACACTCGGATGCAAAACAGCGAACCCAGAAGATGTTTGACTCTCTCTCAACACAGGAGAAGAAAAGCGGAAGAAAAGAAGAAGTTTTTATTCTTTTTAATCAGTGAATAAAACAGACACTGGTTGTCTGTATTTATAGAAGCCCAGAGGACTATTCGGAACAGTCAAAATTGTTTAAACGAACTGATTCAGCCAACAGGTAGTAGACAACCCTGTTGGAACAGACACGAACCGGTTCGGATCAAACTCGAATAGACACAAAATGGTTCGGTCTTCAACCGAAAAGACATGAATTATTAGGACAAGAAAATGCTGGTTGGATAGTTGGGTTGGGCAGCAAAAAGATAAATACTGACCCAAGCCCAAGCCCGACCCGGCAGCGCGCGCAGTCTAACCCAAGTTGTGTAGGTCCTCACCCACCACAAAACTTGGGTGCCCTTAGGGCCTAACTCAACATGGAACACTAGCTTATATAAACTATAAGCTAAAGCCAAACTTTGTTCTATGTGGGATTGACTACTAATCACACCTTCAACCAACTTTTTTCCTCTTCAAGTGGGTTTTAAATGAGATTAATTTCTCATTCAATTTTTATATCAATTGTGTATGTTAATTATATACCGTGTATGTAGTTACAACAACCTACGTATTAGAATACGTAATTCGTATATATACACCCAAAATAATACATTGATATCCAATAATATATATATAAATAAGAAAATCACTTATACTAGTGTAAAACTAATTTAGTTTTACACGTTTTCATAACTTTTTATACGATTTATATTTTAATAAATCGACCGTTGGATTTAACAATATAATTGTACTTGTGGTGCACGTAAAGTTTCGAATCGATCCAATATCTCTATCATATCGATCGAGAATACTGTCATTTTGAATATATAAAAAGTTTTTTTTTTTTTTTTTTTTTATATCGAATAAATAGTTAAGTATTTTTAATTTACTCGAAACTTTGACGTGCATTATATTCGTGAATATAACATGAAATACGACAATCGGATTAAATAAATATAAATCGTATAAAAAGTTATAAAAAGTGCATAAATTAATTTAGTTTTATATTAGTATAAGTGGATCCCTCCTCTATATGTATATATATATATATATATATATATATATATATATATATAGAAAATGGATCCACTTACACTAGTGTAAAACTAAATTAGTTTTACATAGTTTCATAACTTCTTTTTTTTTTTTTTTTTTTTTTTTTTTTTTTACAAAAGAGATCGTAGTATGGGAATAAGAGAAGAGATTGCAAATATTAAAATTCAAATCTCAAACTTATTAGATGTGACCACGAGTTCAATATCTTATATGTTTACGAGAAAAAGATTAACCGGAAGAGTCAACAATAATTTTTTGGAGTGTGTATATATAATTAATCAATAGCAAATATTTAGGTGGCCAAAGTCTAATTATATTAGTATAAATTTGTGTAATAATTAATTTAGGGCCAAACAGAAGCATTTGTCAAGTTGTAGATAAAAGGATATCAAGCAAATTAAGTCAGAAAGAGCTGTTGACTTTAATTAAACCAAAAAATAATAATAGGAAGAAAAAAAAATACAATGTAGCTAATTGTATTAATATTTCATTAATACATATTCTGGTGGTCAACCCCAGAATTTCCTTCACTAGCTCCATAGGAATTAGGATTGACAAAATGTGAGCAGTTTACTTGGAAAGTTTATTTACATTTTTTATAAAGTTCGAGAGTTTATTCAAAAATTATTTTAAAATATTTTGATATAAATGACAAAAAATAATAAAATAATTTATTATATTAAATTTTACACACGTGATTGAATCGTTGTAATGTAATGTGAATAATGAGACATTGATAATAAAAAAATTTATTAAAGTCATAAATGTTGTTGATGAAATTATAATTTTTCAAAGGTTGAATAATTAAAATAGAAATTTCTGAAAAATTAAATGATTTAAATGCATAATTTACCATTTTAATATTTGATTATTTAATAAAAAAACTACAATACCACGTGGCATGCTACATTAAAATTTACCATGCCATGTAGCAAACATTAGATGAAGCGATAATATCACACAAACTAGCCATTAGCTTTTAACGATTAAGTGACCAAAACATTAAAATTTTGAAACAGTAATAATCAAATCGTAATTTTTTAAATGATCAAAACAAAAAATCACAAAGATTATAATAACTAAATGTCTAGTTTACCGACCGAGATATCAATAGGATTTGGCGTCAAATCCTTGAATACCTTTGACGGAGGAATCCATACTTGTCTCGTCGGATCATACTAACAGTTTGATTTGATCTCTAGACTTTTAGAAACTTCAAATAAATTGTCTTTTAAAGCCTCTTGTAATGCTTCAAATATTGAGTCTGTTATGGTAGATCAAGATACTTCTTGTAACTTAGATCCCGATTTTGGAACTGCTGTGTGCGTCTCGGACCCGAACGAGCACACACAAACCGTGGCATAAGCATCAAGTAAATAAGTTGGTTTTGCCCTTACCTTTTGACCAAATGATAGTTTAAAAAAAAGAAAAAAAGAAAATTAGGGTGTACCAATAATTTGCAAACAACTGATTTTGTGAAAAACAACATATCTTCCACTTGGATTAAAATACTGATGCAAAACAGAAATGAAATTGGCAAGAAAATGATATATTGTTTCCTTAAACTGTTAGTCATCCCAAAGTCCAAGCAATCTAATTTATTAATCTTTGTATTGAAATCACACTTGTTGATCATTTCTATAGTTTTTTTAATTACTATATATATATATATATATATATATATATATTACAACTTTTCAAGTGTAATGCACTGGCTTCTGGGTACTTCCTCTTATGATTTCTTCAGTATGAAGAAAAAATTATTACTTTTTCTTTTGCTTGGCAGGTAAGCTAGCATATATGGGAAAGATCATGTTCATTTATACGAGAGTTTGATCTATTATATATATATATATATATTGTCATAACGGTTTTTTTTTTACCGCTAAACGATTTCTAAAACAAAAATAGAAGTCGCCACTAATCTTTTTTTTTTTTTTTTTTTATTTAGCTGTGATTGGCCATCTAAAAAACTTATATTCTCAATAAAAACTTAAAATTAACTAAGATCTATTAAAAGGATAATTTTTAGTCTGCGAGACAAAAATTGGATTCGGGAGTACGGTTACGCGTAGGGAAGGATTAGTACCCCCACATCACCCGTTTAAAAACGGTACCATTTAATCATGTTTTATCCTTTAATCTTGATAAAACGATTTTAATTTCGATATTTAAAAATAATTTCCATAACACTCTTTACTACAAATTTCGTATTTGTAGAAAAGAACAAATTATTTCATATAGGAATAAAATGAAAATCTTTGGCATCGAAAACTTTTACCGAATTCTCCAACATCTAGACAGAATTTGAGAAGAGTTTCTTCGCTTTCGAATTCGCATAATAATCCTTTAAATCAAATAATATTCTTTTGTAAACAACAAATATTCAGAATCCTCCAACGTCTAGGCAGGATACCAATATTTGTTTTTACTCGGGATATTATTTTATTTTGTTTCGTAGGATCCTCCTAAAACTCTCGATTTTCCTTTTTTTTTTTTTTGTATAATAAAATGTGATGTGCAACGAAAGGAATGATCAATACTAATGAACGAGCATACATAGAAAAATAAAGAGTAATAATTTATACAATAAATTGTTCGATTTTAAAAATAAAATTTTCATTTGGATGAGGATAAGAATCTTTGGTGTGAGAGCTTTCCCAAATTCCCCATCGACTAGACGAAATTTGAAGAAGATCTCTGCCCTTGAAAATTCTTATCTCGGTCCTTAGAACAGACGTATTTCCACTTTTGATCCAAAATACATGGCAATGTAGATGATGAATTAATTTAATTACAAAATGGAATACTTTATTTTTTAAAGGCGATAAGAGAACTGGCGGTGTGGGAGCTTTCCCAAATTCCCCATCGTTTAGGCGGAATTTGAAAAAGATCTCTACACTTGAGAGTTCTTATCATAAACAGACTATCATTATTCAAGGACATGGTTAAAAAAATCTAAATGATTTATGTCGATTCGTGTTGCATAACATATTACGAATTTAACGAATAACATTAACATGATAACGACGATAAATAGATAAGCATGGATAAATAAGTATCATGACGAATTGATCAAATTATTCATTATTTTTATTATTTATATTTATGTTTATATATATTTTTATTTTTTAGAAATAAAGTACGAACCCTCGATGTATGTGAGAGCCTTCCCAAATTCTCCAATGTTTAGGTGGAATTTGAAAAGGATTTCCACACTTGAAAGTCCTTACGATGAACCTTAAGTCGAACAGATTCTTCTTTTTATAAAAGATTGAGATTCTTCCAACATCTAGGCAAGAATCCATAAATCATTATTATTTGTTTTTTTTTTCATTTTTTTAATATATTGTCTAGTACAATTCTTGAGAAAACTATTTATTATTGGCGCATTTGTTCTTTTTCTAAAACTCCATTTTTATTTTTTTATATCTTTTTATTAAGAAAAAAAAAGAAAACGACAAAAGAAAATAAATAAAATAAAGCAAAAAAATGCATGGTATGACACACATAAAAAAAAAAATTCATTGTATTTATTGCTCGTTTTAAAAACTATTTTTACTCTTTTGATGAAACTTATCAATGTAATTTTTTTTTTTTAACATATTCATGCATAAAAAAAATTTATGAACCAATTGTATTTTAAAAAAATATATATTTATGTGGAAAATAAAAAATATATTTGAGCACTTGCATGGAATAAAAAGAAATTAATAAATAAATAAACATTTTAAAGAATAGGTTCAAGGGATGAGAAAATATACCCCAAACAGGCCTGGATAGAGAGGCCCAATATGGGAGACCAAGCCCAAGGACCAAGTTTGCTGCTGGCGGCCAAAACCAAATCAGCTGGGTCGCGGGTCGGGTTAGACGGGCTGCGGGTCGGGTCGGCTCCTTTGACCCGCGGATCCTTTTTCCTTTCTTTTTTTTTCTTTCGCTTGGACCAGGGTTAGGCGCGCAGACCCTGGGTCGGATCCGGGTCCACGCGCGGACCCTCCCTTAAGTAAAACGACATCGTTTGGTGCCCCTTATAAAAACCCAAAAACCTTTTTTTTATTTTTTTTATTTTTATTTCTTCCTTTTCCTCGCACTCTAGCCTCTTTTCCTCTCCCTCCTCTCTAAGTCTATCCAGAAACCAACAGCTAGGCCGCCGTCTGCCGTCGTCGGCAGCCGCTCGTCGACGGTCGATCACCTCCAAAATTCCATCCCAAAAATTGTTTTGGCCTCCTCTTTCCTAATCTGGGCTTTATTCTCCTCGAATCCACGCCAATATTCACAGATCTAAAAAGAAAACTCGCGACCCCAGAAAAAAATCTACCCAGGACCACTGTCGAATCGGACCCGAAACCTCACCAGGGCCCCTTTTGCTTTTTTTTTTGGTATCTGGCTTTTGTTTTGTTTGTGGTTTTTGTTCCGTTTTTGCTTTGTGGTGTTGATGACTCTTAGGTTTTGGATGGTGATAGTTTAGGTCTTTTTATTTTGTATTGTGGCCGTGTGCTCTTGGCAGGGGGTGGGAACAGAGTCTCCTCCTTTTTCTTTTTAATGGCTGTGTAGTTTTTATGAGGGATTCAGTGTTGGGGGTCTGGTTGCGTGTGGGTAGTGGCTCAGAGTGGTTGCTGGCTAGGGGTAGGGGTGGCGTGAGGGTTCGGTTGGCAGGGCTAGGTCGGCTGGGGTGGCAGGCTAAGGTGGCGTGCACGACAGGGGCTTGAGTATGGTAGAGGGCAATAGGAGGAGGCAGCTGCTAGGGTTTGCTTGGGGGAGGGAAGCTGGCAGCAGGTCCAGCAGGAAGGGCCTGCCTGCGGGTAGTGTTGCCAGGCTTGTTGTGGCCGAATGGGCCTGGTGTTCTTGGGCCAGCTGGCCTGCTATTGCTGGGTGCAGGTTGGGCAGGGGGACAGGACAGGTTGGCTTGGCTGAACATCAGGCTTAGGTCGGCCTACAAAGGTGGGAGATGGGCGTGCTGCTTGGCAGGTCCAGAAGATTGGGTTTTAGGGTGGCTATTAGGCTCCAACGAAGGGCTTGGGCCCCAAGGCCCATAAAAATAAAATAAAAACGAAAAAAAAAACAAAAACAAAAACAATAATAATAATAACAATTGAGTCCGAATAAATATCTGATTGCGATCAAAAATATCTGAATTGAACCATATTAGCAATTCACTTTAAATTTCGACACCTAAAGGAATTGAATTAGCGATCCGAGAGGATTAAGATAACAATTCGGATTTTAAAGTTTCACTCCGTCTCCTGACTCGATGCTCGATTCGGGGCTCAAGATCGGACAAAATTAGGTTGCTACAGCTGCCCCTCTTTGAACATTGCTGAGAATCAAAAATAGGGCAAAGACATAAGCACCAATTTTGTCCAAGGTCATGGGTCTACAACAACTTTTTTTTTATTTTTTTATTTTTACAATATTGAACTTTAGGATTTTGAAAGGCTATTCCATCTAGGCTCTTTACAACTTTAAAACTTGATAAAAAGTTTTCACAACTTCGAAAATTAAAACGATGCTCCTCTTATCAGAGGCTCTACAAATTTGAAAATTAAAAAAAAAGAACTTCAAATTTTTGACAATGAATTTGAACATGACTCAAAACACCATCTCACTTTCTGCCTTTAGTCTTATGAAAGTGAAAACTAGTTTTCGGATATCGCCACCGAAGATTTTACCATAACTAAAATTTCGGATATCACCATCGAAAGCTTCGGATATCACCACCGAAAAGACTTTACCAAAACTAAATTTCGGATATCACCACCGAAGATTTATCATAACTAAATTTCAAATATCCACCAGAAGCTTTGGATATCACCACCAAAGATTTTACCATAACTAAAATTTCGGATATCACCACCGAAATCTTCGGATATCACCACCGAAGACTTTACCATAACTAAATTTCGGATATCACCACCGAAGATTTATTATAACTGAATTTCAGGTATCCACCAGAAGCTTCGGATATCACCACTGAAGACTTATCATAAATAAATTTTCGGATATCACCACCGGAAGCTTCGGATATCACCATCGAAGACTTATCATATCTAAATTTTGAAATATCACCACCGAAAACTTCGGATATCATCATCGAAAACTTATCATAACTGAATTTCCGGATATCACCAGCGGAAGCTTTGAATATCATCACCGAAGACTTTGCCATAACTGAATTTCTGGATATCACCACCGGAAGCTTCGAATATCGCCACCGAAGACTTTACCAAATCTTAAACATTTCTTCATTTAAAAAAACTTTCCAAATATTCTTCAATTTTGACAACTCTACCTAAACATCGATCAATTCAAAAAAAAAAAATTTTCCATACATTTTCCAAAACTTGGGAATTATCTTACTTGAAAGTTTCTTGTCTTTGAAATCATCCACTTTTCTTTAAACATGTCATCCCTTATGCAATGAATGCCCTATTTGTTTTACAAATGCACTGACTTATGGGTGATATACATGTCCCCTTACCAATGCAAATGATGAAAATTCTCACTGTCGATACGTGATCCCGATCGCGGGGAACCCGTTCAAGTGAGGGGGGAAGCAGAAGCAGAGGAAAACACGACTTAATTCCTCTAGAAATAAAATAAAAGGTCGAGGGTATGAAAACGGCCTCGTAAAAAGACATGGAGTCGCCACCAATCTTTTTTAGCTAGGTGTGATCGGCCACCTATTAAAACCAGTTTTATAAAACATTTTAAAATTAATTAAAACATTTTTTAAAACCAATTTCAAGTATGCTTTATAAACCAGAGAAATCAAAGAAGCGGGTTCGGGAGTCGGTTACGTGCGGGGAAGGATTAGCACCCCCACAAATCTCGTATAAAACGGTACCTTATTAATCGTGTGTTATTTCAAGTCTCGATAAAAAAGTCGGTTTTAATTTAGTATTTCAAATTAATTCCCAAATTAAAGAAAAATAATTCCATTTTTAATTGAAAATGATCCGGAACTTATTAATTCAAACTTTTCCTACATTCCCCGACAAAATCAGCAAAATATAGAAATTTTTATTCATTTGGAAAACTTTCCAAATCATTCTCTTTTTTTTGAAGGAAAGATATATATATTTTTATTAATGATAATTGATGACATTCCCTCTAGCAAACCCAGTAGAGAACTCATGAATTATTTTAACTCAGAAATATCTTTATTTTATTGAAAATCATTATCTTTTTTCAAAACATTTAAAAATATTAACATGAACATGTATGACATAAATAAAATGACATGGCAAAGTCTAGATAATATAATGCAACCTAAATGATATGACATAATTTAAATGACATAGTATATTCTAGGTAAAATGAAAAATCCTAAGTATCATGGTATATTCTAAATGAGATAAAATAATTTAAATGACAAGGCAATTTTAAATGATATGGCATATTTTAAATGACATGGCATGTTATAAATAAAATAACCTAAATGGCAAGGAATATGATCTAAATGACAAGAAATGACATGAAATTAAAAAAATGCTAACATATAATATGCATGAAAATGAAAATAAAAATAATAATAATAATGCATGAACATAGTATATGCTAAACAATATGACAAAAATAACTAAATAAAAAGCATAGGATATCATGAAACATTAAAAATCATATGGCAATAAATATAAGATCATAAAATGTGAATCAAAATAATAATAATACCATGGAAAATATCATAGCAAAAATCACACATTTAAATAAAATTTATGAACATGGAAAATGCAATGCATGAAAATGTATTTTTTCCCTCTAAATAAAGAAATCTGTATATCTAAAAAGATACCCGGCTACCTTAGGAAAATATGTCAAATTAAATTTTCTAAAAAATAAAACTTTGTGATTTTTTGAAAACAATTTTGAGGAAACCTTGAATAAAAATTAAAACCCTTACCAAACCCTTTTAAAATGGTTCTAATTTCCTAAGTTTAAAATCCCGGACTTAACCACCCTTAACCCGAGATTTATAAAATCATTTTTAAAGTTTAAGAAGGCTTAGAAACTACCCTAAGACAGTAGCTAAATCTTCTAACCAACCCCCTCTAAATGCCTTAGCCAAATTCAACTATTATTTCTCTTTTAATTTCAAATCTGCCTCTACTATCCGGTTTTACCACATGATTTTTTAGCCTATTTTTAAAAATTCAAAAAAATCTAAAAAAACTACTGGAGACTCAAAACATGTAAAACTACACGAAAAAAAATTGGCTTAGTTTTCTGATTAAAGATGACTACCCAGAAAAATAGGAGATGTTCGAGTATTGGGTGAAAAAAATCTGTTTTGTCAAAACACATTTTTTTGCCTTTGATAAAGTCATTCAAAAATCAAAGTAAAAATTGTTGGAGATCATTCTAAAGACCTAAGGACAGTAGCTAAACATTTAAAAACCTTGGACAAAAATTGGCTAAGTAAAAAAAAATCACAAAGGTAGAATAATCAATTTGACAATTCCTTAATTTTGCACAAGTATGCTCAAGAGAGCATGACTTGAGCCATTAATTGGCCTAAGTCACAAATCAAGTGGCAATGACATGGAATGCATGAACATACAACAAATGAAATGTATGAAATGCATGGTCTAAAGGTCTAAATGCTAAAGAAAATGCATGACAATTCAAGACAACCTAAATGCCTATCACGAATTTGCATGGCAATAAATGCTATCCTAACTCAATATGCATGCAATGCTTGATAATGTAAATGTGATTTGGACCTAATATGTTATGAATATGCATGAAAATGCTAATGTAACCTAAGACCTAAATAGCATAGTAATGCATGATAATACCAATGTGATTTAAGACCCAATATGCATGGCAACACCAATATGGCCTAGACCTAAAATGTAATGAACATGCATAGCAATACTATGAACATACGATGAACAATGAAACTAATGTCAATGCTGGAACAAACAACAACTAACACGCAATTTCAAGATATGATAATGCAAAGCATATTACCTAAACAAAATGCAAATGCATGACAAGGCAAGGGATGCATGGAGAGGCCAAATATAGCTACATGATGCTCTAATGCAATCCTATCTAGTAAATGACACAAGTACATGACAAATCATGTTAAGATGAATAATGTCATGACATTTTTATAAGCATATGACATACTAAAATCAAAATGCACAAGCTCATGGAATTAAGATGCAAACAAGTCAAGAAGCAAAGTGAAAATGCAAATGCAAGGCATATCAATAATGGAGTTGCCGAATGGTCATGGAACAAAATAATGGCATTTTATCATAGCATTTTCATAAGCACATGGCATACTAAAATCAAAATGTACAAGTTCATGGCATGGAGATGCAAACAAGTTAAGAAGCAAAAGGAAAATGCACATGCAAGGCATACAAAAATGGAGTTGCCGAATGGTCATGAAACAAAATAAAGAAAATGCAAACATGTTTATAATATTAGACATGATACATGAAAAAAATACACAACATGAGCATATGAACAACAATGGCCGAATATGCAAGGATACAATATCAAGCATGGAAATGACATATAGAAACAAATATAGCATAGAAAATAATGTAAAGAACATAAAAAAAATTGAACATAGCCATGCAAAGCAAATAACAAGCAAAACTAGTAAATAAAACAAAGAAAGTTAAGCTCCATGGTCGGTATCAAATGGGCATAGCCTCTCACCTAACCATAATCATTGTGTCTTGCCAAGATCATGAAGCGTTTCCATCTCAATAAAACAAAAAATAATCCATGTTAAACAAAAAAAATTAAGGTGAGCTTCATGGTAGGTAAAAATGGGCATAGCCTCTCTCCTAACCATGGTCACTTGGTCTAGCCAAGATCATGTAGCCATTTCAACCTTTTTGCTTCATCTTTTGTAAAAAATCATAACCTTAGAATACTCTAAAAAACCTTCTAAAAATCATTTTTCACAACAACATTCAAGGAAGAAAAAAAAAGGAAAACCAAGGCAAGTAAATAAGCCATATTCGGCCATATAGCATAAAACCATGTAAATAAAATGTTTTCCACCATTTTAGTGAAGAAGAAGAGATGAAAACATAAGTAAACATTAAAAACTTTATTTCTATGAAAAATGTAGTAGGAAAACAAGATAGAAAATCAAGAAAATACCATAGAAAACAAGAAGAAAGTTATGCTTAGAACTTAGTAGAGATGACTACCATCAAGCTCTCTATTGAAAACCTTTTTTTTTCTCTCTTTCAAAACCTTTTTCTTTGCCAAATTAGCTATTGTTTTCAGCCAAAAAACATATGAAAAAATGAGACCAACCCCCCTCTAATGGCTTGGCCGAATGGCCTCCTAACCCTTGGATGGGAATTGCACTTTTTCTCCTCCAATCTTGGCCTTTAGATTAAGATATTTCGATGACAACATAAAAATATCATCTTGCCAATTGATAGCAGCCCTTAAGATGTATACTCAGCCCTTGTAGTAACCTTAGCCCTTAGATGCAAAAGAGGACCAATCCCATGCACTCCCTTGCTTGCCCCTTTGAGTGCCTACCCTTGGATGAGTTGTGCTCTTCCATTCTTGGTCATTGGATGAGGAAAACATAAAAATGACATCTTGCAGATTAAATCCAGCCCTTGTAGATGGCCTAATCCATTGGATGAAAAGAGATAATCCCATGCACTTCTTTGCTTAACCGAATGGATGCTCACCCTTGGATGAATTGTGCTCATCTTTTTTCTTCCATTCTTGGACATTAGATTAGGGTTTTTTCATGAAAATTAAAAATGTCATCTTGGTATTTAAACTTGTCCATTGGATGGTGCATTCAACTTTCCTACAAGGCACCTAAGCCATTGGTTGAAGGGGGGCCATTTGCAAGGTGTTAGTGGTAGCATGTGGCTTGATAGTGACTAAGGAATTAAATTGTTCAAGCTTCCTTCTTGTCCTCTATGTTGACTGGCCAAGGGAAGAAAAATCCCAGCAATTCCTTTTTCTTTCATATTTTCCTCAATTACAAATTTGCCCTTTTTGGTTTCTTTGGTGAAATAACCTTTTTGCCCCCTGAACCTAAATAAATAGCAAACGGACTCCAAATTCAAATTTTATTTTTTCAATACTTTCGAAATAATAAAAAATTGAATTCTGAAAGTTTTCAAAATTTTTCGAGTCCATTTGCTATTTATTTCGAATTTATTTTCGAAATTGCCCCTTTTATGCACTCGAACTTTACCATTTTTTAAACGAGCTCCGAATCCAGATTTTTATTCACCAATATTTTCCAAATAATTTAAAAATGTGATCTGGAAGTTTTCATAATTTTTGGAGCTTATTTGCTATTTTTTCAGAATTTATCTACTTGAATTACTACATAGGGGACCCGGGATTTGGCCATTTTGCAAACAAACTCCGAATCAAGATTTTGTTTCGCAAATATCTTCCAAATAATTTAAAAATGAGATTTGAAAATTTTCAGAATTGTTGGAGTTCATTTGCTATTTTTCCGGGATTTATCCTGTTGAATTACTATATAGGGGACCCGAGATTTGGCCATTTTACAAACGAACTCCAAATCAAGATTTTATTTCGCCAATCTCTTCGAAATGATTAAAGAATGAGATTTTCAAATTTTTAGAATTTTTGGAGTTCATT
This sequence comes from Fremontodendron californicum, assembly GCA_030761205.1. Classification (NCBI taxonomy): domain Eukaryota; kingdom Viridiplantae; phylum Streptophyta; class Magnoliopsida; order Malvales; family Malvaceae; genus Fremontodendron; species Fremontodendron californicum. The sequence goes on from JAULJL010000026.1 coordinate 13,660,302, forward strand.
TGCTATTTTTCCCATATTTTCCAATTTCCCCCTTTGCCTCCGAAACCCGGTTTTGCTCAAAACAAGTCCGATTTTTAGATTTTCTTCAAACTGAGCCTTGGGATTGGGCCATTTCTGTAATCATTTCTCATCAATTAAGGGCTTTAGATCTTTCGAATTGGGCCATTTCTGTAATTCTTCCAAATTTCACCAAAATCCACCAAAAAAACCTAATTCTCGATTTTCTTCCGAATTGACTTTTCTATCAGTTTTTCTTCCAAGTAGCTTCTCAATTACCCATAATCAGTGCTTATCTTTCATTTGAGACATTCAATTCCGACCAATTTGATCGTTTAAGCACTTTTCTCCAAATTTCCTGAATTAGGGTTTCCTTTCTACTGAATCTCGTAACCCAACTTTCGAACTCCATATCTTTCAATGTAGACCTCGGATTATCAAAATTCTTTCACCAATTTTCAATTGAACCTCAAATCTTGATTTTGAAAGTGGGTTGAGTTTTTTAGTAGTTGACATTTTTTTGGGATTGACTTTTTCGGGGTTGACTTTTTAAGGGTTGACTTTTTTGAGTTTTACTTTTTCTGTCTGTTTTTTTAGACTAAACCTCAGAGTACCACCTGCAGGATGAGAAAAGCCTTTTAGCATTATGAAACATCAATTTAGGAAGAAAATGTACCTGATTTAGGGGTCCGGACAAAATTAGGTGTCTACACTCACTACATGGTGCGGTGTAATGCAAGTGTTCACCAAATGCTATGATTAATGCATGTGCTTGTTGAATGATGCAAGTATCTCTCAAATATCTGACATTGGCATGCCCCAGGTTTGTTTCGAACTTCCCATTTTGCTTTTCATTTCACGTCACAAAATTCTGAACAATCCTATACCGAAATAAAGCATCTCCCTTTCATCTATTACTGAGGAAAGATTGATCAACACCATTCTTGTCGTATGAGAAGGGAATATACTTTTTTTCAAATCTTCAGCCAAATCTCTTGCTATCCATTTGCCCCAAGAGGAAATAGTTTCTAAATCCAACATCATTCTGTTGATCCCACATTATCCTGTACAAGATCTCTCCTATAGGCTTGTGCCCATAGCATCCCCATTTTCCTAAAATTTTTTCCTTCCAAACTTGAAGGCATCTCCATATGAACAAGATTCGTTCCAATATTTCTGTTCCCTATGATCATGACAACTCTTACTTCTTATCAAAATATTTTATTTTCCTAGATTTTCAAAAATTCCACACATTTTTAGAGAAAAATCCACATTGGTCAAGGCTTCTTGGACAAAAATTGCCCATGACGGTCTTGAAAAATCTCTTCATTTTTTCATTTCTCATTGATTTTCCAGAAACTTTTGTCTAGCAAAACTTTTGATCAAAATGTTGCCCCTCCCACAAATTATTTCCTATTGTCAAAGCATGTCATAAAATGTTTTTGAAACAATAATTCTTCAATAAAAAGAGTGGAGTTCAAGCTCTTGAAACTTAATGACCATCATTAGGTAATTTTGAACAATGGTAATATGGTCTTGGCATCACAAGGTTTTTCTTCATCCGGGAAAGTATTACAACAAAAAACATGCCCCATTCATTTAGGCTTACCAACGAAACATGTACTTTCTAAAACGATGAATTCTTTGAGATTCAGACTTTATGAAATCATTCATTTTTGAAGTACAAGCAAATTTGACACTCTTTCTTGTCTCTAGATAGTGGCATTTAAACAAGTGTCCAGACTGATCTTTGACAGACTCGAGATTTTGAAGGGCCATTGTCGATATGTGATCCCATCGTGGGGACCCGTTCGAGTGAGGGGAAAATAGAAGTAGAGGAAAAGGCGACTTAATTCCTCTTGATTGAAATAAAAGGTCGAGGGTATGAAAACAACCTCGAAAAAAGACATGGAGTCGCCACCAATCTTTTTTTGGCTAGGTGTGATCTGCCACCTATTAAAACGATTTTGTAAAATATTTTAAAATTAATTAAAACATTTTTAAAACCAATTTCAAGTTTGCGTTTTAAACCAGAGAAAATCGAAGAATCGGGTTCGGGACTCGGTTACGTGCGGGGAAGGATTAGCACCCCCACAACGCCCGTATAAAACGGTACCTCATTAATCGTGTGTTATCTCAAGTCTCGGTAAAAAGTAGGTTTTAAATTTGGAATTTCAAATTACCCAATTTAAAGAAAAATAATTCCATTTTTTAATTGAAAGTGATCCGGAATTTATTAATTCAAAATTTTTCTATATTCCCCAACAAACATGGCAAAATATAGAAATTTTTATTAACTTGAAAAAGTTTTCGAATCATTCTCGTTTTAAAGAAGATATTTCGTTATTAATGATAATTGATAATATCCTTCCCAGCAAACCCGGCAGAGAACTCATGAATTATTTTAACTCGGGAATATCTTTATTTTATTGAAAATCATTATCTTTTTCAAAACATTTTAAAAAAATGAATATGAACATGTGTGACATAAATAAAATGACATAGCAAAGTCTATATAATATAATGCAACCTAAATGATATGATATAATTTAAATGGCATAGTATATTTTAGATGAAATGAAAAATCCTAAGTATCATGGTATAATCTAAGTGAAATAAAATGATTTAAATGACATGGCAATTTTAAATGACATGGCATATTCTAAATAATATAATCTAAATGACATGGAATATAATCTAAGTGACATGAAACATAAAATAATGCTATCATGAAATATGCGTGAAAATAAAATAAAATAATAATGCATGAACATAGTATATGCTAAATAATGTGACGCAAATAAATGACTAAATAAAAAATATAGGATAGCATGAAATATTCAAAAATCATATAACAAACAATAATCATCATAAAAGTGAATCAAAATAATAATAATAATACCATAGAACAATATCATAGCAAAAATCACATATTAAATAAAATACATGAACATGGAAAATGCAATACATGAAAATGTATTTTTTCCTCTAAATAAAGAAATCCGTATATCTAAAAAGATATCCGGCTACCTTAGGAAAATTTGTGAAATTAAATTTTCTAAAACAAAAAAAAAAACTTTGTGATTGTTTGAAAATAATTTTGAAGAAAAACTTGAATGAAGATTAAAACCCTAACCAAGCTCTTTAAAAATGGCTCTAATTTCCTAAGTTTAAAATCCCAGACTTGACCACCTTAACCCAAGATTTATAAAATCATTTTTAAAGTTTAAAAAGGCTTAGAAACTATCCTAAGACAGTAGATAAAGCTTCTAACCAACCTCCTCTAAATGCCTTAGCCAAATTCAACAATTGTTTTTCTTTTGAATTCAAATCTGCCTCTACTGTCCCGTTTTGATACACGATTTTTTAACCTATTTTTAAAAATTTTAAAAAATCTAAAAACAATACTGGAGACTTGGAACATGTAAAACTACACGATAAAAAATTGGCTTAATTTCAGGTTAAAGATGACTGCCCAAAAAAATTGAGAAAGTACGAGTACTGGATGAAAAACGGTTTTGCCAAAACACATTTTTTTTGCCTTTGATAAAATCATTTAAAAATCGAAGTAAAAATGTTAGAGACTCTCCTAAAGACCCAAAAACAGTAGCTAACACTTTTAAAAAGTTAGACAAAAATTGGCTAAAGTAAAAGGAAAATCACAAAGGTAGGATAATCAATTTGACAACTCTTTAATTTTCCACAAGTATACTCAAGTGAGCATGACTTTGAGCCATTGATTGGCCTAAGTCATAAATCATGTGGCATGACATGAGATGCATGAACATACAGCAAGTGAAATGCATGATTTAAAGCCTAAGTGATATGGAAAATGCCTAGCATAAATAACCTATATGCCTAAGATGAGTTTGCATGGCAATAAATGCTATCCTAACTTAATATGCATGAGATGCTTGAGAATGCAAATGTGACTTAGACCTAATGTATTATGAATATGCATGACTATACTAATGTGACCTAGGACCTAAATAGCATAGCAATGCATGGCAATACCAATATGATCTAAGGCCTAATATGCATGGCAATACAAAGATGGCCTAGACCTAGAATGTGATGAGAATGCATGAGAATGTCATGAACATATAATGACCAATACCTAATACTAATGCATGAACAAACAACAACTAATACACAATCTCAAAGCATAATAATGCAAAGCATGGTACCTAAACAAAATGCAAATGCACACACAAGGCAAGGAACACATGCAAAGGCCGAATGACCACTAAATGATCTAATGCAATCCTATCTAGCCAATAACACAAACAACATGGAAAACCAAATCAAAGTACACAATGTTATGACATGAAATACAAACCTATCAACTAAACAAAATGAAAATACACACTCAAAGAAAAAAGGGTCATGTTGGCCGAATGGTCCTCAAATCATATGGTTAATCCTAGCTAGCAAATAACACAAACACATGGTAGCAAACATGATAATAATGCAAACATAATGACTAATATATCTCATGAACATATCAATGACAATATAACAAACACATGGCATGATCTAAATATGTAAATATAAATGGAAACATACTAAGCAAGTTAACACATAAAAAAATGCAAACATGGTAATTTCTATATAGCATGGCCGAATGGTCCTAAGCCTAAATGAGGATGGCATTTTCACAAACATATATCATACTAACATGCAAAATACACAAACTCATGGCATGGAAATGCAACCCTATCAACTAACATGATAAAAATGCACATACCAAGCAAGGGAAATGGAGGTGGCCGAATGGTCACATGACAAAATGTGAGATGCAAACATGGCAACATACAAGGTATGATACATGAAAAAAAATGCAAAATAAAATCAAGACATAAGGGCCAAAAATCTACAAGGAAATGTCATTTCATAAAAAAAATTTAAAAGAAAATATAGCATAAAAATAATGTAAAGAACATGATCAAAATAAACATAGTCATGCAAAGGAAATAACAAGAAAGACTAGTAAACAAAACAAGGAAAGTTAAGCTCTATGGTTGTTACAAAATGGGCATAGCCTCTCCCCTAACCATAATCACTTGGTCTTGCCAAGATCATAAAGCCTTTCCATTTCAAAAAATCAGAATATAAATCATGCTAATCAGCAAAATAGAGGTGAGCTTCATGGTTGGTAAAAATGGGCATAGCCTCTCCCCTAACCATGGTCACTTGATATGCATCAAGATCATGTAGCCATTTCAACCTCTTTTGCTTCATTTTTTTGTAAAAAATCAGAACCTTAGACACTTAAATAAACCTTCCAAAATCATGTTTCCCACAACAACATGCAAAGAAGAAAAAAAGAAAAAGAAATCAAGGCAAGCATTCCTTCAAATTCGGCCAAGCACAAACTTTGTAAAAAAAAATTGTTTTCAACCATTTTTGATGAAGAAGAAAATATGAAAACTTAAGTAAACATGTTAAAACTTTGATTTCTATGAGAAATGTAGTAGGAAAACAAAATGGAAAATCAAGAAATCAACATAGAAAAAAAAAAGAAAACCATGCTAGAGCTAGGTAGAAATGACTACCTTCAAGCTCTCTTCTGAAAATCTTTCTTTCCTTTCTTTCAAAACCTTTTTTTTTATTATTTATAAATTAGCTACTGCCCTTTCCAACCTTGAACCTTGTGAAAAAACTGCTCAGCCCCCCCTCTCTTAGCCTTGGCCGAATGGCCCCTCAACCATAGGATAGGTTGTGCATTTTTTCTCCTCCAATTTTGGCCCTTAGATTAGGATCTTTTGATGACACAATAAAAATACCTTCTTGCCAATTGATAGCAGCCCTTAAGATGTGTACTCAGCCCTTCTAATAACCTCAGCCTTTAGATGAAATAAGGATACAATCCCATGCTTTCCCTTGCTTGGCCAAATGAACCTCTACCCTTGGATGAGTTGTGCTCATCTTTCTTCTTCCATTCTTGGCCATTGGATGAAGATTATTTCATGACAACATAAAATTTTCATCTTGGAATTTAATCCCAGCCCTTAAAATGTGTACTCAACTTTTCTACAAGGCACCTAAGCCATTGGATGAAGGGGGGACCATTTGCAAGGTACTAGTTGAAGCATTTTGAGCTTGATAGTGACTAAGGAATTAAATTGATCAAGATTCCTTCTTATTCTCTATGCTGCCTGACCAAGGGAGGAATTATCTCAGCAAATCTTTCATCTTTCAAATTTTTCTTAATTACAAATTGGCTTCTTTCGATTTCTTCGGTAAAATAACCATTTTGACCCCCAAAACTAAATAAATAGCAAACAGACTCCAAATTCAAATTTTCTTTTTTTTAATACTTGTGTAATAATAAAAAATTGAATTCTGGAAGTTTTCAAAAAATTTCAAGTCCATTTGCTATTTTTTCAGATTTTTCTTCCAAAAATGCCCTTTTGTGCACCCGAACTTTCACCATTTTTAAACGAGCTCCGAATCCAGATTTTTCTTCACCAATCCCTTCCAAATAATTTAAAAGTGTGATCTGAAAGTTTTGGTAATTTTTGGAGCTCATTTGCTATTTTTTCGGGATTTATCTGCTTGAATTTTTGCATAGTGGGCCCGGGATTTGGCCATTTTGCAAACAAACTCCGAATCCATATTTTTTTTGCCAATATCTTCCAAATAATTTAAGAATGAGAGCTGCAAATTTTAAGAAATTTTGGAACTCATTTGCTATTTTTCCAGGATTTATCTTTTTGAATTTCTACATAGTGGGCTCGGGAATTGGCCATTTTACAAACGAACTCCGAATCCAGATTTTCTTTCGCCAAGCTCTCCAAAATGATTTAATAATGAGATCTGCAAATTTTCAGAATTTTCGGAGCTTATTTGGTATTTTTCTCGAATTTTCCAGTTTTCCTCTTTTGCCTCTGAAACCCGGTTTTGCCCAAAACAAGTCCGATTTTAAGATTTTCTTTTCTTGGACCTTTTTCCTATATTGAATTGAAGTTGGTCTGAAAACGCCCATTTTTTATGATCAAATTTCCTTCCTTTTTGATTTTCCTCTTTTTAGTATCGGGAATTTCCTCGTTTTTCCCTTTTTCCTCCAATCGACTCTTTTCTCGGAATTACTTTGAACTGGGCCTTGGGCTATCCTTGTTTACTCATTCCTCATAAATTAAGGGCTTTAGTCTTATCGAATCATGCTATTTTTGTAATTTTCCCCGAATTCATCAAAATCCACTAAAAAAACCCTAATTCTCTATTTTCTTCCGAATTGACTTTTCTTTCAGTTTTTCTTCCAAGTAGCCTCTCCATTACCCATAGTCAGTGCTTATATTTCATTTGAAACCTTCAATTCCGACCAATTTGATCGTTTAACCACTGTTCCCCAAATTTCCCGAACTAGGATTTTCTTTCTACTGAATCTCTTTAACCCAAATTCCGAACTCCATATCTTTCAATATAAACCTCGAATTATCAAAATTCTTTAACCATTTTTCAAATGAACTTCAAATCTTGATTTTGAAAGTGGGTTGACTTTTTCAGTAGTTGACTTTTTGGGGTTGACTTTTCTGAGGTTGACTTTTTCGAGGTTGACTTTTTATGCCCGCTTTCTTAGACTAAGTCACGGAGTACCACCTGCAGGATAAGAAAAGTCTTTTTGCATTCTGAAACATCAATTTAGGAAGAAAACATACTTGTTTTAGTGGTCCGGACAAAATTAGGTGTCTACATTCATTTTGAAATATGAGAATGGTTCTTCAAAAATTTAAACATCAATTCCCTCATGAATCTCGTGTTTCGAACATAGTTGATAGTTTTGCATGCTCATTGGTAGCACCATGGGTGGCTCTAAAAGTTTTCCTTTCCGCTCTTCTTTCGGGTTTTCGACCTAGAGCCTCACATTTCTTTTTTTTATGTTATTTTTTATTGTTCCACCATGCATTAGAAAATTCAACATTTTGTCCAACGTGAGCTTGATAACTCAAAAGTATATCTTGGCGAGGAGACTGTGATTGAAGCCTCGTGAATATGAACATTCCTCAAGCTACATATTCTCCAGTTTAAACTAACCATGCTTGATCAAAATGGACTTTTGAGGTACATAGTATAGTCCAGGGTTTAAAGCTATGAAAGAAAGGGTATGTAGGCCCAAAGTATGTGTTTAATGGTGATTAAACCAGGGATCACTTCATTGTGTGAAGAATTTTCTTATTTTGACATTTCATCACTGTTCATTTTTCTTTCTTTCTTTCATTCATTGTTTCTCTTTTTGCTTTCGCCTTGCTCTTTTTTTCACAACCCCTTTTTTTAACCCTTTCATCAAAAATTTGCCCTTCAAAATAAGACATTCTTTTCTTGTACTTGTAATAGAACTCAACAATTCATAACCTTTGAAAAGAGTTCTCATTCTATTTTCCCAGTGTGGGGTGTGATCCCTGATCAGAGTATATTTGGAAAAAAATACATTAGGCTCAAAGGGATAGCAAGTGGATAAATTTCAATATTCGTGAAAGGAAAATGAAAGATGGCCACTTATCATCTCAAGCACAGTCACCTAATTTGAAGAGTCATCCCTTGAAAAAAATTGGTTGAAAAAGTCCTTTTTTTTTAGAATCATTCTGAACATCTCAAATGCACAATGTCACTCTCAATTTTCTTTTTTTTTTTATTCATTTTTTTTGGGCTTCCATAATTAAAACGATAATCCATTTTTTTTCCACCATATTTACAAAATGATGCCTCCATTTTAAATTGCCACACAAATATGGATTTATGTGACAGAAACTCTTAAAAATATCTCACGTTTGAACTTTTGCGGATTACATTGAAAGAGCTGAGTTTTCGTCCAAGTGAAAGGAAATGGTATGGCATAAATTTGGTTTTGGTAGCTTTCTTTGTTCATTCTTCGTGCTCAAAAAGATGAGTCAAGGGTGACCTTTGGGAATAGTCACGGCGTTTGTAGTTTCTGTGGTCATTTGAAAGAATTTGGACGACTTTGGTATGTTCGAAGTTATAGCTCAGTCTTGACACTTATCAAATTATCACTGTTAGATCTCTTCGAAGAATGTCACGTTTGTCTAGTTCTCAACGAATTCAAAAAGAGTATTCTAAATTGTCCATTTCATGGTATACAGCCTTAATAGAGATTTTCGTCCCAATTCCCTCACATAAAACTAAGATTGGTGCTTTTCAAAGCTTGAAGGGTCTCAACTGGTGTTTATTCAAACGATCAGGTGTTGAGATGTTTAAAGAAGTCATGATATTTGTTAGGACTAGTTTGTTCCTAACAATGGTCATCAGATGTCCTCAGGCCCTTTTTCTTTCGCATCTTATTTCGAAAAACACTTTTCAACTTTGATCCAAGAAACTAATCATGTAAGGTCGGCTCATTGCAAATTGACTTTTCATAAAACTTTTCAAAATTTCAAACAAAATCTTTTAAGTCCATATTCAAAAAACCAATTTTATCATAGAACAGAATATGACAAAGAGTGCTTGGACATTAAAAACCCATTCATTTCATGCAAGTGATAATATGAAACAAAAGTTCTCTTTCTCATGAGGGCTTTCATAATCGAGACAAATCCCCAAACATAAGCTTCCCCTATCTGTCGAGTGACCTTGATTACCACAATGGTAATTCCAATGCTCATTAGCATTATACCAACTCGGGTATGGAGGTTTAAGGGGTTCCGACTGTATTGGCATCACAAGGAGGTTTTGGACGAGTCGAGGTAGCAGCTTAGTGTAGGACATGGGAATCGAAGTGACTCAATTCCTTTCCCGATTGTTTCTCGACTTCTTTTGATTATTTTCCAAGGTTCTTTGGATGGTTCCCCAATCGTGGAGTAGGCACAAAGACGGGTGAATGAAGGTGTTGTTTATGTTTGGTTCGATATTTGTCGGGTAAATTGGCTGAGAAAATGGTTCATGAGGATACGGGCTATGGGAAATGTTTTTCATATCTGGATAGTAGGTATGCAGGATAAGATTGGTACGAAACAAAGTTCTTAAGTACTCGATTTTTAAACTGATGGCTTGCTTCTCTATCTTCTTCCTTAACTAACCCATCTTTCTTGGGAGCAACAGTATCTCCTGTATCAATTTTCCCGCTTTTGATTGCATTTTCAATCATCTCACCACAAATAATCATATTAGCGAAATTTCTGGTGACACTGCCAACCAACTTGTCATAATACGACGCTATGTATTGATGAACAATACAGTGTTTTCTTTCTCAGTGAGTGGTGGTTGCACCTGTGCAGCCAGAGCTCTCCACCGCTGGGCATATTCTTTGAAACTTTCAGTATTCTTCTTTTCCAAATTCTGCAATGACAACCTATCCGGTGCCATGTCCTTCATGTATTTATACTGAATCGAGAAAGCTCTTGCCAAATCCTTCCAAGAATGGATACGACTCCGATCCAACTGATTGTACCATCTCGCAGCTGACCCTTTTAGACTGTCTTGAAAGCAGTGAATTAGCAATTTTTCATTGTTGGTGTGACCACCCATTTTTCGATAGAACATAATAATGTGGGCCGATGGACACTTCAATCTGTCATACTTTTCAAATTCAGGGACCTTGAATTTTGGCGGAATCACCAAATCTGGGACCAAGCTGAGCTCATTTGGATCTATATTCCCGAAAGCGTCTATTCCTTCTATGGCTTTGAGTCTCTCTTCAAACATATCATTCTTTTTTTGTACTTTTGTGTCTTCCACTTGCTTTGCCACATATTTCTTCAGCTTTTCTTGTTCGAGTGAATCATCTTTGTTTGGAACAATAACCGGGTCTGAGGGGTGAAGTCCCGAGTTTAATTGAAATTGTCCTTGGCCCTATTGACTTGGCAAGTAAATCGGATCTTCGCTGTTGTTTGCCTAGGGTCGAGGTTCTTCCCCTATGATCGACCCTTTAGAGACCCATTTTCCTCAGCTCAAGCTCATCATCATTTCAATCATCTTGGCCATTTGCTCACGTGACTCCTCTTGAGATTTTGCAATCTGTTCTCGCATTTCTTGTTGGGATCTGGCTAATTGCTCTTACAACTCTCTTTGCTCTCTTTCCATTTGTTCTATTTGTGCTGCTTGCTCACTTTCCATGGTTTTATCTGCGGACAGTTATTGTATTGACATCAACCAAACGATCTCGGGTTTCTTGTTGACTTTCAACTCTTGTACCTCCCTCTTTTTTTTTTTTGAAATTGAACTTCCCTTAGAACGCTCTTAAAGCCAAACAGAATCCTTTTTATCTCCCAAATTTATTGCATGCATGCTTATGAATGAATGCATGTAGTATGCATGTAGGAAAAATATGAACATACTGTATAAAGAATTAAAGAATGGATTTTTTTTTTTACAACTATTCTTTTTGACACCTTTTTTCTCAAAACTAAAAGAAAATTTTATTATTGTTAACAACTCTACTCCATCACAGAAATTCTCATTTTTTTTTTCATTTTTTCACCTTTTTATTTCCTCATTTTTCATTCACCTTTTTTTCAAAGAAGAGATACTTTTTTTTTTTATTCTTTTCATGAAACAAAACTTTCTTTTTTCTTACTAAAAATTTCCTACAAAGGTAAGTATAAAGAAAAATTTTCAAAATACCTAAAAATACTAATTTTCGGTATTATCACAAATGATGCATGGAAACTGAGTAAAGCGATTTTATTTTAATGGAAATATTTGGTGTGAGCAGTCTTCTAATTTCCCCAATCGTTGTATGCAGAATTTTAAGAAGATTCTCGGTACTTAAGATTTCTGGTAAATTTTTGAAAATTAAAGAATTCCTTTTTTTGTTGAAAAAATCGTTTGAAAATCCTCCAACGTCTAGGCAGAATCTCCGAAAAAACTATTTTATTTATTTGCAGGTATTGTTTTTATTTTTAAAAAAATGGAAAATTTTTTATAAATGAATTTTTCCTAATTTCCCCAACATCTAGGCGAAAATTAAGAATAATTCCTGTACTTACAAACTTTATAATATTTAATAGTTTTAATGAAAATTCTTTCGAAGATCTTTCAACGTCTAGGAAAGATCTCGAAGGGATTTATTAATTAATTTATCTTTATTTTCTCTTTTTAAAAATATTTGTATTGAAATAATCGTAAATATATATATATAAAATAACCTAAAATAAAATTATCAACACAGAGTAAAAGTTAATGAATATTTGCCCCAATAGTGTCAACTTATCCAAGCATCACGGTGCCTTCGGGGCGAAATATTAAACTTATTACGGGAAATACGATGTACGTTGATCATTGCCCAGTTTAGGATGCTTATTCGGAATAAATGGCCAAATGTCGGAGGTGTTCCTACATGTGTTTCTAGCTTCGGTGCGTCTTAACAGAAATTCAACATGGCTCCCGCCTAGGTTCACTACATGAGGTTAAATTTTGTTCTAAAGGCCCCAAATTGTTCTTCACTGTCCCTGGTGAAGGCTCGTGAGGCACCCCGATAAAAACGGGTTCAATTTGTTAAAGTATATTTTCCTAAGCCCATACGAAGGATCAATCATGAAGGCTTTAGGTACTTTTATACTCTGGAAGTGTTTCACTAGCCCATACGGAGGGTCAATCACGAAGGCGTAGCTACTTTACTTCCACTTAAAAAAAAGGGACGGAGCCCGGTAGAGAGCTCATGTTATGCAAATGCAAGTGTAGTGTGTAAGGAAGAATAAACGAACTTTCCACCACCTATTCTATAACCCTTATTCAAAATACCCCGACAATTTATTAAAACAAAATTAAACAGTGTAACACATTATTTAAACAAAAAAACATTAACAATATATAAAGTTAAATAAACAGAGAACGATGACAATATACAAGGATAACCAAAGAACAATAAATGTATGCAAATGAATATATTTAAAAATATTTTATTATTTAAAAAAAAATCTTCTTTATTTAAAAAAAGTGTGGGAATTATAATTAAATACCGGTTAAAACTGACAAATCAAGACTTTTGATAACACATGCTCAAATTAATCGCTCGACTCTCAAAGGTCCCCAGTGGAGTCGCCAAGCTGTCATAACCGTTTTTTTTTTACCGTAAAACGTTTTTTAAAACAAAAATGGGAGTCGCCACCAATCTTTTTTTTTTTTGTTTAGGTGTGATTGGCCACCTAAAAAACTTATCTTCGCAATAAAAACTTAAAATTAATTAAGATCTATTAAAAAGATAATTTTTGGTTTACGAGACAAAAATTGGGTTCGGGAGTACGGTTACGCGTGGGGAAGGATTAGCACCCCCACATCACCTGTTTACAAACGGTACCATTTAATCATGTGTTATCCTTTAATCTTGATAAAACGATTTTAATTTCGATAATTAAAAATAATTCCCATAACACTCTTTATTACAAAATTTGTATTTGTAGAAAAGAACAAATTATTTCATTTAGGAATAAAATGAGAATCTTTGGCATCGAAACTTTTACCGAATTCTCCAACGTCTAGGCAGAATTTGAGAAGAGTTGCTTCGCTTTCGAATTCGCATAATAGTCCTTTAAATCAAATAATATTCTTTTGTAAACAACAATTATTCAGAATCCTTTAACGTCTAAGCAGGATACCTATATTTGTTTTTACTCGGAATATTATTTTATTTTTGTTTCGTAGAATCCTCTTAAAACTCTCGGTTTTCCTTTTTTTTATATATAATAAAATGTGATGTGCAATGAAAGGAATGATCAATACTAATGAACGAGCATACATAAAAAAAAATAAAGAGTAATAATTTATACAATAAATTGTTCAATTTTAAAAATAAAATTTTCATTTGGGTGAGGATAAGAATCTTTGGCGTGAGACTTTCCCAAATTCTCCATCGTCTAGGCAGAATTTGGAGAAGATCTCTGACTTTGAAAAATCTTATCCCGGTCCTTAGAACCAACGTATTTCACTTTTGATCCAAAATATATGGCAATATAGATGATGAATTAATTTAATTACAAAATGGAATACTTTATTTTTTAAATGCGATACTAGAACTCGGTGTGAGAGCTTTTTCAAATTCCCCATCGTCTAGGCAGAATTTGGAAAAGATCTCTACACTTAAGAGTTCTTACCATAAACAGACTATCATTATTCAAGGACATTATTAAAAAAATCTAAATGATTTGTGTCGATTCGTGTTGCATAACATATTACGAATTTAACTAATAACATTAACATGATAACGACGACAAATAGATAAGCATGGATAAATAAATATCATGACGAATTGGTCAAATTATTCATTATTTTTATTATTTTTTATTTTTTAAATATAAAGTACGAACCCTCGATGTATGTGAGAGCCTTCCCAAATTCCCCAACGTCTAGGCGGAATTTGAGAAGGATCTCCACACTTGAAAGTCCTTACGACGAACCTTAATTGAACAGATTCTTCTTTTTATAAAAGATTGAGATTCTTCCAACATTTAGGCAAGAATTCATAAATCATTATTATTTTCTTTTTTCATTTTTTTTAATATATCGTCTTGTACAATTTTTGAGAAAACTATTTATTATTGGCGCATTTGTTCTTTTTCTAAAACTCTATTTTTATTTTTTTATATTTTTTTATTAAGAAAAAAAAAGAAAGCGACAAAAGAAAATAAATAAAATAAAGCAAAAAAATGCATGGCATGACACACATAAAAAAAAATTCATTGTATTTATAGCTCGTTTTAAAAACTATTTTTACTCTTTTGATGAAACTTATCAATGTAATTTTTTTTTAACATATTCATGCATAAAAAAAAAAAGTTTATGAACCAATTGTATTTTTAAAAAAAATATATGTGGAAAATAAAAAAAAATAAAAAATATATATGAGCACTTGTATGGAATAAAAAGAAATTAATAAATAAATAAACATTTTAAAGAATAGGTTCAAGGGATGAGAAAATATACCCCAAACAGGCCTGAATAGAGAGGCCTAACATGGGAGACCAAGCCCAAGGACCAAGTTTGCTGCTGGCGAGCCAAAACCAAATCAGCTGGGCCGTGGGTCGAGTTAGACGAGCTGCGGGTCGAGTCGGCTCCTTTGACCCGCGGATCCTTTTTCCTTTCCTTTTTTTTTTCTTTCACTTGGACCAGGGTCAGGCGTGTGGACCCCGGGTCAGATCCGACTCCACGCGCGGACCCTACCTTAAGTAAAACGGCACCGTTTGGTGCCCTCTATAAAAACCCAAAAACCTTTTTTTTTTTAATTTCTTCCTTTCCCTCTCTGTAGCCTTTCTTTCCTCTCCATTCTCTCTAAATCTATCCAGAAATCGACGACTGGGCCACCGTTCCGATCGTCGTCTGCCGCCGTCCGCCGTCGCTCGTCGACGATCGATCACCTCCAAAATTCCACCCACAAAATCGTCCTGGCCTCCTCTTTCCTAATCTGGGCTTTATTCTCCTCGAATCCACGCTAATATTCTTAGATCTAAAAAGAAAACTCGCGACCCCAAAAAAAAATCTACCCAGGACCACCGTTGAATCGGACCCGAAACCTCACCAGGGCCCCTTTTGCTGGTTTTTTTTTGTATCTGGATTTTGTTTTGTTTGTGGTTTTTGTCCCTTTTTTGCTTTGTGGTGTTGGTGACTCTTAGGTTTTGGATGGTGATAGGTTAGGTATTTTTTTTTGTTGTGGCTGTATGCTCTTGGCATGGGGTGGGAACCGAGTCTCCTCCTTTTTCTTGTTGATGGCTGTGTAGTTTTTATGGGGGATTCAGTGTTGGGGGTCTGGTTGTGTGTGGGTAGTGGCTCGGAGTGGTGGCTGGCTAGGGGTAGGGGTGGCGTGAGGGTTTAGTTGGCAGGGCTAGGTCAGCTAGGGTGGCAGGCTAAGGTGGCGTGCACGGCAGGGGCTTGAGTGTGGCAGAGGGCAACAGGAGGAGGCAGCTGCTAGGGTTTGCTTGGGGGAGGGGGGCTAGCAGCAGGCTGCCTGCCTGGGTTGCCAGGCAGCAAGCCTAGCAACCTGGGCTGCCTGCACAGTAGGCAGGGCCTGCCTGCGAGTGGTGCTACCATGCCTGTTGTGGCCGAATGGGCCTGGTGTTCTTGGGTCAGCAGGCCTGCTGTTGCTGGGTGCAGGTTGGGCAGGGGACAGGCCAGGTTGGCTTGGCTGAACATCAGGCTTAGGTCGGCCTGCAAAGGTGGGAGATGGGCCTGTTGCTTGGCAGGCCCAGAAGATTGGGTGTTGGGGTGGCTATTCGGCTCCAACGAAGGGCTTGGGCCCCAAGGCCCATAAAAATAAAAAATAAAATAAAAACGAAAAGAATAATAATAATAATAATAATTGAGTCTGAATGAATATCCGAGTTCGATCAAAAATATCTGAATTGAACCCGATTAGCAATTCACTTTAAATTTCGACACCCACAGGAATTGAATTAGCGATCCGAGAGTATTAAGATAAAAATTCGGATTTTAAAGTTTCATGCCCTCTCCTGACTCGATACTCGATTCGGGGCTCAAGCTCGGACAATATTAGGTTGCTACATATATATCGGAACAAAAGCAAGCATGATTCCTGCTATGAAATGTTAGTATATCAACTTGTCACATATTTTTCAATGACTTCATTTTTCCATCATCTATCTCCCTGACAAATAAAACATCCAAAATATTTTATAAGTTTTTAATATCTTCGTTGACACGTTTTTGTTTCATTTTTTTTATATAAATTTAAAATAAAAAATAACATAAATAATCAAAATCACAACGAAAACGAAAATTAAAATTAAAATTAAAAATATATATATAATATGTAATTTATGAACCTATCATTTTATTTGTGCTTAATGTGATCATTACTTCAATAATTCATAATGCATTAATGTCATTGCTCATGGAGGTTTTTTCTTTTTTTCACAAAATGAAAAATATTTCGAAATGAAAATATTTATTGGGTTTTTGCTAGACATCTAGAAGAAATTCCAATAATTATCTTTCATAAAAAAATATCCTCCTAAAAAGAACGAAATAAAATTTAAAAATAATAATTTCTATATTTTCTCTGCTAGGAGGATGTAGTGACCATCGATTGGCTCATCACTGTGCCTATCGTTCCATCAACGTCTACTAGGCAGACAGACCTGCTTTGTTAAATTCTCAAATCCTTCTTTTCTCTTTAAAACTTGTTATGAGTATGAAAAAGCATGTGACATCTATTGTCATCATGTAGTTTGCGTAATATGTGATGACATGGCCATCTAGTATAATTTAAGGTTTGTTAATTTTATTTTCACAATGTATATTTTTGTGGATAAAGGATAATTTGATTAGTCTTATTTCAACATTAAGCATCACACAACAATAGTATTTTATCTTGCCATTTAGTTTAGGCACGTATTAATCATATATTTCGTATCCAAATTTTCAAACCAAAGTTTTTGGTGAAGAAAAGATTTGCAGTCTTCAAACCGGTCTTAATTTTTGGTATATAAATAAATAGAATGGCAACTCCTAATCAAATCAAGAAATAAATTAGAACGATAAGAGTGAACCTCGCACCACTCAGTCACTCACACCTGTTCAATTGTGGCCTTTAATGACAAGGATTAATTGAGACCTCCGTAAAAGAAAGTTGTTTCTATCTAATCTCATAGGAGATTAAAACTGGTGGGAGAAGAAGTTTATATTTGACAAAGAAAAGGTGTTTGAAGGGAAACAGAAAGATACAGTAGACGAATACGTGTTGGACGTGGTGGAATCCATGAAGCTTTGATATCCTAAAAGGTTTTTAACTAAAAGATATGAAAAATATTTACACTCACTTGATTTGTGTGATTCTAGCTAGTATTTATAGCTATTATAGAGATAAAATTGTTTACAAAATAAAGATAATGAATTGTTGTATATATTATTTTATAATGAAATATTTCAAAATTATTCCAATAATTTTTGTTTTTTTATCAAAGGTTGAAAATCATATAGATTGCATGTTTTCAGGAACTAAGTGTGTTTGAAGAAAAAATTATATCTGTTTGAGATGGTCATTCATTCCAAGAGTGATGATTATTCATAAAAGGATATTTATTCAAAAAATGATGATTTTTCACCAAATAGTTAACTTTTCATGAAAAGATGCACTTTCATGAAAATATGTTTTTAGCAACTGATGGTATCTATAAATACCTTCCTCTACACTTAATTCAAGATAAATTTTACATCCAATTCTCTAGAAGAATCATTTCTTTTCTTTCACTCTATTTTGGTTTTTGGTTCAAGTGTGTTCAAGAAGAACTTTAAGTACAATCTTGTTCTTCTTCGAGTAGGCATTGTATCCTGGGGATAACGTTTTCAAGAGTTCATTTGCACCGTAGTGGGGAAACTGTTATCCTAAATAAAGCTTGGAAGTGCCTTGCCTACAATCTTCTTCACTTCTTCTTCTTATCTATTATTGTTCTTACTTGATTGCATTACTCCAACCCCCAAAATACAACAATTTTAGGATAATAGTACTTCTCCAATGACGACTTTTGCAATCAATGAAGTGGAGAAACTTGAAAGGTTCAATGACATGAAAGGATGTTTAGATATTGAACCAAATCAGAGAGTTATTTCTTTTGAAGAAATATCTTACGATATGTTTGGATAAGTGTTAGTAAAGGAAAAGAAAAGAAAGGACAGGAAGGGTTTTTAAAGGAAAGGAAAGGAAATATTCATATTTTTAATATTTGGATAATTAAAATGTGTTAGGGAAATGAATGTTAGTCTTCATCGTTTGGTTAAAGTGTGGAAAGGAAAGGAAAAGATACATTATAATATACATTCTTAATTATGCCCTTTTTTTAAAATTAAAATAATAATATAAATATTACACATCAAATTATGAAAAATAAAATAAATAATATATTAAAAAAATGACTGCAATATAAAAAAACAAAAAAAATAAGAATAAGAATAAAAAAAGTTTGTTATAATTTTCAATGTTAATTCCATGAAGTTTATAAATTTAAAAATGAAAAAGTAATTTGATGAATGTAAAATGGATAATATAGACATTTTATATTTTTTTTTAAAAAAAATGGCTTTCCTTTCTCCTTTATTTCCCCCAATTTGGGTAATTAAAAAGTTGAGCATTTGAGGGAAAGTGAAGGATGCTCAACTCCCCTCACTTTCCTTTACTAATTTTTTTTTTATCGAAACAAGAGAAAGGTTTTCCATTTTCCCTTGCTTTACTTTACTTTCCTTTCATTTCCCTCCCCTTACCCCAATCCAAACATAGGCTTAGTGAATGGTGGAACATTATGTTTTGATTGTCCCCTAATTTTTGTTTTTGTTTCAGTACTTGAACAAGTTTTAGTTTCTACAAAATTTTGAAATTCAGCAAGAGTAAATATGTTCCAAGAACAAAGAAGTAAGGAGGTAAGTCTTATAATGTGTAAGACACATCTCCGGAATATCAAAGTACGCGATTAATTTATTGCACTACTTTATATGATAATAGTTAGATATATTTTTATCATGTGATTGAATGTTAAATTGCATGTTGATGTTTTAATATTTACTTTTGAATTCCATGATTAAAGTTTTTTAAAGAGTGGATATGTTTTTATTATATTGTCATTGGTTGAGATTTGATTGTACTATGACTTGATACTTGATTAAAGTATCATGTTCAAGTAAAAATGAAAGGAAAGGGTTGAAAAACAACCAAATAAAAATTGTGTGAGAAATCACAACAAATACGAATTGGTGTGTGAATGTACAGAAATTTTTTATAAAAGACAATGACAATATTTATCCATTTTTCTATGAATAAAATTTACCAAATGTATTTTGCTATGAAATCTGATTTTTTGTTTTGTTGAGACAAATCATGTCTCAAGATGTAGCATTCGTAAAAGAAGTTATAAATGATTATTTATAATTATAAAGTGATAATTTAATGTTAGTAGATTTATCTCCTTGTTGCAAACCATTTGATTGAAAATAGAAATTCATTTTATATGATTCGTGAAAAGCCAATTGTTTGCTAAGGTGATTTTGGCTAATTATATTTATATGATATAATGAAGTATGTGATAAATTACTATGTGATTTTTATTATGGACTTACTGTTTGAGATTAATGCATTTTCTTGCATTGTAAATTTTTAGTATAATACATGTTTATTTGAGAAATTATGTTAAAGTATTTTTATAATTGCTTAATGCGAGTATGTATATTTTTAACATTTTATAAATATGAGTGTTGATAAAAACAAGATGAAAGATATGTGAGTTTGTTAAATATATTCATGATCATAGTTTTGATGATTATAAGTTATTGCATGACTAAGTTTTGTAAAACTTGAGATATGCATTGTGATATTTTTGTCACATGATTATATTTGAGATCATATTTTTGTTATATGATTAAACTTGAGATTTACATTGTGATGATTATTACATATACATTTTATGATTAAAGTATATGTTTTATATTATTATATGAGATTTGTATTACTAACATTTTTCGTTTTTGAGAAATCTTGAGTTAAGATTTGTAAAAATTAATTAAAATTTCAAGAAAAGAAAAGTTCATGCTTTTGTGTGATAAATGAATACTATTAAGAGTGTATCGTTTCTATAAAAACAATTAATTTGGAAACAAATTTGGTGAAATATGAAGATGACATAATACAATGTTCACAACAATTAATTTTGTGAATGTGAACAATGATGAACATTAGTGAATTATTTAAATTTAAGAGCATAATGTCATGTCACTTATTAAAGTGTTATCTTTAAGATTTAGAATGAGATATTCATTTTAACACAAACTTGTTGAGATACAAGTGTGAGTTTGAAAAAATGATATTCAAATCGAATGGTGAATTGATTAATAACCAAAGGTTATAATCAAAGGAAGATATCAACTACTTGAAATCTTTTTCTTTTGTGATTACATTTATTTTTATATGCGTTATGTTTGTTATTGCAAACTATAAGCTTGAAGTACATCATATAGATGCATAGAGGTGTTATCCTCAATGGTGAATTGGATGAGATTTATATTCATCAAGTGAAAAGGTAGGTACTCAATAAAAAAAGATAAGGTAAGACAAACAAAGATGTTAGATCAAATCCTTCCTATTACAAGGTATGTCAACATGAGAAGATAGATTTCATATCTATCTTTATACAAATTAATAAGATTAATAAAAAGTCAATTTTGAGAAGATAAATTTCAAATCTATTATTGTTCAAGGTGTTGAACTTAATGAGATTACAACTAAAGTGAATTTTGGATAAAATGATTTCCAAATTCACAAGTGTTTGATTATTTTAAGTGATACAAATCACTTTAGATTGTGATGATCAAGTTGTGATTCAGAACATGAAAAATAAAAGATTGTATAGCAAACTCATTGCAATGAGAAACAACCATGTGTTGTAATAAGATAGGTAAATTACTACCTACGAAACACTATGAGAGATATCGGACTAGTATCAGTTACTAGAGATAATCTTGATTGGTAACAACTCTATTACATTGATGTCGCTTAAGAAATTGATTCTTTAAGTTTAAAGGATAATCTCTTCATTCGATAATCATTGTGTATGAGAGTTCAATGGATATCAATCTTGAATTGTCCGAGGAATTTATGTATGAGATACATAATATTCCCAATGCATCAATCTTTGGAATAGTGGGGGAAATAATGAAAATAACTATTCCTTATAAAGTCTCATATCTAGATGCATTGTTATTCACAACAAATAGGTTGGATATAAAGTCCTTAATAGACTTTTAGCTCATTGAGTAGAGTGATAAGTAAAAAAGGAGATTGTGAACACTCTTGACAAAGTCTACTTACGCAAGTAGAGAAGTGAGAGGCTGCTTCTTATGGATTTTCGATTAATCTTAGAGTACTTGCTAGCACGGGATCAAAGCGAAAACCCATATTAAATTGTGCTGCCCATGGAGGAACACAAAGACCAGTGTAAAGTGTGAATATATTTCCTTGTGTCTCATATTCAATCTAAAGGTTCGAGCCTTGGCCACCTATTAGACATACACTTTACATAAGAATCAATTTGCATAATTTTCTTTAGGATGCATACATATGCATTATTAGGTAATAAGTGGGGGATTGTTGTATATATTACCTTATAATGAAATGTTTCAAAATTATTCCAATAGTTTTTGTTTTTTTAACAAAGGTTGAAAATTATATAGATTGCATGTTTTCATGAATTAAGTGTGTTTGAAGGAAAAATTATATCTGTTTGAGATGATAATTCATTCCAAGAGTGATGATTCTTTATGAAATGGTATTTATTCCAAGAGTGATGATTTTTCATCCAATAGTTAACTTTTCATGAAAAGATGAACTTTCATGAAAATGTGTTTTTAGCACCTGTTGGTATCTATAAATACCTTCCTCTATACTTAATTTAAGATGACTTTTACATCCAATTCTCTAGAAGAATCATTTCTCTTCTTTCACTCTATTTTGGTTTTTGGTTCAAGTGTGTTCAAGAAGAACTTTAAGTGCAATCATGTTCTGCTTCGAGTAGGCATTGTATTTTGGGATAACGTTTTCAAGAGTCCATTTGCACCGTAGTGGGGAAACTATTATTCTAAAGAAAGCTTTATGGAAGTGCCTTGTCTACAATCTTCTTCACTTCTTCTTTTTATTATTATTGTTTTTACTTGATTGCATTAGTTCAACCCCAAAAATACAACATGAATAATTAAGCAAGATAATGATAAAGAATAGCTTAGCAGATTACAAAATTATGAAACTTAATACAAAATAATTATTTAGAATATCCTTATTAAATCTTGAAAAATTGATCTTATCCTTATTATTTCTGGTTGAATAACTCTATATATAACTTAAAAGTCATTATCACTTGGATTGAGTTAAGGTTTGCACTTGATGTTTTTTTAATTAAATTTTCTCAAATATACCAACAAAAACAGAAAGAAATTGAAAAAATATAATGATTGGATTTATTATGCGTTGTATGTCATATAGCATGGACACGGTAAATTAGATATTAGATACGGCATGATTACATGACATGAAAAATATAATTAAAATATAATACGAAATACGACATGACACGAAAAAAAAAATTGATACGACACGAATACATGAACATGTCAAAATTTATATAACATAAATTATTAACACGTCAAAATTTATATAAATATAAAAACACCTCAAACACGATTATAACACGAAAAAAATATACAAACACGATATAAATACACGAATTATCTTATTTAATATAGCATCTAACCCACGCCCGTAAAGGGAGATTGCAGTCACTATGACAATTGTTCTTTACTTTAAATCTTTATTTACATTTAGGATCACATCATTGTCACATTTGTTCAGAGTTTCACTCAATGATGAATGCTTGGAAATGGACATAAAATGTTCGACAACCCAACGTTGGCCTACGTACATAGAAGTGGGTGTCCTTGGTTAAATAGCATATAAAGTGAAAATGAAAGAAGAGTGGTAGTGGCCGAGTGGGTAATTCTAGAGAGTTTGAATTCTTTGTGGCAAGTGATGAAGAAAGAAGAGTGGTAAGATGGTGACAAAAATGGGTTCAGTTCCTTTTTTTTTTTTGGTCCATTAATAAAGTTTATAAGCAATAATCGAATTTATACATATTTTAAATTTTAAATATGTGAATGATTGTTATTATTGAATTGAAAAGTAATAATAATAATAATAATAAATCTCAACTCATAATATCTATACAGGTAGAATGCAATATTGAAGATGTGACATCGACACAGAGATAATGATGAGATTGCTTGAAGGACAAGTGTGATTGAACGGAGGGAAAGTAGAAGAAAATAGATCAGTTAAAGTGTAGTCGAACAACTTTTATAAGTTTTAATTTCTTTCAACTTTTCTTTTAAAGGAACGGCAGAAGGTTAGAAGTGATTTTGATGTAAATTAGTCAAGTTATTCGTGAGTTATTTGGTTCAATTTAGTGAGTATTTGAGTTTAATTTGTTCATTATCCGTACCAAACTCGAGCTGAATTTACTCAAGTAATAAAAGTAATAAGTTATATCGAATTCGAATATTTTAATATTTGATTCAAAAACTTTAAGTAAATGAAAAAAAACATGTTTAATAGTTATATTTACGATTTTATTGAGTTTAATCAAGCTTATTGAATTGAATTCGAGTATGAAAAATAAAACTCAATCGAATTCGATCTAAACAACTTTGAGTTTTTAAATCAAATCGAACTAAAGCTTGACACTAATCGATTTGACTTAACTCAATTACACTTTAGTTTAATGATTTTATACAAGGGTTAATTTGTTATCTCTCAAATTTATTTCAATACTGGCTTTATATTAAGATCTAACTAATGATTCTACATATGGAGAAAGCAGATTTATGAGAGTTGTTTACACTAATTTAAGTAGATTATTTAAGTGTTCGAAAGGCGGTTAATGAAAAAAAAAAAGTTAAAAGAAAATGATACAAAATATGAAAGAACAACTAGGGCATTATAGTGTTGTGAGAGATAAAATCCCTCCCATGAAAATGTGGCATTGTCAATTTAATACTTAATAAAGGAAATTTGTGAATTTTTATTCTTATAAAAAGACAAAACAATATTTCATTGACATCTGCATATAATGGAATCGTTTGATCTCATTAACAATATTAAAAAAAAACAGATCTTACAATTTTTTTTGAGATTTTAAATTAACCCTTAATCTCCAATCCTTATCTATTTAATTTACTAAGACATTACAAATCTAAATCTTTTCGAACCTGCAATCTCAAGAAATATGTTCAACATGCATATCATCTAATAGATAATACTCAATTGGCAACGGATCTTACATTTAAATATTAAAAATTAAGCACAAAAGTTACAATTAGATTTGTTCATGAATCGGGTTGAGATCCAGATTTTTTTTATTTTTTTACCCAAGTCCGGGTAGGATCAGGATTGGTCCGAAAGCCCATTTTACTGTTTATTAAATATTAAAAAAAAGTTGTTTTTATATTTTATAATTAATTTTAAATAAAAAAAAAAATTTAATTTAATAAATAGTAATTTGGGCCAAGCCAAACTAACTCGAATTACTAAAATATATGTCTAGACCTGACCTAATTCGGATCAAACTTATCTGATCGGACAAATAGCTCAACCCTTGAACAGGTATAGTTAAAACAAAGTAATATGATATTAAGGTAAAAACTAATCAAAGACAATAAATAGTAGGTCTTTCAGGCTTTTAACAAAGTGTGTCCTTTACTCCTTTTTTCTTTGAAGATGTTACTTGTATCTTTAATTATCTTATAGTTCTTTTCTAGTATTAATTTTTTTTTCCTTTCTCCTCTGTTTTCTCTTTTTGCCTCTCAGAATTACAAAATCTAAAGGGAATTTCTCTATGGAGATATACCCGAAGAGCAAACTAGAGAAGTTACAAACATGGAGGAGAAATTTTTCACTGTACTAAGGAGCGAGCCAATTCGTTTCCAATTGTTTTTCACCCTGCAAAATCACATTAATGATATAATATTGTTGTTCCAATAGGTATCCCTGAATTATGGTGACATGAACAAGATGGATTGAACTGATCAAAATATTGATTGGAGTCAAACTCTAAACATTTTCTTACTACTTACTAGTAGTATAATTATCTGATCTGATGAAAGTATGATATTTCATCCATTGAAGAACTAGTGAAAACCTTACAATTATATTTCTGGTAGACCTGTTAAAAGGTCAGGTTATCCGTCCAAACCCGAAAGTTCGTCCGATATTTGGGACAATTTGGATAAAAATATTAGATCTGAAATATGGGTTTGGGCAGAAAAAATGAAGGCCGTTTAGAAAATGGGTCAGGCCTTAATTCCAACAATCATGGCCCGAGCCCGACCCGACTCAACCTATTTTTCATTTATATAATATATTATTTTTTTATATTATGTAATTTATATTATATAAAAAATAAATATATATAATATTATAGTGTAAATATTTAAAAATATGTTAAGTTATCGATGTTTAAAACTTAATAAATAAAAAAAGATAAAATTACTAAAAAAATAATATATTTGTTTAATTTTTTTATAAATAAAATAGGCGGGCTTTGACTACTCATTCACAAATATGGGCAGGCTTGAGCAGAATTTGAGATCCATATTTCGGATCGGATCGGACTTGAACAAGTATATGTGGTGTTGATATCATACTTAGGACCGATCCGTATCCAACTCGGTCCGACCCAACCCATAAACAGCTCTAATGTCTGACATTGAAATTCAAAGACAGATATAATCAATAACAAGAATTTTAGCATAACAAAGTTTATATACATATACACAGCTGGTTCACAGGATCAATCAAAAACATAAAAGAAGTTAGAACAAAGACAGCACATAAGCTAAAAATAGAAGGGAAAAAAAAAATAGAAAGAAAGAAAGAGATATGTTTGATGAATCTAGGATGGTCTTATTTTCCTGAGGATTCTCATTATGGAAAATGTCATCATCAAAGGGCCAAAGCCATTTGCTACATTTCAGTCCCATCAGTTAGTGATGTGTAATACATTCCAGTACAATTTCTTCTTTATTAGTATCTGGATTTTGTTCATTTTTAACCCCTTTTCCATCATCTTCTCTCTTCTTCCCCCACAACACACTATAAAGACCTCCAACCAGCAGGACAACCCCAGCAACACTGCAATATTAATGCAATATTAATGATTTTCAAATGCTTATATGCAATAGTATCAAATAATTGGGAAAATGTCGCGTAATGAACCGTCACAATGAAGCACAGACACTAATGTCAGGGGAGTGTCCAAAGTGTTGGACACGTATTCTGTGTCCGTGTCCGTGCATCCTAGAACGGTCATGATTTGATAATCACATGTTAATATGCATAGAGAGTAATAGTAACGCACCTTCCCCAGTGAAGGGTTTCCTTCCACAAGAATACAGAGAAGATGGCTGTTATTACAAGAGCTAATGGAGTGAAAATTGATGTGAAAACTGGACCTTTCTTCTCTATAGTCCAGACTTGCAGCCAGTATGTGATGCCAGTGACAATTACACCCTGCATGCCATGATCATTTTACATTCAGCTAAACAGGCTAAGCTATACTATAAACTGTGTATTTGAATACATGTATGTGAGTGCATCTATGTAAATTCATATATATATATATATATATATATATATGTTGACAAGTGATAGAAGTATAGGCAGTCTCTGGGAGCCCATATTTCCCATTTAGATAAGCACCTATAGGCTATAATCTAGAATTTACTTTTGAACATATTGTGCAAGTGCTATAATCACTATAGTTTGATTTGATAGGCTCAGCAATTAAAAGGATTTCCATCATCTAGTGCCAAAATTTTGGTCTAATAGGTTAAAGGACTTCTTTTCGAGGACATGCCAGTAAAAGTGACTTGAAGAAGAAATAGTAGATTTTTCTCTCTTTAGGGTGCTGGAAAAAAGGTAAATAATACTTGGTTTGATGACATTCAAGTTTTTTTCAATAAAAAATTAATGAAGCCTTCCTGATTGTTATGGAGAAAAATTTTATGGCTGTTTTAGACTATGTTGCTCCGATTCTTCATTTTTTTTTGAAGTATTTGTCTGACATTCGTGTCCAATGCATATCCGAACATCGGTATAGGGATATGATCCTCCAAGAACCCTCCAATTACATGGAAATCTTGAAAAAATTGAACATACCCGTGTCGGACACATACCCGTATCCGACACTCACACCCGAGTCCGAGTAACATAGGTTTTAGGCATAATAAAATGGTTCTGAAGACTATGTTAATTTGATGGATTCAATAAGTATTAACCATATTTTCATATGCACACAAGTTATAATGGATGAGATTAATTAACATACACAATAGGCTACAGAGAGAAGATTAACATCCCATCCAAGCTTCCAGGCTGATGGATTTCTCTCTGCTGCAATGGCCCAAAAAGCAGATTGTATGCAGCTAAAGAAGCATTGTAGAGCAGTAAGACGTATTTTGGCTGGATATTGCTTCACTATGCGACCCTAAGATCGAAAACACATTGTCAAAGGAAAAAAAAAAAAAAAAAAAGTGGAGAAAAGGTATAATGAATGAAGAAGAGAGTATGTTAATTCAGATAAACCTGCAAAACAAGCCACAAGGACCAAGCTGTATTAGCTGAAAGCATGATAAGAGAACCTTTTATCCACTCTCCAATGGAGTAATTCTTAACCAGGGAGTCTGCAGTTTGCTTATGAGTATCCGGATACCAGTTCATGAACTTTATAGCTTGCCCCTTAACAAATCCAAACACCAAGGCTCCAGAAAGACTGATTACTGAACCTAACACCTTGGCAATTCCTGGAAGTTTTCTTATGGATATGCTTTCCATCCTGAAATACTCAAAGTTAGTCCTTCAGCTAGCAGAAGAGATCTTCAATATTTTTTTTTCTTCTTTGGCAAATTAAAATACCTTAAGCAAACAGCAATGATTAAGGTAAGAACAGGAATGGTGTTGGTTGTGGCAGCAGCAAATGTTGCAGTGGTGTAGTTGATTGCAACATAGTAGAGATTTAAACTCAAGGTGAGCCTGAAATTTTCATATACGAAGTAGTGTTAGAAAATTGAATTATATATGGATTGTTATTGGATTATAACATCAACTATAAGATCAAGTTCATACCCGCATAAGGAAACCAAGAAGATCTTGCAGAGTAAATTATATGATAGAGATGCCTGCTTACTGCAAATTAGAAGTTTCCCAAACTAAAAATGAGAAAAAATGGGAGAGACTGAGGGGTTAATGTAAACAAAGAAATATTATGTACTTGAAGAAACCTTTCAAGGAAGAAAGCAAATGGAGCTAAGGCGATCGTGGCAAAGGCTTGCCGATAGACCACAAACACATAAGGGTTCATTCCTTTGGCAATTGCTGCTTTTGAAAACAAAGCCATGCCTGCATATACAAACTGTACAAAGAGCATTGCAATGTAAGGCTTATGGTTCTCCATAACCATTGCATATTTAAGTAAACTCTTCATGCTGTGATGCCTCTTAGCCTCCTTTTGTCAGTCTTCAATTGATAAGCTCTCAATATATAGAAAAAACCAAGCACTCAGCAGTCTCCTTTAGCACTTTTTTTTTTTTTAAAATTTTTTTAAATTTTTTTTGCCTACATGTCAATATTAAATTGAAGTGGAATGTGTTTTCTGCTCCAACCAACGATTGAATTTTTTTTAAAAACAGTCATTTGAGCCTTGTCATAGTGGCATGGAGGACCACTAGAGAAACACTTTTGCTCTACTTTCCATGACTCAAAGGAGACAGTAGCATGGGTTAGTGAACAGTAAAGTGAAAATACAGTTTCCCTTGATATCTTCCATCAGCAATTCAAATGACTAGCATTTAGTCCTTTTCAGGCAACATGAAAGCTTGCTTAATAACTAATGTGCATGTCTTTTAACTATAAAATAAAACTCTCCCCTAATCATTGCATGGTGGTAAATGTATAGTAATCCAAAGGCATAATAGCACCAACAAGTTTTCCATTATCTGGAGCTCCATGGATTGAAGTGATCAATGTTTGTATTCTCAAATGAGCAGTATTTGCCATTTTAATTAGGATTAGGCCCCCTCTCTAAGTTCTCTGTCAAGATTCATCATAGTTTCTCTGAGGAAAATAAGATGGCAAGCTATCACATCATTTTTAGTGCTAATAAGAACCACTAAGAAGATTGAGGAGATATGCACTGAAGCAAAGATCAGCCCACCTTGGATTCCTCTAGCATAGTACAACATTCAATTACACAGAAAAGTCTAATGGAGATGAAAGTCTATGTCGAGTTTTATTATTTTAGTGCAATCAAGGTAATTCGAAGTTAAATTTAGATAAAAGTGTTTTCACAATTGTTTGGACTAATTGCAAGATCTGTTAAGATATGTTATTGCTTTTGCTGTCAGATATTGCTTCTGGAATGCTAGCCAGCAAGAACCCATTTCTAATGTCGAGAGAAAAGAATCCATTCCAATGGCTTCCAGAGATCCTTTTGTATGACAAGAGAAGCAAAGGACAGATTGAGAAGTTCACAACTGTGGTAATTGGCCATGCATTTTTGAGCTCACAGGATTGCTCTCAAATTTCAAGCACAAAAATGTTTCTCCTGAGTTTCTTTCAGGATAAGGCCTATAGACATTTGTTAATACAGAGTCCTCCAAACATGATATTTCTGATATATTTAACACATCGACCAACTAGCAAGGTTTCTGCTTTTGAGTTTTGAGTCTAGTCAGAGTTTCACTAGCCATGTCGAAAAATCTTGAAAGTTGACCATTACAACCTTGTCTGTTTTCACTACTTAGCCTCATGGAGTTGATCTTGCCATAAATCTAATTCCAGGGCCCGAAAATCTCAGTAATGATGCAACTATAAAAGGTACTAAAAGATAAGCACATACAAAGGATCCAAAACTAGCTAATCTTGCTTGATAGCTGCCTGCTCGTCATTAAAAATATCAGATAGGTTGACTACTTCAGACCTTGCAACTATTATTGTGCCGCACCATGATATTCCAGGGAACAAGCGGCCTTGTTGCTTTTCATGAATAGAACCTATATTACTCGGACTCGGGTGTGAATGTGTGACTGTCGGACACGGATATGTGTCCGACACAGGTATGAGGGTCCTTAGGGGATCATATCTCCATATCCATGTCTGAATATGCATTGGATACAGGTGTTGGACACGGATACTTCAAGAAAAATGAAGAATTGGAGCAATATAGAATAGAACCATGACTGATCTGATTAATCATCACAAGCCTTGTCCAGTTTCAATTTATTATAAGATAAAAACTTCCAGTTTTATGATCTTGCACTTATGTCTCAGTTAGTTTTGAATCATTTCAATATTTACTAGTCAATAGAGAAATCATGAACAAGAAACAAGCTTTTTTTTTTTTTTTTTTCCTGGTGAGTATGACTAGCGCTAGCCAATGCTTCCACGCATATCCTCTTCTTACAAAAAATGAGCATGTGACCTTATTGCAAAGATGCCATAAAGAGATCCCTGAAATGGAAGCTGGTTTCTTGTCTTTTTCCAGAAATTTAGGCATGTGTTATTTTAATTTGAGAACAGTACTTGAAATACAGAACTGTTTACAGACAAAAATGGAACCATTCCATTAGAAGCCACCAGCGAAAATGCTAAGGCACGTCCCCACCTTATGATTCGTGTTCAAGGCAGACCTTGCTACAACAAAAAATTCTTCTCCTTGAAGTGTTTGCTATGTTCTTGATAATAGTGTCATCCATTGATCATATGAAAAAAGTTTGGATTAGAAAAAATTTGAGTTTAAAAAATTATGGTGAAAAAATATGATTTAAGAACTTTGTAGTGTTTGACGGAAAAAGTGATATGAGGAATTGAAATCTTAGAAAAACATAGGTTTAAAATAATAAAAGTTTAAAGATATGAAGATAATAAAGTCGTTTTATTTAAAAATCGGTTTTCAAACGTCAAAAACTCAATTTTCTTGACTTTTTGATTTGGATTGTTAAATCATGACTTTAACCGTAAAAGCTAAAATTTTTTATCGATTTAGATTGCATTTGCAGTGAAACGCAATTTTTGACCTTAAAAGTTATAGCCGCAACAATGCTAAATGGGACCTTAATCAATTGAGATAGCTTTATCTGGACTCTGGAGATACTAAAGCCGAAAGAGCACAAAATTCATCGATCTAAGCTGTGGAATAAACATGAAGATTTTTGAAGAAAGAGAAGAGAAAATAGTCATCAAGCTAAGATGATCATTGCTAACCAAATATCATATAGTTTAATTCCCCTCTTATCCTGATCTGGTAGTGAATGCCTGAATGCAAGGGAAACTTGCATAATAAGTTTTTAATTAGGGCCAATTTTGGCTATAGCTGTTTCCATAAATTAACAAACCTCCATACACTTGGTCTAATCAATAGCCCATACTTAAATCCAGGGGCAAATTCTGAGCCAGATTTTGTTTTTAGAAAAAATAGCACGAGGAATAAAAAGCTTGTCTGGTATCACATAGACATTTGAACATGACATCTTTTTTTAAGTTTTCTCAAATTATCAGTCATTTTTTAGATTGGTTTGCACTTTTCTTTATCAAGTGTGATAGAAAGGTCCAATAAAGGCATTTAAAAATAGAATGTAAGCTCTCTTCCTCCAATAATGCAACTTCATCATTTCAATCCTCTCCCCCCCCCCCCCCCTTTTTTTTTTTTTTTCTTTCTTTCTGTTTGTGATGTCTTTCAACGTGTTATGTTCTTCCTTTTGCTTCGTGAACTCTTCTTTCAATAAAGTCATCCTTTTAACATTGCACATGAATTTAAATAGCGGTCGCAACATGATATTACGATTATTATTTTGCGGTTTCGATTTTCTTTAGCCATCGATATTTATCGCAATTGACTGCAGTAACGTTCATTACGTCCGTATTTGTAATAAACACGACGCGATCGAAAACATATCTGTGACCGTAATTTAAATCTCTGACATCGCGTTTGTAAATGCTACGTACCTTGAGAAGTTGAGGATTACTGTGTCCAAGTCTAACTACCAACTTTTTCTTGACCAATAAATAAACAGGGAAAAGGTTGAAAATGAAATTTTTGTAAAGAACTAATATATATTTTTTACAACTATATCAGATAAACTAATGTTTCATGCTTCAAAATTTTGAAGCTAATTATCATATGTCTAAGGATTCTTCCAGGGTTGTTAAAAGTTGAATAAACTATTACTGAACTGCAGTTTCTTATTTTAGGCAGATTAAACTTAGCTTATATCTCTCTTATATTTATTAAAATTCTTACAATAATTATGATAAGATTCAAAATGGCCCAATTCCATGGTAATTTTTATATGGACCAAGATATAGGAAACATGGCATGAATGGGTGTAATTCACTTGGACCATATTGCAAGTTATTTAAGAAAAGCTTCAACATGCAAGATTACCTCAAGAACCCAATTATATATGCAATAGGATCACATTACTGGAGCACACACCAATGTCTGCCTAGCCAGATCTGTTCTGTGGAGTCGATTCAATGGACATCGATGAAGCGCAAAAAGCAGCAACAATAGAAACGAAGTCATTGATGAAGTAAGGCTTTGACATTGAATAGAACTAGGAATAGACTGAATTCCCTTATGTTATCTTACCTAGACTCTTCATTTTTTTTAAAATATTCGTGTTTGATACTTGTGTTTGACACATATTCGGACATGGGTATAGGAGTATGATCTTCCAAATATGTGAAAAAACTTAGAAAAAATTGAGTATACCCGTGTCGGACACATACCCGTATCCGACACTTATCCCTAAATTCGGATAACATAAAAATTCCCTGGAAGAAAAGAAAAAAAATATTCTTGGAATTGCGTATTAAGTAACTGATTTGTACAACATGATCCATCCCTCAGCATCATCATTCTTTTTTGGTACAAAAGAGGCCGTAGTTTGAGATTGTAGACGTCGAGATTCGAATTTTAAATCTGTTGGATGTCATTTTTAAAGAGTGACTGCATGAACCAACTGTACTAAGCCCCGGATTCAACAGCATCATCATTCTGCAATATCATAGTACTTGTAATTTAGAAAGAGATGTATGCTTGCCAGAAAATACACATGGATGAGAATTTTACAAAAAATGTGATAAAGAGTCAGTTTCAGGAACAACATTCCTTGGAAAGAAATGAGCACGTGTTCCTGTTTTGACACTGTTGCTCGATATATATAGCAACTTATCAGGCCTACCACTACTTCATTTTCCATGAAAATTTCCTTAGAAATTGATTGTCAATACAATCTTTGGACAGCAATGTGACACTTTGCACCATTTAGTCCCAGTTGTCTCCACTCTGCCCAATATCCAAAGCAATGTCTAGACTTTCATCAGATGATCCTATACACCAGTGCTTCAATGCAGTGTGTTCAGATACTTCAGAAGACAAACTTTAAAGTAAAATTTGAAGATATTTTTAATATTTAAAGTAAAATTTGGACAAATATTAGATTGAATAATGGAATCCTAACCTTGGTTAATTTTTTAAGAATGATAAAATATGTTTTTTAAATTAATAGGGTAGGTTTATTTTCAATAAAATTTATTTTATTTTATCTTCTCTTTTCTTTTCTTTAGACCTAATAATATTGGATACGACACGATTACACGACACGAATACGACACACAAAAAAATAACTAAAAAATGACATAACATGAAAAAATAAAATTAGCACGACATGAATGTCTCAAAATCTATACAATACGAATTCTTAACGTATCAAAATTTATATAAATATAAAATATTTTAAACACTACTATGACACGATAAAATACAGTTGTCAAATTTTACTATGCAAGTGCACGTATCGCAAACAAGTAATATAATAAGAAGTAGAGTGTTGAACACACGAGTAATTGTTATTAAAATCGTTAAGTACTAAAATTGACACAACCTAATCTTATCTAAACAAATAATTAAAGAAGGTATTCAAACTTAAAAGAAACTAAAAATAAAAACAACTAAATTAAAAAAATTGAATTATATAAAATC
Organism: Fremontodendron californicum; assembly: GCA_030761205.1. Lineage (NCBI taxonomy): Eukaryota > Viridiplantae > Streptophyta > Magnoliopsida > Malvales > Malvaceae > Fremontodendron > Fremontodendron californicum. Next base: position 13,694,828 of record JAULJL010000026.1, read on the forward strand.
CTAGGATTACAACTTCCCTCAACACTTCGCTTGAATCTCTCTCTACCTCTTCACTTGATTAATGATCTTGAGTTGTTAACCTAGAGTTCTAATCTATTTATAAGCATCTGTCGATAGTCTTATAAAAATATTCCTCCTAACCAATTAACTATATGTCTATGATAATTGAATTAAAGAAGAACTCATTAAGCTTAGGCTCTAACAATGGTTACACATGACAAGTAAGTATATTTTTACCCTACCTGCAGATCAATTCATCTTAAAAAATAACATGAAACATATGTTATTCAATCCATATCTAATACTAAACTCCCTATGTCTAGTTGTATTTAGGTTAACAAATCAATCAAATTGGTAGCTAAGCAATTAGAAGCATTAAGAACAAGATTCAACAAACAACTCAACAAACCATTAAATCAAGCTAGAGAGAGAAAGTAAATTCAAACTATGTGTTGAGTTCCATTGAAATTCTTGTAAAAGAAAATTAGTTCATGATAATTAATGAAAACAAATAATCCAATAGTTTCACCATCATTAACAACACAAGAAAAGTAAAGAAGAAAAAAGAAGAAACTAAGAGTTGTTAGTTCTTGAGTCTTCAATCTTCCAATCTTCTTGAGAGAAGTTGATGGTGGCTATCTTCTTGAGAGAGAATTAGGTTTCTAGGTATCCAATCCTCTTTATTCTGACCTAAAAGAGTTCTATTTAAAGTGTCCAAGGCCTCCTGATGTCCCAAACTTCGTTCCCAAGCAACCATGTAAAAATCAAATTTTTTGCATTTTTTCACGATTTGTGGGTACTGTTCACGAGTTGGCGTTGCGGCCCCAACTTTCTATCCGCTGCTTGCAACTTCGACAGATATTTTGACTAGGCAAATCTTGTCCGATTTTGACGCGCCTTATATCGTTGGCAAGGTATGGAAGTCAGCTTCAAAAGTCACGATAGGGATTTTTCTCATTTGAAGTATTTAAGACCGAGGTTTTCTTGAAAGAAGCTTCAGATGTCGAATTTGCCTGCTCATTGGAGTACATCGATTTTTGTCATTTTGCACCTCGAAGCTCCAAATCACCTTGGACCTATAAAAACACATAAATAACAACTAAATAACTTATTCTAAACATAAAATGGATAATTAAAATAAATATAAAAATATCTAAAACTAATCAAATCCTAATAAAATACTCAAGAACTTAGCCGATTCAAAAGCATAAAAGGTGACAAAATAACTATATTTCCTAAAGTTATCACACCCTCAAACTTAATATTTTGCTAGTCCTAGAGCAAAACAAAACAAAACACACTAACTAAATAAATAAATTGACTCAAAACATTACTCAAGATAAATGCACTCAAACAATGATTTCTTAATTTTTCTCAAAAGTTACCTCAAAATCCCGATTCAAAGTAGAACATAAACATAATCCAAATCTATGATTCAATTCAATCGTAAACTTCATACTCGAATGGATTTTCAGTGTGTGTGTGTATAATCTCTTTGCAAATCATCACATGCAATCTAAATAAGTTTATATCAATGCAAAATACGAATTAGTACTAGATTCTCATATGTTTGCTTTTCATCTCTCTCTCCACTAATGTAGACTAACACTTCATCAAGGATCAAGTAGGTTCTTATTAAGCTTGTAAAAGCTAAGGTCAAGGTAGGATAAAGATATATTTCGATTTAAGTTCACCAATAGACACTTTACATTTTTATCAGGATTTTTGAGAGCCATAGTCTTTTCCTCAAATTACATTCTCCATTCTTTCTATGAATACACTTTCTTTTTGCTTCACCAATTTATTCACTTTTTATTTTTATTTTTTGTTCTTCGTTTTTTAAGAACCATAACTTCTTTTTTTTTTTCTTTTTTTAATTATTATTTATGTTTATAACACCATTTCACCCAAATTCGACATGACTCATAATTATTTCCTGTAATATCATCACATGCCTATGTAGTGAGGGTTAATCATGGATTTTTTATTTGGCTAGGCTAAAATATGTGGCAATCAAAGAAAATAGATATATCAATTAGGCACAAAGAGGTAGACTAAGGATATCATGTATAAAGGTAAGCTTGGAAGGCTCAAACGATCCAAAGATGGCCTAAATCACTTCCTCAACTTAGTGTTGTCTAGGATTTCGCCTTGAGAGAGAATCAAACAAAATCTAGATTCTAGACATAATTGCAATTCACATCAACGTAAGCAGTCTTTAAATAAGCAATGCAAATCTAAACAAGAGATTAAGTGCTCAATTTTTTTGAAAATCACATCCTAACATGAAACTAACAAAAGAATTTAACACAAATTCTTCTCATGCTTATGTTTTCCCAAAAAATCAAGATAAATCAATAACTAATTCTCATAATTGGATAAGGATTTCATCATTCTAAGTGCATCATATCTAAAGCAAAAAAAAAAAAAAATAGACTCCTAATAAAAATTAGACAATCACACAAACTAAAATAATTTTAAAGACACGCCCCCAAACATAAAACAAACATTGTTCTCAATGTTCTGAAATAAAAAGAGTAAGAACAAGAAAACTCCCCTATTTATGCAAGCAAAGCAGGAAAAGCTTTAGTTTTCCTCTTAGACTTTATCATGCTTGTCCAAGTTGGGTGAGTAGTCATTACAAAAGATAACAAAGTAAAATGAAATTAATAATAAAAGAAATACTCTAAAAATTAAAATAAAATAAAAATTAAAAAGGTTAGAACTTGGGTTGCCTCCCAAGAAGCGATTGTTTTATAGTCATCCGCTTGACTATCTCATTGTTCATCATCCTGTATCCAACCACTTGATGATTTTCGATTCATGCCATTTGGCTGTTTTTTCTTTGAACAACTTCGCTTTCTTGCAGGCTTGAAAGCGAAATTCATCTCTTTCAGTGGTAGAATTTATTAATGCCTTAAGTGGATCAATGGGATAAATCTCTATGAATTCCTCGTTGTTACCACTATCTATCCCATCGATTAGCTTTGGCTGTTGGATGCATTGGGGAACAGGCTGTGGTGGTGGGTCACACTGGATCCATTCTTCTTGGACTTTTTCAACTTCTTTTTCACCCACTTTTTCTTTTTCAATAGGATTGTTTGGTGGTGGGTCACATTGAATCCATTCGTCTTGAGCTTTCACAAATTATTCTTCAATAAGCTCGGTTGGCAATTCAAGCTCTTTGCTATCCTCTTCTATCTCTTGTTCAATCCCAAGAGTATTGGCGTTGCAATGCTCTTGTTCTTCGCTCATAGGATTAAGTTCAGCATCACTTGGAAGAGTTTCTTGAAGTTGGTTGTTAATGGCATGAGCAAGCTGGCTTATTTGTGTCTCAAGATTCCTGAGTGTAGTTGTTTCACTCTGATTGATAGCTTCCTGTTCCGCCATGTAGTGCATAAACATCTGTTCCAATGAAGGATATGCTTGATTGTCTGAATATGAGGACCATTGATTGTTGTTCCAAGAAGAATTTTGGTGATCTCCCCAACCTGGATTGTAGTCATTGGAATAAAAATAATTTTGCTGCATATTGTAGTTTCCAACATACTTCGTTGATTCAGCATAGGTTGGGCACCAATCACTATGATGTCCACCCCATAGAGTTCACAAATTACAAACGGGCTTTGGACATAAGGTACACTCAAAGTGTCAAACTTCTTGTTGAGTGCAGCCACTTATGCAGATAAAGCATTTATTGCCTCCCGTTTATAATCCCACATAGTGCATCCAAATCAACAAAACCTGAAAAGAAAGAAAAATAAAGTTTAAATTAAGACTAAGGTTGCTTGGTATTAATATTAACAAAAATAATAAACAATTCCCCAGCAACGGCGCCAAAAACTTGTTGTCAGATTTCACTACGCAAGTGCACGTATCACAAACAAGTAATATAATAAGAAGTAGAGTGTCGAACCCACGAGGAATTGTTATTAAAATCGTTAAGTACTAAAATTGACACAACCTAATCTTATCTAAACAAATAATTAAATAAGGTATTCAAACTTAAAAGAAACTAAAAATAAAAACAAGTAAATTAAAGAGATTGAATTCAATTAATTATATAAAAGTCTAGGATTACAACTTTCCTCAACACTTCGCTTGAATCTCTCTCTATCCCTTCACTTGATTAATGATCCTGAGTTATTAACCTAGAGTTCTAATCTATTTATAAGCATCTGTTGATGGTCTTATAAAAATATTCCTCTTAACCAATTAACTATATGTCTATGATAATTGGATTAAAGAATATCTCATTAAGCTTAGGCTCTAACAATGGTTACACATGACAAGTAAGTATATTTCTACCCTACCTGCAGACAAATTCATCCTAATAAATGAACATGTCTAACACTAAACTCCCTATGTCTAGTTGTATTTAGGTTAACAAATCAATCTAATTAGTAGCTAAGCAATTAGAAGCATTAAGAACAAGATTGAACAAACAACTCAACAAACCATTAAATCAAGCTAGAGAGAGAAAGTAAATTCAAACTATGTGTTGAGTTCCATTGAAATCCTAGTAAAAGAAAATTAGTTCATGATAATTAATGAAAACAAATAATCCAATAGTTTCACCATCATTAACAACACAAGAAAAATAAAGAAGGGAAAAGAAGAAATTAGGAGTTGTCAGTTTTTGAGTCTTCAATTTTCAATCTTCCAATCTTCTTGAGAGAAGTTGATGGTGGCTATCTTCTTGGGAGAGGATTAGGTTTCTAGGTATCAATCCTCTTTATTCTGACCTAAAAGAGTCCTATTTAAAGTGTCAAAGGTCTCCTGGAGTCCCAAACTTCATTCCCAAGCAACTAGGTAAAAATCAAACTTTTTTGCATTTTTTCACGATTTGCGGGTACTGTTCACGAGTCGGCGCTGCGGCCCCAACTTTTTGTCTGCTGCCTGTAGGTGTTGTCACCTTCTTGAACTTCGGTAGATGCTTTGACTGGGAAAATCTTGTCTGATTTTGACGCGCTTTATACCATTGGAAAGGTATGGAAGTCAGCTTCAAAAGTCAGGAGTGAATTTTTCTCATTTGAAGTTTTTAAGAATGATTTTTTCTTGAAAGAAGCTCCAGAGGTCAAATCTGCCTACTCATTGGAATGCACATAAATCGGTGCAAAACAACAAAAATCTAAAACACATAAATAACAACTAAATAACTTGTTTTAAGCATAAAATGTATAATTAAAATAAATATAAAAACATCTAAAACTAATCAAATCTTAATAAAATTCTCAAGAACTTAGCCGATTCAAAAGCGTAAAAGCTGACAAAATAATTATATTTCCTAAAGTTATCAAATACACGAATTACCAGATCTACTTTCTTTTTTTTAAATCAATTCCTTTATCATTATTTTTTTTTGAATAATTCTACTATTTAAAATAATTAAAAAAAATGAAAAAAGAAAATTGATGTGATGAAATGAAATGAAATGAAATGAGTTAGAAAAGAGATAGATATACATATTTCTGGGAATATATGTGTACGTATATAAATATATGAATCAAAATTCTATTAATTCAATCCTAAAATATTGTTGTATAAAACAAACATCAAAAGATCTATAATTATTATCAAGAAGTGAGATAAAGTCACTAAAAACAAGTAGTCATATATGGTCCACCACAATCCCACTTACAAGTTTATAAAGTCAAGTTTCCATATTTTTAGAAGATGTAACTTGAATGTTTCAAAATTGATTGCTTCAATTTTCATTATAATATATATATATATATATATATATATATATATATTAGAGTTTGTAAGGTTAACTCGAATTTAAAAAATTGGTTTGATTTGCTTAAACCTAAATTCAACTTAACTCAATTGGATAAAAAAAAGTTAACATCTCAAACTTATCTAATTCTAGCTTGAAATGACTCGTATGCAAATAACTTAAAAGATTAATTCAAAATGATCTAAATTTAAATTGGTGTATTTTTAAAACTTAACAATTTGAATTTGAGATAATTCTGACCTAAATAATTCGAATGTAAATTCGAAAGACTCAAACTTGAAATGACACAAATTCAAAATGATATAAACTTAAAACAATATGAATTTTTTTTATCTAACATGATTCAAAATAATCCAACCCAACAATATATATATATTTATATAAATTGAGAAAATTAATGATTGAATAAGAAAAGATTTCAATATAATGAGATCTACCTTTTTAAAAAAAAAAAATTAAACCGAAAGAATAACAAGAATATAATGTTAATTACATTAGCATGTAGAAATAAAAATGTTAGCAACTCCTGAAATTTATAGTTTATTTACTTCCTAAAAGTAAAAGGACAGCAAATTTGTTTCTTTTGAGAAACAATTATTTACATAAAATTATCGGGCCTAAGCCCAATAACATATATTTAAAGCTGAAACTAGCTTTCTAGAAACTGAAGATGGATGAACTAAACCAAGATTTGATTCGTTGAAATGGTTAGTGGCTCCAATCCATTAGATAAAAATTAGGCTTCGAATTTTAGGAGTCTTCAATGTTGGGAAGGCTTTACCATTACACTTCCCACTTGAAAAGGATTAGGCTTCCATCAATCATAAAATGAGGGTGGAAGGGACCCTCTGAGTTTACTCAAAAAAAAAAAAAAGATGGTTGAAGTAAAAATGCTTTGATAGATTTGATAGTTTTTGAGCTGACATATTAAACGATATAAATACGATATCAAAATAATTAAAATATGATATAATATAAAAAATAATCTAAATTCAATAATCTAAATTTATATAAATATATAATATATTAAATATGATTATCACATAAAAAAAATACAAACACTACATAAATACATGAATTACAGAATTTGACATTTTACTCAATGTTTTGGGTTTCAACTTTCAGGTAACAAAGTTTATCTCCGCGAACTATATTTCTTTTCTTTTTCTCGTTTTCTTTTTTTAATAGAATTGAGATTGTGGAGTACTGAAGTTCAAATCAAAGCGTAGCTCGGTAGTTTTGGGATGGGAGCTAGTCCAAATTCCCATAGTATTCTTGGGCTATACTTGCCCGAATAAGTGCAATGAGTTCCTAGAATTCAAGGATTCCTTTTACGTTTTGTTTCTTTTCTTTTCAATCTTTACGTTAAATCATTGTGAAAAAGAAAAGTCTACTTAATTTGAAAATAGTCATGTTCATAGCTAACCACAGGACCAAGCATGCAATAATTGTTTGACAACCGTGATTTTGGAGTAGAAACGACAATAAAATGATAATTACACTATTTTTAACCAAAATTTTAAAATTCAATTTTTCATTCTCTCAATTGGAGCTGTTATATATATATATATATATATATATATATATATATATATATATATATATATATATATATATACTTAGGGATGGCAACAGGTCAAATATTTATCTTTTTTTGTAATATTCGAATTCGAATCTTCAAAACTGTTTTAGAATCCGAATCCGTTTATTATCCGCATTAAATCCGAATATTACTAATCGAATCTGAATTAAATAACATTATCCGCCGGATATCCGAATCCGCTAAATATCCGAATTCAATAAGTAAAAAAATTAAATAAAATAAAAATTAATTTTAAATTCAAATAAACGGATAATGGATTCGGATATCTGAATCCACAAAAATAAGCGGGTTCGGATAGCGGATTCGGATATATGAATCCGTTATCCGCATAAGTAATGTGGATTCGGATAATGGATATGCGAGGTTTCATATCCGCATCCGTTCTGAATCTGCTAGCTGCGGATAGTAATTATAATATCAGAATTCGAATTTTATCCGAATCCGCAATATCCGAATCTACAAAAAACGGATCGAATAATTGCAAATATCCGAATCCGCACTATCCGTTGTTGCCATTCCTTAATATACTTGCTTATGAGAATAAATTAGAAGTGTTCATGGGTCGGATCAAGTGGACCGTGATTCAAATTTTTTTGAGATTCTTTATTCAAGCTCGGTCCGAAAGCCGATTTCACTATTTAAATAATATAAAAATATTATTTTTATATAAATACTTATATATTTTTATAATTAAAAAAAATATTTTTTTATTAATAAAAAGTAATTCGGACCTAATCGAGCTAGGTAGAATTAAAAAATCTATATCCAAACCCAATCCAATACAAGTAGGACTTGTCGTGTTCGACCTTTGAACAAGTCTAAAATAAACTAATATATTAACTTTAGATTATATTTATATTTATATTTCATTATTTTTGAACATATAGCAAATATACATGCTTATAAAAATGCTGCATGTATCACCCGAGTAATGTAATGACATACTAATGGTTGAAATTTTTTTCGTAATGCATTATTGTATGCTGAAACCTAAACATTGGTGTGTTTGATTTTAGAGTTCTACAAAAGATTTTTAGTAATTTTAAAGAAGATATCTTGAAATATTCTTATTTGGTTTCGCTCAATTTACATATTTATTCATTGTATCTTTCGTGATTTATAAAAGTATCTTTTTTCAATAAAGGTTGACTCAATTAGTAAATTTATTCGTCTTGAATTTCATTATCTTGTGTGGTTGGTGGCATAACCTTTATAAGGTATAATAGCATATTTAATCTTAACTTGGGAGATTGAATAACCTATTTAATTTCTCTCAAATTTTATGTACTAAAAAAACCCATTTTTCTCTTTAAAGAGGTGATTAACTCACTAGTACTCAAGATTCATATATTTGGCAAAAGATAACAATTTTATGTCTAGGAAAAAAAATTACCACCACTCATTGAAAGAAAAAAAAAATCTAAATTGTCAACGTTGATTGATTCTGTTGATTGAGTATTCATTAACGTTTTGATAAGCATTTGGTTCGAGTCTCACTCGATAAATGATCTGTAAGTATCACTGTTAGTCTTCTCTGACACCTATAACATACCTAACCTCCCCTCCCTTAAATTTTTTTTTTTTGTACAAAAAAAATCCACATCACTCAAAATTAACTAGTAGTGAACCAGATAAACATGAAATTATATATACCAGACATATATACTGGTACAGCTAGGACCTACCCACTGTCATATACCAAAAAAGGCAAGCAAATATATAGTTCGAGAGCTTGAGATGGGCAGTTGAGTCTTGACTCTTGACTCATTGAGGTTGACAACGGCCTGTGATCTATCACATACAATTTCTTATTATAGCTTTGATGCCGACAACAAAATGTTTGATCTAATCATCAGGACAGGGCCAGGCAGTAGTGGGCAATGAGCAGTGCCACCATCAAAACTGGGATTCTTCAATCTAATACTCACTGCCATCTCCCTCTGCCATATCCGCCCCTTTGCACGTGCTTCCCTGGCCTGCTCTTGTTTTTCACCTTATTTATCACATGAAAAAATCTACTAACATTCTATTGCTGATCATGAGGAGCTGTACAGCTGATTCCTAAAAGAAGTATATATTAACATAAATCTCCATAGATTTTTATTTATTGCTGTTTTGGAGTATATATATATATGTGTGTGTGTGTGTGTTGATGGGTTTATTGGTGTTGGTGGTTTGGTAGTGAGGAGGAACCAGTGAGAGGGTATGGAATGTGGAAGTGAGAGGGAAAGATTATGGAGAGAATGGAGGCAGAGCAACTAGGGGAAAATTGGGTGTTTGAGGGTCAATAGGTTTGTTAGTGGACATGAGAGTCCTATTTATAGTTTTAGCAGACGAGTCGCCAGATAACACGTGTCAGATTTTGGTCGAGGACAGGTGTGCCAAGAATCCACATGGATTTTGCATGAATATGACATGGGGCGATGTGATGGGAAGCGAATGTTAAGGAGGCCACGTGGTTATCTGAAGTGATAGAAGGGCGATCCCTCTGGGCGTAATAGGCGATGTGTGGTCAGGACCTGCTTGGCTGTTTGTAGTTGGACGAGCTCTTATCAATACGGATGCTGACGTGTCCTCTTCAGGTCGCTCAAGATTTAGACTTATTGGACCTGAGGCCCAATGGTGTTGGTATTTGGCCTGGTCTGAGATTATTGGGCCACTTATGTTTTGGGCTTAACAGTTGCCCCCCAAGCGAGGCGAGGGCTATAAAGTGGCACTCGACGAGTCTTTTTTTGTTTGGCGATATGTGACCCTTTTCTGTGTTTGCCACGTGTTTTTATAGTGATTGGTTTTTATGGTCGGTGAGAGTGTATGGGAAACTGTGCTGGCATTTATGAGGTTGTTTATAAATAGGGGTTTAGGCTTCCGGGGTCGCGGCTTATGCTGCATTTGTTGAGTTGAGTTGAGAGAATTCCACCGGAGTTGCTGCATTTGGATTGATCTGAACCCGGAAAGGATTGTAGGGGTCATGATCGGAAGAAGGTGTTGGAAGCGTAGTAAGTATTTTTATTTGTTCGTTAGCTTGTTTTTGTTTTGGGTTCTGGGGTTTTGGGGTATATGTCCAGACCATATTATAGGCGGTCATGAGTGACAGTGAGGGTTCTAATAACTTAGAGGGTCGATCTTGGGCCAATGGTGCCGAAGAGTCGAAGGTTGAATTGTCGGAGGCGGAAATGGAGAGTGAAATGGAGGAGGCTGCTGAGGTTGTAAGGGGTGGCTTTGGTGTGTCGGAGAAGAGTCCCTCTGAGTTAAGCCGTGAAATCTATGAGGGTGCTCGATTTTTTGTCAGGGCTGAGGCTGAGGGCAGTGGTGGGGGTGGTGTAGTGGGATGTGGTGCTGAGGCGGTTGCCAATCCCTTTAAAGGAGGTGGTGAGGAAGATTGGGGCGATGACGAGGTGTGCGACATCACCTATCCTGAACTGAATGTCTATTTGCGAAATAGAGGTATTTGTATCCCCCATTATCGTCACAAGTTTTCTTTTCCTGAGGAAGGTCGCTGGACGAGACAAGTGTTGAATGAGGAACGTAATATGTGTTTTTATGCACACATGTTTGAGGGGGGTTCCCATCTTCCTTTGCATCCATTTTTTGTGCGTTGTCTTGAAGTTTATGGGATCGCTACGTCGCAGTTGACTGGGAAGTCTTGGCCTTTCCTGGTGTCATTTTTATAGACTGTCGATCTAGGGGAGAGACCCCTTATATGGCGACCTTTCATAACTTGTATCGGTTGAAAATTCATGGGCCTCGGTACTATTTGTCTGCTTGGAAGAAGAAGGTGGTCATCAACACTCCTAGTAATAGGCACATCGTGCGGAGCAAGTTTTTGTTGCCACATTAAAACATGAGGCTAAGTGGCCTTTCAAGGTTACGTGGTCAAGGCCTTCGGATGATAGGAGGGGCTACAAGCTAGCGATGGGTGCCGCACAGTTAACGCAATTCAAGTACTACCAAGCGCACACCATCGATTGGGTGAGGACGGTGACGCCGAAAAACGTTTATCGCTACTGCTTAAATAACAAGAATCCCAATCGAGTGGCATTGGATTGCGGGCTTCCTGCTCAAATAGGTCTCGTATGGCCTGAGGGTAGCGAGTAGTTCATAGAGAGGTTGTTGACCGGGCGTGTTCATCGTATTTTTGCCCCTGATTGCACCTCAACGTTCGAAGAAGTGGTTATTCCCGAAGGGAACGAGGGGTCTTCTCGTAGTGAGAATCCTTTGTCGGAGCCTAAGTTTGTCGAAGGTACCTTTCATCCTCTATAATTAACTTGCCATTTGCGAGGTCGTCGGTTTGTTGTATTAAGGGTTTTAATTCTTGTTTTGCAGTGGATGACGATGTTGCTGGTGAGCCTTTGAACCCTTTTAGTGGGTTGCCCATCCCAGACCTGGATGGACTCTGGCATGGTGAGCCTCAGGGAACCTCCGCCTCTAATATGAATGACGAGGCATATGGGGACCTGCTCGCCATTGTGCCCTGGGTCCTCTCTCCCATAGCCTTCGCTGCAGTTCCTCTCATCGTCATATCTGCAACTCCTCCGAGGATAGAGCTATCTTCCGATTCAAATGAAGAAGTATATAAATGTGGCATTGGCGGTCAGTGGCCTGGTGTGATAGACATGGATGATGATAAGGATCTGATTTTGAGGCTAGGTTAAGGGGGGTAGTCTATACGTGGAGAGTAAGGTTTCATCGGATAGTTTTTCCAGTAGTTCCTCGTCTTAAAGGGGAGCTCAGATTTATGGCGAACTCTAGGGCTTATCTTTCGGTGATAGGTAGTTTTTCTTTGTGCTCATACTTAGGGGCCTTCTTTTTTCCTGATTTGTTTGTGATTTCGTTTGCAGGTATAGATATGACTTGCAGGATGGATTTGTTAGAAGAATTGATGGCGAGGGAAAGGCCAGCTAAAGGTGCTGGTGGAGGTAGTAAAGGCCCGTTGGCGAAGAAACGAAAGATGGGTCACGGGGGAATTTACAATACCAAGTGTAATTCCATCCACAGTTCCCACTGTGCCTACTAGCGGCTCCTCAAAGATCAAGGTTCTGGCGAACCGATCTGTGCCAGACAACCTCGTCACGAGCAAAGGAAAAGAAAAAGAGGCTGAGAAAGACAAGGGTAAGGAGAAGGACAAAAGGACAAAAGAAGGAAAATGATGGAGAGAGGGAAAAGGGAAAGGAGAAGACCAAGCGAAATGAGGGCCCCTAAGGAGGGGAGATGTCTTTAGTTGTCCAGCATTTGAATTATAGTCGCCTACTTGCTCAAGCCCGCAATTCAACTGGTCACGTTCCTGTTGGGAATAACGAGCAGTACTTTAGGTGGAGGAATCATCTCCCTGTGAGCGCTATTCCTCTCAACGTGGACCCAGCGATCACTTGGTTTCGGGACAGCATCCCTGCTATGACCTTAAAGGAGGTCGAGGCCCAAGCACAAGTCTTGACTCAGCGATCTCTGGTGGCCCATCAAATTGAGGTATTTTCTTGTGAATTATGGTTAGGTATTTATCGAATTAAGGCAGTTATCGTTAATTATTAATCGTCTTCACAATAGGGTGCTGTAATGGCCCTGGCCTTGTACAATAAAGGCAAGGAGATCGATCGTCGATTAGAAAAGGCCGATCGATAGATTGCAGAGGAGATGCGGAAGCTCGTCAAGAGTGACAAAAACTTAAGGCGAAGACTAAATTGGTGACAACTTCTAGTGCTCGCGTTGTCGATCTCGAAGCAGAGTTGAAAAAGGCAAAAGAGGAAGTCGATGAGGCCAATAAAAAGGTGGCTGCTGCTGAAAGCAAGACTGTGGAAACAGAAAAAAGCATGGGCAGCTAAAGTTTCCGAGATTGAATGCCAAAAAAGGATCGTGGAGGAGAAACTGGAGTTCACCTCGCAAGAGATCCGTATAATGAAGTATTGCCTGATAGAAGTTGGGCATGAGAGAGTTAAGGCCCTTGAAGAGAAGGATAAGGAGTGTGAAGCCAAGGTGGCTGAGGCACGTGAGAAGATTATAAACAACACACTTAGGTGTTGTGTGGCTTATCAGATGAATGCCCTAGCTCTTGTGCAGGCACAACTTGGGCCTATAGATTTAAGGGAGGTTGACTTTTCTGTTCTCACTAGGATCCCTGAGGGGTTGGACCCTCTGTTTTTGGATGTTGCTGCCCTTGAGGACTTGAGACGATCCCTTGATGGTGGTGATAGTGTTGCAGTGACTCCTGTGGCTGATGAAGGTATGGTGGATACTTTTGTTGTTGGAGGTGGTGAGATTGAAGATCTGACCATTGACACTATGGATGTAGGTGCTGTTGCAGTAGGCAATGCCTCTATTGTAGGCCAAGTGGGTAAGGGTATTGAAAATGTAAATATTGGGGATGTTAGCCAGAGCCAAACTGTTGTAGAGTAGGGTTGCTCTTAAGTTGTAAAGACTATTTTTAATAAAATTCTTTACCGTTTGTTTTCTTGGACTTGTGTTATATTTATGTATTTTACTTGTTTATTCAGATCTGGGTGTTTTCTTATTACAGACTTGTTGTGTGGTTGTTGGGCGTTCTTTAACGCTTAAGGAGACCAGTTAGAGGTCGTTGGTCGTTCTTTAACGCTTAAAGAGACCTGTTAGAGGTCGTTGAGTGTTCTTGGACGCTTAAAGAGACTTGTTAGGGTCGTTGGGCATTCTCGGACGCTTAAGAAGACTAGTTAGACGTCGTTGGGCGTTCTTGGACGCTTAACGGAGACCTGTTAGAGGTCGTTGAGCGTTCTTGGACTCTTAAGGAGACCAGTTAGAGGTCGTTGGGTATTCTTGGATGCTTAAAGGGACCTGTTAGAGGTCGTTGAGGGTCGCGTGGTCGGCGAGCGCATATATAAGAGTAAACATTAACTATTTTTAGAATTTGCTTGCAATATGTATTTTCATTCTGTTAAGTACATATGATTGAAAATACATATTTTCTTATAAGTAATATTTTTTCAGATGTACCGCATTCCAGGTCCGCGGTATAGGACTTCCATCCATTTGTTCCAAGGCATAGGCTCCTAACCCTATCTTCTTGACTATCTTGTATGGACCTTCCCAATTTGGGGCCATTTTTCCCTGTTCGCCCACCGGTCTGCTCACCTTACAACTTCTGAGGACCAGGTCGCCAACTTGAAATTGTCTGTTTTTTACTTTAGAGTTGTAGTACTGGGCTACTTGTTGTGATATGGCTGTGAGCTTTACCTATGCCCAGTCTCTGGTTTCTTTAAGCAAATCAAGGATTGTTTTCAATGCTTCCTCATTCAGGGCGGCGTTAAAGTATGCCGTTCTCAAAGAGTTGATGCCAATTTCAGCTGATATTACAGCTTCTGTTCCAAACATCAAGTTAAATGGTGTCTCCCCTGTGCCTGTGTGGGGTGTCGTGTTGATCGCCCATAAGACTCCTGACATCTCCTCTAACCACTCCCCTTTTGCATAGTCTAGTTTCTTCCTTAATCCTTGTACAATTTTCTTTTTCATGGCTTCGACCTGACCATTAGTTTGAAGGTGTTTGACAGAGCTATGTGTGAGTAGGATCTTAAAGTTCTCGCAAAATTTTCTCAACTTGCCCTCCTGAAACATGTACCGTTGTTAGCTACGATGGTGCTAGGGACCTCATATCTACATACAATGAACTTCCACACAAAGTTTTCAATAACCCTTTCTGTGATGGTCGCCACAACCTCGGCTTCAACCCACTTAGTAAAGTACTCGCAGGCGACTATTACAAATTTCTTTTGTCCCACCGCTACCGAAAATGGTCCCAGAATATCAATCCCCCACATGGCGAAAGGCCAAGGACTAGAGAGTTGGGTGAGTAGCTCCGCTGGTTGTCTAGGTACCATGGCAAACTTCTAGCATTTGTCACACTTCTTAACCATTTCCGAGGTGTCAGCCTTCATGGTGGGCCAGTAAAACCCCTGCTTTAGTTCCTTTTGTGCCAAAGCTATTCCTCCCATGTGATTACTACACGCCCCTTCAAGGATTTCTCTCAAAACATATTCAGCTTCTGCTAGTGCTAAACACTGAATCAATGGTTGACTGAATGCTTTCTTATATAAGGTGTCGCCAATCATCGCATACCTGGCGGCCTTATTCTCAGCTTTTTATGCCCTTTGGGCTCGTCTGGGACAATTCTTCCCAGGAAATAATCAATGATGGGTGTTAACCAACTGGGCTCATTTGCGATACATAGGATTTCTTCTTCCGTTTGGTAACCTGGTGTTTGGCGATGTTCCAACAAGATTTTTCCCCTTTGCCTAATTTCCACAGACGAGGCCAGCTTAGACAATATGTCCACCTTTGTGTTATCTTCCTTGGCGACTTGTTCAACAATTACCAATTCAAAGTGTTCCTTGAGTTTGAGTACTCGCTCATAGTACTTAATCAAGACAGGGTCTCTCACCTCGTATTCTCCATTAATTTGTTTTGCTACCAGTTGTAAGTCTGTAAATAGCAAAAGTTTCGCTGCCCCTAGTTTTAGTGCTAACTCCAACCTTGCCAAAAGGGCCTCGTATTCCGCAGTGTTATTTGACGTGGGAAAGTCTAGAGAGATTTCGTATTGCCATTCGTAGCCTTGGGGGTTTGCTAAAAGAACACCAGCTCCTGATCCCTCATTTCCTGAAGATCCATCTACATACATCGTCTACATATTCTCGAGGATTGGCTTCACTCTTTCGGACTTCTTCACGAATACTAGCTCTACTGGCTGTTGTGATTCATCCAGTTTTGGTGGGGGCTCGGCTGGATATTGCACTGGTGTGGTAATTTTGTCAGTAAAAGAGCACTCTGCCACAAAATTTGTTAAGGCCTGTGCCTTGATTGCCTTTCTTGGTTTGAATTCTATTCCAAACTCACTGAGTTCTATGCTCCACTTGACCAGCCTGCCTGAGCTGTCAACTTTTTGTAAGACTTCTCTGAGGGGTTGATCCGTTAGGACAGTGATGGGATGAGCTTGGAAATACTGTCTGAGTTTTCTGGCTGCAGCCACAAGAGCAAAAGTTATCTTCTCCAGCTTAGTGTAGTTGACTCCGCCATTCTGTAAAGCTCTACTAACATAATAAATCGGAGTCTGACGAGTTTCATCTTCTTTGATCAACACTGCTGCCACTGTTTCGTTAGAAGCGGCCAGGTATATGAACAAGGGATAGCCCGAAAGCGGGCTGGCCAGTAGTGGTGGGGAGCACAAATACTTTTTCAACTCCTCAAATGCTTCTTGACAATCCTGGTTCCATTGGTAACGGGAGGCGCCTTGGAGGACTTTGAAAAATGGCAGGCATTTGTCGGCTAGCTTAGAAACAAATCTGTTCAGGGCGACCACTCTGCCTGTGAGCCTCTGTATTTCTCTGGTGTTTATCGGGGGGCCCATACCTAAGATTGCTTGAACTTTCTCAGGTTTCGTCTCAATACCTCTGCTTGACACCATAAAACCTAGGAATTTTGCTGCACCGACCATAAAAGTACACTTGGAAGGGTTTAGCCTTAAGCTGTGTTGTCTAAGGATTTGAAAAACCTCCGCTAGGTCAACTAGGTGTTGTTCAATAGAAGAACTCTTTACCAGTATATCTTCCATGTAAACTTCAACACTTCGCATCTTTTGCTTAACTGGCTTAGCCATGGGGTCGACACCTAGAGAATGGGTTATAGTATCCATATCTATCCCCTGCATATCCGCCGCTGACCATGCGAAGACATCGGCGTTGGATTGCAACATGTGTACTAAAGACTGCTTTTCATCACCCCTTAGCGACGACCCAATCTGGGTTGTCTTTTTCGAATGTTCTTCTTACAAGGTGATCGTAACTGTCTGTTCCGTTGGTTCTGCTTTGTATTGACTATTTTCTCCTCTGATATCTAAGCTTTCTAGTGTGAGAGTGCTTTTATCAACCATGCTTACCTGTGTGTTCACCTGCATCTCTTTTTTTTTGCCTCTCAGTTTCTATCTCCATCTCTTCAGACTCTATATTCTGCCCTCCAATCTCTGCACTTTCGACGTTCACTGCTTGCAGTCCTGATTGATTCTTTTTGGAAAGCTGTATAGAAAGTATGTGGCATTGTCGCGTCGTTTGCTGGTCTATTTTCATATACCTTATTCCCATAGGGGTCGGGAACTTCACAGTTAAGCAATACACTGTCGTGACCATTTTGGTTCTTTTCATCAGAGGTCACCCTAGGATGGCATTGTACACTGAGGGTTGGTCGACCACCAAAACAATCTGCCATCACAGTAAGAACAGGTCGCAGTCCCCTATGGTAATTGGCAAGGAGACTGAACCCTTAACATAATGGGTTGATTGGCGAAACCAAATATAGGGCCTGTCGGTCTCAAGTCTGATTCTGGGAGACCCATTTTTCTAAAAACTTCCAACTGGAGGACCTCAACCGCGCTACCACTATCAACCAGGACTTTCTTGATTTGGAAATTTCCAATTGTGGAGGACACAACTATTGGGTCGTTACCGTTATCCTCAAGGATGTTGATGTCTTTGTCTGTGAAGTCCACTAACCAATCCTCATTGTGCCTCACTTTCTTATGGGTGACATCAACTGCCATCACACTTCTTAGGTGTGCCTTTATTTTGGAGCTACTAATATGTTCCTCCAATATCATGTTAATGACCCCTTGAACAGGTTTTTTCCCTACTGTTTTACTGTTCTTTTGGTTTCCCGTCGACGTCTGTCCTTGCTGAGTTCCTATTCTTTTAACAAACTGTTTGATTTGCCCTTTTCGAATGGCACTCTCGATAGCATCTTTTAAAGATCGGCAGTATTTAGTACTATATCCCACATCATTGTGGTATTGACACCTCTAATTAGAATTCAGGCGGGCTGGGTTATCTCTCATTGGGTAAGGTATACCCAAAATCCCTTCTTGTGATACGACGTTCAGAATATACGATCTTGAAGCATTCAATGGGGTGTACTCCTCAAATTTGGAGTAAGGGGCTTTTTTCGACCTTCGACCATAGCCTTGACGCTGGCGACCCTGTTCATTCTGGGGGGTTTTATTTGGCGATTTGGATCTCCTTCGGCGTGTATCAAATCTGGATTGACTTATATTATCCTTCAGGCCTAGCCTATTCCTTTGAAACCTATCTTGGTTCTGGGATTGATTTTCCCACTTAGTACCTCTCTCTGCCATCTTCATTTCCTCAGTTTCTGCATATCTCTGAGCTTTTTCAGAAAGGCTATACAGCTTTTCGGGCTTTGCGTCTGTCAAAGCGTACCGTAGATGCTCATGACGAACACTAGAAATGAATGCCTCTATGGCCCAATCATCATGTAAGTCCTTAATCTCCATAGTGGCAGAATTGAATCGCCTAATGTATTCTCTCAAGGATTCACTTTCTCTCTGCTTGACTGCTAACAAGCTAGCGGGGCTCTTGAATGTCGCCTTATTGGTGAGGAAATGAGCAATGAACATTCTGCCTATCTTTTCAAAATTGTCAATAGAGTCGTCGCTAAGGAGCGATACCAAGTTCTGGCGTGTATTCGTAATGTCGTAGGAAACACCCGGCATTTGAGGGCATCATTGGCTCCCAACAAATCCATGTAATTATTGTATTGAATAAGGTGGCCGAAAGGGTCCTTAGTACCATCATAGGTTTCTTTTGGTAGTTTTGCAGATGTCGGTACCTGCTCCTGTCGAATCTGCACCGTTAAAGGACTGCTGTTATCACTCATCCGTTCTACTTCTTCTGCTTTATCCTTCATCATTCCGTGTATCTCTCTACACAAGGCTGCCATTTGGGCCTACACATCTATACTGGTTGTTGCGACAATGTTCATTCAGGCTCTTCTTTCTACCGATCGCCCAACTCGTCGAGGTGGGGCTCGTCTCTCTAGAGATCCGACCTGGTCATTCGCCCCTACCGTGTCATGTCTTACCTGGCGGCTCCCACGAGAGAATGAACTGCTACTCTCCTCCTGTTGTTCTCGGTATTGATTTCTCTGTAGGTTGTTAATTTGTTGGGTAGCTTGGATTACTATTCTTTGTTGCTCTGCCAACTGTGTTTAGAGTGTTTGCATTTGGTTCATCAAGATATGTTGCATTGGGTCTTGGTATGGTAAAGGTAGTGTAAATGGGGGAAGGTAGATGACCCAAAATGTGGATCAATTAGTGTTGTTGGGTAGTTTGGGGCTGTAAATGTGAATTCTGGCTGGCGGGTTGGTAATTCTTGATTGCCCTACGACGGATAAATGTCTGGCGTAAAAGTAATGCTGGTGCATTCTCTGATTTTCGCCTGAGGGCCCACAAGGCAACTAGCAGAGGCCCTGCACCCAGGGTTGGGCGAGAACCTCGTCAGGCATTTGACACGATTTCATTGATTAAATCTGGGGTTGTGGATAATACTGGAGAGTTAGCTGCTAGCAAGTTCTGGTAATAACCATAAGGAGGATAAGGCTGGGGGTACCATGGATTAGGGAAGGTGTAATTTTGGTAATAATTTGGCATTAAGGAGTGGGGGGTTATCCTTGGAGAGGAGAATCCATGGTTGGCTGTTGTTGAAAGTTACTGGGGGTTAGTGCCTGATGCACCAATTCTCGAGGCTTCTGGGACGTTGCTCTGTTGGGTTGGTAGTGGCAGAGACATGACTTTCTTTTGTTACCTGCAGACGAAGCCAATTGTTGATGGGTTTATTGGTGTTGGTGGTTTGGTAGTGAGGATGAGCCAGTAAGAGGGTATGGAATGTGGAAGTGAGAGGGAAAGATTATGGAGAGAGTGGAGGCTGAGCAACTAGGGGAAAATTGGGTAAGGGTCAACAGGTTTGTTAGTGGGCATGAGAGTTCTATTTATAGTTTTAGCCGATGGATCGTCAGATGACACGTGTCAGGCTTTGGTCGAGGACAGGTGTGCCAAGACTCCACGTGGATTTTGCATGGATATGACAGGGGGCGATGTGATGGGAAGCGAATGTTAGGGAGGCCATGTGGTTATCTGAAGTGATAGAAGGGCGATCCCTCTAGGCGTAATAGGCGATGTGTGGTTAGGACCTACTTGGCTGTTTGTAGTTGGGCGAACTCTTATCAATTAGGATGCTGACTTGTCCTCTTCAAGTCGCTCAAGATTTAGACTTATTGGACCTGAGACCCAATAGTGTTGGTATTTGACCTGGTCTGGGCTTAGTAGGCCACTTATGTTTTGGGCTTAACAATATATATATATATATATATATATATATATATATATATAAAGGGTGATTAACAAACTTTTTTTTATTCATGGATTAATCTTTGATCTCAATCGATATTAAACTCAAACCTTACTTGGTTTTCAAAGAAAGTCATGAATGATTCATGATGTTAATTAAACCAATTGTTAAATTGTACAAGTTATTTTTTAAATTTCTAGGTTTTTTCGGATGGTTAGAATCAAGGGATCCCAAACCTATAAAAAAATTTTATTTTTTTGATAATACGGTGGCAGGGTATATAATCTCATGCTTTGCTTAAGTTTAAAATTTTCATCCAATGATTTTAAGAATTTTTTTTTTTTTTTTTTTCAGATTTTAAATTTGAAATACTCTTGACAATGATTGAATTTAGATGACAAAGAATTTTTTTTTTAATTAATTGGATTAATTATTGTGAGTATCCCAACTTTTATCGAAATCTCAAAGTAATTACTGAAATTTATATATCAGAAGGGGCTTGACTCAAAACTCTCCATGGTTGTCTAGCTTCTTTATTTTGAGATATATGATTTTGATCAGGTTAACAACTTGTAATCAGAGCAATAAGATTAAAATTAACAGAAATTAAAAAAAAAAAAAAAAAAAAAAAAAGAAGAAGAAGAAAAAGTTAGATGGAATCATGGAATCAACTCGGGTCTCGGGGTAAGGTTGCTTAGCTATTGCCAGGTAATTTTGAAGGTTAAACCACGTAGATAACATAGGATGGGATTCCCATATTCACATGCCCTTGCTGGTAAGTAGATTTGCTTATGAGTTGGATCGCGATTTGAATTTTTTTTTTATTTAGATTTGACCTTGGGCCGACTCGGATCACTATTCATAATAATAATAAAAATTAAAAAATTATTTTTTTATAATTAAATTCTAAAATATATATTTTTTAATAATAAATAGTGATTCGAGCCGAACTGATCTGAATCATAAAT
Source organism: Fremontodendron californicum (assembly GCA_030761205.1). Classification (NCBI taxonomy): domain Eukaryota; kingdom Viridiplantae; phylum Streptophyta; class Magnoliopsida; order Malvales; family Malvaceae; genus Fremontodendron; species Fremontodendron californicum. Next base: position 13,716,284 of record JAULJL010000026.1, read on the forward strand.
TCTCTTATCCAAATCTAACCTAATATGAGTCAAATATGTAGGATCGAATGGATTATATATATATATATATATATATATATATATATATATATATATGGGCTCTACTCAGTGAGATCAGACAGCTATTGCTATAACTCCGCCATGTACCAGGCTGGACGGTGCCTGATTATTATTATTTTTATATCTTTTAACAAATTGACATAAAATTAAATTTTAACATGTTCTGAAATTTTTTTGCAACTGCCTTGTCTGCCACCCTATATACAGCTCGGTTTTAACGTTGGAACAAGCAATAATTAGAGTAGAAATAACTTGAAAATGTTCTGTAACCATCTTTTCTTTTTCAATTTTATATAGTAAATTATGTGCTACAAAAGGTGAAACCATGCAAAGTTTCGAATAAAAACTCTAGTTTTTTTTTTTTTTTTTCGTGCCAAGATTCTTTGCTTAAGTGATAGTACAGAGAAACCCCAGATTGTTGGCTGTTGTTTCTGTCTGAAATCGATAATAATAAATAATAGATTTCAGATGCATTAATGATAGTTTATATACTTATTTATTGTTAATTAATATTTAGCTTGTTGGTAATGTATACCAGAAAAAGAAAAAAAAGTGATTGGAATCCTATGTTTAAGAAACTAAGATCTAAAGCTAAATAACTTCCTGGATCTGTTTGGCACCCAAATTGTTTTATTCTAGTAAGTGAAAAAACAAATTTTTTTATTGACATGTTTGGTAAAAAGAATGAATTTTTATTTCATTAATCGGTAGAGTTGAAAAATAAAAGAAAAAATAAAAATAAAAATATTTTATTATTATATCTAGTTAGTTAAGATACCAAAATAAAATTTAAAAAATAATGGATAATGTTGTAACACATTTAACTCACATCTCTTATTTTCTTTTCACAAATCTTTTCCATTTAAAGTGATTTAGTTTTATGAATACCGAAAAAAAAAATGTCTATCTTTTTTAATTTTTTTCACACTTTTTTTTTATCAAACATTAGTAAAAATTATTGTCTTTTCATTTTTTCACCCAAAATTATCCATCAATATTTCACTTTTTTATTCTACCAAATACACCAAAAATCTTCTCAACAATAATATCACACACACACACATATATATATATATATATATATATATATATATATAAAAATTCTACTACTTTATTCGCAAGTATGTAGCTCTCCCTCTCTGTACTTTATTTTGCTTACAAGAAATAAAACTATCAGTTTCTTCATGCCATGTGATGAATAATAAATACATCCAGAAAGTGAAAGGGGGAAATGAGGTGATTTTAATGGTGGGAAAGTGGGGGGGAAGCTAGCTAGGCATGCATCTCCATTAATCCAGCTGCTAAAGATAAGTTTGTGACAGCAAAGCACACGAAGGGGGGGGGGACATAAAACAAACCAGTAAAAACAGTGTCTTTTTGGAAGGCAAAAATACATAGATACTTATATACATACATAAAGAAAATGTGACAAGTCTTCTTAATTATAAATGAATTACGTGCCCTAGAAGTTGACCCCCTCCCCCCCGTTTCTCCTTGATGTTTACCTAACTTACTTCCTCCACCTGACCTCCTCTCCTCTTCTTTCATTTTCAGTATTTTTACTACTCTATCCCTTTTCCCTAATTTTAACCCATCTTGTAACATTATTCCTACACGTTGTTACAAGATTAGTTATTATGTAAGATAGTACTTAAATTTGTTAGTTTTTTTTATCTATCAGGTTTAGATCTGTTCAAGAGTCGAATTATCTATTTGGTTGAACAGATTAAATTGAGCTAGGGTTGGGATAGAATATTTGTAACCCAAATCAATTCACCCGAATTACTATTTAATTTATAAAATATTTTATTTTTATTTAATTATAAAAATATTAATTTATTATTATAAAAATATTTTTTTTAATATATATATATTTGAATACTGAAATAAGATTTCGAACCTAACAGGCCAAGTCTTAGGCAAAAATCTTTTTTTGCTATCCAAACATGATCCAATTTGATTTATAAACTCTAATCAAATTTGATTTTTGTAAATAATGTGAGAGTTTGCTTTTAAGATTATTTAAAAAATAGGTCTAGATAGAATCTAGAGACATCATTAATTGTATTAAAAAAATACTATTGTTCTAAAAGGATCCAAGAAAAAAATAATAATCCAAACAAAACAAGTCAAATACTCTTTAAAAAATTACTCTTAGAGTTGTATGAAATTATGAACAACGCCATAGCAAGTATTTGGCCTATTCAGACATTGACCCGTCTAGCTGTTTTCCTTACTCATATTGTGACCAGCCACTCTCAATCAGCATGTAAATGTTGGAATTTTTCATTTCTACGAATTCACTAATTTGATAATTTATTTTTGAGTCAGTAAAGAACTAGTTGTACTTGTATGCTATAACTCATTTATTGCCAATTTAATACCTATAAAAAAAAACAAGTATTCTCAATTTAATCCTAAAAATGCCAACAAACCATTTCAACTTTAGCAACATTTAAAAAAAAAAAAACATTTCCATTAAAATGTATATATATATATATATATATATTTAAAGGTTCGTTTTTGGTACATTGATAGTGTAAACTTTTTAATTCCACAAGCGGATTAAGGTTGTCACATGCCCCACTTCTTCTTTTAATTAGTTTTTATTTATTTTTTACTATATCTTACCACTGTGTGTCATCCTGTTAACCCTGAAATCTAAATATTCCACTAACAGTGTACCAGATAATATTTCTATATTTAATAGCACTTCTTTATCCTATTAATAGAATTTTGATAAGTTTGACTATATGATTATTATGATAAATTTTGCGGGTAAATAACAAAAGGGTACCACGTAGCTTGAGAAGGAATAAATTTTCTCCTATAAAATTTTAAATTTTGACACTTAATTACTTTGAATTTCTTTTAGAATTTTCTTAACACCGTTAAGAATAAAATGACTAAAATGTCGTTTCATTAAATTAATATTAATAATAAAATAAAAATTCAAAAATTCAAAATCTTTGAAAACAAAGTTAGTGGGATTAAGAATGGATAATAAAAATAGGATAGTTGACATTATTTGATTTATTTTTTTTGCGGACTCAAATATTACGGATTTAGATAATTTCTGAAATTGAATATTATATTTATTATTCGTGGTGGTTTCGGATAAGAACCCTTAGATATTCAATATCCGAATCAGTTTTGATTTTGGTTCGGATAGTATCGGATATCTGAATCCGTTATCCGCATTTTAGTTAAAGGAATATTATCTGATACCTAAATCCGATATTCTCTTACATATTTGTAAAATATAAAAAATTTATACTTGTGTAGAGATTCGAACATTGGCATGCAAACTCTTATTACCAAGAATTCAGATATTTAACGGATTCGTATATCCGACGGATATTGCTATCTAATTCGAATTGAGATTCAGATAGTAATATTAAGATAATAAGCGGATAAAAAACGGATTAGGATATCAATTAAATAAAAGAATAACAAAAATAAACATGGGATAGTTGAGTGTTTCAAATTTAAAATCTCATAAGACAAATTTATTCTACCTCAAATCACATAAACTTTTTTTTTAATTAACCTTATTTATTTATTTATTTTTTGTATATTTAATAGACTTGCAGGTAAAAGTTTTTTTATATAGGGTAAAAAATGGAAACCACAATCAAAACTCTAAACAACAATATTATTATTATTTTTACTAAATTCAAGAAAAAATAATTTATGAATTTCATTTTTTTCTAAAATATTATCTTAATCTCTAGAAACTTAATAACATTTTCCTTATAATTAACTCTATCTTAGTTTCGGGAGGCTTTATACACTAAAATTTTTTGTAAGGGATTTTCTTATATTTTAAAATTTTCTTAATAAAAATGTTAATTGTTGTTGAACGACATTGGTCAAGTTAATATTTATTAAAATAAATTAGTACTTAATGTATTGTTCCTTCTTGAATTTGGTGAGAATAATACAATTAAATGAAAATGCCTTTTGTAAAATGTAAGTTTAACTATTCTTAACTTGTACCATGAGTAGTGTATACATAAATTTCATGTCTAAATTTAAGACGGAATATTTGGAGTTAAATAATAATTTTATTTATCAAATGTAAAAATTATTGTCTTTGGAAATTCTTAAAAATAATAATAAAAAAATCTTCTGATTCATATCTTGACAGGTAAACTTTGCTTCAAGTGTCTTTTGACTTGTTTTTGAAACAAATTTCAAGTGAAACTATGCTTCACGTGTCTTTTAATTTATTTTTGAATCAATGAAATTTTTTTCAAGGGTTTTAGTGGTTTGATCTTGAAATTTACTTCAATGATCTTTTAGACTTGATCTTAAAATTTCCTTTAAGGTTCTTTGAGGCTTAATCATGAAAGGGATAATGTTGTGAATGACCTCTGCAATTTATCAAATTTGTCAATGTGGTACGTGTACTTTAAAAATGTTCAATGTGGTACCTCTACTGTCAAATCGTGTATCAATGTGGTACCTTGACTTAACACCATTAAATATAGATGATGATGTGGCATTGACCAATCAAGTGATGATACGTGACAACACCTGATTTTTTAGAAATTAATATCTGAATTTTTGTAAAAAAAAATAAAAAGAAAAAATATTTTAAAAATATAAATATTTAAAATTATATTTTTAAAAATGAATGTTTAATTTTTTAAAAATATATATTAAAAAAATATATATTTTAAAAATTAATATATGTTTTTTTAATTTAAAAAATTACAAAATTAAAATATTTAACTAAAATTATTTTTAAAATATAACATATTTTAAAATTACTTGTTAAACAATTTATAATATCTAAAATTTTAAAATAATATCTTTTAATTTTAAAATTAAAATAATAATTTTATATTAATACACGTGGCATCATAAATGGTGCTACGTGTTAAGTTTTCATTGGATATAAAAGTCACGTCACCAATACTTAACGATGTTACTGATAAATACTACAATAGCACATTGAATGAAACTTTAAGTACCAAAATAGACATTTTTGAAGTACAGGTACCACATTGACAAATTTGATAAATTTAAGGGACCATTCATGACATTATCCCATCTTGAAATTTACTTCGATGGTCTTGAAAACTTGATCTTGAATTGGATTTGCTTCAAGGGTTTTTGAGACTTGATTTTGAAATTTGCTTCAAGAGTTTTGAGACTTTATCTTGAATTGAATAAATTCGGACCCAAAATTTAAGGTTTCTTGGAGTTCTGGAATTTGGTCTCAAAATTTAGGGATTCTTGAAATTCTTGAATTACTTCAAGGATCTTGAAGACTTGATCTTGAATTGGATTTGTTTCAAGGATCTTTGAGATTTGATCTTGAAATTTGCTTCAAAGGTTTTGAAACTTTATCTTAAATTGAATAAATTTAGATTAAAAATTTAGGGTTTCTTGGAGTTTTGGAATATGGTCTCAAAATTTAGGGAATTTTGAAATTCTTGAAATTTGATCTCAATTTAGGGATTTTTGAATCTTCAGGCTTAGATCTTCAGATCTTCCTTCTTGGATTTGTTTGTTGGAACTTAAAATTTGGTCTCAATTTAAGGATTTTTGAATCTTCAGGCTTAGATCTTCAGATCTTGCTTCTTGGACTTGTGGAGCTCTGGAGACTTTGTTCTTCAGATATTTTTTTCTCCTAATTGTCTTCAGATTTCTTTCCCTAAATCGTGCTTCAAGGGTCTTGATGACTTGATGTTGAATACACAAGACTTGCTTCAAAGGTCCATAGGTAGGGCTACCTATCCAAATTCGAAGGCTCATCCGATATTTGAGAGGCTTGGACTGAAATGTTAGGTTCGAAAAACAGGTTTGGACAAAAAAAAATGAGGCCTGTTTTAAAAATGGGTCAGGCTTTGCGCATATCAATTTTTTAGGCCCGACCCATTTTACTATTAAATATATAAATTTTGAGAGAAATCTATCCTTTTGTGTAAAAATTTGGACGGGTCTGGACAAGTTTAGGTGGTGTTCTTATATTACAGGGCCGAACTTGGGTATAAAATTCTACCTATCACTACAGCAATTTGGGGTTTTAGTGGCATTTTACAGGCAGCGTTTCACTTACAAATGTTGCTAAAAATTAATTTCGCGACGTTTGTAAGTGGGAAACGCCGTTAATAAAGATATTTTACCGGCGTTTAAATCCAAAAACGATGCTAAATGTTTCTCAAATTAAGCGATTCCTTTTTTTTCGCCAAAAAATTGTCTGCCATTTTTATCAAAAGAAACGACAATGTTTTTATCAACATATGTTGCGGCGTTTTTACAGAGAAACGCCACTAATAGAACATCAATTATGACATTCAGCGGCGTTTGTGACTAGACAAATGCCGCCAGTATTTTTAATTTTCGCAGTTTTGATTTTTTCCCCAAAAGATTATACCGTCTTTTTTATTAGTTAAACGCTGCGTTTTTATAAGTATATAGACAAACGCCGCCAAATATATTTGAATAGCGGAGTTTGAGTATACAAACGCCACTATAATACGATAAATAGAGGTGTTTAGCTCAGTAAAATGCTGCTAAATGGTATTCATTAATCACAAAACTCAAAACGCGGAGTTTTGCTACACGAATTAGCGATGTTTGTATCGAAAAACGCCGCTAAATTGTAAACAACAATCAGCTTCCCCTCTTCCCCATATCAAAACACTCTCCCCTCTCCTTTCGCACTCTCGCTCTCTCTCCCTCTCTTCATCTGCAACAAAGATTGGCTAGCTTATTTGATTTTCCACTTTTTTTGTTCAATCTTCTCGTTTGAAGGTATGAATTTTAAGTTTTTTGAATTTTGTATATTAGGGTTTTAGGTTGTTTTGAATAATTGAGAATTTTGTTGAATATGATGTATTTTTTATGGTTTTCTTGTTTTTTTTAATTTAATCTTGTTATTAATTTTTTGATGTGAAATTTCTTAGGGATTGATTTAAGTTTACTGAATTTGGGTGATAGGGTTGGAAGTTTTTAAGTTTAGGGTTATGGGGTTAGCGTTTGAAGTTTTTTTGGCATAACTGTTGGGTTGGGTTAGGGGTTGCTGGATGCAGTCAGCAGCTACTACTGCACCCAGCACTAGTAGCTGGTGCACCCTGCAGCTGTTGCTCATTCCAAACTTTTTTTTTTCAAAATTGATTTGATTTCTATAAATATATATATGTTTATTTAGTAAATTGGTAAATGAAGTTAGTTACGTACAGATGCTTACAATCTTAATGAATATTGTAACTCAATGTATACCTATTTATTTAAAGACAATTAATGTAATTTTTTTAAATAAATAAAATATGTTTGTAGCTCAATAATAAACATGATTGATTATTGAAAATTGGTCTCTTATAAAAAAAAACTTTATCTGCGTTTGTTGTTTTCAGAGTTTTTTGCTGCGGCCTAATTCTTCAATATCAAGTATTTTTGCTTTCCAGGTCAATGCCCATTTGTTTCCATTGTTATTATCATTTGGTTTAATATTTTATAGCTTCAAATATCCCTCAACTTTGCCTTTCGTTTTTCTTTATTATCATTTGCTTCAATATTTTATGATTATTTTTCCTTCTAAGGTCATGTGCCTAGTTTTTAGGTTGGATATAAATTTAAATATAGTTAAGGGTTAATTCGGTGCCCACATGTTTGATTGGGATCAATTTTTGAAATAGGGGAAAAACATTAGTGAAGTGGGTTTTAATTAAGTTTCAGAGCTACTGGTTTCAGTTTCATGGTCAGTTTGTGAGTTTGCTAATAGTACAGATGAAAATTTATATTTTAAGATATTTATTTAATTATAAAATTACATTATATTGTTTTATAATTTAGATTTTCTCAAGTACGACATGAATAAGACTTGGATGCAAAACTCTAAGATAAGTCAAGAGTACCAAGATGGAGTACAAAGTTTTCTCAATTTTGCTTTTCAAAATGCAAGAGAAGATAATAGGATATTATGTCCTTATTCGAGGTGTGCTAACATTGATTGGTATGTGCGTGAAGTTGTTTTCGAACATTTAATTTGTTTTGGATTTCTTCCGGGTACACATAATAGTATTTCCATGGACAGTCCGCAACTTCTAGGTTATCCTCAAGAGTTACTCCAAGTTCTTTTAACAACCAACATCAATCTATTAGACAATATAATATGGAAGGCATGTTGCGGGATGCGTCTAACATGTGTAACCAAAGTGGACAAACTTTTTCACCAGAAGTTCCTGGATTAAATGAGTTTAATGTTGACATGAATGATTTTGCTGGAACGAGAAGAGGATTAGGTGATCAAGAACCTAAGGGAGAAGCGGAAAAGTTTTATAAGTTGTTTGATGATATGAATGAAGAACTTTACGAAGGATCTAAGCATTCAAGATTGTCTTTCTGTGTCCGTCTTTTTTATTTGAAATGCTTATGTGGCCTATTACAAAAGTATAAGTTATATACTTTTTTACTTTCAAAAGTATTTCTATCGAAATACTGATCTTGCTGTCATATTAAAAACCCTACCGCGTGGTGTGGTTATATGGCAGTATGAGAGATTCTAGTATTTAAAAAGCGGAAAGGTATCATTTATAATTTATTTTTTTCATTTACTTTTAGTACTTGTTATAATACAATTGTATGGAATATGTATATATTAATAATATTTGTGTCCAATGTACAAGAACGAGAACAGATAGGGGTTTGCAGTAGAAAGCAACAAAAATACAGTCACACAAGTGGATCAAAAAGCTTTGCCAGAAAAGCTAATGAAAAAGTAAGTTTTCCTTCATAATTTATTATTATGTTAGTGTTAAGTACATTTTATCCCATAATAGGACAAAATTGTCAAACAGTCCGTTTAGTCCATTTTAAGTCTCGTAAAAGCATTAAAATGTCAAACATGCAATGTTAGTGTATTTTATGCACGTAAATAGCTTGAGTATATTATATTATAGTTGTTGAAATGTTGAAGTTGCCATAATACTTGTTTTGTCAAATAATTATTTGTTCTCAATTGTTTTAATACAATTTAGTATTAATTATTATTATTTTGTACGAAGTTGAGCGGGGGAAAAAATTAGACGAATTGAACTGTTTTAGTTAACTCATACTAAGAAAGATGTATCTTATTTAAACATCGAGACTCAAGAGATTGTGGTATATTTTGTTCATATTTGTTTTCATTTATAAATATATTACACCAAATATTATTAATTTTATTGTTTTATAGGAGAAAGCAAAAGAAAAAATTGCTGAGTATCAAACTGCATCATCAGATGCCTCAGTCAATATGTAAGATATCGAGAATCAAGTTTTCACTAAAGTTGCTGGGAAAGAAAAACATGGACGAGTTCGAGGTCTCGGATTAGGTCCAACACCATCTAGATACTATGGAATTGGTTCTCAGCAATTTACTTCTTCTTCTTTACAAAGCTACTATGCATATGAAGTTCAGATGCTGATAGAAGAAATGAAAAATATGCATCAACGTTTTGAAGAAAATGAAGCACAGAGAGAAGTAGAGATGGAAAGGAAAGAAGCAGAGAGACAAGAAGAGATGACAAAGAAAGAAGCAGAGAGAGAAGAAGAGCAACGAAAATATCAGTAGCTGCAGATACAGTTTGAGTTGTTGATGAATTTGGTGCAGCAAAAGTTCTCAGTAGGCGCAACGAGTTCACAAAATCCTTCATCTCAGTTAATATAATATCTTCGTTGTTAACTATGTTACTTTTATAACTTAATCTTATATATTAATTACGTATTTTAACTTTTTTTAGTAGCGCTCATAACATGAGAACTAATTTGCTGCAAAGAAAACCTTCTTCTTACGACTGTCCTCGAACTTTAAACATTTGTAACTTGTACTTTTTTAAGTTGTAATTGGATTTGATGTGTTAAGTAATATATTTATTGCATAATGATACTTTATATTAAATATATCTTTATATTATGGTTTTTTTTTTATATCATTTGTGTTGTTTCTGTACTGTTGGACAGTTCTCTAAATAATGTTGCAGGTATTATTGATAAATATAATTTTTTAAATAAAATAAATAGTATATATAAAAAATTATTCTGCTTATGTAGCAGCATTTCAAGAACAAAACACCGCTAAATCTCTAATTTTCATAAAGAATACATGCAAAAATTAGCGGCGTTTTACGAACAAAATGCCACTAAAACATGCCAATTAGAGGCGTTTGTATGCCATAAAATGCCGCTACACACTTTTAATTAGCGGCGTTTGTTAAAATAAACGCCGGTAAATTTTTGAAAATAGCGGCGTTTGTGGGGCACAACCACTGATAAAGGCCCATTGAATATCATATTTCAACGTGCTATTATGGCTTTTTAAAACGCCGCAGATCTACATATAAACGCAGCTAATTTATGACATTTTTGGTACAAACGCTGGTAAATTTCTCGGCACGATTTTTAGTGGCTCTTTTGGCTGTGTTTTATTTAAACGCCGCTAGTTATTTAGCGGCATTTATAAATGCCCCTAAAGTTAGGGGGAAAAAATGCTGCTGGAATACTTGTAGACACCTAATTTTGTCCAGACCACTAAACAGGTATGTTTTCTTCCCATATTGATGTTTCCGAGTATAAAAAGACTGTTTTCATCCTGCATGTGGTATTCCGAGACTTAGTTTAAGAGGGCGAGCACAAAAAGACAAACTTGAAAAAAAGTCAACCCCGAAAAAGTCAACCCCGAAAAAGTCAACTCCCAAAAAGTCAACTACTAAAAAAGTCAACCCACTTTCAAAATCAATATTTTAAGTTCAATTGAAAAATGGCGAAAGAATTTTGATAATCCGAGGTCTACATTGAAAGATATGGAGTTCGGAAGTTGGGATTTGGAGATTCACTAGAAAAGAAACCCTAATCCAAGAAATTTGGGAAAAAGTGCTTAAACGATCAAACTGGTCGAAATTGAAGGTTCCAAATGAAAGATAAGCACTGACTACGGGTAATGGAGAAGTCACTTGCAAGAAAAACCGAAAGAAAAGTCAATCCGGGAGAAAACCGAGAATTAGGGTTTCTAGTGGATTTCGGTGAAATCGGGAAGAATCACAGAAATGGCCCGACTTGGTAAGACCAAAGCCCCCAATGGATGAAGAATGGTTAAAAAGGATGGCCCAAGGCTCAGATTGAAGAAAATCTGAAAATCGGATTTGTTTTGAGCAAAACCAGGTTTCGGAGGTAAAAAGGCAAAATTGGAAAATTTTGGGAAAAATAGCAAATGGACTCCGAAAATTATGGAAAATTTGTCAATCTCATTCTTAAATCATTTCAAGGAGATTGGCGAAAGAAAATCTTGATTCCGAGTTCGTTTGCAAAATGGCCAAATCCCGGGCTTCTTATGCAGTAATTCAAAAAGATAAATCCCGAAAAAATAGCAAATGGACTCCAAAAATTCTGAAATTTGGCAAATCTCATTTTTAAATTATTTGGAAGAGATTGGCGAAAGAAAATCTTGATTCCGAGTTCGTTTGCAAAATGGCCAAATCCCGGGCCTCCTATGTAGTAATTCAAGCCGATAAATCCCGAAAAAATACCAAATGAGCTCCAAAAATTATGAAAACTTCCAGATCACACTTTTTAATTATTTTGAAGAGATTGGTGAAGAAAAATCTTGATTTGGAGCTCGTTTAAAAAATGGTAAAAAGTAGGGGCATAAAAGGACATTTTGGGAAGAAAAAATCCAAATAAATAGCAAACGGACTCGGATAATTTTAAAAACTTCCAGAACTCAATATTTTATTATTTTGGAAGTATTAAAAAAATAAAAATTGAATTTGGAGTCCGTTTGATATTTACTTGCATCCGGGGGGCAAAATGGTCATTTCACCCAAGCAACCGAAAAGGGCTTTTTTGGGCCTTTCAAAAATCAGAGCTGGGCTGGAAAAGAGAAGTGCTGGCCTAACCAAGCCCAAAGGAAGGAGGAAGCTTGATTTTTTTTTGTTTTTGAATCAAGTGGTTAAAAATCAAGAGTTAGTTAACCATTCTCTTTGATCAAGCCATGGTGATTAAACCACATAGGTTAAGAAAGATGTCAACATTATTTTTGCATAGCTGCAATTTGAGAGGGCTGAGATGCTAATCTAAAGGTGGTAATTTCATGACTTTTCATCTTGAATTATTGGTCATTTGATGGAAAATAGGTTACACAAAAATGACAACATCTTTGAGGCTATATAAGCATCATTTAGGCCAACCCTAAAGGGGGGAGGCAGATTTTGTTTTTTCTTTTCCATTTTGGCTGATTTCTCTTAGTTTTTATCTTCTTGGTTGAGAGCAAAAAAAGAAAAGTTTAGAAAAAAAGGAAAGTTTGAAGAGAAAAGCTTGAAATATTAGCTTCTTGAGGTTGCTCTTGAGCACCAACTCTTGCACTTTCATTTTCTATTCTTATTTTTTGCTATTTTAATCTCTACTTGGTGAGTTTTCATTTTAAAATAATGTTTCTTGTTCTTCCTTCATTTCCTTTCTTAAGTATTTTTTTTTACATTTTGTTTTTACAATAAACTCACCATGGCCAAATGGCCTACATTATTTATTTTAAGTTGTTGTTTCGATTCATTTTACCATATTGTTTATGCTATTTTCTTTGTTTTTGATGTTTTAAATGTTATGTTATTTCATGTTCTTGAGTTATATTTTAATTTGGTTGCTTTGTTTGTTGCCATTTATGTCTTAGATATCATGTTTTTGCATTTTTAATTTTCTGTTTTCATGTTGTTTAAATTTGAGCATGTTTTAAAGTTAGCATATTAAGTGTTTGTGAAAATACTTGTGTGATTCTTTGCATGATTCTTGTTTTATATCTTAGTTGAGCATGTTTTAGATTTAGCATATTAAGTGTTTGTGAAAATGCTTGTGTGATTTTTGTGTTATGACTTAGTTTTTCATGCTAGCATACCAAGTGTTTGTGAAAATGCCATGCTTGTTGGAGCTTGGGGCTATTTGGCTACTCCATGTGTTTTGCATTGTGTGTTGTATTTTTGTCATGCTAGTTGTTAGGTTTTTGCATTTGCATGATATTTGGTTGGATTTTTGAATTAAGCATGCCTTGTGTTTGTGAAAATGTCATGCATGTCTTAGGTCTAGGTTACATTAAATGTCATGCAAGTTCATGTTAGGTCTAGGCCATATTATTTGTGCCATGCATTTTCCTTACATTTAGGTTTAGATCCATGCATTTCATGCATTATGTTTGCTGCATTGTTTCATGCATTTCATGTTCATGCCACTTGAATAATGACTTGAGCCAATTAATGGTTCAAGGTCATGCTCTCTTGAGCACACTTGTGGAAAATTAAGTTTGTCAAATTGATTATTCTACCTTTGTGATTTCTTTTTACTTAGCCAATTTTTATTTAACTTTCAAAAAGTCCTACCTACTGTCTTCAAGTCATTCTATGAGTTTCAAATATTTTTATTTTGGTTTTTAAATGATTTTATCAAAGACAAAAAAAATATGTTGGCAAAGCAGTTTTTTTTCCACCCAAAACTCATACATCTCCGATTTTTCTGGGAATTCATCTTTGATCAGAAAATTAAGTCGATTTTTTCCCGTGTATTTTTACATGTCCTGAGTCTCCAATAATTTTTTCAGAATTTTTGGAATTTTTAAAAATAAGGTAAAAAATCGTGGATTAAAACTGGACAGTGGAGTCAGAATTGATTTTAAAGAAAAAACAAAGCAGTTTTTTTTCTCATCCAAAAACTCGTACATCTCTGGTTTTTCTGGAATTCATCTTTGATCAGAAAATTAAGTCGATTTTTTTCCGTGTATTTTTACATGTCCTGAGTCTCCAATAATTTTTTCAGAATTTTTGGAATTTTTAAAAATAGGGTAAAAAATCGTGGATTAAAACTGGACAGTGGAGTCAGAATTGAATTTAAAGAAAAACCAATTTTCTGTTTTGGTTAATTTACTTAGAGTGGGCTGATTAGGAGGGTTAGCTACTGACTTAGGGTGATTTCTAAGCCTTTTAAACTCTAAAAATGGTTTTTCAAGTCCCGGGCTAAGGGTAGTCAAGTCCGGATTTTTTAAACTTAGGAAATTAGAGCCATTTAAAAATTTTTAGCCGAGTTTTTATTGTTAATTCAAGCTTTTCAAAATTGTTTTCAAACAATCACAAAGTATTTTGGTTTTAGAATATTTAATTTGACATATTTTCCTAAGGTAGCCGGATATCTTTTTAGATATACGGATTTCCTTAATTAAAGGAAAAAATACATTTCATGCATTGCATTTTTATTTTCATGCATATTATATGATAGCATTATTTTATTCCATGTCATTTAAATTATATGCCATATCATTCATGTTTGCCATGTCATTTAGGTTGCATTATATTATTTAGATTTTTCTATGTCATTTTATTTATGTCATGCATATACATATTCATATCTTTTAAAATGTTTTCAAAAGGATAATGATTTTTCAATAAAAAATAAAGATATTCCCGAGTTAAAATAATTCATGAGTTCTCTACCGGGTTTGCTGGAGGGAATATCATCAATTATCATTAATAAAGGAATATCTTTCTTTCAAAAAAAAAGAGAATGATTCGGAAAGTTTTTCAAAACTAATAAAAATTTCTATATTTTGCCACGTTTGTTGGGGAATATAGGAAAATTTTGAATTTATAAATTCCGGATCATTTTCAATAAAAAAATGGAATTATTTTTCTTTAAATTGGGAATTAATTTGAAATACTAAATTTAAAACCAACTTTTACCGAGACTTGAGATAACACACGATTAATAAGGTATCGATTTATACGGACATTGTGGGGGTGCTAATCCTTCCCCGCACGTAACCGACTCCCGAACCCGCTTCTTTGATTTCTCTGGTTTAAAACGCAGACTTGAAATTGGTTTTTAAAATGTTTTAATTAATTTTTAAAATATTTTATAAAACCGGTTTTAATAGGTGGCCGATCACACCTAGCTAAAAAAGATTGGTGGCGACTCCATGTCTTTTAAGGTCATTTTCAAAACCTTCATTTTTTTAGAGGAATTAAGTCGACTTTTCCTCGGGTTTTTTTAATGTCACGCCTAACGAATAATAAAGTCTTGCGATGAGACTCGTCATTATTATTTTTTAGGTTGCGACAGCTTGGCGACTCCGCTGGGGAATATTAGAGAGTCAGGCCTAGAATTAGTCGTGTGTTATCAAAGTCTCGATTTTGGTTGGTTTAATTGGTATTTAATTTTAATTCCCATATTTTTTTAATAAGGAGAATTTTGAAAATAATAAAATGTTTTTAAATCTGTTCATTCTCATGTGCATGCATTTTATTGTTGTTCTCTAGTTATTTAAAGTTGTGTATTATAATTGCTTGTCGGTTAATGCGTTACACTATTCTTGAATGTTTTAATTGCTAGGGCATTTAGAATAAGGTTTGTAGAATAGGTAGTGAAAGGTTTGATATTCCTCCACACACACTACACGTGCATTTGCATAACATGAATCCTCTACCCGGGTTCTGTCCTTTTAAGTGGGAGTAAAGTAACTAAGCCTTCGTGATTGATCCTCCGTATGGGCTAGTGAAACACTTTCGGAGTATAAAGTACCTAATGCCTTCGTGATGATCCTCCGCATGGGCATAGGAAAATATACTCTAACGAATTGAACCCGCTTTTATCGGGGTGCCTTACTAGCCTTCACAGGCGATAGTGAGGAACAATTCGGGGCCTTAGAACCGATTCACCCTCATATAGTGAACCTAGGCGAAGCCATGCCGAATTTTCGTTAGATATACCGAAAATAGGAACACATGGAGGGACATTTCTAAACTTTTTGTTACCTATTTTACACTCCGAATAAGTGTAGTAGATCGGGCAATGATGCACGTACATCGCCCGTAATAAATGTGATACTCCGCCTCGAAGGCATCGTGATGCCTAAATAAACAGATATTGTTGGGGCAGATGTTCATTAGCTGTTTTTTAAATAAATAAAAAATCCTTTTTCAAGCATTTTTTGCATGTTGCACATTTCATGCATGTGTGAATAGAGCATGTACATTTTGGTTGTATTATTGATCTCGTTTTTGCAAAAAATGAATGGTGATAATAGTTTTATTTCATGATTTCATAAAACCAGTAGTATTGCATGAACATTTTGAATTGGCTATGTTGATGATTAAGTTCCTCCGTGATATCTTCCTCTTTGCATTTTGCATCCGATCAATTATTTGTCAGGTTGCATTCATACATTCATAATCAGCATGATTTTTCTGTATATATCCATACATTAATCTGCTTATTCTTTACATGCATCAGGTTGACTTCTGGTTGCATTCATAACAAACATAGTCAGCATGATTTCTTTGTATATGTTCATGCATTAATTTGCTTATTACATACATCATGTTAGCATTAGGTCGCATTCATGACACACATGGTTAGCATGATTTTCTTTGTATATACTCTATATCAATCATTCATTGTTTGCATGTATCATAATTGACACCGTGTTGCATTCATAGGATATATGATCATTCATTGGGAAATATGCTAAAATGCACATGATCAGTCATTGCATATATCCATGTGTTGATTTGTTTATTCTTTGTTTGCAACATGTTGGCATTGTGATTGCATTTATTACATATATGGTCAGCATGTTTCCATTGTACATATCCATACATCATATTGTTTAGGCTTCACATGCATCAAATTGCATTCATGGCTCATTCATCATGACATACATTTGGGGGAAATAAAATAGAAGTTGGCTTGGCTTTAGGAGTCTTTGAAAGAATTTCCATTTCAAATCAGAAGAAGTACTGAGTACACTTTTAATACAGGCTGGTGCTATGGAAGATGAACAAGTTGCCCGAATGGAAAAAATGGAAAGGGAACAGAGAGAATTGCGAGAACAGCTAGCAAAATCTCAAGCAGAATCTAAGGATCGGATGACTAAACTGATGGAGCTAATGTCTGCTGTAATCAAGGGAAAAGGATACACCGAAAACTTTGTCGCCGGAGAAGGGTTAGAGGTACAAAAGGGCCAAGATGAGGTCGCAATAAGTGATGCCCAGAACACTGTTAACCCCGTCAATGTCCTAAACTCAGATGATCCAGCTGAACAGGCAAAGTTGAAAAGGGTTGCAGTAAATGAGGTTGAGTTGGCAGATTCCCAAGGGAAATATCAGTTGTTATATGAAAGGCTCCGAGCAATAGAAAGAACAGATGTATTCGGGAGTATGGAGGCGAAAGAACGATGCTTGGTCCTCGATTTAGTCATTCCTCCTAAGTTCAAGATCCCTGACTTTGTGAAATATGACGGGACGACCGATCCATCAGCCCACATCACTATGTTCTGCCGAAAGATGACAAGTCAGATAGATAATGATAAGCTTTTAATTCACTGCTTTCAGGATAGCCTCAGCGGGTCCGCAATTAGGTGGTATAGTCAGTTGAGCAAGGATCAGATTCGCTCTTGGAATGATTTGGCTGGGGCTTTTCTAAACCAGTACAAGCATATGACCGACAGGACACTTGATCGTCTCATTTTGCAAAATATGGAGAAAAAAGCTACTGAGAGCTTCAAAGAATATGCACAACGGTGGATGAGCCTGGCTGCCCAAGTACAACCGCCCTTGACACAAAAGGAAATCACTATCCTTTTTGTGAATACACTGCAGGCCCCGTACTATGACAGACTCGTCGGCAATGCTTCGAAGAATTTTGCGGACATGGTAATTTCAGGGGAGATGATTGAGAATGCTATCAAGAATGGGAAACTTGAAAGAGAAGGAACATCCAATACCGAGAGAAATAAGGCACCAAGAAAGAAAGAGGAAGATGTCCAAACTATGGAAGATTTCATCCCATATTCCCAATTTCCCTCATACCAATCATGTTACCCTACTGAGGTATCTCCAAGCCTTTATCCTTACCTACCTACCCAAACACCTAATCCTATACCAACCCTTGCAACAAGGCCTACTTCTAGAAAACGACCGCGAGAAAATCAAGAAAGAATTCCAATCCCCATCCCTGACTTACTGCCATTACTAATAAAGAATCAGTACCTTACCCCGGTACCTTTGAAAATAGCTCCGAATCCATCAGCAAGGAGTTATGACCCTGACAGCAAGTGTGATTATCACCTAGGGGTAGTTGGGCATTCAACTGAAAAATACAGACAACTGAAGGAAAGGATTGAAAGTCTTATCCGTGATGGTATTTTGACACCGGAGCTTATCGATCAATGGAAGGCCACTTAGCCCTAAATCAATTTCTTTCAGGGTTTTAGGGGGAGAATTACTACCTTTGAAGGATGTCAATAGGAGCATTTTTGACGCATGTAGTTTTATACACTGTGATGATGAAAGCACTTGTCTCATGTTAACATCTACATGAATTAAATGAATTTTAAATGCTTTGTGTTTGTTGTGTTTTAAATAAACGTGAATTTACAAAAACAAGCATTAAGGAAGTTTTAATAATGGATAGTCTCAAGAAGATTGATGATCAGTGTTAGAAATGACCCAACACCATCCCCCTCTTTTTTGGGCTTCTCTATACCTAAACCTTGAATCAATAACACTTGAAAGACCTAATGCTTCAAGGAAAAATGAATGAAAAAAGAGAAGCATTGTCATTGCAAAATAAGCAAGGATGTAAATCCTAGTCTAGGCTATGAACAAAGGAACGAACTTTTTGAAATTTTTCGAATTCCTTGAAATTCAAACAAATGAGACATTCTTTCAAGAGTCTAGATTTTGATAATTTGGTGTGTGTCAAGATTGTGCTAAAACCATTCATGACCTTTCCCAATAACCACAAAACACTAATTGCCCAAACATCACTTCATGATTGACATCCTGGGGCTTGATATGATGAATGGCCATCTTTCATATCCCTTTCACAAGAAAAAAATTATTATCCATAGTCACCCCTTTTGAGCCAAAAGAATTCTTAATTCTTTGAACCCTGATCAAGGATTACCCTCTACACTGGGGGGCAAATGCGAGGAAAGATCTTTTCAAAGATCATTGAGAAATGAGTGACAGCTCAGGGACAGACACAAAGCAAATGGAGCCCCGAATAAATACGGGCGCACTCTGTCAAAGAAAAAAGAAGAGGAAAAGATGACGAAATGAAAGCCAAGAAAAACAAACAAAAAACACAATAAAAAAATGTGTGTGAAAGACATGGCAAATTGAAAGCCAAAAGCAAGGAAGAAAAAGAGCAAAATCAAAAATAAAGAAATGTCCAAGAAGAGACACATGCTTCAAAGAAAATCCTCTTCAAGAAAGGATCCTTGATCTGATTACCCTCAAACACATATTTTGGGCCTATTTATCCTTTCTTTCTGAACCCTGAGCCATGGCCTACATTACGTGCTTTAAAAGTCCATTTTGATCAAGCATGAATGTTTAATTTGAAGGGTTTTCCTCAGATTTTATCTCATCTCATCAAATTCTCATTTCACTAAGGAAGAATTTAGAATTCTCAAGTGCATGGTAAAAAAAAAAAGAGAGAAAAATTGAAAAGAATGGGACTCTAGGGCGAAAACCCAAAAAAACGGGCGGTCTAGAGTAGAATGGGAATTTTCGATGCCATCGATGATAGTGCCGATACCCCAAAAGAAAAGATCTTATTAAAGGAGTGGTCATCGAGGAACATCTAGGAATTCCTGAACCCCCCAAATTGTCAGCTCTCATTCGGAGGATTGTCTTCAAAAACTGAAACTTTGTTCCCAAGATTAAACTTTCCGGTTTAAACATCCCAGCCAATCTTGATGCTTGACAAAATGCCTTGATATGGAAACTAAAAGAATGTTGAATTTGTTTGGTTCTCAATGAATTCATGATTTATAAAACCTGTTCCATTTGTGAGCCTAGAAGGGATATACATTTTTGTCATGAAGTTTTCCTGGAAAAGCCAGAATCTTGTTATACCAAGCCTTGCCAATCCCAGTTGAAAAAACCCAGATTGATACTTAGAGAAATTTCTAACAATGATCATCAGTCTTCAAAAGATTTGTACATCACACATTGTGGGGTTAATATTTTTGTTCAGAAGTTTTCAAAATGCGAAAACAAATAAAGAGATTTTTTTGAAATACCCATTTTGATGTTGGCATGAGACAAGGATTTTTCTAACCCAAAGGTATAGAACTGCCAGGATAGGTCCTGACTTCCAGATATGAGAAGCAGAAATAGAACCCGGTTCAGATCTCTGTTGATGAAAGTTTGAAAACTTTTGGGGCAAAGAGAATAGCCAAAATGAATTGAAGATATACTCTGATTTGAAGAGGAAAAATGAATTTGAAAGGCTAAGCCAAAGTCTAAAAAAAAAAAAAACCGGGGGCACTTGCATCACTCATGAGCACTCATCTCTTTATCGAGCTTTTGCATCTACACAGTGTCGGCAAGCATTTGCATCATTCATGGGTATTTGCATTGGCATTATTCCATAAGCATCTGTATCTATCTTTACATTTACATTCTTCATGGAATTTGTATTTGTGTCATCTCAAACAATTACATCATTTCTAGAATCATTGCATTTTCATTAATGTGTGGTAATTGTAGTTACACCATTCATAAACCAGTTACATGAACACAATTAGTAGGGGCATCTGCATCATGAAACATGGGCATCAATCCAAGTCATTTACATTTGCATTAAAGACGTTTGCACCAGTTTAAGTCATTTCGTATCTTATTCAACATATGCATTTGCATCAAAAAGCATTCGCATCTTCACAAAATCTTTAGGTTAATTTTCAACAATTCTTCAAAGACAATTTTTAAGACCTCCGGGCATAACTTTTTCAGGGGTAAGGCCTCCGGGCGCCAATTTTTAAGACCTCCGGGCATAATTTTCAATTTTTAAGACCTCCGGGCATAATTTTTCAATTCACAGGTAAGACCTCCGGGCAACATCTTTAAGACCTCCGGGCATAACTTTTTCAAGGGTAAGGCCTCCGGGCGCCAATTTTTAAGACCTCCGAGCATAATTTTTCAAATCACAGGTAAGACCTCCGGGCAACATCTTTAAGACCTCCGGGCATAACTTTTTCAGGGGTAAGGCCTCCGGGCGCCAATTTTTAAGACCTCCGGGCATAATTTTTAAGACCTCCGGGCATAATTTTTCAATTCACAGGTAAGACCTCCGGGCAACATCTTTAAGACCTCCGGGCATAACTTTTTCAGGGGTAAGGCCTCCGGGCGCCAATTTTAAGACCTCCGGGCATAATTTTCAATTTTTAAGACCTCCGGGCATAATTTTTCAAATCACAGGTAAGACCTCCGGGCAACATCTTTAAGACCTCCGGGCATAACTTTTTCAGGGGTAAGGCCTCCGGGCGCCAATTTTTAAGACCTCCGGGCATAATTTTCAATTTTTAAGACCTCCGGGCATAATTTTTCAAATCACAGATAAGACCTCCGGGCAACATCTTTAAGACCTCCGGGCATAACTTTTTTTTCAGGGGTAAGGCCTATGGGCACCATTTTTAAGACCTCCGGGCATAATTTTTCAAATCACAGGTAAGACCTCCGGGCAACATCTTTAAGACCTCCGGGCATAACTTTTTTTTTCAGGGGTAAGGCTTATGGGCACCATTTTTAAGACCTCCGGGCATAATTTTTCAAATCACATGTAAGACCTCCGGGCAACATCTTTAAGACCTCCGGGCATAACTCTTTTTTTCAGGGGTAAGGCCTATGGGCACCATTTTTAAGACCTCCGGGCATAATTTTTCAAATCACAGGTAAGACCTCCGGGCAACATCTTTAAGACCTCCGGGCATAACTTTTTTTTTCAAGGGTAAGGCCTATGGGCACCATTTTTAAGACCTCCGAGCATAATTTTTCAAATCACAGGTAAGACCTCCGGGCAACATCTTTAAGACCTCCGGGCATAACTCTTTTTTTCAGGGGTAAGGCCTATGGGCACCATTTTTAAGACCTCCGGGCATAATTTTTCAAATCACAGGTAAGACCTCCGGGCAACATCTTTAAGACCTCTGGGCATAACTTTTTTCAGTGGTAAGACCTCCGGGCACCAATTTTTAAGACCTCCGGGCACCATTTTAAGACCTCCGGGCACCAATTTTTAAGACCTCCGGGCACCATTTTAAGACCTTCGGGCACCAATTTTAAAGCCCTTCCATAAATTTTTCTTTTGAAAATCTAATTCGTTTCCTTAAGACGAATCGAGCCTTGTTTAGGCAGGGAATTCAATTTAAGGACAAAATCTTCAATTTATTGTTTAAAAAAAATGAAAAAATAGAAAATAGAAAAAAAAAAAAAAGAAAAATAGAAAAAATAGAAAAAAAAGAAAAAAAAGAAAAAAAAAGAAAAAAAATAGAAAATGAAAAAAAATGAAAAATGAAAAAGAAAAAGAAACCCCTTTCCCTTTCCTTCACATGTGATTTCACTGACCGTACAAAATTAGTGTTGGTTTATCTTTGCCTGATTCCTGATTCTCAGCAATAGCCAAAGAGGGGCAGCTGTAGACACCTAATTTTGTCCGGACCACTAAACAGGTATGTTTTCTTCCCATATTGATGTTTCCGAGTATAAAAAGACTGTTTTCATCCTGTAGGTGGTACTCCGAGACTTAGTTTAAGAGGGCGAGCACAAAAAGACAAACTTGAAAAAAAGTCAACCCCGAAAAAGTCAACCCCGAAAAAGTCAACTCCCAAAAAGTCAACTACTGAAAAAGTCAACCCACTTTCAAAATCAATATTTTAAGTTCAATTGAAAAATGGCGAAAGAATTTTGATAATCCGAGGTCTACATTGAAAGATATGGAGTTCGGAAGTTGGGATTTGGAGATTCAGTAGAAAAGAAACCCTAATCCAAGAAATTTGGGGAAAAGTGCTTAAACGATCAAACTGGTCGAAAATTGAAGGTTCCAAATGAAAGATAAGCACTGACTACGGGTAATGGAGAAGTCACTTGCAAGAAAAACCGAAAGAAAAGTCAATCCGGGAGAAAATCGAGAATTAGGGTTTCTAGTGGATTTCGGTGAAATCGGGAAGAATCACAGAAATGGCCCGACTTGGTAAGACCAAAGCCCCCAATGGGTGAAGAATGGTTAAAAAGGATGGCCCAAGGCTCAGATTGAAGAAAATCTGAAAATCGGATTTGTTTTCAGCAAAACCGGGTTTCGGAGGTAAAAAGGCAAAATTGGAAAAATTTGGGAAAAATAGTAAATGGACTCCGAAAATTATGGAAAATTTTTCAATCTCATTCTTAAATCATTTGAAGGAGATTGGCGAAAGAAAATCTTGATTCCGAGTTCGTTTGCAAAATGGCCAAATCCCGGGCTTCTTATGCAGTAATTCAAAAAGATAAATCCCGGAAAAATAGCAAATGGACTCCAAAAATTCTGAAATTTGGCAAATCTCATTTTTAAATTATTTGGAAGAGATTGGCGAAAGAAAATCTTGATTCCGAGTTCGTTTGCAAAATGGCCAAATCCTGGGCCTCCTATGTAGTAATTCAAGCCGATAAATCCCGAAAAAATACCAAATGAGCTCCAAAAATTATGAAAACTTCCAGATCACACTTTTTAATTATTTTGAAGAGATTGGTGAAGAAAAATCTTGATTTGGAGCTCGTTTAAAAAATGGTAAAAAGTAGGGGCATAAAAGGACATTTTGGGAAGAAAAAATCCAAATAAATAGCAAACGGACTCGGATAATTTTAAAAACTTCCAGAACTCAATATTTTATTATTTTGGAAGTATTAAAAAAATAAAAATTGAATTTGGAGTCCGTTTGATATTTACTTGCATCCGGGGGGCAAAATGGTCATTTCACCCAAGCAACCGAAAAGGGCTTTTTTGGGCCTTTCAAAAATCAGAGCTGGGCTGGAAAAGAGAAGTGCTGGCCTAACCAAGCCCAAAGGAAGGAGGAAGCTTGATTTTTTTTTGTTTTTGAATCAAGTGGTTAAAAATCAAGAGTTAGTTAACCATTCTCTTTGATCAAGCCATGGTGATTAAACCACATAGGTTAAGAAAGATGTCAACATTATTTTTGCATAGCTGCAATTTGAGAGGGCTGAGATGCTAATCTAAAGGTGGTAATTTCATGACTTTTCATCTTGAATTATTGGTCATTTGATGGAAAATAGGTTACACAAAAATGACAACATCTTTGAGGCTATATAAGCATCATTTAGGCCAACCCTAAAGGGGGGAGGCAGATTTTGTTTTTTCTTTTCCATTTTGGCTGATTTCTCTTAGTTTTTATCTTCTTGGTTGAGAGCAAAAAAAGAAAAGTTTAGAAAAAAAGGAAAGTTTGAAGAGAAAAGCTTGAAATATTAGCTTCTTGAGGTTGCTCTTGAGCACCAACTCTTGCACTTTCATTTTCTATTCTTATTTTTTGCTATTTTAATCTCTACTTGGTGAGTTTTCATTTTAAAATAATGTTTCTTGTTCTTCCTTCATTTCCTTTCTTAAGTATTTTTTTTACATTTTGTTTTTACAATAAACTCACCATGGCCAAATGGCCTACATTATTTATTTTAAGTTGTTGTTTCGATTCATTTTACCATATTTTTTATGCTATTTTCTTTGTTTTTGATGTTTTAAATGTTATGTTATTTCATGTTCTTGAGTTATATTTTAATTTGGTTGCTTTGTTTGTTGCCATTTATGTCTTAGATATCATGTTTTTGCATTTTTAATTTTCTGTTTTCATGTTGTTTAAATTTGAGCATGTTTTAAAGTTAGCATATTAAGTGTTTGTGAAAATACTTGTGTGATTCTTTGCATGATTCTTGTTTTATATCTTAGTTGAGCATGTTTTAGATTTAGCATATTAAGTGTTTGTGAAAATGCTTGTGTGATTTTTGTGTTATGACTTAGTTTTTCATGCTAGCATACCAAGTGTTTGTGAAAATGCCATGCTTGTTGGAGCTTGGGGCTATTTGGCTACTCCATGTGTTTTGCATTGTGTGTTGTATTTTTGTCATGCTAGTTGTTAGGTTTTTGCATTTGCATGATATTTGGTTGGATTTTTGAATTAAGCATGCCTTGTGTTTGTGAAAATGCCATGCATGTCTTAGGTCTAGGTTACATTAAACGTCATGCAAGTTCATGTTAGGTCTAGGCCATATTATTTGTGTCATGCATTTTCCTTACATTTAGGTTTAGATCCATGCATTTCATGCATTATGTTTGCTGCATTGTTTCATGCATTTCATGTTCATGCCACTTGAATAATGACTTGAGCCAATTAATGGTTCAAGGTCATGCTCTCTTGAGCACACTTGTGGAAAATTAAGTTTGTCAAATTGATTATTCTACCTTTGTGATTTCTTTTTACTTAGCCAATTTTTATTTAACTTTCAAAAAGTCCTAGCTACTGTCTTCAAGTCATTCTATGAGTTTCAAATATTTTTATTTTGGTTTTTAAATGATTTTATCAAAGACAAAAAAAAAATATTGGCAAAGCAGTTTTTTTTCCACCCAAAACTCGTACATCTCCGATTTTTCTGGGAATTCATCTTTGTTCAGAAAATTAAGTCGATTTTTTCCCGTGTATTTTTACATGTCCTGAGTCTCCAATAATTTTTTCAGAATTTTTGGAATTTTTAAAAATAGGGTAAAAAATCGTGGATTAAAACTGGACAGTGGAGTCAGAATTGATTTTAAAGAAAAAACAAAGCAGTTTTTTTTTCTCCTCAAAAAACTCGTACATCTCTGGTTTTTCTGGGAATTCATCTTTGATCAGAAAATTAAGTCGATTTTTTTCCGTGTATTTTTACATGTCCTGAGTCTCCAATAATTTTTTCAGAATTTTTGGAATTTTTGAAAATAGGGTAAAAAATCGTGGATTAAAACTGGACAGTGGAGTCATAATTGAATTTAAAGAAAAACCAATTTTCTGTTTTGGTTAATTTACTTAGAGTGGGCTGATTAGGAGAGTTAGCTACTGACTTAGGGTGATTTCTAAGCCTTTTAAACTCTAAAAATGGTTTTTCAAGTCCCGGGCTAAGGGTAGTCAAGTCCGGATTTTTTAAACTTAGGAAATTAGAGCCATTTAAAAATTTTTAGCCCAGTTTTTATTGTTAATTCAAGCTTTTCAAAATTGTTTTCAAACAATCACAAAGTATTTTGGTTTTAGAATATTTAATTTGACACATTTTCCTAAGGTAGCCGGATATCTTTTTAGATATACGGATTTCCTTAATTAAAGGAAAAAATACATTTCATGCATTGCATTTTTATTTTCATGCATATTATATGATAGCATTATTTTATTCCATGTCATTTAAATTATATGCCATATCATTCATGTTTGCCATGTCATTTAGGTTGCATTATATTATTTAGATTTTGCTATGTCATTTTATTTTTGTCATGCATATACATATTCATATCTTTTAAAATGTTTTCAAAAGGATAATGATTATTCAATAAAAAATAAAGATATTTCCGAGTTAAAATAATTCATGAGTTCTCTACCGGGTTTGCTGGAGGGAATATCATCAATTATCATTAATAAAGGAATATCTTTCTTTCAAAAAAAAAAGAGAATGATTCGGAAAGTTTTTCAAAACTAATAAAAATTTCTATATTTTGCCACGTTTGTTGGGGAATATAGGAAAATTTTGAATTTATAAATTCCGGATCATTTTCAATAAAAAATGGAATTATTTTTCTTTAAATTGGGAATTAATTTGAAATACTAAATTTAAAACCAACTTTTACCGAGACTTGAGATAACACACGATTAATAAGGTACCGATTTATACGGACGTTGTGGGGGTGCTAATCCTTCCCCGCACGTAACCGACTCCCGAACCCGCTTCTTTGATTTCTCTGGTTTAAAACGCAGACTTGAAATTGGTTTTTAAAATGTTTTAATTAATTTTTAAAATATTTTATAAAACCGGTTTTAATAGGTGGCCGATCACACCTAGCTAAAAAAGATTGGTGGCGACTCCATGTCTTTTAAGGTCATTTTCAAAACCTTCATTTTTTTAGAGGAATTAAGTCGACTTTTCCTCGGTTTTTTTTAATGTCACGCCTAACGAATAATAAAGTCTTGCGATGAGACTCGTCATTATTATTTTTTAGGTTGCGACAATACTTATTTGCTGTAGTGCATATTTCAGACCGAATCTAGACAATCAAAATTTTTTTAATACCCTACCTGAGTTTGACCCGAATCTAATCTAATTTGGCTCATGAAAATATCTAACAATGAGTATCCGGTTACTGGATACTTTTCTATTAAGAGATATGAGTTTTGAATCCGATTCTTTTATTATGGATACATACACTTATTTTTGAGTTAAATGATTAAATGTTATATATATTTTTAGATTAAAATATTGCACTATAATTATCCTTAAATTAATTTTCTATTTCATTAGGATTAAAAAAGAAAACATGCACCAATAATATTTTATGTAAACATTATGTCTGTCCAAATTCGATCCAATCCAGTCATGTAAAACTACTATTCAACTCGCCTAAATTTATATATAAAAGAATCTATCCTTTTAAAAAGGTATCAACGTACCCCCTTTAAAAAAGATTGATCTCTATGTAAAAAAATATTGATCTCTCAAAAATATATATTAGAAATAGTAAAACAAATCAAGCCGGATCTGAACAAAAAGTATCATGTCCAAGGCCCAAATTATTTTTTTAAATGACCATCATTTTTGTTGGATATCAATGTATAATTGATATGTATAAATACGAAATACGTATACTAATATGTAGGTTGTCGTAAGTAGATACAAGGTGTATATTTTGTACACAATTGATATCATGTTGAATGAGAAATTATTCTCTTTTATACCTACTTGAAGAGGAAGAACTTAGTTGGTGTTGTGTTTATTGTGGAATCCCACTTTGGTTAAAATAGGCTCAAGCTTGTAGTATATATAAGCTTGGGTTCAATGTGGGGTTGGGCCCTAAGGGGCACCCAAGTTTTGTGAAGGGTGAGGACCTACACAAAACTGGGCTGGACTACATGCGCGCCGCCGCCGGGGCTGGGCTGGTCGGGCTGGGCTTGGCCAATATCTTTCTTTTTGCTGACTAGCCGGACTAACTATTTTTTGAACGGTTTGATTAATTCTTGCATGTTCGGTCCTGGAACGAACCGATCTGCTTGAATAAACCTATTCGGATTGATCTTACCTGTTTGGTACTGTGCTTGACCGAACCGATTCGTCTCCTAGGGGTGTGTCTGTTCTGATCAAACAGACTTCTTCCAACAGACAAATCTTTTCCAAACAGGTTCATTCACTTCTATAAATTCAGACTTCCACTATCTATTTTTTTTTTTTTTTTAAAAAAAAAACCTAATTTTCGAGTTCTTTATTCAAGAGAGAGTCAGTATTCTTTTGGTTCTCCGTGTTGCTTTGAAGTGTGATCTCCATAGCAACGTAATCGATGAGGCCTGGGAGACGAATTGCAAAACACTGTAAGCACCAATAGACAGACAATAATCGTCTTAAGATCAGAGGTCTAACCTTGACTCGATTATCTTTATAATACTCAGTTATGTAATCTGCTTGTATTTATATTATATGTTTATATTATGTATATAGTATATAGCAAATATGTTTCACAATCTTAAGACAATTATTTTGCTACATATTTGTTATATACTATAATCAGATTTTTATATACGTTATTATATATCGCTACTGTATTGTTGCTTATATTGCTGTTTCTGTAAAATATATATTCATATACTGTTTCATCATAGTTGCTTTTATATATACTTGTGATATATTATAGAAAGCATATTTCTTATAATATAGTGTTATAATATTTTATAACGATTGTTTATATGATATATATATTTACAACATAATATAGTTTCATTGTTGTACTGTATGGCGTGAGTGTCAGGTTATAAAGTGTTTGAATATATAATTTTATATATTCTTACTGTCTTATTGTTTATGTATAATATGGCTACTGATGGCATTTCTTTCTTAACAAAGTTTTAGTCTTTTTTAAGTGTTTCGGTAATAAACAATTGGGACCCGTCACTTCATACAAGGTGTGAGTTTTTAAATTTGGTAAATTTATTATTTATTACTTATGCATGCAGTATATGCAGATTTTATATTTTACTTACTGATTTGTATGTAAATATATTGTGAACAAATATATATTTGTTTTATATATATTTTTGATCTTTTATATATTTATATTCTATATATTTACTTACTGACATCTTCATATTTGTTATATAGTGCAAGTGTTATAATATATTATATCCGTTATATATATATATATATATATATATATATTTGTTGTCAAATATGTGAAGTGTGTATTTATGTTTAGTAAATATGTGAAGTATATATATTCTGTAATATATATATATATATATATATACTGTTGTGAATATATTTGTTATTCGTACTTTTTTTTATTGACAGTATATATATACTTTTGTTGTGAAGCCTAATATATTTACATACTGTTAGTGCTGATACTTATTTTTTGCATATACATTGCAATTGTTGTTCGTTTAATAATATGTAGTAATACATTGCTATTGTTTGTGGTTCTTTTATATATATATATATATATTTATTTATTTATTTCATTACTGTTATTTGAAAAATATTACATATATATATATATATATATGTATATATTAGTTGCTGTACATATGTTATATATATTTATATTTGTTTCTAACATTTATAATATATATATAGTGTACGATATATATATATATTTTGCTTCTGTTTGTGATATATAAATTGTGAACATTTGTAGTATAATTTAGCAATAATAATTATACTATAGTTGATCATGTTATTTTTGAAAGAGATAATGTTATGAATAGCCCCAGAAGTTTATCAAATTTGTCAATATAGTACCAGTACTTTAAAAATGTTCAATGTGCTATCTGTAATATCAAACCGTGTATCAATGTGGTACTTTGACTTAACACCGTTAAATATAGATGATGATGTGGCATTGATCAATCAGATAATGACATGTGGCAGCACCTGATTTTTTAGAAATTAATATCTGGATTTTTGTGAAAAAAAGAAAAAATATTTAAAAAATAAATAAAAATTATTTTAAAAATAAAAAATTTATTTTAAAAATTAATATCTAATTTTTTAAAAAACTTAAAAAATTATATTAAAATAATAATAAAATTTAAAATTCTATTTTTTAAAATTAAATTCTATTTTTTAAATTCAAAATTTTAAAAAATAACAAAATTAAAATATTTAACTAAAATTATTTTTAAAATATAAAATATTTTTAAATCAAATATTAAATCATTTATAATATCTAACTTTTTTTTTAAAAAAAAATATTTAAAATAAAAGTTATTTTTGAAAATTACAAAAATTAAATTATGAAATTATTTTAATTCTTTTAAAAAAATATTTATTAAAAAATTACAAAAATTAAATATGGTGCCATGTGTCATCATTATATTTTATTAATTTTTTTTAAAGTTAATACACGTGGTATCATTATATGGTGCCATGTGTCATCATTATATTTTAAAAATAATATTATTATTTTTAAAAATAAAAAAATTAATTTTTTAGTTAGTACACGTGGCATCGTTATATGGTGCCACGTGTCAAGTTTTTATTGGATACAAAAGCCACGTCATCAATTTTTAACGGTGTTATTGACAGGTACTACAATAGCACACGGCGTGTAAACTTTAAGTATCAAAATAGACATTTTTAAAGTACAGGTACTACATTGACAAATTTGATAAACTTTAGGGACCATTCATGACATTATCCCTTTTTGAAATAATAGATGGCCGAAATATCTACCGGTAATGCTAGTGCGCTTGTAGCGCCACAGCCTCTACATGTTACACATGGTGAGAGACCCGAGAAATTCAGTGGTCTGGACTTCAAAAGATGGCAACATAAGATGTTGTTCTATTTGACCACCCTCAACCTAGCCAGGTTCTTACGGGAAGAGGCCCCGGTTCCCAAAGAGGGAGAGATCGATACTACTGTTGTAGCTTCGGTGGAAGCATGGAAGCACTCTGACTTCCTATGCAAGAACTACATCCTCAATGGATTGGACAACATGTTATACAACGTGTATAGTCCGATCAAGATAGCTAAAGAGCTGTGGGAGTCCTTAGAAATGAAATATAGAATCGAGGATGCCGGCACAAAGAAATTTGTGGTTGGTCGATTTCTGGATTTCAAAATGGTGGACTCCAAAACCTTGATCAGTCAAGTCCAAGAGTATCAGCTGATCTTCCATGAGATTACTGCTGAAGGAATGATTCTTAGTGAATCATTTGAAATGGCGGCTTTGATAGAGAAACTCCCTCCTCCGTGCTATCTAAAGCACAAAAGAAATGAGATGACTCTAGAGGACTTGATCGTTCGGGTAAGAATCGAGGATAACCGTGGTTCGAAAAAAAGGGTTAAGGTTCAGACCGTGGAAGCCAAGACAAATGTTGTTGAACATTCGAAGAAGACCAACAAGAGAAAATATGTTGGAACGGATTTCAAGAAGTTCACTCGAACTTGTTTCAAATGTAACATGCCTGGACATCGTGCAAAGGACTGTCGACAGAACAAGAAAAAGAAAGCTCAAGCCAACCTAGTTGATGATTATGAGATTGAGCTCGCTACCTTTATGTCACAAGTGAACTTGGTGGATAACCCTAAGACATGGTGGGTTGACACCGAGGCCACTTGTCACGTATGTTCTGATACACCCAAAAGAGTGTATCTTTATTAAACCTTGCACTTATTATGGTCAACTATAGTAAAGTAGCATGCAAGGGTCAAATGCACAAAGATTGGTTTTTAGTTTATAAGTTAATAGTTTAAAACTTATTCAAGAACAATAAAAGAAAAGGGGTTTTTTTTTTAAAGAGTTTTAAAAATTAAGAAAACAAGAAAAGTAAGAAGCAAATAAATAAGATGAAATCAAATATAAGAGAAGTATGGCTAAAGGTTCATTCTCCACCACTAGACATCATAGAAAATCAATTTCATATCTATCAACATCAATTAGCTATCAAAGTTAACAACCGCAGATAACAACCTCCCGTGTTACCCCAATCCTTCCTTAGTTCATTGTTAAGCAGGACGGACGCCACTACTTAATCTCTAACTATCAAACAACCTAGGATGAACATCTCTAAATTTAATTTGCAGTAGATTTATGATGAGAAAGATAGGTTGATCTAAGCAACAAAAGCATGAACATTAATTATTTAACTTAGGTTTTGTTCCACTTTGAAATTAGCGAAAACATGACCATAATCATTAATCACAAATCGCCACTTATGAACAGGAAATTAAGACAATTACACGGATCAAGACTCCTAAACTAGCAATAGACAATTATCAAAATCTATCTAGTTGCGCACCTAAACAAATCAAGACAACATCATGAACAATTTTTATAAAAGAACACAATCAACTTTGATAGAAAACTAATGATAGATAAATCTGAAAATCAATTACAAAACTTGTCTAGGGCTTTGAAATAACCCTTAACCAAAGAGAAGTTTAGCCTAGCATAGGCATAGTTAACATAAACATGAATATTAAAGAAAACTAATAAGAAAACTAAAATAAAACTAAGAGATTAAAGAAGAAGAAGAAGAAGAAGAAGAAGATTGATAAAAATCAAAAGCATGTCCTAGTTGGTGGCTCAAAAGATGGTATTTATAGAGCTTTTAAGACCTTGGACACCATTTCTTGCTGATCAAGGAAGCTAGGAGGCAAAATAGTGCAAATATGGAAATTTTTGGATTTTTTTACGGTTTTTCGATTTTAGAGGCAGTAGGGTCGGTGCCGCGGTGCCAACCTTGCTGACTTGTAGGTTTTTTTCTTGTCGAGCTCCCTATCTTCGATTTCTTGGCTGCTGCATCTTCTCACACTTCGTAGGCTGATTTGGATGATCACTTCTTGTCCGATTTGGGCGTGTAAACTACTTTTGTAAAGGTATTCAAGTCAGATTCAAAAGTCAAGAGGACATTTCTTCAAATAAAGAATTTAACATCATGATTTCTTAGCAACAAGCTCCTGAGGTCAAATCTGCCTGATTTTTTTGCACTAAGAATTTGATCTTTTTGACGCCCGAGTCTTCTTCCATCTTATGATTGTGACTTTATAAGCTCTTTTACATCATATTTGAAATGTTTTGATTTCATCTCTTCCAAAATACCTATAATTCACAAAACTATAGTAAAATGTCAAGGAACTTAAGAATTAAAGCACAAAGTATAAGGAAATAATATATGAAAATGTATGAAATTAAGCACTTACCAAATTCTCCCATACTTAGTCTTTTGCTAGTCCTCGAGAAAAATCAAATAAAACAAAATAAGAAATCCTAATCTAGTCCACTTTCAATACAATTGAGAGATAATCATTGAACAAGTCTTATAACTAATCAATAGCTTAAAGAGTTTCACAAAGAATCATGCTTGATAGTAAAGGGTTTGAGTTAAGCTAAAATTAGCATAACATATTTCAATCAAAATAGTGCATGTTCAAACTTGATCTCAACTTCTCACATGGGATACTCTCATGATTTTCACTCTTTAAAGTAGTGGTAAAGTGTTTACACTCAATCAATCTCATGAAAACAGTTCTACCATATGCTTGCTTGTCCACCTATTCTCCACTACTTAGATCATGCAACTTCATGAATCAAGAGGTCTTTATTCAAGGTTGTAATGGGGCCAAGGGGTTGTAATGTGGTTAAAAAATAAAAGGAAAATGATATTACAAAGGTTCCAAAGATTTTAATAGAGTTTAGAGACATAATAAGATTCATACAAAGAAAACTTCTCAAAACTCTTTACAAAACATATAATACATAGGCCGAATATTCATGTTAGGCCTTTCTTCATCCTAAACAACTTTGTAACATCTTTTTTCTTTTTCCACAAGTTCAAGAGATGATTCATATATATATATATATATATATGGGAATGTATTTTTACAAAGTTCCCCTTTCTTTTTCTCTTGACTTTTGCCTTTCTCCTTCCCACACTTATCTTTTGTTCTAACCCAAATTTTCAATAGATCTCCCTTGCTTTATGCAATATGTCTCAAAACATGCTAATTCATCTTTAGAACAAGGGTAAGCATATAAGTACATTTAGGCTAGGTAAAAGATGTGGTTACCAATAAAATAGCTTAATCAATATAGGCTCAAATTGGCTTACTAGGGGGATGTTCTCTTGGAACATCAATAATGGATGGTTGTTTGGCCCTGGTTATAGTCCTAATGCCTCTATCATATTCATGTTGTCACATGCATCAATATAGTCTCAAAAGATTTAAAGCAAGTTCTAGAGAATCATGTAATCATAAGAGCACTCAAGAAAGAAATTAGATTGATATGTATAATGCATCAATCATATAGGCTAAAACTCACAAAGATGATTATACAAGTCAATATTAAGTTTAAGCATGCTTCTTTCTCAACCAACATATCATATTAACATTTGCTCATGAAAAATAGTGATATCAAGCTTAATTCTCATGAACATCTTATCACTAATGATCAGTTTTAGACCCAATGCAATTCATATCTCATCATAGTATTGAAAGTAACTAAAACACACTAAAAACGAACTAAATACAAAATAAAACTAAAGGAAATCCTAAATTCTTCCCCCTATACTTAATTCGTACATTGTCCTCAATGTAATTTTATTATCCCCAAATATAATAATCATGTGTAAAAGAAAAGAATTACTAATCAAAACAAACTAAAGAAAAACAATAAAAGATAGAATGATGGAGAGTAAGAATAGAAAATCTGAGTATAATATGTGCTCTCCATCCTTTTGGGTTGCCTCCCAAGAAGCGCTTGGTTTATTGTCCTCAGCCCGACTTAGACCCATGCCTTCTTTACTCAACATAATTTGGCTCATAAAGTGGTAACTCATCTACATCTTGTATTGGAAAGTTCTCATAGTAAGGTTTCAACCTATGTCCATTCACTTTGAAAGCAGTACCTGTTTTTAGATTCTGAATTTCAACTGCACCATGAGTAAAAACATTAGTAATAACAAAAGGTCCCGTCCATCTAGAACGGAACTTACCAGGAAATAACTTAAGGCGAGAATAAAAAAGAACTTTTTGTCCAACAATAAAATTCTTTCTTAAAATCATCTTATCATGAAAAGCCTTAGTTTTTTTCCTTGTAAATTCTAGAATTCTCATAAGCATAATTCCGCATCTCCTCTAATTCTTGTAGGTCAAGTTTTCGTTGCTTACCTGCCTCATCCATTTCCATGTTGCATTGTTTGATAGCCCAATATGCTTTATGTTCTAATTCAACCAGAAGATGACAAGACTTACCATAAACAAGATGATAAGGAGACATATCAATGGGTGTCTTGTATGCTGTTCTATAAGCCCAAAGTGCATCATCTAAACGTAAACTCTAATCCTTTCGATTTGGATTGACAGTCTTTTCAAGGATAGATTTTACCTCTCGCTTTGACACTTCAGCTTGCCCACTAGTTTGAGGATGATAGGATGTGGAAACCTTATGTGTGATGTTATACCTTCTTAAAAGTGCTTCCATGGACCTATTACAAAAGTGAGTACCTCGATCGCTGATTATGGCCTTTGGTGTTCCAAACCTTGCAAAAATGTTAGTCTTCATAAAATCTGAAACAACATTAGAATCATTAGTCCGAGTGGCTTTTTCTTCCACTCATTTTGAGACATAATCAACAGCAAGTAATATATAAAGATTTTCATAAGAAGAAGGAAAAGGTCCCAAAAAATCCATGCCTCATACATCAAAAATTTCAACAATTAATATGGGAGTTTGAGGCATTTGATTTGTAGCATCTAAGTTACCTGTTCTTTGGCACCTATCACATGACTTGCAAAAGAGGTATGCATCTTTGAATAATGTTGGCTAATAAAATCCACTATCAAGCACTTTCATGGCTGTTCTTTTGGGTCCAAAGTGCCATCCACATGCATAAGAGTGACAAAAGGTCAGAATAGAATGAAATTCAAATTCAAGTATGTACCTTCTTATAATCTGATCAAAGCAATGCTTCCAAAGGTAAGGATCATCCCAAATGTAGTATTTGGCATCACTCTTGATCTTATTTCTTTGGACTATGGTCAACTCTTGTGGCAACTGCTTGGTGACTAAGTAATTAACAATATCAGCATACCAAGGGGTTTTTGTGCTTATGGAAAAGAGTTGCTCATCCGGAAAGTTCTCATGCAACGGTAGTGTATCCTCTTCATGAACTAAACGACTAAGATGGTCCGTAACCAGGTTGTCCTTACCTCTCTTATCTCTAAATCTAACTCTTGTAAGAGAAGTATCCATCTAATCAACCTTGGTTTGGCCTCCTTCTAAGTGAGCAAATACCTAAGGGCTGCATGGTCAAAAAATACAATTACTTTAGTACCAATTAAATAAGAACGAAATTTCTCTAAAGCAAATACAACAGCCAAAAGTTCTTTTTCAGTAGTGGAATAGTTTAATTGAGCATCATTAAGAGTTCGGGAGGCATAATATATGGCATGTGAGGCTTTGCCAACCAGTTGGCCCAAAACAGCTCTAATGGCATAGTCACTAGCATCACACATGATTTCAAAAGGTACATTCCAATCTGGTGGTTGCATGATAGGAGCTGATGTCAAGAGTCCCTTCAATGTTTCAAAAGCCTATTTGCATTTATCATCAAAGTGGAAATCCATATCTTTTTGTAATAGCTTGCAAAGAGGTAGTGTTATCTTTGAGAAGTCTTTGATAAATCTTCTATACGAACCTGCATGTCCAAGAAAAGAACAAACCTCTCTTACATTTGTGGGAAGTGGTGAAGAATGCATAATATCTATTTTAGATTTATCTACTTCTATTCCCTTAGAAGAAATAACATGGCCTAAAACTATTCCTTGTTCTACCATAAAGTGACATTTTTCCCAATCCAATACAAGGTTAGTTTCCATGCATCTTTTAAGTACAAGGGTAAGGTTCTCTAGGCATCTATCAAAAGAATCATCATAGACACTAAAATCATCCATAAAAACCTTTCTGATGTTTTCTATATAATCTGAAAAGATGCTAACCATACACATTTGGAATGTAGCCGGTGCATTACAAAGACCAAATGGCATACGCCTATATGTAAAGGTACCAAATGGACATGTGAATGTGGTTTTCTCTTGGTCCTCTGGAGCAATTGCAATCTGATTGTAACCTGAAAATCCATCAAGAAAACAATAATGAGAATGGCCAGGTAACCTTTCAAGCATTTGATCAATAAAAGGTAAAGGAAAATGGTGTTTGCGAGTTGTTGAATTAAGTTTGCGATAGTCAATACAAACTCGCCACCCTGTTTGAATTCTAGTATGAACAAGTTCATTATCATTATTTTTTACAACAGTTACACCGGACTTCTTAGGAACTACTTGGACTGGGCTTACCCATTTGCTATCCAAGATAGGATAGGATAGATCACTCCAACATCTAAGAGCTTCAGTATCTCCTTTTTCACAACCTCCATCATAGACGGGTTCAATCTTCGTTGTGCCTCTCTTATTGGTTTTGACCCTTCCTCTAACAAAATTCGGTGCATGCAAATGGAAAGGCTTATTCATTTGATATCGGCAATTGTCCAACCAATTGCTGCCTTATGCTCTCTAAGCACC
Organism: Fremontodendron californicum; assembly: GCA_030761205.1. Taxonomy (NCBI): domain Eukaryota; kingdom Viridiplantae; phylum Streptophyta; class Magnoliopsida; order Malvales; family Malvaceae; genus Fremontodendron; species Fremontodendron californicum. The sequence goes on from JAULJL010000026.1 coordinate 13,753,948, forward strand.
CGGATAAGTCGTTCTTCTTGCAAATATTTCAAATGATGACTGGTAATGTGTCCTTTTCACCCAAGAACACATATTTCAAATGATCCGGTAATGGTTTCATCTCCAAAGTTGGTGCCTGCAAAATGGAAGGTAGAAGTTTCTCATTAGATATGGGTAAGTCAATATAAGAAACGTCATACCTTTTATCAAGATATGGCAACACTTGTAGAGATTCAAGTGCCTCTTTCACATGTTCACTCAAGGCTAGTTCTTTTTTCACAATCAGATTTGAGATGGTTGCTAATGGTTACTTCCAAACTATCTTCACCATCTAACTCATAAGCTTGCTGTATGAAAGAGTTAATTATGTCAATAGAAAAAATAGAATACACATCACTAGGATACCTCATGGCCTCAAAAATATTGAAACAGATTATCTCGCCATCAAATTCCATAGTGAGGGTGCCATCATGCACATCTATTTTAGTCCTAGCTGTTTTTAAGAATGGTCTCCCTAATAGAATGGATGTTGGATTAGAAGACATCTCATCTTCCATCTTAAGAACATACAAATCAATAGGAAAAACCAACTCATTAACTTGCACAAGGACATCTTCTATAACTCCTCTAGGATAAGTGTTAGAACGGTCAGCAAGTTGTATTATAACACCGGTTTCCTCTAATGGTCCTAGACTCAATGAAGCATAAATTGAATATGGCATGACATTAATGGATGCTCCTAAATCTAGCATAGCATGCTCAAACCTAGTGTTTCCTATCTAATAAGGAATGGTAAACATACCAGGATCCTTACATTTAGGTGGGAGTTTCTTTTGAAGAACAGCTGACACATTCTCCCCCACATTTATCTTTTCATTCCCTTTCAACTTCCGTTTAGAAATGCACAATTCTTTTAGAAACTTGGCATATCTTGGCACTTGCTTGATAGCATCTAGTAAAGGAATTTTCACCTCTACTTTTCGAAAGGTTTCCAAAATTTCCTTCTCTTGCGTCTCCTTCTTGGATTTTGCTAACCTGCTAGGAAAAGGTGGAGGAGTTACATAAGAAGGAAAAGATGGTTTAGAAATTACCTTTTATAGTGGCTAATTGGGATGTGAAGATAATGTCATGGTGTTATCCTCCCCTTGAGCACTATCCTTTTGTGGTGTCTCTAGCTGTTTCCCACTTCTTAGATTTATAGCATTGCCATTCTCTCTTGGATTAACTATGGTTTGGGAAGGTAATTTTCCAGAATCCCTTGCTTGTGATTGACTCATTATTGTTGCCATTTGAGTCTCTAAATTGCAGATACTTGTCTGAAGACTTGTCCTTGTTTCTTGAATGTTTACCTCTATTTTCTGTTGAAATTGCAAATTATTAGTAACAAGAGAATTTACAAGGTCTTCAAGAGACTTACCTGAATTTTGAGGTGGTGGCACTTGTTCTTGGGTTTGGTATGGTTGTTGCGTTCTTTGCTGAAAACCGGATTGTCTATTATCAAAGGGTGGAGGAGCAACTTGTGATTGGTTCCCTCCATAATTAAAATTTGGATGATCCCTCCATCCTGGATTGTAAGTGTTTGAGTAGGGATCATACTTTCTTGGTTGGCCCATAAATCCACCCATAGCATTAACATGTTCATTTGGATCATCTTGAAGTGTTGGATACATATCAGTTTGGTGCCTCATGTTTGAACATATACCACAAGCCTTAATTTGCTGTATTCGACCTACAACCATTTGTTCCACAAGAGAAGTGAGTTTATCAAATTGTTGTTCAAGAGATGATATACTTACCTCATTTGGTTGTGGTGGTAGTTCATCTCTCATGGTGAATTGTTGTGAGTTGGCTGCCATGTTGGAGATGAGAAGTCTAGCAGCTTTGGGAGTTTTATCAACTAGTGCTCCCCCACTTGTTGCATCTATCATGCGTCTCTCCATGGGCAAGAGACCTTCATAGAAATATTGCATGAGCAGTTGTTCACTTATCTGATGGTGTGGACATGATGCAAAAAGTTTCTTGAATCTCTCCCAATATTTATACAAGGACTCTCCATTGTATTGTCGAATCCCACATATTTCCTTTCTAGTGTTGGCGGTCTTAGATGCTGGGAAATATCTTTCCAAGAATGCTTTCTTCATCCCATTCCATGTAGTGATGGTCCCGATAGTAGGTAGTAGAGTCATTCTTTTGCCGAATCAGCTAGAGAGAATTGGAAGGCTCTCAACTTTATTTGATCTTGCGTGACTCCAGTTGGTCTCATGCTAGAACATACTACATGGAACTCCTTGAGGTGCTTATTTGGATCCTCTCCTGAAAAACCATGAAAAGATGAAAAAAGATGAATCAAACCAGATTTTAACTCAAATGCTACCTCAAGAGTAAGATACTCTATACACAATGGTTGTTGATCCAAATCCGAAGTGGCTAGCTCCTTAAGAGTTCGGTTGTATGTTGCCATCTCTTCTTGCTCTTCTTGGATAGTTTGGATCAACTCTTCGTTTGTTTTATGGTGGAAAGCTATGAATTCCCAAATTCTCCTAAGTCCTAAGTGAGGTTCTCTTCTTTGGAAAATTGGGACATTCACTGAAAAAGAAAACAAGAAAAAAACTAATTAAAACAAAAAATAAGAATAAACCAAATAACTAATAAACTAAATAAAGCAATCCCCGGCAACGGTGCCAAAAAATTGATTCACCCAAAAGTGTATATCTTTATTAAACCTTGCACTTAATATGGTCAATTATAATAAAATAGCATGCAAGGGTCGAATCCACAGAGATTGGTTTTTAGTTTATAAATTACTAGTTTAAAACTTATTCAAGAACAATAAAAGAAATGGATTTTTTAAAGAGTTTTAAAAATTAAGAAAACAAGAAAAGTAAGAAGCAAATAAATAAGATGAAATCAAATATAAGAGAAATATGGCTAAAGGTTCATTCTCCACCACAAGACATCATTGAAAATCAATTTCAGATCTATCAACATCAATTAGCTATCAAAGTTAACAACCGTAGATAACAACCTCCCGTGTTACCCCAATCCTTTCTTAGTTCGTCGTTAAGCAGGACGAACGCCACTACTTAATCTCTAACTATCAAACAACCTAGGATGAACATCTCTAAATTTAATTTGACAGTAGCTTTATGATGAGAAAGATAGGTTGATCTAAGCAACAAAAGCATGAACATGAATTGTTTAACTTAGGTTATGTTCCACTTTGCAATTAGCAAAAACTTGACCATAATTATTAATCACAAATTGCCACATATGAATAGGAAATCAAGACAATTACACGGATCAAGACTCCTAAACTAGCAATAGACAATTATCAAAATCTATCTAGTTGCGCACCTAAACAAATCAAGACAACATCATGAACAATTTTTATAGAAGAACACAATCAACTTTGATAGAAAACTAATGATAGATAAATATGAAAATCAATTACAAAATTTGTCTAGGGCTTTGAAATCACCTTTAACCAAAGAGAAGTTTAGCCTAGCATAGGCATAGTTAACATAAACATGAATATTAAAGAAAACTAATAAGAAAACTAAAATAAAACTAAGAGATTAAAAAATAAGAAGAAGAAGATTGATAAATAATCAAAAGCATGTCCTAGTTGATGGCTCAAAAGATGGTATTTATAAAGCTTTTAAGACCTTGGACACCATTTCTTGCTGGTCAAGGAAGCTAGGAGGCAAAATAGTGCAAATAAGAAAATTTTTGGATTTTTTTTTTGTGGTTTTTCGGTTTTAGAGGCAGTAGGGTCGGCGCCGCAACGCCAACCTTGCTGACTTGTGGGTTTTTTGCTTACCGAGCTCCCTGTCTTCGATTTTTTGGTTACTGCATCTTCTTGCATTTTTTGGCTGATTTGGATGACCATTTCTTGTCCGATTTGGGCTTGTAAACTATCGTTGGAAAGGTATTCAAGTCAGCTTAAAAACTCAAGAAGGAAGTTTCTTCAAATAAAGACTTTTAACATCAGATTTCTTAGCAACAAGCTCTGGAAGCCAAATATGCCTAATTATTTTGCACTAAGAATTTGATCTTTTTGACTCCTGAGTCTTCTTCCATCTTATGATTGTGACTTTATAAGCTCTTTAACATCAAATTTGACATGTTTTGACTTCATCTCTTCCAAAATACCTATAATTCACAAAACTATAGTAAAATGTCAAGGAAGTTAAGAAGTAAAGCACAAAGTATAAGGAAATAATATATAAAAATGTATGAAACTAAGCACTTATCATGTTCTAAAAGGAAGAGTTTCTCTGAGTACAAAGAAGCTGCTGATGATGCGCAACTATTTATGGGAAACTCTACGGCTTTCAAGGTACGAGGCCATGGAAAGGTGATACTCAAGATGACCTCCGGGAAAGAACTTACTTTTAACAATGTTGTTCACTGTTGAGCAAGAAAAGGTTTTGGCTTGTTTTTGAGTCTAATAAAATTGTACTCACTAAAAGTGGGATGGTTGTGGGTAGAGGATACTTAAATGATGGGCTTTTTAAGCTCAATGTAATGGCTGTTGTCCCAAAGAACAAAGAATAATAATTATATTATTTTTTCAGTTTATTTGAATGTGTCCTCTATTTTATGACATGGTAGATTATGTCATGTAATTTACAAGACCTTGTAAAGGATCAGCAATTTGGATTTGTTTCTAAAATTTCACTAATATTTATAAATGTGAAATTTGTGCAGAATCCAAATTGGCTTATGCTCCTTTCTATTCAGTAGAAAGAAGTAGTGAACCTCTAGTTTTAATTCACACTGATATATGTGATTTAAAATTTGTGCAAACTAGAGACGGTAAAAAGTATCTCAATACTTTTATTTGATAATTGCACAAGATATTGTTATGTCTATTTGCTAAGAAGCAAAGACGAGGCCTTAGAAGTTTTTAATCTCTTTAAAAATAATGTTGAAAATCAACCTAGTTAGAAAAATAAGGGGATGGTGAATTTGATTCAATGATTTTGAATTATGTTCAAAATATGAAATCAACATTCAAACCATTTCTCCTTATTCACCTCAACAATACGGTATTGCAAAACACAAGAACCAAATGTTGGAATGAATGCTTTGTTGACTAATTCAGGGTTACCTTAGAACTTGCGGGGGAGGCTATTTTAATAGCTATTTTATTTTAAATAAAAATAACCCACAAGAAATCAAACAAGACACCATATGAATAATGGAAGGGTCAAAGACCATCCTACAAATACACGAAAGTGTGGGGGTGTCCTGCGAAGGATTCGATTTCTCCAATTTAAAAGGTCATGATAGGACCTAAAATTATGTTCGATACATCATTTGATGGAATCAAAACCCAGCCCTTCAGGGCAAGAGAAGGACATATGAAAAAATGTCAACTTTATGCAACAAGGGTTCTCGGGTATGATCTAGACATCGATAAGAGTATCGACATAGTTAGTGGGGAAGAATGTCATGGTATGGTATCAGCATGCCTTGGTGCTACAATGACAACCACGTTGTGGAGCGAAGGATGAGACCTTGCCTAAGGGATTGGTGATCCCAGATGGTGCCAAGAGTGGCCGGAACCTGGAAGCAAACCATTAGGTTGTAAATGAAGTAAAGACATAAAATACTCAGTAAGCCAACTGAGTAGATTTACAATTAATCCTGGAAAGGATCATTGGAAGGCCATAGTAAGGGTACTCAGAAATTTGAGATACACCTAAAGTTATGGACTGCACTATACAAGATATCCAGATGCAAAAATGGATATTCAATACTAAAGATTTCAAACCTACTAACGGATTTATCTTTATTATTGGAGAAGCTGCAGTATTTTTGAAATCTTCTAAATAAACGTGTATTGCCAAATCCACCATGGAATCTAAATTTTTAGCTTTAGATAAAGCTGGAGAAGAAGCGAAATTGTTTCGAAAGTTTAGAAGATATTTCAAGTTGGCTGAAACTTGTGCCTGCAATTTGTGTACATTGCGATAGCTAATCTGCAATTGGTAGGGAACAGAGTTGTTTGTATAACGGTAAATCTCGATACAAATGTCGAAGACATAATACCGTTAGATGGTTGCTCTCAAATGAAATTATCTCAATTGATTATGAAAAATCAAAGGATAATGAAGCGCGCTTACGAAAAGGTTTAACAAGAGAGCAAGTAAATCATCGAGGGGAATGAGTTTTAAGCATATAAATTAAAGTTACATAATGGCAACCCAACCTAGTTGACTGGAGATCCCAAGATCTAGGTTCAAAGGGATAACCGAGTTATGTTAACTTAGGGTGAGCACTAAAAGAGTTAAACACTCTAATCCATTCCTATGATGAATTAGTGCTGCCTGCAAAGGAGTTAGGATAAGCTATGCTTTTAATGATTCTTATAGCTTGATAAAATCAAGTGGGGTATTGCAGGATACTCTTAATAAGCAATCACCTATTATGAGTAAGAAACGTGACCACTTCTATGAGAATTGATTAGGCTAAACTCTCTAGAGTACTCATAGAAACCAGGAAGTGTTCGGGGCCAAAATAAACACAACCGTGAGAACCAAAAGATGCTCAAAGGGGAATTGCGTGATACCTATTGTCTTGGTTTACACGAAAGACTGAATAGTTCAAGACATCATGTTCACTAGTTAGCCAAGTAAATCCGATAGTTGTCACTATGGAAGGTTCAAAGCTTAACGTTACCTTTCCTGATGCAATAACTCTTCATATGTTACTCTCTCTCATATTCCGAGTCAATTCGTCGTTTTAATCAGACAATTTTCATTCATGTGGGAGATTGTTGGATATCAATGTATAACTGGTGTGTATAAAATACGAAATACGTATACTAATATGTAGATTGTCGTAAGTAGATACACGGTGTATATTTTGTACACAATAAATATCATGTTGAATGAGAAATTATTCTCTTTTATACCCACTTGAAGAGGAAGAACTTAGTTGGTGTTGTGTTTATTGTGGAATCCCACATTGGTTAAAATAGGCTCAAGCTTGTAATATATATAAGCTTGGGTTCAATGTGGGGTTGGACCCCAAGGGGCACCGAAGTTTTGTGAAGGGTGAGGACCTACACAAAACTGTGCTGGACCACACGAGCGCACCGCCGGCGCCGAGCCGAGCTGGGCCTGGGCTGGTTGGGCTTGGGTCAGTATCTTTCTTTTTGCTGACCAACCAGACCAACTATTTTTTGAACGGTTTGATTAATTCTTGCATGTTCGATCCTGGACCGAACCGGTCTGTTTGAATAAACCTATTCGGATTGATCTTATCGGTTTGGTATTGTGCTTGACCGAACCGGTTCATCTCCTAGGGGTGTGTCTGTTCTGATCAAACAAACTTCTTCCAACAGACAAATCTTTTCCGAACAGGTTCATTCACTTCTATAAATTCAGACTTTCACTGTCTGTTTTTTTTAAAAAAAAAAAAACAAATTTTCGAGTAAACAAAAACTTCATTTTCGAGTTCTTTATTCGAGAGAGAGTCAGTATTCTTTTGGTTCGCCGTGTTGCTTTGAAGTGTGCTTTCCATAGCAACGTAATCGAGGAGGCCTGAGAGACGAATTGCAAAACACTGTAAGCACCAATAGACAGGCAATAATCATCTTAAGGTCAAAGATCTAATCTTGACTCAATTATCTTTATAATACTCAGTTCTATAATCTGCTTGTATTTATATTATATGTTTATATTATGTATATAGTATATAGCAAATATGTTTCACAATTTTTTGCTCAAATTCATTTTTCAAACTTAATATTTATATCTAAATTCTTCTAAATATTAGATAAATTTTTGAATTTAAACGATAATTCAATTCTTAAATAAGTCTACTACTAATGGACCATTCAACTATTTGCAGATGACGTATTATTTTTGCTTTGCGTCATTGCGTGTATGAATTAGCTATTTATCAACCTAATATTCTGGTTACAATGTCCTATTGATTAATTTTGTTAATTTTTTCTATCAATAATTGAGTAATTGAGTTGATAGCATTATCATCCCAAGTCTCCTAACCTTAGAGGGTTTCACTTTAACAAATTATTTAATTTCTTCTCTTAAAAAATTATCCTTCCATTTCAATGAACCTCTTTGTGGGGCCATCTCCTGCCATAAAAAAATATTAATTCAAAAACCAAATATCATTGACACACACATATATATATATTTATATATATAAATATAAATATATTATTTAGCTTTGTAGAAAATTGTAGATTAGAATTGAAAGTCAAAATTCTACGCCAAAGTTTATTTATGATATTTGATACTTGTATTATTTTCTTATTACATGATCCATTTTATAAAAGACAAAAAAAAAATACTAGTCTTGCTTGTTAATTATCATTAATTATATATATTTTTGAATAAATAATTATCATTAATTATTATTAAAAAAGAATCAATCATTTTACAGTGATGGTACAACTGAAGGCATGAGTAAAGGCAGCCATCAATATGATATGGTCCCAGAAATTATAATAATTCATGAATCATGACGAATTAATTATAAATATCTCTTTGCCAACGGAATTTCAATACTCTTTATTACGGTAGGCTCACAGCCTAACTACTTACTCCAACTTCATAAATGGCTTTTGGCATACGTTTTTTAAACTTTGTAAATCGATTAAAAATTTATCACATCTTCATTTTTTTTAATATTATTAAGAAGTATATATATTAATCCCACTAATTTTATATGTAGAATTTAAAAAACTTATTGATCATAAATGAAATATATATTTTTTACCTAATAAAATGACCTACATCTAACTAATTTTATTAATTTTCAACATTCTTTATACACCACTAACTGCGAAAACTAAGATCCATACATCAAATTCATATTTATTTATTTATAATTAGATAACTTTGAAGCCAAGATTTGTCAAACCATGAATTGTCTTAATCAATAATCATGGTTACCCCGTTTTGCCCACGTATTTGCACGAGCATTGAAATTAAATTACTTTGGCCCCCGTATATTGAAATTAAATTTATATTAATAATAAAATTTTTGACTGAATTCATTTGAAAAAAAAAAAAAAAAACCCAAATAAATCATAATATCAAATAATACAATAAAAGTATTGATGTCTTTAAAGTTTTTATATATTTTTTTGAAAAAATATCACCAACTTTTTAAAAAAATATATATATCCACTTCTCAACAAAAAAAAAAAAACTCATATATACATAACTTTTTTTTAAATATATTTTTTATATGTTATTTTTCTCTTCCACCCACATAGTGGATGTACATATATCTAGTTAAACTTAATTAAGTATGATGGTCTTAATGTTAATAATCAAGGAGCAATTCTTTTATGATATTATTATATATGTATCAATATAAATTAAAATAATAATCAAATAATTTTTAAAATACATCAAGGGAAAAAACCAATAAAATAAGTCAAACTAATATATAATTGTATAAAATTCACATCTTGTAAGACTTGAACATGAGATCAAGACAATTTGTTTATTTGTAAATTTCGAGATTGCAATTTTGAGGTTTTAAATTCCAATAGTAAAAAGGAGGTGAAATTTATGAGACTGAAAAGAACGAATCAGTGTGATAAAAAAAAAAAAGTGTTGTGGACCGATAATTTATAGATCTCAAGATCAAATTTATGAGATTGGAGAGAGAGAAAATAAAGTGACATAAGTGTAGTGGATCGATAATCCACAGGTTCGGACATTAAATTTATAAGATTCGAGAGAACGAAAGAGATCGAATTTTAAATATGCTATCCATATTATATATATTTATTCAAATTGGATCAGATTCGATAATTCGAGTCTCAAATTCTTTTTTAGTTCATCTAGATTTATAAATGGTAATCTAAGCCCATCCAAGCATGTCCATATTATTTTTCTAAGAAATAAAAAAATATAATATTTTTTTTTATTTAATCTACAATAATTTACATTTTTATTAAATTTTAAAACATTGATAACTTAACATATTTTTCAATGTCTACATTATAATATTATATATATTTATTTTTTATATGATATAAATGATATAATATATTATATTATTAAAAAGAGGATCAAGCCAAGTTCAGATCTTGAATGTTGGAGTCAAGGAACGGGCCTTACTTTTTTGTCCAATTCTATTTTTAAATTTAATATTTTTGTCCAAACCCTTTCAAATATCAAACAGACTTGCAAGCCTAAAGATAGCTTGATCTGTGGTTAGGTCTAAATGGGTACCATAACTCATAGTTCCGAGATCGAAACTTAACTCTAATAAAGAATGATTTTTACATTTTATTTGATAAGAGAGAAAAAAGAATGAACAGAAAATATATATATATATATATATATATATATTTCGTTCTTCTGTTTGGTAAAAAGGAAAATAGGAGGATGTAAGAAAAATAGATAGATTTGCATATTTTTCTTCATTTCAAATCTATATTTCAAGTTGAGAGGAAAACAGACCTTTTACTTAAATAATTTTATCTTTAATCTTTTTTTTTTCTTCATCTTTTATGCCGAATATAAAGAAAAATAACTTTCTTTTCTCTTTTTTATTTCTCTTTCCTCATGTGTTTCCTTTCTCTCTATTTTCCTCTATAGAGAGAAAAAAAAGTTAGTGTACTTATAAGAAATGGAAAAGAATTACCTCTAATCTATTAATAATTATTTTTGAGTCCTAAGGGCTCAAGAGATTTTTTTTTAAATGTGCTAGGGACATTTTTGTCCTATTATATAATATTCTTTTAGTTCTTTTTAGATTTTTATTTTATTTTTAAATGATGTATTTAAAGGATTAGTCTCTACGATAACACGTGGATTGATTTAAAATTCGTATACGACCCATTTGGGAAAAACATAATAATTTTATTAACAATTTTTATTTTATTTTTAAATTGATATATTTAAAGGGATTGGTTCACACGTTGACTCGTAGGTCGATTTAGGATCCATACCCGACCCGCATGGTAAAAAAGTTTTTAAAAAAAATTATTTTATTAATTTAGTTTTAAATAACGTATTTAAAGGGGTTAGTCCGTACGTTGACTCGTAAGTCAATTTAGGATCTGTACTCGAGCCGTTCGAAAAAAAATTAAAAAAATAATTTATTTTATTTTATTTTATTTTGTTTTTATTTTATTTTATTTTATTTTTAAATGATGTATTTAAAGAGGTTGGTTTATACTCTGCAAGTTGACAAGCAAGTCGATTTAAGATCCGTACCCGATCCGTTATAAAAAAAAAAGTTAAAATGAGAAATTTATTTTATTAATTTATTTTTAAATGATGTATTTAATGGGTTGACTCACACGTTCACTCGCGGGTCGATTTAAGATCCGTACCCGAACCGCTCGAGAAAAAAAATTAAAAAAGAAATTTATTTTACTAATTATTTTTAGTTCTTATTTTATTTTTAAATGACGTATTTAAAGGTGGTGGTCCGTACATTGACTCGCGAGTCGATTTAGGATCTTTAGTTCCATACCAAACCTGCATGGAGAAAACGTTAAAAAAAATTATTTTATTAATTAGTTCTTTATTTTATTTTTAGATAATGATTTAAAAGGGTTAGTCTACACTTTGACTCACGGACCGGCTCGAAAATAAAAAAGTTATTTTATTAATTATTTTATTTTACTTTTAAATGATGTATTTAAAGAAGTTAGTACGCAATCCGCTCGAAAAAGAAAAGAAGAAGAAAAAAACGAACTTGCTGTTAACCTATGTGAGAAAATCGATCTTATGAGAGAATAAAATACAAACCACAATTTTATTTTATTTTTATTTTTCATATATTAGTTTTTATCTCCTATAAATAAAAATATTAGTGTATAATAAGGTCTAAATATTTTTCAAAAATACATATAAATAATATTCGAAAATGCATTTGTATTACATAATTTATAAATAAAAAAATTATCATAAATTTAATTTTTATAATTAACAAAATATAATTATATTAATATAATTTTAATTTTAAAATAAAACATTTAAATAAATTATTATTATTTAATAAAATAAATTTTTATTATTAATTAATTAAAAAATTACAAAAAAATTAAAAATACTCTGACGAAGCAGTTTTTTTTTTTTTTTTAGTTATACTAAATTTTGACACACCCGTTATGTAAATAAAATGATAGACAATTTTATTATTAAAATAAATATTAAAAAAAATACTACATATCTAAAATATAAAGTAAAGAAAAAGTAAAAAATATAAAACTGAACCTACAGTTTTGAAATATAGAAAAAAAAAAAAAAAAACATAATTATGAGTTTAAGAAGCGATTTTAATATATTTTCTTCTATTATTACATAAAAAAGTTTTTTTTGAAAATTTTTGAACGATGTGAGTTGACTAGTGACATTAAATTTTTCAACAAAACTTTTACATTATTATAAATAATCTAGAATCATATAAATACAACCAAAAAAAAATAAATAAAGGGCAATTTGGGAACATGAATGAAGTAAAGATGGAAAAAAAAAAATGTCAATTGTAGAATTGAAGCGAAGCAATGTTAGTGATCAGCTGATGTAATAAAATAGTTGAACAGTTAGGTTGCATACATATGTTAGGGGCTGTTTGTAATTTCAACCCTAATAAGTGTAGCCAACGGCCACTGATTTCCAAAACGCCCCAAAAGCAAAGCTGCCCCACAATCTACATGCCTTGCCCCCAACTTATTATTATTTTACATCGATTCGCTCTAAATGAAAATTTTTTTTTGAAGAATGGGCGGGGTGAAATGGGACGGTTTTGGTATATACTTGTTCCGTTCTGCTCCGTCCCGACTTTTGAAGTTATTATCTTACCTCTTAAAATATTTTATATTTTTTCTTATATTTTTAGTATATATATTAGATATATATACTAAAACTATATATACTAATATTTTATATATATACTTTTAGTATATATATGTATATTATATATATTAAAAAAAATTATATACTAAAATTATATTTATGAATAAATTATAATATAATTTTTTTTATAATATTAAGTTAAAAATAATTAATTAAAATTGAAGTGTTGCAGAGTAGAACACTGTGGAGTCGTTATGGATGTAACCGATATTCATGGAGATGGATATTTTCAACATCTATGCAATAGTAGGACGAAAGTAGATCAGACAATCTCTATCTCCATCCCGCTCTGCTTCATTGTCATCCCTGTCCCATCGTCCCTATCTGCAGCTGTACCCATCGCTGTTGATAAATTTTCCATTACTATCTGTAATATATATATATATATAAATGAATTAATTAATACAAATATATATATATATATATATTTTCTTTTTTTTGATATTTATAATTCATCTATCTTCTGCCACTTTTTTTTTTTTTTTTTATATATAATTATTCACTGTTATGCATATGTCTGTATGTATATTATAAAAAACCCAAGTAACCATTTGGGTTCTTTTTTCACCAGCAAAAGCGAAAAATAACTGAAGATTCCATACAGATTAAACATTAGAAAAAAGAAAGAAAAAAGTTCTTGTTTGCAAATTGTTTTTATTTTTTATTTTTTGGGTTGAGATTGACAGGCAGATCCCCACCAAAAAATAAAATAAATAAATTCACCATACATCTATCTTACATAAAGGATAAAACTCCTTGATAATATTCACCTTTCTCTTGTTATACTACTCTTTTTTTTCTTTTCAGCTGTAATTGCTAAGATAGAGTCCTATGCTGGGGGACTCAAGTATGGTCGAAGGCTCTGCCGAAGCCGCGGCAGCGCCTGGAGGAATCCATGAAGGAAGTGAAATTGGCATAGTTGGTTCAAATTCAGGTGAAGAAGATAAGGGTAGGGTTGATGAAGGTGACCGGAGTTTGGGAGGAAATCGATGGCCTAGGCAACAGACTTTGGCTTTATTGAAGATACGTTCCGATATGGATTCTGTTTTCCGAGACTCAAATCTCAAGAGTCCATTGTGGGAAGAGGTTTCCAGGTGAGCAAAAACTTTCTTTTGTTTTGGTTTTTGCTTCAATGGATTGAGAATTTAAGCTATCTGGGATTCTGGTCTGGTCAGCTGATCATGCATGCAGATCACCTGATTTAGATTTCAAACTGAATTTTGGTTTCTCTTCTAAGATATATAGTTCATAGCTTCATATTATACTACTTGTATATCATTTTTCTTGGACTCCGAGAAAGTGGAATTGGCTTTCAGTTTTCAGTTTCATGGAATTCAGTGTTTACAAGCTGGGAATTGAATTCAGCTTTTCCTGTCAAAGCCCTTTTTTCAAGCATATTAAATTTAAAGTTCCAGAAAGAAATCCCAGCTGCTGATAATTGTGGGTTTATTTTGGCTTTTGTCCATTTTAGTAAAATTCATAAAAGAAAACCTATCAGCCTAATAAATGTCTACATATACTTCCAACATGGGTTGTGAGTTTCCCATGTGGCCTTGGTTGGTTAGGTTTTCTTCTTTTTTTTCCCTTTCTTTTCTGTCTTACTTTTCTATGTTGTTCATGGTCTTTTGATGGTTTATTAATGTCGCAAAGTGCTTTTAAACTATATTCTATTGCCGAATTTGAGATAGAGTGTAAACAGAAATGGAACTGTTTTGCAACTGTTTTTATCAGGAAACTAGCTGAACTTGGTTATCATCGAAGTGCCAAGAAATGCAAGGAGAAATTCGAGAATGTTTACAAGTACCACAAGAGAACCAAAGATGGCCGAACAGGCAAGTCAGAAGGCAAAGCAGATGGCAAGACTTATCGTTTCTTTGATCAATTAGAAGCCCTTCAAAATCTTCATTCACTCCAATCACTATCACCTCAAAAGCCTCAAACTCCAACTCCAACATCGGCTGCAATGCCTTGGACTAATCCTCCTCCTGGTTCCAATATTTATGTCCCATCAACAACAATAAACCCTACCAATGTGCCTCAAACCAATGCCACACCATCCAAAAACCCTACCATTTCCACCCAAGCTGTTCCTATACATTCTATAAATCCTTATTCTTCCAATAATATCCAATCTTCTTTCCATCATATTTCATCAAATCTTTTCTCCACTTCCACCTCTTCTTCAACCGCATCCGACGACGATTCAGATCAAGGAAGCAGTAAGAAGAAGAGGAAATGGAAGGAGTTTTTCAGGAGGCTGACGAAGGAGGTAATTGAGAAACAAGAGGAGTTGCAAAACAAGTTCTTGCAAACCATAGACAAATGCGAACAGGAAAGAATGGCTCGCGAAGAAGCTTGGAGAATTCAAGAAATGGCACGGATCAACAGAGAACATGAGATTTTTGTTCAGGAAAGATCGACGGTAGCTGCAAAAGATGCTGCAGTAATTGCATTCTTGCAAAAGATATCGGGTTCGGGACAGCAACCAAACACGGTGCAAGTGCAACCGCAAGAAAATCCTCAACCAGCACCGCCTCCGGCGCCAATAGCACCGCTATCGCTGCCGCCTCCTTTGCAACAGCAGCAAACCCAACCGCCAACTCAAGCCTTGAATTTTGATACCTCGAAAATGACTAATGGAGGGAATAATGCGGTTTCACCAAGTCCTTCACGATGGCCAAAAGCTGAAGTTCAGGCTCTTATAAAGCTTAGAACTAATCTTGACATTAAGTATCAAGAAAATGGACCTAGGGCTCCTCTTTGGGAGGAGATCTCAGCAGCGATGAGAAAGCTTGGATATAATCGGAGCAGAAAGAGATGCAAAGAGAAATGGGAAAACATCAACAAATACTTCAAGAAAGTAAAAGAAAGCAACAAGAGAAGGCCTGAAGATTCTAAGTCATGCCCATATTTTCACCAGCTGGATGCTATTTACAAAGTGAAAATCAGCAAAAACGAGAATTCACTTGCTTCTTCAGGTTATGGGGTTAAGCCTGACAGCACGATGGTGCCACTTATGGTACGGCCTGAACAGCAATGGCCTCCTCAGCAAGAAATTAGCCAGCAGGCGAAGGCAGCGATGTTGGAAGAAGCTGAGAGGGAAAATGAGGATCAGATTCAAGATGATGAAGAAGATGGGGATAGTGAAGAAGAATATGAGGGGAATGATTTTGAGTTAGTAGCAAACAAAACTTCTCCAATTGGCACTGGCGAGTGAGACAACAAAGGGAAGCTTCTAATCAAAGCTGACATCAAGTGAGGCATTGACAAGGTGGTTTTACCATAGCATATTAAAAAAAAAAAAGTGTAGCTTATCATCAAAAACTTGAATTTTGTCAATGGCTGAGCAGTGAGAAGATCCAGTTGGTCTGAAGAGGGGAAAAGTGAGTCAGATTCTGATGAATTCAGCAGGAAATAGTGGTGGTGACTTGGATTAAATAACAGCCATGCATGCACATGGGGTGTAATTTTATAGTGGGGTTAAATGTTTTTCTTTTTCTTTTTGTTATAATTTATTATTTGTTTGCTAAATAAATATATTAAAAGTGTGGAAAGGGTATACAGTGGGGGGGGGGGGGGCCTTTGCAAAGTATAAAATTAAAAGCCAACTAGTTCTTTGTATCCTTGCTTTCTGTTCATAGTGGAATAGAATTTTCTAATATAACATTAATTTATTTAAAAGAAAAAAAAAAAAAAACTTATTGCTGTATCTTTCTTTCTGTTATAATTGCTGCAAATGTGTAAATGGGAGACATGGCTTTTAGTGTTTGTTTTTTAGTGAATACAGAATAATTGCCAGATTTCACCATTAGAAATTAATATGTACTATTAGGAAAAAGTGAAGAACACTTGCAAAAATATGTACTATTATTAACATTTAAAAGCTATTAATTTTTGTGTGTGATTCTTCAGTACTCTCGCTAGGGTTGCCGTTTCTTTTGACTTTGAGTGTCTGCTCATTAGCTTCGAATCCTCCTTACGCAAAATGCTACTAGAAAAGAGTTAATTACTTTATAAAAATGTAAAAATGATACTATATAATATAAAAATGTACTCTTTTTTTAAGCCAAAATCATTTTATCAATATAGAGAAATAGTCAGAAAGACTACAATATAAAAATGTAATTCATAAAAAGAATGGTGAACCATACATGATATACATTTTAATTTGTTGAAGTGAAATTTTAGTTTGAGAAATCAAAATGAAAAAAAAAAAAAAAAAAGGGAGTGAAAAACTCAATGAGATGATGGGAATTTAAATTATTGATATCCGGGTGATATTTTTGTGATGATAAAGAAGGGAGTCGTTAAACCAATCAAGCTCACAGCCCAAGTCAATAAGTCTGTCCAAGTCAACAAAGCCAAGGTCAAGCTCAAATTAGCAAACTCAGGTCAGCATAATACAAAACACGTGATCGTTGTCCAGCTCTTCATAAATTAAATCGTGTCTCTGCTGAAAGAAGGCAGCTCATATCTATAACTACCAAATCCCAATGGATGAACGATACGCAGTGCCCTCCAGAATGTCCGACATTCTATACATTCGGACTTCCATTGTTAAGCAAATGGTTGATTTCAGGTACGCACTCTATACATTATGATTTCTATTGTTTTATAGTCACCATCTCTAATCATTTTCGGACACTTACTGATTTAAATATTAGAGCGTGTTTTAGAATACTTTTTTTTCATTTTAATAGAGATCCAAATCAATGGACAAATCAACTCCCAAAAGCTGCAGGAGTGAAAGTAAAACAACATAGAAAATGTTAAAACAATTACCTGAAATACCCACATCATAAAAAAATAAAAAAACAAAGACGCATGAGAGAAAGGGAGAGCTGTAATGTCTTGTTAGGGGGTCATGTCTAGAGAAGTGAATTAGTTAATAGCCTTTGAAAGAGGGACCCTTTCACAACGTGGCTAAACCTAATCCTTTAGAAGCCCTAATTAGGGTCCTACAAGAGGAATCTTCTAAATTAATAATCTTCAATAATAATGTATGACATTATTAATTAATGCAACCCTTTGTGTTGACTTTCCACATTGCCATTATATCGATTTCTACTACCACTACTAAGTACTAACTATATATATTTCCACAAAATTAATTAATTGTCTCGTCATTTCATCAGAAAGTTGAAACATTTTGTTATGCTACTAGATATACATGAATCCAAATTTTCTTCCTAAATTTGATAAATCTCCTACTCTTTTTTCCTCTCTAATCTTTCAGTACTCTATGCTTCATTTGCTTTGCCCATTTTGTTGGGAGTCCAAAATATTGCATCCCACATTAAAATTAGGGTGATTGAGGCCCACAAATTTTGAGGTCATGCTCTATTTTGAATAGGAAAAAGATATTCTGCTATACAGTTTTTTTTTTTTCCAGCAGTAAAAAGAAATTAAAGCTCCTGCCATTGTTATATGTAGACAAGGCACACCATTTTATCTTAATTTCTAGCTTAATAAAAGATAGTCAAATGAATTCAAATTCAAAAATCCACTCAAAAAAATGAAAATTTGAAGCAAATCAAATTTAATTTGATTAAAAAGTTAAAAGATTTGAACTTGAAAAAATTTGAATTCAAAATTATCTAAATTCGAAAAAATTCACACTCAAACCCGAAAAACATGATAAAATAATTACAATTTATATCAAATTGAAAAATGACATAGGCTTCGTTTGATAACCATGAAAATGATTTTCGAAAGTCATTTTTGCGTTTTTCGATGTTTGGAAGGGCGAAAATAACCTGTCAATCAAAAATAATTTTTCGATCAACAACGAAACTAAGTGTTATGAAAAATTCTAAAAAATTTCCTTACCATAAGCTTCATATGAGCTTAGGTAAATTATAACCGTTAGATGAAAAATAATTCATCTGAGCCATTGAAACCAAAAAAATTAACGTAACCGGGCAACCCAGTAACTCTGAAAAACATCCAATACCAAATCTCTCTCTCCCAAAATCATAAACCCTAAAAATTTGAAACCCTCACCCCAACCTCTGAACTGAAACCCCCAAATTTTCATTTGTTTTTTCTCTCCTTCCTTTCTTCTCCCTCGTTAGATCCTCTTTCATTCATTCCTCCAAATAAGGTTTTACAATGCTCTCTTGATCACTTTCATGTCTCTTCCCCCAACCAAACGCTCTCTCAGCTCCGACGTCACTGCTTTTTCTTCTTCCTCTTCATGAAGAAAGCCCAGTCCCAATTCGTGGCTTGCTCTCTCGACCCAAATTTAAACGGCCTTCACCACCACCACAACCAAGACGATAACGACGTCGTTTTCAACCCTTCATCTATGGCCTTCGACGATGATTCCAAGTCCGACGATGCTCGTGCTCCCGTCGCCGCTAATTTGTCTCGCAAAAAGGCAAAATCGCCTCAACCCGCCAGAAAGCTCGTCATCAAACTCGTTAAAGGTTGGGTTTCTTTTTTCTTGATCTCATTTGATTTTTTTTGCCTTTGTCAAATTTATTTTCTGGGTCATCTATAAAATCGCCCTTTTTAGTTAATTTGAGAGTTTGATCTTGGAAATTGGGTGGCTTTGGTTGTTGGGTCGTTTTTGAAATGAAAAATTAGGGATTCGATAGGTGAATTTTAGAAACTTGGAGTTTTATTAGGTAGGTCTCACATATTTTTTCTTTCTCTCTATTTTGATTATGATATCCATTTGCAATGTGAGCAATATTGTCCCACAATAATAGGGCTTGCTCTCTTCAGGCTGTCAATAATTTTTGCCTACATAAGATGGGAGGAAGCCTTTACCAACGAATTGAAAAAGAGTGTGAAGAACATATATTTGCGGCACTAAGATCTTTGGTTGGGCAAAGCCCAGATCTGGTGGTTTTCTTATCACTTGTTGAGAAATGTTGGCAAGATCTTTGTGATAAAATGTTGATGATTTATGGTATAGCCTTATACCTAGACAGAGCATATGTTAAACAAACCCCAAATGTAAGTTCATTGTGGGACATGGGCTTGCAGCTCTTTTGCAAACATCTTTCTCTTGCTGCTGAAGTGAGCACAAAACTGTCACTGGCCTTTTAAAAATGATAGAGAGTGAGAGGTAATTCTAATGAATTTTAATTTAAAATATGCAATTCTTTTATTCTAGTCTTTTTTTTTTTTTTTTTTTTTTTTTTTTGTGTTCCAAAGTATCAACCTATGCAAAAGATGCATAATAGTTTTAGATGGATGTTGTAATGGATTGGGTATCATTGAGTATTGCAAAACCTATGGATGAACTATCCTTCTCTTGATGTTGTGGATGAAAAGGTATAATAAATTGAAAAAAGTTGCCCTGTTGGTTGTTATTGTATTGGCTTTGCTATTAGTACATAATCATAATATGATTGGATGAAATAGTATAGTAGATATAAACAAATGCTATGGTTTAACTTGTTTTAGATGCCTTCAAACCAACTTGATGTCACACTGTGCAAGTACAAGTGGGGAGGTAAAATTGAAAAAGTCAACCTGCAACATGTTGAGTATTGGTCATGTTGAATTAACTCATAAACTGTTCTTTTAATGTCATTATTCCCTTGCCTAGTTTACTTCTCTTTCTATGATTTTAAAGGTATGAGGTGGTTACATATTTTCTATTATGGAAAGAAGTTTCTTGAAAGGTCGATTAGGATGTCTGATTGATTTAACTGTAACCTACTTGTCAATCATTTTCTTTTTAGTTTATTCTAATTATCTATGCTTCCAATCATTTTTGGTAAAAAATCAAGAAATTGTTCAAAAATTCATTACTGTGTTGCTTTCCTTCTTGTAATTCTCATACATTTTCCCCGCTACTTACAGTTTCCATCCACATAAGTTAGTTGTTTATTCTTACTGCTTATATTTGGATGAGTTATGTTTTGGCATGTTAATACTTCTTCCATCCGAGACTGAGATTTGAACATTTGGTTGTCAAGATTTTATTTTATTTGGCTCTTAAAATAGCCGTTAATTGGATAATATGGCATTGCAGTGCAGTGCAGGCTTGGATGAAATATAGCTGTTAATTATCAAAACCCAAAAACCATACTTTCATTTTTTTAATTTTATGGTAAGCTTTTTTTTTTTTTTTTTTTTTAAATTTCTATTCTATATTTCATGTTTGTTGAATTTAATGGCTCTTCATATCATTTTTTTAGTTCATTATTTCTTAGTCTTTTGTTTTTCTTTTAATTTAGTAAGCCTTTTCAGGTAATTCAGTTGTTGAATTATGCTTAAGTTTATAAATTTTGACTAATTTTGTTCTGATCACATGGTTCTTCTTGATGATTTCTATGCTATGTTGTTGAATGCGAATCTGCAATTTCTCTTAAAGCATTTTTTGTTTTGACTGATCGGATTCTACCTTCATTTTTTCAACCACCTGTTTTAATTATGTGTTCTATTGATCAGGTAACTTATGACAGTTTTAGAGACAACAATTACCTGTTACTAGTTGCTCTTTTACGTACATATTTGGACCTTTGGATTATCTTGATCAGGTTATTTTTGTGCCGTTTCTGCTTGATCTTTTCATGTTCCCGATCATGTGATCAAGTTGTATTTTTCCTCCATGTCAAAACTGAATTTATTGGTTTTTGTTTGTTGCTATCAGGAATTAAGCACAAGGACTGAGAGATTTTGAAGACTTCATATTATTTCTCAACATTAAAAGTGGTTAGTTTGTAGTCAATAAAAGACTGGTTTCGGGCTGATCCATCACCTCGTTTTCATAATTAAAAGTTGTAATCGGTGGTCAAAATCGGGAAGTGATGGTGTTGAGGACTGAAGTCATGGCAACTATGAAGCATTCGGATTCTAAAGGCATGTACTCATGGTGGTGGAACAGCCACATAAGCCATAAAATTCAAAATGGCTACAGGAGAATCTAACAGGTACCTGATCATTGCTACAAAATTCGAAATGCATCCATATTATTGCCATTGTTGCAACTATTGATTTTTACAAGAAGCAATGATATGATGAGATGTAAACGGTTGAGTAATAAAAGTTAACATTAGTTAAAATGAGCATAGAACCATGGTTTAGAAGCTTGATAAGTTATGTGATCTTGTGTTGTGCCACAAGGTAAAGTGTATAATCGTCTTTGCTTTGTGGCTTTCATTAATCAAACTAAGTTTGAAAGAGCTAAATTGATTACTGAAAGCCAATGAGATTTTTCCTGGTGGTAATGAGATTGCATTTTCCTTTGTGGTTTCGTAATTATGTGTGATTGTAGCATTTTCAATCTTTTGTACCTGTATTTTGACCATCAATATCTTCTGCTTGAACAGATATGGATACTAAAGTCACGCAAATGATCAAGCTCATTGAAAAGATGCTGATTCCTTTGCTAGGCGAGCATACATGTATTACAAGAAACGCCTAAAGTTAATGAAATTGGTAGAAGAGTTTTATCGAGAATACCGTGCATTGGCTGAAAGATATGATCATGCAACTGGGGTGCTTCGTCAGGCTCATTAGACCATGGAAGAAGCATTTCCAAACCAAGTTCCCATGGTATTTGCAGATGACACACCAGGAGGTTCTGCTGCTGAGGTTGATCCCTGTACACCTGAGATGCAACCACCTATAGGTGCACCTAGATACTATCATAAGGAGTCATGTATTTCATTCAAAATGGCTTTTAACCAGTCATAAACTGAAATCATATTGTGGTTTGAGTATGGGTTCTAGATTCTATCTAATCTATCATTTTTCCTTTCCTTTTATTTGTTTTTGTTTTGCAGGTCAAGAAAATCCATGGGTGATGAAGAAAAAGGGTATTGGAACCCTCTTTGATTAATGTTATATTTTTATACTAGTTTGTAGCTATTAATGAGCTGTCGTCTCTTCTAGATATGAAGATTACATGTTAAAATCGAGAAATTGTTAATTTAGAGTTTAAAATTGTAATCATCAACCTTAATTAATTTGTAAAAAATGTGAATGGTGTGATTTTGTATCTGGATATGTCTAGAGTTTGAGAAATTAAATGTAATTATTTATAATTGATATATATATAAATTCCTATTTCTTTTAAGCTTGAATGGAACTAATATTTTTATATTGCAATACTTCTTTATTAGATGAGCTTGCGGAATTTGAAGAGGCTTGGAAAGGTAATAGTCAGGGTTATTCGACTGGTCGAAGTGATGGATTTAGCATGCATCCAAATGCTGTTAAACATTTCTTTTAATCTTTATGATTGGTTATTTGTAGAGATTTTATTATTTATTCTTTTTTTTAGCATATCATCATTTATTCTAATATTACTAAAAAATTTACCTTTTATATCTATAATTAATGATCTTAGGAGGTTTCATTTTCATGGGATTACCTAAATATTGAGGTTCAACCTTCATTATCATGTCATTTGACACCAATTCTTTCATTTTTTTTTCAGTTTATCATTCTGGAAATAATAGATGCCTTTTAGTTTTCAACTTTTCATTGTCCATCTCAACCTTTGTATCCAATGTGAATATAGGATCTGGAACTCATCAACATATGGGGAAGGCAGTGCAGGACAGTTGGAGACTTCCATCTAGAGAGTAGGCCCGAAACACTGGAATTCAAGGTGCAGACACTGAAGCAAGAACTAGTTCTGGGGGTATAACCAAGAAGATTGTTAGGATTAATATAGAATGAACCAAGTATATATGACCAAATACTGGTTATGGCTGCCCTAGTGTTTATAGGGTTGTAAAAATAATACCAAAATATGGATCTTTTCTCGGTTTAGGTGAAGCATCTACTATCCTGCTAGATATGTTTGTGTTAGGTATTATGGTAACAGTTGAGTATTATACATTAGAAACTCTTCATTATAGAGCTATTTTGCATTAATACTTGCAATGCAAGGATGAAAAAAGTATAATGAAAAGAAGAAGAAAAAAAAGACAGAACTTCATTGGTCCTAAAATTTATCCTTACAGTTCTTTTTTGGGTGTGTATTTTTGTTGCTTTGATTGTTCATAATTGTTGTTGTTTATATGTAATTTATCTTTACATGCGAAAATTATCTTTCTTTTTTTAACGTAAGACAATTTCTGCCAACTAACAAACTACTTTTACTTCCTGAGCATTCAGATGCCATGCTTTGAGCATTGGAATGCCGAACTATTTTTTATCAAGAACAGCATCTCTACAAAGAGCATTCGGATGCCACCCTGTTCTGTCATTTTATATCAAAATTACTCTAGAACATTCAAATGCCATTTCTAGGACGTTCGGATGCCTCTTTTAAATTTTGTTATCTTTGTGAAGTTCTTGTTTCTTTGGCTTTCATTCATTTCATTTCTTCTCCAAAACATTTAATCTTTAAATTTTATTTATATTTGACTATAATCTTCACTCCAAAATTAATATACATCTTGAAGATGTGTTCTGGTGAAAACTTTAAGTTGAAGTTTATATATATATATATATATATATATATATATATATAACATTAATACATAAACATTTTTATGTTAAAACATTTGCAATGTTAACTTTGAAGATTAGCCATGGTAAAAATATTTTTCATAAAATGATCCAAACAACAGAAAATATTGAATTTTTAGAAAAAAAAATGTTAACTCTGTTAAAGTAATAAATGTAATTAGATATATTAGGGATTACAATACGATATATTAGAGATTACGATACGGTATTCTTGCTTGATTCTTTCCTAAATTGGTGAGAACCTTTTTTATAAATAGGACACTCTTGTACAAATTAATAAATAATTAATTTATATTAATAATGTAGCCCTTTGGGTTTTTTCCCATGTGGATGTAGGCCACCATAATCGAACGTATTCTTTTGTGTTCTTGCATTATCATTATCATTTTCCTTTTAATATGGTATTAATGCTTCTTATCTTTTAACATGGTATCAAAGGCAAGTCTGTTATGTTCTTCTGCCTGTGTTTTTTCATTTTCTTGCTACGTGTTTCGCCACGTTTCCTGCTGCGTGTTCTACTACATTTCTGCTGCGTGTTCTATCACGTCAGATTTTCCTGTTCCAACTGCGTGTTACGTCACGTCAGATCCTTGTGTCATGTGTTCCGCCACATGTTCTAGTTAACAAACTCAAATTAGTATTTACAATACCACATTGAGTTTACGATGAGTGTTAAAGTAATAAATGTAATTAGATATATTAGGGATTATGATACAATATATTAAAGATTACAATATTCTTGCTTGGTTCTTTCCTAAATTGGTGAGAACCTTCTATATATAAATAGGACACTCTTGTACAAATTAATACAACAATTCATAATATCAACAACGTAGCCCTTTGAATCTTTTGCCTGTGGATGTAGGCCACCATGGCCGAACATATTCTTATTTCTTTTTCTTCTAACATGATATCAATACTTCTTATCTTCTAACATGATATTAGTGCTAGGTCTCTTATGTTATTCTGCATGTGTTTTTCTATTTTCCTGCAACGTGTATACGCCATATTTTTCTGTACCTGTTACGTGTTCTGCCACGTCAAATTTTTCTACAACGTGTTACATCATATTATCCTGTACCTGCTGCGTATTCCACCACATCAGATATTCCTGCAATATTTTACGTCACGATTTTCTGTCACATGTTACGCCACGTTTTTCTGTTCCTGCTACATTTTACGTCACGTCAAATTTTTGTGTCATGTGTTCCGCCACATGTTTTAGTTAACAAACTCAAGTTAGTATTTACAATACCACCTTGAGTTTGAGAGGGGGTGTTAAAGTAATAAATGTAATTAGATATATGAGGGATTACGATACGATATTCTTGCTTGGTTCTTTCCTAAATTGGTTAGAACCTTCTATATAAATAGGATACTCTTGTACAAATTAATAAACAATTAATTTATATTAACAATGTAGCCTTTTTGATCTTTTTCCGTGGATGTAGGCCACCATAGCCGAACGTATTCCTTTGTGTTCTTGCTTTAACCTTTTTCTTTTAACATGATATCAGTGTTTCTTTTCTTTTAACATTAACCATGGTCAATTTTTTGTTATCAAACGAAGCCTTAAACTAACCCGAATCTAAATCCAGATAGAACCCAAAAATTAAAAATCCAAATCTAAAATAATTTGAATATCAAATTATCCAAATTCAAAATAACCTAAATCTAAAATGATCTAAACCTGTTGGATTATTCAAAAGCTTTACAAATGGACAACTAACTATTTTTTTTTTATGTTATCCATAGTTGTCACGCTAATTAATTAAATCAATCACACAATAATATTTTGGTAGCTAGAAGCGAATCTTTCAATGAGACTTATCAGAATATCAGGTATCCATATTTTCTAATCATTCAAGCATATATATACTAGTTTTTTTATAGGTGTATTGCACATAAATTATTTAAAATGTAAATATTATAATTTTTTTACAATAAATTATATTAATAATTTTTTTAATTAATCATTTTGATGTAATAATTTTAAAAACATACAATTTGATTATTTAATTATGAGTTAATTTGCTAAATTATCATAATTTTTTAACATAAATATATAATTTCGGTTAAGCATTATAAAGTTGATGATATTTGTAAAAATATATTAAAAAAAATTATACTTAATTAATAGCTTATGTAAATTTTTACAATTATAACTATGAAATTTACTATTATCTTATCCAACATTTACTACTATATTATCAATTATTTACTACTATATTGTATATCATTTACTATTATATTATCCATAATTTTTTTTTCTCTTGTGTTATGAATTATTTATTATTATGTTACGAAGCACAACTACCAAGTTATTAATCGATTACAACTATGTCATCATTTATTACTATGTTATACATCATATACTACTACTTTATAATTATTTATCTTTAGAATTATGAAATTTACTAATATGTTATCAATTATTTACTAAGTATCTGATTTCTTTTAATAAGGTTTTCAATATCTAGAAGCACCCAATTTGATGAATTAATTATGAGTTAACATGTTAAGTTAACATAATTTCAAAACTTAAATATGTAATTATATTTAGGTATTATAAAGATAATAATATTTTTGTAAAAGTGCAGACTTTTGTACTGTTTATTAATAGTTTATGTGATTTTTACAATCATAATTATGAAATTTACTATTATGATATCTATTATTTACTATTATATTATCTTTCAATTACTAAAGAATTTTAATTTATAAGCATGCAATTTGATGATTCAGTTGTGAGTTAAACTACCAAGTAAACATAACTTCAGCTTAAAGGTATAATTACACTTTGGTGTTAGAAAGATTATGGTATGTTATCAATAATTACGTTATCAATTATTTACTACTATGTCATCCTTACTATTATGTTGTTAATTATTGTTATGTTATTCATCATTTACTACTATTTTATCAATCATTTATTATTACGTTATTCATTATATACTACTATTTTGTAATTATTTATTTTATAATTATGAAATTTACTATTATGTTATCAATCATATATTACTATTTTATCAATTATTTACTATTGTGTAATCAATTATTGATTATACCATATTACACATAAATTATTATCTATTAAAAGTTTTTTTACTAAAAATCTTATTTTCAAAAGGTTTTTGATTTAAAAGTACGTAACTTGATGATTTAAGTGAATTAACTTGCTGCCAATTGAGCATTAACTTAGATGACATGCATGCTGACTAGATTTATGGTTAAAAATTTGAATGGACTTAGGCGCGTAATGTCTTCCTCATGTGAGTTAAGTAGATAGGGTTGATGGATTAAGGGTAAATTAAAATTTTCAAAAAAAAAAAAAGAGAGTATGAATTAACCTACAAAGTTGATATAGTTTGAAATCTTAAAAGTATAATTACAATTAGGTGTGAATTTTTTTTTTATCTTTTTAAATAACTTATGTTAATTTTTATAATTATAATTATGAAATTTACTATATTATCCATCATTTATCATTAATTTATCATTATGTTATCAATCATTTACTACTAAATTATCCTTATTTATTATTATGTTGTTAATCGGTTACTACTATGTTATCAATCATTTACTCTTATTTTATTAATAACTTACAACTAATATTATTCATCATGTACTATTATTTTACAATTATTTATCTTTATAATTATGAAATTTACTATTAATCATTTGCTATTATATTATCCATTAATTGCTAACAATCCAAAAATTTGAACTAATAATTTTATTTTTAAAAAGTTTTCAATTGAGAAGCATGTAACTTGATTATTTAATTGTGAGTTAACTTGCTAAATTGACATGATTTAAAAACTTAAACTACAACTACAGTTTTATGTTATAAAGATGATGGTGACATTTGTAAATGTATAAAAAAAATTTAATTTTTATTAATAGCTTATGCAAATTTTTACAATTTTAATTATGAAATTTATAATTATCTTATAACTACTATATTATCAAATATTTACTACTACTACTATATCCATCATTTACTACAATATTATTAATATGTTACAACAATTTTATTAATCATTTATTATTATATTTTCATCATTTAATAAATATTTTTAAAAAATTACTAACAAGTTTATTTAACAAAGTTTTCAGTTTAAAAGCATTTAATTCGATAGCTAAATTGTGAAATTAACTTGTAAGTTGAAATAATTTCAAAACTTAAATGTATAATTACATTATATGTTATAAAGATGATGATATTTTTAAAAGTATAAAAATTCTTTTATTCTTTATTAATAGCTTATGTAATTTTTACAATTATAACTATGAAATTCGCTATTATGTTATCTATCATTACTATTATCTTATTCATCATTTTTTTACTAATAATTTTATTTTAATAAAGATTTTCAATCTAGAAAACATGCAACTTAGAATTAATTGTGAGTTGACCTACTAAGTTACCATAATTTCAAAACTTAAATGTTTAATGATAGTTATGTGTCATAAAGATGATGATATTTGTAAAAGTATAAAATTCTTTTATCCTTTATATCATTAGCTTATGTAAAATTTTAAAATTATATATAATTATGAAATTTTCTATTATATATTCATTATTTACTACTATTTTATCCATCAATTATTAAATATCCAAAATTTTATTCTAACAATTTTTATTTAAAAAGAACTTCAATACGAAAGTATGCAATTTGATGACTTAATTATGAGTTAATATATTAAGTTGACATTGTTTCAAAATATAAAATCATAACTACATTTTGGTGTTATAAAGATGATGATATTCTAAAAGTATAAAATTCTTTTGTCCTTTATTAATAGTTTTTATAAATTTTTACAACTATAATTATAGAATTTACTACTATAATTAATTATTTATTATTATGTTATCAATTATATACTTTCACGTTATTCATTTACCAATATCTTATCAATTTCTCTATCATGTTATTCATAATTTACTAATATATTGTTAATAATTTAGTACTATGTTATCATCCATTTACTGATATATTATTAAAAATCTACTACATGTTATTAATCTTTTACTCCTATGTATCAATCATACACTTTATGTTATTAATCTTTTACTCCTATGTTATTCATCATTTATTAATTATTTAAAAATTTAACTAACATTTTTTATAATAAATTTTCAATCTAGAAGCAGTCAACATGATGACTGAATTGTGAATCATTAGTAGATATGAATTTACTAAAAATTATATAACTTTAAAAAATTTCAGTAGCTTTGGTATACAAAATTAGTAACCTCGGATGTATTTTGTTAGAAACACTACAACAAATTTGGTTTTCAATGGCGTTTAGATAGTGGCGATTTTCACTTACAAACACCGCTACCTATCGTGCTTTTCCATACTAGACGGTGTTTTTCGCTCAAACACCCGACAATTGTAAATTAGCGGTGTTTTTATTTAACAAACGCCGCTAAGTCTATGATAATAGCAGTGTTTCTATATCACAAATATCGCTAAAATATAATCAATTTTCCCGATTAATAATAATCCGGCCAAAAATTTTATCGCCAATTTTTTAAGGTGAAACGCTGCATTTGGCCCTTTGGATTAGTGGCGTTTTAATACACAAATGCCGCTAAATCATTTAAAATAGCGACGTTTATCTTGTAAAAACACCGCTAAAGATAACTCATTAAAATGTTTTTCAAAACTCATCGTTTTGGAATGGATTTAGCGGCCTTTGTTAGTCCAAAATAAACATCTCGACACCACCCTCCCCTTTCCCCAAATCAAAACACACACATACTCTATCTTTCTCTCTCTTTCCCTCTTAAACTCAGAAACGATACCCCCGTTTATTTCTACGTGTTTAGGCTTCCACAATTTCCTTTCAAATAATGGTTAATTATGTTAATTTGTAATTTTTATATTAGGGTTTTTATTTAGGTTTGTAGATTTTATTGAGATTTTTGTTTAGTTTATTGTGAGTTTTCATGATTGTATTGTTATTGTTCAGTTTTAAGGTATATTATTTTAGGGTTTTATTGCTATTGTGAATTTTATAGGTATAGGATTTTAGTTTTAGGGGTTTAGGGTAGTGTTTTAGGGGTTTTGGGCATCGAGCAACTGTTGGGTGCTGTTGCCAGCACCCAGCAACAACATGTTGGGTGCTGGCCACCTAGCTGCAGCACCCTTGGGTGCTGGCACCCAGTTGCAACACCCTTGGATGCTGGGCACCCAGCTGCAGCTACATCAACTGTCATATCTTTTTTTTAAATGACATTATTGTAACTCAATTTTCCTAATCAAACTTCATGTTTTCTTTAATTTTTTTTAATAGTAAAAATCAAAACCTCAAATTTAAGAATTTTACTTAAATTTCATCAAACTTCACTTAAACGATAACTTGGCACTTTTTCTTAATGAAGATCAATAAAGTATAAGGAAATAAATAAACGAATTAAATTACATGTATGTAAAGTGCAAAATGTTGGATTTGCCTTGAAACTCAATCTTGAGTTTAAGTAAGTTGAGCTGATTTATTCAAGTTTTTTTACTGCTGTAATTACTTGAGTAGCTAGTTTTGATCAAAATTGTAATAATATTTGTGGTAATAATGAAAGGAATTTGTTTATTAATTAGTTCATAATTTATATGTTATTTAAAATTTAAATTATTTCTAGAAGAAAACAAGGGCTTTTTTCACATCACATTGTTCTACTTTCCTTATATATATCTGCCAATATTTTATATTACCAAATTGCATCTCATCCCAATGGACACCACAGAAGGTGTCAACATTCTTAGGGAGGTTCTACCATGAACTCCTTAAAATAGGCTTTTGGTAGGCTCCAAAATTAGAAAACCTGAATTGCAGGTTACCAGGTTACCAATTTTTACATATAAATATGACAAATTACATATAAATATAACAAACATGACAAATTACATATAAATTTGACAAATTACATATGGCAAATTACATATAAACATGATAAATTACACATAAACATGACAAATGACAAATTACATATAAACATGACAAATTACATATAAACATAACAAACATGAGAAATTACATATAAACATGACAAATTACATATAAACATGACAAATTACATATAAACATGACCAAATGACAAATTACATATAAACATGACAAATTACATATAAACATGCGAAATTACATATAAACATGACAAATTACATATAAACATGACAAATTACGTAAATCATTAAAGGATATTGTCATGTATTTATGTAATTGAAAAAAGAGAATCAAAAGTTGTAATTTATTTATGCAATTTTTTTTACATATAAGCATGACCGATTTTACATATAAATATAACAAATTACATAAATTATTAAAGGATATTCTCATGTATTTATGTAATTGAAAAAAAGGGAATAAAAAATTGTCATGTATTTATGTAACTTTTTTTAACACTTAATATTATAATTTTTGTTAGAAAATTACTAAAATATATTATATAAATTACAGTGATAATTTTGTCCTTTAACCCTTTTAAAAAACAATCCAAATTTTTGATAATTATAAAAATTAATTACATAAATAAAATAGTCTTCTAATTGAACCTTGATTTAATAAAAATATGTTAAAATTAATCAAATTGCATGATACATTATGCTTTAAACTATTTATCTCATTTAATTAATTAAACACATCTCATACAATAATTTTAACATATAATATCAAATGACACTTTTATAGTCATATAACGTCACTTTTCTTGAACACTATTAAAGCCAAATCATTAAAACTCTTAAAAAACGACTTCAAACTCACATAAGTAAATCTCCTTAAATGTGTTTCCACAACTATAATACTATGACATAATTTTAGGTTATGGACTTATGGGTGTATTAAAAGCATGTTTTACTTATCTTTCTTTCACCATAATTATGGTACTTAACATTTTATTAGGATGGTTGTATAAAATGTCAACATTGTTAGCTTTACTTGGTATTGAGAATAAATTTGCATTTTCTCTTAATTGACTTGATTAAAATATTTTTAAAAAAATAATAGATTAAAATCTTAATTAAATACAAGAGAAATAATAAATATTATACAATGTTGTAATTTTCATTCTTTTATAAAAGTTAAATTAGAAAAAAATACATATATTTTTTTTAAATAGTAAAAACTTGTTCAACCTAAGCAACTTAACTTGATCCGTTACAAATACTACCTTATACTTGCTCATCTATTTTGATAAATAAAAATCAACATTAAAGAGAA
Source organism: Fremontodendron californicum (assembly GCA_030761205.1). Taxonomy (NCBI): domain Eukaryota; kingdom Viridiplantae; phylum Streptophyta; class Magnoliopsida; order Malvales; family Malvaceae; genus Fremontodendron; species Fremontodendron californicum. The sequence goes on from JAULJL010000026.1 coordinate 13,786,470, forward strand.
AATTAATTAATCATAAAAATTCTTAATCTAATTACTCACTAAAGTTACATTGAGTGTATCAAAATTCTAAAAAAATAAAAAAGTATCAAGTTAGTTTATAACAAATTCTACTATAAGTTTACAACTTTTGTAGTAAAAATTTGTTTACTCTTTTAATATATTTACAACTAAATTCATCATGAAAATATAATACAAAATAAAAAATAAAAAACTTGTATTTATAATTATAAAATAATACAAAATTAGCTGTAATTTCATAGACTAAGAAAGAATCCAAGCAAAAGCCTGAGAAATAAGTCTTAATTAATGCTATTCCTATTACAAATACATCTGGTTTCCGTTACTATAAGAATCCAAATTAGCCTCCATAACAGGTTTTGCTTCTCAACTTGATGTGCATATTCATCTGCTTCCAGGGCACCTGGGCAAACAATAACAAGGTACTGGTATAATTAACAAATATAATAAAAATACTAAAATTGCAAGCTATAATTCAAACTTATTAAGTAGAGGACAATTTTTACTTTTCAGTTGCAACTCATTGTCAATCAAACAACACAGCATTTAAATGTAACATTTTGAAAATTCAAGAAATTACCAACATTATATATCCAAACAAATTACCAACATTATACATTCAAATTTATTAGTGGGAGCAACAGGAAGTAATTAATCTAGTTTGTCATTTTTGGTTCATATTGGCTATGCTTTGGGTTTTGTTAGAGTTTGTATTTCGACATTTATTAATAAAACTACTTCACTTTTCCACTATCACATGTGATTTGTCAATTGCAAGAAAACAAAAATATAATCAAAACAACTGGGTTACATTACTCTTGGCTGAGGAAAGTATGTCATTCTTTTCTTTCGAGATTCTTTCCTTTTTCTTTGTGTGTGGAGAGTGGAAGGAAGTTCACTAATGCATGCATATCACATTTTATAGCTGATTAAGAAAGCCAATAAGATAAAACAAGTTCTTCTAGATATCAAACTTTAATCAACCATTACCTCAAATTCGAATACTTAATTTCATCTCAATGAAGGCAATAATTAAAAAAAAAAGTAAATTTGAAATGGCCAAAAATTTAAATGCATTATCACAGAAGCATAAAACAAGGACAGGAAAACCTCCATAATACTCTATGAAATGTAGAACTTAGCATTACACAATCAAACAAAGTGGACTCATTAATTACAGAGCAAGGACTTCATGCTAAAAAACTACAGAGAAGGAATCCAAACCATGCTATATAAACATGATTTGAATTTGTGAATAAGTTGGATCTTAAACCCATATATATGTGTGTATATATATATATATACACACACATAATTTAACATGTTTGTAAAGCAATCAATAGCATTATATGATTTTTAGCTTGTAAAACATATTTCAAACTAAACTGACTTTTAATATGTATAAGAAAATTGAAAATTTAATTGTCAAGAAATGCAATAAAATATCATTATATGATTATTAGAACAAGTTTAACAAATTTCATTGTCAGCAGTAAAAATAATAAACTGGCAACAATTTTTTTGAAGTGAAACATAAACAAAAAATTGTTCTTTACATCAATTATTTCACAAAGAACTATTGACCAATATAGAACTTGCCAATAGATGTTGGATAAAATCTCCTCGAAAATGTCTTCTCCACTTATTTGGCAAATGGCCAATGCAACATCTTAATCATAAATAAAACCATTCAAAACTCAAAACCAACATAACCATTAAGCTTTTAAGCCTCTTGAAAAATATTCAAATCAGATATTCTTTCACCATATTTTGTTTTCATTTTCTTTCACCAGATTTTCTTTTAAGCCTCAAAACCAACATAAAAATTCTTTTGTTGAGCAGCCTTTGGTTTCATTTTAAAATTGCAAATTCTTGGCCATAGTGGGCGATCTATAGTTTACATGCTTATATCTAGCAGAAATTTGCTTCAATCTTAATCATATACTGTAATCCTCAATAAATATATCAAACCTATGTAAATTATGGTTTTAACAATAAGTACATTAACTAAATCAGAAACTATTTAATCTTACAATGGCAATGTTGTTTCCATTAAGCAAAATTTAATCAAGCTATGTTATCCGTCTCCTTCAGCAGTGATCTCATTGTGATATGCAAATAGAAACAGAGAAACAAACAAGGTTAGCACAAGCTATGAAGGCTGTCCTATTTAATGGGACAAACATTCTGCAATCACTTTGTCAGTATGTCTCGATGGGATTTAAATAACGAAGCTTTGCCAGTGTTTTTGTATTCAGCATTGGAATCATAAGCATATTTGTATTGAAAAAAAACATATTGTATTAAGGCATATGGTCTCAATATTAGGCTAAGAACAAACAAGTGGAATCTAGCAATAATTCATACCTTTATAGGGGCTGAGCATATATAAGGAAACTGTTGCATATCCTCACTTGGTGGACAGGTAGACGAGCTGCCATTATATAATGAATTCCTTAATCTTCAAAACTAGAGTTTACAGAAGAAGAAAAGAATATCTCACATATGAAGTTATCAGAAAGATATACAAAAATTGCCTCTAGAGCCATTACTATCAAACTTAGTTTCAGAAAGAAAAAAAAAATTACTTGAAGTTTGCAGGAGTAAAAGACTGCAATCTAATCACCCTAGGAAGGTTTAGGTAGGGCATTCAACTCTCACAGTTATCTAGTCAGAATCTCCCTCTGCATACAAACCAAGGCAGTTATAAGGAATCTATATATCTCAGCTACTCAGAACACCATGCTTCAGTTGGATTAAATTTATTGAAGAGCTAACATCAGTAATAAAACAAGCCATATGGTGGTTCTTCAAGACTTTGTCTTTGGAAAACAAGTTACAGAATCTAGATAAATCCGTAATATAACAAACCTCGTTCTCCAAGATCTAGTTTCTACATCTAACTCAAACAAAAAGAAACTAAAATCTAAAATTTCTCATCAAGGAAATTAAAAAAAAAAAGTTTAAATTTAATTGAGTTTGACCTTCAGAGGTAGTTATTCTCCATTTTATCCTAATTTCTTTTCTTAAGAACCATATAGAGAAATAAAGAAGGGTACGTTACAAAAGATTATGTTTAAGAAAATCTTTTAAAGGATCCATGGTCAGGAGTGAAGAGCTCAAGAGTGACAGATCGATGAGAATCGAAAATCAGTGGAAAAGCGAAGTTGCTTCGAAGATCAATACGAAGAGTAAGAGAACCAGAAATCCAAATAGATTTCAGGCAATTTCTTGCAATTAAAATCCAACATATTTCAGTCAGTCAACCGCCTAAAAATTGGCGTTTATTCTTGCAAATAATTTTTTTTACAAGATTTGAAAATGAAAATAATTAGGAAAATCCCTATAATTTAGAAATATTTTAGATCGAGAAAAAGAAAAACTTACGAGAAACGTGAAAGAAATTGGTCTCTCTTTTTTGTTGAACTCTTTGGAGTCTTTGTTTGAGGGAAATAGGAGTTCCCTCTTCCTCTTCTTCCTTTTCACATCTTGGCCATGGGCAAGCGGCGATTTGTTTGAGGGAATGAGATGGCACTGGGCAGCGGCTGAATTGAAGAAAAAAAATTGTGAGACTTTTTTTTTAGGTTAAATGTTACTCGGTTAACCAGTAAATAAATTTTTTCTTTTTTAAATCAATGGTTGAGATGAAAATTTTTAAATCTAAAGGTCTATTTTATCTTAAGCGTATGGGAAGCTTACGGTAAGAAACCTTTTTTAGAATTTTCCACATTCTTAATCAAGGGCAAGTTGGGGTTTGTCCAATTTTGTAAAAAGTATAGAATATTCCATTTGATTTGATTGATGCTTTTAATTCTTACTATTTTACTTATAAGTTCAATATTATCTTTTTTTTCTTTCGATCTTTTCCTCTGTCTCGTGTAGGAATATTTGTAAAAAAGAGCATGTTGGTGGATCGTTATTATTGATGAAATGATATATATATATGTGTGTGTGTGTTTGAAGATAGTATATATATATATATATATAATACAATTGTTATTGTTTTAGTGTAATTAGGTTATGACTTAGCTATCATCGGGATACTTCATACTAACTAAAAATTGTTTTTAATGTTAAAGTTGCAATTTTACCTCTTAATTACTCTTACATCAACTTGAGGCACCAAATTCTTGTAACAGCTGCTACAAAAGAAAAAACTGCAAGGTACTATTTAGTATCTTATTCGTGTTTACAATTTTATACACGTATCATATTTGTGTTTAGAATTTTAAAATATTTAATAATTTATATTGTGTTTATGTTTAGATCGTATCCATATGAATTGCTTTGGTAAAAATCACATTCCACATTATGTTAACTGACCATTAAATTGATGATTAATTGATATTTGTTAAAATGTATTGATTCATGAGTTGTCTGAATTTCCTATAAATTTCTAAGGATGGACATTAAATCCGAATCTCATATGAGGAAGACCATATAAAATAAAATAAAATAAAATTAAAGAGCTTTATATGAACTTCAAGTTTAGACTTAAAGCCTTAAACACGAATATGATCTATTATAGAGTATGAAGTTCAGACAATCATGACTGAGTAGAACGTAGCTCCATGTTTATTGATCATTTACTAGAATTTAGTAGAATTTATAATATATTATTTTATAATTTAGACTTACGTACGAATTAGATAAGAGTGAGATGCAAAAGTCGAGACTAAGTCAAGAGTATCAAGATGGAGTAGATAGTTTTCTCAATTTCGCTTTTTAGAACACAAGCGAAAATAATATGATATTATGTCCTTGTTCGAGGTGTACTAATATTGATTGGCATATGCGTGAAATTGTTTTCGAACATTTGATTTGTGAAGGATTTCTCTCAGGTTACAGACAATGGTTTTTTCATGGAGAGTCCGCAACTTCTAGTTCATCTTCTAGAGTTTCTCCAAGTTATTCTAACAACCAACATTAGTCTATTAGACAAGATGACATGGAAGGCATGTTGTGGGATGCATTTAAAAGGCGACCACAGTTTCCAAACGTCTTCACTAGAAGTTCCTTGAGGAAATGATGGATTCAATGTTGGCATGAATGACTTTGCTAAAACGGGAAGTGGTGTAGGTGATCAAGAACCCAATGGAGAAGCAACAAAGTTTTGTAAGTTGCTTGATGATATGAATGAAGAACTGTACGAAGGATCTAAGCATTCAAGATTGTCTGTCTGTGTCTGTCTGTTTCACTTCAAATGCTTCTACGGGTGGACGATAAATTCTTTGACACTATTATTAGATTTTATTAAAGAAATCTTTCATTTAGCAAAAATCCCTCAGTCTTGTAAGGATTCGAAGAAGATGAGGCCTTAGATATGAGAAAATTCATAGTTTCCCTAATGACTGTATGTTGTATTGGGGTGATATAACAAATCATCAATTTTGTCACGTCGGCGATAAATCTCGGTGGTTGGACGAAATTACAGAAAAAAATGTGAATGAAGACGATGGTGATGCACAATTAAAAAAGAAGCCTGCAAAGATTTTGCAGTATTTTTCTTTAATACCAAGACTTCAACGAATTTTCATGTCTGTAAAAAATCTGATTCTATGACGTGGCATCATGATGAAAAGACTGATGATGGCTTATTAAGACATCCTGCGGATTCTTTGGCTTGGAAATCATTCGACAAAAAGTTCTCATGTTTTGCTAATTATCCCCAGAATGTGAGGTTTGGACTTGGTTCTGACAGTTTTAATCTTTTTAAAATAATGTGTACTTCTTATAATACTTGGCCTATTGTCCTGATTCCTAATAATTTGCCTCCATGGATTTGCATGAAATAATCCTCTTTTATCTTGTCGATGATAATTCCTGGAGAGAAAGGTCTAGGGAATGATATTGACATTTATACGCAACCTGTTATTCAAGAGTTGAAGCAGTTATGGGAAGGGGTTCAAACATATGATGCATCATAAATGGAAAACTTTAATTTGCGTGCAGCTTTGCGATAAACTATAAACGATTTTCCTGCTTATGCAAATCTATCTGGTTGGAACACCAAAGGTCGTTACACTTGTCCTTGTTGTGTTGCGCAAACATGTTCGAAATTGTTATATAACGGAAAAAAATTCAATTATATGAGACATCGTCGGTGGTTAGATGAAAATCATAGATTTAGATTTAAAAAATATATCTTTGATGACACTGAAGAGTTAGGAGAAGCACCTGAGACCACTTTTGGGTCTGATATATTCTTGATGTTGAAATATATCAATTTCACATATGGAGAGATGAATCACTCAAGTAGCACACAGTCAAGGAAAAGATGGAGGGAGATGTTTGAAGGTGATGTTGATATTCAGAGTGATGAGGAGGAAGATGAAGAAAATGATCTAAATGAGGCAAATTTGTGGTAAAAAAAAAGTATTTTTTTTAGTTAACTTATTGGGAGCATAATTTATTGCATCATAACCTTGATGTGATGCATATAGAGAAGAATGTTTGTGAAAATATCATTGGGACAATTCTTAATGTGGATAGAAAATCAAAAGACAACTTAAAGAGTCGGCTTGACCTAGTTGACATGGAAATTTGCCGTGATCTTCATTCGGAATTTCTTCCTAATGAAAAATCATTGTTGCCTCCTGTTTGCTTTGATATGTTTAAAAAAGAGAATAACGTATTCTGTAAGGTATTGAAAGATGTAAAGGTCCAGATGTGTGATAACTCGTATAATTATATAGTTTTTAGTTATGTTTTATTATTGTTTTGTGTCAAATACGAGTTATTATTGTTTAGTCTAATTGTGTTTATGATCTTTTATATTTTTATGTAATTTGGTGTTTTTCACAAGTTTCTTTGAGTTATTTCAGATTACTAGAATTAAGGGCAAATCCAGTTCAGTTCCAGTTCCAACACCTTTTGCCATATCAGCTATATCTCGAGTTTCACTGAAGCAATAAGGCTGAACTTTGTATCCCTGCAAAGCTAAGAGGCATATCTATCTTTTTCATGTTTTACACTTCTTGAAACGGAGTCGTTTTCCCTAGCGAAATCGACCATCAAGTTGGCTGATGTGCAATGACGTCTGTTCTGCACCGTTTTGGTATTTTGACCATATCTTCCGATCCACGTGCGCAAATGATCTGATTCCAACGGGTATGGATCCGTAACTGATAGGGGTATATTTTTCTAGAAGACCATTTTATCAGATCGAGCCTCCAACATTGACAAAATCGACCATCAAGCTGGCTGATCAGAATTGTCATACAATATGACGAAAATTGTTAGAAAAATGCACCCACCTATTATACCTACCTTTGAAATTTGTAAAGCTTGTCTCTTGTCATTTAGCCCTCCAAAATGTGTATAAATAGAGGGCCTTGGATGAGTATTGGGATACATTATACATTGGTAGGATATTAGCCTTTGTAGTAAAATTCTCTAAGTTTTCTTCTTCTTTCCTTTCTCTAGTTTTCTTTTTCTTTACTTATGTTTCTTACATTTCTTTTCATTTTATTCATATCTAGTATGTGTTGCTAATCATATTGTTGAGGTGATGAGGTGAAGCTCTTGGTAAATGCTAAGGTTAGTCTCTTAAACATGAGCTAAAATGAATCATCATTTATAAACACTAGTATAGATAATATTTTCTTTTGGTTTAAAATCATACTTGCAAAGTAGAGATCTTGATTCATTATTGACAATGAAAATGGCACAGTAAATGCTTGGTTTCATAACCTTGATTTGTTGTAGACATATACCTTGGCATAAGGAATGCTTGGACTCTTTTTGTGAGTTTTGAGGACACCAAATGAACATAATATCATATGCTATGGACGTTGGACAATTTGGACTGAATTGCTAAACCTTCCGGTTGGAACCTCCCTTATGTGTGGATTTCAATTGTGTAATAAAACAAGATTAATCTTAGCATAACACCAAGAGTGGATTCTCTAACCTCAACATCTTTTCTTATTGTTTTTTTTTATATCTTGTTTAATTGCTTTTATGTTATTTTGTTTATTTTGTTCTCTAATATCTTGTTTACTTTCTTTGTTATTGATTCCCTAATATCTTGTTTATTTTCTTTTTCTTATATATTTATAAACTTATACTTACTAATACGCTTCCCTGTGGTTCGACCTCGGACACCCGAGAATTTATTACTTGAACATAACCTGCACTTGGGTTTACAACTCTTAATTGAGTCTCCATCAAGTTTTTGGCGCCGTTGCCGGGGAGGCAATACTAAGTATATAAGTTTATAAGTATATTTATTTTTATTGGCTGGTTATACCGCCTATATTTATTTTTATTGGCTGGTTATACCGCCTAATCTGTATATTAACTTTGTTTTATGCTTGTTTGGCGACGTGATTTTAGATCTCGTCGTTTAGTTAGATTTTATTGTGAAACTTTTTCAGGTAATTTTTCTAATACAACTCCTACCATGGCTGACAATGAAAGTGTTCATGCTGAAGATGAGAACAGACAAGTACGCACCATGCGTGACTACTTGCAACCAACTCGAAGCTCATCACCCTCTTGTTTTATTTTTCCTCTCAATGCAAACAACTTTCGTTTTAAACCAGGTATGATAGCTTTGCTTCCAAATTTCTATGGGTTAGAATCGGAAAGTGCTTACTCGTTTCTAAAAGACTTCGAAGATGTATGTGTCACCTTTAATGACCAACAATGCACAAATGAAATTGTCAAGCTAAAATTATTTCCTTTTTCTTTAAAAGATAAAGCAAAAATTTGGCTTCATAATTTAAAACCAAGGTCAATTGGCACATGGCAAGAATTACAAACTGAGTTTCTAAAGAAATTTTTCCCAGCACATAAAACTACTGCTTTGAAAAGACAGATTCAAAATTTCAATCAAAATCAAAATGAAGCATTTTTTCAGTGCTGGGAGCGTTTTAAAGATTTGTTAAGTTCTTGTCCACATCATGGTTTTGAAAAATGGCGTCTTATTAGTTTCTTTTATGAAAGTTTAACTCCCGAAACTAAACAATTTGTTGAAACAATGTGTAACGGTGAGTTTCTAGAAAAAGAACCTGAAGAAGCCTTTGACTACCTAGACCATTTGGCAGATAACTCACAAGCCTGGCACACAGATAATTCCTCTGAAAGTTCCAATAGATCTAATCTTGTTTCTAACAGAGGAAAATATCATTTTAGTCAAGAAGATGAGATAAAAGCTAAAGTAGCTAATTTGGCTAGAAAGATTGAAGCCATGGAACTTAGAGAAGTAAAAGAAGTCAAAACGGTTAAAAATGAAGAAAGTTGTGGAATTTGTGAAATCATGGGACACCCCACTTCTGAATGTCCAAACATTCCCATTCTTAAAGAAGCGTTGCATGATCAAGTAAATTCCATAAACACATTTAAAAAGCCTTTTCCTTCTCCTTACTCTGAAACGTATAACCCTGAATGGAGAAATCATCCCAACTTCAGTTGGCGGAATAATAATCATGTTCAGGTACCACAATCTCAAAAGCCGGGCAACACTTTTTCCTATCAACCTTCACGTGTACAAACCTTGGAAGAGACATTGCAAGCATTCATGCAAACACAAGCAAATGTGAATAGCCGGACTTCACAGGACATCAATGAGATCAAAAACACCTTGTCCACATTGACAGCTTCATTACGCACTCAAGAAAAAGGTAAGTTTCCTGCTCAACCTCAGCCTAACCCTTCTACTCAATGTCTTGTTTCTTGCTCCAATGAAACTCAACAGGAAAATGCCAGTTCTATCACAACTCTTCGAAGTGGAAAGGCAATTGACAAAAACATTCCATCAAAAGACCAAGATCCTCCTTCCCCTCCGAAAAGTAATGGTAAGGATGATGGTAAGTCTGAACTTCTTGAAAATTTGGACAAAGAAAAAGGTATGCATCCTGCTCCTTTTCCTCAAAGGTTGCAAACAATAAAGAATTTGAATCAAAATGCAGAAATTTATGAACTTTTCAAACAAGTTAAGATTAACATTCCTTTATTGGATGCAATCAAACAAGTTCCATCTTATGCTAAATTTTTGAAGGACATGTGCACAGTTAAAAGGAAACATAATGTACAAAAGAAAGCATTTTTGACGGAAAGTGTGAGCTCAATCATTCAGCACCTTACTCCACCAAAATTCAAAGATCCGGGATGTCCAACAATCTCATGCATCATTGGAAACACTAGAATAGAACGTGCATTGCTTGATCTTGGTGCTAGTGTTAATCTTTTGCCTTTTTCTGTTTATCAACAGTTAGGTTTAGGTGAACTCAAGGAAACACCTGTTACACTTCAACTAGCTGATCGTTCTGTAAAAATTCCTCGAGGGATAGTTGAAGATGTTTTGGTTCAAATTGATAATTTTTACTTCCCTGTTGATTTTATTGTTTTGGACACACATCCTGTTTCAAATCCAAATGTTCAAATTCCTGTTATATTAGGCCGTCCATTTCTTGCAACTTCTAATGCTCTGATAAATTGCAGGAATGGTATGTTGAACATTTCTTTTGGAAATATGACTTTAGAATTAAATGTGTTCAACATTTGCAAGCAACCTGGTGATAATTCAGAAGTACATGAAGTGGATTTCATTGAAGAACTTGTTCATGAACATCTCACCACTACCACATTCCATGATCCTTTAGAAGCTTATTTAATTGAATATGAGTTTGATAATGCTTCAGAAATTTCACACACTGATTCTTTGTTAAAATCTTTTCAGGATAAGCATTGTTGGAAACAAAAGTTTGAGGAACTACCATCACTTACAAATGTCACTGTACCATCAACTATTGAACCACCCAAGCTGGAGTTAAAACCATTGCCATCCGAGCTAAAATATTCCTTTTTGGGTGAGAGTGAAACTTTTCCAGTCATAATTTCTTCACATCTTGATGAACTACAAGAAGGTAAGTTGTTACAACTTTTGAAGATGCACAAAAATGCATTAGGATGGACCTTAGCTGACATAAAGGGAATAAGCCCATTAATCTGCACACATAATATTTATTTAGAGGAAAATGCTAAACCCTCTAGACAAATGCAACGAAGGCTTAATCCTAATATGAAAGAAGTAGTGAGAAATGAAGTCATTAAACTTCTAGATAATGGAATCATTTATCCTATCTCTGATAGCAAATGGGTAAGTCCTACTCAAGTCGTACCTAAGAAATCTGGAGTTACTGTAGTTAAAAATGAAAACAATGAATTAATTCCAGCTAGGACTGTTACTGGTTGGCGCATGTGCATTGACTATAGGAAACTTAACTCAGTGACGAGGAAAGATCATTTCCCTTTGCCTTTCATGGATCAAATCTTAGAAAGAGTTGCAGGGCATGAGTTTTATTGTTTTCTAGATGGATATTCTGGGTATAATCAAATTGCCATTGCACTTGAGGACCAAGAGAAAACCACTTTTACATGTCCTTTTGGTACTTTTGCATATCGTAGAATGCCATTTGGATTATGTAACGCCCCTGCCACATTTCAAAGATGCATGCTTAGCATTTTTAGTGACATGATTGAACGTAATCTTGAGATTTTCATGGATGATTTTTCTGTTTCTGGTGATTCATTTGATGATTGCTTAGCCAATTTGAAAAATGTATTGATTAGGTGTGAAGAAAAAAATCTTGTTCTTAATTGGGAAAAATGTCATTTCATGGTCACTAAAGGTATTGTACTAGGTCACATTGTTTCTGCAAAAGGGATTGAGGTAGACAAGTCAAAACTTGAATTGATTGCTAATCTACCCACACCAAAGGCAGTAAAGGACATTAGGTCATTCTTGGGACATGCAGGTTTTTATAGAAGATTCATAAAAGATTTTAGCACGATATCTAAACCTCTATGTAATCTTTTAATGAAAGACACTGCATTTGAATGGACTAAAGATTGTGAAGATGCTTTTGAAAAACTCAAAAATATGCTCACTACTGCTCCTATTATGAGATCTCCTGATTGGTCTTTACCATTTGAAATAATGTGTGATGCTAGTGACTACGCTGTTGGTGCTGTGTTAGGACAAAGGAAAGATAATAAACCACATGTAATTTACTATGCAAGTAAAACTTTAAATAGAGCCCAAATGAATTATTCCACTACAGAAAAGGAATTACTTGCAGTTGTTTTTGCATTGGATAAATTCAGATCTTACCTTGTTGGATCATCAATTGTTGTCTTTAGTGATCATGCAGCTTTAAAATATCTTCTCTCTAAGAAGGATGCAAAACCTAGGTTGCTGAGGTGGATCCTTTTGCTGCAAGAATTTGACATCACCATTCGAGATAAAAAAGGAGTAGAAAATGTGGTGGCTGATCATTTATCAAGACTTGTTTGTGATGAATCTTTTGGAACCTCACCAATAAATGATACTTTTCCTGATGAACAACTTCTAATTGTCTCCACGACACCTTGGTTTGCTGACATTGCTAATTTTCTTGCTACAGGAAAAATTCCTTCTCAATGGAGCACCCAAGATAAAAGGAAGTTTCTGAATGAGGTAAAGAAGTTCTATTGGGATGACCCTTACTTGTTCAAATATTGTCCTGATCAGATTTTTCGAAGATGCATTCCCGACAATGAGGTAAGTAGTGTAATTAAGTTTTGTCATTCCGAGGCATGTGGTGGTCATTTTTCATCAAAGAAAACTGCTGCAAAAATTTTACAGTGTGGATTTTACTGGCCAACTTTGTTCAAAGATGCACATAATTTTTGCAAGTCATGTGAAAGTTGTCAAAAATTAGGTTCCATTTCGAAAAGAAACATGATGCCTTTGAACCCAATTCTTGTAATTGAAATTTTTGACTGTTGGGGTATTGATTTCATGGGACCATTTCCACCATCTTTTGGTTTCTTATACATTTTAGTAGCAATAGATTATGTTTCAAAGTGGATAGAGGCAATTCCATGTCGAAATAATGATCACAAAACAGTGATTAAATTTTTAAAAGAAAATATTTTGAGTCGATTTGGAATTCCTCGATCTATCATAAGCGATGGGGGAACACATTTTTGCAACAAGGTTTTTGAAACATTAATGAAGAAATATGCCATTACACACAAAGTTGCAACCCCTTATCACCCGCAGACAAATGGACAGGTAGAATTAGCAAATAGGGAGATTAAACAAATTTTGGAAAAGACAGTTAATCCAAATCGCAAAGATTGGTCTCTTAGACTTAACGATGCATTATGGGCCTATCGAACAGCTTTTAAAACAGCATTGGGCATGTCTCCTTATAGGCTAGTTTATGGAAAACCTTGTCATTTACCTGTGGAACTTGAGCATAAAGCATATTGGGCCATTAAAATGTTCAACTCAAACCTTGATGACGCTTCTAATTTACGAAAATTACAAATAAATGAACTTGAGGAACTCAGAAATGATGCATATGAGAATTCTAAAATTCATAAAGAAAGAACTAAAGCCTTTCATGACAAGTTAATTTCAAGAAAAACATTTAATGTTGGGCAAAAAGTTCTACTTTATAATTCTAGACTTCACATATTTCCTGGTAAGTTGAGATCAAGATGGACTGGCCCATTTGTGGTTAAGCATGTGTATCATTATGGAGCAGTTGACATTGAGAATCCTCAAAATGGTAACGTATTCAAGGTAAATGGACAAAGACTCAAACTCTTTTTGGAAAATCATGTTACTCAAGAAGAGGTTGTTTTTCTTTCTGATCCTTGTTTTGAAAATAACTAGATGTAAATATAATTTTTTTTTAACCCCGGTTAAATGGCGGATAACGGTACTCCGTGATTATTTAAGTCGGTTCCATCAGCTACCCACAAAACTGATATTGTATATAAATTTCTCTTTCATTTTATTTTTCATTTTTTTTCAGGATGGATGATATTCTCAAAAGATTGCAGAAACGATTTCCTCCTTTTCCTCGGAATATTTTACTGAAGCTTTACCAAGTTCGATTAGAAAGATTAAGAATGCTTATGAACAAAGGGATTCCTGAAGACATACGTTGGATAATTGAAGCCAAGGTACGTGAAGATGAATATCTTCCTGTTTTGCATTTACCAGGTACAGGTAGAAGCACTTATGCAAAGAAGCGACGAGCAAAGCGCATGAGTTCAAATTGCCACAAGTGTGCACGATGGACGTGTAACGGTAAATGTCGTTCTATTGGGATTCCGTCCTCTAATCGAGATGATAAAATTGAATTCATTAAGGATGGACTGAGTAAGGAGAATTTGGGTAATATCCAACTTTCTCTTGAGACGCATCCTAGTGGAGATGTACAAAGAGAAATTCTTGATTTATGGCCGCAATTCCAAAGGGAATGGCAACATCTTGGGAATCTGATGATAAAAGACCCTGTTTGCCAGCTTGTAAGAAAACTGGATGGGAAGCATATCCTCGACTCATAGAAGGCGTTTAAGCCGTTTCTGGACGTAAAACCAGAGGAAGATGTCAAATACACTTTCGGCGACATTATTACTCTTGTCTGATTCACTACTCAGTCCTCTATATATTACACCATGTACTCATTCTCTTTCAGGCACTCGAAAAAGAAAAAAAAAATGGAAAGCACTTCGTCCCAGCGCATTAAAAAAATTTGTGTCTTTGGAGGTGCTTATCCAGGGAAAAATAACATATTCGCTGATGAAGCCATAAGAGTTGGAGTAATACTTGCCCAACAAAAGATCCAGTTGATTTATGGAGGCGGTAGTACGGGTTTAATGGGAGCAGTCGCTACAGCAGCACACGCCGGAGGAAGTCCAGTTCTAGGAATCGTGCCAAAACTATTCACAGATTTTTGTGGACCTACCGTGGGTAAGGAAATACAAGTCTGGAGTATCCCTGAACGGATAACAATCATGTACCATTCTGCCGATGCATTCATTGCCTTACCAGGAGGTCTGGGTACATTGGAAGAAATAGCTTGCGTGGCTTCTTGGTCATCTTTGGTCACAAATAAGAAACCCATTGGTTTGCTTAATATTAATGGTTATTTTAGTAATTTACTTTCATATTTAGATAATGCTGTGGATAATGGATTCATGTTTTCAGAGGCAAGGAGAACCATAATTTCTGCTACAACCATTGAAGATTTACTCAAAAAGCTACAAGCTTATGAGTGTTTATCTGCTACGGTTGTTTCGCAAACGCTCGGAAAAAGAAAAAGAGATATGGACGAGCAAGGAGTGGATTGCACTTTGTCTTTGTGACATTATCTAACATTTTGTTTGTTGTGTCTCAGTTATAATAAGTGGTTAGCAACCTCTGCAGGTAATATCTCCTAAATTCTACCTTTAAAATTTGACATTGGGGACAATGTCATATTTTAGTAGGGGGTAAGGGACATATTTTGCTAAAAAAAAAAAAAAAAAAAAAAAATTTTGTTGTGTTTTAAGACATTTAGAAGTATTCATTCTGAACAAGGTCTGAGTAAGGGAGACTTGAGACATACCTTGTCAGTTTGATTTAATCTTCTTCTTCAAAAAAACAAAAAAAAAAAAAAAAAAAAAAAAAGCATGTTTAGACTTAGTGTGTTTTTTTTAGTTACTTTCAATACAATGATGAGATATGAATTGCATAAGTCTAAAACAGATTTATTAGTGAGAAGATTTTCATGAGAATTGAGCTTGATGTCAACCTTTTTATGAGCCAATGTTAATATGATATGTTGATTGAGAAAGAAGCATGTTTAGACTTAATCTGACTTGTATAATCATCTTTGTGAGTTTTTGAGCCTATAATGATTTATGCATTATACAAATCAATCTAATTTCTTTCTTGAGTGCTCTTATGATTACATGATTCTCTAGAACTTGCTTTAAACCGTTTGAGACTATATTGATACATGTGACAACATGAATATGATAGAGGCATTAGGATTATAACCAGAGCCAAACAGCCATCCCTTATTAATGTTCTAAGAGAACATCCCCACTAGTGAGCCAATTTGAGCCTACATTAAATATGATGTTTTATTGGTAACCACAACTTACACCTAGCCTAAATATGCTTATATCCTTACCCTTGTTCTAAAGATGAATTTTATATTTTGAGACATATTGCAAAAAAACAAGGGATATTTTTATTTGAAAATTTGGGTTAGAAACAAAAGATAAGTGTGGGGGAAGAAAAGAAAAGAAAAAGTCAAGAGAAAAAGAAAGGGATCATTGTCAAATACATTCCCATATTAAAAAAAAAAAAAAAAAAAAAAAAAAAAATCTTCTCTTGAACTTCTAGAAAAAGATGTTACAAAGTTGGTTAGAATGATGCAAAGGCTCAACATGAATATTTAGCCTATGTTATTATGTGCTTTATAAGAGTTTTGAGAAGTTTTATTTGTATGATCTTATTATGTCTCTAAAATCTATGAACTCTTTGGAACCTTTGTGATATCTTTATCCTTTTGTTCTTTAACCACATTATAACCCTTTGGCCCCATTACAACCTTGAATAAAGACCTCTTGATTTATGAAGTTGTATGATCTAAATAGTGGAGAATAGGTGGACAAGCAAGCATATGGTAGAAGTGTTTTCATGAGATTGATTGAGTGTAAACACTTTACCACTACTTTAAAGAGTGAAAATCAAGAGAGTATCCCATGTGAGAAGTTGAGATTAAGTTTGAATATACACTATTTTGATTGAAATATGTTATGTTATTATTGGCTTAACTCAAACTATTTACATTCAAGCAAGATCTTTTGTGAATTTCTTTAAGCTATTGATTAGTTTTTAAGACTTGTCCAATGATTATCTCTAATTTATATTGGAAGGATTAGTTATAATTATTATTTTTAGTTTATCTTATGTCTTCAATGTTTGTGGGTATCGTCCTAGTAAACCCTCACGAGACTAAACTCGTCCACTAGGGACACCTAGGGGTTTAAAGGCTTGTGTCACATGCTAAGTGCCACCGTGATTTCCTACGAAAATGGATTAGATTAGATTTTCTTATTTTATATTTATTTTTTTTTATTGAGTCGTTGCTAGGGACTAGCAACAATCTAAGTATGGGGGTGTGATAACTCGTATAATTATATAGTTTTTAGTTATGTTTTATTATTGTTTTGTGTCAAATACGAGTTATTATTGTTTAGTCTAATTGTGTTTATGATCTTTTATATTTTTATGTAATTTGGTGTTTTTCACAAGTTTCTTTGAGTTATTTCAGATTACTAGAATTAAGGGCAAATCCAGTTCAGTTCCAGTTCCGACACCTTTTGCCATATCAGCTATATCTCGAGTTTCACTGAAGCAATAAGGCTGAACTTTGTATCCCTGCAAAGCTAAGAGGCATATCTATCTTTTTCATGTTTTACACTTCTTGAAACGGAGTCGTTTTCCCTAGCGAAATCGACCATCAAGTTGGCTGATGTGCAATGACGTCTGTTCTGCACCGTTTTGGTATTTTGACCATATCTTCCGATCCACGTGCGCAAATGATCTGATTCCAACGGGTATGGATCCGTAACTGATAGGGGTATATTTTTCTAGAAGACCATTTTATCAGATCGAGCCTCCAACATTGACAAAATCGACCATCAAGCTGGCTGATCAGAATTGTCATACAATATGACGAAAATTGTTAGAAAAATGCACCCACCTATTATACCTACCTTTGAAATTTGTAAAGCTTGTCTCTTGTCATTTAGCCCTCCAAAATGTGTATAAATAGAGGGCCTTGGATGAGTATTGGGATACATTATACATTGGTAGGATATTAGCCTTTGTAGTAAAATTCTCTAAGTTTTCTTCTTCTTTCCTTTCTCTAGTTTTCTTTTTCTTTACTTATGTTTCTTACATTTCTTTTCATTTTATTCATATCTAGTATGTGTTGCTAATCATATTGTTGAGGTGATGAGGTGAAGCTCTTGGTAAATGCTAAGGTTAGTCTCTTAAACATGAGCTAAAATGAATCATCATTTATAAACACTAGTATAGATAATATTTTCTTTTGGTTTAAAATCATACTTGCAAAGTAGAGATCTTGATTCATTATTGACAATGAAAATGGCACAGTAAATGCTTGGTTTCATAACCTTGATTTGTTGTAGACATATACCTTGGCATAAGGAATGCTTGGACTCTTTTTGTGAGTTTTGAGGACACCAAATGAACATAATATCATATGCTATGGACGTTGGACAATTTGGACTGAATTGCTAAACCTTCCGGTTGGAACCTCCCTTATGTGTGGATTTCAATTGTGTAATAAAACAAGATTAATCTTAGCATAACACCAAGAGTGGATTCTCTAACCTCAACATCTTTTCTTATTGTTTTTTTTTATATCTTGTTTAATTGCTTTTATGTTATTTTGTTTATTTTGTTCTCTAATATCTTGTTTACTTTCTTTGTTATTGATTCCCTAATATCTTGTTTATTTTCTTTTTCTTATATATTTATAAACTTATACTTACTAATACGCTTCCCTGTGGTTCGACCTCGGACACCCGAGAATTTATTACTTGAACATAACCTGCACTTGGGTTTACAACTCTTAATTGAGTTACCATCAATGCGTATGCCTCAAATATATCAAGATGTGTGAATGTCAAGGATCGAAAACTTTCTTCCTTAAAGTCACATGATTACCACATCTTAATGCAAGACTTACTTTCACACTCTTTACGTTGTTCTATGTCAAAGCAAGTGACTTCTTGCATAATTGAACTTAGTAATATAATGAAAGTTATTTGTGGCAAAGTTCTCAATGTTGAAGAGCTTGAAAAACAGTCGGTGGATCGGTTTTCTATCGATGGATGTACTTATTAGAGAGGTATTATTTGCTAATTAGCTTATTATACTTTTATCTTCAACATAGCGTTTAATTACTCACATTAAGATTGTTATGTATTCTGTTTTAGGATATTAGGAAAGTTAAAATCTTATTGTCAGAACAAACGCTATCCAAAAGATTAAATTGCTTAAGGATATTTAATGGAGGAATGTATAACATTTTGTGCAAGATATTTGAAAGATGTTGAAACAAGATTTAACAGACCAGGAAGAAACGATGGGCTTACACATAACAACTTAGATACATACTTATTTAAAAGTTTTGGACAACCAATTGACAAAGTTGAAGTGGTTGAGCTAGATGATAAATCTTGGGCACAAGCGCATTGATATGTGCATTTCCATAATGATTCACTAGAATCATTACACGCATAAGTTTTAGTATAATATTTATTTTAACAAAGAGTTTATAAAATTTTTGCTTTCTTAATTTAAAAAAGACTTTTTTTATAGTGAGTATAGTAACTACTTGAGAGATTGTTTACGTTCTCGAAGATCACAACTTCGCGAGCTTGATAAGTTATTTATGAAAAAATTTCACGAATAGTTAGGAGAAGTTGTAAGTAACGTAACTGTTTGTGATTTTATTACGATCAATATATTGTTTGATATATAAATAAAGTAATATTTTGCCTTTGCGTTTCTTGTAATAGGTTTGGAGTGGAAGGGATGTTAGTGAAGAAGTTAAGTGTCCTTCACAAGGATCGAATAGAATAGTGAAAAGATAAAGTGCTTACATCATTAATAGATTTAGATTTCATACTAAATCCCGTGAAAGATTTAGGAGAACACAAAACTGTGGAGTTGTTTCTTCTTCAACAACAAGCTATGCTAGTGCTAGGGATAGTAATCCTGTGGAGGGAAATGTTGATTATTATGGAATTCTTAATGATATTATTGAGTTGGATTATTATGGCAAGTGGGAGGTCATATTATTTCGATGTTATTAGGCTAATGTGAATACTGGTAGAGATGTAAAAAAAAAATCAGTTCGAATTTACAATAGTGAATTTCTCTCGATTAATTCACACCAGACAACAACTGATTGACAAGCCTTATATTTTTTCATCTCAAGTCAAAAAAGTCTTTTAGTCCGAAGATTCAAATGATGCGGGTTGGTATGTTGTACTCCGTAACACACCTAGAGACTTGTTTGATATGGGTGATCAATGTTGAGATGATATTGAACAAAGAACTGAATGTTTGCCTTAAACCAATCAAAACTTAGATGAATTATCCCTAGCACCAGTACAGATGTTCAGTGTGTTCACGAAGATGTTGATGAAGACATTTATGAAGCTTGATGAAAAAACTGAATTTAGTAAGATTATTTTGACACAAATACTGTGTATATAATATGCTTTTATACTTTAAATATTTTATTATTAATGTTCTTTACATTATAGTATTTTATTCTTATACTAATGTTGTTTACTTAAAATTGTTGCAGATAGCATACCGAGGAGAATATTACAGGGTATCAATATCATTCAGATCGATTCAGAATTGGTATGTGCTAATGTTGAGGGCGACACTAGAGTGACGTCTTCAGAGATGCCGAATGCGTCTACTCTAGATGCTAACACAGAGTTGCCTACTGCAAATACGACTACAAAAACTGTAATTCATACGAAATTGAATACAGGTATTGTGTTACAGATGTGTTAAAAGTACACAATATACTTTGACCAAAAAAGGTTCTACAATTGCTAATATATTTTATTTTGTGTAGTTGATAATACTGGACAACGCAGAACTTGAGGTCGTACCACATTAAAGGAGTTATGGGCACTACCTCCTGAAGAGCATATTGTTGTTTTAGCAAATAATGAGCAGCAGTCAATTGGTCCGTAAGCACAACTATTGGCTAGCTTTCTTGGCTTGATTGCACGAAATGGGATAAAGTGTCCAATTCATTATGAAACATGGAGTGATGTGCCGAATAATGAGAAGGTCGAGATGTTAAATTTTATTGAGGTATAAGCGTGTTAAATTAATATTGCATTAATTTTAGAATTTTGTTTATGATCGAAACTAACTTTGTACAACTTTTCCATTTCAGTCAAGATTTTTATTGCAAATTCCAACATCATTTGTTCTGAAGTCATTGGGGAAAAAATGGAAAGACTATAAGCATGACATGAAGAAAAACTATTTCGATCAAAATATTGATCCTGCTGTCATATTATGAATCATACCACGTGGTGTGGTTATGTGGCAGTATGAGAGATTGGTTAGATTCTGGTATTTTTTTTTAAAAAAAGAGGTATCATTTATAATTTATTTTTGTCATTTACTTATATTACTTTATATAATACAATTGTATGAAATATGTATACATTAATAATATTTGTGTCCAATGTACAAGAACGAGAATGGATAGGGGTAAGCAATAGAAAGCAATAGAAATACAGTCACACAAGTGGATCAAAAAACTTTGCCAGAAAAGCTAATGAAAAAGTAAGTTTTCATTCATAATATATTATTATATTAATGTTAAGTACATTTGATCCCATAATAGGACAAAGTTGTTAAACAGTCCGTTTAGTTCGCTTTAAGTCTCGTAAAAGCATTCAAATGTCAAACATGCAATGTTAGTGTATTTTATGCATGTAAATAGCTCCAATATATTATATTATAGTTGTTGAAATTTTGAAGTTGCTATAATACTTATTTTGTAAGATAATTATTTGTTCTCAATTGTTTTAATACAATTTAGTATTAATTATTATTATTTTGTGGGAAGTTGAGAGGGGGAAAAATTGAACGAGTTGAAGTGTTTCAGTTAACTTATACTAAGAAAAATGGATCCTATCTGAACGTCAAGACTCAGGAAATTATGGTATATTTGGTTCAAACTTGTTTTCATTTACAAATATATTACATTTTATATTATTAATTTTATTGTTTTATAGGAGAAAGCAAAAGAAAAAATTGCTGAGTATCAAGCCGGATCATCAAATGCCTCAGTCAATATGCAAGATGTCGAGATCAAGTTTTCACTAAAGTTGCTGGGAAAGAAAGACATGGACGGGTTTGAGGTCTCGGACTAGGTCCAACACCATGTAGCTACTATGGAATTGGTTCTCAACGATTTCCTTCTTCTTCTTCACAAAACTACTTTGAGAGAAGAAATGAAAAATATACATCAACGATTTGAGAAAAAGAAAGCAGAGAGATAAGTAGAGATGGCAAGGTTTGAAGCAGAGATGGCAAAGAGACTGTCGCAACCAAAAAAATAACGACGAGTCTCATCGCAAGACTTTATTATTCGTTAAGCGTGACATTTAAAGAAAAAACCGAGGAAAAGTCGACTTAATTCCTCTAGAAATGAAGGTTTTGAAAATGACCTTAAAAAAGACATGGAGTCGCCACCAATCTTTTTTAGCTAGGTGTGATCGGCCACCTATTAAAACCGGTTTTATGAAATATTTTAAAAATTAATTAAAACATTTTAAAAACCAATTTCAAGTCTGCGTTTTAAACCAGAGAAATCAAAAAAGCAGGTTCGGGAGTCGGTTACGTGTGGGGAAGGATTAGCACCCCCACAACGCCCGTATAAATCGGTACCTTATTAATCGTGTGTTATCTCAAGTCTCGGTAAAAGTTGGTTTTAAATTTAGTATTTCGAGTTAATTCCCAATTTAAAAATAATTCCATTTTTTATTGAAAATGATCCGGAATTTATAAATTCAAAATTTTCCTATATTCCCCAACAAACGTGGCAAAATATAGAAATTTTTATTAGTTTTGGAAAACTTTCCGAATCATTCTCTTTTTTGAAAGAAAGATATTCCTTTATTAATGATAATTGATGATATTCCCTCCAGCAAACCCGGTAGAGAACTCATGAATTATTTTAACTCGGGAATATCTTTATATTTTTTATTGAAAACCATTATCTTTTTGAAAACATTTAAAATAAATGAATATGTATATGCATGACATAAATAAAATGACATAGCAAAATCTAAATAACATAATGCAACCTAAATGACATGGCAAACATGAATGATATGGCATATAATTTAAATGACATGGAATAAAATAATGCTATCATATAATATGCATAAAAATAAAAATGCAATGCATGAAATGTATTTTTTCCTTTAATTAAGGAAATCCGTATATCTAAAAAGATATCCGGCTACCTTAGGAAAATATGTCAAATTAAATATTCTAAAACCAAAATACTTTGTGATTGTTTGAAAACAATTTTGAAAAGCTTGAATTAACAATAAAAACTGGGCTAATTTCTTTTTAAATGGCTCTAATTTCCTAAGTTTAAAAAATCCGGACTTGACTACCCTTAACCCGGGACTTGAAAAACCATTTTTAGAGTTTAAAAGGGCTTAGAAATCATCCTAAGTCAGTAGCTAACCCTCCTAATCAGCCCACTCTAAGTAAATTAACCAAAACAGAAAATTGGTTTTTCTTTAAATTCAATTCTGACTCCACTGTCCAGTTTTAATCCACGATTTTTTACCCTATTTTTAAAAATTCCAAAAATTCTGAAAAAAATTATTGGAGACTCAGGACATGTAAAAATACAAGGAAAAAAATCTACTTAATTTTCCGATCAAAGATAAATTCCCAGAAAAACCAGAGATGTACGAGTTTTTGGAGGAGAAAAAACTGCTTTGTTTTTCTTTAAATTCAATTCTGACTCCACTGTCCAGTTTTAATCCACGATTTTTTATCCTATTTTTAAAAATTCCAAAAATTCTAAAAAAAATACTGGAGACTCAGAACATGTAAAACTACACGAAAACAAATCGGCTTAATTTTCTTATCAAAGATGAATTCCCAGAAAAATCATAGATGTACGAGTTTTTGGAGGAGAAAAAAAACTACTTTGTTTTTCTTTAAATTCAATTCTGACTCCACTGTCCAGTTTTAATCCACGATTTTTTACCCAATTTTTAAAACTTCCAAAAATTCTAAAAAAAATACTGGAGACTCAGGACATGTAAAACTACATGAAAAAAATCGGCTTAATTTCCTGATCAAAGATGAATTCCCAGAAAAATCATAGATGTACGAGTTTTTGGAGGAGAAAAAAACTGCTTTGCCAACACATTTTTGCTTTTGATAAAATCATTTAAAAACCAAAGTAAAAATATTTGAAACTCATAAAATGACTTGAAAGCAGTAGCTAGGACTCTTTGAAAGTTAGATAAAAATTGGCTAAATAAAAAAAATCACAAAGGTAGAGTAATCAATTTGACAAACTTAATTTTCCACAAGTGTGCTCAAGAGAGCATGATCTTGAACCATTAATTGGCTCAAGTCATTATTCAAGTGGCATGAACATGAAATGCATGAAACAATGCAGCAAACATAATGCATGAAATGCATGGATTTAAACCTAAATGTAAGGAAAATGCATGACACAAATAATATGGCCTAGACCTAACATGAACTTGCATGGCATTTAATGTAACCTAGACCTAAGACATGCATGGCATTTTCACAAACACAAGGCATGCTTAATTCAAAAATCCAACCAAATATCATGCAAATGCAAAAACCTAACAACTAGCATGACAAAAATACAACACACAATGCAAAACACATGGAGTAGCCAAATGGCCCCAAGCTTCAACAAGCATGGCATTTTCACAAACACTTGGTATGCTAGCATGAAAAACTAAGTCATAACACAAAAATCACACAAGCATTTTCACAAACACCTAATATACTAAATCTAAAACATGCTCAAATTTAAACAACATAAAAACAGAAAATTAAAAATGCAAAAACATGATATCTAAGACATAAATGGCAATAAACAAAGCAACCAAATTAAATATAACTTAAGAACATGAAATAACATAATATTTAAAACATCAAAAATAAAGAAAATAGCATAAACAATATGGTAAAATGAATCAAAAACAACAACTTAAAATAATGTAGGCCATTTGGCCATGGTGAGTTTATTGTAAAAACAAAATGTAAAAAAAAAATTATACTTAAGAAAGGAAATGAAGGAAGAACAAGAAACATTATTTTAAAATGAAAACTCACCAAGTAGAGATTAAAATAGCAAAAAATAAGAATAGAAAATGAAAGTGCAAGAGTTGGTGCTCAAGAGCAACCTCAAGAAGCTAATATTTCAAGCTTTTCTCTTCAAACTTTCCTTTTTTTCTAAACTTTTCTTTTTTTGCTCTCAACCAAGAAGATAAAAAACTAAGAAAAACTAAGAGAAATCAACCAAAATGGAAAAGAAAAAACAAAATCTGCCTCCCCCCTCCTTAGGGCTAGCCTTAATGCATGGTTATATAGCCTCCAAGATGTTGTCATTTTTGTGTAACCTAATTTCCATCAAATGGCCAATAATTCAAGATGAAAAGTCATGAAATTACCACCTTTAGATTAGCATCTCAGCCCTCTCAAATTACAGCTATGCTAAAATAATGTTGACATCTTTCTTAACCTATGTGGTTTAATCACCATGGCTTGATCAAAGAGAATGGTTAACTAACTCTTGATTTTTAACCACTTGATTAAAAAAAAAATTAGAAGCTTCCTCCTTTCTTTGGGCTTGGGTATGCCAGCACATCTCTTTTCCAGCCCAACTCTGATTTTTTGAAGGGCCAAAAAAAGCCCTTTTCGGTTGCTTGGGTGAAATGACCATTTTGCCCCCCGGATGCAAGTAAATATCAAACGGACTCCAAATTCAATTTTTCTTTTTTTAATACTTCCAAAATAATAAAATATTGAGTTCTGGAAGTTTTCAAAATTATCCGAGTCCGTTTGCTATTTATTTGGATTTTTTTTCCCAAAAATGCCCTTTTATGCCCCTACATTTTACCATTTTTTAAACGAGCTCCAAATCAAGATTTTTCTTTACCAATCTCTTCAAAATAATTAAAAAGTGTGATCTGGAAGTTTTCATAATTTTTGGAGCTCATTTGGTATTTTTTCGGGATTTATCGGCTTGAATTACTGCATAGGAGGCCCGGGATTTGGCCATTTTGCAAACGAACTCGGAATCAAGATTTTATTTCGCCAATATCTTACAAATAATTTAAAAATGAGATTTGCCAAATTTCAGAATTTTTTGGAGTCCATTTGCTATTTTTCCGGGATTTTCCTTTTTGAATTACTGCATAAGAAGCCCGGGATTTGGCCATTTTGCAAACGAACTCGGAATCAAGATTTTCTTTCGCCAATCTCCTTCAAATGATTTAAGAATGAGATTGACAAATTTTCCATAATTTTCGGAGTCCATTTTCTATTTTTCCCAAATTTTTCCAATTTTGCCCTTTTACCTCCGAAACCCGGTTTTGCTCAAAACAAATCCGATTTTCAGATTTTCTTCAATCTGAGCCTTGGGCCATCCTTTTTAACCATTCTTCATCCATTGGGGGCTTTGGTCTTAACAAGTCGGGCCATTTCTGTGATTCTTCCCGATTTCACCGAAATCCACTAAAAACCCTAATTCTCGGTTTTCTCCCGGATTGACTTTTCTTTCGGTTTTTCTTGCAAGTGACTTCTCCATTACCCGTAGTCAGTGCTTATCTTTCATTTGGAACCTTCAATTCCGACCAGTTTGATCGTTTAAGCACTTTTCCCCAAATTTCTCGGATTAGGGTTTCTTTTCTAGTGAATCTCCAAATCCCAACTTCCGAACTCCATATCTTTCAATGTAGACCTCGGATTATCAAAATTCTTTTGCCATTTTTCAATTGAACTTAAAATCTTGATTTTGAAAGTGGGTTGACTTTTTCAGTAGTTGACTTTCTGGGTTGACTTTTTCGGGGTTGACTTTTTTTGGGGTTGACTTTTTTCAAGTTTGACTTTTTGTGCTCGCCCTCTTAAACTAAGTCTCGGAGTACCACCTGCAGGATGAAAACAGTCTTTTTACACTTGGGAACATCAATATGGGAAGAAAACATACCTGTTTAGTGGTCCGGACAAAATTAGGTGTCTACAGCTGCCCCTCTTTGGCTATTGCTGAGAATCAGGAATCAGGCAAAGATAAACCGACACTAATTTTGTACGGTCAGTGACATCACATGTGAAGGAAAGGAAAAGGGGTTTCTTTTTCATTTTCATTTTTTTCATTTTCTTTTTTTCTTTTTTTCTTTTTTTTCTTCTTTTTTCTTTTTTTCTTTTTTCCTTTTTGTTTTCTATTTTCTCTTTTTCATTTTATTTTATTTTTTTAAAACAATAAATTGAAGATTTTGTCCTTAAATTGAATTCCCTGCCTAAACAAGGCTCGATTCGTCCTAAGGGAATAAATTCGATTTTCAAAAGAAAATTTTATGCTCGAAGGGCTTTAAAATTGGTGCCCGAAGGTCTTAAAATGGTGCCCGGAGGTCTTAAAAATTGGTGCCCGGAGGTCTTAAAATGGTGCCCGGAGGCCTTACCCCTGAAAAAAGTTATGCCCGGAGATCTTAAAGATGTTGCCCGGAGGTCTTACCTGTGATATGAAAAATTATGCCCGGAGGTCTTAAAAATTGGTGCCCGGAGGTCTTATCCCTGAAAAAGGTTATGCCCGGAGGTCTTAAAGATGTTGCCCGGAGGTCTTACCTGTGATTTGAAAAATTATGCCCGGAGGTCTTAAAAATTGGTGCTCGGAGGTCTTACCCCTGAAAAAAAGTTATGCCCGGAGGTCTTAAAGATGTTGCCCGGAGGTCTTACCTGTGATTTGAAAAATTATGCCCGGAGGTCTTAAAAATGGTGCCCATAGGCCTTACCCCTGAAAAAAAGTTATGCCCGGAGGTCTTAAAGATGTTGCCCGGAGGTCTTACCTGTGATTTGAAAAATTATGCCCGGAGGTCTTAAAAATGGTGCCCATAGGCCTTACCCTTGAAAAAAGAGTTATGCCCGGAGGTCTTACCACTGAAAAAAAGTTATGCCGGGAGGTCTTAAAGATGTTGCCCGGAGGTCTTACCTGTGATTTGAAAAATTATGCCCGGAGGTCTTAAAAATGGTGCCCATAGGCCTTACCCCTGAAAAAAAGTTATGCCCGGAGGTCTTAAAGATGTTGCCCGGAGGTCTTACCTGTGATTTGAAAAATTATGCCCGGAGGTCTTAAAAATGGTGCCCATAGGCCTTACCCTTGAAAAAAGAGTTATGCCCGGAGGTCTTACCTGTGATTTGAAAAAATTATGCCCGGAGGTCTTAAAAATGGTGCCCATAGGCCTTACCCCTGAAAAAAGAGTTATGCCCGGAGGTCTTACCTGTGATTTGAAAAATTATGCCCGGAGGTCTTAAAAATGGTGCCCATAGGCCTTACCCCTGAAAAAAAGTTATGCCCGGAGGTCTTAAAGATGTTGCCCGGAGGTCTTACCTGTGATTTGAAAAATTATGCCCGGAGGTCTTAAAAATGGTGCCCATAGGCCTTAAGAATGGTGCCTGGAGGCCTTACCCGTGATTTGAAAAAACTGCGCTGTATGCGACTTTAAAAATGATGCTCGGGGGTCTTAAGAATGGTGCCCGGAGGCCTTACCCGTGATTTGAAAAAAATGCGCTGTATGCGACTTTAAAAATGATGCCCGGGGGTCTTAAGAATGGTGCCCGGAGGCCTTACCCGTGATTTGAAAAAAAAATGCGCTGTATGCGACTTTAAAAATGATGCCCGAAGGTCTTCAGAATGGTGCCCGGAGGCCTTACTCGTGATTTGAAAAAAATGCGCTGTATGCGACTTTAAAAATGATGCCCGGGGGTCTTAAGAATGGTGTCAAGAGGTCTTAAGAATGGTGCCCGGAGGCCTTACTCGTGATTTGGAAAAAATGCGCTGTATGCGACTTTAAAAATGATGCCCGGAGGTCTTCAGAATGGTGGTGAAGAATTGTTGAAAATTAACCTAAAGATTTTGAGAAGATGCGAATGCTTTTTGATTTAAATGCATATGTTGTATAAGATACGAAATGACTTAAACTGGTGCAAATGTCTTTAATGCAAATGTAAATGACTTGGATTGATGCCCATGTTTCATGATGCAGATGCCCCTACTAATTGTGTTCATGTAACTGGTTTATGAATGGTGTAACTACAATTACCACACATTAATGAAAATGCAATGATTCTAGAAATGATGCAATTGCTTGAGATGACACAAATGCGAATTCCATGGAGAATGTAAATGTAAAGGTAAAATGGAGATGCTTATGGAATAATGCCAATGCAAATACCCATGAATGATGAAAATGCTTGCTGACACTGTGCAGATGCAAAAGCTCGATAGAGAGATGAGTGCTCATGAGTGATGCAAATGCCCCTGGTTGTTCCTCTAGAGTTTGGCTTAGCCTTTCAAATTCATTTTTCCTCTTCAAATCAGAGTATATCTTCAATTCATTTTGGCTATTCTCTTTGCCCCAACAGTTTTTCAAACTTTCATCAACAGAGATCTGAATCGGGTTCTATTTCTTCTTCTCATATCTGGAAGTCAGGACCTATCTTGGCAGTTCTATACCTTTGGGTTAGAAAAACCCTTGTCTCATGTCAACATCAAAAATGGGTATTTCAAAAATATTTTTATTTGTTTTCGCATTTTGAAAACTTCTTGAACAAAAATATTAACCCCACAATTTGTGATGTACAAATCTTTTGAAGACTGATGATCGTTGTTAGAAATTTCTCTAAGTATCAATCTGGTTTTTTTCAACTGGGATTGGCAAGGCTTGGTATAACAAGATTCTGGCTTTTCCAGGAAAACTTCATGACAAAAATGTATATCCCTTCTAGGCTCACAAATGGAACAGTTTTTATAAATCATGAATTCATTGAGAACCAAACAAATTCAACATTCTTTTAGTTTCCATATCAAGGTATTTTGACAAGCGTCAAGATTGGCCGGGATGTTTAAACTGGAAAGTTGATTTTGGAGGAAAAAGGTTTCAGTTTTTGAAGACAATCCTCTGAATGAGAACTGACAATTTGGGGGGTTCAGGAATTCCTAGATGTTCCTCGATGACCACTCCTTTAATAAGATCTTTTCTTTTGGGGTATCGGCACCATCATAGATGGCATCGAAAATTTCCAAATTTACTCTAGACCGCCCATTTTTGGGTTTTCGCCCTAGAGTCCCATTCTTTCCATTTTTTTTTGTTCATTGTTTTACCATGCACTTGAGAATTCTAAATTCTTCCTTAGTGAAATGATAATTCGATGAAATGGGATAAAATCTGAGGAAAAACCTTTCAAATTAAATATTCATGCTTGATCAAAATGGACTTTTAAAGCACGTAATGTAGGTCATGGCTCAGGGTTCAGAAAGAAAGGATAAATAGGCCCAAAATATGTGTTTGAGGATAATCAAACAAGGATCATTTCTTGAGGAGGATTATCTTTGAAGCATTTGTCCCTTCTTGGACATTTCTTTCCTTTTGACTTTTGTGTCTTTTTCTTCCTTGCTTTTGGCTTTCAATTTGCCATGTCTTTCACATATTTTGTTTTCTTTTTTCATTGGCTTTCATTTTGCCATCTTTTCCTCTTCTTTTTCAACGGAGTGAGCCCGTCTTTATTCGGGGCTCCATTTGCTTTGCATCTGTCTTTGAGCTAGGATTTGTTTCTCAATGATCTTTTAAAAAGATTTTTCCTCGCATTTGCCCCCCAGTGTAGAGGGTGATCCTTGATTAGGGTTCAAAGAAGAAAAAATTCTTTTGGCTCAAAAGGGGTGACTATGGATAATTTCTTATTGTGTGAAAGGGACATGAAAGATGGCCATTTCTCATGTCAAGCACAAATATTCACATTGAAAAGCAATCCCCAGGGGAAATAGATAATCAAAATTTCATTTTGCACTTTGGAATCATCCGAATTCTCATATGCATGATATCACAATTTTTTTTTTCGTCGCATGCCCCTATGATTCATGCATTTAGTCCATCCTTATTCACCATGTATCCATCATTTCCACCTATGATGCCTTAATTTGATTAACCATGAGAATCTGTATCAACGAGGAACATAGCAAGTCCAGGTCTATTTTGAAAAGGCTGAGTTTCCAATCTGAGTTTTTTTGAGGAGATAAGGAAAATATGACCCAAAAACGGATTTTCTCTGGGACAAGGGATAATCTAGTTTAATCATTGTGCCCCAGGATGTCAATCATGAAGTGATGTTTGGGCAATTAGTGTTTTGTGGTTATTGGGAAAGGTCATGAATAATTTTAGCACAATCTTGACACACACCAAATTATCGAAATCTAGACTCTTGAAAGAATGTCTCATTTGTTTGATTTTCAAGGAATTCAAAAAATTTCAAAAAGTTCGTTCCTTTGTTCATAGCCTAGACTAGGATTTACATCCTTGTTTATTTTGCAATGACAATACTTCTCTTTTTTCATTCATTTTTCCTTGAAGCATTAGGTCTTTCAAGTGTTATTGATTCAAGGTTTAGGTATAGAGAAGCCCAAAAAGGAGGGGGATGGTGTTGGGTCATTTCTAACACTGATCATCAATCTTCTTGAGACTATCCATTATTAAAACTTCCTTAATGCTTGTTTTTGTAAATTCACGTTTATTTAAAACACAACAAACACAAAGCATTTAAAATTCATTTAATTCATGTAGATGTTAACATGAGACAAGTGCTTTCATCATCACAGTGTATAAAACTACATGCGTCAAAAATGCTCCTATTGACATCCTTCAAAGGTAGTAATTCTCCCCCTAAAACCCTGAAAGAAACTGATTTAGGGCTAAACGGCCTTCCATTGATTGATAAGCTCCGGTGTCAAAATACCATTACGGATAAGACTTTCAATCCTTTCCTTCAGTTGTCTGCATTTTTCAGTTGAATGCCCAACTACCCCTAGGTGATAATCACACTTGCTGTCAGGGTCATAACTCCTTGCTGATGGATTCGGAGCTATTTTCAAAGGTACCGGGGTAAGGTACTGATTCTTTATTAGTAATGGCAGTAAGTCAGGGATGGTGATTGGAATTCTTTCTTGATTTTCCCGCGATCGTTTTCTGGAAGTAGGCCTTGTTGCAAGGGCTGGTATAGGATTAGATGTTTGGGTAGGTAGGTAAGGATAAAGGCTTGGAGATACCTCAGTAGGGTAACATGATTGGTATGAGGGAAATTGGGAATATGGGATGAAATCTCCCATAGTTTGGACATCTTCCTCTTTCTTTCTTGGTGCCTTATTTCTCTCGGTATTGGATGTTCTTTCTCTTTCAAGTTTCCCACTCTTGATAGCATTCTCAATCATCTCCCCTGGAATTACCATGTCCGCAAAATTCTTCGAAGCATTGCCGACGAGTCTGTCATAGTACGGGGCCTGCAGTGTATTCACAAAAAGGATAGTGATTTCCTTTTGTGTCAAGGGCGGTTGTACTTGGGCAGCTATGCTCATCCACCGTTGTGCATATTCTTTGAAGCTCTCAGTAGCTTTTTTCT
This sequence comes from Fremontodendron californicum, assembly GCA_030761205.1. NCBI lineage: Eukaryota > Viridiplantae > Streptophyta > Magnoliopsida > Malvales > Malvaceae > Fremontodendron > Fremontodendron californicum. Next base: position 13,818,592 of record JAULJL010000026.1, read on the forward strand.
CCATATTTTGCAAAGTGAGACGATCAAGTGTCCTGTCGGTCATATGGTTGTACAGGTTTAGAAAAGCCCTAGCCAAATCATTCCAAGAGCGAATCTGATCCTTGCTCAACTGACTATACCACCTAATTGCGAACCCGCTGAGGCTATCCTGAAAGCAGTGAATTAAAAGCTTATCATTATCTATCTGACTTGTCATCTTTCGGCAGAACATAGTGATGTGGGCTGATGGATCGGTCGTCCCGTCATATTTCACAAAGTCAGGGATCTTGAACTTAGGAGGAATGACTAAATCGAGGACCAAGCATCGTTCTTTCGCCTTTACACTCCCGAATACATCTGTTCTTTCTATTGCCCGGAGCCTTTCATCTAACAACTGATATTTCCCTTGGGAATCTGCTAACTCAACCTCATTTACTGCAACCCTTTTCAACTTTGCCTGTTCAGCTGGATCATCTGAGTTTAGGACATTGACGGGGTTAACAGTGTTCTGGGCATCACTTATTGCGACCTCATCTTGGCCCTTTTGTACCTCTAACCCTTCTCCGGCGACAAAGTTTTCGGTGTATCCTTTTCCCTTGATTACAGCAGATATTAGCTCCATCAGTTTAGTCATCTGATCCTTAGATTCTGCTTGAGATTTTGCTAGCTGTTCTCGCAATTCTCTCTGTTCCCTTTCCATTTTTTCCATTCGGGCAACTTGTTCATCCTCCATAGCACCAGCCTGTATTAAAAGTGTACTCAGTACTTCTTCTGATTTGAAATGGAAATTCTTTCAAAGACTCCTAAAGCCAAGCCAACTTCTATTTATTTCCCCCAAATGTATGTCATGATGAATGAGCCATGAATGCAATTTGATGCATATGAAGCCTAAACAATATGATGTATGGATATGTACAATGGAAACATGCTGATCATATATGTGATAAATGCAATCACAATGCCAACATGTTGCAAACAAAGAATAAACAGATCAACACATGAATATATGCAATGACTGATCATGTATTTTAGCATGTTTCCCAATGAATGATCACATACACTATGAATGCAACACGGTGTCAATTATGCAAACAATGAATGATTGATACAGAGTATATACAAAGAAAATCATGCTAACCATGTGTGTCATGAATGTGACCTAATGCTAACATGATGTATGTAATAAGCAAATTAATGCATGAACATATACAAAGAAATTATGCTGACTATGTTTGTTAAGAATGCAACCTGACAAATAATTGATGGGATGTAAAATGCAAAGGGGAAGATATCACGGAGGAAATAAGAATCGGAGGAACTTAATCATCAACATCTTATAAATTTGAAGCATACTCAATTCATTCCCATATCAATGTTCACAATGGTATAAACCATGTTTTACAAAATTTGAGCAGTAGTTAAAACTGTCTTTACAAGCACTTTATTCTTCCTAGCATACTAAGGCTATAAGAGCCGGCTACTGAAAAAGTGAAATCCTATTACATCATATAAGACCGAAGTCTTTCCACCTCAATGCTGTAAATCTCCCAATCCTAATGGCGTTTTCCCAGTCCTTTATCAATCAGTGTCGTTGGATCCAACCACTTGGCATCTATGAGAGCTTGCACTTTCCTTTTGACTGCTATACAATCTTCGATGCTATGGCCAACAATTCCACAGTGATAATCACATCTTTCATTTGGATTATACCACATTGGATATGGTGGTAACAGGGGTTTCAATGGGACACAGGCAACCATGTGATTTTGGATCAGTATAGGGAGGAGCTCTTGGTAGCTGATTGGAATGGGATCAAAATGCATTTGGGTCTTATTCTGGGATCGTTTCTTAGTCACACATGGCCTAGGAGTTGGGGCACTTGGTGGTAGCACTAAGGTTCGAACCGGAGTGTTTACATGGGGATGTGGTGGAACAGCATGGTAAGGGTATGGATTTGGACACGGGGCCTTTGGAGGTTGTACATAGCTCGAGGTTCCTATCCCAGGTACTGGATAAGGTGATTGATGAGGGAAATAGTATGAACTGGTAGTTGGTAACGATGGAGTGGGATTCAGGAATCCCGTAGTGGTCGTCCCAATGGACGATTGGACCATAGTAGGGTGGGGATACTGGTTTGGACCTAGAACAGTTTGCAGGTATGGTACTGGATTCGAGGTTTCTGTCTTTGGTATCAGGCTTTCAGGTTTAATTATTTTCATGATTTTGTCCACAATTTCATCAGGATTGCAACCTTTGTGGCATTGACAAGTGCAGGATCCAGCAAGGATTGTATGTTCTGGACCTAATGGTTTTGGTTGATCCGAAGATGATGCGAAGCCCTGAGAAAGTTCACCTTTACTGTTACCCATATCCTCAACCATTTTCAGCAATTTGGCAAGTTGTTCCTTCACCTCTCGGATTTCATGTCCATATTCATCTTGATTGCGTTCCAAAGCACCCAATCGTTCCTCCGATTCATTCCTCATATCTCGAACCCCTTTCATGCAAATGAAAATGTCATGAGATTAAGATTATGAATGTACACGCTCTATTCCTATGTGCATGAATAAATTGATGATTAATGCATGAACATATATAGAGAAATTATGATGACTATGTATGCTATGGATGCAATCTAATGCCAGGTATATACAGATAATGACTATGCATGTCATAAACGTGTCCTAACAATGAATGACCATGTATGCTATAACTATAACATGATGTCAAAATGATACATGCAAAAATAAATGAATTAACACAAAGGTATATACAAAGAAATCAATGATTACACGAAATTGGTGGGACCTAAATCTTGATTATACAAAAATCTCATTATGCAAGATTGCCTCCAAATTTATGATTTTTTTTTACATGCTTTTTTTGTGTTTTTTTTTTTTATTTTATGAAAAACCAATCACATTATTTTCAAAAGAATTTCAGGGTGGATCCCTCTATGGTACCATATGCAAATGTTCATGTGACACTACCGGTTTTATGAAATCATCAAATGAAATTACCAACTGTTTATTGCAAAGAATGAGATCAATAACACAACCAAAAATGTACATGCTCTATTCACACATGCATGAAATGTGCAACATGCAAAATGCTTGAAAAAAGATTTTTTTTTTTTTTTTTAAAAACAGCTAATGAACATCTGCCCCAACAATATCTGCTTATTTAGGTATCACGATGCCTTCGAGGCGGAGTATCATATTTATTACGGGCGATGTACGTACATCGTTGCCCAATCTACCACACTTATTCGGAGTGTAAAATAGGTAACAAAAGGTTTAGAACTGTCCCTCTATGTGTTCCTATTTTCGGTATATCTAACGGAAATCCGGCATGGCTTCACCTAGGTTCACTATATGAGGGTGAATCGGTTCTAAGGCTCCGAATTGTTCCTCACTGTCGCCGGTGAAGGCTAGTAAGGCACCCCGATAAAAGCGGGTTCAATTCGTTAGAGTATATTTTCCTATGCCCATGCGGAGGATCATCACGAAGGCATTAGGTACTTTATACTCCGAAAGTGTTTCACTAGCCCATACGGAGGATCAATCACGAAGGCGTAGTTACTTTACTCCCACTTAAAAGGACGGAACCCGGGTATAGGATTCATGTTATGCAAATGCACGTATAGTGTGTGTGGAGGAATAATAAACCTTTCACCACCTATTCTACAAACCTTATTCTAAATGCCCTAGCAATTAAAACATTCAAGAATAGTGTAACGCATTAACCAACAAGCAATTATAATATACAACCTTAAATAACTAGAGAACAAAAATAAAATGCATGCACATGAGTATGAACATATTTAAAAACAATTTATTATTTTCAAAATTCTCCTTATTAAAAAAATGTGGGAATTAAAATCAAATACCAATTAAACCAACAAAAACCGAGACTTTGATAATACACGACTAATTCTAGGCCTGACTCTCTAATATGTCCCCAGCGGAGTCGCCAAGCTGTCGCAACCAAAAAAATAACGACGAGTCTTATCGCAAGACTTTATTATTCGTTAAGCGTGACATTTAAAGAAAAAACCGAGGAAAAGTCGACTTAATTCCTCTAGAAATGAAGGTTTTGAAAATGACCTTAAAAAAGACATGGAGTCGCCACCAATCTTTTTTAGCTAGGTGTGATCGGCCACCTATTAAAACCGGTTTTATAAAATATTTTAAAAATTAATTAAAACATTTTAAAAACCAATTTCAAGTCTGCGTTTTAAACCAGAGAAATCAAAAAAGCAGGTTCGGGAGTCGGTTACGTGTGGGGAAGGATTAGCACCCCCACAACGCCCGTATAAATCGGTACCTTATTAATCGTGTGTTATCTCAAGTCTCGGTAAAAGTTGGTTTTAAATTTAGTATTTCGAGTTAATTCCCAATTTAAAAATAATTCCATTTTTTATTGAAAATGATCCGGAATTTATAAATTCAAAATTTTCCTATATTCCCCAACAAACGTGGCAAAATATAGAAATTTTTATTAGTTTTGGAAAACTTTCCGAATCATTCTCTTTTTTGAAAGAAAGATATTCCTTTATTAATGATAATTGATGATATTCCCTCCAGCAAACCCGGTAGAGAACTCATGAATTATTTTAACTCGGGAATATCTTTATATTTTTTATTGAAAACCATTATCTTTTTGAAAACATTTAAAATAAATGAATATGTATATGCATGACATAAATAAAATGACATAGCAAAATCTAAATAACATAATGCAACCTAAATGACATAGCAAACATGAATGATATGGCATATAATTTAAATGACATGGAATAAAATAATGCTATCATATAATATGCATAAAAATAAAAATGCAATGCATGAAATGTATTTTTTCCTTTAATTAAGGAAATCCGTATATCTAAAAAGATATCCGGCTACCTTAGGAAAATATGTCAAATTAAATATTCTAAAACCAAAATACTTTGTGATTGTTTGAAAACAATTTTGAAAAGCTTGAATTAACAATAAAAACTGGGCTAATTTCTTTTTAAATGGCTCTAATTTCCTAAGTTTAAAAAATCCGGACTTGACTACCCTTAACCCGGGACTTGAAAAACCATTTTTAGAGTTTAAAAGGGCTTAGAAATCATCCTAAGTCAGTAGCTAACCCTCCTAATCAGCCCACTCTAAGTAAATTAACCAAAACAGAAAATTGGTTTTTCTTTAAATTCAATTATGACTCCACTGTCCAGTTTTAATCCACGATTTTTTACCCTATTTTTAAAAATTCCAAAAATTCTGAAACAATTATTGGAGACTCAGGACATGTAAAAATACAAGGAAAAAAATCTACTTAATTTTCCGATCAAAGATGAATTCCCAGAAAAACCAGAGATGTACGAGTTTTTGGAGGAGAAAAAACTGCTTTGTTTTTCTTTAAATTCAATTCTGACTCCACTGTCCAGTTTTAATCCACGATTTTTTATCCTATTTTTAAAAATTCCAAAAATTCTAAAAAACATACTGGAGACTCAGAACATGTAAAACTACACGAAAACAAATCGGCTTAATTTTCTTATCAAAGATGAATTCCCAGAAAAATCATAGATGTACGAGTTTTTGGAGGAGAAAAAAAACTGCTTTGTTTTTCTTTAAATTCAATTCTGACTCCACTGTCCAGTTTTAATCCACGATTTTTTACCCAATTTTTAAAACTTCCAAAAATTCTAAAAAAAAATACTGGAGACTCAGGACATGTAAAACTACATGAAAACAAATCGGCTTAATTTTCTGATCAAAGATGAATTCCCAGAAAAATCATAGATGTACGAGTTTTTGGAGGAGAAAAAAACTGCTTTGCCAACACATTTTTGCTTTTGATAAAATCATTTAAAAACCAAAGTAAAAATATTTGAAACTCATAAAATGACTTGAAAGCAGTAGCTAGGACTCTTTGAAAGTTAGATAAAAATTGGCTAAATAAAAAAAATCACAAAGGTAGAGTAATCAATTTGACAAACTTAATTTTCCACAAGTGTGCTCAAGAGAGCATGATCTTGAACCATTAATTGGCTCAAGTCATTATTCAAGTGGCATGAACATGAAATGCATGAAACAATGCAGCAAACATAATGCATGAAATGCATGGATTTAAACCTAAATGTAAGGAAAATGCATGACACAAATAATATGGCCTAGACCTAACATGAACTTGCATGGCATTTAATGTAACCTAGACCTAAGACATGCATGGCATTTTCACAAACACAAGGCATGCTTAATTCAAAAATCCAACCAAATATCATGCAAATGCAAAAACCTAACAACTAGCATGACAAAAATACAACACACAATGCAAAACACATGGAGTAGCCAAATGGCCCCAAGCTTCAACAAGCATGGCATTTTCACAAACACTTGGTATGCTAGCATGAAAAACTAAGTCATAACACAAAAATCACACAAGCATTTTCACAAACACCTAATATACTAAATCTAAAACATGCTCAAATTTAAACAACATAAAAACAGAAAATTAAAAATGCAAAAACATGATATCTAAGACATAAATGGCAATAAACAAAGCAACCAAATTAAATATAACTTAAGAACATGAAATAACATAATATTTAAAACATCAAAAATAAAGAAAATAGCATAAACAATATGGTAAAATGAATCAAAAACAACAACTTAAAATAATGTAGGCCATTTGGCCATGGTGAGTTTATTGTAAAAACAAAATGTAAAAAAAAAAAATTATACTTAAGAAAGGAAATGAAGGAAGAACAAGAAACATTATTTTAAAATGAAAACTCACCAAGTAGAGATTAAAATAGCAAAAAATAAGAATAGAAAATGAAAGTGCAAGAGTTGGTGCTCAAGAGCAACCTCAAGAAGCTAATATTTCAAGCTTTTCTCTTCAAACTTTCCTTTTTTTCTAAACTTTTCTTTTTTTGCTCTCAACCAAGAAGATAAAAAACTAAGAAAAACTAAGAGAAATCAACCAAAATGGAAAAGAAAAAACAAAATCTGCCTCCCCCCTCCTTAGGGCTAGCCTTAATGCATGGTTATATAGCCTCCAAGATGTTGTCATTTTTGTGTAACCTAATTTCCATCAAATGGCCAATAATTCAAGATGAAAAGTCATGAAATTACCACCTTTAGATTAGCATCTCAGCCCTCTCAAATTACAGCTATGCAAAAATAATGTTGACATCTTTCTTAACCTATGTGGTTTAATCACCATGGCTTGATCAAAGAGAATGGTTAACTAACTCTTGATTTTTAACCACTTGATTAAAAAAAAAATTAGAAGCTTCCTCCTTTCTTTGGGCTTGGGTATGCCAGCACATCTCTTTTCCAGCCCAACTCTGATTTTTTGAAGGGCCAAAAAAAGCCCTTTTCGGTTGCTTGGGTGAAATGACCATTTTGCCCCCCGGATGCAAGTAAATATCAAACGGACTCCAAATTCAATTTTTCTTTTTTTAATACTTCCAAAATAATAAAATATTGAGTTCTGGAAGTTTTCAAAATTATCCGAGTCCGTTTGCTATTTATTTGGATTTTTTTCCCAAAAATGCCCTTTTATGCCCCTACATTTTACCATTTTTTAAACGAGCTCCAAATCAAGATTTTTCTTCACCAATCTCTTCAAAATAATTAAAAAGTATGATCTGGAAGTTTTCATAATTTTTGGAGCTCATTTGGTATTTTTTCGGGATTTATCGGCTTGAATTACTGCATAGGAGGCCCGGGATTTGGCCATTTTGCAAACGAACTCGGAATCAAGATTTTATTTCGCCAATCTCTTACAAATAATTTAAAAATGAGATTTGCCAAATTTCAGAATTTTTTGGAGTCCATTTGCTATTTTTCCGGGATTTTCCTTTTTGAATTACTGCATAAGAAGCCCGGGATTTGGCCATTTTGCAAACGAACTCGGAATCAAGATTTTCTTTCGCCAATCTCCTTCAAATGATTTAAGAATGAGATTGACAAATTTTCCATAATTTTCGGAGTCCATTTTCTATTTTTCCCAAATTTTTCCAATTTTGCCCTTTTACCTCCGAAACCCGGTTTTGCTCAAAACAAATCCGATTTTCAGATTTTCTTCAATCTGAGCCTTGGGCCATCCTTTTTAACCATTCTTCATCCATTGGGGGCTTTGGTCTTAACAAGTCGGGCCATTTCTGTGATTCTTCCCGATTTCACCGAAATCCACTAAAAACCCTAATTCTCGGTTTTCTCCCGGATTGACTTTTCTTTCGGTTTTTCTTGCAAGTGACTTCTCCATTACCCGTAGTCAGTGCTTATCTTTCATTTGGAACCTTCAATTCCGACCAGTTTGATCGTTTAAGCACTTTTCCCCAAATTTCTCGGATTAGGGTTTCTTTTCTAGTGAATCTCCAAATCCCAACTTCCGAACTCCATATCTTTCAATGTAGACCTCGGATTATCAAAATTCTTTTGCCATTTTTCAATTGAACTTAAAATCTTGATTTTGAAAGTGGGTTGACTTTTTCAGTAGTTGACTTTCTGGGTTGACTTTTTCGGGGTTGACTTTTTTTGGGGTTGACTTTTTTTCAAGTTGACTTTTTGTGCTCGCCCTCTTAAACTAAGTCTCGGAGTACCACCTGCAGGATGAAAACAGTCTTTTTACACTTGGGAACATCAATATGGGAAGAAAACATACCTGTTTAGTGGTCCGGACAAAATTAGGTGTCTACAGAGACAAGTAGAGAAACAGGAAGAGCAACGAAGATATCAGGAGCTGCAGACACAGTTTGTGTCGTTGATGAATTTAGTACAGCAAAAGTTCGTAAGAGGCACAACAAGTTCACAAAATCCTCCATCCCAAGTAATATAATATATTCGTTGTTAACTATCCTACTTTCCTAACTTAATATATTATATATTAATTATGTATTTTAACTTTTTTTAGTAGGGCTCATAACATGGGAACGGACTTGCTACGGAAAAACGTTCTTCTTACGGTTGAAATCGAACTTTTGACATTTATAACTTGTACTTTTTTTAGTTGTAACTGGATTTGATGTGTTAAGTAATAAAATTATTGTATAATTATACTTTATATTAAATATATCTTTATATTATGGTTCTTTTTATAATTTGTGTTATTTGTGTATTGTTAGGCCGTTCTCTAAATAATATTGCAGCTATTATTGATAAATATAATTTTTTTAAATAAAATAAATAGTATATAAAAAATTATTCTGCTTATATAGCGGCGTTTCAAGAACAAAACGCCACTAAATATCTAATTTTCATAAGGAATAAATGCAAAATTTAGTGGCGTTTTATGAACAAAACGCCACTAAAACATGCCTATTAACGGTGTTTGTGTGTCATAAAACGCCGCCAAACACTTTTAATTATCAGCATTTGTTAATACAAACGCCGTAAATTTTCGGAATTAAAGGCGTTTGTGCCTAACAAACGCCGCTAAAGGATCATCGAATATCATATTTCGACATGCTATTATGGCATTTCAAAACGCCGCGGATGTACATACAAACGTCACTAATTTACCAGCGTTTAGAAACGCCCCTAAAGTTAGAAAAAAAAACACCGCTAAAACACTCTTTTGTTGTAGTAAACTTCTATAGATATTCATCAACTTAAGGTTACTGAAATATAAAATACTTAGTTATTGGAATAACAAATAGTTCTATAACTTTGGAAATACCTTATTTGCAAAATCAAGATTATTTTCGATGATTTTGATATATTATTTAATAATCATGGACATACATGTACTTTGTCAATAACTTTTATGAAAATTATGAACAAAATTTAGTAACTTAGTGTTACTGAGTAGATATATAACTACCGAACTAATATGTTATTAGTAATTAAGTACTAATATGTTATCATTAATTTGTTAATATATTATCAATCATTCACTACCATGTTATTAATCATTTACTAATATGTTATTAATAATTAAGTACTATGTTATCATTCATTTATTAATATATTATCAATAATTTACTACATGTATTTGCTACTATATTATCAATCATATACTATTATGTTATCTTTTACTGCTATTATATTCATCATTTACTAATTATTTGAATTTTTTTACTAACCTATAACTAATTTTTTTCATAACCTATAACTAACCTCAAAATGTATAATTATTTTCCATAACTTTCATATACTATGAAAGTACTTAGTCAATAACTTTTATGGATAACATGAGCAAACTTTAGTAATTTAGTGTTACTGAAATAGTAGATAAGAGTTACTGAAATATTTATTAGCTTTATAATTTTTTTAATAACCTTGGTTTTAAATATCAGTAATCTTAAAATATTTCATATTTTTCATAACATTTATCTATTAATTAGTAACTTCATGCGTTCTTTTTAGAAACTTATATACAAATTGAGTAATTTAGTAACAACGAGACCAAAAGCTAGGTGATTAAATTTTGGATTCGGTTAACTGGTACTTATATGATTATTTATTTACTATTTTGGAAAAGTTTTTCACATTTAATACATTACTTTTATTGAATTCAAGAAAATTTAATGTATTACTTATACTTTTTTATATATATCACCTTAACCAGTGCCACTAGCACTAGTTAATATTTCCCTTAAATGTTTTACAACTAACCCATATATGTTAGTTAAATACAACAAATTGATACGATGGAGTATGCTCTTAAGATCTTTTGCAAAAAAAATTAAGTAATGTAAAACTTGAAAACACCCTAAATTAACACATATATATGAGAAATTATTTAGTATACTGTCTGTGGGGTTTTTATCATTGTTAATGATATACATATAATATATCGAGTTTATTTTCTTCATCCAATATTTTATATGTATGTGTTGTGACTAGAGTTTATGTGAGGTAGAAATTGATTTGACCTAAAACATATATATACCAAAAAGAAATATTCCAAGATCTCAATTATTTCCTTATCCTTAGTGACATAACAGTTTTTTTATCGCCAGACGATTTTTTAAAACAAAGGGAGTAGCCACCAATCTTTTTTTGTTTAGGTGTGATTGGTCACCTAAAAAAGCTTATCATTTTAATAAATTTTCAAAATTAATTAAAATTTATTAAAAGAATTTTTTTTTTCGTCTGCAAAAATCAAAATTTGGGTCCGAGAGTTCGGTTACGCATGGGGAAGGTATCTGCACCCCCACAACGCCCGTTTTAAAAACTGTACCAATTAAGACTGTGTTATTCTAAACCTCGATTTAATGGACTCAACAACGGTATTTAAAATTAATTCTCTTTTTATTTTATTTTTCAAAATATGTTTATTAATCGGAAAAATGAATTGTCATTATTTTTTGAAAATGAAAGTGAATATAAATCTTTTACCGAGAACAACTCATTAAATATTCTCAATACTTTTGGTGGTATTTAACAAGATCCTCTCTCCTTGGGATATCTTAAGAATCACTACTGTTACATCCTTCGAATTTCGTCGTCGGCAATTTGCATTCACTTTTTTTATTTAAATGCATGGGTGCACATGGTGCAACAATAAAAAAAATGCAATGCATATGAATTAAATAATTTATACTCTTCATTTAAAATACACACATATTTCGAATAACTATGAACATCAATAATAAAAATATATATTAAAATATACTACAACATTTAAATGTTGAACACCAATAATGAAATATATTAAAATATACTACAATATTTAAATAAATAATAAATAAAAATAATAAAATATATTAAAATATGCTACAATATTTAAATAAATAATAAACACAAATAATAAAATATATTAAAACATGTTACAGTAATCAAATAAATAACGAACACAAAAAATATATATTAAAACATGCTACAATATTTAAAAAATAATAAAATATATTGAAACATGCTACAATATTTAAATAAATAATAACGCAAATAAAAAAAAATATTAGACATGCTACAACATTTAAATAAATAATAAATACAAATAAAAACATCTTAAACGTACTACAACATTTAAATGAATAATAACCACTATAAGAATATATATATATATATATATATGCATATATAAAATAGGAGATAAAATTATCGAAACATTAAAAAGTAGATAAATAAATAAATAAATAAAGATAAAGTAAAATAAGAAATAGATAATAATAAAATGAGCATGACAAAAATAAAAGAAGCTTACCTCGAGAAATTGAGAATATTCAAAGTTCGGATTCTCGGATTAATTCTAGAAGAAAAAACCTTTTTCTTTTTTTTTTCGTTTTTTTTTCCTTTTCTTCTTTCATTTCTTTCCTCTCCTTCCTTTATCTTTCTTTCTTTCCTTCTCTTGTCTTATTTCCTTTCTTTCCTCTTCTTCCTTTCTTTTTCTTTCCTTTATTTCCTTCTTTTCTTTCCTTTCCTTTCCTTCCTTTTCTTCTTTTTCCTTTTCTTCTTTCCTTTCCTTTCCTTTCTTTCCTCTCTTTCTTTTCTTTTTCCTTTCCTTTCCTTCATTCCTTCTCTTTCCTTTTCTTTTCCTTTCCTTTCCTTTCTCTCTTTCCTACCTGAATCGAGTCAGGTGCACAAACCCCGGGTCGGATCCAGATCCACGTGCGGACCCTCTCCCAATTAAAACACTGTCGTTTTGGCAGTAGTATAAAAATCCTTTTTTTCTCACTTTCAAATCCCTTCTCTCTCTACTCTCTCTCTCCTAAATGCTCGACCTCTATCTAAACTGAGCCCAGATTTTGACAGTGGTTGGCTGTGCCGCCGTCATGCTCCGTCGTCCACCGACGTTCTCGGATGGCTTACTGACTCCAAATCACCCCAGAAAGCTTTTTTTTTTCTTCATTTCTCCGAATCCCTATTTGGTTTTCTCCAAACCAGCCCTAAACTGAGTAGATCTAAGTTGAAAATTTATTTTTTGTTTAGGTTTTTTTGGCTGCTGTAGGTTTTTTTTTTTTTGTGGTGTGTGTTGTTGTCTGTTATGGTGGATCCGAATGGGGGAGGGGGTTGGGCGAGTTTTTTTTTCTTTCGATCCCTTTCTTTTTCTTCTTGGGGCTCATGGGGGTGGGTTTTTATAGTGGTGGGTTGCGTGTTGAGTGGCTGGTTTGCTGCAGGTGGGTGGCGTATATAGGCTGGTGTGCAGGCAGAGGGTAAGGGGTTGGGCAGTGGCGTAGGGCAAATGGGTTGAGTGTTGGGTGGTGGCTAGGGTAGGGGGTTGTGTGCAAGGCAGATACCTAAGGTAGGGGGTGGCTGTCTGGTCAGCCACTAGGTTGGTGGCGTGTGGGGAGGGCAGCAGGGGGTTAAGGTTCTGGCAGCTAGGCAGGCAGGGGAGGTGGCTACTGCCTAGGGTGGCTACTAGGTTTGCTTGAGGGGGCTGGCAGCAGGCTGCCTGCTGCTTGGGCCTGCTAGGCCAGCAGGCCCAAACGGGCTTTGGGTCAGGCCCGAAAGTAAAAAATAAAATAAAATAAAAAATAAATAAATAAATAAATAAAAGGTATATACAAATGACATATTTCGGATTTAAATCGAATATTACCCGGACAAAATTAGGGCATTACAGCTGCTCCTTTTTGCACATTTTGAGGATCAGAAATAGAGCAAAGATGTAAGAAATAATTTTGTCCGGGATTATGGATCCATACAAAACACTCTCGGTTTTTTCTTTTTTTTTTCATTTTTTCATCATCATCATTTTTTATATATAGACTGTAAAATAAATGATTTGTCTTAATTTGATTTCCTTGACTATCATACCAAGGCTCGACCTGTCTTAAAGGAACGAGTTCGTTTTTGCAAGAAAAGAAAATACCTCGACGAAGCCCCGGGCCCTAATCTTATCTTGTGCCAGCTTCACTAGGCTTACTTTCTCTTGTTGCCAGCTACATCGGGCTTAAACTTATCTAGTGCCAACTTCACTGGGCTTAAACCATAACTGTGCCAACTTACATTGGGCTTAACCAACTAAGATGCCAACTTCAACTGGGCTTACTTCACATTTGCCAGCTTACATTGGGCTTAACCAACTAAGATGCCAACTTTACTGGGCTTACCTCACAACTGCCAGCTTACATTGGGCTTAACCAACTAAGATGCCAACTTCAACTAGGCTTACTTCACAACTGCCAGCTTACATTGGGCTGAACCAACTAAGATGCCAACTTCAACTGGGCTTACTTCACAACTACCAGCTTACATTGGCTTAACCAACTAAGATGCCCACTTCAACTGGGCTTACTTCACTACTGCCAGCTTACATTAGGCTTAACCAACTTAGATGCCAACTTCACTGGGCTTACTTCACAGCTGCCAGCTTACATTGGGCTTAACCAACTAAGATGCCAACTTCACTGGCTTACACCCTAACTGTGCCAGCTTACGATGGACTTAACCAACTAAAATGCCAACTTCAACTGGGCTTATACCATAACTATGCCAGTTTACATTAGGCTTGACCAACTAAAATGCCAACTTCAACTAGGCTTATACCATAACTGTGCCAGTTTACATTGGGCTTGACCAACTAAGATGCCAACTTCACTGGGTTTACTTCACAACTGCCAGCTTACATTGGGCTTGAAAATATCTAAAGTGCCAACTCCAGCTGGGCTTAAACCATAACTGCTAGCTTACATTGGGCTTAATTTCATCTAAAGTGCCAACTTCAACTGGGCTTACACCATAACTGTGCCAGCTTACATTGGGCTTGACCAACTAAGATTCCAACTTCACTAGGCTTACTTCACAACTGCCAGCTTACGTTGGGCTTAACCAACTTAATGCCAACTTCAACTAGGCTTACACCATAACTATGCCAGCTTACATTGGCCTTAATAATCTTTCCTTTTTGAAAAACTCCTTCTATGAGGCTCCACAACGTTTAAAATTAAAAACTCCTCCTACGAGGCTCCACAACTTTAAAAATTAAAAACTCCTCCTGCGAGGCTCCACAACTTTAAAAGTTTCCCATTTACAAAAATCTCAATGCTTTGAAATATTCATTTCTATTTTTTCTTTTCATCATATCCAAAAAAATTTCAACACTTTTTCATTTCATCATTTCGAAAATGACTCTTCTATTTTTTAACAACCTTTTTTCCTTTGCTTTTACTTTGACAGACTCTTTCTTCTAGACCTAAAACCAGCCTCTCATTTTCTTTCTTCTTTTCCTCAACTTTCATCTTCTCTGTCTTTAAAAACCTATCTTCTTTTTCCTCTTATCTTTTCCATGCCTGCCGAATTAACACATGCAATGATCAACTATATTGATGCAACCTACAAAGATGTGGATGCAGATGTTCATTATATGATGCTTGAATGCTCATAGAGATGCATGACATCATTTTACATGAAGAAAATGTTGAGAGAGTTGATCATCTCCTTTTTTTCCTCGTGTCTTGGTAAGGCTTCCTCATTCTTTGCCATTCTGTCAAAGAAATCGTATGATTTTTGTATTTCCAACATTTTTCTTTCCCCAGTGAATTCTTTCTCCTTGGTTCCCTGGCCAAAACCGAAACACAAGGGCAAACTTCATGTAAATATAAACTCAAAATTTCAAGCCCCTATACAAATATGAACTTTGATTAAAGCATATCCATATCTCAATTTCAAATTGTTCTTCCCAAAACATGTCCATTTCATTTTTCCGAAACATGTGAAATTGAAGTCTTTCAAAAAAATTGGTGATCACCGTTAAAGACATTTCTAGGCGAGATAAGAAATCAGCTCCACTTTCTCGAGTGATTGGAATGGTTTAATGCAACAAGGCCAATGGACTGATGCAATAAGGTTTGGATTTTTTTGTCGAATCTTCATAAGTTGACAAAGATGAATGTCCCTTTATCTCAACTCATGAGTAAGTTTTCTCAAAACATGAATTCCTTAAAAACCAGACGTTTTTTTTTATTAAAAAAAGCTTTAAATTTCAATTAAATCTCAACACTCTTCCAATCTCTAAATATGGCATTCTGATAGCTGTTAACCTTACCCATGATATGTTCAACATTGAAAGGTCAATTTGGAAGAGAATATGGATTTAGTTTTCAAAGTCAATTCCCTAAAAGAGCTATCCCTTTAGGATATCTAGAAGTTTCTTGATGCTCTTTGATTCCTTCAAAATCATTTCCTCTTTTTTTCATGGCTTCGGCAATACCATGGGTGGCATCAAAATTTCTTCTCATTCTGCTCTAGACTGCCCGTCATCATAACTGTGCATGACCTATTCACAAATGCATGAATGTAATGATGACTGATTAATGAAATGTATGAAATGCAAAGATGCTTGAAGAAATGAATTTTCATACGTACAATGCCTCGAATGATATGAATCCTATGCAAAATGTAACGAAAAGATTAAGGAAAAGAAGATCCTAATATCACTTTTTTTTTAACTATCCATTTTTTTTTAGAATTTTCCAATAGTATATTCTTTTGACATCTTCACTAAATCACATAAACGATCAAAAATTTATTTATTTTTCCTTGACTCTTTTCTAACGCATTTTTCCATGGAACTCAATGACTTGTTTCCTAATCCTCGAAAAGAGACCTTAAAAATTATTCCTTCTCATATTTTTTTTCTTTATTTTTTCATATATTCTCAAAGATCAAGACTAAAAGAAATATTTTCACAACTCGAGTAAAAAAAAAACTCTATTTTCTCATTATTTTTTACTCTAATTTTTTTTTTTTAAAGAAGAATTCTTTTTCCCCTTTTTATTAGTGAAAAATAGTTAAAGAAAACTTTCCTTTTTTTTAAATATGTATAACAAAGAAATGAGTATGAAACAATTTTTTTATTTATTTTTCAAAATAATAGGGGAAAGAAAGAAAAGAAAAAAATAAATTAAAAAATACTTCTAAAATAAATAAATAAATAATACTGATTTCCTATTTTATTTGCCTTATCTATAAATTTTCGCAACAAGAAGTTCCCTCATGTTCTTAATTTTTGGTAATTTCTACAAGAGACGAGAATGATTCTACCTATGGTTGGCTTCATATGGTTCACTATATGAGGTTGAATCGGGTTCTAAAAGGCCCCAAATTGCTCCTCACTGTCGCCCGTGAAGGCTAGTAAGGCACCTCGATTCAAACGGGTTCAATTTGTTAAAGCATATTTCCCAGGCCTGTGCGGAGGTTATCACATCACGAAAGCGTAGGTACTTTAATACTCCGAAAGTGTTTCGCTAGCCCATGCGGAGGTTATTACCTCACGAGAGCGTAGTTACTTTACTTCTACCTAAAAGGAATGAAACTCGAATATAGAGCTTATACATGAAAAGCGCGTGTTAAGCGTGTGCATGAGGGAGCAAACAAACCTTTGACTATTTGTTTACGATCCTTTGTTCTAAACATCCCATAATTATAAAAAAAATAATAAATAGAGGACATAATTAAAAACATGAATAAAGAATTAACAAATATCAAGACATAAAGGCAAGAAAAATAAAAATTAAATAATTAATAATAATTAATTAATTAATTAATTAGGAGAATTAAAATTAAATACCAATTAAATCCATTAAATCGAGATTTTAAGATAACACATGATTAATTTATGGCACGACTTTTAAAAGTCCCCAGTGGAGTCGCCAAGCTGTTATAACGATTTTTCGACCGCTAGACGATTTTTTTAAAACAAAGGGAGCCGCCACCAATCTTTTTTTGTTTAGGTGTGATTGGCCACCTAAGAATGCTTATCATTTTAATAAAATTTTAAAATTAAGTAAAATTTATTAAAAGATATTACTTTTTGGTCTCCGAAAATCAAAATTTGCGTTCGAGAGTTTGGTTACGCGTGGGGAATGTATCAGCACCCCCACGACGCCCGTTTTAAAAACGATACCAATTAAGACTGTGTTATTCTAAACCTCAATTTAATGGACTCAACAACGGTATTTAAAATTAATTCTCTTTTATTTTATTTTTTAAAATATGTTTATTAATCAGAAAAATGAATTGTCATTATTTTTTGAAAATAAAAGTGAACATAAATCTTTTATCTAGAACAACTCATTAAATATTTTCAATATTGTTGGTGGTATTTAACGAGATCCTCTCACATCCGGATATCTTAGGAATCACTACTGTGACATCTTTCGAATTCCGTCATCGGCAATTTGCATTCACTTTTTTATTTAAATGCATGGGTGCACATGGTGCAACAATAAAAATTGCAATGCATATGAATTAAATAATTTATTCTCTTCGTTTAAAATACACACATATTTCGAATACCTATGAACATCAATAGTAAAAAATATATTAAAATATACTACAACATTTAAATGGTGAACACCAATAATAAAATATATTAAAAAATACTACAATATTTAAATAAATAATAAATCCAAATAATAAAATATATTAAAATATGCTACAATATTTAAATAAATAATAAACACAAATAATAAAATATATTAAAATATGTTACAATATTCAAATAAATAACGAACATAAGAAAATAAAATATATTAAAACATGCTACAATATTTAAACAAATAATAAACACAAACAATAAAATATATTGAAACATGCTACAATATTTAAATAAATAATAACACAAATAAAAAATATATATTAAACATGCTACAACATTTAAATAAATAATAAACACAAATAAAAACATCTTAAACGTACTACAACATTTAAATGAATAATAACCACAATAAGAATATATATATATATATATGCATATATAAAATAGGAGATAAAATTATCGATACATTAAAAAATAGATAAATAATTAAATAAAGATAAAGTAAAATAAGAAATGGATAATAATAATAATAATAAAATGAGCATGATGAAAATAAAATAAGCTTACCTTGGAAAAATTGCGAATATTCGAAGTTCGGATGCTCGGATTAATTCCTAAAGAAAAAAACCTTTTTCTTTTTCCTCTTTTTCTTTCTTTTTTTTTTTTTCCTTTTTCTTTCTTTCTTTCTTTCTTTCTTTCATTCCTTCTCTTCTCTTCTTTTCTCTTCTTTCCTTTCTTTCCTCTCATTCCTTTATTTTTCTTTCCTTTCTTTCCTTTCTTTCCTTCCTTTTCTTCTTTCCTTCCTTTTCTTCTGTCCTTTTCTTTCCTTTCTTTCCTCTCCTTTCTCTGTTTTTCCTTTCCTTCCTTTCTTCTCTTCTCTTTCCTTTTCTTTTCCTTTCCTTTCTTTCTTTCCTACTCGAACCGGGTCAGGCACGCGGACCCCGGGTCAGATCCGGGTCCGCACGCGGACCCCCTCCCAATTGAAACGCTGCCATTTTGGCAACAGTATAATAATCCCTTTTTTTCCACTTTCAAATCCCCTCTCTCTCTAACCTAGATGCTCTGACCTCTCTTTAAATCAAGCCCAAATTTTGACAGCGGTTGGCCGTGCCGCCGCCATGCTCCATCATCGACCTCCGTTCTCCGATGGCTTACCGACTCTAAATCACCCCCAAAAAGCTCCATTTTCCTTCCTCTCTCTGAATCCCTAGTTGGTTTTCTCTAAATTAGCCCTAAACTGAGTAGATCTAAGTTCGAAAATTATTTTTTGTTTAGGCTTTTTTTTTGCTGCTATAGGTTTTTTTTTTTTTTTTTGTGGTGTATGTTGGTGTCTGTTGTGGTGGATCCGAATGGGGGAGGGGGTTGTGTGAGTTTTTTTTCCTTTCGATCCCTTCCTTTTTTTTCTTGGGGCTCGTGGGGGTGGGTTTTTATAGTGGTGGGTTGAGTGTTGGGTGGCTGGTTTGGTGCAAATGGGTGGTGTGTGTAGGCTAGTGTGCAGGCAGAGGGTAGGGGGTTGGGCAGTGGCATGGGGCAAAGAGGTTGAGTGTTGGGTGGTGGCTAGGATAGGGGGTTGTGTGCAAGGCAGATACCTAGGGGTAGGGGGTGGCTGTCTGGTCAGCCACCAGGTTGGTGGTGTGTTGGGAGGGCAACAGGGGGTTAGGGTTTTGGCAACTAGGCAGGCAGTGGGAGATGGCTACTGCTTAGGGTGGCTGCTAGGGTTTGCTTTGGGGGGGCTGGCAGCAGGCCCAGCAAGCACGGCCTTCCTGCTGCTTGGGCCTGCTAGGCTAGCAGGCCCAAACGAGCTTTGGGTCCAGGCCCGAAAGTAAAAAATAAAATAAAATAAATAACTAATAAATAAAAGGTAAATACAAATGACATATTTCGGATTTAAACCGAATATTACCTCGACAAAATTAGGGCATTACATTTAGATCAAGTAGAAGTGTCCATAGACTGAGCCGGATCAAATCTGAATTTAAAATAATTTTGTTTGCCCAAGCCCAGTCAGGGCTGAAAAGACTATTTTTTACTATTTAAAATTATTTTTATATATTTTTATAATTAAAATTAAATATAATTTTTTATTATTTAAATAGTAATTCAATACAGGTTGATCCAAATTATCAAAAATTTATCTCAAACTCGATCCAATTCAATTTGAGCATGCCGAATTGGGTAAGTAACCTGAACCATAAATAGATCTAGACCAAAAAATGATTTATCAAAATTTTGATGTATGAACTTTTGATAGTCTGAATTATTTTCCTTTTTACAACTTATTTTATTTATATTGTTGCTTAGATAAATTATACAGATAGTCACTTAACTATTCGTGATGTTTTATATTGGTCACCAACTATAAGAAATACCAATTTAGTCACTCACGTTATAAACATTTATATTTTGTCACCCAATTGTTAGAGGTTAACTGTCAGATGATGTGGCATTGCCATGTCATCTGTTAAATACCACGTGGCATTATGAATTTTGAAAAAATAATTTTTAAAATTTTTAAAAAAATAAAGATAAATTATATTTTTGATCACTTAACTTTTCGATAATTTTTATTTTGGTCATCTAACTTTGAAATTTTCACAATTTGGTCACCGATGACCAACGTTTGTCAAAACTTATTTTACTAATATTTTGAACTCTAATGTCAATGGTTCGTTGTCGACATGGCTTTTATAACGATTTGATCATCAACGTCTTTGAAATTCACTATAATAAATTATTATTATTATTTTTGTTATTTATAATAAAATATTTTGAGATAATACTTAAATAAACATTCAAATTTTATAAAAAATAATAAATAGGCATTAATTTGTTTTTTATTTTATGAAATTAAAACTATGAATTTTTATTTTATTGTAATTATAGCTTTTAAATTTGAAAATTTGATGACTAAATTCAATTACCAAAACTATTAAAAATGCATTACTTCAGGTACTTGAAGTAAATTTAAGTAAGTATTTATTATAAACTACATCAACCAACCAAAAAATTTTAGTCGAAATGTGAAAATTTTCATAAAAAGATTATAAGTATAATGAAAGTTCATATTTTTAATTCCATGCAACAAAATAGATATCAAAAATAAAAATAATTTATTATATCAAATTTCACAAATATTGGTGATTAAATCGTTATAAAACTATGTCGATGGTCAAATGTTCACAATAGAGACCAAAATATTAATAAATTCACAAACGTTGTTGATCAAATTATAAACTTTTTAAAATTAGGTGGTATCTGAAAGATGATCAAAAATGTAATTATCTTTTTTTTTAATTTACAAAATTTATTTAAAAAAAAAACATAATGTCACGTGGTATCTGAAAGATGATGTGACAGTGGCACGTGGCATTTGAAAGATGATGTGTCAATGTCACATTATTCGGTCGTTAGCCTCTAATGATTGGGTGATAAAAAAATAAATTTTTATAACGTGAGTGATTAAATATATATTTCTTATAATTGGTTGACCAAAATAAAAAAAAAATAATCTCGAATAATTAGATGATTACTTATATGTGTAATTTACCTTTGTTGTTTTAATTTTTTCTTTTTTTTCTTTTTCAATCTCGCATCTGATTTATCCAAACCTTTAGAATTTATGGCTAAAGTTTCTCTAGCTAGTGCACATTGAAGGCTGAGTCTAATTAATATATCCCATGCAGTTTTTAATGTACATAAATGCCATTTTAATTTTAGATACTTTTCATTTCTCTTCCACTTCAGGAAACTCTTATCTTTTGTTTATCATCATTGTTTTCAAAGTTAAATTTTGTTGAAATTTTATTTTTGAATATAGGAAACTTGCAAGTTTGCAGGAACGGTCGAGGGATTATTTTATCTTGTTAATATTCATTATTTAACCCAGTGCAGAAGAATAATCTCTTTAAGTAAAACCTCCATTTTATTAGTGCACTGCATGCTCCTCGATTATTTGTAATATATATATATATATATATATATATATTTCAAGAGAATGCTTCAATTCAATGGTTACAATTCGAGATTTATTTTAAAAGAAATTTCATATTCAAATATTAATTAAGAATAGGAATATAATGGTGGGACATATGGTATGTATGGACAGAACTTTCTCTTTTGGGATAATTCAAGCTGGACAAGTAGGCTTTCTAAAAGAAGAAAATATTTTTTTTATTACTATATATTTATCATCTATAATATTATTTAGTAATTACATTTATTAATTTTTCTTTAATATCATTCGTACAGGGTTTAGAAAAGACTACAGTACATGTCTTTTTTAACAATAAAAATTAGAAACTTGAGTTTTAATTCAAATGGTTGACTTATCTTTTTAAAAGATGAATTCTAGTAAAATTATAAGATGCAAAGCTAAGATTCAATTTTCAACATTCGTAAATTTTTTTCTTATTTTTTTTAATTCACTTAGGCTTTGTGCTATTTATAAAAAAAAAAATGAAAACTCTAATAACCTTAAACTAGTAGCATTTTTAGTATGATATTTTAAGTTTCTATTAGTTAATAGGAATAATTAAGTAATGGAGATGTAGGAGTAATATTCCAAGTTTCCAACCAATAAAGTCAGCATATACGGTGGGGATAAACCATGCATTTTTTAGACTTCAATTTTCAAATAACATGGGAATCAAGGACTTCAATTTTCATGGGCCGAGTATTGTCGGATTTGGTTGTCTTTTGAAAATTTTTGTTCAAGCTTTTGTAACTTTTGTTTGATTGGTCGGATTTAATAGGCCTAAAATTTTATAAATATATCAAAATATTAAAACATTAATAATTTAAAAGTTTTAAATATATTTAAAAATTATTCATTACATACCACTAGGGATGGCAATGGAGCGGGGCGGGGGCGGATATTGCCTTATCCACCTCCACCCCACTCTTGCATGGATGTTGGAAACATCCACATCCATGGATGTCGGTTACATCCATAACCGCTCCACGGTGCTCCACTCCGCTACACCCCAATTTATATTAATTATTTTTAACTTAATATTGTAAAAAATTATATTATAATTTATTCATAAACATAATTTTAGTATATAAAAATCTTTAATATAATATATATAATACATATATACTACAAGTATAGATATAAAATATTAGTATATATATTTAATATATATTAAAAATATAAGGAAAAATATAAAATATTTTAAAGGATAAAATAGTAATTTCAAAAGTCGGGGCGGGACGGAGTGGAGCAAGCATTTACCAAAACCGCTCCGCTCCACCCCGCTCCATAAAAAAAATCTCTCCATTCGGAGCGGATCGGTGCGAAATCCATCGGTCGGATCGGATTTTGTCATCCCTACATACCACATGCATGTGGACAGGTCTTTAACAAAAGATAAGTAGGAGTGAATGGTGAGTCAATGAATAATAACTATAAACTTAACCTAAGTAACTGTTATTTTGGATTGTAATCTTAATTCAGTCAAAAACAATTAAGTCAAATTTGGATTGTTAAAAGAATATATACCGTCCAAATTCTAACACTGTATTAACAAAAATGATGGATTTTAAACAAATTCAAAAGAGATCATAGATGAAAATTCGAGTTTTTTAAATCACATACAAATGAAAATAAAACATTATGAAAATTTTAATGTTATTTATTCTATATTATTTGTAACGGATATATCTCTAACTTTTTAGGTCCAAATTATCGCTCTTGATTGTCAAGTTTAGTTATTATTCTTTATTAATTGATTAATCAAATATATATTGTTGAATATTTTAGCTTGTACTTTCAAATAAAATTATGATTCTAGCGAAAACTTCAAACTAATTATAAAAAAAAAAAAATAAACTAAGCTAGATAGCTTTTTACTTCACTTTTGGTGTACCATTTGCTTGAAAATTAAGCAGGGAGTGAAAGTGAAGGATGGGAATGGTCGAGTTTTGGCAGTCTTAAATGGTGATCATAATTATTTTCTTTTGCATGAAATGTAATAAATGATGAGAAATTCAACAATATAAGAGGGAAGGGAAGGGATGCAGATGCAGATGCTTGCTTGTCCCTTTATAAATTAGAAATTAGCAATGTTGAAGATAAGAGTTTTAATTTGTAGGTGTGTTTTGATGGCAACAGGAGCTTTTATTAGAGCTGATAATTCATGCATTTGTCATGTTCATTTTATTTTTTTGTCATAATTATGTTTAAAGTGTTATATATTTACATAAATTTTGACACATTAATAATTTAGTTGTATAGATTTTGACATATTTCTATATTCGTGTTTTATTCGTATTCTTTTTTCGTATCATATCATATTTTAATTATTTTTATTCCAATATCATATTCTTATGTATCTAAAATTATTAAATCTAGCTTTTATTATCTTTTACAACAAAATATCTATTCCTATCCATAGATAATTCAGAGTCCAGAGTCATTATTAATGAATCACATTTTGGCTTCATTTTTTTTTATATAATTTCATCAAAAGCTGGACAAAATTTTTGGAGGGTATCAAAACAAATGACAAGGAAAAATATGGGCAACTATGAGATATAATAATGAATAATTGAAAGACAGCTTCCATATGATTTGAAGAATCAAAATAATGCCTTTTTTTTCTGATATAAATTAATGACTCATATATGGCGATAAGATAATTGATTATTAATTTAGAAGTAGATCGAGTAATTCATTTTGTTGAGGCTTTTGATTATGGACAATGACTGACACGAGTTTTTTGTTATGTTCTTGTTCAAAATTATTAGCTTTCAAGATTTTTTTTTAAAATCCACTGTTACCCAATCTCATCTAGACATGTCAAAGAATCGGATTATCCATCCGACTCGAATTGGATCGGGTCTAGGTAAGAATTTTCGTAATTCGGACTAATGCAGTTCGGTTCAAATTACTATTTATTAAATAAAAAATATTTTTATTTAAATTTAATTATAAAATATATATTAATATTAATATAAAAATAAAAATAATATTTTAATTATTTTTTGAATAGTAAAACGGGTTTTCGAGCTGGTCCGGAATGGACGTGGATAAAAAAAATTTCGAATCACGACCCGATCTATGGATAGGTCTAGTCTCACCCTTACTGTCCTTACATGGTGTCTAAAGGTTAGATATCAATTTTCTCATTTATGTTTTGAATTTAAAAGACTCAAACCCATAATGACCTTTTTAATGTTCTAAACTCTATTACACAAACACTATGTAAAATGGCAATTTTGAGTTATGAAAAAAGCATGAAAATTATTGGGAAAATGAAGAAAAAAAAGAAAGAAAAGAATAGCAGTAATATATCATATGTCAAAGGATCCTATGGATCATTTAATAGTACTCTATGATATGAAATATGCACCTTTCTTTTATTTGGAAAAATGAGTCGGATTCGAATTGAGCGTCTTGAGCAAGGAAATACATAAATTTACCATTAAATCAAATGCTTAGATTATATGTACATTTTAAAAATCAAATTAATTAATTCTTAAAAATGTAACCTTATTAATAAGAAAAGTACCGATTTTTGTATAGTGATATATTTGGTGTGAAAACGCACATATACAAATATGTATATATATATATATATAAGTTTTTTTGAAAAAAACAATTATAACTTTTTTAGTTTAAAAAAATGGAAGATGCCCAAGCAACTAATCTGATGCAAGATTTCCAAATTTCAATCAAACAAAGTAAGGTGTAGAAGCTATTCATCTCCAGAACTGCAAGCAATGTGAATAAAAAGCAAAATTACATAAGAGACTATAGCTTTCAGGGTACGTTTAGATAAAAAATTTTAAAATTCTGAAGAAATTTAAAATGAAAGTATTTAAAATGCATCATTTCAAAATGCTAGAATTTGTAATTGTTTTGTTTGGATAAATTTTTTTAGAAGGAAATTTAGGCAGTTAGAATTTCATGAAATAAAAAATAATTATAAAATAAAAATAATGATATTAAAAATAAAATTACATATATGTATAAAAAAACGCAATATGGATATCATTAGATTCATAAAAATATATAGATATTATTAATAATAAAAAATAAAATATATATATATATCATAATCAAATAAAATGATAATTTATTTTTTTTAGTTTTGTATTTTCCACCTTGGAATAAAGTGAGAGAAAGGATTTTGAGAAATTTTAAAAAATCACCTCTTTAGGTGGAATTTCAAAAGGGAATTTGAAGTGTTTAAACCCCTCTTGAAATTCTTTATAAATTTTGAAATTCTCCCTTTTTTTACCCAAACAAATAAATTCATTTTTAAACTTTTGAAAACCTTTATTGAAATGAAATCCCTCCTTCAAATTTCTCATCCAAACACACCCTCAATGATTGAAGAAATTACATAAAAGGTTCGAATCCCATTAGGTCCAAGATTTTCTAAATAAATTTGTCATTGATATGTGACATTTTCGTAAAGTTTCATATTATTTGCAATTAAAAAAAAAAACTCGATTTTTTTATCCACAATCTTATGAATTTGTTCTAAATTCATTCATCAATCCATTAACATATCGTTAAAATTTGAATGAAATTTGTCACAATGTCTATCCACCAAACCAAAGCACAATGTGACAAATTTCATTCATATTTTTATCTAAATTCTAACAAAACATTAACCTATGAATGGATTTAGTACAAATTCAAAAGATCGCGAATCAAAAAATTGAAAATTTTAAATCACAAATGAAAATGGAACGTTATGGAAGATCAAAGACAAATGATGCAATTTATTCATATTTTAATTTATGTGTCAAAAACAAAAATACATAAAATACTTTCAATCGTGAAATAATTTAAATTTTCCAAAATATCTTATTTAAACAAATTGAGAACCATTCAAAATCATTAAGTTTAAAGGAAAACATAATGATCAAGTATATTATTTTCGTAAAGGGATTCCTAAGATAAAAGGTATATGCACTTTTGCTTTAATGCATTCTAAAATGTCAGCGTTGCGATCTGGTCTATGGATTTAAATAGCGATCGATATTTTATTATTTTGACTTTTTTCGTTTTTAATATTCACCGTCGATATTTATCACAATTGATCGCGGTAATATTTATTACGTTCGTAACTGCGATAAACGCAATACAACCGAAAACGCATCCATAACCGCAATTTAAATTCTTAATCTGATCTTTCCCAAGCCGGAGCCAAGAGAGGTGACCACCACCCATGAAACGGTGAATATTTGCTCTATTCCTATTTGTTGGCACTGACATCATGAATTACTTATTACTGCAACCAAACAACCTGAACCCATGAAAATTTGTATGAATTTATTAGGTCTTTCGATTAAAAACTTGGAAGATTCCGTTTAAGTGGACCCTGTTTGGAAGGTCCCATGACTACATGTGATATTCTGTCAAAAGACTCTGCAAAAATGGCTGTGATTCTGCCCCTTGTCTAAGCTTATTTATGCAGTATATATACTCTCTCCCATGATCTTTTCTGCAACACCACCATTTGCATTGAAACCCTTTTCTCTTTCTCACAGCAGGAGCTAAGCTAGCTAGCACACTGGAAGTCTTTTGTCAATTGACATGGTGAAAACTTGGAAAAGGCAAAAAAGAAACCAGAAAAACAAATGCTAGAAATTACCATTTCTCACATTTACAACAACCATGAACATGAAGAGTGAACACACAAAAAAAAAAAAAAAAAGAAGAAGAAGAAGAAGAAAATACAGCACTAGTCTCTTTCTTTCCCCAGTTTATTATGTGGAATGAGATTCTGAACCACTCTCTATCTGATCTACCTCTCCTCTCAACTTATTTATTTAGCCAAAAAATAAATAATAATGAAAATGAACATATAAATTCCACTGACTATATGGTACAACCCCACCAATGTGTACTAAGTACTAACTCACCTATAAAAATTCAGTTCAAATGCTTCCACTCCAATGCATGCACCATTGCCGGATCCTGACCCACTTGCCGAGCTGATAGCTGCTTGAACATCAACTCAAAAGAATTGCTTCTTGACATTTATCTGCCTGACATTTGGCCTATGAAATTTGACAGTGCTAACTGCTAACTGGTTTGCTTCTGACACTGATATCACTCACCTGTGCCCATTGAAACCGGTTTGCTGGCTACAATTTCATAGTCACCCCCTTCATCTTCTTCCTCATCATCGCCGTCGTCCTTGTCGTCTTCGTCTTGATTTTGATCGCTTTCCATGTCTTCCATTACATGATCATGTTGGTGTTGATTAGGCTCCGAAGGAGGAGGGGGCCATTGCTGCTCTGGGCGTACCATCAATGGGACTGAGTTCTCGGGTTTTAATTGATTGGAGGAGCTGTCATGTTTGTTCTTTTCTCTATATAAAGCATCAAGTTGGTGAAAGTAGGGACATGTTTTCGAATCCTCCGGCCTTTTCTTGTGGTTCTCTTTCACCTTCTTGAAGTACTTGTTTATGTTCTCCCATTTCTCTTTGCATCTTTTGGCATTGCGATTGTAACCAAGCTTTTTCATTGCAGCTGATATCTCCTCCCATAATGGTCCTTTAGGAACACTATCGTGGTATTTAGCGTCAAGGCTAGTCCTTATCTTAATCAATGCTTCAACCTCAACTTTAGGCCATCTTGAAGAGCTTGGTGTGTAACTTTGATCGCCATTATCAGTCTTTGACACGTCTAAATTCACCACTGGCAGCGGTACTAGTGGTGGAGCTGGCGTTGGCAATGCTGCTGATGCTGTTATTGGCGGCGCTGCTGGTGCCACCGCCGGTACTGGCTGTTGTGGAGCATGTGAAGGCGGTAGTGGATTATTTTGTGCCTGCCCTGGATTTTGCTGGTCAGATAATTTTTGCAAGAACGCCATTACTGCTGCATCCTTTGCTGCTGCTATTGATCTTTCTTGGGCTAATATTTCGCGTTCTCTATTTATTCTTGCAATTTCTTGCATCCTCCAAGCTTCTTCACGGACCATTCTTTCGTGCTCACGTTTCTCTATTGCTTCCAAGAATTTCTTCTGCATCTCCTCCTGCTTCTGAATCACCTCCTTCATTAGCCTCTCGAAATAATCCTTCCATTTTCTTTTCCTCTTCCTCCGACCTTCTAATTCTAAATCTGATGAGGTCGATGAGGAGGTGGAATAATTGGACATTAGATCTGCGGAAATGTTAGGAAAAGAAGGAATTGTAGGATTTGTTGTCGGTGGTGGGGGTTGAATTGTAGGGTTTGTTGATGGGAAGGAAGGTACTGTAACTGTAAGGTTTATATTTGGTGGTACAATGTTTTGTGGCAAACTGGGGAGTGTACTTGTTGATGGAACAGTGACATTGGGCAGACTCGGAGGATTAGCTGCTGGCCTTGTCGTTTGAGCTTGAGGCTTTAGTTGCGGTGCTGTTGCTGTTGCTGGGGATTGAATGGAAGGATGATTTCCCAGGGCTTGGAGTTGATCAAAAAAACGATAAGTCTTGCCATCTGCTTTACCAGTTCGGCCATCTTTGGTTCTCTTGTGATACTTGTAAACGTTCTCGAATTTTTCCTTGCATTTCTTGGCACTTCGATGATACCCAAGCTCAGCTAGTTTCCTGATATCAACAGTAGAAAAAAACAATTTAACCTATCTTGAATTCAGCAATAAAACAAACCCAAACAGTAATCACACATAAAATAAACTATGAATTGAATTTGATATGTAATTCAGACAAGAAAACGTTGATAGAAGCAAAAAGAAGATAAAAAAGAAAAGAAAAAGGAAATGAAATGAAAGAGGTCAAGACAAAAAGGATGATAGAATTGAAGACAAACCAAGATGTGATACTGATGAACACAGTTTTCCTCACCCAAGATGTTAGAGCAAGACTTGTTATTTTATTTTTGAGACTTTGACAGAATGAAAATGAGGAAGGCAAAATTATCAAAAAAGAAAATGAGGAAGGCAATTAGAGTAAAATTCAGCTTAAGATTCCCTGTGAAATATTGGGAAAAGCAAATGCCAGAAATGATAACAAATTCCATATCCCAAAGTGTACAAATATCTTAATCATATATGGCATTGAATTCCTCTTGAAGATGCTGAAATTCTCTCAACTTGAACTTATAATAATTTTCCTCTTACAAAATACTATCAAACAAAGAGAAAGAAACAAAATAATATAATTCTCGCACTCTAATGCTTCCCAGCAAGTACAAAACTGAAAGTAAATAATTCGAAAACACAGATCTCCACTCATCAAACTTAAACGAACTCAAATTTTCATTGAATTATCAAAATAAAAAAGTAATTATAATAATAATAATCACCTGGAAACCTCTTCCCATAATGGACCCTTAACGCTAGCGTCACGAAAGGTAACATCCATGTCGGACCTTATCTTCAAGAGTGCCAAAGTCTCCTGCCTCGGCCATCGGTTGCCTCCCAAAGAACGGTCACCTTCATCAACCCTACCTCCATCATCATCACCTGAATTGTTCTTATTGCCGTTGGAGCCAAACATGTTGGCTGCTTCACTGCTTCCATCACGAGCTCCGCGGCTGCTAACCATGGCGGCAGCACCAGCGACGACGTTGCCATCAGTGCCACAGCCGCTGCCGCTTCCAAGAACACTAGCAGTTGTGTCACCACCCTCCTCCATATATGATTTTTTAGATACGACAACTTCTTCTTTTTTTCTCTTCTTTGGCCCCCCCTTGGCAAGAGCTTGCAATTTACTTGCAGCTTTCAATGAAGAAAGGAAAAAAAAATTAAAATTTTAAATTAACAAATATGAAAAAAAATATTTATTTCTACTTTGTATTTCTCTATTCCTATGATCCTATCTATGAACAGAGAAAAGAGGGTGGTGAATTCTTTTTTTTTTTTTTTTTCCTTTCAAAGAAGATGGTCTGTATATGGGTGAATTTATTAATTTATTTTGGTTTGTGGGATCTGCTTGTCAATCTCAATAATTATTTTTTTTGGCTTTTTTAATTAAATTTTTTTTTTAGTGGAATCTTCAGGTTTTTAATTTTTATTTTTTTAAAAGGCAGTTGGTTAAAAAGAACAGTAAACAGGAGCTTTCTTTTAGATATGATTACATATAAAATTTTATAATTTTTTTATTATTATAATTTTAAATACGAATATAATACGTTTATTAAAAATTATATTTAAATATATTATTTATATATCTATTTATATCGTATTTTTATATTATATTTAAAATTATCATTTTTTTTCTCAATAATAATTAAAAGGTTGTACAGATATATATATATATAATAATAATACAGAAAAGAAAAATAAATATATATATATATATATATTTCAGAATTTTATCTAACAGCTGCGCAAACAGACGATGGTGATAATTAGTTGGTTTTTGTCTGTCTTCCTATATTTAGTTAAAAGCCGGCCCGTCCTGTTCAGCTTTTTACTTTCTTTCTTTCTTTTTTCTTTTTTCTTTTTCAATTTTTACATTTTATTTTGTTTCTTTATATATTTTTTTCTTTTTCCTTGGGGTGAAGAAGAAAATCATGAAATTTGAAGATCTAACATTCCTGTTTTTTGGGGGTTTTCCATACTTTCAGTTTTGTTTGGCAACATTTTACCAAAATGACTAAAATACCCCTAACATGGATCCCAATAAATCTCCTATGGTACTTTAATCATTGAAGCAAATAGTTTTTAAAGAAAAAATTTATTATTAAACATGAAAATTTTCTTTTTTTTTTTATAATAAAACATGAAAAATTTTCAATTAGATCTTATGATTATTGATCTAAGTTTTTTTAGGGTATGCTTAATAAGTATTTATAAACATCAATTAGAAATCATTTATTTATCACTTTAAAAAAAAAATCGCATTCAATGCATTGTTTTTATTAAATTTAAAAAAATTATGCATTAATTATATATTTTTATTTATATATTACCTTGTCAGTGTCACTAGACATTGATTAGCATTTTTTTTAAGTCCAAAATCTTAATTAATTATATAAAATATCCTAAATTTTGTAAAATGATCGAATAACGGCTAATTTTTTTTTTTTTTTTTTCAATTTTTCAACATGCTAGGTGACTCACCTGTGGTAAATAAAAATCGTGGCCAAAAGGGGTCCTATGGGGAGATGGTGACAATGGAAAGTTTGACAAAATATTTGGGGGATTTCATAATTTGTTAGAAGAAGGGATCCATTGTTGAATTAAACTGGTTAGATGTAGTAGGTCATGTTATTAGGGGCCAAGCCATTTATGAATTGAAGTAATAAATTGGTGGCCATTCTCTGTTAGGTTGCAACCTACCGTAATAATTATTTTATAAGAGCAAGAATTTTCATGGCTATGATCGATTTTAAGCTCTATAGATTGATCGATCATTTGCAAAAATAAAATAAATTTATTCTGAATTTTTGGGACCATTTATCTTGGTTGAGTCAATTGGATTATTTCTCTAATTTTGTCTCAAGAGAGGTGACTTGTATCCATACAATTAGTGTGGGATGTGATTGGCAGGGCTCGTCCGGCTCAATAAATTTGGGCGAAGTTTGAAATATGATTTTTTGTAATTCAAAGTCGTTCAACTTATTATTTAATTAATAAAAAAATAATTTAATTATAAAAATTAATATAACTTTTTAATATATCAATATATTTTAAATAATAAAATGAAATTTTGAATTTGACAAACTAAACCAAAACTTGTACAAATAAAATTTTTTTACTATTCAAACTTAACCCGACTCGACCAATCCAGATGGACACCGTAGCAACGTTACATTCTTTTTTCTTACATAGTTTTCAAATTCTAAGGTCGTGCACTTGTCCATTGGAGAATGTTGAGAGCTATTTTCTAACATTATTTTTCGAATAAGATTTGTCATTTCATATTCAACTTTTAATTCTTTATTTAAATTCTATGAAAGAAAAATAACGTCTATATTTATTTTACTTATCTTATTTCAAATTTCTTGAAAGAAAGTGCATTCAGCTAAAATTTTGATCAAATTTATTATTATCTTTAATTAATAAAATTAAGAGATTAAGATTAAGGTATTGTTTGATAAACTAAAAATTTAAGTGCTGAAAAATTAAGTACTGAATTTATAAGTACTGAATTTGGATTATAAAAATTGTTTGGTATATTATTGAAAATTAAGTACTGAATATAATTATATTATTTGATAACTGTAAATTTTGAATTTTAAAAATTATTTATTTCACAATTTTGATTTTATTAACATAATATTTTATATTATTTTAGTGAGGAGTTCCTTGTAAATGATAATTAAATTTGAAAATTTTCTATTAAGTAAAATTTAATATGAATTATCAAACATATTGAAAAAAATTAAATATTGAAAATTTATTTGATACCTTGAAAATTTTCAACGTTTTATCAAACAGACCTAAGATTGGATATTTTCTTATTTCTTTCAGAGACTTCCTTGTAGTATAAAAAAAATGATTTTGTAATGCTGTGGAGTGCCTAGAGTCAATGAATGTATTCAAAAGCACAAAACTTTTGGGTCAAAACTAAAAGACTTATGAAGCGAATGAGGTACATAAGAATCGCCAAGAAATGTGGGTGAAAAGATGAAATATGAAAAAGAAAAGATTAAAAAAAAATGTTAATTAGTGTTAGTCATACTCATTAAGGTAATATTTAAAATATAAAATTAATAAATTTATTTTTTAAATTCAACAATAATAATGTATTAAATATAAAAAAATTAAAAATAATTTTTAATTAATGTCTATCACAAGAAAATAGAGATGTTCATAGATCGAGTCGCGACACGATTTTTTTTAGATCTCTTATCCAAATCTGGTCCGGATTAATTCGAAAGTCCGTTTTATTATTTAAAAAATATTAAAATATTAAAATATATTTTTATATTAATATTTATATATTTTATAATTAAAATTTATTGTTGTATTAAAAAATAATAATTTAAACCGAATCAAACTGACCCGAATTTAAAATTTTATATCTAAATTTGATCTAATATGAATCGAGTTTATCAAATCAAAAAGATAGCACGACTCTTAAATAGATCTCCACGAAAAATAATATCTTTCTCCATTTTGCCATCAAATTCAGTAACTCAATTATTGATTTAGGTTAGAAAAGAGTGGATTGTGGAAGATATATATATAATAATGCAATAAAAGTGGGGCCCATTCAATCCATATGCCATTAAATGCACAAATAAGCAGAGAGAAGTAATACCATCATTAGGTGCACAAATGAAGTAAACAAGGAACATCAGTATCATACACAAGGGCATTTTAGTCAGAAAAAAATAGAAAATCTTTTTTTTTTTCAACTTAATGGATATTTAAGTAAAGGATTTTGCTAACGAGTGTCTTAAGGACACTTTTTAAGGTTACTATATATAGCAATTTTTTTATTCAATATATTGAAAATTGTGAATAAAGTTGTTAGCGTTTGTATTTAAACAATATTTTTACTATAAATAATATATTAATTAACTTTAAAAAGTGTTTTAAAAACACTCGTTAGCAAAACTCTTAAGTAAATTAGTTTAAGTTAGGTAAACATCAAGATTCACCTTTTATTTATCTCTCTATTTATTTATTTTGAAACAAAAATTTACTTTTATTAGTTTTATGAAGAAAGGTGAATATCACGCAATTGGAAACATAAACCCTAATTTCACTTCAAGTTTCATGGTAATAAATGAAATTAATTTTATTTATTTATGAACATTCATTTTTTATTTTAACAATGTAAAAATTGATTGATCAAAAATATATTTTATAAATAATTGCAATAATTTATTACATATTAATTTAATTCTTATATTTTAATATTTTTTATTTATTTAACAATTAAAACCAAATACTCCATAATCATAAACTTAAATCTAACATATTGCTTTTCTTTTTCTTTTAAAAATTGAAATATGTATACATGCAAAATTTTGCCAAACCCAAATTATGGATTACAATAAATCTATTCGGGCTATTATCTTGCCATCTGAAATTCTATTAAATTCTTTTTTTTTCACACAACTATTGATTTAGACCGAAATTTAGCTCTTGTATTTGTATCTGTATCTTTATTCAGAGCCTGTTCGGTGACTTCCCAATTCGGTGGAGAGTCATCCGTACCATGTCGCAATCTCAATGGGCTTAAATGATACTTCGACGACTTCTCATCGCAATGGAGTCATTGTACGAAATTTCAGAAGCTCAAATTTGAATTTATTTTCTTCAAATAAAAATAAATAACAAAATAAATATATGGCTATCAATTAAATTAATAGTTTAATTGTCATTCGCAACTAAAATCGAATGATGATAAAAGTTATGAAAATTGGATCAAGTTAAATTTAAATTAGTGTAATATTTAATTTTAAGTTCAATCGATTAGATCGATCGATTCATTTAAATAATATTTAAAACATAATTTTAATATTAAATAAATATTATATACAATAAATAATTTATAAAAATATGTATTTGATTTATTAGTATGGTCTTTAGTCTATCTCTAAGAGATTATAGGATCAAATCTCATTATTAAAAAATAATAATTAAAAAGAAAAAAAAAACAAAAGCTTTTTTCCCAACGATTTTAAGCTGATTCAAATGATTTTCGATTTTTTATATAATATCGAATTGAATAGGCCTTTGATTTTTTATTAAACCGATCTAATCGATCGATCTTATCCGATTTTTTATCCATGATGATGATAAATTCATAATGCACAAGATAAACAAATTAATTTGCGTGCATTAGAGGGGTACTCATGAATTATTAATAGAAGATATATTTTCGAAGTATCTTTACAGTTTATTCTTTAAATATTTTTATTTTTTGCAAACGTATTTTGCTTGTGCTACAAAAGAATATATTTTTTTTCCAGATTGCTTAGCTGGCAGAAAGTAAATAGCTTGGATACATATAAGAAAAAGAAAAAGATAAATATAGATCTGCCTTTGCAATTTGCATGCTTTGATAGAACTTCTATTAGCTGGCTTGGAATTGGATAGAATAGATGCTCTCCCACTATCCCCCACTTGCATTATTTACAGCCTAACATGCATCAACCGTCCACAATGTCTCTCTCTTTTTATTTTTTCTTAATATTTATACTATTAATAATTCAAATTTATCACACACCACTCTTTGGGTTAAAAGTTTGTATTTTAAAAACAAAATTAAGTGAGATAGTTTTTTAGTAAGTAGTTATTTTATTTAAATTAAAAGATATATAAAAATGGTGAGTATTTTTTTAGTGAGTAGTTATTTTTTAAAAATTAAAAGACTTAAATACTCTTTATTTTATTATTATAATTTTAATTTGGTTTTTTTATATTTTTTTAATTGAGTTGGTATCAGTTTACTCGTGACACTAATTTAATCAACCACATTATATATTGTATAGATGCTCCCCACTGAGTTTGGTGTCACAAAACAAGTGACACCAACTAGGTTAAGAAAAATACATAAAAAGCAATTCATAAAATAAACAATATATATTCATAAAGTTATATTAATATTTTTATTTTATTTTAAAAAAAATAAAATTATATCAATTTATTAACCCACTCCCCCCCCTTTTTTTTTTTTTAACTGTAAATACAATTCTCTCGTTGTTTTTTTTTTTTGTTTTTTGTTTTCTTTTTCATTACTTCCTACTTTTTCTCTCTTCCAACTTTAACTTTTTTTTTTTTTAACTTAAGGTTTTTTTTTCATCCACATTTTATGGTTGATGAAAGACTAATCTCTGTTGGACCTAGAGTGTAATGGTAAAACCCTTTCGAAATTGATGACTCTCAAGATTCGAACTTTTATTCTCATCTTGGGAGTTGAAACCACTTTACCATTCTAACCAACCAAATATTGGTGTCTCTTTCAACTATTTCACTCTCTTTTTTATATTTAAAATTAAAATAATTAAAAATTTTAATTCATTTTTATTAATATTATATACACATAATTAATTATTCATTAATTTCACCGACATAGTAAATATACACAAACTAGTATATATTAATTATATTGGTAAAACAATCAATGTTATCCCTAAATTTTACTTTAATCTAATTTTTTTCTTGGAAGAATTCTAAAAGCACGTTCAATCGTTCATTTAATGGGACTCGTGCTTTGAGAATTTTTATTCCCAAAATGCTTATACTTAAATTCCCCTTACAATAATTTATATTATAATTACTAGTCAAACATAAAACAGAGAAGAGAAAAAATATATATATTTAAGACTTAGGAATAGAAATCGAAAAAAATTACAAATTAATGAGGGTTTGGAATTGGTAACTAAACAATAAATATTATCATTAATAATTAAGCGTTTAGGTTTTTATCCAATAAATAAAAATATTAAATAAATTTTTAATAAATTTATTTAAATAAAAAAATATGAAATGTTATCATATTAAAATTAATGAATGTTTGCAGATACTAGACTTGTTTATGGGTCGAGCCGCAGCCCAAAATTTTTTCAACTTTCTTGCCCAGGCTCGGTCTTGGGCGCGCTCGAATTTACCGTTCACCCTATATAAAAATAAAATCAAATATTTATTTTTTATTAATATTTATATATTTTTATAACTAAATTTAAATAAAATAATATTATTTTAATATATAAATAGTGATCCGAGTCAGACCAAGTCTACTCGAATCATGAAAATGCCTATCCAGACCCCACTCAATACGAACCAGGTCTGTCGGGCCGGCAAGTCTAGAAGGTAATAATTAGTTTCTTAATTAACTTAATATTAATAAAAAAAATGAAAAGTTATCATATTTATATACATGTAAAGTTAAAATTTCTATATAATAAATAAAAATATTAATTTATCAATTAATTATTTAAAATAAAAATTTAAAAATAAATCAATTTTTCAAAAATTTCATATTGTTTATCAGAGAATTTAATTAAAATTATAGGACAAGAAAAGTCCATAAGATATTGTCATATTAATTTAAATCTTTTCATATTCAATTTATTTTGAAATTTGTTTCATATTCACAAACCATTCAATTCACGTTGAATTATTGGGACACAAAAAGTCAAAAAATATCATTATATTAATTCAATCTTTTCATACCATTAATTAATGATTTGTAAATAAATTTTTAAAAATTATATAAATCGAACTTAACCCAAATGATTCATCCACCTTATTTAAAAGGTAAATTCCGATAAAGTTGAGGTTCGATCCTCAGTTCTTTTCTTAATTTTCCTTAAGTTTAAATTTCCTTTGTACCAAAAAAGAAAAGAAATATAAACCAACTTCATTTGAAATTTCTTTCATATTCTATTAACCACTAAATTTAATTAAAATGCTAGGGAGAAGAAAAGTCACAAAATATCATTATATTAGTTTTAATCTTTTCATATAATTAATAATTCAAATAAATCTTTGAAAAATTATAAATCAATTTCATTATAAAAAATAAAATGTGTTTCATTTTTCATAATATTTGTAATATCAAATATTTAGATTTTTTCAAAAAATATATATATATATATTTAAATTTGTATGGTTGTTTGTTGATTGAGACTTTTGATATCTCTATATATATATATATATATATATATCTAAATGGGTTCATTGCGGTGAAATGAAGATTTTACACCACTGATATTTCATTTTATTTTGTAAGCTTCATGATATTGCTATTGTTGGATATGAGATTAGTTTTTCTTTCCCAACTTTTTTCAATACATATGATTGTTATTATTTTTTTCAACATGATTAACTCATAGGTTCAAAATTGTAATTTTTCTAAGATGAAAAATATTAAGAAAGTAAATATATATATGTGGAGACATTAAATAGGTAAATAGTGAACGTGGCTAGCTGACTTTTTATTTAGTGGCCCATAAGGAAAAGTTACAATAAACATAGAGACAAAAGATTTAGTTTCACATGGGGATGGGGTGGGCATGTGATGTGAATGTACACTTACATTATCTGTTGTCTATCATGTGGATTAACCTCACAGTTATCTGGCACCAGCTCAGCAAAAACAACCACCATCTTTTGATTCTTCTTTTTCTTTTTCTCAAAATTACAAGTTGGCAATATTCATTGTACATAGATCTAATAATATGTATATGCGTATTGTGTTTCGTAATTTTTTTCATATCAATCGTGTAAATATAAATAAAATATAAATTATTAAATATATTAAAATTTTAAATATAAATACGATATATGTGTTAAATGTATCATATTAGTCATATTTAAATATGTTATATTATATTTATTATATTATTTTTATATTTATTAAACGTATGATATTTGTATTATATAGATTATATGCCTCTAGGCTCTGGTTATGGCCTGTAATATGAAAAGGTATCCACCCACTTGTTACTTGGCTAATGCTGTAAAGCAACTATCCAATGGAAATGTTATTTTTTTTTCTATTGTAAAAAGAAAGAAAAAGGGAAAAAAAAAAAAAAAGTATTGAGGCAATCACTTGAACGTGACTCATCGGCATGGGCTAAAAAAAATGCTACAATGACTTGCAAACTTTTCAAAACAATTATGACCTCTACACTTATCCTATTGGTTATGGTTTTTTTTTTTTTTTTATAAATTAAAAAAGAAAAAGAGATAATTTGATACTTAGATTGGGATTCTTAAAATAATCAATATAATACATAGTTAATAGAACCTTCTTTTCAATCTACATTATTCATCATTCTTTTCTTTAATATTCTTCATATTAATTATAACATCAAATAAAGCTTCATTTACGGTAAAAATTAGATTTTTTTTCAAGTATAAAAATGATTGGAAGAGTAAAGTGGAAGCAATCACCAAGTCACAAAACCATGTGCCAACTGACTTAAATTAATGCTTATATATGCTTGCAGATGCCCAAGGATAAGCTTCCATTTATATTCACTTTTGAGTATAATTAGAACATGAAAGCATGTGTTTGAGGGTAACAATGAACCCCCAAAGGTAAATGCTGAATGATGATAAGGCTTTTTTTTTTATTTATAAAAAAAAAAAAAATCTGATTTGTAGTACTTAAATTTTATTTGCACCTAATTCTCTTTTCAAATGATTTTAAGAGTACATTTTCGCATATCGATTTAATGCATTTAAAATTTTACTTTCAAATTAGTTCGTACAAAAACTGAACCTTAGAAAAAAAAAGTTTTTTTTTTTCACTGATTAACGTTTGTGGTTATAACAAAACTTTTTTCTTTTTGTTATGAGTTAGTTAAAATCCCATCATTTAACATTGCCAAGTCAATAACTCACCAAAATACAAATATTTATATCTATACTATCTATAATACTATTAATAATGTAGCTGATTAAGTTTGATGTCACGAATAAAATAACATCAATTCAATTTTAAAAAATATATAAAAATCAAATCATATAACAAACGATATATATATATATATTCATAAAGTTATAATAGTAATTTAATTTTGTTAACCTACTCTTCCTTCCTTTTTCTCTCTTCCAAAAAATTGTACATACAGTTATTTTAGTTTTTTTCCACTACTCTCTATTTTTTCTCTTCTAATTATCTCACTATCTTTTTTATATTTAAAGATAATTAAAAATTTAATTCATTTTTAATAATATATTAATTTCACCCACAGAGTGGGTGTGCATAGGACTAGTATTAAAGAATTTGTTTGAATTGGTGTCACGAGTTAACTAAATATCAATTAAGTTAATGAAATTACTTAAACGTTAAATTCATATTATAATCTAAAATGTAATGAAGGATATTTATGCATTTTTTTATTTAAAAAAAAAAACTACTACACATGTGGCATCATCAAATAACTTTTTTAATTTTAAAAAAATTATCTACACATCTTACATCATCAAATAATTTTTAAAAATATTAATTATAAAAATTGACTGAATTGATGTTACGAGTCAAGTGACACCAATGCGGTTAAAAAAATTACATAAAAATTTATTAAAATAATAATAATAAAATAAAATTAGAGATATTTAAAATTTTTAATTTAAAAATAATAACAACCAAGTAAAAAAGTACTCACCCTTTTTAATATTTTAAAAAATAAATAAATACTCATTGAAAAAACTACTCATTTTTTTTAATTTATTAATCTTTTTAAAATATAATACATATATATATTTTCAATCTTTGACAAATTCTAATACTAAAAAAAAAAGTGAATGTAGATGACCCCATAAGAGCCAAATGCCAATGAAAGCACTAAAAAAAGCCCATATTGAGCAAGAAAGAAAGGGTAGGGGAGGAGGCCCCCATGTGCGGCTAGAAACAACCAAGTTACAATGGGGAGGGAAGGAAGAAAGGGAGAGTACTAACAAAAAAAAAACACGTTTCTCTCACGTCTTCTTCTCTACTTTTCCCCCCTTTTTTTGTTTACTCATCTTCTTCACTTCTGTTGATGTGAGACACTAATTTGGATAACAGGATAAACCTTTGGGGTGATATCAGATTAGATCTGACAAATCTGTTTATTCATATTATTTTCGTATATTTTCACGTGTCATAATTATATTTAAGATATGATATATTATTTATAATTTTTATTATATGTTAAATTTTTTTTTTACAATAAATAGTCAATTCTTTTTATTTTCTTATATTTTTTTTTTAATTTTTTAGGATCAATTATAATGTTTAGTAGCTAGCTAGAATTTTAATAAACTTCAATCCAATTATTAAAATTTCCTGACCTGCTACCAAAAAAAAAGTTTTGTTATGCGATTATTATTTTTAAAGTTGATTCTTTTTTTTTTCTTTTTTTTTTTTTTTTTATGTTAAAGATTGAACTATATTTAATTTGTTCTATGAGTGAAGTATCCACTATTAGCGGATATGGTTGAAATTAGACCTGTCCATGGCGGAGTTGCTGTTAGAATTGGGTTTGGACTTAAACATGTGAATGTAAAATTGATCTCCTTATATAGTGCATGATCCAATTACATTATTTTATGGTGTGTTCATGAATTTCATAATTCATGAACTTAATTTATTTCATTCATGTACTATATATGTAGCGACCCTTTTTTTTACTATTTTTTTATTTTATTTTATTTTTTTTATCATATTTTATTATTATTATTTATTATTTTTATTAATATTATTATTATTATTGGCCCAATTCCAAAACCCAAAGGCCTGCCAGCAACCTCCCCCAAACCCCTGATGGCCTAGCATGCCCAAAACTCAAACCCCTGATGGCTCAGCATGCCCAAAACCCAAGCCCAATCCCCCAAACAGGCCCAGCAAAACCCAAGGCCTGCCAGCAGCCTTTCCCCCCAAATCAAACCTAACCTGGCCCAACAAGGCCCAAGCCCACTAACCCAAACCCGTCCCAATGGCCACCAACCCTTCCCCCCTGAGCAACCCTAGCAGCCTTCCCCCTCTCCTGTCACCGCCTCCACCGCCACCGCCTCTCCACCGCCCCACCCAGCCATCCAAACACTGCCACCTAACCCCCCACTTGCCCTGCCAGCCACCCACCGAACCAACCCCACGCTGCCACTGAGCTGCCAGCTCCCTACCGCCACCGCCACAACCCCCCTATAAAAACCCCCAAGATCCGAAACCAAGAAGGAAATCAGAGGCAAGAGAGATCCAAAACTAGAAGAAAAAAAAAAGATCTGAAACAAAAAAAAGAAAAAAGAGATTTGGACAGATCCGAAGCCACAAAAAACCAGCAGCAAAAATACCAAAAAAAAAGATCCTGCAAAAAAAAAAAAAAAAACCAAACAAAAAAAAAGATTTTGAATTTTGTTTTCTAGATCTAGGAATTTTGGGTGGGTTTTGGGGAAATCTACCCTAGTATTTAGGTTGAGGAGAAGGAGATGAGTGTTTTTGTGTATTTTTTTGACTCGGGGCACCTCCGGCATGGCGGCGACGATGGCGGCGGCGGAGTTGAGAGAAAAACAACAGGTATAATTTTTTTTTTTTTTTGGTTCTAGGTCAAATGAAAGAAATTTTTTTTTTATATAACAACAGCTAGGTCGGGTCACAGGACCCGCGCATGGGTCCGCGCCTGGATCCGACCAAGATGTTATTTCTGTTTTTGTTATTATTTATTATTTTATTATATTTATTATTTTATTATATTTATTATTATTATTAATATTATTATTTTTTTAATTTTATTATTATATTAATTATTATTATTATTTTAATATTGTTATTCCCATTTATGTATATATTTATTTATTTATTTCTAGTATTATTATTATTACTATTATTTTTTATTTTATTTTATTATATTTTATTATATTTTTTAATTTTTATCTTTTAATTTTTTTCTGTTTCTGTTATTATTTATTATTTTATTATATTAATTATTTTTTATATTAATAATTTTTTTATTATTATTATTATATTAATTATTATTATTATTTTTAATATTTTTATTCCCATTTATATATATATATTTATTTATTTCTAGTATTATTATTACTATTTTTTTTCTTTTCTTTTATTTTTTATTTTTTATTTTAGTTTTTATTTTTTCCATTATTATTATTATCATATATTTTATTTTATATTTTTTTCTCATGCCTATATTTTTTATTTTTATTATTATTTTTTTATTTTTTTGTTAATTTTATCGTTATTGGCATTTATTTATTTTTATTCATTTTTGTACATTATTAATAAATAAATAAAAAGAGGGAAAGTTTTTTTTTCATTTATTTATTTAATTTCTTAATGATTTTTTTTTTTACGTATAAAATATGTCTTTTAAATTATTTTGCGGCAAAGGAAATTCTCTGAAAACGAACTCTTTCTCGAAATGGTAAGAATATCAATCGTTTCTCAAAATGGTCCGTGTAAACATGATTATTGAAACATTATCGAAATTATCGAAGTGGTTCGGGAATTATTTTTGCATAAAGTAATTTCTTTTATTCCGAAATTAAGTGTAAAAAGATATTTTTATTAATTTCTCTGTAAACATCTTTTTAATAAATTTTTTAAAAACGAATTATATCTCGGGATGGTTGGGGTATCAATTGTCCCACAAAACAGTTCGAGTAAGATTAGTTACCGAAACATTATCAAGAATATCGGAGTGATCCGAAATTTATTTTTACACAGATAATTTCGATTATTTTGGAGATTAATTTTTTTTTAAAAAAAGGATATCTTCATTAATCTTTATTTCCTTCCCGCAAAATGAAACATATCTTTTTGAATTCTCTTTGGTGAATGAAATCTTCTAAAACGAATCATTTCTCGAACGGTCGGAGTATCAATCGTTCCATGAAATGGTTCGAGTAAAAATTGCTACCGAAATTTTATCGAAATTATCGGAGTGATTCGAAAACTATTTTACATAGATGATTTATGTTATCTCGAAGTTATTCACAAAAAAGGACGTTATATTTTATTTATTTAATGTTTTTTCTCCACAAACAAAAAAAAAAATGGCTCTTTTTTTTTAGTTATTTTTGGTAAAGGAAATTCTCTAAAAAACGAATCCGTTCTCCAGATGGTCGGAATATCTATCGTTCCTCAAAACGGTTCGTGTAAAAATAATTATCGAAAATATCGGAGTGATTCGGGAATTATTTTTACATAAGTAATTTCTTTTACATCAGAAATAATTATAAATAAATAAAAAAAATATCTCATTCGTTTTAAAATATTCTTTTGAAATAAAATGTACTAAGGGAATTATTATTAAATATTAAAGTTAAAATCACTTT
This sequence comes from Fremontodendron californicum, assembly GCA_030761205.1. Classification (NCBI taxonomy): domain Eukaryota; kingdom Viridiplantae; phylum Streptophyta; class Magnoliopsida; order Malvales; family Malvaceae; genus Fremontodendron; species Fremontodendron californicum. The sequence goes on from JAULJL010000026.1 coordinate 13,863,431, forward strand.
TTCAAGATTAAAGATAACCCGTGATTAATCGGTACCGTTTTTAAAACGGGCGTCGTGGGGGTGCTATTCCTTCCCCACGAGTAATCGTACTCCCGAACCTAATTTTGTTTCGCAGACCAAAAATTATCCTTTTAATATATCTTAATTGATTTTAGGATATTATTGAGAGGATAAGTTTTCATAGGTGACCAATCACGCCTAACTAAAAAAGATTGGTGGCGACTCCCTGTATTTTATTTTATGCCTTTTTATTTTATTTTATTTTAAAAAGAAAAATGTCAAGCGGCCGAAAAGTCGTATTGACAGCTTGGCGACTCCACTAGGGATGTTTTTTGAGAGTCAAGCCATAAATTAATTACGTGTGTCATAACGTGCCAAATACGAATTCAGCATGTTAGACGCAAATCAATGGAGTCGCCACTAATCATCTAATCTAGGTGTGATTAATCACCTATACGAATCTATCCTATTTAAAGTAATCCTAAACTTGACTAAGGCACCTTAAAAAGAATAGGTTCTGGTCTACTTATCAGAACTAGGTTCGGGAGTACGGTTACGTGTGAGTAAAGATCAGCACCCTCACAATGCCTATCTAAGAGATAGTACCTAATTAGTCTTGTGATACTTAAAAAGTCTTAATTAAATGGTCTTGTCTATCCTATTTCATTTTAATTGTTAAAGTTAGAAATCTCGGAGATTATTTTTTAGGTCTTCCTTCCATTCATTATGAAGAAATTACTAAAAAATGTTTCCTCACCTCGAGAGTATTCAAAAGAAACCATTTGTTCTATTGAAGAGGCTCCGTCGTAGGAAAAGTTAGATTATTTAGCCAAGTTATTTCTCTTAAATTAATCCACATTTTATTAAGGTTTATTTGAAAAATAAATTATGATTTTTAATATCGAAAATTATCTCTTAAAATATTCTTCCATTCATTCTGGAGAATTTTTAAGAGAATTTTTCTCACCTAGAAATTTTTTAAAAGTCATCCATTCGCAACTTTCTTGAATTTCATCATCGAAAAAAATCTTAATTTATCCTTCAAATTAAATTAAGAATTTATTATGGAAAATCATTTTTAGAAAAAGAAGTTGAAAATTAATTATTCTTTAGAATTTTTTTTTATTTTTTTTATTTTTATTGGTATTGAAAATAATCTCTTAAAAAATCATTCCATTCATTCTGGAGAATTTTTAAGAGAAATTTCTCACCTAGAAATTTCTCAAAAATCAACCATTCGTAATTTCTTTGAATTTCATCAGTGGAAAAATCTCAATTTATTAATTTAAAAATAACTAATCTTCAATTAAAATTAAAACTTAATTAATTAGAATATTTTTATAAATAAATAAATGGTTAATAATAAATATAATAATATACAATTAATAATATAAAATCAATTAATAATAAAATATAAGAATATAAAATATCCATTACTTAGCCGGAAAGATATGTGGCCATGAAATAGGGATTAAGTGGAACAGAATAGACTGGGTGGTAGAGTTGTGGAAACACTTGTTTCTTCCATATTTTGGACCTTAGCTCCATGGAACAATATGCTACTGCTGAAACATGGAAGAATTGAAATCTTAGATCAAAACACTATGTACGGATGGTATGAGCTGTCTAAACAAGAATTCTTGAACAGCGAACAACCAGAGCTATTACTCACTACATCAAAAAATTTCCATTAATGAAAGATGTAAATCCATTGGAAAATAAAAAATACTGCTGTTTTATCGGTCTGTCTATCCCCAATAATTAATTCTCGCTGACCACGTCCTATAAGGATCATCGAATCAATAGCAATAAGTCCTGTTTGAAGAGGCTCATAAACAGAACGTCTCGAAATAATACCTGGGGTAGGAGATTCAATTAACCGAGATTCAGAAGCTGAAATTTCACCCCGACCGTCAATAGGCCTAGCCAGGGCATTTGTAACACGACCCAAATAAGCCTCACTCACTGGTATCTGAGCAATTTTTCCTGTTGCTTGTACAAAACTTCCCTCTTGTATCATCAAACCGTCACCCATTAATACAACACCAACATTATTTGATTCCAAATTTAGGGCAATGCCTATTGTACCCTCTTCAAATTCTACTAATTCACCTACCATTACTTCATCAAGACCATGAATACGAGCAATGCCGTCGCCCACTTGAAGTACGGTACCAGTATTTACAATCTTTACTTCTCTATTATATTGCTCAATACGTTCACGGATGATATTACTAATTTCGTGTGCTCTAATAGTTACCATGAGTATTTCCTAATTATTTTTTGGAAGAAAAAAATAATGCCTACAATAAAGTAAAAGGTAAAAAAAGGGGGCTAATCAGTTATTTCTTTCATCACCCCAAACAAGCCAATATTAGCGCTAATGGTACGTAAATGTAACTCGTTGTTTAAAGAACTATTCAGAGTTCCTAGAGCTCCTTGTAAAGCTTGTTGGAAAACCCGTTGTCGAACTTGATTAATCGCTCTTTGTTGTTCAAAATGAATCATTTCGTTTTTGTAATTTTCTAATTGTTCCCGGAAATCTGTTTCATGTAGCTTGGTAGGGAAATTTTGAGGCATGGGTACAGGATCCTTTACATGTAAGACTGATTGCTCATGCAATTTGGGATCCTCATTTTGGTCAACCAGCTGTGGAAGCTTTTACTAGAGGGGGCGCTCCTGGCCCAGTGAATATCGCTTATCTGGTGTTTATCAGTGGTGGTATACGATCGGGTTACGTACTAATGAAGATCTTTATACTGGAGCTCATTTTCTATTATTTCTTTCTGCTCTATAATAGTAATTAAAATAAATAGTAGTTTTTTTATGAAGAAAATAATGGTTAATAAAATATTTAATAATAATTAATTAGTAAACAAATACTAAATAATTCACAAAATAAAAACCTGCAAAAAAAAAAAACTTAAAAATCCAATTAGTAAATAATAAAGAAAATAAAAAATAATAATAAAACAATTAACAAAGCAAATAAAAACAAAACACAAAACCAAAAAAAAAATGTCAGCAGCATGCGGGTCGGGCCCAGGCGCCGGCCGCCTGGCCCAACCCGCCTGCATGCTTTAAAACATAATTTTTTTTTTTGGTAATTTCCTTACCTCTTTTAAAAAAAAAAAACCTCTTTTCTTCTCTGAAACTTTTTCCTCTCAAGAACAAGCTGATGAATGTTCTTCACCAACCCAGAATCCGATCACCTGCTGCCGTCGCTCGCCACCGACCGCTGTCGTCGCCGCGGCCGTTGGTCGAAAAATTCCAAAAAAAAATATTAAAAAATTCCTCTCGATCTCCTCGACTCAAAAACCAAATTAATTTTAACTGAATCTCTCTAGAATCTCCTAGATCTTAAATCAAAATTCGAAACTTCAACTCCTTCGATCTACTCCGTTGATCGTTGAATGGCCACCACTTTCTAGCTTTTGCTTCCTCTAATTAAAACCTAGACTTTCCTTCACAAAAATGCTTTCGAAACTAATCCTAGCACTATCACAATTTCGAAAATCACTCAAGAAAAAAATATTTTTTTTCTTACTGTTCTTGCTTTATATTTCGAAATTTCTAAGATTTCTGATTGTGATCTTTTGCTTGATGTTTGGGTTTTTTAAATAGGGAAGGAAATCAAGTTTGTATTCACGGCTATTTTGCAATTGTTTGTGATTATTTGCATCTTTCTGTGTATATTAAATTGTTCGGGGCATCCGGGCCACCTTACACACTAAAACACGCATTTCATACATGAGCTCTATACCCGAGCTTTGTCCCTTTAGGAGGGAGTAAAGTACCTAGCTCTCGTGAGGTAATATCTCCGCATGGGCTAGCGAAACACTCTAGGGGTGTAAAGTACCTACGCTTTCGTGAGATAAAAATCTCCGCACAAGCCTGGAAAATACTCCCACCCGAATTGAACCCTTTTCCTTTCACGGCCTGCGACAGGCAAGGATTGGGGTGCCCTACAAGTCCATTCCAGATAGTAGTGAGGAACAATTTGGGAACCTTTTAGATATACGAAATCCTAACCCAGCATATAACGAAACTTAGGAAGTCGTATGATTGGTAGAAGGAAATTTGATTTTTCTCCTAAACCTTATTTTGTTATTATATATGTATATATTTTCACTAAAAGATTCTGTTTTCTTGTGGTTGTCTTTTTCCCATATCATTATCATTGGCATCATTAGCATCCCATAACAAGGTGTTTGCTTCAATATATTGTTCGATCGTAAATTCTCATGGAATCCACTGAACGTCGGGTTTGCGCCTCAACGGTGAATATCACATGCGAATCACCTATGGATGTACGGATTTGGTCTGAAAAAACTCAGCAAAAAGAAGGGGATTGTTTGACGGCTGATTTTGTATCAACTCTGCCCGAGAAGATAAACATAGACCTTTCACAAAATGACTTGACAAGTTTGCCAAATATCTGGGAACAAGTGAGTAAAGAAAGAAAGATAAGATTCTCTCAGAAATACGGACAGATAGCCTTGTTTATCCCGGTGATGATCGAAGAATCGCTAATCAGGGCAGCAATTCATTTTTGGGATCCTTCATACAGATGCTTTACTTTCAATAGAGAGGACATAACCCCAACCATTGAAGAATACTCAGTCTTACTTGGGATAGAGCTCCAATGTCCAGATAAAGTATATGTTAGAAAGCTGAAGTTCGGACTTTGCAAAAAAGTTAACTAAAATCCTTGGGATTAAAGTAGGAGATTCCAATCTGAGACGTAAAAGAGAACATATTTGCCTACCTTGGGACTTCCTCAAAGCATTCATCGAAAAACATTTGGACGAAGAAAAAGGAATGACTGCTTTCGCTCTGGCTATATACGGGATGATAATCTTTCCAAAGGTGTTGGGGCACATCGAAGTAACAGTAGTGGATTTCTTTGAACAGGTCGAGAACAATAGCAATCCATCACCGGCAATCTTGGCAGAGACTATAAGATCATTGAACTTTTGCCGAAGGAAAGGGGGAGGACGTTTCATAGGGTGTGCTTAGCTGCTACATGTATGGCTTCAAAGTCATTTCGAGTGTGAGAAGAGCTCATTCACAAAACCTTATTTGCAAGGTAGAGCCCCGATTCAGGAATTTTGCAAAAGCAAGTGGACGAAGCACAAAAACAAAGGAGAATGGGTGGCATTTTTCCAGACACTTACTAGCAAGCAATTAAAATGGATGGCACCATGGATGCCCCCCGTGCCAATATTATACCATTGCGGGGAACCATGGGTACAACTCCTGGGTCCATGGGGGGTCGTGAGTTATGCTCCGCTTATGGTGCAAAGGTATGGAACTAAACAGTTTATCCTAGTGACTCATGGGCTCATTCAAGTAGAATTTTCTTATGGGGAGCCAAACGTGTCAAAAAGGGTCGAACAGATAATTCGAGCATGGAAAGATACTTGGAGAATGAGGCTAGGAGCTCTTAGTGATAGTGTCGCTCTATAATATTTGCTATGGACAGCCAACCGAGTTAAGGATTCGGTTATACTTCCAGGGGGAGTCCCACCCCAACCAATTTCTTCACAGCCAAAAGAAATCTCAGAATTCGAGATCACTAAGTAAGAATTCAAGATCGAAAGAGAGAAGATGAAGCAAGAACATCGAAGGCTCCAAAAAGAAATGGAGAATTGGAAGGATAAGGCAGAAATACAAGGAGTCCGAAATCAAAAGATCGTCAGGGAACGTGACACAGCCCAATCAAATCTGAACAATCTACACTTAGAAAACAAGAAGCTAGAATCAGATATGAAGATCGAAAACATCCTCGGGTCATCTCACAGACGCGATAAAGAGCTCCAGAAAGAAGTAAAATGATGGAAACACAAGGCACAAGAAAACGAAAGAAAAATTGTTAAATCTTTCCATGAAAGGCAAAAATGAGAAAATATGTATTCTTCGATCACTGCAAAGTTGGTGGGGTTAAAAACCAAGCTAAAAGATGAGAAGGACAAGTGCTCAAAATTACAAGAAGAAAGGGAGTCTCTCTAGCAACTAACTCAGCATTTGGAACAACAATTGCCCAACCAGAGGAATCAAATTGATGAAATAATGAGGGAATGGAAAGATAGAGAGGCAGATTGGATTTACACCTGTGATTTGGCAACGGATGCTAGTATGAAGTGGAAGGCTGAAAGTTTGGGAAGGCAACAATACATAGAACATTTGGCCACACAAGTCTGCAAAGCAATAAGTAAAGCAAGGGAAATGGTGGAACGAGTGGAGGTTCTGATACAAGAAGTCAATCCTACTGGAAAGTATGGACAACGTCTGCTTAGCTTCCTAAAATAGGCGAAGGATCAATATGAGCAAGTCAAATGTTTTTATGGCTACAACTCTAGGATGATTAATCAAATGTGGAAATGTACTGTGGGATCAATGAGAATCTACTTTTTGAAAATTATGTTAGAGCAAGCATCTCTCAAACGCATTCATTTCATTCCATAAACATCATTAACTCGTGTTACACGTATACATATCTACTCACGAAAAGACCTAGCAAGTAATGAATAAAAAAAGATTTTGATATCGCGCCAGCGATTTAAAATCCCTTTTGAAAATAGCATACACTAATCACAACTAAAATAATTCTCAGTGGTTCCAAGCACAATCAGACTGACAGAAAGTTCAAAGTAGTCCTCTCACCAGTATAATACTAGGTTTAAAACAAAAACCATGGAAAATAGCGCGAATTGAACGGATGGAAAAACTACAGAAAGAGTTGCAAGAACAATTGGCTAGGTCCCAACTAGAAGCAAAAGAACAATTGGCCAGGTCCCAACAGGAAACATGAAAGCAGATTGCAAGGTCACAAGAAGAATCACGTGAACAAATGGCCAAGATGATGGAAATGATGATGAGTCTGACTAGGGGAAAGGGGCAAACTGAAAGTCAAGTGATGGAGACTCAATTAAGAGTTGTAAACCCAAGTGCAGGTTATGTTCAAGTAATAAATTCTCGGGTGTCCGAGGTCGAACCACAGGGAAGCGTATTAGTAAGTATAAGTTTATAAATATATAAGAAAAAGAAAGTAAAAAAAGATATTAGGGAATCAACAACAAAACAAGATAAACAAGATATTAGAGAACAAAATAAACAAAATAACATAAAAGAAATTAAACAAGATATAAAAACAATAAGAAAAGATGTTGAGGTTAGAGAATCCACTCTTGGTGTTATGCTAAGATTAATCTTGTTTTATTACACAATTGAAATTCACACATAAGGGAGATTCCAATCGGAAGGTTTAGCAATTCAGTCCAAATTGTCCAACGTCCATAGCATATGATATTATGTTCATTTGGTGTCCTCAAAACTCACAAAAAGAGTCCAAGCATTCCTTATGCCAAGGTATATGTCTACAACAAATCAAGGTTATGAAACCAAGCATTTACTGTGCCATTTTCATTGTCAATAATGAATCAAGATCTCTACTTTGCAAGTATGATTTTAAACCAAAAGAAAATATTATCTATACTAGTGTTTATAAATGATGATTCATTTTAGCTCATGTTTAAGAGACTAACCTTAGCATTTACCAAGAGCTTCACCTCATCACCTCAACAATATGATTAGCAACACATACTAGATATGAATAAAATGAAAAGAAATGTAAGAAGCATAAGTAAATAAAAAAAGAAAACTAGAGAAAGGAAAGAAGAAGAAAACTTAGAGAATTTTACTACAAAGGCTAATATCCTACCAATGTATAATGTCTCCCAATACTCATCCAAGGCCTTCTATTTATACACATTTTGGAGGGCTAAATGACAAGAGACAAGCTTTACAAATTTCAAAGGTAGGTATAATAGGTGGGTGCATTTTTCTAACAATTTTCGTCATATTGTATGACAATTCTGATCAGCCAGCTTGATGGTCGATTTTGTCAATGTTGGAGGCTCGATCTGATAAAATGGTCTTCTAGAAACATATACCCCTATCAGTTACGGATCCATAGCCGTTGGAATCAGATCATTTGCGCACGTGGATCGGAAGATATGGTCAAAATACCAAAACGGTGCAGAACAGACGTCATTGCACATCAGCCAACTTGATGGTCGATTTCGCTAGGGAAAACGACTCCGTTTCAAGAAGTGTAAAACATGAAAAAGATAGATATGCCTCTTAGCTTTGCAGGGATACAAAGTTCAGCCTTATTGCTTCAGTGAAACTCGAGATATAGCTGATATGGCAAAAGGTGTCGGAACTGGAACTGAACTGGATTTGCCCTTAATTCTAGTAATCTGAAATCACTCAAAGAAACTTGTGAAAAACACCAAATTACATAAAAATATAAAAGATCATAAACACAATTAGACTAAACAATAATAACTCGTATTTGACACAAAACAATAATAAAAC